>OX451736.1:1613423385-1615823385 GCA_948472305.1 Vicia faba | reverse complement strand
TTCATCCCTGTATCCTTCATAATTCTCAGAGAGGGGATTTGGACCTCAATAGGCAAGACAACCTCCATGCAGTATACCAGAGAGTAGGGTGTTTCCCCGGTTGATGTGCGTGCCATGGTAAGATAATCATGGAGAGAGAATGGTAGCATCTCATGCCAGTATTTATACGTGACTGTCATATTCTGTATGATCTTTTTTATGTTCTTATTTGCGACTTCGACAACACCATTCATCTTTGGCCAGTAAGGGGAAGAATTGTGATGCTGGATCTTGAATTTCTCGCACAGGGAGGTGATCATAGTATTGTTTAGATTTGTACCATTGTCTATGATGATCCTCTCTAGGATACCATACCGACATATGAGATTCTTTTTAATGAACTGGGTTACAACATTCTTGGTAACAGAAGCGAAAAAGGCCGCCTCAACCCACTTTGTAAAATAGTCAATGGCCACTAAAATGAAGCGGTGTCCATTAGAGGCTGTTGGTTTAATTTCCCCAATCATATCGATACTCCACATAACAAAGGGCCAAGGATCCGTCAAGACATTCAAAGGAACCGGAGGTACGTGCACCTTGTCAGCATAAATCTGACACTTGTGGCAGGTTCGAGAGTGTTGATAGCAATCTGCTTCCATGGTAGACCAGTAATAACCTGCCCGTAGGATTTTCTTTGCCATCGTATGCCCACTAGAATGGGTGCCAAAAGTGCCCTCATGTAGATCAACCATGATTTTTTCTGTCTCAACCTTGTCTACGCAACAGAGAAAAACAGAGTCATGGTTACGTTTATAGAGAACGCCATTACAAAGGAAGAACTTAGCGGAGAATCTCCTTAAGAACTTCTTATCATTTACTGAAACTCCTTCCAGATATTCTTGATCCTCGAGATACCTCTTGACTTTGTGAAACCAAGGCCGGTCCACTACTTCTCCAGTATTAATCTCGTGACAGTGAGCTGGTTCATTCATTCGTTCAATGGTGATCTGGGGAGCCTCGTTATCCCATTTAAGTTTAAACATGGATGACATTATGGCTAGCGCGTCTGCTAGCTGATCTTCTTCTCGCGGGAAATGCTCGAAGGTAATCTTCTCAAAATGTGGGATCAATGTCAACACATGTTCTTTGTAGGGCATAAGGTTAGGGTGTTTGGTGTCCCATTCCCCTTTGATATGGATGATGACCAAAGCTGAATCTCCAAATACATTTAAGGATTTGATCCCCAAATCTATGGCAACTTTGAGGCCAAAAATTCACGCTTCGTATTCTGCCATGTTATTTGTACAATTGAAGCAGAGTCTTTCCGTAAAGGGAGTATGACATCCTTCAGGAGATACGAGTACAACACCTATACCATTGCCGAGTGCGTTGGACGCCCCATCAAAAACCAGGGTCCATTGGGATCCTTGTTCTGGCCCGTTATATGGTATGAATTCTTCACAGTTGTTTACCATTATGATGTCTTCATCTGGGAATTTGAAATTCATGGACTAGTAGTCATCCATAGCTTGATGAGCAAGGTGATCAGCTAGTACACTGCCCTTTATTGCTTTTTGGGTAGTATACTGTATGCCATATTCTGTCAAGATCATCTTCAATCTCACTATTCTCCTAGAGAGGGCAGGTTTCTCGAAGATGTATTTTATAATATCCATTTTAGATATCAATAAGGTAGTATGAGTCAACATATATTGTCTTAGCCGGCGATCAGACCATGCCAGAGTGTAGCAAGTTTTCTCGAGCAGTGAATATCTTGTTTCACAGCCGGTAAACTTTTTGCTCAGGTAATAAATAGCATGCTCTTTTCGGCCAGACTCGTCATGTTGCCCCAGCACACACCCCATTGAATTTTCCGAAACAGTTAGATACATGATCAATGGTCTTCCCTCGACTGGTGGCATCAAAACAGGAGGCTCTTGCATGTACTTTTTGATCTTGTCAAAGGCAGTTTGGCACTCATCATTCCATTTGACTACTTGATCTTTCTTCAGTAATTTGAAGATCGGTTCACAAGTAGCTGTTAGGTGAGAAATGAATCTGGAAATATAGTTTAACTGTCCCAAGAATCCTCTGACTTCCTTCTCAGTACGAGGATCATGCATCTCTTGTATCGCTTTTACCTTGGCAGGATCCACTTTGATACCTTTATTGCTGACAACAAAGCCTAGAGTTTACTGGACCTCACCCCAATTGTGCATTTATTTGGGTTTAACCTCAGCTTGTACTTTTTTAGCCTCTCAAATAATTTCTGCAAATGATCAAGATATTCTTATTCTGTTTGAGATCTGGCTATCATGTCATCCACATAGACCTCTTTTTCGTGATGTATCATGTCGTGAAATAAAGCTACCATGGCACGCTGATAGGTTGCCCCAGCATTCTGCAGCCTGAATGACATAACCTTGTAGCAGGATGTGCCCCACTGTGCGACAAAGGTTATTTTCTCCATATCCTCAGGCGCCATTTTGATTTTGTTGTAGCCTGAGAAACCATCCATGAAGGAAAACACCTTATGTTGTGTCGTATTGTCAACTAGAATATCAATGTAGGGAAGTGGGAAATCATTCTTAGGGCTTTCCCTATTCAAATCTCTATAGTCCATGCACATTCGTACTTTGCCGTCCTTTTTAGGCACGGGAACAACATTGGCAACCCATTGTGGATAGGAAGTGACGGCCAAAAATTCGGCGTTGAATTGTTTCATGACTTCAATTTTAATCTTCTCTGACATGTCTGGTCACATACGACGGACCTTTTATTTTACCAGAGGGCAATCCTCTTTTGTAGGTAGACGATGTACTACAATATCTGCATCAAGTCCTAGAATATCTTCGTACGACCAAGCAAATACCTCAACATAATCATGTAGCAACTGAATCATATGCTCTTTGATATTGGGATCCAGATTGGCACCCACCTTGACTTCTCTCTTGTCTTCTTCGGTACCTAGGTTAATTGTGTCCACTAGTTCTTTGTGGGGCTGTATGGTCCTCTCTTCTTGTTGTAGTAACCTGGCAAGTTCCCCTGGAACTTCACAATCTTCCTCACCTTCATCTTCGGCTTGGTAGATTAGATTTTCAAAGTCACAAAAGGCCATAGCAGAATTGTTACCCATGGGATCCCGAATGGATGTAGATCTGCATTTTGAATGTGAGTGTATGTAAGAGTATAGCTATCTTTGAAAGAAACGAAAATGTAAAAAGAAAAACAATGAGCACAAAGTTTGTATGCAAAAACGTCTATGATTCATTGATGTCATATGGAAATGAGATAATAACCCTTACAAATGGACCATTGTGCCTAGGGTAAGACACAAGGTTTTAAGAGTCTGAATTGTTTAATATTACAAATCCTACAAAATTTAAAGACAAATTATTGTTGGATAAAAGTGATTGGGACGAAGTCTCTAGCTTCCCAATTGTTGAGCCCTCCATTGAAAGTTGGGAAAATCCAATCCTCTAGGTTATAGCTGTCTTCATCTTCCTCCACTGCTTTGACTTTGTGGTTGCTGATCTTCAAGGGTGGTCGTACAGCACGAGCACGTCGTATAGCTTTCTGGGCTCCTGAAGTGAAACCCAAACCAAATTTGTCAGATTTGTATGGGATATCTGGGAGTTGGCCCCAAATAATGCACCCACCTTCTTCGATCACTGCCTTGGCATCTTTCAAAGACGACATCTTGAGTGGAGGCCTTGTAATCTTTGGGACTTGTGAAACATCCTTGGTTACTGCCACAGTTTGCGGGGCTTCTTCAAAGTGCTGGAATGGAGTTTCAATAAATTCACCATCTAATTCCACATATCTGAAGGAATTTAGATGACTGACCATATACTCTTCTTCTCCATGAACAATGATGATTTTCCCCTGAATTGGATATTTCAGCATTTTATGCAACATAGAGGTAACGACACCAGCATTTTGAATCCACGGTCGGCCTAATAAGCAGGAATATGAATGGCGAATATCCATTACATAAAAAGTTGAATCAAGTGTTTGGGTTCCAACTTTTATGGGGATGTCCACTTCCCTATGCACCATCCTTTTTGAGTCGTCGAAGGCCCTCACCTCTATGTTGTTAGGTTTCAAGGTCAATCCTTCACAGTCAAGCCTATCAAGAGCCTTTTTAGGCAACACATTCAGAGACGAACCGGTATCAACCAAGACATAAGCCAAATTCGTGCCCTTGCATTCGACTGAGACATGCAATGACTCGTTATGCTTCCTCCCCCTTGGTGTTAAATCAACATCTGAAAAACCTAAACCATTATCTGCGGTCAAGCTGGCTACGCAGTCTTGGAACTAATCGGCAGATGTTTCTTGGGGTACATGGGCAGTTTTAAGGAATTTTACCAAGGCCTTTGCATGAGCCTCAGAACATAACAATAAAGCCAGCATGGAAATTTTTGATGGAGTTTACCCCAGTTGTTCGACTATGTTGTAGTCGCTTCTTTTTATAATCTTTAGAATTTCCTCCATCTCTTTTCGGGAGGTCTCAGGGATAGCTATTGATTGTTCCTTCATCTGGACAGGCTCAACCAGAATACCTTTGCCTCGAGTCTCAGTTGACTCGGCAGTAGGAATGTCAGTAGGGGTGATAACAGAGACTACAACAGTTTTGTCAACAGTAGTACTAGCAGAGATGATTACAGGACTGGGAATACCCTTTGAAGGAGCAACAACAACATGAATGATTACAGTTCCGGAAATAGATTTTGGAGGATCAATTTCTGGAGAGAATACACTTCCACTTTGGGTTATCTTGCTAGTCCCTACAATGTTACTGACATCGGAGTCAACTTTCTCAGAACTTGAATTTTCGGCAGCTGGCCAATCTTGCTTGATACCGTGATAGTAGACATCACCTCCATAATTCCATGGGACGGTTTTGTCTGACGAATACGGGATTGGTCCATGCATTGTAATTATCAATGGAGCTACTTTAGAAACTGATGTAATTCTAACGGGTCTTTTGGTGGAGACCCTGTAAGAATTGGCGGAAATGGTCACTATGAAAACATCATTATAAGAAACAATTGGAATAGAAGTCTTTTCGAAAAAAATCTCCTTGTCATCAATTAGGCATTGAACGCCTGCTTTTAACAAATGACAGCTGGTTGGTGAGGATAAACAGAAATGACAACTTTCATCATAGCCTGGGAATACACTGGCATTCAACAAGTTCTTTTTGATAGTCAAGAGTGGGGTCACAAGTTCATCAACCAAAGTAACAAACATATCTTCCTCAACGACATTGACATCACGACCGTGCTTGGGCATAGGGGCAGTGATGACATTGGGAATTTTTGGCACATCGAATTCAATCTCTTTGGCTTCAAGAAGGTCTTGTACCTTATTTTTCAGAGCCCAACAATTGTTAGTGTCATGGTCGGGACTCTCAGAATGGTATGCACAGCGGCCATTAGGATGATAATGAGGAGAGGTTGTGTTAGGATTCTTTGGAGCTTCTTTCAAAGTCACTATATTGGATCTTAACAAATGTTATAATACTTGAGATAGTGTCATGTTAATTCGGGTGAACTGTCGGACTGGTCTTTCTGTTCTTGGATGGTTGCTTCTTTGCTGAGCAGGTGCAGGTTTAGGAATCATGACAGCCCCCACCATTGAACAGCGTTCAGTCCTATCTTGATTTCTCCGAGGATATACAGCAACAACTTTTTTTTTCCAATAAATGGTTTTCTTACAGCAGCAGAGGATGCGTCCTTTTGAATCTTTCCATTCTTTATCCCGGCTTCCACTCTTTCTCCGGTCAATATCAATTCGGTAAAACCTATCGAGGAACTCCCAATTAAGTGTTTAAAGAAAGGACCAGACAGGGTAACCAAAAACATGTCTACTAACTCTCTTTCAGATATAGGAGGCTGGACTCTTCCTGCTAAGTCCCTCCATTTTTTATCGTAGTCTTTGAAGCCTTCACTTGAAACCATGGCCATACTCTGGAGTTGAGTACGGGTGGGAGCAAGGTCTGCATTGTATTGGTATTGTTTGTAAAAGGCAACAGCAAGATCTTCCCAATTATGAACATTAGCTCTTTCTAGATGATAAAAACCAATAAAGTTGAGTTCCGGACAGACTGTCTTGAAATAAGTGTACCCATAAATCCTTGTCAATAGTGTGAGGCTGTATTTTCCTCACATAGGACCGGAGATGCATTTTGGGACACGAAACTCTGTCGTATTTGGCGAACACCGGTGCCTTGAATTTTGGAGGAATGACAATCCTAGATTCTAAACCCAACTCCTCGTAGTCCAGTCCAGACACCTTTTGAATTTCCATTTCACTTAACCGTTCTTCCAGATGCTTATACTTGTCATCAGAGGATATTGTTCTTCAGAATAATCTTCTTCTTCCTCTTCCTCTTCTAAATCTGGTCGGGCAACTGCTTCCTTGCCTTTCCCATCTTGATTGTCTTTCTCACCAGATGACGTTTCAAAATCTAGGGTCCTTCTTGCTTGTCCTTGGAATCTTCTTCCCATATTTAGAACTCCAGTTATTTTCTTTGTTTTCTTCTTTTTCTCTTCAACCAGCAAGGTCTTCAACTTTTCTTGTCCTTTGTCTAGAGTTAAGAACATCTGTTGAAATTGGGCATTCTGTGCTTGGAGGTTCTTCACCGTCTGCTCGAGATCCATCTTACTGAAATAAACAGTAGAAAGATGAGGAGACTTGCTGCAAGATACCTGCTTATGTTATGATGAATGGTAAATGCATATGCAATGATTTCAAGGAACTTAGAGATTTAAAATCATTTTAGACAAAAAGGAAACACACGTTATATTAATAAATTAAAGCTTGAGTACATCAATGCTTCTTTGGGCAAAAAATACAAAAACTCTAAGATAAAAAGGTTGTACGCATCCTCTTTAGTGCGATGTAGGAATTCAGTGTCTGCTCCTTGTGAAGTTGCTTAGTGAGTTCCAAAACCTTCTTCTCGCTGGCGTAGAATTGGGCTTCGAAAGTGTCTCGCTCCTCCTTAAGCTTTATCCAATCCCTTTGTAAGTCTTCAAGAGAGGTGAGCATGTCAGGATGCACGATAGTGTATGGAACATCTCCTTCCACAACAGGCTCTATGATTACTGGGAGAATGGAGGGGTAAGTCATCATAAGGCTTTGAGCATGAGCTCGTACCCATTTGAGGTAAGGCTCAAGAGGGATGGAATTCTTATGCCCCAATGTCTTGCTATCTACCTTGTTCAACATCCTCCAAGCTCGGATAAACCTCTGGCGATGACCTTGATCGTTGATCTCGTAGTCAAATACCAAACCTTAAATGAGCATCTCATGTGGGCCATCCCTTCGGGTGTAACCAAACTGTCTTAAGGCTAAACATGGGTTATAGGTGATACCTCCCCTAATGTCAATAAATGGGACATTAGGGAACTCTCCACAATGGTTGACGATGATAACATTCTCTATAGATCAGGAACACCAATGGATGTCTGAATGTTTGAGTTTCATCAAACTTTATGACCACCTTAAACCTTGCTTGTTCTTCAATACAGATTGAGGAAGATGCGAAATAAACCATCTTTCCAAGAGAGGAGTGCAAGACATAAGGATACCTCTTTTCCTCATAGTGCGAGTGTGAAAAGAATGTAGGATGTCCCCTAGCAAAGTAGGCATCGGGTTACGAGACATGAAGATTTTGACGGCGTTCACATTTATGAGTTGGTCAGTATTTGGAAACAAAACCATCCAATAGATAAGGAGAGCCACAATTTCCTCAAAAGCTTGCAAATCCAAAGAGTTCCAACAGTTTTGGGCTTTCTCAAACAAGAACTTTGCTAGGAAACCCTTGACACCACTCCTTATTTCCCAATTAATTGTGATATCAGATGGTTGCAAGTGTAGAGCTTGAGTAATCTCTTCTGGATTTGGATCTCTATTCCGTACCGTTGAAAGGTAGTTGATTGAGAATGGGAATCCTCAAGAGTTGGGAGAATTCTTCCAAAGTTGGCACAAGTTGATAATCGGGAAATGTGAAGCAATAGTGTAAAGGATCAATGAACTGAAAGAGCACCTTCATCATGTCTTCATCAGTGTTGGAGGTGACATAGTTTAGTAGGCGACCATATCTTTCGGTGAATGGAGAATTTTCAGGAATCCTTGAAGCCAGATCTTTAAGTTGTGGAGGGATCCTTACAAGATTGACTTGAATAGTTTTCCTGCGGATAGAATCCATGTCCTATAAAACAGAACAAAGATAAATCCCAAGATCCTTGAAATGGTTAGTGAATATGAGTATGACGTTATGATGTTTATGATGTTATGTACAAGTAAATATACACAAAAAAAGCAAACAAGTCCTTAGGTTTAGGCTTGCATGGAGTCTCATAGGTAAGTACCCTCTTGAAGTTTAGTTGGCTCAAACTTATCCTAGTAATAGTAATCGGGTTCTAAGGAACTCAATATCACCGGTTTGTTTCTTTGGTCATTGTTTCAGCGCAAGCCCCTTTAATGGCAACCGAAATATCCCAAAAAACCAAACCTCAATGAGTGTAGTATCGAGTATACCAACTTCGGACTGCACCAAAGCCGGTCATCTCACTACGTCCTAAAGGCCAAGTTGGTCAAGTAAAGGTTCTAAAAGTTCATTAGTGCTTCATGACATCACTCAGCGGCCCCATATTCTCCTCGATTAACTCAAGGGCTACCGGTACCTACAAATATGTCGCACTAACATAGCTATTGGTTAGACCATGTCGGTATACCCCACACAATGTATTGCTACTTACCTATAAGGTATCCCAAATCCGGGTAGAGATTTCAAACCCAAACAAAGAACCATAATGTAAAGCATACAAGTCAAACAAAGAAAGCAAGTAAATATGATCTAACCCTAAGGTAACCCCACTTTTAGAATATTCCCCAGCAGAGTCTCCAGTTCTGTGATACGGTGGGAGAATTGACTTGGGTATTTTGCGTTTGATGGCAAATGTTGCGGTTATCAAGAGTCTCCATCGACTTTTCTTCTATCCAAAAGGAAAGGTAAAAAAGCACAGGAAATACCTTTGAGATTATTTCTTGAGTTCGGGGGGTAGATTGTGAAAAGGGAAGGTATTAACACCCTTTTCATCCATGTTTTTCCATGGGTTCTTAGTTAATTGCTAGATCACTTGCTTTTGTTTGAAATTGTGCTTTGTGTGGTTTTTGAAAGTATTTTGTAAAGAGGCCATTGTTTAGGAAAACTTTGTAATGATTCTCGTTCGTAAGAATGTATACAAGGATGTGGATCTTTTGAAAATGTTTTCAAGTTTGTAAGATGTTTTGAAATGTAGGTGTTTGTTTTGAAAATAGCAAGGATGTTTTGTTTTGAAATGGAGCAAGTAATTAGGAGCATTCTACCTACTCAAAAGTCTTTCTTATTCATTTCCTTTTCCTTTGACATTGTTATCTTACCATTAATTTGGTAAGTAACCCTATCTTTGAATGTAAACGGAACGGGTGTGGGTCATCGTATAACCATGATTAGCAATGTTGCAAGGTATCTTAGAATTCCTTTTTTAGGGACTAATATCATTTAAAAGGCAACATAGATAGCGTCATCGAGGGACTATGATCTTATATTTTGCTTGTTTTTGCTAAGATACCTCACATGCATAATATGGCCATTTTGTAAGGCAACCAAGTGGATTTACCCTAGGGGTGCTTGTGTGCAAGTGTATTGTTTTTCATGCTTGGTTTTGTATTTGATTAGGGTTTTCTAATTGATTCGTATTAGTCTTTCTATACAAACCCTAATTACTAGCATTTGCACATAAAGTGATAAATTATGGAATTTAAAATTACTACACTATTACATCATTAGGGGAGGGGGTGTACAAATTACAAATGGGGATTGCTAGAAAATAAACCTAATTATCTATTACAACCATATTGAACTTGGATAAATAATGTGCAAAAATGAGTAAGAATACAAGAATGTAAAATGGAAAGGAAATGGACTTTTATTTGGATTTTTTAGGGAAAAGGGGTTTTGATTTCACCTAATTAACTAAAAGAAAAATAATTAATTAAATTAGTAAAAAGTAAAACCTAAATTTACTAGGAAAAGAATTTAAATAAAACCCTAATCTAATAATTGATTAAAAAAAGAAATTAAGTTTATAAGAAGAATATTTTTGGTATTTTTGTCTCAAAAATAATTTATAGTATTATAAAATATTTTTGGTCTTTTTGGTTTTAAAATAATATATTTTAATTGTGTAAAAGAAAATAACTAAAACCCTAGTTTTTTTAATTAATTTTACAAATCAATTAGCAAAATAAATAAAGTATGATTAAATAAAATAAATTTTTTGTGTAAAAAAAATAAATAAACTATATCAAAATATAAATCTAATGTCTTTATATTTTTTCTGATTTTTTTAGTATTAGTTAAAATATTTAAGAAAACAAATAAACAAAAAATTAAGAAAAAAGAAAATAAAATGGGCCAGGGGTGTGAATAACCAGCAAGGGGAGTCAGAAGTAAAAAAAATAAAGCCCAAGGGGATGAGGCCCAACATTGCCAAAAAGATCAGAATATGTGAAAAAATATGAAAAAAAATCCAAAAGGGTACCACTAGGGCTCGAACCCAGGTCCCCATAGTCACAGGCGCGCGCTTCTACCGCTGGGGTGGTTATACATCCGTTTATTAATATCAAACCATAAATATATATGGTAAATACATTCCTGAAGTCACCTTCATCTTCAACCTCACGCCCAGCCTGAACCTCTGTATCTTATTCAATTCTCAATCAAAATTAAAAATTTAAACAGGAAACTTGTGGCAAATTTCCTCACGATTTCAAAAATGTAAAGCAATAGAATTATAGATCAAAGACAAACATGAATTTTAATGGCCCTAATCTGAACCCTAAAAATTTCAGAAACTTCAATCATAAAATTCTCTAAGCTTAAGGAACATAAATGAAAACTATGGACATGGTTAGCTTTAGGACAATGATATCTACATTTTTCATTCACAAATAAACCATTAATGATGCTTGTTTGAAGAGTTCAAAAGTCAGAAAACTCACCTTGCAAGAGGGTATCATATTTGGAGTTTGAGTAGCTTTTAGTGAGTTGTAATGATTGGATTAGCTTCCTCAAGTTCCCAGAAAGCTATTGTGATGCTTAGCTTGAGCTGAAAGTGCCTGAGGAGTTCTGGAGAAGTCAAGGTGCAAGGTGTTGTTTTTGAAAATGGTGGATGATGATGGAGGTGTTATAGTGGTGTTACAGGTGTTGGAATTGTTTTTGTATGTTATTTAGAAGCTTTTGAAAGTAAAAGGCCAAGAAACGCACGAGCAAATTTGGAGATTGGATTCAAAACTCAGAAATGGCAAGTTTTGAGGTGTTTTTGGTGATTCTGTGTTCTTGGTGTTTTCAGGGCTCAAGCATGCGTGGGATTTGTGGCAAATAACTTGTATATGTATAAGCAAAAGGTCTTAGTGTTTGAGAGAGTCAGAAGTACGAGTTATAGGTTGATTGCTATGTTACTTGATTTTGAAGAAAAGTGGGAAAACAAGTTTCAATGTGTAGTACAAGCATGGGTTGGGTGATTGTAAGTGTTGAGATCAATTTCTCTTGAGTTATAAGACATGTATGATCAGAAGAGAACAAGTGCAAGGCTCAAGAACAAGTTTTATGCAAAAAGCTACTTTATCAAAATGGCATTGTGCACTTTCTTCCCAAAATGGATATAAAGCATGGCCTTGCATTGAATGCTTGAATTGAGACCTCTAACAGTTGTGCAAGAAATTAATTATGGAGTGCCTAACAAGTTTAAGGCTTGTAAAGTAGAGATTATGCAACATAGGTTTGAAATTTGAATCTTGTTCATCACAAAATGACTCGTAATTCAAGTGTGAAAACCCTAACTTCATATCTTCGATTCTCCCTACTCAAAAATGATCTCAAGGATTTCTTGGACATTTTGGAAAGCCTGTAATGTGATTTACAACCCCTTTTTGAATAACTTTTTAAAATTCCCCTTGGAACTATATGAAAAAGTGCCATGAAGTTAGGTCAGAATCTTGACTAAATTAGGGCAAAATTTCACTAAGTGTTTTGTTTCATAACCACGTGTTCTTAAAATTATAACTTGATATCCAAGCACTTTTAGAAGGAGTTGTGTAAAGAAATGTTGTATATTTCATGAAGATCTACAACTTTCATTTTTAAAGTTTCTTTTGAATCATCTTGCATCATGGTGAAAATTTTGCTCAAAGTTATGAAAAAATAAGAAATTTCAAACACTTAGAAAAATTTCTAAGTTTAGAAATTTTAACTTTTCAAAATCAAATCTTGAATTTTTGATTTCTTGATGAATAAGTTTCATATTTTGACATAATTTAATGAATTGTGATCTTTGAGATTTGATTTTGATCAAAAAGTTAAAGTTTGACTTTTCAGTATACAGTTGACTTTTGATTAGTTGACTGAAAATTCATTTTACAATCCATTGGACTTGAGCAATGTTTTGAGCCATGTCATTAGGCCAAAATGATGCAATACGAATCTTGAGATCATGCCTTAAACCAATTGATCATTTGCTAGGTCAAAAATCAGAAATTGCCTTTTCCCAGTCAAAACCCTAATTTTGACCATTTTGCCCTTTTGAAGATTTGATCAAATTTCTTGAGGAATTGTGGTCCAAACTTGATAAAATGATACATATGAGTTTAAAATGTTGATGTGGATAAAAAATTATGAAGTTTGACTGTAAATTAGCTACAATTGACTGTTTCCCAAATACAACTGATTTTTAGGTCAACTGCTCAATTGACTGAGCAAAAGTGTGATCCAAAGCTTGAAACTTGACATGAGTAATCTTGAGGGTCCATAATGATATATGAAAGTAATATGGTACATTGGAAGTTCAAATATCCTTGTGCAATCTCAAACCCTAATTTTGGTCATCAGTGCTTTAAGGAGGTGTCTTGAGCTGATCAATCCTAGTGCAGTCTTGAGCCAAAGGAGATCTTGTGAGCAAATTCTTGATAAATGAGAGGGCAAATTTTGGGGTAAAAAAATCACCTTCTGTCATTCTCAAGTTGTCATAATACAATGTCTTGACATCTTGTATGACTTTATAAGCAAACACCGTCTGTTTTGGCTTAATACTTCTTCCATCAACTTTCTTGGCCCCCATAAATATTTTGCAGAGTACTTTGTTTCTTCAGGACTCTATAGATAACAATTGTCTTTAGATATGTTTCCCTTCATGATAACCTCATCCTTCTTATTTTTTATCAAACATTCAGAATTAGTAAAGTTAACTCTGAGACCTTGGCCACATAGTTGACTTATACTTATCAGGTTAGCATTTAATCCTTCAACAAAAAACAGATCATCAAGGCAAGGTTGCTCTTCATAATCCAGCTTCCCAATACCCATTACTCTACCTTTAGACTCGTCTCCATAAGTCACATTTTTAGTGGAAGATGGTTTGATTCACACTAAAAATTTCTTGATACTTATCATGTGTTTTGAATAGCCACTGTCAAAATACCATGCTTCTCCAGCTGATGTTTTAAGAGAGGTGAGATTTGTTTCTTTAGACATTCTCCTTTTAAGAATCCATCTTTCCTTCATTTTACCCATATTCTGTCATCTTCTAGGTTGTAGAATAGATTTGGGATAACCATACAATTTGTAGCAGTAGGGTTTCAGATGATCAATCCTACCATATTACGAGCATCTCCATTTTTGATTTCTGCCTTATTTATCATTTGTCTGATGCCTATGTTGATGTTGGGACATGTGATCTGACATCTTCTATTCTTGTTCCTTCTTTGGAGGTATACACTTTACAACAGACTTTACTTCTTTGTTCTTCAAACCTTGACTGTCATAACCCAGACCTCTAACATTCCCCACATTCCTTCTAGATTCAAGAATCTCATCCAGAACATCAGACCCATTATTTAACATTCTTATAGTTTTAGTCATATTGTCCAGTTTTGAATTGAGGAATATAAACTTTTCTTCAAGATCAGAAATAATGGATTCATGCTTCACTTTCTCAGCCTATAGTTGATCAATGGTTATGTTTTTCACTTCTCCTTGTTGACATACTTCTTCACTTTTGATACATAACTCGTTGTATGAAACGACTAGTTCCTCAAAAGTAAGCTCTTCATCATCAAAATCATAAACTCCAGTCAAAGCATTCACTTGTTTGAGTGACTCTTCTTCATAATCACTTTAAGAGTCTTTCTTTGACCATGACACAGATAAACCTTTCTTCTACTTCTTGAGAAAAGTGGCACATCAGACTTTATTTTTCCAAATCCTTCACATTCATAGCATCGAAATCCTTTTTTCTAACTTGTCCTTTCTTCAAACCTGGACCTTCCTCCATTGTCCCGGTCTTTGTTGATGTAGAAGGACATGTTCTTGGCATTTGTCTTGGAATTCCTCATTAATTTGTTGAACTGTCTTCCTAGTAACACAAGTTCTTCAGATACTCCTTTTAAGTTTAACTCATCACAGTCCTCTGAATCTTCATTACTAGACGTAAAGGCTATACTCTTCTTATTCTATGACCTTTCATTGATAGCAGATTCAAAGGTCTTAAGGGAGGTTACAAGTTCATCTACGGTCATAGTGCTTATATCATGAGACTCTTCAATGGAAATTACCTTCATGTCAAACCTCTTTGGAAGAGATCTGAGCATCTTTCTGATAAGCTTATTGTAATACGGTGGGAGAATTGACTTTACTGGTTTTGCGTTTAATCGCAAATGTTGCGGTTAGCAAGAGTCGCCATCGACTTTTCTTTTATCCAATAAAGGAAAGGGTGAAAAGAACAGGAAAGACCTTTCGAGAATTTTTTTGAGTAAGGGGGGTAGGTTATGGAAAGGGAAGGTGTTAGCACCCTTTCAATCTGTAGTTATCTACGGGCTCTTAGTTGCTATCTCACTTTGAAAATGCTTATTTTTTGTGTAAGTGTATTTGAAAATATTTTGAAAAGACGCCTTAGTGCGGCGAACTTTGTAATGATTCTCGTATCGTTGAGAATGCATACAAAGTGTTTTTTGTCTTTAAAAAATATTTAGAGAAGGGAGTGTATGTGTGGGAATTTATTTTGTTTTATGAGAAAGAAACTACGAGCTGTCTACCAACTCGAATGGTCTTTGTTCTTTTCCTCTTTTCCTTTAGATAATGCTATCTTACTAGTGAGCAAGCGAGTAACTAGGAGAGAATCTATCTACTCGAAAGGCCTTAAATTGTTCTTTTCTTCCTCCTTTTAATGGTGCTATCATACCATTAATTTGGTAAGAAGCCCCGTCGTTGGATGTGAAGGGACAGGCGCGGGTCAATTTTACAGTCATCGAAAGCAACTTATGAGACGCTTTAGTAATTTTTGTAAGGGACGAGATCGTTTTATCGAAGGCAACGTCGAGGGTCATCGAGGGACTACGGTCTTTTTTATCGAAGGGTCATTGCTAAAGCATCCCATATTCGAGGGACATGACTGTATTTCCGAGGCAACGAGCGAGGTTACCCTAGAGGTGCGCGTGTGAAAAAGTGTGTTGGTTTCAAGTTATTTTATTCTTTGATTAGGTTATCTAGCGATTGATTTTTGAATCTTGCCATACACACCTAATTACTATACAGTATAAGGAAAATAGTAAATTGCGGGAATTGAAATTCTACGCTATTACAAAGTGTTTGGGAATAGGGGTACAATTCTTACAAACGGGGATGAGTCAATTGCGATAGCAAGATCCAAATAACAAGCAATACAACCCAATCGAATTTTGCGCGATTAATTAAAGCTATAATAATCCATGAAAATAAAATTAACCAATGAAATATGGAAATAAAATTTTATATATTTACTTGTAAGGAAAAAAAAGATATTATTTAAAGAAAATGTTTAACTAAAGAAATTAAATCAAAGTGCATACATTTTTTTCTATCTTTTAATATTTTTCATGATGAAAAGAATTAATTAATCCTATGAAAGATTTATATTTTTATATTTTTTGAATATGAAAAAATAAAAAATAAAATAGAAATATGTTCTATATTTTTTGTAACATTTGTATCATAAAAAAGAAACAAAGGGAAATTAATAGCAAAAGTTTAATCAAGAAGCAAATTAGGAACAAAAAATAAATTATTCAAAATAAATGATGTAAACAAAAATTATGGATTAAACAAATGAAGGGGGTGTATACTGTGAACAGAAAATGGGCTTATGGATGATTTGGGGCGGAGGCCCAAAGAAAATAATTGTTTATTTGCTGTAACAAAAATCAAGCAAAATGGGGGTGAGGCCAGTAAAATGAATTGGGCTTATGGAGCAAAGGTAAAAGGTCACCCAACACAAATCAAACAAACCAAAACCCAAGTTTCTAAACCAAACTTAGCCACGGATTAAGGGATAACACAAAAATTAGGGTTTGGAAATTTTGTGTTCATGCGGCGTTGTTCTTCTCTGTTCATCTTTTCCATTTGCTAAAACCTTCTACCCTTCCTCACTAACACGTCCCTGTCTTACTTCGCGAATGAATCGCTGTCCTCAGTAACCACCCACGCTTCTTTATTACCGGAATACAACCCTCTCGTCTCCCTAATCAAGCTCTAACGGTTTTTTGAAAAGGTAAGATTTCTTTGTTATTTTCAAAGCTTACAGATTTTCACTAATTTTTCTATCTTTGTTGTGTTTTCTTTTAACTAAACCTTTGTTCTTTTAAATGCAGAAATTATGTTTATGGAAGTATGAGAAAGAGGAAGAACTCATACTTGTTGGAGCTTTACAATTTCTCTCTTGCCTTGTTATTCTTATGATTTTCTGCGAAATAGGAAAGGAGGGGCGAGACTGAGGACGGTATTCAATGTTGGCAGAAGATTTACGAGGGAAAGAGATGAGGAAGGGAGCGTGGCTTTTCTGGCTTGTTGGTAAATTTTTCTGTTTTCTTTGTTATCGAATTTTGAATGATGATTATCAAGTTTTCTGAATTTCTTGTGATGGCTGTTTGGTTCTGAGTTTTGATGATGGTTAACAGGCCTTGGGATTTTTTGTGATGGTTAAAAGGTTTTTGAGTCCTGATGCTTTGTTACTGTGTTTATTGTGAATAATGATGGTTGATAGGCCTTAGGATTTTTGGTGATGGTTAACAGATTTTTGAGTTTTGATGATGGTTACTGTGTTTGTTGTGAATAATGATGGTTGACAGGCCTTGGGATTTTTTGTTGATGGTTAACAGGTGTGATATGGTGGGAGAACTGACTTGGGATTTGAGTTTGTTTTCGTACTTGTTCGGTTTAGCAAGAGTCACCACCGACTTTTTATTTTATCCTAAGGAAAGGTCAAAAAGCACAGGAAAGACCTTTGAGGTGTTTTCGTGGGTTCGGGGGGTAGATTATGAAAAGGGAAGGTGCTAGCACCCTTTTCATCCATGGTTATCCATGGGCTCTTAGTTACTTGTTTTAGATCACTTGCCTTTGCTTTTCAATTGTTTGAAATGGTGCTTTATGTGTGTGGTTTTGAAAATGTTTTGAAAAAAAGATGCCTTGTCTAGGCAACCTTTGTAATGACTCTTGTTTGAGTATATACAAAAGGTGTGTGTCTTTTTGAAAATATAATTCAATGTTTTGAAAGTTGTTTTGAAATTGTTTTTGAAGTTGTGTTGTGAAGTGTGTTTGAAAAAAATGGCAAGGATGTTTTGCAAGATTTTTGATCAAGTAACTAAGAGTTATCTACCCTATTTTACTCAAAGATCTATCTCATGTTTTTTAACCCTTTTAACAGTGTTGTTTCACCATTGTTTTTGATGAACAACCTTGCGTTAGGATGTTAAACGGGACATGCGCAGGTCATCGTATACAATCATTGAAGGCAACTTGTGAGACGCTCTAACAATTTTGTAAGGGACGAGATCGTTTTATCAAAGGCAACATCGAGGGTCATCGAGGGACTACGATCTTTGTTTATCGAAGAGACATTTTCTAGAGTGTCTCATACTCGAGGGACATGATTGCATTTTCCGAGGCAACAAGTGAGGCTACCCTATAGGTGCAAGTGTGAATTGTATATTGATTTTCATGCATTTATCTTGTATTAGGTTATCTAGCGGTTGATTTTGAATCTTCGCATACAAACCCTAATTACTATACAGTATATGGAAAGCGATAAATTGCGGGAATTTAAAGTCTAAGTTATTACATATAAGTATCCGGGGATGGGGGTACAAATGTTTACAAATGGGGATGAGTCTTATCAGAATAGTAATGTCCAAATATTATGTTACAACCAAATCGAAATGTCGCATTCTCAATGTAAAAATATAACAAGGTATAAGAATCAAGGAGAATCAAAAGTATTGTGAGATGTATGTGGTTATTTACAAATGATTAAATAAAATATTAACCTAATGAAAATTAAGTGTTTATTATTATTTTTTGTGTTTTTGTTAGTTATATATAAACAAAGGATTTTAAAGAATAAAAAAAGAATTATTTAACTTAATAAAATCTATTATTTATGTATTTTTGGTTTTTTAAGGTAATGAAAATTATTAAGAAAATTTTATATATAAAAAAGTATATTCTTTTATTTAACAAAAGAAAAGAAAAGAATTAGTGAAAAGAGAATATATTAGTTTTAAAGCAAAACAAATGGAATTAAAAAGTAAATGGGCCTAAGGGTTTTATGCACTTGGCCCAAAATTAAAAGAACATGGTCAGGCTAAAGGGGGGTGCAGGCGTTGAAGGTAAATGGGCTTAAGGGTTTAGTTTATGGGGCAGGCCCAGTTGAAATGTTTAACAATTTGTTAGGGTTTGGACAAACTATCTTCAGAATTAGGTTTGCTCTGTGAACAGCGCCGCTCTCCTCTCATCTTCTTCGCCGCTTCATCGTTCTCAAACAGAGCTTCTGAATGTCCTCTCCAACCCTTAGGCCACCAGAACGATGCCTCCACTTCCTCCTCCTCGTGGTTGTACCAGGTGGCGATTTCAAAAGGTATCATTCATTCTAAACGCGTCAGGGTTTATGTTTGTGCATGTTATTGTTTCACAGAATTTGATCATTGATATTTGTGTTAGTGTTATGTGCAAAATAGAAAGAGGGTAATTGATACCTTGGAGTTATGTTTCTGGAGAGGAGGCGGAAGGTTGGACGGCGGTGCTCTCAGGTGGCCGGAGAAGGGAGGATGTGTGAAGATGCAGTTCTGGTACTTCGTATCTTTCTCTTCGTTTAGTGATGAAGACTAATTCTGAAAACGCTTTTTTTTATTAGCTTCTGACTCTCTTCCTTTCTTGGGCTTTGTTGATGATATTATTTCTGAAAATGTTTTCTTATTGTTGTTATCCTTTACAATCTTCCTCTTTTTCTTGTCAATGATGATGTTCTTCTGAGATGCTTGTTGTTCTTTGGTTTTGGTTATGTTGACTCTGTGATGAACTTTGAGAACACTTGCTTCTGAGTTGTTTTTCTTTGAAGGCAAGTTTGCTTGAAGTTTTGATGTTTTAATGGGTTACTGAGTTTTGGCTTGCTCGAAGGTTTCAACAGGTTTGAAGTTATGCTGGCTGGAAGTTATGCAGGCTGGAAGTTATGTTACTCCAGCTTGCAGTCTTTGGTTCTGAAGGCTTTAAGGCAGGCTCTGCTTCTGCTTTTTGTTATTTCTTGAGGCAGGTGGATGCAGGCTTTAAGGCTTGTGCAGTTTTAGACAGGCTTGGATCTTTGGTTTCCTTTGTAAGGCAGGTTTTGTTTGTCTGGTACAGGCAGGCTGTTTGAAGGTTTATTATAGTTTGCTATGCTTGAGTTTTGTTGTTTGATACAGGCTGGTTTGAGACTTGCTATACTTGTGCCTTTTGAAGCAGGCTGGATGTTTTTGGTTTTCTACAGGTTTTGCAAGTGGACAACGTGCCGTTGTTTTTTTTTTACAGGCAGGTTTGTGACTTGCTTCTGGTACAGGTAGGCTTGCTGTTATGCAGGCTTGAAGGGTTGCTGGTGGTTTGCTATGCTTGTGTTTACAGTTTGTGGTTCTCTCTGTGTTCTGCCCTCCTGTTATATTTATCTTCCCTTGAATTGTTTTTATATATCTTAAGCCTGCTGTGATCGGTGGAAATAGAACTGACTGTTTTTAGCTGGTTTCGCGAAATGTCGCGGTAAGCAAGAGTCGCCACCGTCTTTTATGTTCTCCAACAAGGAAAGGACAAAAGCACAGCAAAATTCCTTTTCGAGATGTTTCTCGGTTCGGGAGGTAGATTATAGAAAGGGAAGGTGTTAGCACCCTTTCTATCTGTGGTTATCCACGGGCTCTTAGATACTTGCTCATTGTGTTTTCAAAAGTGTTTATTTGCTTTTAAGAGTGTGAGTGGGTTTGAAAAAAGTTTCGTTTAAAGATTTCAGAATGACTCTTGTATCAGTCCTCAAGAGTGTTTGAAAAATTGTTTTGAAAGCTTTTTTGAAAGTGTCGGTGTGAAAAGAGTTTTGATTTGTTTTTGAATAGAGCAAGTATTTATGAGTCATCTACCTACCCTAAGGAACTAGGTTGTGTAAATGTCCTTCAGGTAGTGCCATCCCACCATTGAGAGGTAGGTAGCACCACCGTTGGAGGTGTTCGGGTCAATTCGAGTTTAGGGACAGTGTGGTCACCAGAGCAACAGTAGGACACCTTAGAAGCTACCCTTATGCCCTTGATCCTTTTTTAATCCGAGGCAACCGTTTCGAGGCAACTGGATCATGGACATAAGGACTTACTAAAACGTCTTATACTCGACGACCACGTTTCGAAGGCAAGGCAACAGGTGAGGCGTACCCTAAGAGTGGTGTGTGAATTTATGTGTTGTTTTCATGTTAATATTTATCTTTGATCAGGGCATTGCGAGCTACGTTTGTTTTTAATTAGCCATACATTCTTTCATGCAATTAGAATTAAAGAGTGCGGAAATTTAAATGCGGAAAGATAAATCCTAAGCTATTACAAGGCGCGGGTCTATACATCACCAAAATTACAAAGACCCGTTTGATAAAATGCGGAAAGTAAAAGAGACCTAATTACTATTACAAGCTTTGAGCAGTTACATAATATAAGAATAACGTGCGAAAGAATAAAAGTTAGGATGTCCGAGGGTCTTGACCCTTTTGAAATTAAATTGAATTAAAAAAGCTAATTAATTATTTAATTAAGAAAAGGAATTGTTTTTAGGTTTTTGTATTTATGAAAATAAAGAAAATTGAAAATCAAGAGAAACCCTAATTCTAAGTTATTTTTAATTATTAATGAAAAAATATTACAAGTTAACCTAATTTACACTAATTAATTAAATTACATGTTTATTTATAAAAATATTTAGTAATTAATAATAATAATAATGAGAGAAAATTATTTATTAAAAAAGATGAAAAGGTCAAAAACCCTAATTCTACTTATTTTATTTATTAAGAAGAGTGTTAAAGTTTAAAACCTAATTTACTAAATTAATGGTTAGAGTTTATTTACAAAATAAATTAATGGTGAATTAAATATTAATTAAACATATTTTTTATTTTGATTTTTTTTTGTTTTTATTATGAAAATTAATTTTATGGTGAATTAATGAAAATAATTAAAAGAATTAGAAAAGAGAAAAGAAAAGAAAATTAAGAAATATAATACAAACATTGGGGGGTGTCTGGCCCATTTTGGAGGTTTTTTGGAAGCAATTTTGGCCCAACAGCACAAAGCCTGTTTGACTTTTCCAGCTTGAATGCACGCTGGTTGACTAGGGTGTATCCTGGAATTCATTCTGAGGCCCTTGGATTAATCACTATGCCATCTGGCAAGCCAACGCATGTGGATGCACGGTGGGACGTTGGGAATATGCTGCACGTGAATATGTTGAGACAAAAATTATTGAACATATGGGGGACCTGGGAATCGAACCCAGGTCCCAGCGTTTACCAAGAGTATCCCTGACCAAGTGAGCTGTTGTGCGCATTTGTAATGTTAGTGGAAAACAAATAATATAAAAGAAAACAACGTTAATGATAGAAAAACGCGCCAACTTTTGAATTGCCCAACCATACGGTGACACGCTAGCTTCGTCTTTGTTTTGTACCTGCAAATATAAACAAATAGCGGGGGTTTTAAACCCCCACAAACTGCAACTCATGAAAATAGCGATTAGAACATGTTGTAATATAAAAACGGCGCGAGTAGTCAGTTTGTTTTGTCTTGATGCCACGAATTCACCCATACAAGTTTGGTGGTCTGATTTTGCCATATGTGTAAAGCCCCAATTTTTGAGCTCTGAAACCCTAAAAAACGTTAATGGCAAATCACGATACAGGGCCTTATAATACAATTGAATTATATCATTAGCTTCAGCGTGTTCCTGTGAATGCAAAACAACCAAAAATATGCATCAAATGCGCATGAATCATGATATGGAATTCAAGAAAATGTTGCAAACCGTATGGCCTGTGTTCTATGATTCTTGGCACGTTTTGATTGATTCTTGATTGCAAAAGCTTCCTGGATGCTTAGGCAACGTGTTGGAATCCTTTAGAAGCCTTGAATTATCCTCTAGGTATGAAATCAGTTTCAAGCTTTTTATGAAAAAATTTCAAAGTGGTTGTGAGCTTTCAGCAGCTATTTCGTGTCCTTGTGAATAGGGTTGAGTTGTGCATAAGTAAGTGAATGGAATTAGGTCAAGAAACAAGCCCAAAATCCATTGAATTAATGTTTTGAATCTTTGATTTTTTCACATCTTTTTCAATCTTTTTTGCCATGAAAACCTTGCCAATTATGGAAGATTTGGTCTTGTTGATTGATGCACGAGATCCTTAGCATGTGTGGAAGATATTTGCTGCACAAAAAGATTTAAAAAGCATGATTTGATATTTTTCTCATATTTAAAACTAATTAAATGAATTAATAATAATAATAAAAATTCCATTAATTAATTAAAAATAAGAAAATAAATCCCTTTGAGCTTAATGGGTCGTGCATATGCTTTGGGTAATGATTCAAGGAAGAAATTGAGGCCCATTAGCATTTTTGAAGTGTTTGAGGCAAAGTTGACTTTTCAAAATTCCCAAAAATTTCCCAACTTCTCCAAGGCATATCTTGCTCAATTTTGAAGCTATGATCATGTTCTTGGACATTTTGGAAAGGTCTTGAAGTCCTATAACCAATGCCTTTGGTCCCATGTCATTTTGATTTACCAATCTCAAGTTATGGTCTTTGACTTAAAGTGCCTTTTTGTTGACTTTTGAAAATGACCTATAATGTTGAAATTGATAACTTTTTTGTGAGAGCATTTCTTGGACTTGAAGTGTGAAGATGAGTTGTAGGAAATGTCATCCTCTTCAAAATGAGCTTTGGATGGGATTTTTCTGATAAACCATGAAGAAGTTATGCCTTGGTCAATTTGCAGTTGACTTTCCAACTGTCCCAAAATAGAAACTTTTGCATCTTGAGACTTTTTGAGCCATGTTTTGAGAAATCATGATCAAGAATTGATCAAATGATGTTTTTGGCTTCAAAATAAGATGTTGACCAAAATTTTTGACTTTTGACTGTCAAATGACCATTTTGCCCCTGCAGTTGATTGTGAAGCATTTAGGGTTTTTGATTGTGCAATTTGATGCTGCGAGTCTTGAACTTTGGCATATGGATGCTTGACAATGTATGTAGGCATGTGGGACTTTATTGGACCCTTGAAAACTTCAATTTCTTTACCAGAACCAAAACCCTAATTTTGACTGTGTTAGGAGATAATTGGACTGTGCAATCCTTGAGAGATTTTGAACCATTATCTCGAAGAATATGGGAGGGCAAATTTTGGGGTACAACAGTTGCCCCTGTTCAATCTTCTTAGACCTGAGGATGTAGATTGGCTGGCGTGCCTTTCGCAATCCGAAGGTGGAAGATGATTGAACACTAGAGTGCCCAGAAATTTGCACTCACATAGTAGAGTGTCAGCAGTATGATGCAGGGAATGGGCTTACAGATGCCATTTTGAGAGATGATGGATAGGAGGATGGGCTTATAGATGCCATCTGGAGACTGTTGGTAAGTGGAGAGATGGGCTTATAGATGCCATCGGGAGGTTGTCGATCGCGTAAGAGATTCCTTAGCGAGAATTTGTGTACCTGAGATAGAAAATAATTACCTGGCCTGTTACAGGGGTTGATCTTCAAACTCTTCAGGTAGATGTGCCCTGGCTAGATACAGGAATCAAATCTTTAAACTCTTCAGACGTGCCCTGGCAGGATACAGGAATCGAGTCTGGAGAATATAGTCGTCAACAGATACACCCTGGCGAGATACAGGAATCAGATCTTCGAACTCTTCAGACGTGCCCTGGCAGGATACAGGAATCGAGTCTGGAATACTAGTCGTCAACAGATACACCCTGGCGAGATACAGGAATCGGATCTTCGAACTCTTCAGAAGTGCCCTGGCAGGATACAGGAATCGAGTCTGGAATTAGTCGTCAACAGATACACCCTGGCAAGATACAGGAATCGGATCTTCGAACTCTTCAGACATGCCCTGGCAGGATACAAGAATCGAGTCTGGAATTAGTCGTCAACAGATACACCCTGGAAAGATACAAGAATCGGATCTTCAAACTCTTCAGACGTGCCCTGGCAGGATACAGGAATCGAGTCTGGAATTAGTCGTCAACAGATACACCCTGGCAAGATACAGGAATCAGATCTTCGAACTCTTCAGACGTGCCCTGGAAGGATACAGGAATCGAGTCTGGTATAGTCGTCAACAGATACACCCTGGCAAGATACAGGAATCGGATCTTCAAACTCTTCAGACGTGCCCTGGCAAGATACAGGAATCGAGTCTGGAATTAGTCGTCAACAGATACACCCTGGCAAGATACATGAATCAGATCTTTAGTTGCGACAGTTGATAGTAATCATCTTTGTATTAACTTTGTCCTAAAAAGACAAAACGTTAGTTGTATGTGATGTCATAATGTATGACGTGCATGATGTTCTGACGTTCGGAGAATAAATGAGATTGTATGTTCATGATGCGTATGTGCATGCTATAATGTATGAAGATGTGATATTTATGAATGTATGTTTTTGTCTAGGAAAGTAAATCCTTGACGGATGCCGGGAGATTAATTCCTGGGCTGATGTTTGAAGAATAGAGCTTTTTGTTTCCGCTGGGGATGATAGTTGCAAGAATACTGGTAGGAGAAGATGACTCAGTTGGGGAATAAACTTGGCGAATAGATTACTCTGTGGGGAGTGAACTCTGTGGGGAAAGAGATACTTTGCTGAGATTGGTGATAACTCCGCTGGGGATACCATTGATAAGTTATGTTGGAAGGTTTGATGAACTCCGCTGGGGATAGGAAGACTTCGTCGGGGACGATCTTTCCGTGGCAATTGGCTGAGGATAACCCAGTTATAAGCTCTGGTGGAGAATAACCTTTGGATAAAGCCCGGGAGACACGTTCGTATTTGCGGGTGATAAGCTTTCAGAATCTACTGGGGATAAGCTTCAAGACCTGCTGGGGACATGGATTCGACTTTCCTGGGGAAACTTTTCAGATTGGTGTGGGGAATGGCTCCATTGAACGTCTGGTACACCGCCGGGGAATAATCTTGGATCAAGACTGCCGGGGATGCTTGTTAAGAATGTTTGTATACTCTGCTGAGGAATGTTGAGATCTGCTGGGGATACCCAATTTCCTTAAGGCTGACAGTGGACTAACTCTGCTTGGGGAGAGTATCGTTGACTTGCTGGGAGATACTGTGCCTTATTCAGGGCTGATTGGAGACCAACTGCTTGGGAGAGAATTGTTGAACCCTGGCTCACTCTCTGGGGAATTAAGATATCTTGGTTACATTCTTCAGCCGAACTTACCTTGGTACCTTGGTGGACAGAGCAATTAGATTGTTTAGACCACTCATTATTGCCCCAGTTTCTGCGGGAGGAGGTACTGGTGGAGGCCTTGATTGACAAATCTTCTTCCGGTAAGCAAGTGACAAGATGACGGGACATAGTCATACGCTTTTGGATCCCTAACTTTTGCCTGGACCGCCCTTTCGGGTTTTCAGTCCACCGGGATACCCATTTTTGCCCAAGCCGCCTTTTCAGGTTTTCGACTTGCCGGGTGTACAGATTTTCATTTTCATCCCTTATTTTTGCCCGAACCCTTTTGGTTCGCCGGGAAGCCCTTATTTTTGCCTAGGTGTGTCAACCTAGCGGGTCTTTGATTATGCGCAGTATTTTTTGACTATGTCCATTCTTAGAGGATGTAGGGAGTTGCCCCTGCTGGTACTGTTGCGTTGCCATACTACCAGAAGATCTTCGTTTGATCGTTCCAGATTCGTCGTCGGAATTCATGTCCAATGCCCCAAGTGACTCAGGCTGAGGTTTGCCCCAGGCTATTTGGCATTTGAGAGATTCTCTGAATCTTGATTGGACTGCCCCAGACGATGGACCATGATCATGTCTGCCCCTTGATTGGAAGTGCTTTTGTTCACTAGATATTCTTCGTGCGAATTTCTTTGTTGTTCGAACAAAAAGTCATATGCAAACAAAGTTATGTTAAAAATGCAAAGCTTATGTCTGTCTTAAAGATTTTAAAAATGCATTTTTTAGTAAAAACAAGTGAATTTTGTAAACTGCGATGTCAACTCGTTGTTTTACCGCAAGCCTTAAGGAGTCAGGATACCTTTCGTAACAGTATGCTTTCGAACTAACCCATGCTTCAGCTAGGACTTTTAGGGGTTGTAGCGTGGCCTGGTTCACGGTTTAAGAAACAAAGGATAAAGGCTTAAATTTTATTTGTACCCACCCGCTCTTCGTGATGTTCTTCAAACCTAAACTCAACTGATCGTGCGTAGGACCTTGTTTGTCCTGATATTCCGGTGATGGTTCGGATATTGACAGTTTATTTTGAATAGGCAGCCATCATCTTTTTCCGTTGAGGGTTTGTTGGACCTCTTTCTTTTGATTTTTTATTATCCTTATTTTTTTTTTGCCTGAACTATTCTTTTGTGATTACAGTCAGCGGGATGCCTCGGTTTTCGAAAGTCTCCTTCATAGGTTTTGACTTAATGGGCTTTTGATTTTTTGGTAATGACTGCCTGTCTTTATGATCATTCGGAACCATCACTGTCTTTTGCTTTGTAAGGACTTCCTTGGTGCCATTTGTTATGCACTTGGATCAACTGAGAGAACTACCCTGCCCCAGGTTATGATTAAGGGTTTTAAATTTCGAAAAGAAAAAACTCCTACTTCTTTGGCTCAGAGGGGTTGACGAGGGATTATCTTCCTTATAACTCCAGTGTTTAGGGGTTGAAACAATGCCTGTACCTCATCAGCGGGGTCTATTCAAAAGCATACTGTAAAGATCGTGGTATCGTTTTCGTCATCCTCCCTCAAGAGGCTTAGAATTATTAATCGAGAGTTGACATCAAAAAATGAAAGCAGTTTGAATATAGCGAATGCGAATATATTGCTTCAAAACAGACATATGCGATGCATTAATGAAATAACAACGTTTAACATGAATAAATGTTTGAACAATCAAAAGAAAATTACAACTTGAAAATTCTAATAGACAAAAAGTCTTCTCATCTCAGGACTTATTACTTCAAATGGTGAATCCTGTAGGGATGGTAGAAGCACTCAGCCTGACCCACTTAGGTGAAATCCACTGCTCCTTCATTAATCAGGTCATGGACTTTGTTCTTCAGAGCCCAGCAATCGACAGTGTCATGTCCAGGACTATCAAAGTGGTATGCACATCTTTTGTTGGGATGATAGTTAGGAGCAGAGATGTTGGGGTTCCGGGGAGGAGCCCTTAGTGTAATCAGATTCAACCTTAACAGGTGTTGTAGAGCTTGAAACAGCGACACGTTAAGCTGGGTGAATTGCCTTTTTGACCTGCTTGGCTTACTCTGATCAACCTGTTGCCCTGGGCGAGGTTGATGCTGGGCTTGTGAAGTGGTATCAATTTGGAGAGGTCTATTCTTTACCATACCGGACTCTTGTCCTCTTGGAAGTTGATCAATGACCTGGTCCCTAACTTGGACTGGTTGCTTCATGTTGTATCTCTCTTGGTGGAGCTGACTGATCATGGTCCTCAACTCTTCTTGCTCCCGAGCTAAACCTTGGATGAGAGCCCTTTGCCCCAGCATCTGGGTTTTCATTGTATCTACCTCAGCTTGTAGACGTTTCAGCCGTTCGTCCTTGTCATCTTCGGGATTTTTCTTGGCCAAATTCCCCATGAGGAGTGTCCTTAATTCTTCTTGCCCCTTGGATAGGTTTAAGAAGATCTCCCTGAACTGAGCTTCTTGAGCATGAAGACCCTGGTTATCTTGTTGGGAAGCCATCGCTGAAATAAACAGCGAAAAAGGTAAGTGACCTGTAACAAGGATACCTGTAATGCAATGATGTGTATGTATGCATGCAATGTTTTCAAGGACCTCGCGGGGTAAACAAGAAGATTGTTAGAATTGGGATCCGGTAGCTTGATGGAAGGAACTGCATGTTGTTGAGAGTCCTTCTTCAAGGGTCAAAGGCTCACCATATCGAGTGGGTCATAGCCCCTGACTCAAGTTATCAACCTTGGCTAGAGGAAAATAAATCCCCTTTGCCCCTTGCTAGACAGTTGGTTCATCATGACCTGCATCACAAACCCTTGAGATCCTTGAAATGGGTTAGTCCTTATGCAGGATGTATGCAATGTTTATGATGGCATGATGTTATGCTATGTGTGGAGTAATGTAGGTAAACCATGTTATGAGTCCAGATTAAGGACCGTAAACAAAACCTGCAAGAAACTCAGGTGTCAGATAACAAGCATGCAAGTAGTCAAGTTTGAAGGCACACAAGTCACACAAGACAGCCCTTAGAGTTTAGGCCAGTATGAAGTTTGGGGTACTACCCTCTTGAAGTTGGTGGGCTCAAACCTGTCCTATCAGAAGTAACCGGGTTCTAAGGGTCCCAATATCATTGGATTGTTTTCATTGTTCATCGTTTCGATTTAGCCACTGAATTGGCGACCGAAATATTCCAAGAAAACAACCCTCAATTGAGTGTAGTATCGAGTATCAACCAACCTCGGACTGCACCAAAGTCAGTTATCTCACTACCCTAAAGAGGCCAAGATGGTTCAATTAAGGTTCCTAAGGTCAGTTGATGCTTCACGACACCACGCGGCGGCCCCGTACTCTCCTTGACTGAACTCAAGGGTTACCGGTACTCACCAAAGTGCCACATCAACGTAGCAGACTGCTTCAACCATGTCGGTATACCCCGCATAGTTCCCTCACAGCCTTGTTGCTACTTTCTAAGAAGGTTCCCCCCAGATCCGGGTTAGGATCTATAGAACTCCCAAGACAGTACCCACAATAATAAAGCAAACAATTCAGACAATTGAAAACACAAGTGATCTTAGTCCTAAGGTACACCTCACTTTTATGATGTCCCCAGCAGAGTCGCCAGTTCTGTGATCGGTGGAAATAGAACTGATTGTTTTTAGCTGGTTTCGCGAAATGTCGCGGTAAGCAAGTGTCGCCACCGCCTTTTATGTTCTCCAACAAGGAAAGGACAAAAGCACAGCAAAATTCCTTTTCAAGATGTTTCTCGGTTCGGGAGGTAGATTATAGAAAGGGAAGGTGTTAGCACCCTTTCTATCAGTGGTTATCCACGGGCTCTTAGATACTTGCTCATTGTGTTTTCAAAAGTGTTTGTTTGCTTTTAAGAATGTGAGTGGGTTTGAAAAAAGTTTCGTTTAAAGATTTCAGAATGACTCTTGTATCAGTCCTCAAGAGTGTTTGAAAAATTGTTTTGAAAGCTTTTTTGAAAGTGTCGGTGTGAAAAGAGTTTTGATTTATTTTTGAATAGAGCAAGTATCTATGAGTCATCTACCTACCCTAAGGAACTAGGTTGTGTAAATGTCCTTGAGGTAGTGCCATCCCACCATTGAGAGGTAGGTAGCACCACCGTTGGAGGTGTTCGGGTCAATTCGAGTTTAGGGACAGTGTGGTCACCAGAGCAACAGTAGGACACCTTAGAAGCTACCCTTATGCCCTTGATCCTTTTTTAATCCGAGGCAACCGTTTCGAGGCAACTGGATCATGGACATAAGGACTTACTAAAACGTCCTATACTCGACGACCACGTTTCGAAGGCAAGGCAACAGGTGAGGCGTACCCTAAGAGTGGTGTGTGAATTTGTGTGTTGTTTTCATGTTAATATTTATCTTTGATCAGGGCATTGCGAGCTACGTTTGTTTTTAATTAGCCATACATTCTTTCATGCAATTAGAATTAAAGAGTGCGGAAATTTAAATGCGGAAAGATAAATCCTAAGCTATTACAAGGCACGGGTCTATACATCGCCAAAATTACAAAGACCCATTTGATAAAATGCGGAAAGTAAAAGAGACCTAATTACTATTACAAGCTTTGAGCAGTTACATAATATAAGAATAACGTGCGAAAGAATAAAAGTTAGGATGTCTGAGGGTCTTGACCCTTTTGAAATTAAATTGAATTAAAAAAGCTAATTAATTATTTAATTAAGAAAAGGAATTGTTTTTAGGTTTTTGTATTTATGAAAATAAAGAAAATTGAAAATCAAGAGAAACCCTAATTCTAAGTTATTTTTAATTATTAATGAAAAAATATTACAAGTTAACCTAATTTACACTAATTAATTAAATTACATGTTTATTTATAAAAATATTTAGTAATTAATAATAATAATAATAATGAGAGAAAATTATTTATTAAAAAAGATGAAAAGGTCAAAAACCCTAATTCTACTTATTTTATTTATTAAGAGTGTTAAAGTTTAAAACCTAATTTACTAAATTAATGGTTAGAGTTTATTTACAAAATAAATTAATGGTGAATTAAATATTAATTAAACATATTTTTTATTTTGATTTTTTTTGTTTTTATTATGAAAATTAATTTTATTGTGAATTAATGAAAATAATTAAAAGAATTAGAAAAGAGAAAAGAAAAGAAAATTAAGAAATATAATACAAACATTGGGGGGTGTCTGGCCCATTTTGGAGGATTTTTGGAAGCAATTTTGGCCCAACAGCACAAAGCCTGTTTGACTTTTCCAGCTTGAGTGCACGCTGGTTGACTAGGGTGTATCCTGGAATTCATTCTGAGGCCCTTGGATTAATCACTATGCCATCTGGCAAGCCAACGCATGTGGATGCACGGTGGGTTGTTGGGAATATGCTGCACGTGAATATGTTGAGACAAAAATTATTGAACATATGGGGGACCTGGGAATCGAACCCAGGTCCCAGCGTTTACCAAGAGTATCCCTGACCAAGTGAGCTGTTGTGCGCATTTGTAATGTTAGTGGAAAACAAATAATATAAAAGAAAACAACGTTAATGATAGAAAAACGCGCCAACTTTTGAATTGCCCAACCATACGGTGACACGCTAGCTTCGTCTTTGTTTTGTACCTGCAAATTTGAACAAATAGCGGGGGGTTTAAACCCCCACAAACTGCAACTCATGAAAATAGCGATTAGAACATGCTGTAATATAAAAACGGCACGAGTAGTCAGTTTGTTTCATCTTGATGCCACGAATTCACCCATACAAGTTTGGTGGTCTGATTTTGCCATATGTGTAAAGCCCCAATTTTTGAGCTCTGAAACCCTAAAAAACGTTAATGGCAAATCACGATACAGGGCCTTATAATACAATTGAATCATATCATTAGCTTCAGCGTGTTCCTGTGAATGCAAAACAACCAAAAATATGCATCAAATGCGCATGAATCATGATATGGAATTCAAGAAAATGTTGCAAACCGTATGGCCTGTGTTCTATGATTCTTGGCACGTTTTGATTTATTCTTGATTGCAAAAGCTTCCTGGATGCTTAGGCAACGTGTTGGAATCCTTTAGAAGCCTTGAATTATCCTCTAGGTATGAAATCAGTTTCAAGCTTTTTATGCAGTTTTTTAGTTTTGACAGCTTGGTTGACAGTTTCTTGACAGCTTCTTGACAGCTTGTGCAACTTAGTTGACAATTTGTGAAACTTGGTTTGCAGTTTGTGCAACTTGGTTTGGCATTTCAGTTTGACATTGTACAGCTTGGTATACTTTTATGCAGCCTTGTGCCTTGTATGTGATTTGCAAAGAGGATGAGCAAAATATGATGAAACCAAAACGATCTGATTCCGGCTAACAATCTTTAATGATGAGCCTTTATTTATCTGTCTGAAAATACTTTTCAATTTAACTGTATTGACTTCTTTTTTTTATCTTTGCAGGTAAATACCAGTTGGGATAATGGAAATCAGAGAAGTATGAAGACTTCAAGAGACTTAGAATATAGATTTATTTTCTTTTCAATTATTGTAATAAATATCATTGTAAATATTGTAAATAAATTTACAGTATTCAAATAACCTTTGTAACAACAATAAATAAAAAATCTTTGTCAGATATTTCTTTATTTCTTCTGCACTGTCGATTTAACTTATTTAAGTCTCTTGAATTAAAATAACTGGAAGTACACCCCAATAATTTTAACTCAGATAAAATAAATATCAACAAACTTTGCAGTCTCACAACCTTGCATTAACCACAATACGCCCGACATTCCAATCAACCATATACTTCGTACAGTTGAACAAACAAACATCCATACGCCTTTCACTTTACTGATCAAACCAACGCTTCAACCTTTCAATCAAAAGCCTCAGCTCCTAGTCCAGATGTTTAGGTTTTGAGAAACAAACAACAATCTTGAACAAGCGTAAAACAATGTAACAGTCAATTGAAATACTGTAGATTCAGTTTCTTCTGAGAATGCGTGCGCAAACCCTAATTTTGGATTTACCATCAAAGAAACGTCTGTTTGATCAATTCTTGGGCCAACCTTGAAAGATCAGGGAAAACCCCGAAGTTGTGATTTTTTTGTGAAAAAAGGGAGGGCAAATTTTGGGGTACAACAGTTGCCCCTGTTCAATCTTCTTGAACCTGAAGAGTTAGATTGGCGAGTTTGCCTTTCGCGACTCGAAGGTAAAAGATGATTGGACACTAGAGTGCCCAAAAAATTTGCACTCATCAAAGCATAGTTGAGGGAACGGGCTTAAAGATTCCATTTGGAGATGTGACAGAATCTTGTCAGAGATGGGCTTAAAGATGCCATCCAAGAATGTGACAGAATCTTGTCGGAGATGGGCTTAAAGATGCCATCCAAGAATGTTACAGAATCTTGTCGGAGATGGGGTTAAAGATGCCATCCAAGAATGTTTGTTGAACTGTATGTCGTAGGTGAGTGGGTGAGTATCAGAAAGGTATCCATGTTTGGAACATCTCTGAGCTGGGGGTCTGAATAAGCAATAGATTAACATCCATGTTTGGAGAATCCGTAAACTGTTTTCAGAAGTTTTGAAGTTGAATAAGCAATAGATCAGCATCCATGTTGGGAAGCATCCGTAAACTGTTTTCAAAGGTTGAATCTGAACAAGCGATAGATTAACATCCGTGTTTGGAGAATCCGTAAACTGTTTTCAGAAGTTGAGTCTGAACGAGCGATATATTAACATCCGTGTTTGGAGAATTCGTAAACTGTTTTCAGAAGTTGAGTCTGAACAAGCGATAGATTAACATCCGTGTTTGGAGAATCCGTAAACTGTTTTCAGAAGTTGAGTCTGAACAAGCGATAGATTAACATCCGTGTTTGGAGAATCCGTAAACTGTTTTTAGAAGTTGAGTCTGAACAAGCGATAGATTAACATCCGTGTTTGGAGAATCCGTAAACTGTTTTCAGAAGTTGAGTCTGAATAAGCAATAGATTAACATCCGTGTTTGGAGAATCCGTAAACTGTTTTCAGAAGCTGAGTCTGAACAAGCGATAGATTAACATCCGTGTTTGGAGAATCTGTAAATTGTTTTTAGAAGTTGAGTCTGAACAAGTGATAGATTAACATCCGTGTTTGGAGAATCTGTAAACTGTTTTCAGAAGTTGAGTCTGAACAAGCGATAGATTAACATCCGTGTTTGGAGAATCCGTAAACTGTTTTCAAAAGTTGAGTCTGAACAAGCGATAGATTAACATCCGTGTTTGGAGAATCCGTAAACTGTTTTCAGAAGTTGAGTCTGAACAAGCAATAGATTAACATCCGTGTTTGGAGAATCCGTAAACTGTTTTCAGAAGTTGAGTCTGAACAAGCGATAGATTAACACCCGTATTTGGAGAATCCGTAAACTGTTTTCAGAAGTTGAGTCTGAACAAGCGATAGATTAACATCCGTGTTTGGAGAATCCGTAAACTATTTTCAGAAGTTGAAGTTGAATAAGCAATAGATCAACATCCATGTTGGGAAGCATCCGTAAACTGTTTTCAAAGGTTGAATCTGAACAAGCGATAGATTAACATCCGTGTTTGGAGAATCTGTAAACTATTTTCAGAAGTTAAATTTGAATAGTGATCAGTCCGTGTAGAACTTCATTCGAAATTTCCTGAAAAGGAACCTGTGTAGAGTTTCTTTATGATGAGTCCGTGTAAAACTGCATCTGAATTGAGAAGGAACCGGTGTAGGGTTGCTTCATGATGAGTCCGTGTAAAACTGCATCTGGAATTGAGAAGGAAACGGTGTAGGGTTGCCTGATGATGAGTCCATGTAAAACTGCATCTCGAATTGAGAAGGAACCGGTGTAGGGTTGCCTGATGATGAGTCAGTGTAAAACTGCATCTGAATTTGAGAAGGAACCGGTGTAGGGTTACTTCATGATGAGTCCGTGTAAAACTGCATCTGAAAATGAGAAGGAAACGGTGTAGGGTTGCTTCATGATGAGTCCGTGTAAAACTGCATCTAGAATTGAGAAGGAACCGGTGTAGGGTTGCTTCATGATGAGTCCGTGTAAAACTGCATCTGGAATTGAGAAGGAACCGGTGTAGGGTTGCCTGATGATGAGTCCGTGTAAAACAGCATCTGGAATTGAGAAGGAACCGGTGTAGGGTTGCTTCATGATGAGTCCGTGTAAAACTGCATCTGGAATTTAGAAGGAACCGGTGTAGGGTTGCTTCATGATGAGTCCGTGTAAAACTGCATCTGGAATTGAGAAGGAACTGGTGTAGGGTTGCCTGATGATGGTTAAGTAGATAGTTGTCCTGGTTTGTTGCAGGTGTTAATTTGGAACTTAAAAGAAAACTATTGTCGACCTTTTGCTGAAAAAGGTAAATTGTTAGTTGAAACACAAATTTATGTTGCATGAAATGTATGATGCAATATATGTGTTTTGTCAATGTTCATGATTTATGAACGTGATGTATGCGCATGTAGGCTGATGAGCTGTCTTGCTGAGGAAGATAAATCCTGGATAGCTGGAGATAATAAAATCTTTGACCGCTGTCGGGGAAAATAAATCCTTGACTGCCGTTGGGGATTGAAAATCCTTTGATCATTGAAAATGAGAAGTCCTGGGACCACTGTTGGGGAAATCAGGCGTTTGGGTTGTATGCCAATCTACTGGGGTTTCAAGGACGAGAATCTTTATTCTTTGAGAGAAACGGATTTTTAGGAGCTTCAGTTGTCTGTTATTCTGTTGGTGGCTGTAATTTCCAACAGGTGATGAAGAAATTTTTTGATGATGATCGTAACTTCCAGCAGGTGATGAAGGAAATTTTGAACGTCCGTTCAACTTGAACTGTAATTTGTTTTGGAGAATAAATCCTTGACAAATGTTGGGGAAATAAACCCATGACTGCTGGTCTGTTTAGAGAGATGATAAACTTCTCGAGGACACTTGAATTTCTTTTTCAGAAAGATTTTGGAGAGGTTTCATCACTGCCCCTAGTATCAGATGCTTGTGGCATTGTCAGGAAACTTAGATTGTTTGTAACCCTTTGATGAGATTGACGTTTAAATGCCCCAAGTGATGATGACGGAGACTTGCCCCAGGTTATCCCGCAATTGAGAGATTTCTTGAAATCTTGACTGGACTGCCCCAGGTTCACTGAGATTGGAAAGATTTGTTGAAATCTTGACTGGACTGCCCCAGGTTTACTGGACAATACCATATCAAATCCCCTTTTGTTGATAGGATATTTTTGTAACGGAAGTGTCATCCCACTTGAAGTGATTTTATTCACCGAGAGAGTTTTCGTTCCTCCGAACATTCACTGTTGTGAATTTCTTCGCTGTCAAACAACTAAACATGTGCAAACAACGATATTCAAATAATGCAAAGTTTATGCTTGTCTCGAAGTTTTTGAAAACTGCGTTTTTTAGCAGAAAACTTTTTATAAGACAAATTCAACACAAGATTTAGGGCAAAGCCTTACAGGAGCCAGGATACCTTTTGTAACAGTATGCTTTCGAACTAACCCATGCTTCAATTAGGACTTTCGAAGGGTTGTGACGTGGCTTGGTTCACGGTTTAAGAAATAAAGGATAAAGGCTCAAATTATATTGGTACCCACCCGCTCTTCGTGATGTTCTTCAATCCTAGACTCAGTTAATTTGTGCGTCGAACTCTATTTGAGTTTGGAACGACTTTTTGGGTGATGGTTCACCAATTGAATTTTATGGAAGGCAGTCATCATTTTTGCAACATTTTTTGTGTTGTTGAGGATTGGTAATGACCCCTTTTTTTGATTTGTTATCCCTAACTTTTGCCTGACCGTTCCTGTTTTCGAGATCACAGTCAGCGGGATGCCCCAGCTTTCTTAAGCCTCCTTTGTAGGTTTTGGCTCAGTGGGCTTTTCTCTTTTGAGAGATAATGACTGCCTATGAGATAAGGAACCATCACTGTCTTTTGGTTCCAAAAGAAAGTTTTTGATGTTATTCGTTGTATTATGAACTGAGAGTTTGCGACTTCAATGCGCATATTTTTTGAATTAACTGAGAGACTACCCTGCCCCAGGTTTAATCAAAGGTTTTAATTTGTGTTTAAAACAAAAAAAACTCCTACTTCTTTGGCTCGAAGAGGTTGACTAGGGATTATCTTCCTTATAACTCTGGTGTTTAGGATTTGAAAGAAATGCCTGTACATCGTCAGCAAGGTCTGTTCAAAAGCATACTGTGTGAGATTACGGTATTGTTTCGTCATCCTCCCTCTAAAGGCTTGTAGCTTTTTTGCAAGAGTTAAATGTCATAAATAAAGTAGAAAGCATAGTTTAAAAATAGTGAAAACGAATGGATGAATTCCAGACAAACATATGCAATGCATTAATGAAATAGAGTTTGACATCAACAGATAAATGTTTGAATAACAAAAGAAATTACAACTTGAAAATTCAAATGGAACAAAAGTCTCTCAGTTCGAGCTTTGTCATTTCAAATGGAGAACCCTTAGCGGAAGATTTTCATCTTGCCACCCGGCATGAATTCCAACACTCCTTCGTCAATCAAGTCTTGGATCTTATTTTTCAAAGCCCAACAATCATCGGTGTCATGTCCAGGACTATAGGAGTGGTATACACAAAATGCATCGGGGTGATAACTAGGAGCATAGGTATTGGGCTTCCGAATAGGATCCTTTAAAGCAGTCAGATTGACCTCCAATAAACGCTCCAGTATTAGAGATAATGGTATGTCGGTCTCAGTGAACTGTCTTCCAGACGTATTTTTCTTACGCCGATTACCCTGTTGATGCTGACGAGGTTGTTGCTGGGCTTGTGACCCTGAAGCAAGTTGAGTAGTTTTTCCCTTGTCTTCTTGTCTCAAAAGGGGTCGAATGATGACTTGATCTTCAACCTTAGGTGTTTGCCCCACTTGGTTGTCCCGAAGCAGTTTGTTGACGAGAACCCTGAGCTCTTCTTGTCTTTGAGCCAGGTCTTGAATGAGAGCCATTTGGCCCACCAGTTGTCCCATCATCTAGATCTTCATTGTTGCCAGCTCAATCTGAAGTTCTTCCAACTAATCATTCCTGACACTGCTTGAATTCCCTAGGACCATGCCCCTTGTGAGGAGAGCTTTCACTTCTCCTTGCCCCTGAGACAGGTTCAAGAACATTTCTTGAAGTTGAGCATTTTGATCCTGGATATCTTTGACAGTCCTCTCTAGAGCCATCTCTACTGAAATAAACAGTAGGAGAATAAGGAAACCTGAAAAGGAAAACACGTTACGATGCAATACATGATATGTGGATGCATGTTTTCAAGGATCTCTCGGGGTAAACCTAAGAAAATGTTAGAGGTTAAACTTTGATCAACATCTTTGATTGGAGAACATTGTAATGGTGGATGTCTTTCCACGAGAATCAAGCTCACCATGTCGAGTGGGTCATAGCCCCTGATTCAAGTTGTTGCACTTGATCTTTGACGGTATTTGTTTAGAGGAAAATGAAACCTCTTGCCATTTGGTAGACGTCTGGTTCAACGTGACCCTGCATCAAAAAACCCTCGGGATCCTTGAAATGATTATTGAAAATGCTATGGTATGATGTTATGATGTTATGTATATGTATGCAAAAGTAAGCAAGTGTATATACAGGTAATCATATTCACACAAAGCAGACAAGTCCTTAGGTTTAGACTTGCATGGGGTTTGTAGGTAAGTACCCTCTTGAAGTTAGTTGGCTCAAACATGTCCTAAAATAGAAACCGGGTTCTAAAGAGCTCAATATCATTGGATTATTTTTGGTGTTCATTGTTTTGGTTTAGCCACTTAACTGGCGACCAAAATATTCCAAGAAAACAATCCTCAATGAGTGTAGTATCGAGTATCTACCAACTTCAAACTGCACCAAAGTTGGTCATCTCACTACCCCTAAAAAGGCCAAGATGGTCAAGTAAGGTTCTAAGGTTGATTGATGCTTCACGACACCACGCGGCGGCCCCGTACTCTCCTTGATTCAACTCAAGGGTTACCGGTACCAACCAAAGTGCCACATCAACGTAGCTACTGTTTCAACCATGTCGGTATACCCTTCACAGTTCCCGCACAGTTCCCTCACAATTTATTGCTACTTACCTAAAAAGGTGCTTCCAAATCCGGGTGTAGGATTTAAAACAAACCCAAACAAGGAACCCGAAAAGTAAAGCAATCAAAGCAATCAAAGTAAGCATGTAAAAGTGATCTAAAACCCTAAGGTAACCCCACTTTCAGAATTAATCCCCAGCAGAGTCGCCAGTTCTGTGATACGGTGGGAGAACTGACTTGGGATTTGTGTTTGTTTTCGCACTTGTTCGGTTTAGCAAGCGTCGCCACCGACTTTTTATTTTATCCTAAGGAAAGGTCAAAAAGCACAGGAAAGACCTTTGAGATGTTTTCGTGGGTTCGGGGGGTAGATTATGAAAAGGGAAGGTGCTAGCATCCTTTTCATCCATGGTTATCCATGGGCTCTTAGTTACTTGTTTTAGATCACTTGCCTTTGCTTTTCAATTGTTTGAAATGGTGCTTTGTGTGTGTGGTTTTGAAAATGTTTTGAAAAAAATATGCCTTGTCTAGGAAACCTTTGTAATGACTCTTGTTTGAGTATATACAAAGGTGTGTGTCTTTTTGAAAAGATAATTCAATGTTTTGAAAGTTGTTTTGAAATTGTTTTTGAAGTTGTGTTGTAAAGTGTGTTTTAAAAAAATGGCAAGGATGTTTTGCAAGATTTTTGATCAAGTAACTAAGAGTTGTCTACCCTATTTTACTCAAATATCTTTCTCATGTTTTTTAACCCTTTTAACAGTGTTGTTTCACCATTGTGTTTGATGAATAACCTTGCGTTAGGATGTTAAACGGGACAGGTGCGGGTCATCGTATACAATCATTGAAGGCAACTTGTGAGACGCTCTAGCAATTTTGTAAGAGACGAGATCGTTTTATCGAAGGCAACATCGAGGGTCATCGAGGGACTACGATCTTTGTTTATCGAAGAGACATTTTCTAGAGTGTCTCATACTCGAGGGACATGATTGCATTTTCCGAGGCAACAAGTGAGGCTACCCTAGAGGTGCAAGTGTGAATTGTGTATTGATTTTCATGCATTTATCTTGTATTAGGTTATCTAGCGGTTGATTTTGAATCTTCGCATACAAACCCTAATTACTATACAGTATATGGAAAGCGATAAATTGCGGGAATTTAAAGTCTAAGTTATTACAAATAAGTATCCGGGGATGGGGGTACAAATGTTTACAAATGGGAATGAGTCTTATCAGAATAGTAATGTCCAAATATTATGTTACAACCAAATCGAAACGTCGCATTCTCAATGTAAAAATATAACAAGGTATAAGAATCAAGGAGAATCAAAAGTATTGTGAGATGTATGTGGTTATTTACAAATGATTAAATAAAATATTAACCTAATGAAAATTAAGTGTTTATTATTATTTTTTGTGTTTTTGTTAGTTATAAATAAACAAAGGGTTTTAAAGAAAAAAAAGAATTATTTAACTTAATAAAATCTATTATTTATGTATTTTTGGTTTTTTAAGGTAATGAAAATTATTAAGAAAATTTTATATATAAAAAAGTATATTCTTTTATTTAACAAAAGAAAAGAAAAGAATTAGTGAAAAGAGAATATATTAGTTTTAAAGCAAAACAAATGGAATTAAAAAGTAAATGGGCCTAAGGGTTTTATGCACTTGGCCCAAAATTAAAAGAACATGGTCAGGCTAAAGGGGGGTGCAGGCGTTGAAGGTAAATGGGCTTAAGGGTTTAGTTTATGGGACAGGCCCAATTGAAATGTTTAACAATTTGTTAGGGTTTGGATAAACTATCTTCAGAATTAGGTTTGCTCTGTGAACGGCGTCGCTCTCTTCTCATCTTCTTCGCCTCTTCATCGTTCTCAAACAGAGCTTCTGAATGTCCTCTCCAACCCTTAGGCCACCAGAACGATGCCTCCACTTCCTTCTCCTCGTGGTTGTACCAGGCGGCGATTTCAAAAGGTATCATTCATTCTAAACGCGTCAGGGTTTATGTTTGTGCATGTTATTGTTTCACCGAATTTGATCATTGATATTTGTGTTAGTGCTATGTGCAAAATAGAAAGAGGGTAATTGATACCTTGGAGTTTTGTTTCTGGAGAGGAGGCGGAAGGTTGGACGGCGGCGCTCTCAGGTGGCCGGAGAAGGGAGGATGTGTGAAGATGCAGTTCTGGTACTTCGTATCTTTCTCTTTGTTTAGTGATGAAGACTAATTCTGAAAACGCTTTTTTTTATTAGCTTCTGACTCTCTTCCTTTCTTGGGATTTGTTGATGATATTATTTCTAAAATGTTTGCTTATTGTTGTTAGCCTTTACAATCTTCCTCTTTTTCTTGTCAATGATGATGTTCTTCTGATATGCTTGTTGTTCTTTGGTTTTGGTTATGTTGACTCTGTGATGAACTTTGAGAACACTTGCTTCTGAGTTGTTTTTCTTTGAAGGCAAGTTTGCTTGAAGTTTTGATGTTTTAATGGGTTACTGAGTTTTGGCTTGCTCGAAGGTTTCAACAGGTTTGAAGTTATGCTTGCTGGAAGTTATGCAGGCTAGAAGTTATGTTACTCCAGCTTGCAGTCTTTGGTTCTGAAGGCTTTGAGGCGGGCTCTGATTCTGCTTTTTGTTATTTCTTGAGGCAGGTGGATGCAGGCTTCAAGGCTTGTGCAGTTTTAGACAGGCTTGGATCTTTGGTTTCCTTTGTAAGGCAGGTTTTGTTTGTCTGGTACATGCAGGTTGTTTGAAGGTTTATTATAGTTTGCTATGCTTGAGTTTGGTTGTTTGATACAGGTTGGTTTAAGACTTGCTATACTTGTGCCTTTTGAAGCAGGCTGGATGTTTTTGGTTTTCTACAGGTTTTGCAAGTGGACAACTTGCAGTTTTTTTTTTCACAGGCAGGTTTGTGACTTGCTTTTGGTACAGGCAGGCTTGTTGTTATGCAGGCTTGAAGGCTTGCTGGTGGTTTGCTATGCTTGTGTTTACAGTTTGTGGTTCTCTCTGTGTTCTGCCCTCCTGTTATATTTATCTTCCCTTGAATTGTTTTTATATATCTTAAGCCTGCCAAAACTGCAAACCTTTTTCTTTTACTCTTTTTCTCTCTCCATAAAAAGCATATTTAATTGCTTAATGTATTTTTAATTTCTGAAAAGATTTTTGGCAAGGGAAATGATGAAAAGTTTTCTTTTACAAGCTTGCTTGCTTGCATCTTGGTTTTCCTCTGCATTCTGTACTTTCTTCCAGATTTTCTGCATTGTTCTTTTTGATAGCTTGTATGCAGTTTTTTAGTTTTGACAGCTTGGTTGACAGTTTCTTGACAGCTTCTTGACAGCTTGTGCAACTTAGTTGACAATTTGTGCAACTTGGTTTGTCATTTCAGTTTGACATTGTACAACTTGGTGTACTTTTATGCAGCCTTGTGCCTTGTATTTGATTGATTATATGCTTGCAAAATAATTTTACTTTCCTCTTTGTGAACCAAGAAGAGAAATCTTCTTGTGATTTGCAAAAAGGATGAGAAAAATATGATGAAACCAAAACGATCTGATTCCGGCCAACAATCTTTAATGATGAGCCTTTATTTATCTGTCTGAAAATACTTTTCAATTTAACTGTATTGACTTTTTTTTTGTCTTTGCAGGTAAATACCAATTGGGATAACGGAAATCAGAGAAGTATGAAGACTTCAAGAGACTTAGAATATAGATTTATTTTCTTTTCAATTATTGTAATAAATATCATTGTAAATATTGTAAATAAATTTACAGTATTCAAATAACATTTGTAACAACAATAAATAAAAAATCTTTGTCAGATATTTCTTTATTTCTTATGCATTGTCGATTTAACTTATTTAAGTCTCTTGAATTAAAATAACTGGAAGTACACCCCAATAATTTTAACTCAAATAAAATAAATATCAACAAACTTTGCAGTCTCGCAACCTTGCATTAACCACAATACGCCCAGCATTCCAATCAACCATATGCTTCGTACAGTTGAACAAACAAACATCCATATGTCTTTCACTTCACTGATTAAACCAATGCTTCAACCTTTCAATCAAAAGCCTCAGCTCCTAGTCCAGATGTTTAGGTTTTGAGAAACAAACAACAATCTTGAGCAAGCGTAAAACAATGTAACAGTCAATTGAAATATTGTGGATTCAGTTTCTTCTGAGAATGCGTGTGCAAACCCTAATTTTGGATTTACCGTCAAAGAAACATTTGTTTGATCAATTCTTGGGCCAATCTTGAAAGATCAGGGAAAACCCTGAAGTTGTGATTTTTTTGTGAAAAAGGGAGGGCAATTTTTGGGGTACAACAACAGGTTTTTGAGTTTTGATGATGGTTACTGTGTTTGTTGTGAATAATGATGGTTAACATTTTTGGGTTTGATGCTTGGTTCACAGGTTTTTTAGTTTAATACTTTGCTCACGAGTTTTTGAGTTTGATGCTGGTTAACAGGTTTTTGAGTTTGATGCTTTGTTCACTGTGTTTGTTCTCTTTTACTCTTATGGTTTTTTGGATCGATCACGCTTCTGTTATATTGACCTATTCTTATGTTGTGGCCTCTTTGCCTTTGGTATCTACAATAGGTTTTTGCTTACAGTAGGTTTTTTCTGGTTTTGTTTTTTAGCAGTTTTGATGATTCCGGGGTTTACAGCAGGTTTTTTCTGGTTTTGTTTTTTAGCAGTTTTGATGATTCTTGGGTTTACAACAGCTCTTCTTTTTGCAACAGAGCTTTTGCAGGATGTGCTTTGGGAAATTCTGTAGCCTAGGTGACCTCTTTCCTCTCTTATCTCTCAATGACAATAAAAAAGCAATTTTTCTTTTGCTTATTTTACCATTCTGAAAGGTTTGCAGCACTTGGAAAATGATGATACCTTGTTTCTTGGGCAAGTTGACTTGCTATTTTGTTTGATTTAGCATCTAGCTATTTGTTATATTTGCCACACTGCTACCTCATTTTAGCTTTTGTTTGTGCTGTTTGTTCAACTTGTGATGCTGTTGTTTGTTTAGTTTGTGATAATGTTGTTTGTTTGGTTTGTGATAATGCTGTTTGTTTGGTTTGTGAGGCTGCTGTTTGTTCAGTTTGTAATGATGTTTGTTTGGACTGTTATAGCATTTTGTTATTGTAGCATGTTCGTGAATTTCTCTTCTTCTTTCTTTTTGTGAACCAAGAAGGGCAACCTTTTTATGATTTGCAACTAGGGGAAATAGGTTGTGATGAAATAAATAGCATTCTGATTCCACGTTGCAAACCTTAATGATGAATTTATGAAATAAATTTTGGAAAATTCCTTGTTCATGCCCATATAATTTTGTACTAATCATGCTTTCTTTCTCTTGTTTTCATGTGAACAAAAATTGGAGATGACGAAGCAAAGAACGCAAGAAATTCGTGGCAAACATGAAAGTCTTGGAGATAAGCAAAGGAATCTAATATGACTTCAGTCTTCAAACAACTTAAACATAGATTAGTTCTCTTAGGCCAAACATTCACTTTGATTTTCTTTGTATCTTAGAAAGATCATTCTTGTATTTTGATGTATTGTATCCAATAGTTGTACCAATTTATCTTTAAATACAATAAGTTGTAAAACATAAAGTATTAAAAGAATAAATTGTTTTGTAACAATCTTGGACGGTGTGTTTGAAATTGGAGAAAATCTTGAGTTGTAGCATGAAGTATTCTGGTGTCATTTTATAACTTGAAATCCTTTATCAACAATAATTTGTAATTTCTCTTCGTATCCTAATTGATTTTTTTGAAATTCCCAATCAGGATATTTGAAATAAAATGCTCCAGTCTGGTAACTTAAATTCCAAATAATCCCAATAACTTTGTAACTGCATTTCAAACAAACACGCACTGTGTACTCCATTTCCTAACAAAACAAATGTTTTAAGGACGTAAATCATTTGGTCAACCTGGATCCCAAAATCATGATTGTCCTAAATGACAGTCTTAACCTCAATCTCTTGTCCCAAACAAATCATGCTCTGAGAACAAACATTATCCTTTCAGTAAACTGTGTTTAAGAAAATTCAAAAATCAATCAAATGCCTTGCGATGATTTGATAATTTTAAAGTTTTCCAAATTCAAATTTCTTCCGATTCTTTGAAGATAAACCCGTGAGCGACATCACATGTGACCATGAACAGATATAATCGTCTCAAAATCTTGTAGCTTGAAGAAATCATAAATACAACCTTGAGGAAGCATGAAGACCTATGAAGGCCAATTGGATCTTTGAAAACTCATTTTCTTTTGAGAATTGCAAAAAACCCTAATTGCTGGTTTACTGCCCCAAAAGAGAATCTGTCTGGTCGATTTCTGAGCCAACTTGAATATCCGAGAAACCCTAGGGTTGTGTCTTCTATGAAAAATGGGAGGGCAAATTTTGGGGTACAACAGCTGCCCCTGTTCAATCTTCTTAAACTTGAAAAGAGAGATCGATATGTTTGTCGTTTGTGGCTTAAAAGTAGAAGATGATTGAACACTAGAGTGCCCAGAAATTTGCACTTGATGACGCGCTGGTTTGATTGTGTATGGAAATGGGCTTAAAGATGTCATTTGGAGAAACAAAGGAGAATTGTCGAAGATGGGCTTATAGATGCCATCCAAAGATGATTGTTGACGGAAAGTTTGAATTGGATCTGAACAGAGAACGAATTAGAATAAACCGTTGAGAGATTTATCTGAAACAGATGAAATAAAAATCTGGAGACGAATCAGAATAAACCGTTGAGAGATTCATCTGAACCAGTAAAAATCTGAAGACGATTCAGAATAAACCGTTGAGAGATTTATCTGAACCAGTAAAAATCTGGAGATGAATCAGAATAAACCGTTGAGAGATTTATCTGAAATAGTAAAATCTGGAAATGAATCAGAATAAACCGTTGAGAGATTTATCTGAACCAGTGAAATCTGGAAATGAATCAGAATAAACCGTTGAGAGATTTATCTGAACCAGTGAAAATCTGGAGATGAATCAGAATAAACCGTTGAGAGATTTATCTGAAACAGTAAAATCTAGAAATGAATCAGAATAAACCGTTGAGAGATTTATCTGAACTAGTGAAAATCTGGAGATGAATCAGAATAAACCGTTGAGAGATTTATCTGAACCAGTGAAAATCTGGAGATGAATCAGAATAAACCATTGAGGGATTTATCTGAACCCGTGAAAATCTGGAGATGAATCAGAATAAACCGTTGAGAGATTTATCTAAACATGCAAAAATCTGGAGACGAATCAGAATAAATCATTGAGAGATTTATCTGAACCAGTAAAAATCTAGAGACGAATCAGAATAAACCGTTGAGAGATTTATCTGAACCAGTGAAAATCTGGAGATGAATCAGAATAAACCGTTGAGGGATTTATCTGTACCAGCAAAAATCTGGAGACGAATCAGAATAAACCAATGAGAGATTTATCTGAACCAGTGAAAATCTGGAGATGAATCAGAATAAACCGTTGAGAGATTTATCTGAACCAGTAAAAATCTGGAGATGAATCAGAATAAACCGTTGAGAGATTTATCTGAACCAGTGAAAATCTGGAGATGAATCAAAATAAATCGTTGAGAGATTTATCTGAACCAACAAAAATCTGGAGACGAATCAGAATAAACTGTTGAGAGATTTATCTGAACCAGTAAAAATCTGGAGACGAATCAGAATAAATCATTGAGAGAATTATCTGAACCAGTGAAATCTGGAAATGAATCAGAATAAACCATTGAGAGATTTATCTTAACCAGTAAAAATCTAGAGACGAATCAGAATAAACCGTTGAGACATTTATCTGAACCAGTAAAAATCAGCCTTTTCTCGGAAACTAATCTATATTTTACTTGTTGAAAATTTGTGTCTGTCGGAAGCTTGTTGATAATAACTGTTTAACGGCCCTTTCCTGTAAAAGGTGAAGAGTTAATTGTATGCAATGTTATGATGTATGCGATGCATGGTGTGATTTTTTCCTCTCAAAATAAATGAGAATGCACTGTATGCACTTTGAGTTGTCAATGTTATGACGTATGGATGCAAATGTATGGATTTAAGGATTGTTTGTGCCGTAGCGTTGCTGGAAGCGGGGAAAATATATCCCTTTTGAAGCACTGATGGGTGAGTTTCCAAGTAAAAAACTCTGTTGCAGAAGGGAAAAGCCAGACATTGCTTGTGATATCCTGCTGGGGACATTTTGGACCAGTGGTTGGACATTTTTGCTCTGGCTGGAGAAAGTACCTGTGGGGGTTTTATGGAATGGCTCACATATATTACTCTATTTCTTAAAGTCATTAGTGATTGTCTTTCCATTTTTTATTTATTTATTTGTAACAATAATCACGTTTAAATGCATATGTTCAAAAATAAATCATTGGACGTTTTTGTAAATAAAACATAGAAATAAAGAAAAATAGATGGTTTTGCACTTTTAAAAGGGATATCTTTGTATTAACTTGAACAAGTGTTTTTTATACAATGAGACAAAGCATTCTGGCAAGAGAATGTCGTCGTAAAAAAAAATGAAAATTTATACAAAGAAAAGGTAGCTATGTGAAATAATCCCATGGGGTTCCCGTTCTACTATAGCCTTCATGTCTCTGAATGTCCTGTCCGTTGGTCGCCTCGGTGAAGTCGATTGGATTAATTTAGAGCCAATTGAGTTGATTGGTTGACGCTGAAGATTGTTTTCCAGATGATCCAACGGGACATAGCCATACGCTTTAATCCCTAACTTTTGCCTGGACTGCCCTCTCGGGTTTTCAGTCCACCGGGATACCCTTTTTTGCTCAAGCCGCCCTTTCGGGTTTTCGACTTGCCGGGTGTACAAATTTTTTTTTAATTTTCATCCCTTATTTTTGCCCGAACCCTTTTGGTTCACCGGGAAGCCCTTATTTTTGCCTAGGTGATCGGGATTATACTTATGTATCCAATGATTCGGACTGCAAGTGCACAGTCTTATCATGTAGTTTTAAAAGATATCGAACCACAAAGACTGATGAATCGATCTACCGTCTTCTATTGTCCAGTTAAAAGATCTCAAACTTCCGCTTTGTTGACCCTAACCTCTATCTATTTTTTACTTCCGTAACAAAACAATTTAATGATTAAAAAAATAGTAACTTAGGCCAGAAAAGAAGGTTTCGTAGTAAAAATACTCCCAACTAAGTTACTTGTTCCCTTGGTTGAGTGACTTTACATACCGGTATAGGATTTCTAGCCTAACATGATATTAAACCAAATCACAGAATAATTTAAGAGACAAACAAAAATAAACATAATTATATTGATTAAAAAGCAATAAGAATTTGTAAATATAAACCTGGTAATAACTCTGAAGACAGAAGCACTCCTGCACAAATTGTAGGCTTTGCTTCGATCGGAGAATATATTTAACCGTACAAAGAAAATAATGCTGGAAACGAATATAGAAATAACTGGGAAATAAAATAATGCTGAAAAGAATATTCACTCAAAGTAAAATCTCCAAAGTTTCTTGCCAAAAAGAAGAACTCCTTCTACTGTGGTCTAAGGCTCTATTTATAAGTCTTGCGTGATAGTTGTTCTCGAAAATGTAGGAACAGTTTATTTCTTCCTTTGAGAAATAATAGGGCCATTAATTTGTCACATCCCTTGGTGCTTTGACTGAGTGGGTCATAAAATATAGGTAGTCGCTGGATTAACATTTGAATGCGTTTATGTCCGTGGGGTAAGTGGTTTGTGACGTTCGTCACATTCAAGTGATGATAGTCACTTGGTCTTTCTTAGCGCGTGACGTTCGGCACGCCTCCTTGATGGTCGTCAAGGTCTTCTTCATGGTGGGCCACGTGCTCACATGTATAATGGGCTTGATCTCATTTCTTCTCCTTTGGCCTTTTTGCTAGTTTTGCACCTATTTTTTCTTCATTTCTTCCAAAGTGTTCAGCTTAATGCATATCTGCAAAAATAGAAAAATACATGCATAATACCTATAAAACAATTTAATTTAAACTAAAGTATGAGAAATATTTGGTGTATATCAAGCCAGAAATATCACATATTTGTGTGTCATCAAACTCCCCCATACTTAAACTTTGCTTGTCCTCAAGCAAATGCTAAGTACGATGTTTTTCTAAACATGGTCAGATGCAAGGTGATGACTCGGATCAACTAATATATAGCTGCATTGTGTTTTTGTCAGAAAATCGATGGCTCGATTCATGCTCCATTACTACGTCAATGACACTAGATAGTCCCATTTTACGTAAACTAGTTACAGGTCCTACCATAGCCTACCTCGAGTATTTGTCTTGTTTTGCCCTTGTCATTCTAGTGCAATCACATTAAGCCCTTTATCTTTACACGCACATAGCAGAACAGTCGGTTAGTGGTTATGATCCTTTTAAACTTTAGAGGTTTCTGGAACAGTAATGTGGCAACCTTTTTCAATTCAATGGTTGGATGCGGGGGATCAGACCATAATCTGCCCTACCGAGTTCAGTACCAAATGCTCCTGAACCATCCGCCAAATGAATTTTCATGTTACTTTGTAAGGTTTACATCCTTTGGATTAGGCAATCGGGTAAGGATCGTCCAATTTAATTGGTGTGTTTCCTTGCAACATTTTGCTGAAATATTATATCATCCACTTATATTCATCGACTTCCTGCGTAGTTTGTGTTTAAGACGGTGCTGACTGCTAATATAAACTACTCAGGGTTACTACAAAGACTAAACTCAGGGTGTTGGAATGACAGGTGCTTGAACTGATCTATCATACTCTGGGGTTGTAGAGTGTCTAGACGGTAGAAATTTCGCTTAATCTTGCCCCAATTCCTGACGATTAAAGATCTTGCAGTCTATGTACTTGTCGGGTGAGTCAAAAAAGATTTTTATAGGGCTCAAAAAGAAAGGGGAGTCTAAAAGAACACAAATTTCTTTAATAGATAACTTGATGAAATTTTTTTTATTGAATTAAAGATAACAGAAGGGAAATTACAAGAAAAATAAAAATTTACTAGAAAAAGGGAAATACTTCCTCCCCCATACTTGAATCATACATTATCCTCAATGTATTGATAGAAGAGGGAAAGGGGAAATGGAAATTGGATAATCATTCTTCCTCCTCTTGTCTTTGGTATTGGCCACGTGTCCTCGCTCTTCGACGTGCTTTCCCACCGTGTCTGGAAGATTCGCCTCCATCTCTCTGAGATATGATGTTATGCAGGTCGTCAACACGAAGTGTTAAGGCTCGCATATCTTCCGTCATTCCTGTGGTGAATTCCAGCATACTTTGATCATGCCTGCAAGTGTAGTCGTTTTGGTCTCTCTGCATCTGTTGCATGAGAGTCATCATCTCGATTTGGCACGTCTCGAGGCTCTGGTAGCATTGAGTGGACAGCTGGTTTTGCTGCATTATCGCGGCATAGATTGCATCGATGGTGGCAGGATTATTGTCTTGTTGTGGTTGGGGCTCTTACTGCTCTAATTCTTCTTCGATTTCGTCAGCGGCAGCGTTGTTGGCCTCACCTTGATTTCCTTGCACATTTTCTCCGGGTTCCAGGGCGTTCAGGTTATAAAGCCAGTTATCAGGATTACCCAGGTAAGTACGATTGTGATTTGGCATGATCACGCTACAAACTTTTGCATTCTTAACCATTAGATAGTACCCTCCAGCTTCTCGCACTTTGATCAGGCGGCCAACTCTACAGTTATCAATATCCATATAAACTGCTGGCAGCGGAGGTAGGCGTTGAATCCTTTCCCCCCAGTTCAGGTGAACTGCGATGGTGGTGACGATGCCTCCGATACAAAAAGGTGTAGTCCTGTCTCTTATAACGAGGTTTTGAATGTGGGCCATCATTAAAGTAACGGGATTAAGACGGAGGTTTTATGAAAAGGTACAGTGAAGAGCATACAATTCTTTAGTGTTGACCTTGTTGTTGTTTGCCCTTCCAAATATTGTGTTTGCCATAACACGGTGTAAGAAGCAAACGTTCGGGTTGTGGATGTGAGAGGCGTACCGTGCTTCGGGATTGACATTTGGTTCGCCGGTTATTCTCTCCCATAGTGTGTATGCACTTCCATTCCAATTTGATTCCGGGGGTATGCGATATTGCACATTATTCCCACGGGGAAAATGAAATATGTCACTCAAATTTTCATGGTTGAGTGTGTACTCTCGGTTGAACATCCGAAATTGAGCGGCTCCCGTTAGGTGTGCGTCGGCATCATCGCGAGTGTGATAGGCGTAGGAACTCAAGAATTCCAACGTGAGAGCTTCGTAAGTTGGTGTGTTCATCATGCTAATAAAGCTCAGGCCAACTTTATCCAGCAAGCCTTGCCTATGGGTTTGCAACCCCAATTCTTGCAAGCAGTTGTTGTCGATGAACTGCGTGGATGTTAGCCCTCGACGATGGAATTTTATGTACCTTTCCTTTTGAAGTTCACCTACTTCTCCTTGTCGGAGCACGAGATGTTGCATGTCGGGTTCGGGTTGGTTTGGTGGATTCCTTTGGGCGGCCATGATTTTTGAACTTGATAGAAAAAATGTATTTATGGTAAAGAGATGGAAAGTGGGTGGTAGTGATGAAACTAAGGATGGAAGAGAGGTTTATATAGATGGTTTTATTGAGTGAGAAATTTAATGAGGTTTATGGGAGAATTTTGAATATGAGAGGTTATGGAAGTTATGGATGAATGGAGTAAATGGGGGGGTGGGGGGTTTTTTAAAACAAAATTTCATGCATCAATGTTGTTCAACGGTCATGGGAAGGGAAAACGTGGGAGACAAGCCTTGTCGTTCGTCACGCGCTCTTTGACGCTCGTCAGAGTCAAAGAGATAATCCCTGACGTTCGTCACATGCTTCCTGACGCTCGTCAGGGTGAAGTAATGCGTGCATGTCTTCCTTTGACCTCTTTGACCGCGTGCAGTGTAGCATGGTTCCATTAAATTAATTAATTCATATACTTTGAGAAGTATTTTTGCAAGGGGTATTTAGTGGCACATAGTAGAATTGGAAGAATGATATGGTAAATAAATAAGAAAGAAATAAGAATAATAATTGGAATTGCATAGTATGAAATAAAAATAAATAAATACTATGAATGAAAATAAATAAATACTTTGAAATAAAAAGATGGATATGAAATGAATAGATAAATAAATAATCAAAATTTTAGGACCGAAAATAAAAATTATTCGAAAATATGAGTATAAAACCATAATGAGAATTAAGAATAATAAAATAATAATGAGAATTAAGAATAATAAAATAATGAACCCCCCCCCCCCCATACTGAGAACAAACAGTTTCCTCACTGGGGCGGCACATAAACAAAAACTATCAAGCACTAGAGCCTCCTGGAGGTGGTGCAGTAGCGTGCAGATGCTGATAAATGTGATCAAACTGCTCCGTGACGACATCCATGAAATGAAAGAAGTCACACCGAAGTGTGCTGACATTATCTTTAACAGTGGCGAGCTCGCCTCGGAGTGTAGTAACATCTGTCTGCAGTGTCGTGATAGCATGTGCATGATCGACCATAGGGACGTCAACAGCTGTGGCAACAAGGGGTAGTGTAGGATATTCTGATGGTGTATAGTCATGGTAACCGGTAGGTGTGGACGGGTCGCTCTCCTCCCTCTCAGGGTCGTGTTCGTCTGTCTTTTCTAGGTTATATAGCCAATTTTTCTTAGTATAGACACTTGTGTTCTCAGGGCTAGGCAATTTGAAGTAATAGACAGGGTCATTTCGGACAAGCAGCTGAAAGTGAGGTGGGATGAGGTTACCAATTAAAGATATGTTAAAACAAAAAGGAATATCCATGGTATAGTATCTGGCGTACGGCGTAAGGCGTGACAAAGATGAACGTAGGGATAAGGCCTCGGCTATCATAGTGACTAGCCCACCGACACAGATGGGGCCATGGGTATACTGAGCTATAGCTGACATGTTGGCGATCATAAATGATGCACCAATGACTGGTCTGGACTGAAAAGCACAGTAAATGATGAATAACTCATCCCTAGAAACTGAGAGTCTATTTATAGGTTTTCCAAAAAAGGTGAAAGCTAATATGTGATAGAAATACCTAATCGCAGGGTTATGGATCTCAGTAGCATCAAGGTGGTCAGGGTCCTCAGGATATTGGCCCGCTATGTCCCTTCAAAAGTGGTTAAGTTCAAAATTAAGGTAGTCATCCGCCTGGGTTTCCATGTAGGCATCTAAAGAACTAGGGAATCCTAGCAGCTCAGCTAGACTACAAACTGTAAACTGGTGGGTGAAACCAAACAATCTAAAGGACATATGTCCCCTACTACGCCCTAGGCCTTGTGTGGGTTTATAGATGAGTGAGCTTAAGAACTCTAAGGTGAGGCATTGGTGTGTAGGGTGTTTATGGGCCAGGAACCCTTCCCATCCTATCTGGTTGAACAAGAAGTATACACTCTCCCTGATTCCTAAAGCTGTCAACATGGGATCATGCACATACGTAGTCATGCTCATCTGGCGCTGAGCCAGAATCTCATATCGCCTCTGCTGGGCCTCCATGGTGAAAATGATAGTATCCATGAGTTTTAGCTTGTAGGTTCCTGTGATTCGGTACTAAAATTTGTAAAAGAAAAATGCAAATAAGTAAAATATGTAGTGGGAGAAAGAAAGAAAAAGGAAAAAAAATCGAAAAGTAAAAATCAAAATGCAGAAATAAAAATAAAATATAAAGAGATATGAAAGAAAGTAAATAATAAAAACTTGTGGGTTGCCTCCCACACAGCGCTTGTTTAATGTCGTTAGCTTGACAATGTTTTTAGACGTGAATTAGTTTCCTAATTCGGGTGGTAGCTCTAATAGCGTTAAGCTCGCGGTGTAATCCTTATTTTCAACGCTGTAATAATGTTTTAGACGTTAGCCATTTACTAAGAACGGGTTCATGGATTTTCCTTTAATCTATATGGCACCACTGGGGAAAACTTTGGTCACTTCGAATGGTCCAGACCATCGTGAACGGAGTTTCTCAGGAAAAAGTTTTAGACGAGAGTTGAATAGGAGAACTACATCTCCTTCATTGAATTCCTTCCTTGAGATTCGTTTGTCATGCCATTTTTTCGTCCTTTCTTTGTAGATCCTCGCATTTTCATATGCGTCTAATCTTAGTTCTTCTAATTCATTTATGTCGAGGATCCTTTTCTCTCCTTCCGCAGTGTAGCTTAGGTTTAAAGTTTTAATTGCCCAGTAAGCTTTGTGTTCAATTTCCACTGGCAGGTGGCATGATTTTCCATAGATGAGTTTAAAGGGTGTTGTACCTATTGGCGTCTTGAACGCCGTCCTATAGGCCCATAATGCTTCAGGTAACTTAGCCGACCAATCCTTTCTTGACGTGGTAACAGTTTTTTCCAATATTTGTTTTATTTCTCGATTTGAGACTTCCACCTGCCTGCTTGTCTGGGGGTGGTATGGTGTTGCTACGCGGTGTTTCACCCCATATTTGGTTATGAGTTTATCGAAGATTCTTGATATGAAGTGGGAGCCACCGTCGCTTATAACTTGTTTGGGTACACCAAACCTTGGGAATATAATGGTTTTGAAGAGTTTAATCACGACTCTAGTATCGTTTGTTGGAGAAGCTATTGCTTCAATCCATTTCGAAACGTAATCTACAGCCACGAGTATATATTTGTTGCTGAATGAGGATGGGAATGGTACCGTGAAGTCTATTCCCCATACATCAAAGACTTCGACTTGTAGAATGCCAGTCTGAGGCATCTCATCGCGTCTGGATATATTTCCGGTGCGTTGGCATCGGTCGCAGTTTAGGATGGCTATGTGCACATCTTTCCACAAATTTGGCCAGTAGAAGCCAGACTGCAAAATTTTGGCACATGTCTTTGATGTGTTTGCATGTCCACCGTAAGGGGCATCATGACAATGAGAAATAATGCTTTCGATCTCGTTTTTCGGGACGCATCGTCGGAAAATACCGTCGGCACTTCTCTTGAATAGTAAAGGTTCATCCCAAAAGTAATGTTTCAAATCGTGAAAGAATTTTTTCTTCTGTTGATAAGTCATATCAGGGGGTAGGATTTTGGCAGCCAAGTAATTTGCTATGTCCGCATACCATGGTATGGTTTGGTTAGTTCGGACAGAGACCACAGTTTCTTTTATATCATTATTTATTTCGTCTTGGATTTCTTGTGAATCACGGCTAATAGCTTGTGTGTCAAGTCCTAAAAGCAGTTGATTTGGATTCGATTCAGGTGGTTCTTTGTTGGTATCTCCTAAGTCCATCTGAGCTAACAGACGTTCATACGGGAAGTCATCGTTAATGGGTACTTCTTCTGGTGTCAGCCTTTCCGTTCGGGATAAATGGTCGGCTACTACGTTTTCGGTACCTTTTTTGTATTTAATTTCTAAATCGAACTCTTGTAGAAGCAGTATCCATCTCAAAAGTCTCGGCTTTGAATCTTGCTTGGTTAAGAGATATCTAATAGCTGCATAGTCTGTATAGATGATTATTTTTGCGCCTACTAGGTAGGAGCGAAATTTGTCTAGTGCAAAGACTACGGCTAAAAGTTCTTTTTCCGTTGTTGCGTAATTCATCTGTGCAGGGTCCAAGGTTCTACTAGCATAGTATATCTCATGAATCTTCTTATCTCTTCGTTGTCCCAGGACTGCACCTACGGCGTAATCACTTGCGTCGCACATGATTTCAAATGGAAGTCTCCAATCAGGTGGTTGCATGATTGGTGCGGATACAAGAGCTGTTTTTAATTGGTTAAATGCTTTTAGGCATTTGTCATCGAAATCAAATTCAACGTCTTTCATAAGGAGGGTGGTTAGAGGTTTTGATATTTGCGAGAAATCTTTTATGAATCGTCGGTAGAAACCGGCGTGTCCTAAGAAACTGCGTATTTATCTTACTATTTTAGGGGGTTACAAGTTTTCTATGACTTTGATCTTAGCTTTATCGACTTCAATCCCCTTTTCGGATACAACGTGTCCTAGTACGATTCCTTGTTTGACCATAAAGTGGCACTTTTCCCAATTCAGAACGAGGTTAACTTTTACGCATCTCTCCAAAACTTTCTCCAAATTCATCAGACAATCTTCAAAACTCTCTCCACATACAGAGAAGTCGTCCATGAAGACCTCCATGATGTTGTCTATGAAATCAACAAAGATTGCCATCATGCACCTCTAAAATGTGGCGGGAGCATTGCATAATCCAAATGACATTCGTCGGTAGGAGAAAGTTCCATAAGGACATGTGAATGTTGTTTTCTCTTGGTCATCGGGGTGAATAGGGATTTGAAAGAATCATGAGTAACCGTCTAGATAACAGTAATGAGAGTGCTTAGCTAATCGTTCAAGAATTTAATCAATGAACGGTATAGGGAAATGGTCCTTGCGAGTGGCCTTATTTAGCTTCCTATAGTCAATACACATTCTAGCTCCGCTTATAGTTCGTTCTGCTACAGCTTCGCCTGCTTTGTTTGTTGTTATTGTTATACCACCTTTCTTTGGTACACAGTGGACTGGGCTTACCCATTGACTATCGGAGATTGGGTATATGATTCCTGCGTTCAGAAGTTTTTTAACTTCATCTTTAACTACAGTGCTCCATATTGGGTTAATTCTTTGTTGATGTTCTCTAGAAGATTTGCAGTCATTTTCCAGCATAATACGATGCATGCAAATGGAAGGACTTATTCCTTTGAGATCTGTAATGTTGTATCCTAAGGTGGATGGATATTTTCTTAAGACTTGCAATAACTTGTCTGTTTCATGTTGTCCTAAGTCCGCATTGACAATTACATGTCGTTTTAACTCGGTGTCAAGGAATTCGTATCTGAGGGTCTTAGGTAATGGCTTAAGATCCAATGCTGGTTTTCTTGGACAAGGCATGTGATCGGGTGTCAGAGCTAAGCATTCACTCAGATTGTTATCTCGGTATTCAGGACACCATTCGTTATCTTCGAATATAAGAGGTGTCGGAATCTTCATGGTTTCGGAACAAGGTATTGGTTCCCATTCAATTTCTCTCACGCATTCGTCCATGATGTCTACCAGATAACATGTGTCATCTATGGCGGGCACTTGTAAGAATTGTGTCAGAATAAATTCGACTTTCTCTTCACCTACTTCAAAGGTTAGTTTGCCCTTTTTTACATCTATGATAGCTCCAGCGGTGGCTAAGAATGGTCTTCCTAAGATGATAGGTGTACTTTCGTCTTCTCTAATATCCATGATTATGAAATCTGTAGGGATGTAGAATTGACCTATCCGAACAGGAACGTTTTCTAAGATTCCTACTGGGTATTTGACGGAGCGATCCGCCAATTGAACGGACATCTTTGTTGGTCTTAGTTCACCCATTTCCAGTTTGTTGCATATGGATAAAGGCATAACGCTAATACTAGCTCCTAAATCGCATAGGGCTTTGTCTATGACAAACTTACCTATATGGCATGGTATAGAGAAGCTTTCAGGGTCTTTCAGCTTATGGGGCATCTTGTTTTGGATAATTGCGCTACATTCTGCTGTAAGCGTTACTGTTTCGTTATCTTCTAGCTTTTTCTTGTTGGATAAGATTTCCTTGAGGAATTTGGCATAGGAGGGCATTTGAGTTATGGCTTCTGTGAAAGGAATTGTTATATTAAGTTGTTTCAGCAGTTCTATGAATTTTTTAAATTGCCCTACATTCTTAGGTTTGGCTAATCTACCAGGAAATGGGATCTGGGGTTTATAAGGCGGTGGAGGCACATAAGGTTTTTCTTTATCTTTTTCTTTGGCCTCTCCTCCTTTATCTTCTTCGTCTTCCTCTGGTTTCTCTGGTTGATTCTCCTTCTCAGTTGATGTTTCAGCCCTTTGATACATACTTTGATTTGACAGTCTTGGGTCGGGCGGTCCATCTAACTCGGTTCCACTCCTTAATATGATGGCATGAGCATGCCCCTTCGGGTTAGGTTATGGTTGCCGGGAAATGTATCAGCCGGTGCAGCTGTAGGTGCTTGTTGTTGAGCCACTTGAGAGATTTGGGTTTCTAACATTTTATTTTGGGTGGCCAAAGCATCTATTTTGTTTACTAATTGTTTTATCTTCTCATTAGTGTGTATGTTATGATTTTGGACGTCTTTGTTTGTTTGTGCTTGGGTAGCTATGAAGTTCTCCATCATCAGTTCTAAGTTTGATTTTATAGGTGCACTAGGAGCATTTACAGGAGCTTTCTGATATCCAGGTGGCACGGCAGGTGCTTGGTTTGGAGCATACAACGCATTGGGGTTTTTATATGAGAGTTTTGGGTGATTTTTCCATCCAGGGTTGTACGTGTTTGAGTAAGGGTTTCCTTGAGCATAATTCACTTGGTCAGTTGGAGTTCTTGCCAAGATCTTACATTCAGTAACTAGATGTCCAGGTACTCTGCATATTTCGCAATTGGGAGTTATAGCAGCCACGGTGGCTGGAGGTATTACGGTCAAATTATCTATCTTTAGGGTGAGGGCATCTACCTTAGCATGGACACTGTCTAGGTCGCTTATCTCATACATGCCTCCTTTTGTCGGTGCTTTCTCTGCAGTACCTTTGTCTGTGTTTCCTCTTTCACTTCCCCACTGATAGTGGTTTTAGGCCATACTTTCTATTAGAGCATAGGCAGCGGTGTAGGATTTGTCCATAAGTGCACCACCTGCGGCAGCGTCTATTGTTAATCTTGTATTGTAAAGGAGACCATTATAGAAGGTGTGGATAATCAACCATTCTTCCAAGCCATGATGTGGGCATAGTCTCATTAGATATTTGTATCATTCCCAAGCATCGAAAAGGGATTCGTTCTCCTTTTGTCTAAAATCGCTTATCTGAGATCTTAGCATAGCTGTTTTGCTTGGCGGGAAATACCTTGCAAGAAAAACTTTCTTCAGCTCGTCCCATGTAGTGACTGAGTTTGCGGGTAGAGATTGGAGCCAAGCTCTTGCTCTGTCTCTTAGAGAGAAAGGGAAGAGACGAAGTCTTATTGCCTCTTGACTGACTCCATTGTTCTTAATTGTATCTGCGTACTGTAGAAATATTGATAGATGAAGATTAGGGTCTTCCATTGACCCACCAGAGAACTGGTTCTGTTGTACAGCAGATAACAAAGAGGGTTTCAGTTCAAAGTTGTTAGCCTCGATTGGAGGGGCAGCAATGCTATTGTGCGGTTCATCTTGTGAGGGAATGGCATAGGATTTGAGTGGGCGCGGAGCAGGATTGGCAGCCATTTCTTCGGTTGGTCGAGAAATAGGAGGTTCGAGTGATTGACGAGGTTGAGTGTTATGCAAGAGATGATACTCTTGTATGCAGCGTCTAAGTCTGAGATAACGCTCGATATCATTGATTTGTATGTATAACGGCTCATCTTGCGAACGGGTGTTTGGCATACAAATAAGAAAAGAAAAGAAAAGAAATAGATAAGAAAGAGAGAAGTTTTTGCTCTAGTCTCTACTGCGTAACAAAAGAGTAGTGATATCGACTTAAATCAGTCCCCGGCGACGACGCCAAAAACTTGATCAGGATTATACTTATGTATCCAATGATTCAGACTGCAAGTGCACAGTCTTATCGTGTAGTTTTAAAAGATATCGAACCACAGAGACTGATGAATCGATCTACCGTCTTCTATTGTTACTTTGCAAATCTAAAGCTAATAAATATTTGATTGGGTTGTAGGGAAAACTAAATACTAAATTAAATTAGATTTTTGATAATAATTAGCGTAATTACCAGTATGCAATAGTCGTACCTCGGGAACTAGCAACCTGTTGGGCGTCTTTATATTTTCAAAACAGCTTTTAGTAAAACTTATTTAGTTTAAAAACCCTCGTCTCACACTGTCGTTTTGTTGATCTAGGCTATGCAGTTAAGTCCTAACGTACGCTTCCGCCATCCCGCAGGAGTTAAAAACACTTTTTGAAAACTAAATAAAATCTTAATTAACTTTAAAATGCTTCCGTTGTATTTTAAGCCAATGCCTAATTACTACTGTCCAGTTAAAAGATCTCAAACTTCCACTTTTTTGACCCTAACCTCTATCTGTTTTTTACTTCCGTAACAAAACAATTTAATGATTAAAAAAATAGTAACTTAGGCCAGAAAAGAAGGTTTCGTAGTAAAAATACTCCCAACTAAGTTACTCGTTCCCTTGGTTGAGTGACTTTACATACCGGTATAGGATTTCTAGCCTAACATAATATTAAACCAAATCACAGAATAATTTAAGAGACAAACAAAAATAAACATGATTATATTGATTAAAAAGTAATAAGAATTTGTAAACATAAACCTGGTAATAACTCTGAAGACAGAAGCACTCCTGCACAAATTGTAGGCTTTGCTTCAATCAGAGAATATATTTAACCGTACAAAGAAAATAATGCTGGAAAGGAATATAGAAATAACTGGGAAATAAAATAATGCTGAAAAGAATATTCGCTCAAAGTAAAATCTCCAAAGTTTCTTGCCAAAAAGAAGAACTCCTTCTACTGTGGTCTAAGGCTCTATTTATAAGTCTTGCATGATAGTTGTTCTCGAAAATGTAGGAACAGTTTATTTCTTCCTTTGAGAAATATTAGGGCCATTAATTTGTCATGTTCCTTGGTGCTTTGACTGAGTGGGTCAGAAAATATAGGTAGTCGCTGGATTAACATTTGAATGCATTTATGTCCGTTGGATGCGAAGAAAGTGGGGTAAGTGGTTTGTGACGTTCGTCACATTCAAGTGACGATAGTCACTTGGTCTTTCTTGGCGCGTGACGTTCGGCATGCCTCCTTGACGGCCGTCAAGGTCTTCTTCATGGTGGGCCACGTGCTCACATGTATAATGGGCTTGAGCTCATTTCTTCTCCTTTGGCCTTTTTGCTAGTTTTGCACCTCTTTTTTCTTCATTTCTTCCAAAGTGTTCAGCTTAATGCATATCTGCAAAAATAGAAAAATACCTGCATAATACCTATAAAACAATTTAATTTAAACTAAAGTATGAGAAATATTTGGTGTATATCAAGCCAGAAATATCACATATTTGTGTGTCATCACTAGGCCAGTCAACCTAGCGGGTCTTTGATCATGCGTAGTATCTTTTAAGCATGTCCGTATTTACAGGGTGCGGGAGGTCGTCGCCATCCATAGTAGTCAAGATCATCTCTCCACCAGAGAAAATGATTTTGATTACAAATGAACCTTCATATGTAGGGGTCCATTTGCCCCTAGGGTCACCTTGTGGAAAAATGATACGCTTGATTACCAAGTCACCGACCCGATATACCTGACGCTTGACCTTTTTATTAAAAGCTTTGATCATGCATTTTTGGTACATCTGACCATGACAGATAGTTGTAAGCCTCTTCTCATCAATCAAGTTTAGTTGGTCAAACCGAGTCTGAATCCAATCTTCTTCATTCAAACCAGCATCCTTCATGATTCTTAGAGAGGGGATCTAGACCTCAATAGGCAAGACAACTTCCATTCCGTATACAAGAGAAAAAGGTGTTGCCCCAGTTGATGTGTGAGATGTGGTATGATACCCATGGAGAGCGAACGGTAGCATCTCATGTCAGTCTTTGTATGTGACTGTCATTTTCTGTATGATCTTCTTAATGTTTTTGTTAGCAGCTTCTACAGCACCATTCATCTTTGGTCGGTAAAGGGAAGAATTGTGATGCTGAATCTTGAATTGCTTGCACAAGGCGGTGATCATAGTATTATTCAGATTTGTACCATTATCAGTGAGGATTCTCTCTGGGATACCGTACCGACATATGAGGTTTTGTTTGATGAACCGGGCGACCACATTCTTAGTAACGGAAGCAAAGGAAGCTGCCTCAACCCACTTTGTAAAATAGTCGATGGCCACTAAGATAAAGCGGTGTCCATTGGAGGCTGTTGGCTTGATTTCCCCAATCATATCGATTCCCCACATAGCAAAGGGCCAAGGAGCTGTCAAGACATTCAGAGGAACCAGAGGTACATGCACTTTGTCAGCATAGATTTGACACTTATGGCAAGTCCGAGATTGTTGGTAGCAATCTGCCTCCATGGTAGACCAATAATAGCCTGCCCGTAGGATTTTCTTTGCCATTGTATGCCCACTGGAATGAGTACCAAAAGTGCCTTCGTGTAGCTCACCCATGATGCTTTCAGCCTCAGCCTTGTCTACGCACCGAAGCAATACAGAGGCATGACTGTGTTTGTACAAAATGTCGTTACTAAGGAATAATTTATCCGAGAACCTTCTCAGGAATTTCTTGTCATTCACCGAAGCTCCTTCTGGATATTCCTGAGACTCGAGATACCTCTTGACTTCATGAAACCAAGGCTGGTCCACTACCTCTTCAGTATTAATCTCGTGACAGTAGGTTGGTTCATCCATCCGCTCAATGGTGATTTGAGGAGCCCCGTTATCCCAATTAAGTTTAAACATAGTTGACATTGTAGCTAATGCGTCTGCTAGCTGATTTTCTTCTCGCGGGAAATGCTCAAAGGTAATCTTCTCGAAATGCGGAAACAATGTCAACACATGTTCTTTATAAGGGATAAGATTGGGGTGCTTGGTAACCCATTCCTCTTTGAGTTGACTGATGACCAAGGTTGAATCTCCAAATACATCCAAGTGTTTGATCCCCAAGTCTATGGCAGCCTTGAGACCAAAGATGCACGCTTCGTATTCTGCCATGTTGTTTGTACAGTTGAAGTAAAGTCTGGAAGTAAAGGGAGTATGACATCCTTCAGGAGATATGAGTACGGAGCCAATACCATTGCCAAGTGTGTTGGATGCCCCGTCAAAGAACAAGGTCCATCGGAATCCTTGTTCAGGTCTGTCATATGGCTTGATCTCTTCACAGTTGTCTAACGTCATGATGTCTTCATCCGGGAATTCAAACTTCATGGACTGATAGTCTTCTACAGCTTGGTGAGCAAGATGATCAGCCAATACACTGCCCTTTATAGCTTTCTGGGTAGTATATTGTATGTCATATTCTGTCAGGATCATCTGCCATCTTGCTATTCTCCCAGAAAGAGCATGCTTCTCAAAGATGTACTTTATCAGATCCATTTTAGATATCAACAAAGTAGTGTTGGTCAGCATATACTGTCTCAGCCAGCGAGCAGCCCATGCCAGAGCGCAGCAAGTTTTCTCGAGTAGTGAATATCTTGTTTCACAGTCGGTAAACTATTTGCTCAGGTAATAAATAGCATGCTCTTTTCGGCCAGGCTCGTCATGCTGCCCCAGCACACACCCCCATTGAGTTTTCTAAAATAGTTAGATATAAGATCAATGGCCTTCCTTTGACAGGTGGCAACAACACATGAGGTTCTTGCAGGTATTCCTTGATTTTGTCAAAACCAACTTGGCATTCATCATTCCATTTGACTACTTGATCTTTCTTCAAGAGTTTGAAGATTGATTCACAAGTACCGGTCAGGTGAGAAATAAACCTGGCTATGTAATTCAAACGTCCCAAGAATCCTCTGGCTTCTTTCTCAGTACGAGGAGACGGCATTTCTTGTAGCACTTTAACCTTGGCAGGATCAACTTCGATACCCTTGTTGCTGACGACAAAGCCCAAGAGTTTACCAGACCGTACTCCGAATGTACACTTGTTTGGATTCAATCTCAACTTGTACTTCTTCAGCCTTTCAAACAGCTTCTGTAGGTGATCGAGGTGCTCTTCTTCCGTCTGCAATCTGGCTATCATATCGTCTATGTAGACCTCTATCTCATGGTGTATCATGTCATGAAATAAAGCTACCATAGCGCGTTGATAGGTTGCCCCAGCATTCTTCAGTCCGAATGGCATGACCTTATAGCAGAAAGTGCTCTACTGTGTAACAAAAGTCGTTTTCTCCATATCCTCAGGCACCATTTTGATTTGGTTGTAGCCCGAGAAGCCATCCATGAAGGAAAACACTTTGTGTTGCACCGTATTATCAACTAAGATGTCGATATGGGGAAGTGGGAAATCATCTTTGGGGCTTGCCCTATTCAAATCTCTGTAGTCCACACACATCCGCACTTTACCGTCTTTCTTAGGTACAGGAACAACATTGGTCACCCATTGGGGATAAGAGGTGACAGCCAAAAATCCAGCAATGAATTGCTTCATAACTTCTTCTTTGATCTTTTCAGATATATCAGGCCTCATACGACGAACATTTTGCTTTACTGGGGGACAATCTTCCTTTGTAGGCAGACGATGTACCACAATGTCTACATCCAGTCCTGGCATGTCTTCGTATGACCAGGCGAAGATCTCAACATAATCGTGCAATAACTGAATCAGACGCTCCTTGACATTAGGTTCCAAGTTGGCACCCACCTTGACCTCTTTCTTATCTTCTTCAGTTCCCAAGTTAATTGTTTCGACCGGCTCTTCGTGCGGCTGAATAGTTCTGTCTTCTTGTTGCAACAACCTGGCCAACTCTCCTGGCACTTCATAATCTTCCTCACCTTCATCGTCGGCTTGGTATATTGGATTTTCAAAGTCACAATTGGCCATAGCAGAACTGTTACCCCTGGGATCCTGAGTGGACGTAGATCTGCATTTTCAATATGTGAGTGTGTGTAAGAGCATAACTACCTTTGAAAGAAATAAAATGTAAGAAAGAAAAGACAAAGAAAACAAAATTTGATGTAAAAACGTCCATGATTCATTAATGACATATGAGAATGAAGTGACAACCCTTACACATGGACCATTGTGCCTCGGGTAAGACGCAAGGTTTAAAAAAGAGTCTAAATTGTTTAAATATTACAAGCCTGAAAATATTAAAAGACAATTACTCTTGAATAAAAGTAATAGGAATGAAATCCTTCACCTCCCAACTATTAAGCCCTCCGCTGATAGTTGGAAAAATACAGTCATCCATGTCACAACTGCCATCACTATCTTCTAATGCATCGACTCCTTGATTGCTGATACGCAAAGGTGGTCCCTCTGTGCGAGAACGTCAGGTAGCTTTCTGAACCTCTGAAGTGAACCCCAACCCAAATTTGTCGGACTTGTAGGGAATATCTGGAAGCTGACCCCAGATAGTACATCCTCCCTCTTCGACTACTGCTCGAGCATCTTTTAATAAAGCCATCTTTAGTGGAGGTCTGGTAATCTTTGGGACCTTTGGAGTAGACTTGGTTGCTGCGACCATTGCTGGAACCTCCTCAAAGTTCTGACAGGGAGTCTCTATGAATTCACCATCCATTTCAACATACCTGAAAGAGTTCAAATGGCTAACCATGTATTCCTCTTCTCCGTGAGCTGTGACAATCTTCCCTCTGATCAGGTACTTTAGCATTTGGTATAGGATGGAAGTGACGGCACCAGCATCATGGATCCAGGGTCTACCCAACAAACAAAAGTATGAAGGGCGGATGTCCATCACATAGAAAATTGAGTCAAAGGTCTGAGTTCCAATTTTTATGGGTATACTAACTTCTCTGTGCACTGTCCTCTTGGAACCATCAAAAGCCCTTACTATGATGTTGCTAGGTTTCAAGATGAGCCCCTCACAATCCAGTCGGCCGAGGGCATTTTTGGGCAAGACATTCAATGATGAACCGGTATCCACCAAAACACGGGCAAGTGTGGTGCCCGTGTATTCAATGGAAATATGTAAGGCATTGTTGTGCTTCCTTCCTTTAGAGGTTAAATCAGCATCGGAAAAGCCCAATCCATTATCAGCAGTTAGACTGGCCACACAGTCTTCAAATTGGTCGATTGAGGTCTCTTGGGGCACGTGAGCGGTCTTAAGAAACTTTACCAAGGCTTTGGCGCGAGTTTCAAAGCACAAAAATAAGGACAACAATGATATCTTCGAGGGGGTCTGCCCCAATTGTTCTACAATGTTGTAATCACTTTTCTTGATTATCTTCAGGATTTCTTCTATTTCTTTTCTAGAAGCTTCAAGGATGACTTCGGGACGTTCTCTTGCTTGGGTAGGCTCAACCAAAGCCTCTTTGCCCCTGGTATCGGCAGTAGGGGTAACAGCAGGAGTATCACTGACGGTGTCGGTAGGAGTGGCAGTAGTGATGATCACAGGAGTAGCAACGGTCTTTGGAGAAATCTCAGGGGAGAAGACTCTTCCACTTCTTGTTATTTTGCTGGTTCCAGTGATGTTACCGATATCAGGATCAATATCTCTCGCAACTTCATTTGTGACAGTCAATTGATCTTGCTTGACGTCGTAGTAATAAACGTCAGCCTCATAACTCCAGGGAACAACTTTATTTGAGGAGTATGGTATTGGTCTTGGCATAATGATGATCAATGGTGCAGATCTGGGAGCAGATGTAATCCTGACGGGTCTTTTGGTGGAGACCCTGGGAGGATTGTCGAAAATGGTGATTATCGAAACATCTTGATAAGAACTCTTGATAAGGGGTAGCTTTTCAAATAGGATTTATTTACTAGTCATCGGGTGCTGAATGCCTATCTTTAGTAACAAACAATCGTTCGACAGAGATTTGCAAAGGTGGAAATTTTCATCACAACCTGGGGAAAAACCGGCTTGCAGTAGATTTTGTTTAATGGTCAACATAGGAGTAACCAAGTCATTCACGGAGGAAACAAAACAATCATCATCAATGGCGTTGATACCTTGGCCATGTCTGGGCATTGGTGTCGTTATTACATTAGGCGTTTCTGGGGGCTCAAATTCAAGCTCCTTCGCATCGATAAAGTCTTGCACCTTATTCTTTAAGGCCCAACAGTCATTTGTATCGTGCCCTGGGCTTCCAGAATGATAGGCACATCGAGCGTTCGGATTGTAGCGAGGAGAAGCAGTATTGGGGTTCTTGAGAGCTTCCTTTAAAATTTCCAGATTGGTCCTTAGAAGGTGTGGAAAAACTTGAGACATGGTCATGTTAATCCGGGTGAATCGTCTCATGGGCGCTTCTGGTTTACGCTGATAATTTCGTTGCTGATTTAGCCCGGGATTAGAGATCATGACAGCCCCTACTGTCGGACGACGATTAGTTTTGTTTTGATTCCTATGGTCATACGTAGCACTGACCTCCTTCTTTCCAACAAAAGGTTTCTTCACCATACTTGAGGATGTATCTCTTTGAATTTTTCCGCTTTTTATACCAGCTTCGACCCGCTCACCAGTCATGATTAATTCGGTAAACCCAGATGAAGAACTCCCAATCAGGTGATTTAAAAATGGTCCTGACAAGGTGCCAAGGAACATATTCACTAATTCTCTGTCGGATAAAGGGAGCTGGACCCTGCCTGCGAGATCCCTCCATTTTTGAGCATAGGTTTTGAAACCCTCATTTGTTCCCATAGACATACTCTGTAATTGTGTCCTAGTCGGAGCCAAATCAGCATTATACTGATACTATTTGTAGAAAGCGGCATCCAACTCTTCCCAGTCACGGACATTGGACCCTTATAATTGGTAGAACCAATCCAACTGAGTCCCCAATAAGCTCTCCTGGAAGAAATGCATCCACAGATTCTTGTCAGCCGTGTGGAGTTGAATCTTTCTGACATATGACCTCAGATGTAGTTTTGGGCAAGAGATACCATCATACTTGGCGAAAGTTGGGACCTTGAATTTCTATGGGATGACAACCCCTGAGATGAGTCCTAATTCTTCAAAGTCCAAACCGGGTACCCTCTGAATCTCCATGGCATTCAAACGATCCTCTAGCTGTTTGTATTTATCATCAGCAGGAGGATATTGCTCCTCAGAGTAATCAGGCTCTTCCTCTCCTTCGGATACTGGGTCGTTTTTCACTTCCTGGGTCTCGGCCCCTTGGTTATCTCCTTCACCCGATGATGTTGCAAAGTCCAAGGTTCGCCTGGTCTGCCCTTTAAACCTTCTTTCCATGATCACAACTCCAGTTGGTTTCTTCGTTTTCTTCTTCTTCTCTTTGGCTAGCAGAGTCTTCAACTCCTCTTGCCCTTTTGTCAGAGCCATGAGCATTTGTTGAAACTGGCCATTCTGCGCCTGAAGATCTTTCACAGTCTGTTCAACATCCATCTCACTGAAATAAATAGTAGAAGGATAAGGCGACCTGTTATGAGAAACCTGTATGATGTTATGATGAATGAAGATGCAATATGCAAATGATTTCAAGGAAATTTAGAGATTTAATCTTGTCCAAACCAAAAAAGAACACACGTCATATTAAATAAAACCAAGTTTGAATACATCATGCCTCCTTGGGCTTACAAAGAAAGAAACAAAATACAACAAAAATTCTTAAGACAAAAAGACCGAACGCATCCTCTTTGGAGCAATGTAGGTATTCATATTTTTCTCTTCATGAAGCAGTTTGGTGAGCTCTAAAACCTTCTTTTCACTGGCGTAGTACTGGGTTTCAAAGGTGTCTCGTTCTTCCTTCAACTGAATCCAAGCTTTCTGCAGGTCTTCGAGAGAGGCAGGCATGTGCGGATGAAGAACGGTGTATGGGACGTCTCCTTCAATAACAGGTTCAAGGATGACAGGAAGGATGGAAGGGTAAGGCATCAAGAGATTCTGAGCACGAGCCCGTACCCACTTAAGGTAAGGCTCAAGAGGGATAGAGTTTTTATGTCCCAAAGTCCTACTGTCCACCTTGTTCACCATTCCCCAAGCACGTGCAAACCTCTGGCAATAACCTTGATCTTCTTTGTCGTAGTCGAAGACCAAACCCTGGACGAGCATCTCATGAGGGCCGTCTCTTCGGGCATACCCAAACTACCGAAGAGCTAAACATGGGTTATAGGTGATACCTCCCATAATACCTAGCAGAGGTACATTAGGGAACTCCCCATTGCGGTCAATGATAGAAATATCTTCCAAGGATCTCGAGCACCAACGGATATCAGCATGGGAGAGAGACATCATCCTTTGAGACCAAGTCAATCTTTGCTCGTTCTTCAATGCTGACTGAGGCAGGTGTGAAGTGAACCACTTAGTGAGTAGGGGTATACAACACAAAAGGGTACCTCTTTTCTTCATGGTACGGGTATGAAGGCAATGCAAGATGTCTCCTAGCAAGATGGGTATAGGATTGTGAGAGAGAAAGACTTTGATGGCATTAACGTCTATGAATTGGTCCGAATTAGGAAACAGAACCAAACCATAAATGAGGAGAGCTAGCACGTCTTCGAAATCTTGGAAATCCATGTCATCCCAGAATGAACGAGCTTTTTCCAATAGAAACTTAGCTAAAAAACCTTTAACCCCACTTCTTGTCTCCCAATTGGCTATGACGTCGGCCCTCTTCACATGTAAAGCTTCGGCGATGACTTCAGGTTTTGGAATCCCTTCTAGACTGGTGAATGGTATCTGATTAAGCACGGGCACTCCTAAGAGAAGAGAGAACTCTTCTAGTGTAGGTACCAACTGATAGTCCGGAAAAGTGAAACAATGATGTCCGGGATCAAAGAATTGGAATAGTACACACATCATCTCTTCTTGGAAGTTAGATGTAGCCAAACTGAGGAGTCGACCATACTTCTTGGTAAAAGGAGAATCCTCAGGCACTCTTGAAGCTAGCTCTTGAAGTTGAGGATGTGCTTTTACAAAGCTGATTCGGATGGTGTTTCTTCGGAGAGAATTCATATCCTACAAAACAAAAACAAAGATAAATTTCTAAATCCTTGAAATAATTAGTGAGCATGCATATGATGTTGATGATGTTTATGATGTTTATGTACAAGCAAACATATACACATACAACAAACAGATCCCTATGTTTTAGGCTTGCATGAGTTTGTAGGTAAGTACCCTCTTGAAGTTTTAGTTGGCTCAACCTGTCCTAGAAATAATGATCGGGTTCTAAAGGATCTCAATATCACTGACCTTTCTCTTAGGCATTGTCTCAGCACAACAATCTTTTCTTGCGGCCGAGATATCCCAAAAGTCTAGCCTCAATGAGTGTAGTATCGAGTATCAACCAATTTTCAGCTTTACACCGAAACTGACTACCTCACTACGTCCTAATGGCCAAGTTTGTTCAATTAGGGTTCTAAGGTTAATTAGTGCTTCATGACACCACTCAGCGACCCTGTATTCTCCTCGATTCACCACGAGGGATACCGGTACCCACAAATGCGTCACACTAATATAGCCATTGTCTCAATCATATCGGTCTACGCCATACAGTCTCCACAATCTATTGCTACTTACCTAAAAAGGTGCCCCAAATCCGGGTGGAGGATCAAAGCAAGCCCAATACAAAGAACTAAATATAAAGCACACAAATCAAATAATGAAAGCGAGTAAAAGTGATCTATTCCTAAGGTAACCCCACTTTTTATTTATCCCTAACAGAGTCGCCAGTTCTGTGATACGGTGGGAGAACTGACTTGATGTTTTGTGTTTCGATCGCATTTATGCGGATAGCAAGAGTCGCCACTGACTTTTCTTTTATTGAAAAGGAAAGGTAAAAAAAGCACAGGAAAGACCTTTCGATATTATTTCTCAGGTTCAGGGGGTAGATTATGAAAAGGGAAGGTATTAGCACCATTTTCATCCATGGTTTTCCATGGGATCTTAGTTACTCATTTAGATCACTTGCTTTCATTTGACAGTGTGCTTGTGGTGTGGGCTTTGAAAGTATTTTGAAAAATCTCTTTGTAATGGTTCTCATTTCTATAAGAACGCATACAAAGTTTGTTTCGAAAAGTGGTTCAAAGAGGTGTTTGTGAATCGTGTTTCGGAAAGTGTTTTGAAAGGATGTTTTGTAATGGTTCTCGTCTCTATAAGAACGTATACAAAACGTTTTGTCTTTTGAAAATGTTTTGAAATGAAAGTGTAGGTGTAAAAAGTTTTTATAGTGAGCAAGCGAGTAACTAGGAGCGAATCTATCTACTCGAAAGGTCTTAAGTTGTTCTTTTCTTCCTCCTTTTAATGATTCTATCTTACCATTAATTTGGTAAGAAGTCCCATCGTTGGATGTGAAGGGACAGACGCGGGTCAATTTTACAGTCATCGAAAGTAACTTATGAGACGCTTTAGCAATTTTTGTAAGGGACAATATCGTTTTATTGAAGGCAACGTCGAGGGTCACGAGGGACTACGATCTTTTTTATCGAAGGGTCATTGCTAAAGCATCCCATATTCGATGGACATGACTGTATTTCCGAGGCAACGAGCGAGGTTACCCTAGAGGTGCGCGTGTGAAAAAGTATGTTGGTTTCAAGTTATTTTATTCTTTGATTAGGTTATCTAGCAATTGATTTTTGAATCTTTCCATACACACCTAATTACTATACAGTATAAGGAAAATAGTAAATTGCAGGAATTGAAATTCTACGCTATTAAAAAGTGTTCGGGAATGGGGGTACAATTCTTACAAACGGGGATGAGTCAAATGCGATAGCAAGATCCAAATAACAAGCAATACAACCAAATCGAATTTTGCGCGATTAATTAAAGCTATAATAATCCATGAAAATAAAATTAACCAATGAAATATGGAAATAAAATTTTATATATTTACTTGTAAGGAAAAAATATTATTTAAAGAAAATGTTTAACTAAAGAAATTAAATCAAAGTTCATACATTTTTTTCTATCTTTTGTTCTATATTTTTTGTAACATTTGTATCATAAAAAAGAAACAAAGGGAAATTAATAGCAAAAGTTTAATCAAGAAGCAAATTAGGAACACAAAATAAATTATTCAAAATAAATGATGTAAACAAAAATTATGGATTAAACAAATGAAGGGGGGTGTATACTGTGAACAAAAAATGGGCTTATGGATGATTTGGGGCGGAGGCCCAAAGAAAATGATTGTTTATTTGCTGTAACAAAAATCAAGCAAAATGGGGGTGAGGCCAGTAAAACGAATTGGGCTTATGGAGCAAAGGTAAAGGGTCACCCAACACAAATCAAACAAACCAAAACCCAAGTTTCTAAACCAAACTTAGCCACAGATTAAGGGATAACACAAAAATTAGGGTTTGGAAATTTTGTGTTCATGCGGCGTTGTTCTTCTCTGTTCATCTTTTCCATTTGCTAAAACCTTCTACCCATCCTCACTAACCCGTCCCTGTCTTACTTCGAGAATGAATCGCTCTCCTCAGTAACCACCCACGCTTCTTTGTTACCGGAATACAACCCTCTCGTCTCCCTAATCAAGCTCTTGCAATTTTTTGAAAAGGTAAGATTTCTTTGTTATTTTCAAATCTTACAGATTTTCACTAATTTTTCTATCTTTGTTGTGTTTTCTTTTAACTAAACCTTTGTTCTTTTAAATGTAGAAATTATGTTTATGGAAGTATGAGAAAGAGGAAGAACTCATACCTGTTAGAGCTTTACAATTTCTCTCTTGCCTTGTTATTCTTGTGATTTTCTGCGAAATAGGAAAGGAGAGGCGAGACCGAGGATGTTATTCAATGGTGGCAGAAGATTTACGATGGAAAGAGATGAGGATGGGAGCGTGGCTTTTCTGGCATGTTGGTAAATTTTTCTGTTTTCTTTGTTATCGAATTTTGAATGATGATTATCAGGTTTTCTGAATTTCTTGTGATGGCTGTTTGGTTCTAAGTTTTGATGATGGTTAACAGGCCTTGGGATTTTTTGTGATGGTTAACAGGTTTTTGAGTCTTGATTACTGTGTTTGTTATGAATAATGATAGTTGTCAGGCCTTGGGATTTTTGGTGATGGTTAACAGGTTTTTGAGTTTTGATGATGGTTACTGTGTTTGTTGTGAATAATGATGGTTGATAGGCCTTGGGATTTTTGATGATGGTTCACAGGTTTTTGAGTTTTGATGATGGTTACTGTGTTTGTTGTGAATAATGATGGTTAAAATTTTTGGGTTTGATGCTTGGTTCACAGGTTTTTGAGTTTGATGCTTTGTTCACAGGTTTTTGAGTTTGATGCTGGTTAACAGGTTTTTGAGTTTGATGCTTTGTTCACTGTGTTTGTTCTCTTTTGCTCTTCTGGTTTTTTGGATCGCTCACGCTTCTGTTATATTGACCTCTTCTTATGTTGTGGCCTCTTTGCCTTTGGTCTCTACAACAGGTTTTTGCTTACAACATGTTTTTTCTGGTTTTGTTTTTTAGCAGTTTTGATGATTCTGGGGTTTACAGCAGGTTTTTTTTTGGTTTTGTTTTTTAGCAGTTTTGATGATTCTTGGGTTTACAACAGCTCTTCTTTTTGCAATAGAGCTTTTGCATGATGTGCTTTGGGCAATTCTGTAGCCAAGGTGACCTCTTTCCTCTCTTATCTCTCAATGACAATAAAAAAGCAATTTTCTCTTTTGCTTATTTTACCATTCTGAAAGGTTTGTAGCACTTGGAAAATGATGATACCTTGTTTCTTGAGCAAGTTCACTTGCTATTTTGTTTGATTTAGCATCTAGCTATTTGTTATATTTGCCACACTGCTGCCTCATTTTAGCTTTTGTTTGTGCTGTTTGTTCAGCTTGTGATGCTGCTGTTTGTTTAGTTTGTGATAATGTTGTTTGTTTGGTTTGTGATAATGATGTTTGTTTGGTTTGTGAGGTTGCTGTTTGTTCAGTTTGTAATGCTGTTTGTTTGGACTGTTATAGCATTTTGTTATTGTAGCATGTTCGCGAATTTCTCTTCTTCTTTCTTTTTGTGAACCAAGAAGGGCAACCTTCTTGTGATTTGCAACTAGGGAAAATAGGTTGTGATGAAATAAATAGCATTCTGATTCCACGTTGCAAACCTTAATGATGAATTTATGAAATAACTTTTGGAAAATTCCTTGTTCATACCCATATAATTTTGTACTAATCATGCTTTCTTTCTCTTGTTTTCATGTGAGAAAAAATTGGAGATGACGAAGCAAAGAACGCAAGAAATCCGTGGCAAACATGAAAGTCTTAGAGATAAGCAAAGGAATCTGATATGACTTCAGTCTTCAAACAACTTAAACATAGATTAGTTCTCTTAGGCCAAACATTCACTTTGATTTTCTTTGTATCTTAGAAAGATCATTCTTGTATTTTGATGTATTGTATCCAATAGTTGGACGGTGTGTTTGAAATTGGAGAAAATCTTGAGTTGTAGCATGAAGTATTCTGGTGTCATTTTATAACTTGAAATCCTTTATCAACAATAATTTGTAATTTCTCTTTGCATCCTAATTGATTTTTTTGAAATTCCCAATCAGGATATTTGAAATAAAATGCTCCAGTCTGGTAACTTAAATTCCAAATAATCCCAATAACTTTATAACTGCATTTCAAACAAACACGCATTGTGTACTCCATTTCCTAACAAAACAAATGTTTTAAGGACGTAAATCATTTGGTCAACCTGGATCCCAAAATCATGATTGTCCTAAATGACAGTCTTAACCTCCATCTCTTGTCCCAAACAAATCATGCTTTGAGAACAAACATTATCCTTTCAGTAAACTGTGTTTAAGAAAATTCAAAAATCAATCAAATGCCTTGCGATGATTTGATAATTTTAAAGTTTTCCAAACTCAAATTTCTTCTGATTCTTTGAAGATAAACCCGTGAGCGACATCACATGTGACCATGAACAGACATAATCGCCTCAAAATCTGGTAGCTTGAAGAAATCATAAATACAACCTTGAGGAAGCATGAAGACCTATGAAGGCCAATTGGATCTTTAAAAACTCATTTTCTTTTGAGAATTGCAAAAAACCCTAATTACTGGTTTACTGCCCCATAAGAGAATCTGTCTGGTCGATTTCTGAGCCAACTTGAATATCCAAGAAACCCTAGGGTTGTGTCTTCTATGAAAAATGGGAGGACAAATTTTGGGGTACAACAGTACTGTTATAACTATTCATGAAAATAATGCGAAAAAAGTAAACAAACGCGCGGAGAATGGAAAAGAGGAAATATCTAAAATCTTAAAAAAATTCTAAGTATAAGAAAAAGTCTTTCTTTTTGGTATTTTTATTGTTTAAAAAATTAAAAATGAATTATGAAGTCCTAATTCTACTTAATTTTAAATTAACAAAATAAACTTAGAAGGGTTAAATTAAATTAATTAAAATTAACAAAAATATATTTAATTAAAAAAAACTTAAATCTAATATTTTTGTGGTTTTCTGATTTTCTGATTTTTTTTTTCAATTTTATGATTATAAAAGAAAAGATTAAAGAAAGTTAAATAAATAAATTTAAAAAAAAAAAGAAAGAGGAATGGGCCAATCATGATAATTTCATTCTGCCACGCCTGTGTTGACCTCCTCTGCATTTTTCAAACCACCATGGAGGGTGGAAAACACCATCATCTCCGATGGGGGATTTTTCTTCAAAACATGCAAAATCAATCAAACAAAAAAAACAAAACTCTAAATCCATTATATTGGACCCTGCGATCTCAGTGGTGCCATTAGTTTGGCCTAAAGACACCTGTAACGTGAGATCCGGATCTTTAAAAGCTTCATTCCTTAACAATGGCACGATAGTATTTCTTCATCAAGACTCACATGTAAAATGTCAAATACATTCCAATGATGCATATGAACAGATTAATTATGTCAGCAACAGTTAATAATGCCTGAGATCGAAGTTTCAAATCTTCACCACACTTTCCAACCGACGTGAATGGGAGGAGGCGTTTTGGACTTGAAAGGGCTTGGTTATGAGCGTGGTTCAATTCCTGGAAGCCTCAGGAATGTGATTTGGCTGTTTGTTTGGATTGATAGCGCCTGGAAATGTAGTTACAAATTTTTGCAACTTTTAGAAATTTTGAGAATTTTTGGGAGCTTTTAGAGAGCTTTTTGGAGAGCTTTTTGTGCAAATATTTAGTGCTCCTCTTGGTTTTCTCTTGCTTGCATTATATAGATGAGTGAATGAGCTGACAAATAAGGAATGGAATTTAGCCATGACGGCATAGTTTAAACAAGGATAAAACAACTTTAATTCTTGCCAAACATGCAATATTTCTTGCCATTTTCCATTTGCATGAACTTAGACATGTTTCTGGTTGGGCTTGAGTTTTTCATGGGCCTGCAAAGGGAGTGAAATCCAAAGGCCCAAGCCTTCACACATTATTTTCATGTTTATTTGATTTATTCATTTTTAAATGAATAAAAATTCAAATAAAAGCAATAAAAATTATAAAAATGTGAGAATTCCTTTTATAGGTCCTATAACATCTTATAAACATGTTTGAACATCAAAAACTAAGCCCATTAGTTCAAAACTTCAATTTTGCTCATCTTGCATTTCATGAATTTCTTCAAAATTTCCCAACTTGTGCAACTCATAACTTGCTTAATTTTCATCTTTTGAAGGTGATCTTGGACTTTTTGGAAATCCCAAGATGTCATCTACAATCTCTATGTTGATAATTGTTTCTTTTGAATATATTATCTTGATGTAATTTGCCTTGACAAAAAGTGTCTTTTGTTGACTTTTGAAAATGACCTATAATGTATGAGCTCATATCTTCCAAATGAAGCATTTTTTGGACTTGAGAATAAAAGAAAAGTTGTAGAAAATTGAATTTTATTCAAAATTAGATTTTTTTGGGGAAGAGTTGATGAAGCATGTGAAAGTTATGCCTGGTCAAAGTTCAGTTGACTTCTCCTAAGAAAACCTTAATTTGACAAATCTTGACTTTTGATGATTTGAGAGCTTTCCTTGGGGAATCATGATCAACCCTTGATCAAATGACGAATATCACTTCAAAATGTTTATGTTGACCAAAAATCTTGAAGTTTTACTATATGTTGACCATAGTTGACTTTTAATCATCTGAGCCATTGACTGAGCAAACTTGTGATGTAGGGCTTGAAACTTGACATGGACCTTGTTGAGGACCTATGAAGAACCATGGAAGCCACTTGAGACATTTGCAAACCAAATTTCTTAGAGAGACTCCAAATCCTAATTGTAAACCTTTAGGCTTATGAGGTTAATTGACTGGTCAACTCTAGAGTGTCTTGAGTGTTTCAGAAGCTTTGAAATAATGTATTTGAGAAAGAAGGGAGGGAATATTTTGGGGTACAACAGCTTCCCCTGTTCAATATTCTTAAACCTGAAGGGTTACATTGTAATGTCCGCCATTCGTGATTTGAAGGTAGAAGATGATTGAACACTTAAGTGCCCAGAAATTTGCACTCGTCGGTGCCAGAAGTGACGTTGTTAGTTGATTGTACTGGGAATGGACTTATAGATTCCATTTGGAGAGGGGACAGAGAATCGTCAGAGATGGGCTTATAGATTCCATCCAAAGTAATTATTGACTTCGCTGGATAAGAATCAGAATGAATCATTGTCGATTTAAATTGAACCAGTAGATGTCTTGAATTGTCTTTAACTGGATATGAATCAGAAAAATCTTAGGGTAGATTTAACTGAACTAGAGAAAGAATCTACCAGAAAACAAATCAGGATAAATCATTGGTCGATTTAAACCGAACCAGCAGAGGTCTTGAGCTGTCGTTAACTGGATAAGAATCAGAAAAATCTTACGGTCGATTTAACTGAACCAGAGAAAGAATCTACCAGAAAACAAATCAGGATAAATCATTAGTCGATTTAAACTGAACCAGTAGAGCTCTTGAATTGTCTTTAACTGGATAAGAATCAGAAAAATCTTAGGGTCGATTTAACTGAACCAGAGAAAGAGTCTACCAGAAAATGAATCATGATAAATCATTGGTCAATTTAAACTGAACCAGTAGAGGTCTTGAACTGTCTTTAACTGGATAAGAATCAGAAAAAAATATTAGGGTAGATTTAACTGAACCAGAGAAAGAGTCTATCGGAAAACGAATCAGGATAAATCACTGGTCAATTTAAACTGAACTGTCTTTAACTGGATAAGAATTAGAAAAATCTTAGGATCGATTTAACTGAACCAGAGAAAGAGTCTACCGGAAAACGAATCAGGATAAATCATTGGTCGATTTAAACTGAATTAGTAGAGGTCTTGAATTGTCTTTAACTGGATAAGAATCAGAAAAATCTTAGGGTCGATTTAACTGAACCAGAGAAAGAATCTATCCGAAAATGAATCAGGATAAATCATTGGTTGATTTAAACTGAACCATCAGAGGTCTTGAATTGTCTTTAACTAGATAAGAATAAAAAAATCTTAGGGTCGAGTTAACTGAACTAGAGAAAGAGTCGATCAGAAATGAATCAGGATAAATCATTGGTTGATTTAAACTGAACTGTCTTTAACTGGATAAGAATCAGAAATATCTTAGGGTTGATTTAACTGAACCAGAGAAAGAGTCTACCAAAAAACGAATCAAGATAAATCATTGGTCGATTTAAACTGAACTAGTAGAGGTCTTGAACTGTCTTTAACTGGATAAGAATCAGAAAAATATTAGGGTCTATTTAACTGAACCAGAGAAAGAATCTACCGAAAAATGAATCAGGATAAATCATTGGTCAATTTAAACGGAACCAGCAGAGGTCTTGAATTGTCTTTAATTGGATAAGAATCAGAAAAATCTTAGGGTTGAGTTAACTGAACCAAAGAAAGAGTCTACCGAAAATGAATCAGGATAAATCACTGGTCAATTTAAACTGAACCAACATATGTCTTTTGAGAATGACCTTTTGAGGAAAATGCTCAAATAGCCCTTCGTTAGATGTAGCCTTCGAGAAGATTGTCAGGTCATATAAGTAGTTGGTGATGTCCATCTATCGATTGATCTTTCCTGAAAAGGTAAAGAGTCAGATGTATGAAATGTCATGGTGTATGAAATGCATTGCACAATGATGTTCTCAAAATAAATGAGATTGTGCTATATGCATTTTGTATGCATATGCTATGACATTTGGTAAATGTTGTATGAATGTGACATGCTTTTGAAATGCATTCGTAAACTTGACCAGCATCTTAGTCTGGGTAAAATAAACCCCTGACTGTCGTTGGGGATGAAAAGTATGTGTAATCTTCAATCTTCTAGGGATTGTTTCCGCTGGGAATTCCTGCTTTCTTGTTTGAGGGAACTCCGCTGGGGAATATTGGTTTATGCTTTTTTCTTGAGGAAATTCTACTGGAGAATGTTAATTCCTACTTGAGGATAAATGTTTAAGAACATTGGTTATTCATTGCTCTGCTAGGGAGTTTATACCCTGACTGGGGATATGAGAGATGGATAACCTTCCGGCTCGTCTAAGGAGGATAAAGTTGACTGGCATCTGATTCGGTTTTAGATTCAGTAGGAACTCTCTGGGGATAGTGACGACTTCACTAGGGAGAGGATTTTAGCCGGTGATTCATGGTAAAAGCATACTCAAGCTGGGGAGTGTCAGAATAAATCTATGTCCTAATTGTATCTGAATATGTATTGAGTGTGTATCAGAATGATATCCATATTTGGACTGTATTTGAATCGTATCTGAAAGATGTACTGAATGAGTATCAGAATGAATCTGTATCTTGATCATATCTGAACTGTATCTGGAAGATGTACTGAATGAGTATCAGAATGAATCTGTATTTTGATCGTATCTAAACTGTATCTGGAAGAGAAATATGAAATTAGTGCCAAATTGAATATGTATCTTGATTGTATCTGCACTGTATCTAGAAGTGGATCTAGAATGAGTGTCAGAATGAATCTATATTTAGATTGTATCTGAATTGTATCTAAAAACGGACCTGAAATGAGTGTTAGAATGAATCTGTATTTAGACTGTATCTGAACTGTATCTAGGAATGGATCTGAAATGAGTGTCATAATGAATCTGTATCTTGATTGCATTTGCACTGTATCTAGAAGAGATCTTGGAATGAGTGTCAGAATGAATCTATATTTAGATTGTATCTGAACTATATCTAGAAATGGATCCGGAATGAGTGTCAAAATGAATATGTATTTAGACTGTATCTGAACTGTATCTAGAAATGGATCTGGAATGAGTGTCAAAATGAATCTGTATCTTGATTGTATTTGCACTGTATCTAGAAGAGATCTTGGAATGAGTGTCTGAATGAATCTATATTTAGACTGTATCTGAACTGTATCTAGAAATGGATCTGGATTGAGTGTCAAAATGAATCTGTATTTAGACTGTATCTGAACTATATCTAGAAATGGATCTGGAATGAATGTCAAAATGAATCTGTATCTTGATGGTATCTGCACTGTATCTAAAAGAGATCCTAGAATGAGTGTCATAATGAATCTATATCTAGATTGTATCTGAACCGTATCTAGAAGAGAATTTAGAATGAGTGTCAGAATAAATCTATATCTAGATTATATATGAATTGTACCTAGAAGATGATAAAATGTTAGAGAAATAAACCCTGTTGGAAAAATACTCTTGTTGAGGAAACACCCTTGTTAACGATATGAACTCTGCTGGAGAACAGAAGTCCGAAAGGGAGTTTTACAACCTTGGAGGAACAAGCTCAGCTGGGGAAGAGAAACTCCATGAACTGTACTGATTGGAACTCCGTAAGTTAGTGATATTCCTTTATCAACCAGGGTGATATGCCGTGGAAATCATGGGGAATGTATGAACTTGTGAAGATTACTCTGTGGGGATAATCTCATGGAAGTGGCTCTGTGGGATCCGTGGAGACTTGTGTTGCAACTGGTTTTTTAATAGAGTCTCCACCCTTAATTTTTATCCTAAAAGAAGGGAGTATAAAGGAATAACCCTAAAAGAAATTCAGAGTTCTAGATTTGGACTCGTAAGGATACTAGGTTTAGAAGCGCGATGTTTAGGAAATAGGCCTTTTATTGTTTATTTGAGAAAAGAGTTTGAATTTTAGTTAGGGGGACTTGCCACGATTTTCGATCGTATACCTACGTATCCTAGGAGGAATCAGAATCTCATTTCATATTTTTTATGGATTGCGAAATATGTTTTGAATTTCCCGCATACGTTGGTCTAAGAGTATGAATAGTGGAGTTTGTTAGACCAAATACACCGTTAACTTAAATATATTCGAATTAATTTAGTTTGTGAAAAAAAGATTGGTGTTTGGTTGAATATTTTAGACATAGAGCGATGAAGTCTGATATATAGTCTCCTTATCACGTGGCCAGATAATGGCCACGTGTCGCTTACTGGTGAATTTGGAGAGTTGCATGAATTTTAATATTTTGATGTAAAATATTAAATTAATTAAAGTTTTTTTTGGATAATAATTATTTTATTAAATTAAGTAATGACTAAATAGATAATTAAAATCTAATTAGAAAAAACAAACCTTAATGCGGTGTAATTAGAAAATAGGATGTATTGATTAATAAAATATAGAAACTGGAGGCCCAATATCTTAATTTAATCTACATAATTAGACTAATAATAAAAAAAATAAAACAATAAATATAAAAAAAAAAAAAAAAAAGCAGCAAAGAAATGGGTGCTACTTAGTCACAAAAAATAATGTTTTCATTCCGCATTAATCCCGCGACCGTTTACAAAACGTGACAATAATTGTAAAAAAAGAAAATAAAATCCATCATTAGGAATGAAAAGGAAGAGATAAGAGTGGACCCAAGCAACTGTTTCTTCCTCTCTTTCTTCTTCCGCATGTGCACAGGGACCCAAAAAAACAATTCTTCACCATTTTTGAAACCAACTCTAACCTCATTCTTCATACTCTCTCAAAGCCCCTACATAATGAATCATAAAAATGACACAGCAACGCAATTACATGGCAAAAATGAAGCTTACCTGTACAAGATCTTACGAAGGTCCTAAGCGGTGAACGAGGCGGAGCCGCGGCGGTCTGATCTGATCCGGGTGGCTGGGTGAAGGTTTAGAGGAGGTGTGAGGGCTTCGGTGGTCGCGGGTGTAAATCGCGTCGAAAGCGAGCTTCGGCGAGATCCGACGGTGGATGAAGTATAGATCTCCGACAAGATTTTCGGAAGCGGCTGTAACCACGGTGTGTAGGTGGTGCGACCGTCGGAGCATGTCGGAGCTGGATGACCGGTGTTCTTGAATTTGCTGGTTTTCCTTTCTTTTGAATCTAAGAGTTGTTATTTTGTTTTTGCAGGTTGTCGAATTTTGTTCAAATTTCACAAGGTCATGGTGTAGAGATGAAGCTTTTTTTTACTGCAAGTGGCAATGTTATGGTTTCATGATGACGAGTTTCATTTGTATGGAGCTTTTTTTAAGGGTCGATGCTTGTCCAGAACTTTTGGTTTTCTGCTGTTTTATAGCTTTTTTAGGGTATTAAGTTAGGCAACAATACTATTCTGTTGTTAATTATTTGATTCAGTGTTGATTAGTGAAGAATCTGTTTCTGTTTTAATTCGATATTATTTTCAATTTGAGTTATGACTTGTAATTATTTCCAGATTTTCACAAAAGAAAGCAAAAGAATGGATCTGTTTCTATTTTGTGATTCAACAGTATCTGTTTGGTTTTGGGCCATACAACATCATTTTTTTATTTGGCCTATCATGATTTGAGAAGCCGTTTTGTTTATCAAAATAATAAAACAAAATGACTAAGTTTAAATAAAATAAAATCAGTAAAGTTTGTGAAAATAACATAGACTGCAAAAACAGTCTTTTAAGACAGAAAAAGGGCCTAACGAATCTTATTTCTTAAACTGGGTTTTGGAGATAAATCAAGTGAAATGGTCTTTGGGCCTTTCAATTAATCCAACGTTTTTTAAAATCTTGAACACAACTTCAAAAATAATATTAATAATAACTGATTATATTAATTAATAAAATGAAGTAATAATTAGAAAAAGAAATTCACTTCCAATTATTTCGATAAAAAATTGGGCTATGCGTTCTTCTTTGCACAATTACGCTCGCGTGTTTCTTAAACAACAACATTTTTTCCTTTTTCTTAAATTAACAAAATAAGACTAATTGCAAAAATAAAAATATTACTTATAATAATATTAATAATAAATAATAATAATAATAATAATAATAATAATAATAATAATAATAATAATAATAATAATAATAATAATAATAATATTACTGTAAGTAAACAAACATTTTCTTTTCAAAATAAATCAAAAAATTGTAATGGGCTTTATCAAAAACGAATTTGTTCACCTCCTTGATTAAAACAATACATCTCTCTTTTAAACTTGAAACGAATTTTAAAACTTAATGGGTCATCAGATATTGATGGTCCATTTTACATCAACACACCCCCTTTGACTTCAAACACCCCTATAAAAGTGAAAACTAAATAATACGATTTATTTAAAGAAACCTTAGATATAATTAGGGGTAGGACAAATTTGGGGTATGACAACTTGAACATACCTCTACTTCTAGAGTCCTTGATGAATGTTGATCAGGGCGATAAGTCTTCTACAGATAGACACGTGACGAGATGACAGGACATAGTCGTACGCTTTAATCCCTAACTTTTGTCTGGACTGTCCTTTCAGATTTTCAGTCCACCGGGATACCCTTTTTTGCTCAAGCCGCCTTTTCAGGTTTTCGACTTGCCGGGTGTACAGTTTTATTTATATATCCCTAATTTTTGCCCGAACTCTTTTGGTTCGCCGGGATGCCCTTATTTTTTTCCTAGGCTAGTCAACCTAGCGAGTCTTTTTCATGTGTAGTATTTTTCGACTATGTCCGTGTTCACAGTGCGGAGAATTGTCACTGTCCATAGTAGTAAGTGTTGTATCACTGCTAAAAAATGTTTGCTTGATCGTACACGACCCTTTGCTGGAACTCATGTTCAATTCCCCAAGTGATTCAGATGGAGATCTGTCATTGGCTACTCAGCACTTTTGAGAGATTCTTTGAATCTTGACTTGACTGCCCAAGATCAGTTAGACACCATGTCATGCCCCTGGATTATGAAAGGCCTGTTACTGGAATGTCTTTTCATCTGAGGTGATTTTGTTCATTGAGAGATTTTCGTTCATTGAATAATCGTTGTGCGAATTTCTCTGCTGTCGAACAATTAGTCATATGCAAACAATGACATTTTAAAAAATACAAAGCTTATGTCTGTCTTGAAATTTTGAAAATACATTTTTAGTAAACAAACAAAATTTTGTAAGAATATGAATTCAACTCAGAATTTATAGTAAATCTTACAGGAGTCAGGATACCTTTTGTAATAGTATGCTTTCGAACTAACCCATGCTTCAACTAGGACTTTTAAAGATTGTAACGTGGCCTGGTTCACAGTTTAAGAAACAAAGGATAAATGCTCAAACTTTATTTATACCCAACTCATTCTTCGTGATATTCTTCAATCCTATACTTAGCTAATTGTGCGCTTAGATCCCAAATGAGTCTGGAATCTTTGCCCTGATGTTCCGGTGATGGTTCGGATACCGAAAGTTTATTTGAGAAGACAGTCATTTTTTTGTAACATTTTTTCTTTTATTGAGGATTTGTAGCGACCTCTTTTTTATTTATTTTATCATCCCTACCTTTTTCCTGAACTGTTTCTTTTGTGATTACAGTCAGCGGGATGCCCCCGTTTTTCTTCTTAAGTCTCCTTCATAGGTTTTGACTTAACGGGCTTTTCTCTTGAAAAATAATGATTGCTTTTTTTAGTGATTACGAGGAACCATCAATGTCTTTTGATTTAGAAGAGCATCTTTGACACTATTCGTCGTGTATGAAGGTAGAGCTTGCGACTGAATGCATATTTGAATTAACTGAGAAACTACCTTGCCCTAGGTTATGATTAAAGGTTTCAATTAGCGTGAAAAAGGAAACTCCTACTTCTTAGGCTCAAAGGGGTTGACTAAGGATTATCTTCCTTATAACTCTACTGTTTAAGATTTGAAACAACGCATGTACATCGTCAGCAAGGTTTGTCCAAAAGCATACTATATGAGATTATGGTATTGTTTTCGTCATCCTCCCTCTAAAGGCTTATAGATTTTTATCGAGAGTTGAATATCATAAAAAGGAAGTAAAAGTATGGTTTCAGTATAGTGAAAATGAATGGATTAATTCAAGATAAACATATGCAATGCATTAATGGAATAATAAAGTTTGACATACAATAAGTGTTCGAAATAATCAAAAGAAATTACAATTTGAAAAATTCTAATGAATAAAAGGTCTCTTTGTCTGAACTTGTCACTTCAAATGGTGTGCCTTTGAGGGATGACAAAAGAATTCAATCAGACCATCTTGTGTGAACTCCAGCAATCCTTCGTCGATCAAGTCTTGAATCTTATTTTTCAATGTCCAACAGCTATTAGTGTCATGCCCAAGACTATTGGAATGATAAGCGTATCTCACATTATGATTGTACCGAAGAGAGGAGGTGTTGGGATTCTGAGGAGGATCCTTCAGCGTAATCAACTCCATCCTTAACATGTGTTGCAATACTCGAGCCGAGGACATGTTGATTTTGGTGAATTGCCTTTTGAGCATGTTCTGTTTATGCTGATTTCCTTGTCGTTGCTGTTGCACTGGTACTGAATTAGAGGTCCGCACTGCTCCTACAGATTGGTTGAGATCACTCTTATTACGATCCTTTTAGTCATACACAATACTGGACTCCTTCTTTCTGTTGTATGACCTCTTTTGAGTACTTGAAGATGCAGTCCCCTGAATTTCACCTCTCCTGAGTTTATTTTCAACATGTTCCCACATGAACATGTCACCCCATTCCCTGTCTGCCAAGAGAGGTTGATCTTTGACTAGGCCCTAAATTTTAGCAGTTTTCCCCAGACAGTCGTATTTGTCCTGATGAAGATTGCTGATGAGAATCCTTAACTCTTCCTGTCCCCGAGATAAATTTTGGATAAGATCCATATGACTATTCATATGGATTCTCATCCTTTCCATCTCAGCTTGCAGTTGTTTCAACTGGTCATTCTTGTTGTCGTCAGGACTTTTCTTGGCCATGTTTCCAGCGAGGAGTGTTTTCAATTCTTCTTGCCCCTTGGATAGATTCAGGAACGTTTCCTTGAACTGAACATCTTGAGCTTGGAGATCTCTATCGTTCTATTTGAGAGCCATTTTCCTTGCTGAAATAAACATCGAGAAAATGAGAAACCTGTCTTGAGAATACATGTTATGTAATGACATGCATGCAATGTTTTCAAGGATCTTGCGGAATAAACACAAGAAAATGTTTGAATTCTGATTGCAACTTTGATCGAAGAACTTCGTATCATTGAATGTCCTTCTATGATAATCAAGCTTGTGAAATCAAGCTTTCCAAGTGTTTTGATGAAGACAAGCTAGCATGCAAAAATGAATGGATCAAGATAGAAGATTTATCTCAAGCAAAGATTCATTGATCAAGATCAACATTTCAAGACTTATGGCTTAAGGTATATGAAATTTTTGATCTTATGCTCTTAGTGCTCAAAACTATTTTTAATCATGCATTTAATTTATTAAAATAATATTTTGAGTATATACTAAGTATGATTAAAGAAGGATAGTTTAAATTGTTTAAAATCTTTAAAAATAATGTTTTTTCAATTTTTGCACTGAAGCAATCGATTGTCATAAAACGACAATTGGTTACATCCAAGAAACATTTGATTCTACTTGACATGCAATCGGCTGTCGTCTGGCAGCAATCGATTTTCATGTGTTTTATTTTCAAATTTTTTGAACGTTGGCTTTAGAGCAACCGATTGCTCCTCAATGACAATCGGTTGTCCTAGTTATAATTTTCAATTTTTTGAAACGTTTCTATGCTGCAATCGATTGCTGCTCTAGTGCAATCGGTTGTTGTGCCTAAAATTTTGAAAAAATTTATTTTTCTAGCAACCTTTGGTAACACCTTTTCATGGCAATCCTTGTATCTTTTCATATACATTGTTTTAGTAAAAATGGTCTAAACATTGCTATGTTTCATTGAAAAGACATTACTACACTATAAATCATTTTCATTTTAGAATTTTGTAAATCAATCAAAAATACATCAAAAATTATACAACAACAATCACTAACAACTTTCTTATTTTTGATTATACTCTTTGTACTCAAGATATTTTGTTCATCATTTTCATATGCATTATGAAAATTGTTCTTGAGCACTTAGAAGAGTATTCCATCCTAAATTTCATATTTATAAGAAAAGATCAATCAAGTGATTGACATTGCTTCTTCATTATTCAAACTCTTATACAAAATCAAACAAACTATTGTATACTTGTTTTCAGGATTGTTGGAAACAAGAAAGACACTTAGGGAGGATTGTTCTCTTTGTGGTCTTAGTGAAAATCCAAGAGGATTGTTCTTGGTCCAAGAGGATTGTTCTTGGCTTATTAGGTAGTCTTGTACAAATTACCAACAATAAGGAAATATCTTTCATGTTGAAAGGGGACTGGAGTACTCTCGGAATGTGAGGGGAACCAAGATACATCATTGTGTTCTTTACTTTCCGCATTTACTGCTTTCATAACTTATTAGAAAAAGAAAGAAAAGAAACACTTGCAAAAATATTCATACAATTCAGAAAAAGTTTTAAAGAACCTAATTCACCCCCCCCCCCTCTTAGGCGCATCTGAACTTACAATTGGCATCAGAGCAGGTTATAGGTAACCTGTTCCTACTAGATCCAGAATGGCTTCCGCAAACAACAATTATGTATTCAGAGACGGTGGCAGTAGCAACAAGCCTCCTCTATTCTGTGGTGAATATTTTGATTTCTGGAAGATCCGTATGAAGGCTCATCTAGAAGCACAAGGAGAAGAAATATGGGATGCTGTCCAAAATGGTCCTTTTGTTCCGGTAACTGTTGTAAACAGAGTTGGTTCATCAAAACCTAAAACTGTATGGGATGATGATGATAAGAAAAAGGTCTTGTATGACAAAAAGGCAATAAACCTCCTTCAAAGCGCACTTAGTATGGATGAATTCTTCCGTGTCTCAGCACGTACAACGGCAAAAGAAATTTGGGATACACTGGTTGAAACACATGAAGGAACAACTGAAGTTAAGAGATCAAGACTTAATACGTTGAGTCAAGAATATGAATTGTTCCGCATGCAACCCGGAGAATCCATTCTTGATTTACAAAAGAGATTTGTGCATCTAACAAATCATCTAAGGACACTTGGCAAAAAATTGACTAATTATGAAATGAATCTAAAAGTGCTCAAATCCTTGACTAGAGAATGGCAACCAAAGGTAACGACAATCTCAGAAAAGAAGAGTCTCGCTACTATGACATCCGCAACCTTGTTCAGAAAACTTCAAGAATACGAGACAGAACTTGGTAGATTGGAAAAACGTGAAAATCAAGAAAAGAAGTCTAAGAACATTTCCTTGAAGATTGACTCCAAGGAAGACGAAAAGAAAGATAATCCTGATGAAGATCAAAACTCCATGCTTCTCGTTAGAAGACTTGGAAAATTCTTTGGTAAAAATGATAAAGCCTTCTCACACTCAAAGAAGAAGAAACACTTCAAGAAGAAGGAAGGATCCTCATCAACACAAGAAGTTACGTGTTATGAATGTGGTAAACAAGGTCACATCAAACCGGACTGTCTAAAACTTTCAAAGAAAAGTGGCTACAAAGGCAAGAAGGAATCAAAAGATAAGAAAGTATATGTTGCATGGGAAGATGTTGAACTAAGTTCGTCATCCGACTCCGATAGCGACGAAAGTGCAAATCTTGCGTTAATGGCATCACACCACTTCGAAAGCGAAGATGATGAGGTAAGCTTGACGACCACTTCAAATCTATGGTATCTCGATAGTGGTTGTTCCAAGCATATGACGGGAGATATCGACAAATTTTCACATCAAATGCTTAAGGCCAAGGGTTATGTGACGTATGGAGATAACAACAAAGGAAAGATTCTTGGCATAGGCAAAGTTGGTGGTCCACCTTTCACATCAATTGAAGATGTTCTTTATGTCGAAGGACTAAAGCACAATCTTCTAAGTATTAGCCAACTATGTGACAAAGGCTTCAAGATCAAGTTCACTAAAGATGAATGTTTGATAGAAGACGAAGTCACATATGAGGCTAAACTTAAAGGTAAAAGAGTAAATAATATTTTTATGATTTCCCTTAACAATTTGTCTTTGAAGGTTAAATGTCTCATGGCAAACAACAACGACTCATGGCTATGGCACAAAAGAATCGCTCATATTCATATGGAACATTTAAATAAATTGATTAAGCATGACCCTGTTGTTGGGCTGCCTAAGATAAAGTTAATCAAAGATAGACTTTGCGATGCATGTCAAAAGGGAAAGCAAACAAAATCAACTTTCAAATCCAAGAATGTGGTGTCCACTACTAGGCCACTGCAATTGCTTCATATGGACTTGTTTGGCCCTTCAAGAACAAGAAGCTTCAGAGGTAATGTATACGCTCTAGTTATTGTTGATGACTTTTCTAGATATACTTGGACACTCTTTTTAGTGCAGAAAAATGATGCATTCAAGGCGTTCAAGAAATATGCAAAGCAAATTCAAAATGATAAGTCACTATCTATTGCCTCCATAAGAAGCGACCATGGTGGAGAATTCCAGAATTCCTCCTTTGGAGATTTCTGTGAAGAACATGGAATATCACATAATTTCTCAGCACCAAGGACTCCTCAACAAAATGGAGTTGTAGAAAGGAAGAATATGTCTCTTATTGAACTTGCAAGGACAATGCTTAGTGATTCAAACCTTCCAAAATACTTTTGGGCGGATGCGGTAAGCACATCATGCTTTATGAGCAATAGAGTTAATATTCGACCTATCTTGAAGAAAACTCCGTATGAACTCTTTCGAGGAAGGAAACCAAATATTTCATTCTTTCATGTCTTTGGCTGCAAATGTTTTGTCCTTAACAACGACAAAGACAACCTTGGTAAGTTTGATGAAAAATCAGATGAAGGTATTTTTCTTGGATACTCCTTATCTAGTAAAGCTTATCGTATATACAATAAAAGAACTTTAACTATTGAGGAATCTATGCATGTATCTTTGATGAATCTAACCCCTCCGAGGAGGATACTATTGTTTTAAATAATGATGATGAGATTCTAGATATTCCTCAAGAAGATGGCTCCAAGACCAACAATGAGAATCAATTGGAACAACAAGAAGAACAAATTCCGGATGAATCAAATGTCAATGATCTACCTAAGGAATGGAGAACCCATAGAGATCACCCTATTGATAAAATCATCGGTGACATCAGTCAAGGCGTTTCAACAAGATTGAATCTCAAAGATGCTTGCTTGAACATGGCGTTCGTTTCTCAAATCGAACCTTCCAAAGTCGATGACGCATTAGAAGACGACCAATGGATAATTGCTATGCAAGAAGAATTAAATCCGTTCGAGAGAAATCAAGTTTGGGAACTTGTTCCTAGACCAAGTGACAAACATATCATAGGTACAAGATGGGTGTTCAAAAATAAACTTGATGAGAACGGTATAATTGTCTGAAACAAAGCAAGATTGGTAGCCCAAGGATACAACCAAGAAGAGGGAGTTGACTTTGAAGAAACTTTCGCTCTGGTTGCAAGGTTAGAAGCTATCCGTGTTTTACCTGCTTACGCTTGTTCATTGAATTTTTAGCTTTACCAAATGGACGTAAAAAGTGCATTCTTAAATGGCTACATCAATGAAGAAGTCTATGTCAAACAACCCCCGGGCTTTGAAGACTTCAAGAATCCTTCACATGTCTTTAAGTTGAGAAAAGCTCTTTATGGATTAAAACAAGCACCTAGAGCATGGTATGACAGACTCAGTACATTCTTATGCGAAAAAGGTTTCGAGAAAGGTAAAGTAGATAAGACCTTGTTCATAAAGAAGATCAAAGGTAACACTTTATTAGTACAAGTCTATGTCGATGATATTATATTTGGTTCAACTAACCAAGATTTGTGTGAAGAATTCTCGTTGATGATGCAAGAAGAATTTGAGATGTCTATGATGGGAAAGATGAACTATTTCCTTGGATTGCAAATTAAGCAACTGAACAATGGTATCTTCATCAATCAATCAAAATATTGCAAGGAACTTTTGAAAAAGTTTGATATGGATAATTGCAAATCAATGCACACGCCAATGGGCTCCGGTACTTATGTTGATCAAGATGAATCTGGTATTTCCATTGATATTACTAAATATCGAGGCATGATTGGATCATTGCTATACTTGACGGCAAGTCGTCCTGACATCATGTTTAGTGTATGTCTGTGTGCACGATTTCAAGCAAACCCGAAGGAATCTCACCTCATGGCGGTAAAAAGAATCATGAAATATCTCAAAGGAACAACCAATGTCGGCCTCTGGTACCCAAAAGGTAATATATACAATTTAATTGGTTATTCTGACGCTGATTATGCAGGATGTAAAACAGATAGAAAAAGCACAAGTGGCACTTGCCACATTTTGGGAAATGCATTAGTCTCTTGGGCATGCAAGAAACAAGCTTGTGTGGCTCTTAGTACGGACGAGGCGAAATATATTGCAGCGGGTAGTTGCTGTGCGCAAATTCTATGGCTCAAGCAACAACTCTGTGACTACAGACTCGACCTTGGATGCATTCCACTCCGATGACACAACACAAGTGCAATCAACATTACAAAAAATCCCGTGATGCATTCTAGAACAAAGCATATCGACATTCGACATCACTTTCTTCGTGATCATGTACTTCAAGCAGATGTCGAAGTCACCTTCGTGGATACGCATAATCAACTAGCAGATATTTTCACTAAACCGTTGGCAAGAGAACCATTCTTCAAGATCCGAAGAGAGCTAGGTATCTTGGACGAAAATGACATTATCTAATTAAGGTACATGGCTATGATCTTAATCTTAACTTTAAGGTAATAATTCATGATCCATGTTTTTATTACTAAATTTTTGATATATGACCATGAAATCCTTTTCGTTTTGTGCACTTTGTTTCTGTTATGTCTATATATGCAAACTTTATTTATGCTATGTTGTTTCTGTGTACAAAATTTTTTATGATCTTCTTTCCCATTCCTTTTTGCTAATGACAAAGGGGGAGAAGACTTTGTAGTTTCTTTTGTGTTTCTCTAACCCAAATTGCAGCAAGCAAGCAATCTTCAAAACTCTCATGCAATAGATCAAGGGGGAGTCTTTGATTTAGGGGGAGTTTTTTTTAAACAACTTGATTAGAGAAAACCAAGATGCACTCCAAACTTCAAGCAATGGTTGTCATCATCAAAAAGGGGGAGAATGTGAAATCAAGCTTTCCAAGTGTTTTGATGAAGACAAGCTAACATGCAAAAATGAATGGATCAAGATAGAAGATTTATCTCAAGCAAAGATTCATTGATCAAGATCAACATTTCAAGACTTATGGCTTAAGGTATATGAAATTTTTGATCTTATGCTCTTAGTGCTCAAAACTATTTTTAATCATGCATTTAATTTATTAAAATAATATTTTGAGTATATACTAAGTATGATTAAAGAAGGATAGTTTAAATTGTTTAAAATCTTTGAAAATAATGTTTTTTCAATTTTTGCACTGAAGCAATCGATTGTCATAAAACGACAATCGGTTGCATCCAAGAAACATTTGATTCTGTTTGACATGCAATCGGTTGTCGTCTGGCAGCAATCGATTGTCATGTGTTTTATTTTCAAATTTTTTGAATGTTGGCTTTAGAGCATTTGATTTCTCCTCAATGACAATCGGTTGTCCTAGTTATAATTTTCAATTTTTTGAAACGTTGCTATGCTGCAATCGATTGCTGCTCTGGTGCAATCGGTTGTTGTGCCTAAAATTTTGAAAATTTTTATTTTTCCAGCAACCTTTGGTAACACCTTTTCATGGCAATCCTTGTATCTTTTCATATACATTGTTTTAGTAAAAATGGTCTAAACATTGCTATGTTTCATTGAAAAGGCATTACTACACTATAAATCATTTTCATTTTAGAATTTTGAAAATCAATCAAAAATACATAAAAAATTATACAACAACAATCACTAACAATTTTCTTATTTTTGATTATACTCTTTGTACTCAAGATATTTTGTTCATCATTTTCATATGCATTATGAAAATTGTTCTTGAGCACTTAGAAGAGTATTCCATCCTAAATTTCATATTGATAAGAAAAGATCAATCAAGTGATTGACATTGCTTCTTCATTATTCAAACTCTTATACAAAATCAAACAAACTATTGTATACTTGTTTTCAGGATTGTTGGAAACAAGAAAGACACTTAGGGAGGATTGTTCTCTTTGTGGTCTTAGTGAAAATCCAAGAGGATTGTTCTTGGTCCAAGAGTATTGTTCTTGACTTATTAGGTAGTCTTGTACAAATTACCAACAATAATGAAATCTCTTTCATGTTGAAAGGGGACTGGAGTACTCTCGAACTGTGAGGGGGACCAGGATACATCATTGTGTTCTTTACTTTCCGCATTTACTGATTTCATCACTTATCAGAAAAAGAAAGAAAAGAAACACTTGCAAAAATATTCATACAATTCAGAAAAAGTTTTAAAGAACCTAATTCACCCCTCCCTCTTAGGCGCATCTGAACTTATAAAGCTCACCATGCCGAGTGGGTCATAGCCTCTGACTCAAGACATCGTGCTTTGACGGTATTGGATAGAGGAAAATAAATCCCCTTGCCCCCTGCTAGACGTCTGGTTCATCATAATCTGCATCACAGGCCCTTTGAGATCCTTGAAATGGTTAACGAAATGCTATGGCATGATGTCATGATGACATGATGCATATGATATACACCAAGCGAAAGTGTAAGGTGATGAAGACAAGTAAATCCTGCAAAGAAATCCAAGTTATTGGATAACAAATACAAGCAAGTCCTGCAAGGAGTTCAAGTTGTTAGATAATGAAAGCAAACAAGTCACACAAGTAGCCTTAGATTCAGGCTTGTATGGAGTTTATAGGTAAGAATCCTCTTGAAGTTTAGTTGGTTCAACCTGTCCTAAAAGAAGTAATTGGGTTCTAAGGAATCTCAATATTACTGATTTTTCTTCATCGGGCATTGTTTCAGATTAAGCGATCTTTTCTCGCGGCCGAAATATCCTGAAAGTCCAATCTCAATGAGTGTGGTATCAAGTATCAACCAATCTCCAGTTTTGCACCGAAGTCGGCTATCACACTACTCTCTAATAGCCAAGTTTGTTCAACTAAGGTTCTAAGATCAGTTAGTGCTTTATGACGCCACACATCGGACCGTATTCTCCTTGATTCAACACAAAGGATACCGGTACCAACAAATGTGTCACAGTAACGTAGCCATTGCTTCAACAATGTAGGTATTACGCTGCACAGTCCCCATGATCTATTGCTAATCACCTATTGTGCCCCAGATCTGGGTATAGGATCTATACAAGAATACCCAAACATAAACCCGAAATGTAAAGCAAGCAAGCCAAACAAGTTAAGCATTTTAAATATGATCTAGCTCTAAGGTAGCGCCACTTTCAGTGTCATATCCCCAACAGAGTCTCTAGTTCTATAATACAGTGGGAGAACTAACTTTACTGGTTTTGCGTTTAGTCGTAAATGTTACAGTTAGCAAGAGTCACCACCGACTTTTCTTTTATCCAATAAAGGAAAAGGTGAAAAGAACAGGAAAGACCTTTCGAGAATTTTTCTGAGTAAGGGGGTAGGTTATGGAAAGGGAAGGTGTTATCACCCTTTCCATCAGTAGTTATCTACGGGCTCTTAGTTGCTAGCTCACTTTGAAAATGCTTCTTTTTTGTGTAAGTGTATTTAAAAATATTTTGAAAAGACGCCTTAGTGTGGAGAACTTTGTAATCATTCTCGTATCGTTGAGAATGCATACAAAGTGTTTTTTGTCTTTGAAAAATATTTAGAAAAGGGAGTGTATGTGTGGGAAATTATTTTGTTTTATGAGCAAGCAACTACGAGTTATCTACCTACTCGAATGGTCTTTATTCTTACTCTCTTTTCCTTTAGATAGTACTATCTTACTATTGGTTAGTAGGTAGCCATATCGTTGGATGTTCTAAGGGATGAGCGAGGGTCATCGTACAATGACGAAGGCAACTCGTAAGATACTTTAGCAATTACCCTAAGATTTTAAGATCATTTACTGAGGCAACATCGAAAGGGTCATCGAGGGATTTATGGTCTTTTAAGCCAGATGGTCGCTGCTAAAATATCTTACGTTCGAGAGACGTGACTGTTTTATCCCGAAGACAACAAGTGGAGGTACCTTAGAGGTGCGCGTGTGTGAAGTGTATTGTGTTTTAGTTATGTTTATCTTGAGTGTTAGGTTTGCTAATGTTTGTTTTTAAGTCTTTCCATACAAGCCTATTAGCATACATCTAGCAGTTAAATATATACAAGTACATAAAATAAAGTGCAGAAAATTGAATCTACGCTATTACATTGCTTCGGGATGGGGGGAATTACAAAACCAAAATGGGGAAATAAAGAATAAAAAAGTCATAGTTAAGCTATTACAACCCTTTGTACTGTTACAACTATTCATGAAAATAATGCGAAAAAAGTAAACAAACGCACAGAGAATAGAAAAGAGAAAATATCTAAAATCTAAAAAAAATCTAAGTATAAGAAAAAGTCTTTCTTTTTGGTATTTTTATTGTTTAAAAAATGAAATATGAATTATGAAGTCCTAATTCTACTTTATTTTAAATTAACAAAATAAACTTAGAAGGATTAAATTAAATTAATTAAAATTAACAAAAATTAATTTAATTAAAAAAACTTAAATCTAATATTTTTGTAGTTTTATGATTTTATGATTTTTTTAATTTTATGATTATAAAAGAAAAGATTAAAGAAAGTTAAATAAATAAATTTAAAAAAAAAAGAAAGAGGAATTGGTCAATCATGACAATTTCATTCTGCCACGCATGCGTTGACCTCCTCTGCGTTTTTCAAACCACCATGGAGGATGGAAAGCACCGTCATCTCCGATGGGGGGGTTTTCTTCAAAACTTGCAAAATCAGTCAAACAAAAAAAGCAAAACTCTAGATCCATTATATTGGATCCTGCGATCTCAGTGGTGCCATTAGTTTGGCCTAAAGACACCTGTAACGTGAGATCCGAATCTTTAAAAGCTCCGTACCCTAAAAATGGAAAAAAATCTTATTTCTAAATCAAGACTCACATGTAAAACGTTAAATACATTCCAATGATGCATATGAACAGATTAATTATGTCAGCAACGGTTAATAATGCATGAGATCAAAGTTTTGAATCTTCACCACACTTACCAACCGGCATAAATGAGAGGAGGCATTTTGGACTTGAAAGGGCTTGGTTATGAGCATGGTTCAATTCCTAGAAGCCTCACGAATGTGATTTGGTTGTTTGTTTGGATTGATAGCACCTGGAAATGTAGTTACGAATTTTTGCAACTTTGAGAAATTTTAAGAATTTTTGGAAGCTTTTTGATGTAAAATCAAGCTACACAAATAAGCTTTTGTTTTGATAAAGACAAACCATGGCTAACAAAGAAGGCAAAGATTTTGATCAAGATCAAAGCATCTAAGTATAATATCTTCATTCAAAGCTCTCAACAACTTTAAAGGTATAATAATATTATCTACTTTGATCTTAAGATATAGATGCTCAAAAATGAAAAAGAAATGTTTAAGAATAATTACTCAAGCTTTTCAAAGATAAAATTTCATTTTTATATTGCATGCAATCTATTTACATCTTAGTGCAATCGATTGCACACTTCAAAATATCAGATCTTTTGCTTCTGTTTCTCAGTGCAATCGATTTACATTGCCTATGCAATCGATTGCATACCTAAATTTTCAAAACGTTTGCTACTGTTTCTCAGTGCAATCGATTTACATTGCAAGTGCAATCGATTGCACTGACTTACTTTTTGCTATTGACTTTGCATGCAATCAATTTACATTGATAATGCAATCGATTGCACTCTTAAAGATTTTGAAAAAATAGTTGTTAAAACCTTGTGCAATCGATTTACACCAAGGGTGCAATCGATTGCATACTGCACGAATTTGAAAAATAGCAGCTTTGTTCATGCCTGTTCATCATGCCTTTTCATTACATATTTTCACTCAAACTTGGCATTTGTTCATGATACATTTTCAGAACTTGATGTTGATTCAAAAGGGTGTTATGAACATATAAATATTCAATTTCAAAATCAGATCTAACACCTTCTTCCAAAAATATTTTCTGAAATTTCAAAATACAAACTCAAGCATTCTTCATTTTCACGCATAAGTTTTCTGCACATTTTCATACATTAACAAACAGAAAACTTTGAGCAAATATATCTTGAGTCTTTGTACAATATTATTATTGGAAGAATAAGATTATACATTGTTAAATCACTCTAAGTGATCAATATTACTCTACTCACTCAAACTCACAAATTGATATTTACTTACTTATTTTCCAGGATTATTGGAATTAAGTTTAAGTGTTCTTGTTGAAATCTTGTCTTTCCAAAGTTGTTGGATATAAGTGTAGTTACATTGAGAGGATTGTTCTCATAGGTAACTTAGTGAAAATCCAAGAGGATTGTTCTTGGTCTAAGAGGATTGTTCTTGGTTTGTTTCGTAGTTCTTGTTTAAGTTTGCCACGATAAGGAAATCTCTTTCATGTTAAAAGGAGACTGGAGTACTCTCGGACTGTGAGGGGAACCAAGATATATCACCCGTGTCTCTTTATTTTTCTGCATTTTTAAGCTTTCCTAAACTCACTTATAACCAGAAAAATAAGAACCATCATCAATAAAAACCAGAACTTTTAAAGTACCTAATTCACCCCCCCCCCCTCTTAGGCGCACTTCGTACTTACAATTGGTATCAGAGCAGGTTATAGGTAACCTGCTCCTAAAAGATCCAGAATGGATTCCGCAAATCAAAATCTCGTTTTCAGAGATGGTGGTAGTAACAACAAGCCTCCTCTATTTTGTGGTGAATATTTTGATTTCTGGAAAATACGCATGAAGGAACATCTCGAAGCACAAGGAGAAGAAATATGGGATGCCATCGAAAATGGTCCATTTATCCCTATAACGGTAATCAATGGTGTTGGCTCATCAAAGCCTAAAACTACTTGGGACAATGATGATAAGAAGAAAGTTCTCTATGACAAAAAGGAAATAAACCTTCTTCAAGGTGCACTTAGAATGGATGAATTCTTCTGTGTCTCAGCATGCAAAACGACGAAAGAAATATGGGATACCTTGGTAGAAACTCATGAAGGAACCACTGAAGTTAAAAGATCGAGATTAAATACTTTGAGTCAAGAATACGAACTATTCAGAATGCAGCCCCGAGAATCAATCCTCGACTTGCAGAAAAGATTTGTACACTTGACAAATCATTTGAAAGCACTCGGTAAGACTTTAACTAATGATGAACTTAATCTTAAAGTGCTTAGATCTTTATCCAGGGAATGGCAACCAAAAGTGACAGCAATATCCGAGAAGAAGAATTTATCCACAATGTCTTCTGCAACTTTATTCGGAAAACTTCAAGAATATGAGACGGAACTTGTAAGACTTGAAAAGCATGAAATCCAAGTAAAAGATTCAAAATACATGGCTCTAAATACAAGGATAAAAAATCATGATAGCAATCAAGAGGATGAATCCACTAGCAGTGAAGATGATGATCTTATCAAGAAGATTGAAAAGGTTCTATGAAAAGAAAGAAAAAGGGAAGCACCAACAAGGAAGGTTATATGCTTTGAATGTGGAGAAAAGGGACATGTTAAAAGTGAATGTCCTACACTTGAAAAGAAGAAGAAATATTTCAAGAGAAATAAAGATAAAAAGTCAAAGAAAGCATATATAGCATGAGAAAGTTCATCTTCCGATTCCGAAAACAATCAACGTGTTAATCTTGCATTGATGGCCTCACACCATTCCGATGATGAAGACCACGGGGTTAGTAATGAGTTTTCTCTTTTTGATAGTGATGTACAAGGTGCTATAGATGAACTATTGAATGAATTCAAAATTCTGTATAAAACCATTTCATCACAAAAGAAACAAATTTCATCCTTAGAAGAAAAATGTGAATCTATGGAAAAAGATTTCAAAGAAGAAAAACAAAAATCAAGTGATGAACAAAAACAGAATTTTGTATGCAAAAATTGTGAATCACTCTCTTTCCAAATTGTCCAATTAAAAAGAGTTATTGAAAGATATGAAAAAGGTCAAATTGGATTGGAAGGTGTTCTTAGCCAACAAAGATACTCCAATGATAAAAGTGGACTTGGATATTCAAAGTTTTCAAAACCAAGTTCTAATAAAACTATCTTTGTTAAGGCTAGTGATCAATCATCCAAAGAGAAAGTGAACAAACCTAAAGTAGTTCATCACTATCCTAAAAAGAAAACATTTCCTAAGAAGAAATCTTATCCTTCTAGATATAGAGGTAACTTTGAACCTACTTGTTTTTATTGTGGTATTAAAGGCCATACACCTAATGCTTGCTATGTTAGAAACTTCAGTGTGGCAAGTGGGCATTATGTGTGGGTTAAGAAAGGAACTAACTATGATGGACCCAAATAATATTGGGTACCAAATCAAACTTAATTTGTTTTGTAGGTATGCTTGAAGACCACATGCAATATTTGGTATCTTGATAGTGGTTGTTCAAAGCATATGACGGGAGACATACACTAACTTTCAAATCTAGTTCAAGTCCAAGGATTATTTCACATATGGGAAATACCTTAAAGGAAGATTTCTTGGCATTGGAAAAATTGATACACTAACTTTCATATCCATTGAAGATGTACTTTATGTTGAAGAAAAAAATACAACTTCTAAGTATAAGTCAACTTTGTGACAAAGGCTTCAAATTCATCAAGGATAAATGATTTATGAAGTCACTCTTGAGGTGAAACTCATTGGTATAAATTGTTTTTACTTTCAATAATTCCTTTATAAACTATAAGGCTTTTCCAATCCTTTTTTTAAATGACAAAGGGGGAGAAGAAATATATATATGTATGTGTATGCTTGTCTTTAACTATTGCAGTCCAAATAAAGATGAAAATTCTCTATGATTCAAGGGTGAACTTTGATCAAGAGGGAGTTATCAAAGATAGGGGAGAATTCACATAAGAGTTTCTCATTCCTTCTAAAAAGAGTCAAGTATCCTCAACATCGTGTTTTGATGAAGATAACTACTATGTGCATTTATCAAAGGATTATAAAAAGCATCATGAAGCAACATGGCTATGGTTAAGCTTTCAATATTATTACATATATTATTGTCCATTTTTATTGCATCTTTCCCTTCTTTTTGATAATGTAAAAGGGGGAGAAGGATGTGGTACTTTATGCTTGTATTTCCTGTGTCTAAATTTTCAAGGTACTCTCCAATCAAGATGAAGAATTACAAAGGATTCCAACCTTCTCCTACATAGGGGGAGTTTTGCATCTTAGAGGGAGAAGCTCTTCCGGAAAGTTTATCGCATAAAGCAAGATTGTTTGTCATCATCAAAAAGGGGGAGAATATAAAATCAAGCTTCACAAATAAGCTTTTATTTTGATGAAGACAAACCATGGATAACAAAGAAGGCAAAGATTTTGATCAAGCTCAAAGCATCTAAGGATAATATCTTCATTCAAAGCTCTCAACAACTTTAAAGGTATAATAATATTATCTACTTTGATCTTAAGATATAGATGCTCAAAAATGAAAAAGAAATGTTTAAGAATCATTACTCAAGCTTTTCAAAGATAAAATTTCATTTTTCTATTGCATGCAATCGATTTACATCTTAGTGCAATCGATTACACACTTCAAAATTTCAGATCTTTTGCTTCTGTTTCTCAGTGCAATCGATTTACATTGCCTATGCAATCGATTACATACCTAAAATTTCAAAACGTTTGCTACTGTTTCCTAGTGAAATCGATTTACATTGCAAGTGCAATCAATTGCACTCACTTACTTTTTGCTACTGACTTTGCATGCAATCGATTTACATTGATAAATCAATCGATTGCACTCTTAAAGACTTTGAAAAAATAGCTGTTAAAACCTTATGCAATCGATTTAAACCAAGGGTGCAATCGATTGCATACTGCACGAATTTGAAAAATAGCAGCTTTGTTCATGCCTGTTCATCATGCCTTTTCATTACATCTTTTCACTCAAACTTGACATTTGTTCATGATACATTTTCAGAACTTCATGTTGATTCAAAAGAGTGTTATGAACATATAAATATTCAATTTCAAAATCAGATCTAACACCTCCTTCCAAAAATATTTCTTGAAATTTCAAAATACAAATTCAAGCATTCTTCATTTTCATGCATAAGTTTTCTGCACATTTTCATACATTAACAAACATAAAACTTTGAGCAAATATATCTTGAGTCTTTGTACAATATTATTATTGGAAGAAGAAGATTATACATTGTTAAATCACTCTAAGTGATCAATATTACTCTACTCACTCAAACTCACAAATTGATATTTACTTACTTATTTTCCAGGATTGTTGGAATTAAGTTTAAGTGTTCTTGTTGAAATCTTGTCTTTCCAAAGTTGTTGGATACAAGTGTAGTTATATTGAGAGGATTGTTCTCATAGGTAACTTAGTGAAAATCCAAGAGGATTGTTCTTGGTCCAAGAGGATTGTTCTTGGTTTGTTTGGTAGTTCTTGTTTAAGTTTTCCACAATAAGGAAATCTCTTTCATGTTGAAAGGGGACTGGAGTACTCTCGGACTGTGAGGGGAACCAGGATATATCGCCCGTGTCTCTTTATTTTTCTGCATTTTTAAGCTTTCCTAAACTCACTTATAACCAGAAAAATAAGAACCATCATCACTAAAAACCAGAATTTTTAAAGTACCTAATTCACCCCCCCCCCTCTTAGGCGCACTTCGTACTTACATTTGAGAGCTTTTTGGAGAGATTTTGAAGAGCTTTTTATGCAAATATTTCGTGTTCCTCTTGGTTTGCTCTTGCTTTCATTATATAGATGAGTGAATTAGCTGACAAATAAGGAATGGAATCAAGCCATGATGGCACAGTTTAAACAAGGATAAAACAACTTTAATTCTTTCCAAACTTGCAATATTTCTTGCCATTTTCCATTTGAATGAACCTAGAAACGTTTCTGACTGGGCTTGAGTTTGTCATGGGCCTGCAAAGGGAGTGAACTCCAAAGGCCCAAGCGTTCACACATTGTTTTCATGTTTATTTGATTTTATTGATTTTTAAATGAATAAAAATTCAAATAAAAGCAATAAAAATTATAAATATGTGTGAATGCCTTTTATAGGTCCTATAACATCTTATAAACAAGTTTGAACATCAAAAACTAAGCCCATTAGTTCAAAACTTCAATTTTGCTCATTTTGCATTTCATGAATTTCTTCAAAATTTCCCAACTTGTGCAACTCATAACTTGCTCAATTTTCATCTTTTTAAGATAATCTAGTACTTTTTGGAAATCCCAAGATGTCCTATACAATATTTATGTTGATCATTCTTTATTTTGAAGAAATTATCTTGATTTAAGTTGCCTTGACAAAAAGTGTCTTTTGTTGACTTTTGAAAATGACCTATAATGTATGAGCTCATATCTTCCAAATGAAGAAATTTTTGGACTTGAGAATAAAATAAAAGATGTAGAGAATTCAATTTAATTCAAAATAATTTTTGATTGGGGAAAAGTTGATGAAGCATGTGAAAGTTATGCCTGGTCAAAGTTCAATTGACTTCTTCTAAGAAAACCCTAATTTGACAAATCTTGACTTTTGATGATTTGAAAGCTTTCCTTGGGGAATCATGATCAAACCTTGATAAAATGATGAATATCACTTCAAAATGTTGATGTTGACCAAAAATCTTTAAGTTTGACTGTATGTTGACCATAATTGACTTTTTGATCAATATAGTTGACTTTCAATCATCTGAGCCATTGACTGAACAAACTTGTGATGTAGGGCTTGAAACTTGACATGGAACTTGTTGAGGACCTATGAAGAACCTTGGAAGCCACTTGAGACCTTTTAAAACCAAATTTATTTGAGAGACTCCAAACCCTAATTGTAAACCTTTGGGCTTAGAAGGTGAATTGACTGGTCAACTCTAGAGTGTCTTGAGTGTTTGAGAAGCTTTTGAATAATGTCTTTAAGAAAGAAGGGAGGGCAAATTTTGGGGTACAAAACTTATCCTCTGATATCTTCTCTCCCAAGTCTTATGAATCATTAGCAATGTCGAGAAAAGTCATATGAAAGCCCTGAATACTTTCATCCTCCTTCATATTTAGGTTCTCAAATTTTGTAGAGAGAAGTTGAAGCTTTGCCATCTTTACCTTAGAATTTTCTTCATGAACTTTTCTCAAGGTCTCCCATGTAACTTTTGCATGTTTACAGATCTTTATCAGTTTAAAAATATTTTTTTCAACTCTATTGAATATGTCATCAATGCTTTGGAGTTCCCTTGAGCTGATAGCTCATCAGCATCATTCCATTCCTCTTCAGGCTTCAGCACATCAGTAACCTTTCCATCTGTATTTGTAACCTTTGGTGGTTCCCATCCTTTGGTAACATTTTTCCAAGCCTTGTTGCCCAACAATTTTATGAACATTTCTATACGAGGTTTCCAACTGTCATAGTTGGTACCGTCAAGAATAGGTATTTTAACCCCAATTCCACCATCCTTGTCCATTACACCAGAAAGTAACTTCCCTGAATCTCACCCAGAGTCTGAGCAAGATGACTGCTCTAATACCAATTAAAATTCTAGCTATCAAATCCTAAATGTCCTAAGAGATGTTGAGACATCGGATCTGACTTCACATGCAACAACAAGATGTATGGACAAAATAAACAACGTTGAAAGTAAATAACACATGATATGCTTGCCCAATTCGGAACAACCTTCCTACTCCACGGGCTACCAATCCAAGGATTAAATTAACTAAATAATATCAATTTGTAGACCTTACATCAAACATCCCAGTTTACATCCTACACACTTTATCACTACCCTTTGCTTAACTTCTACCTAAGACACACCTAGGTACGAGGCCCTCCTGAAATCCCTCTTCAATTACACAAGAAACTGGAGCAACTCTAAAAACAAGTAGAGAACAAAACCGGAAGTCACTCTTCCAAAACACACAAAACTCAATGCTTAAAAGCTTATGAGAATTGACACACAAATACTCAATGCTTAATAGCTTATGAGCATATGATACACAAATGTTTAATGCTTAAAAGCTTATGAACATCTGACACTGAACTTACAACCCAACAATAAGGATTCTGAAACCCTAACAAAATACATATGTAAGTTCCACCTAATACTAGGTATACACCAGTCTATTTATAACATTATTCTGGATTGGGTTGGACTTCAAAACCACAACAGCGAGGTTGCATAAGTCTGCAAAATCTTCTCCAAGAAAATATATCTTCAATCCTTAGTTTCCTAAAATGTATCCATATTTAGAAACCATGCAGATCTTCGAAAACCAACATAAAATATTCAGATTTGTCAATCTTGGATGCCACATAAGCTAATTGAATATTCCCCAAATATTCAGTAACTTACGAATCAACTGAAACATGACTAACAGCTACTGCAGACGAGATGTCCTATCTCCTGGTTGATACATCTTTACTCGACATGTTGAAAACTGCAAGCTGGAACATCTTGTTCAACATGTTGTTGCCAAGTTAGTTTTATCGAAATGTATGCCAATCATAATTTCATAGAAATAACAGTGATAATTATTATTGAAGTAGTATAAATAGAGGTCTTAGTATTAGAATTTTGTGTGTTTAATTGTACCTAATTCAAAATCACTCAAAGTATCTAAGCGTGTTTGAGAAAAGAGTTTTCTAAGTAACATGTACTCATGAAACACCATATTCCCATTCAATGTTACATCATTTACTTTCAATGTCATTTTTTTTCACTTTTAGATTTTGTTGAACTACCTTACATTTCTGCACATTTTACGTTTCTGCACATTTTACATTCTAGTACTTTTTACAAATAGTCTTTACATTACTTTCACTTTTAAGATTTCACTAGTGTCGAAGTGTTCATCATCATCAAGAAAACATAACAAAATTAAGCACGTATGTCCTAGAATCATCTAGTCGATCATGTGAGTAACTAAAGTATAAATTTTGAAAGAATAACGGTTGTTTACCAAAAATCATGATAAACAAGAACATAAAAAATAAATATAATCAAATAAAGCATAACTTACCTTCTTCGTAATATACTTTTTTGCTTTTATTGCAATCTCATATCAAAATGTATATTTTATCAGGTCATAGCCTATGAATGGTAAACCTTAGTGAATTTAGAGAGACATTATTATTATATTTAATCTCGCAGAATATTAGTTGTCATGTCAGAGTTGGCAAAAAATGGTTAATCTGACGCCACCTGCATTCTTCGTGAGTTTAAGCTTCTTAGACTTTTACGTCATCAAGATATTGTAGAGATTAAACATATTTTGTCGCCTCCTTCAAGAAGGGAATTCAAAGATATATATATATATATATATATATATATATATATATATATATATATATATATATATATATATATATATATATATATATATATATATATATATATATATATGTTGTTTTTGAACTCATGGAATCTGATTTACATCAGGTCATCAAAGCAAATGATAATCTGATACCGGAGCATTATCAGTTTGTTCTCTATCAACTTCTACGAGGCTTGAAGTATATACACACAGGTTGTGATCATTTTGGGTAGAATATTTGATTTTCGTAGAATGTTTACTTTTTCGAGCAAGAATTAAATCAACATTTACAAGTATTTGTCAATTCTGGGTAGCATTGTTCCATAAAAAATCCATTAGAAATCAATGTTTAATGCATAAATTTTGAACACCGACACTTGGAACTTCAACTCAAAATTCACAAATAAATTGCAACAATTAAATCATTACCTGCACATCGGTTTCCAAACATCAAAACAATAATTACTCACGCGTCAATATCAATTATTTAACTCAAAAATAATCATCAACTCATGAAATTCAACAATTATCAATAATTATCAAATCAGAATCAAGCTTCGACGACCTAAGCACCTTATTCTCACATTCATTGGATCAATGACCTTGTTCATAACACCTATAACACTTGATAGAAGAGGGAGCTCCTCCCTCACTTGTCTCTTTCCCACACAAGCCTTATGTTTCCCTTTATCAACTGGGGCATCATAAGGCTTCTTACGATCTTGATATTGCCTTCCTCTTTTCTCATTCAAACTCTTATAGTGAGCTGAATGAGCTTTGTTGTCCTCCTTATAGATTTTGCAGTTGTCCACCAACTCTAAAAACACACGGATCTGCTGATACCCAATCGCCCGCTTGATCTCCGGACACAAACCATTCTTAAACTTGATACACTTTAAGAACTCGGCAGTTGCTTCACTGTAATGCAGATGAAACTTTGCTAGTTCTACAAACTTCGAAGCATACTCCATCACCGTCAAATTCCCTTGTTTCAACTCCAGAAACTCAATCTTTTTCTTCCCACGCACATGCTCATAAAAATACTTCCTCAAAAATTCCCTGCTGAACACAACCCAAGTAATCACTTCACCTAGCGCTGTCACTCTCTGACGAGTACCAACTCACCAGTCACCAACTTCCTCTTCCAGTTGATGCATACCAAACCGCACCTTCTGCACCTCTGAGAAATCTATAACTCGGAAGATTCTCTCAAACTCCTTAAGCTAAACTTGTGCTCCACCAGGATCAAACCAACCCTTGAAAATAGGCAGATGATTCCTCTAGAACGTCTCCAAAACACGGGATCCATCATTAGGCTGATGTTGCACAGCTTGAGCAACAACATGCAAAGTAACAACAAGTGCAACATCGTTCCCTCCAACCATTTATCTACTTCACATCTATAACAGTTACACTGGTTAGAAATTATCTCAATAGTATTCCACTATCGTACACTACAGACTCAATAAACTGGTCGGACAGATCGACCTGCTCTGATACCACTAACGTAACACCCTTCTACTCCCTAAGAATATTCACAATTATTCTAGTAAAGAAATCAGAGTATATCACCATTAAGGGTGTCACATCTTCATATAAAACTTCACAATAATACATCCTGCTATGTAAAACGGGTTTTCAAAATATTAAACAAGATACTCCAACATTTGATTCTTCAAGCGGGAATCATAACTCACATATTTCATAATAAATAATTCATAAAATTTATTCATGCTTTGAAACTCATACTTATAAATCAAAACAACTCGAGTACCACATAGGGTGACTCAACATCTTAAAACAAAAAATAGAACAAAAGTTCCAAATCATTCGATCGCAACCCTGATGTTACATATCAGAGCAAGACTCCCTTTATTAAAAAAAAATAGACGCACTCTGCAGATATCCTTTAATGCTTCTGCGACTATTCTCGATCACACGAGTGTTACCCATGTGGAGGCAACATTCAAGTAGAAAGGGTGAGTAAATCATAATCATTATATAAGACATAAGGAATAAACATAGTAAATATTCACATAAACAAGGCATCACACATCATCATATCTTCATGTTATACTCACACCTTCACAACATCATCAGTTCACAACAACAACTTATCAACCACCATTTATCAACAATTATCCTTTAATCACATCATTATGCAATGTCACATAAAATGTAATGCAACATCATATACTCTTGCATGTGTGTTGTACCCCAAAATTTTCCCTCTCATTTAACAAGTATTTTTCCACAAGATCTCCTTTGGTTCAAGACTGCACTAGGGTTGATCAACTCAAGACACCTCCTTAAGCACTGATGACTGAAATTAGGGTTTAAGATCGCACAAGGATAATTGAAATTTCAATGCTTAATATGACTTTTATGGATCATTATGGACCCCCAAGATTACTCATGTCAAGTTTCAAGTCTTGGATCACATTTTTGCTCAGTCAATTGAGCAGTTGACCTAAAAATCAGCTGTGTTGGGGGAAAAAATTTAACTGTGGCCAATTTACAGTCAAACTTCACAATTTTTAATCCACATAAAAATTATAAACTCATATGTATCACTTGATAAAGATTGGACCATAATTCCTCAAGAAATTTGATCAAATCATCAAAAGGGCAAAATGGTCAAAATTAGGGTTTTGACTAAGAAAGGGCAATTTCTGATTTTTGACCTAACAAAGGGTTAATTGATTTGAGGCATAATCTAAAGAGTTCAATTGCATCATTTTGACCTAATGGCATGACTCAAAACATTTCTCAAAATCAATTGGATTGATAGTGAATTTTAAGTCAACTGATCAAAAGTCAACTGTACACTGAAAAGTCAAACTTTGACTTTTTGGTCAAAATCAAGTGTCAAAGATCATAATTCATCAAAACATGTAAAAATATGAAACTTATTCATCAAGAAATCAAAAAGTCAAGATTTCATTTTGAAAAGTCAAAGTTTTCAAACTTAGAAATTTTTCTAAGTGTTGAAAACTTCATGTTTTTTTCACAACTTTGAGCAAATTTTTCACCATGATGCAAGATGATTCAAAAGAAACTTTAAACATGAAAGTTGTAGACCTCCATGAGATCTACAACATTTCTTTACACAACTTCTTCTAAAAGTTCTTGGATCTCAAGTTATTAATTCATGAAGTCATGGTCTTGAAATTAAACACTTAGTGAAATTTTGTCCTAGTTTAGGCAGGATTTTGACCTAACTTCATGGCACTTTTTCATATAGTTCCAAGGGGAATTTTCAAAAGTGATTGAAAGAGGGGTTGTAGAGAATATTACAATCTTTCTAAAATGTCCAAGAACTCCTTGAGATCATTCTTGAGCAGGGATAATCGAAGACAGGAAGTTAGGGTTTCAAACTAAAATTATAGGTCATTTTGTGATGAACAAAGATTCAAATCTCAAACCTATGCTGCGTAATCTCTACTTTACAGGCCTCAAACTTGTTAGGCACTCCATAATTAATTGCTTTCACAGCTGTTAGAGGTCTCAACTCATGCATTCAATGCAATGCCATGCTTTATATCCATTTTAGGAAGAAAGTGCACAATGCCATTTTGAAAAAGTAGCTTTATGCACAAAACTTGTTCTTGAGCCTTGCAATGGTTTTCTTCTTATCATACACGTCCTATAACTCAAGAGAAGTTTGTATCAAGCCTTACAATCACTTAGCCCATGCTAGTACTTCATCTTGGAACCATGCTCCCACTTTTCTTCAAAATCAAGTAACATAACAATCAGTCTAGAACTGGTACTTCTGATCCTCCCAAGCACAAAAACCTTCTCATTACTTATGTACAAGTCTCTGGCAACAAAAAACGCGCATGCTTAAGCCCTAAAAACACCAAGAACTCAGAACTGCATCACATACCTCAATTCTTGCATAACCTGACAAAAAGTTTGAAACTCACATCTCCCTCGTGCATTTTCAAGCCTTTTTGTTCCTAAAGCTTCTAAATATCATTTAGAACTTATCCCTCACCCTATTACAAGATTGTAACACCATTAACACCATCCTCCATTTTCAAAAACAGAGCTTTGCACTTGGACTTCTCCAAAACTCCTCAGGCACTTTCAGCTCAAGCCAAGCATCACATTAACTTCTTGGGAACTTGAGGAAGCTAATCCAATCATTGGAACTCACTAAAAGCTGCTCAAACTCAAAACACGATACCCTCTTGCAAGGTGAGTTTTCTGACTTTTGAACTCTTCATACAAGCATCATTAATGGTTTATTTATGAATAAGAAATGTAGGTATCATTGTCCTGAAGCTAACCATGTCTTTAGATTTCATTTATATTGCTTAAGTAGTTAGAATTTTGAATCTGAACATCCTGGAAAAATTAGGTCAGAATTTGCTACCATTCAAAATTCATGCTCATTTTTGATCTATAGCTTTAGTTAATTAGATTTCTAGAATCGTGGTGAAATTTGCCACACGTTTCATGTTTACATTTTTGCAAATGGATGAGAAATGAACAAGATGCAGGTTGTCCGGCCAGGGGTTAAAGATGAAGTTGTTTTCATGAAGCAATTTCTAATATATATTTGTTGTTTTACATAAATTAATGGATGTATCACCACCCCAGTGGTTAAAGTGCGCGTCTGTCACCATGAGGTCCTGGGTTCAAGCCCCAGCGTGACCTTTTTGCATTTTTTTCTTTCATTTTTTTGACATTTTCTGACTTTTTGCAGCGCTGGGCTTCCCCCCCTTTGGGCTTTACTTTTTTGCTACTTCTGACCCCCTTCCTTATTATTCACACCCATGGACCATTTATTTTATTTTCCATTTTTATTTATTTTTTCTTCATTTTATTTTTATTTCATATTTTTCTTTTATTATTTTTATTACTATTATTATCATTATTATCATTTTTATTAATAAGAAAAATCCAAAAATATTTATATTTTATTATTTATATTTATTTAGTTTATGTTTCTTTACAAAAATAAAAGAACAAAAAAAACATTTTCTTTAATTAATTTCTTTTTTAATACTTATATAATCTAATTTTTATTTATTATTATATTATTTTTGTAAATTAAAATCAATTTAGAACTTAGAATTTTTATTTAATTATTTTTTATTTACTAGTTTAATTAAACTCACAAAAAACCCTAAAAAGCTTGTTTTCTTTAAATTAATTTAGTTTATTAATATAATCTTAATTTTCTTATTTTTAGTTAATTATTTTATTTAATTAGGTTAAGAACCCCTTTTCATAAAAAATAAACAAAAAAAAATCATATTTCTTTTTACATCTACATTCTTGTATTTTATTTGTTCATTTTGTACATTTATTCAAATTTTAATATGGTTGTAATATTTATTTAGATTTAAATTCTTGCAATATTCCCCATTTGTAATTTGTACACCCCCTCCCCTAAATGATGTAATGGCGTAGTAATTTTAAATTCCGTAATTTATCGCTTTATATACAAATTCTAGTAATTAGGGTTTTGTATGAAAAGATTAAAATCAATGCTTAGCAAACCCTAATCAAAGAAAAAACAATGCATGAAAATCAATACACTTGCGCACAAACACCCCTAGGGTAAATCCACTCGGTTGCCTTATAAAAATGGTCATATTATGCATGTAGGGTGTCTTAGCAAAAACAAGCAAATACAAGATCATAGTCCCTCGATGACGCTATCTATGTTGCCTTTCAAAATGATCTTAGTCCCTAAAGAAAAATGCTAAGATATCTTGCAACATTGCTAATCATGGTTATACGATGACCCACGCCCGTCCCTTTTACATCCAAAGATAGGGTTACTTACCAAATCAATGGTAAGATAACAATGTCAAAGGAAATAAGAAATAAACATGAAAGACTTTTGAGTAGGTAGATTGTTCCTAGTTGCTTGCTCCATTCTAAAACAAAAACATCCTTGCTATTTTCAAAACAAACATCAACACTTCCAAAACATCTTTCAAAACTTGAAAACATTTTCAAAAGATCAACACCTTTGTATACATTTTTACGAACAAGAATCATTACAAAGTTTTCCTAGACAAAGGCCTCTTTACAAAATACTTTCAAAAACCACACAAAGCACATTTTCAAACAAAAGCAAGTGATCTAGCAAGTAACTAAGAGCCCATGGAAAACCATTGATGAAAAAGGTGCTAATACCTTCCCTTTTCATAATCTACCCCCCGAACTCAAGAAAAATCTCAAAGGTCTTTCTTGTGCTTTTTCACCTTTCCTTTTGGATAAAAGAAAAGTCGGTGGCGACTCTTGCTAATCGCAACTTTTGCGATCAAATGCAAAACACCCAAGTCAGTTCTCCCACTGTATCACAGAACTGGCGACTCTGCTGGGGAGAATTTTAAAAGTGGGGTTACCTTAGTGTTAGATCACATTTACTTGCTTTCATTGTTTGACTTATATGCTTTACATTATGGTTCTTTGTTTGGGTTTGAATCCTCTACCCGGATTTGGGATACCTTATAGGTAAGTAGCAATACGTTGTGGAAACTGTGCGGGGTATACCGACATGGTCTAAGCAATAGCTATGTTAGTGCGACATATTTGTGGGTACCGATAGCCCTTGAGTAGTCAAGGAGAATACGGGGCCGCAGAGTGATGTCATGAAGCACTAATTAACTTTTAGGACCTTTACTTGACCAACTTGGCCATTAGGACGTAGTGAGATGAGCGACTTTTGTGCAGTTTGAAGTTGGTAGATACTCGATATTACACTCATTGAGGTTTTGTTTTTTGGGATGTTTCGGTCGCCATTAAAGAGGCTTGCGCCGAAACAATGCCCAAAGAAACAAACCAGTGATATTGAGCTCCTTAGAACCCAGTTACTATTACTAGGACAGATTTGAGCCAACTCAACTTCAAGAGGGTACTTACCTATGAGACTTCATGAAAGCCCAAACCTAAGGATTTGTTTGTATATATATACTTGTACATAACGTCATAAACATCATAACATCATACTCATATTCACTAACCATTTCAAGGATCTTGGGATTTATCTTTGTTCTGTTTTGTAGGACAAGGATTCTATTCGCAGGAAAACCATTCAAGTCAATCTTGTAAGGATTCCTCCTCAACTTAAAGAGCTAGCATCAAGGATTCCTAAAAATTCTCCATTCACCGAAAGGCATGGTATCCTACTAAACTTGGTTACCTCCAACACTGATGAAGACATGATAAAGGTGCTCTTCTAGTTCTTTGATCCTTTACACCATTGCTTCATATTTCCCGATTATCAACTTGTGCCAACTTTGGAAGAATTCTCCCAACTCTTGAGGATTCCCATTCTCAATCAACTACCTTTCAACGGTATAGAAAGAGATCCAAATCCAGAAGAGATTTCTCAAGCTCTACACTTGCAATCATCTGATATCACAACTAATTGGGAAACAAGGAGTGGTGTCAGAGGTTTCCTAGCAAAGTTCTTATTTGAGAAAGCCCAAAACTGTTGGAATTCTTTGGATTTGCAAGCTTTTGAGGAAATTGTGGCTCTCCTCATCTATGGTATGGTTTTGTTTCCAAATCCTGACCAACTCATAAATGTGAACACTGTCAAAATATTCATGTATCGTAATCCGGTGCCTACTTTGCTAGGGGACATCCTACATTCCTTTCACACTCGCACTATGAGGAAAAGAGGTATCCTTATATGATGTACTCCTCTTTTGGCAAGATGGATTATTTCGCATCTTCCCTAATCTGTATTGAAGAACGAGCAAGGTTCAAGGTGGTCACATAGGTTGAGGACACTCAAACATCCAGCCATTCATTGGTGTTCCCGATCTATAGAGAATGTTACTATTATCGACCGTTATGGAGAATTCCCTAATGTCCCTTTACTTGGAATTAGAGGAGGTATTACCTACAACCCCTGCTTAGCCTTAAGACAGTTTGGTTACGCCCAAAGGGATGGCCCACATGAGATGCTAATTCAAGGTTTGGTATTTGACTACGAGAACGACGATCAAGGTTATCTCCAGAGATTTATCCGAGCTTGGAGGATGTTGAACAAGGTAGATAGCAAGACATTGGGGCATAAGAAATCCATCCCTCTTGAGCCTTACCTCAAATGGGTATGAGCTCATGCTTAAAGTCTTATAATGCCTTACCCCTCCATTCTCCCGGTAATCATAGATCCTATTGTGGAAGGAGATGTTCCATACACTATCCTGCATCCTGACATGCCCACCTCTCTTGAAGACTTACAAAGGGATTGGATACAGCTTAAGGGGGAGCGAGACACTTTCGAGGCCCAATTCTACGCCAGCAAGAAGAAGGTTTTGGAACTCACTAAGCAAATTCATAAGGAGCGGAGCCTGAGCGCCTACATCGCACCAAAGAGGATGCATACAACTTTTTTATCTTAGAGTTTTTGTATTTCTTTGTAAGCCCAAAAGAGGCATGATGTACTCAAGCTTTAATTTATTAATATAACGTGTGTTCCTTTTTGGTCTAAAGCAAATTTAAATCTCTAATTTCCTTGAAATCATTGCATATGCATCTACCATTCATCATAACATAAGCAGGTTTCTTACAACAAGTCTCCTCATCTTTCTACTGTTTATTTCAGTAAGATGAATCTCGAGCAGATAGTAAAAGACCTCCAGGCACAAAATTCTCAGTTTCAACAGATGTTCTTGACTCTAGCCAAAGGACAAGAGGACTTGAAAACTTTGCTGGTTGAAGAAAAGAAGAAGAAAGCAAAGAAAATAACCGGAGTTCTGAATATGGGAAGAAGTTTCCAAGGACAAGCCAGATGGACCCTAGACTTTGCAACGTCATCTGGTTAAAAGGATAATCAAGAAGTGAAAGGAAAGGAAGCGATTGTCCAGCCAGAATGTGAAGAGGAAGAAGAAGATTACTCTGAAGAGCAATATCCCCCGGCCGACGACAAATATAAACATCTGGAAGAATGACTAAGTGCAATGGAAATTCAGAAAGTGCCCGGGATGGACTTTGAGGAGCTGGGTTTGGTGTCTGGGATTGTTATTCCACCAAAATTCAAGGCACCAGTGTTCGCTAAATACGACGGGTCTCGTGTCCCAAGATGCATCTCCGATCTTATGTGAGGAAGATACAGCCTCACACTGTTGATATAGATTTGTGGGTCCACTTCTTTTAAGACAGTCTATCCGGGACTCAGCTAGATTGGTTCTATCAACTGGAAAGGGATAATATTCATAAATGGGAGGACCTTGCCGCTGCTTTCTATAAACAGTATCAGCACGGCGCAGATCTTGCTCCCACCCGTACTCAACTCCAGAGTATGGCTATGGTTTCATGTGAAGGTTTTAAAGACTACACTCAGAAATGGAGGGACTTAGCAGGGAGAGTCCAGCCTCCCCTTTCTGAAAGAGAGCTAGTAGACATGTTTTTGGGTACCCTGTCCGGTCCTTTCTTCAATCCTCTAATTGGAAGCTCTTCAGCAGGCTTTACTGAATTAATCTTGACCGGAGAAAGAGTGGAAGCTGGGATTAAGAGTGAGAAGATTCAAAAAGACGCATCCTCTGCTGCTGTAAGAAAACCCTTTATTGGGAAAAAAGAAGTTGGTGATGTGTATCCTCAAAGAAATCAAGATAAAACTGAACGCCGTCCAATGGTGGGGGTTGTCATGATCCCTAAGCCTGCACCTACTCAACAAAGGAGCAACCAACCAAGAACTGAAAGACCATTATGATAATTTACCCGGATTAATATGACACTATCTCAAGTCCTGCCACATTTGTTGAGATCTAATCTGGTAACTTTGAAAGAAGCTCCAAAGAATCCCAACACCACCTCTCCTCACTACCATCCTAATGCTCGTTGTGCTTACCATTCAGAGAGTCCAGGCCATGATGCCAACAACTGTTGGGCTTTGAAAAATAAGGTGAAAGACCTTCTTGAAGCAAAAGAAATTGAATTTGATGCTCCTGAAATCCTGAATGTTATCACCGCTCCTATGCCCAAGCATGGACGTGATGTTAACGCTGTTGAAGATGATATGTTTGTTACTTTTGTTGATGAACTTGTTACTCCTCTCCTGACTATCAAGAGGAACCTGTTGAGTGCCGGTTTATTTCCGGGCTGTGATGAAAGCTGCCACCTCTGTTTATCCCTACCAACTGGCTGTCATTTATTAAAAGCAGGTGTTCAACGCCTAATGGATGACAAAGAGATTTTGTTTGAAAAGACTCCCGTTCCAACCATTTCTTATAAAGATGTTTCAATAGTAACCATTTACGCCAATCCTTCCAGGGTCTCCACTAAAAGACCCGTTAGGATTACATCAGTTCCTAAAGTAGCTCCACTGATAATTACTATTCCTGGACCAATCCCGTACTCATCAGATAAAATTGTCCCATGGAACTATGGGGGCGATGTCTACTATCACGGTGTCAAACAGGATTGGCCAGCTGTCGAAGACTCAATTTTTGAGAAGGCTGACCCCGACATCAACAACATTGCGGGAACCAGCAAGATAACCCGAAGTGGAAGAGTATTTTCTCCCGAGATTGCTCCTCCAAAAACTATTATCGGTCCTATGATCATCCCTATTTCTATTCCTGTTGACACTATTACTACTACTACAGTCCCTATAGTTACACCTGCTGATATTCCTACCACCGAGTCGACCGAGACTCGGGGCAAAGACATTCTGGTTGAGCCTGTCTGGATGAAGGCGCAATCAGTATCTATCCCCGAGGCCTCCCAAAAGGAGATGGAAAAAATTATGAAAATTATAAAGAGAAGCCACTACAACGTAGTCGAACAGCTAGGGCAGACTCCGTCAAAGATTTCCATGCTGGCTTTATTGTTATGCTCCGAGGCTCATACGAAGGCCTTGGTGAAATTCCTTAAAACTGCCCATGTACCACAAGAAACCTCTGCTGATCAGTTCCAAGACTGCATGGCCAGTTTAACCGCTGACAATGGTTTAGGTTTTTCTGATGCTGACCTGAAACCTAGGGGAAGGAAGCATAACAAGGCATTGCATGTCTCTGTCGAATGCAGGGGCACAACTTTGGCCCATGTCTTGGTTGATACTGGTTCGTCTTTGAATGTGCTGCCTAAGAACGCTCTTGATAGACTTGATTGTGAAGGTTTGAACTTAAAATCGAGCAATATAGTGGTAAGGTCCTTCGATGGCTCAAAGAGAATGGTGCATGAGGAGGTGGACATCCCCACAAAAGTTGGAACCCAAACCTTTGATTCAACTTTTTACGTGATGGATATTCGCCCTTCCTAATCCTGCTTATTGGGCCGACCATGGATTCACAACACTGGTGTAGTTACCTCTACATTGCATCAAATGCTGAAATATCCGACCGAGGGGAAAATCATTGCTGTCCATGGAGAAGAGGAATATATGGTCAGTCACTTAAACTCCTTCAGATACATGGAATTGGATGGTGAATTCATTGAAACTCCATTTCAGCATTTCGAGGAAGTCCCACAAACCGTGGCAGTAACCAAGGCTGTTTCCCAAATCCCTAAGATTACAAGGCCTCCGCTAAAGATGTCGTCTTTGAAAGATGCCAAGGCAGTGATCGAAGAAGGTGGGTGTACTATTTGGGGTCAGCTCCCGGATATCCCATACAAATTTTACAAATTTGGTTTGGGTTTCACTTCACGAGCCCAGAAAGCTGTACGTCGTGTTCGTGCCGGGGGACGACCCTTGAAGATCAGCAACCACAAAGTCAATGCAGTGGAGGATGATGAGGACAGCTACGACCCGGAGGAATGGATTTTCCCAACTATCAATGGAGGACCCGACAACTGGGAAGCTAAAGATTTTGTCCCAATTACTTTTATCCAACAGTAATTGTCTTTAAATTTTGTCGGACCTATAATAATTAAACAATTCAGACTTTTAAAACCTTGTGTCTTACCTGAGGCACAACGGTCCATTTGTAAGGGTTGTTACCTCATTTTCATATGTCATCAATGAATCATGGACGTTTTTGCATACAAACTTTGTGCTTTTTGTCTTTCTTTTTACATTTTTATTTCTTTCAAAGATAGCTATACTCTTACACACACTCACATTCAAAATGCAAATCTACATCCATTCGGGATCCCATGGGTAACGATTCTTCTATGGCCTTTGGTGACTCTGAAAATCTAATCTACCAAGCCGAAGACGAGGGTGAGGAATATTTTGAAGTTCCAGGGGAACTTGCCAGGTTACTACAACAAGAAGAAAGGACCATACAACCCCATGAAGAACCAGTGGATACAGTTAACCTAGGTACGGAAGAGGACAAGAAAGAAGTCAAGGTAGGTGCCAATCTGGAACCCAGTGTCAAGAAGCGTCTAATTCAGTTGCTACATGATTATGTTGAGGTATTTTCCTGGTCGTACAAAGACATGCCATAACTTGATACTGATATTGTGGTACATCATCTACCAACAAAAGAAGACTTCCCTCTGGTAAAATAGAAAGTCCGTCGCATGCGGCAAGACATGTCAGAGAAGATTAAGGCTGAAGTCATGAAACAATTCAATGTAGGATTCTTGGCCGTCACCTCCTATCCACAATGGGTCACCAATGTTGTTCTAGTGTCTAAAAAGGACGGCAAGGTACGAATGTGCATGGATTAAAGAGATTTGTATAGGGAAAGCCCTAAGGATGATTTCCCACTTACCCATATCGATATTCTGGTTGACAATACCGCACAACATAAAGTGTTCTCATTTATGGATGGTTTCTCAGGCTACAATCAAATCAAAATGGCTCTAGAGGACATGGAGAAAACAACCTTCGTCACACAGTGGGGCACATTCTGTTACAAGGTTATGCCGTTCGGGTTGAAGAATACTGGGGCAACCTATCAGCGTGCCATGGTAGCTCTATTTCACGACATGATACACCACGAAATAGAGGTCTATGTGGACGACATGATAGCCAGGTCTCAAACTGAAGAGGAACATCTTGACCATTTACAGAAACTGTTTGAGAGGTTAAAGAAATACAAGCTGGGGTTAAACCCGAATAAATGCACATTTGGGGTGACATCTGGTAAACTCCTAGGCTTTCTCGTCAGCGATAAAGGTATCAAAGTGGATCCTGCCAAGGTGAAAGCAATACAAGAAATTCCTGCTCCTCGTACTGAGAAGGAAGTCAGAGGATTCTTAGGACGACTAAAATACATTTCCCGATTCATTTCTCGCTTGACCGCTACTTGTGAACCAATCTTCAAATTACTGAAGAAAGATCAAGTAGTCAAATGGAATGATGAATGCCAATTTGCCTTCGACAAGATCAAAGAGTACCTGTAAGAGCCTCCTGTTTTGATTCCACCAGTCGAGGGAAGACCCTTGATCATGTATCTAATTGTTTTGGAAAATTCAATGGGGTGCGTGCTGGGGCAGCATGACGAGTCTGGCCGAAAAGAGCATGCTATTTACTACCTGAGCAAAAAGTTTACCGACTGTGAAACAAGATATTCACTGCTTGAGAAAACTTGCTGCGCTCTGGCATGGGCTGCTCGCCGGCTAAGACAGTATATGCTGACCCATACTACCTTATTGATATCCAAGATGGATCCAATAAAATACATATTCGAGAAGCCTGCCCTCTTTGGGAGAATAGCAAGATGGCAGATGATCCTAACTGAATACGACATTCAGTACACTACCCAAAAAGCAATAAAGGGCAGTGTGCTAGCCGATCACCTTACTCATCAAGTTGTGGATGACTATCAGTCCATGAAGTTCGAATTTCGGGATGAAGACATCATGATGGTAAACAACTGTGAGGAACTCAGACCATATGACAGACCTGAACAAGGATCCCGATGGACCCTGGTTTTTGATGGGGCATCCAACGCACTCGGAAATGGCATAAGGGATGTACTCATATCCCCTGAAGGATGTCACACTCCCTTCACTGCAAGACTCTGCTTTAACTGTACAAATAACATGGCAGAATATGAAGCGTGCATTTTTGGTCTCAAAGCTGCCATAGATTTGGGGATCAAGTCCTTAAGTGTATTCAGAGATTCAGCCTTGGTCATCAGTCAAATCAAAGGAGAATGGGACACTAAAAACCCTAACCTTATCCCCTAAAAAGAACATGTGTTGACATTAATCCCACATTTTGAGAAGATTACCTTCGAGCATTTCCCGCGAGAAGAAAATGAACTAGCGGATGCACTAGCCACAATGTCATCCATGTTTAAAATCAAATGGGATAACGAGGCTCCCCAGATCACCATTGAACGGATGGATGAACCAGCTCATTGTCACGAGATCAATACTGAAGAAGTAGTGGACCAGCCTTGGTTCCATGACGTCAAGAGGTATCTCGAGGCTCAAGAGTATCCAGAAGGAGCTTCAGTCAACGATAAGAAGTTCCTAAGGAGATTCTCTGCTAAGTTCTATATCAGTAATGGAATCCTCTACAAACGCAACCATGACTCTGTATTGCTTCGTTGCATAGACAAGGTTGAGGCAGAAAAGATCATGGAGGATCTACATGAAGGCACTTTTGGGACCCATTCCAATGGGAATACGATGGCTAAGAAGATCCTACGGGCAGGGTATTACTGGTCTACCATAGAGGCAGATTGCTATCAACATTCACGGACCTGTCACAAGTGTCAGATCTATGCTGACAAAGTGCATGTACCTCCAGTCCCTCTAAATGTCCTGACTTATCCCTGGCCATTCGCGATGTGGGGCATCGTTGTGATTGGGGAAATCAAGCCAACAACCTCTAATGGACACTGCTTCATCTTGGTGGCCATTGACTATTTCACGAAGTGGGTTGGGGCAACTTCTTTCGCTTTCGTTACCAAGAACGTTGTCGCCTGATTCATCAAACATAATCTCATCTGTCGGTACGGTATCCTGGAGAGGATCATCACAGACAATGATACGAATCTCAACAATACTATGATCACTATACTGTGCGTGCAATTCAAGATGCAACACCATAATTCTTCCCCTTACCGGCCAAAGATGAATGGTGCTGTCAAAGCCGCAAATAAGAACATAAAAAAATCATACAAAAAATGACAGTAACCTACAAAGACTGGCATGAGATGCTACCATTCGCTCTCCACGGTTACCGTACCACGACGCGCACATCAACCGGGGCAGCACCTTACTCTCTGGTATGCGGCATGGAGGCTGTCTTGCCTATTGAGGTCCAGATCCCTTCTCTGAGAATCATGAATGATGTATGGTTGAACAAAGAGGATTGGATCCAAACTCGACTTGACCAGTTGAATCTAATTGGTGAGAAGAGGCTTACGGATGTCTGTCATGGCCAGATGTACCAAAAACGTATGATCAAGGCTTTTAACAAAAAGGTCAGACGTCAGGTATATTAGGTTGGTAACTTGGTAATCAAGCGTATCATATCACCACAAGGTGATCCCAGGGGAAAATGGACTCCTACATATGAAGGACCATTTATGATCAAAAGCATTTTCTCTGGTGGAGCAATGATCTTAACCACTATGGATGGCGACGACCTGCCGCACCCTATGAACGCAGACATAGTCAAAAGATACTACGCATAAGAGACCCGCTAGGTTGACACACCTAGGCAAAACAAGGGCATCCAGGCAAACCAAAAAGGTTCAAGCAAAAATTAGGGATAAAACAAAAAAAATCTATACACCCGGCAAGTTGAAAACCCGAAAGGGCGACTTGGGAAAAAAGGGGTATCCCGGTGGACTGAAAACCATAAAGGGAGGTCCAGGAAAAAGTTAGGGAATTAAAGCGTATGACTATGTCCCATTGATCACCTTGTAGACAAGCTCTAAGCTTTGACTGACAAACTCAACTGTTCTAATCAATCCTATTAACTTCCGACAAGGCAGCAAGTAGACAAGACGCTCAGAGACACGAAGGCTATAGCAGAATGGAAACCCCATGGGATTATTGCACATAACTATCTTTTCTTTGTATCAAATTTTCATTTTTTACGACGAAATTCTCTTACTAGAATGTTCGTCTCATTGTACAAAAAATACTTATTCAAGTTAATACAAAGATATCCCTTTGAAAGTGCAAAGCTATATGTTTTTTCTTTATTTCTGTGTTTTCTTTACAAAAACGTCCAATGATTTGCTTTTGAACGTGACTACTGTTTACAAATGAACAAAAATAGAAAGACAATCACTAATGGCTTTAAGAAATAGAATAATATCTTTAGACTATAAAATCCCCCACAGTATGCAGCCTAATGATATCAAGCTCTCTCATATCCCCGGCGGAACAAAACTTCCAGTTATCACTCCCCAGTAGAAGCCGCCCAATTTCTCAGAATTCCCCGACAGGATTTCACAAGCAATACACGGTGCTTCCCTTACAACAAAATTTATTTCTCTAACAAACAGAAGCTCATCAACTCATCAGCACTTCAAAACATGAAGACTTACACTCCACGTCCCCAATAGCAGTCATGGATTTATTTTCCCTAATCCAACAATATTACAACATCATAGCTTACATGCCCATACATCACATCCATACGTCATTAACAACAAAAATGCATACAACATAATCTCATTCATTTTATTGAGAACATCATTGTACAATGCATTTCATACATCATGACATTGCACACAACTAATCTTTCATCTCTTCAGGACAGATCAGCCAGTAGATGGCTATCATCAATAATTTACAAAAGAGTCAGAGATTAATACTTGAAACAAGCCAGGACAATTATCTACATGACCAGCTGAAGCAATCCTGCACGGGTTTCTTCTCATTCAGCTTTCAGATACAGTTCAAATACGCTCCAGATACGGATGTCATTCTGATACTCATTCAGATTCAACTCTCAGATACAATTGAGATACGCTCCAGATACGAATGTTATTCTGATACTCATTCAGATTCAGCTTTCAGATACAGTTCAAATACGCTCCAGATACGAATGCTATTCAGATACGAATGCTATTCTGATACCCATTCAGATTCATCTTTTAGATGCAGTTCAGATACGCTCCAGATATGGATGACATTCTGATACTCATTCAGATACTCATTCAGATACTCATTCAGATACAGTTCACATACGCTCCAGATACGGATGCCATTATGATACTCATTCAGATTCATCTTTCAGATACAGTTCATATACGCTCCAGATACGGATGCCATTCTGATACTCATTCAGATTCAACTCTCAGATACAATTCAGATATAGATGCCATTCTGATACTCATACATATTCAGCTTTCAAATACAGTTCAAATACGCTCCAGATACGGATGCCATTTTGATACTCATTCAGATTTAGCTTTCAGATGTAGTTCAGATACGCTCCAGATACGGATGCCATTCTGATACTCATTCAAATTCAAATCTCAGATACAGTTCATATACGCTCCAGATACGGATGCCATTCTGATACTCATTCAGATTCAACTTTCAGATACAGTTCAGATACGCTCCAGATACGGATGCCATTTTGATACTCATTCAGATTCAACTCTCAGATACAGTTCAGATACGCTCCAGATACGGATTCCATTCTGATACTCATTCAGATTCAACTCTCAGATACAGTTCAGATACACTCCAGATACGGATGCCATTCTGATACTCATTCTGATTCAGCTTTCAGATGCAATTCAGATACGCGCCAGATACAGATGCCATTATGATACTCATTCAGATTCAACTCTCAGATACAGTTCAGATACGCTCCAGATACGGATGCCATTCTGATACTCATTCAGATTCAGCTTTCAGATACATTTCAAATATGCTCTAGATACGGATGCCATTCTGATACTCATTCAGATACAGTTCAGATACGCTCCAGATACGGATGCCATTCTGATACTCATTCAGATTTAGCTTTCAGATATGAGTCAAATACAATCCATTTATGGATATTATTCTAGTACTCAACCCAACATATCCACTATTCTAGTGTAAACCAACCAAAGATTTATTCTGACACTTCTTCTATTCCTACCAGCAATCATTTAGGATGGCATCTACAAGCCCATCTCCAACAACTTTCTATCACCTCTCCAAATGGCATCTTTAAGCCTATTCCATACACCATCAACCATCACATCATCAGGTGCAAATTTCTGGGCACTCTAGTGTCCAATCATCTTTCACCTTCAAGTCATGAATGGCGGATCCGCCAATCTAACTCTCCAGGTTTAAGAAGATTGAACAGGGGCAGCTGTTGTACCCTAAAATTTTCCCTCTCATTTATCAAGTATTTTCCCACAAGATCTCCTTTGGTTTAAGACTGCACTAGGGTTGATCAACTCAAGGCACCTCCTTAAGCACTAATGACTGAAATTAGGGTTTGAGATTGCACAAGGATAATTGAAATTTCAATGCTTCATATGAATTTCATGGATCATTATGGACCCCCAAGATTACTCATGTCAAGTTTCAAGTCTTGGGTCACATTATTTGCTCAGTCAATTGAGCAGTTGACCTAAAAATCAGTTGTGTTGGGAAAAAAAGTCAACTGTGGCCAATTTACAGTCAAACTTCATAATTTTTGATCCACATCAACATTATAAACTCATATGTATCATTTGATAAAGTTTGGACCATAATTCCTCAAGAAATTTGATCAAATCATCAAAAGGGCAAAATGGTCAAAATTAGGGTTTTGATTGAGAAAGGGCAATTTCTGATTTTTGACCTAGCAAATGGTTAATTGGTTTGAGGTATAATCTCAAGAGTTCAATTGCATCATTTTGAACTAATGGCATGACTCAAAACATTGCTCAAAATCAATTGGATTGATAGTGAATTTTCAGTCAACTGATCAAAAGTCAACTGTACACTGAAAAGTTAAACTTTGACTTTTTGGTCAAAATCAAGTGTCAAAGATCACAATTCATCAAAACATGTCAAAATATGAAACTTATTCATCAAGAAATCAAAAAGTTAAGATTTCATTTTGAAAAGTCAATGTTTTCAAACTTAGAAATATTTCTAAGTGTTGAAAACTTCATGTTTTTTTCACAACTTTGAGCAAATATTTCACCATGATGCAAGATGATTCAAAAGAAACTTTAAACATGAAAGTTGTAGATATACATGAGATCTACAACATTGCTTTACACAACTTATTCTAAAAGTGCTTGGATCTCAAGTTATTAATTCATGAAGTCATGGTCTTGAAATTAAACACTTAGTGAAATTTTGCCCTAGTTTAGGCAAGATTTTGACCTAACTTCATGGCACTTTTCCATATAGTTCCAAGGGGAATTTTCAAAAGTGATTCAAAGAGGGGTTGTAGAGAAAATTAAAAGCTTTCTAAAATATCAAATAACTCCTTGATATCATTCTGAGTAGGGAGAATCGAAGACAGGAAGTTAGGGTTTCAAATTGAAATTATAGGTCATTTTGTGATGAACAAAGATTCAAATCTCAAACCTATGCTGCTTAATATCTACATTATAGGCCTCAAAATTGTTAGGCACTCCATAATTAATTGCTTGAACAGCTGTTAGAGGTCTCAACTCAAGCATTCAATGTAGTGCCATGCTTTATATCCATTTTAGGAAGAAAGTGCACAATGCCATTTTGAAAAAGTAGCTTTATGCACAAAACTTGTTCTTGAGCCTTGCAATGGTTTTCTTCTAATCATACACGTCCTATAACTCAAGAGAAGTTTGTCTCAAGCCTTACAATCACTCAACCCATGCTTGTACTTCATCTTGGAACCATGCTCCCACTTTTCTTCAAAATCAAGTAACATAGCAATCAGTCTAGAACTGGTACTTTTGACCCTCCCAAGCACAAAAACCTTCTCATTACTTATGTACAAGTCCTTGGCAACAAAAAACACGCATGCTTAAGCCCTAAAAACACCAAGAACTCATAGCTGCGTCACATACCTCCATTCTTGTATAACCTGACCAAAAGTTTGAAACTCGCATCTACCTCGTGCATTTTCAAGCCTTTTTGTTCCTAAAGCTTCTAAACATCATTTAGAACTCATCCCCAACCTTGTTACAAGACTGTAACACCATTAACACCATCCTCCATTTTCAAAAACAGAGCTTTGCACTTGGACTTCTCTAGAACTCCTCAGGCACTTTCAGCTCAAACCAAGCATCATATTAACTTCCTGGGAACTTGAGGAAGCTAATCCAATCATTGGAACTCACTAAAAGCTGCTCAAACTCAAAACACGATACCCTCTTGCAAGGTGAGTTTTCTGACTTTTGAACTCTTCATACAAGCATCATTAATGGTTTATTTATGAATAAGAAATGTAGGTATCATTGTCCTGAAGCTAACCATGTCTTTAGATTTCATTTATATTGCTTAAGTAGTTAGAATGTTGAATCTGAACATCCTGGAAAAATTAGGTCAGAATTTGGTACCATTCAAAATTCATGCTCATTTTTGATCTATAGCTTTAGTTAATTACATTTCTGGAATCGTGGTGAAATTTGCCACAAGTTTCATGTTTACATTTTTTGCAAATGGATGAGAAATGAACAAGATGCAGGTGGTCCGGCCAGAGGTTGAAGATGAAGTTGTTTTCATGAAGCAGTTTCTAATATATATTTGTTGTTTTATATAAGTTAATAGATGTATCACCACCCCAGTGGTTAAAGCGCGCGTCTGTCACCATGAGGTCCTGGGTTAAAGCCCCAGCGTGACCTTTTTACTTTTTTTTTTTCATTTTTTTTTACATTTTCTGACTTTTTGCAGCGCTGGGCTTTCCCCCCTTTGGGCTTTAATTTTTTGCTACTTCTGACCCCCCTTCTTTGTTATTCACACCCCTTACCCATTTATTTTATTTTCCATTTTTATTTATTTATCCTTCATTTTATTTTTATTTCATATTTTTATTTTATTATTTTTATTACTATTATTATCACTATTATCATTTTTATTAATAAGAAAAATCCAAAAATATTTATATTTTATTATTTATGTTTATTTAGTTTATTTTTCTTTACAAAAATAAAAGAACAAAAAAACATTTTTTTTTAATTAATTTCTTTTTTTAATACTTAGATAATCTAATTTTTATTTATTATTATATTATTTTTGTAAATTAAAATCAATTTAAAACTTAGGATTATTATTTAATTATTTTTTATTTACTAGTTAATTAAATTCACAAAAAACCCTAAAAAGCTTGTTTTCTTTAAATTAATTTAGTTTACTAATATAATTTTAATTTTCTTATTTTTAGTGAATTATTTTATTTAATTAGGTTAAGAACCCATTTTCATAAAAAATAAACAAAAAAATCATATTTCTTTTTACATCTACATTCTTGTATTTTATTTGTTCATTTTGTACATTTATTCAAATTTCAATATGGTTGTAATATTTATTTAGATTTAAATTCTTGCAATATTCCCCATTTGTAATTTGTACACCCCCTCCCCTAAATGATGTAATAGCATAGTAATTTTAAATTCCGCAATTTATCGCTTTATATACAAATGCTAGTAATTAGGGTTTTGTATGAAAAGATTAAAATCAATGCTTAGCAATCCCTAACCAAAGACAAAACAATGCATGAAAATCAATACACTTGCACACAAACACCCCTAGGGTAAATCATCTTGGTTGCCTTACAAAAATGGCCATATTATGCATGTAAGGTGTCTTAGTAAAAGCAAGCAAATACAAGATCATAGTCCCTCGATGACGCTATCTATGTTGCCTTTTAAAATGATCTCAGTCCCTAAAGAAAAATGCTAAGATATCTTACAATATTACTAATCATGGTTATATGATGACCCACGCACGTCCCTTTTATATCCAAAGATAGGGTTACTTACAAAATCAATGGTAAGATAACAATGTCAAAGGAAATAAGAAATAAACATGAAATACTTTTGAGTAGGTAGATTGTTCCTAGTTGCTTGCTCTATTTCAAAATAAAAACATCCTTGCTATTTTCAAAACAAACACCAACATTTCCAAAACATCTTTCGAAACTTGAAAACATTTTCAAAAGATCAACACCTTTGTATACATTCTTACGAACAAGAATCATTACAAAGTTTGCCTAGACAAAAGCCTCTTTACAAAATACTTTTAAAAACCACACAAAGCAAATTTTCAAACAAAAGCAAGTGATCTAGCAAGTAACTAAGAGCCCATGGAAAACCATGGATGAAAAGGGTGCTAATACCTTCCCTTTTCATAATCTACCCCCCGAACTCAAGAAAACATCTCAAAGGTCTTTCCTTTTCTTTTTCACCTTTCCTTTTGGATAAAAGAAAAGTCGGTGGAGACTCTTGCTAACCGCAACATTTGCAATCAAACGCAAAACACCCAAGTAAGTTCTCCCACCGTATCACAACGTGGTACCAAAACTTCACCGATGACTCAATCATCTTTATCTCCAAAGATCCCCATCATAGGATTGATTCTTGCTTGGAACTAGAGCACTTCACTGTTGCACCCAATCCACATTATGGGACTGTTTCCTTTACTGGACAATCGTCTTATCATTTTCACTGGACCGAAGTCCTAACTTCACTAATTCGAAGTCCTACAATATTCCATGAATGCATGATGTGCAACAACATAATAAACACGACCACAACTAGTCAACACATATCATCATTCATTATTACATCATGATATCATCATCATAACATCATATCATCATATAATCATCTTAATAAAACATCATATCATCATAACATCGTGTAATCATCATCATAATGAAACATCATCATGATATAATTATCATTTCATCATAATTTACAAAAATCATCATATCACACTACATATCTTCATGTCATTATATTATATAATGTATCATCATAATGTCTCCTAATCATCCTTTATTCATCTTCTAATCATCTTAATAAACAAGCCTCTTCGTAATCCAACATGGGGAAACTAACTTTATTATAGATTAGGTATTGGGAATATACTTCCTATTATTTATTTTACTTCACATGAATAAATTTCATCGTATTATCTATCCAACGCTTCGAACGATATCTCATTCCGAGTTATAAAACTCAAGTTATGACTCTTTGAAGAAAAACCAATACAACCAATCAAAACTGGACATCATCGTCTGACGATACACCTCCCTCTCCTGTCGATGCTCCCTTCACCACCACCATCGTCCGACGATGCTTGGAGCAATGCACTGCATAAGTGTCACTCTTTTCTTCCTTTCTCCGCTACCTATTTCGCCTGGCGACACGTCTTCGCCCGACGACACTACATATGTCTCTTGGCGATGCCGCGTGAACAAGGTTTTCCTGTTGCGATTTCCTACACAAACCAGTCCAATTCTCATGCGATTCCATCATATTACAGGTCCTAAAACATCATCTAATGATAGGGTTTCATCATCTATCAACATCCTATAATTCTATACTCATTATACATCAATTATAAGTCATTATTCATTACCAATTCATCAATTCCTCATCAAACAACACCAACTCCTCATCCACAAAAACCTAAGGAAATTCTACCATCATCTAAACCTTAAATCAAATATAATAAAAATAATAAAACTCCCATTATCTTAATATTATTGCTAGAGATCAATTCCTTTTCCTTCTCTACCGGGATTCATATGCTCTTCTTGCCTATTGTGCCTTAGACTTCTTTTCTCCATATCATCTGTTCCAATTCCACGACCGCACAGAATGATCGTATAACCAAAATTTCCATCTTAGACCCCCTAATAACGAACTTCCCATCACGCCCTCACCTACCCTTCACTAATGACCATAATGCCCTTATTTTCTCTACATAACATATTATTTTATTTATCTTAATTAAAATAATTCTAAATAATTACTTTAATTATTCTATAAATATACAATTGGTCAATCAATTAATTCCCTCTATACTACTCAGAGTAACCCATTATACATCATATTCATCAGATCATTATATTCAAACATCACATTTACCTCAATCATCATGGTACACTTCATATTTATCATAATTTCACAAATTACTATAATTGCTCACATATAATCATCAAAACATCAAACACTTCACATTGACTCATGTAATCACGCCAAATTAATTAATTAAATAATTAATCTAGAATTCTGGGTGTTACAACTCTCTCCTACTTAAAAGAATTTTCGCCCTAAAAAATTTACCTGATGGAAACAACATCATATAAGACTCTTTCATCTAATTCTCGCATTCCCAAGTCCAACTTTCACCAGATGATCTGCCCCATAATACCTTCACTAAGTCAATGTCCTTACCTCACAATTGCTTCACTTCCCAACCTTCTATTCGCAATGGTAATGCCTCAACAGTCAGGTTATCTCTCACCTATACATCACCCGTTTAAATCACATGCGAAGGATCCGAAATATACTTTCTCAACTGAGACACATGAAACACGTCATGCAGATTCGCAAGTGACAGCGACAAAGTAATTTGATAATCCACATCACCTATCTTCTTTAATACCTGATACAGACCAATAAAATGCAGCGTAAGTTTTCTCGACTTCCAAGCTCTACCTACACCAGTTACTGGAGTAACTCTTAAGAACACGTGATCATTTACTTGGAACTTAAGATCCTTTCTCCTCTTATCATGATAACTCTTATGACGACTCTGAGAAGCCTTCATCTTCTCATGGATCATCTTTATCTTTCCAGTTGTCTCTTGTACAACCTCAGGTTCGAGTACAACACTCTCACCTGAATCATACCAACACAATAGAGTCCTACACCTCCTACCATACAACACTTCATATGGTGCCATTCCAATACTAGAATGGAAACTATTATTATAAGTAAATTCAATCAACGGAAAGTGACTATACAAAGCTCCTCCTTGTTCTAGCATACAATCCCTCAACAAATCTTCTAAATATTGAATAGTTCTTTCCGTCTGTCCATCCGTCTGAGGATGATATGCAGAACTCAACTTCAACTTAGTACCAAAGGCATTCTACAAACATGTCCAAAATTTCGACGCAAACCTCAGATCTCTATCCGACACGATACTCGAGGTTATTTCATGAAATTTTATAATTTCTCCAATATACATTTCAACTAACTTGTTCATAGGATGATTGATCTTCATCGGTAAGAAATGATCCGACTTAGTCAACATATCCATAATCACCCAAATCGAATCATTGCCTTTAGCAGTCTTCAGCAAACCTGACACAAAATCCATGGAAACACTGTCCCACTTCCATTATGGAATACTCAATGGTTTCATAAGACCCATAGGCTTCTGATGTTCAACCTTTGACTTCTGACATGTCAAACAAGCATAAACAAACTTAGCGATATCCTTCTTCATACCAGGCCACCAAAATAACTGCTTCAAGTCTTGATACATCTTTATATCACTGGGATGAATACTCAACCCACTTATATGTCCTCCATTAAGGATACTCTTCTTAAGCTCTGGGATATCCAGAACATACACTCTATTGCCAAACCTCATTAGACCATTCTTATAAATTCTGAACTTATCTTCTTTTCCCTGGTTAATCAAAGTTAATTGATTGACTAACCTCAAATCAAACTTCAGACCTTCTCAGTTTTCTTCTATTATACCGCTAGTCAGTTTAAACATTCCTAACTTCACACATTGGAAGTCTCTTCACACACTAAGCTCATATATCTGAATTTCTCGATCATCTCCAACTCTCGAACCATAAGCATCGACATATGCAGTGACTTCCTACTTAATGCATCAACAACTACATTTTCCTTTCCAGGATGGTAACTCAAATCAAAGTCATAGTCTTTCAACAATTTAAACCATCTCTTCTGTCTCATATTCAATTCTTTTTAGTAAAATAAGTACTTCAAACTCTCATGATCGCTGAACAATTCGAATTTAGAACCAAAAAGATAATGTCTCCAAATCTTTAATACAAACACCACCGCTGCTAACTCTAAGTCATGTGTAAGATAATTCCTTTCATGAAATCTGAGTTGTCTAGAAGCATAAGCAACAACTTATCCATTTTTCATTAGCACACCACTAAGTCCCATATTATGCACATTACAATACACCACAAAAGACTCACTCGGATTAGGAAAAATCAAGACCGGAGCAGACATCAACCTCTTCTTTAATTTTATAAAACTTTATTCGCATGTAATATCTCACACATAAGCTTGATCCTTTCGAGTCAACTGAGTTAACAACAAAGACAACTTAGAAAATCCTTCAATGAACCTTCGATAGTAACCTACCAAACCAAGAAAACTTTGAACCCCGGTCACTGAATTTAGAGCATCCCATTGCAATACAACATTAACTTTAGAAGGATCCATAACAATCCCACCACTAGGAATAACATGACCAAGAAAACTAACTTCCTTTAGCCAAAATTCACACTTTGACAACTTTGCATACAATTTATTTTCCTTTAACACTTGCAACACCATCGGAAAATGTTCAGCATACTCTTCTTCTGATTTAGAATAGATCATAATATTATCAATGAACACCATGACAAACTTATCCAAATATGAATGAAAATTTCTATTCATATACTCCATAAAAACACATGGCATATTAGATAAACCAAACGGCATCATAGTGTATTTATAATGGCCATACCTCGTTCGAAAATCTATCTTCAGAATATCATCTGGTTTACTCAAATCTGATGATAACCCGACCTCAAGTTAATCTTACTGAAAACACAAGCACCCACCAACTGATCCATCAAATCATCGATCATCGGTAGTGGATACCTGTTCTTAATCGTTACTTTACTAAACTGTTTGTAATCTACACACACCCTCATGCTTCCATCTTTCTTCTTAACTAGCAACACTGGAGCACCCCACGGTGAAACACTCGGTCGAACAAACTTCTTCTCGAGCATCTCTTCCAATTGTTTCTTCAACTCTCTCAACTCTGAAGTTGATATTATATAAGGAGTCATTGACACGAGACTTGTACCAGACACCAAATCTATAGAAAACTCCACTTCACGTTCAGGAGGTAAATTACCAATGTAATCTAGAAACACCTATGAAAATTCACAGACAACAGGTAATTCCATATTCACATATTTACCATCCACTTTCAGTGATGCAAACATCGCAAACATCAAAGCTTCATATTCTAAAATATCATTTACTTATTTCACAGTCAACAACATCAATTCTCCATTATCACCAAACTTAGGGAACCTCAAAGTCTTACTATAACAATTGATATGAACATAGTTGAACTCCAACCAGTTCATTCCAAGAATCGCATCGATTTGGCGTAAGGGAAGACACACAAAATCCATCACAAAACTCCTTCCTTAAATAGTCTAAGGGCACCTCATACAAATGTAAGTAGTAGTAACAGAACCACTAGCAGGAGTATCTATCACCATACTACCATTCATATCAGACAATTTTAATTCTAACTTAGTAGCACATTCAAGCAAAACAAACAAATGAGTAACGTCAGTATCAATAATAGCAACCAATTCAATATCGTTAATAAAGCAAGTACACCTCGAATCAAGTTGTCCTTCTTATATTCCTCTGTTCCACTCAACGCGAGCACTCTACCATTGGTATGAGCAATATCATCCTTTCTTGGTTTCTGACACTGAGTACTGATATAACCCTGCTCTCCATAATTGAAACAAGTTGGACCATCGTTCTTGCATTCAGGAGCATGATGACCAAACTTACCACACTTGTAGCACCTCAGCACCTTATTCTCACATTCATTGGATCAGTGACCTTATTCACCACACCTATAGCACTTTATATAAGCGTGATCTCCTCCCCCACTTGTCTCCTTCCCATCATAAGCCTTATGTTTCCCTTTATCAACTGGGGCATCATAAGACTTCTTACGATCTTGATATTTCCTTCCTCTTTTCTCATTCAAACTATTATAGTAAGCTGGATGAGCTTTGTTGTCTTCCTCATAGATTCTACAGTTGTCCACCAACTCTAAAAATACACAGATCTACTGATACTTAATCGCTCGCTTGATCTCCGGATGAAACCATTCTCAAACTTGATACACTTTGAGAACTCAACATTTGATTCATTGTAATGCAAATAAAACTTTGCTAGTTCCACAAACTTCGAAGCATACTCCATCACAATCAAACTCCATTGTTTCAACTCCAGAAACTCAATCTCTTTCTTCCCGTGCACATGCTTAGGAAAATATTTCCTCAGAAATTCCTTGCTGAACGCAACCCAAGTAATCACTTCACCTAGCGCTGTCAGTCTCTAACGAGTACCAATCCACCAATCATTAACTTCTTCTACCAGTTGATGCATACCAAACCACACCTTCTACACCTCTGAGAAATCCATGACTCATAAGATTCTCTCAATCTCCTTAAGCAAAACCTGTGCTCCATCATGATTGAACCTACCCTTGAAAACAAGCAGATGATTCCTCCTAAACGTCTCCAAAACACGGGATCCATCATTAGGATGATGTTGCACAGCTTGAGCAACAACCTGTAAAGCAGCAGCAAATGCAACATTGTTCCTTCAAGCCATTTCTCTACTTCACATAAATAACAGTCACACTGGTTAGAAATTATCTCGACAGTATTCCACAATCGTACACTACAGACTCAATAACCTGGTCGGATAGACCGACCTACTCTGACACCACTAATGTAACACCCTTATACTCCCCAAGAATATTCACAATTATTCTAATAAATAATTCAGAGTATATCACCATTAAGGGTGTCACAACTTCATATAAAACTTCATAATAATACATCCTGCTCCGTAACACGGGTTTTAAAATATTAAACAAGATACTCCAACATTTGATTCTTCAAATTAATGCAGCGAAAATCATAACTCACACATCTCATGATAAATACTTCATAAAATTTATTCATGCTTTGCAACTCATACTTATAAATCAAAACAACTCGAGTACCATGTAGGGTGACTCAACATCTTAAAACAAAACAAAGAATAAAAGTTTCAAATTATTCGATCGCAACCCCAGTGTTACATATCAGAGCAAGACTCCCTTTTTTCAACAAAAGCAAATAGACACACTCTGTAGCTATCATTTAATGCTTCTACAACTATTCTTAATCACCTGCGTGTTACCCATGTGGAGGCAACATTCAAGCAGAAAAGGTGAGTAAATCATAATCATTATATAAGACATAAGGAATAGACATAGTAAATATGCACATAAGAAAGGCATCACACATCATCATATCTTCATGTTATACTCATACCTTCACAACATCATCAATTCACAACAACGGGTTATCAACACACCATTTATCAACAATTATTCTTTAATCACATCATTATGCAATGTCACATAAAATGTAATACATCATCATAGACTCATGTATATGGTACCAAAACTTCATCGATGACTCAATCATCATTATCTCCAAAGATCCCCACCATAGGATCTATTCCCGCTTGGAACCAGAGCACTTCACTATTGTACCCAATCCACACTATGGGATTGTTTCCTTCACTGGACAATCATCCTATCATCTTCACTAGACTGAAGTCCTAACTTTACTAGACCGAAGTCCTACAATATGCCATGAATGCATGATGCACAACAACATAATAAACACGACCATGACTAGCCAACACACATAACCATTCATGATTACATCATCATATCATCATCATAACATCATATCATCATATAATCATCTTAATAAAACATCATATCATCATAATATCGTGTAATCATCATCATAATGAAACATCATCATAATATCACTATCATGTCATCATAATTTCCAAACATCATCATATCGCACAACATATATTCATGTCATCATATTATGTAAGGTATCATCATAATATCTCCAAATCATCCTTTATTCATCTTCTAATCGTCTTAATAAACAAGCATCTTCGTAATCCAACATAGGGAACCTAACTTCATTATAGATTAGGTATTTGGAATATACTTCTTATTATTCATTTTACTCCACATAAAGAAATTTCATTGTGTTATATATCCAATGCTTCAAACGACATCTCATTTCGAGTTATAAAACTCAAGTTATGACTCTTTTAAGAAAATCCAATACACCCAATCAAAACTGGACATCATCGTCTGACGATACACCTCCTATGTCTGGAGACGCTCCCTTCGCCACCACTAGAGATGGAAATGGGTACCCATGAGCACGGGTACTAATTTCCCGCTACCCACCCCATTTATTAAATTGATACCCATACCCACCCCATACTCGTGCGGGTATCAGTTAGACGGATATCCTTGGATTTTGAGATACCCGCGGGTATGTGATATGGTGGGAGAACTTTATTTTGGTTTTGTGTTTAATCGCAAATGTTGCGGATAGCAAGATTCTCCATCGGATTTTCTTTTATCTAATAAAGGAAATGGTGAAAAGAACAGGAAAGACCTTTTGAGAATTTTCTGAGTAAGGGGGGTAGGTTATGAAAATGGAAGATATTATCACCCTTTTTATCTGCAGTTATCTACGGTCTCTTAATCGCTAGCTCGCTTTTGAAAATGATTTATCTTTGTGTGTTTGAAAATATTTTGAAAAATGCCTAAGTGCGGCAAACTTTGTAAAGATTCTCGGATTGTTTAGAATGCATACAAAGTGTTTTATCTTTGAAAATATTTTTAGAAAAGAGAGTGTATGTGTGAGAAATAGTTTTGTTTATGAGAAAGCGACTACGAGCTATCTACCTACTCAAAATGTCTTTGTTCTTTTCCTCCTTTCCTTTAGATAGTGCTATCCTACCATTAGTTAGTAGGAAACCCTATCATTGGATGTTTGAGGGACAAGCGCGGGTCATCGTAGAGTCACGAAGGCAACTCGTAAGATGCTTTAGCAATTATCTAAGGGACTAAGATCATTTAACGAGGCAGCATAGAAGGGTCATCGATGGACTAAGATCTTTTACCCGAAGGATCTTTGCTAAAGCATCCCACGTTTGAGGGACATGACTATTTAAATCTGAGGCAACAAGTGAGGGTTACCCTAGAGGTGTGCGTGTGCGAAGTGTTTTGATTTCAGTTATTTGTCTTGAGATTATGTTTTCTAACATTTGTTTTTATGTCTTTCCATGCATGCCTAATTACTATACAGTTAAATATATACATGCATTCATACATAATTGTGGAAAGTAAAAATGCGGGAAATAATCTACGCTATTACAACGCTTCGGGGATGGGGAATTACAAACCTTAAAATGGGGGAAAATGTAAAGAAGTCCTAATTTATCTATTACATACCATTGACAGTTACATAATGATAATAAGGCGAAAAATAAATAAATGTGCGGAGATAGAAAAGGGAAAGATATCAAAACCCTAAAAAATTTCTAAGTGTTTATGAAAATAGTTTTATTGCTTTTGTTTAGAAAAATATTTGAAGTGTAAAATAAAAATGAAACCTAATTCTAATTTATTTATTAGTTAATAAATAAAATCAAAATATTATTAAATTAAATTAATTTTAATTATCAAAAATTAAATTAATTAATAAAAAAAACTAAATCTAAATTTTTATGATTTTTTTGTGATTTTTCCGATTTAATAAAATTGATTAAAAAAAGAGAAAATAGTTTTTTAAAACAAAATGAAATTAAATGAGCTGGCTGTAAACAAGTAAAAATGGGGGTGAGAAAAAAAGCAAAAAATCTAGGCCCAATTCAAAGGGCCCAGGTGCCTGTGAGATTCAGTAAGGATAATTCAATGGGTTGCACCGTGGGGATATCACCAACAGCATCAGATCTGGATTGATTGAGATCAAATGGTTGTTAGATGAGGATGCATGGTGAGCGCTTGAACCTGGTTTGCATTGGATCTAAAAGGAAAACATTGAAAAATAATATGCCAGAGGCAGAGATTGAACCCCTGCCCTGGCACTCCAAAGCCTTAAGACACACGAGCTTGCCACTGGGGAGGTCATTTCATTCGGTATATGTATCAAACAAAAAAATTATATTTGTAAAATGTTTCAAACGGCTGAAGAAGCATCGGAGATCTAACTACAGTCGTCTTCTCCAACGAACCAAAAATCCAAAACCTACGAAAAAGTTAGATTTAAACACAGAAACACATGCTACCCCCCCTAATTTAAGTATTGTGAATCCAATAATGGGATTATTTTGACCTGAAAAGCAATGGAAACAGAGTTATAACGCAAATGCAAATAACATGGTTAAAAATGGCAGGTGGCCATTGTGATACAGTGGTAGAACCGACTGTTAATACTGGTTTACGTTTTTTGTTCGCAAATGTCGCAGTAAGCAAGAGTCGCCACCGAATTTTATTTTATCCAATCAAAGGAAAAGGAAAAAGAACAGAAAAAACCTTTTTCGAGAATATTTGAGTACAGGGGAGGTGTTAGCACCCTTTCTATCCATGGTTTTCCATGGGCTCTTAGGTACTTGCTCATTTTAAAAACTACTTGTGTGTGCTTGTTTTGAAAAGTTTTGTTTTATTCATTTTAACCCTTGTTTCTGTCCTCAAGAGTGTTACGAAGTTGTTTTTGAAAAACTTTGTCTGAAAAGTGTTTGGTGTGAAAATGTTTGTTTGTTTTGAGCAAGTACCTAACAGTTATCTACCTAGTCGAAAAAAGTCTGTTCGTTTTCCTTTAGACAATGCTATCCCATTATTGAGAAATAGGTAGCATCGTCGTTGGAGTTTTTAAGGGACGTTCAAAAGGGACAAATACAGTCACTAAAGCAATGACTAGGAAACCTTAGTAATTACCCTAAAGTCCTAAAGATCTTTCCGAGGCAACATTCGAATGGGTCATTTTTTATCTTTTAGACTGGAGGGCAACCACTAAAATTCCCTATGCTTAGTGATTGTTTACCGAAGGCAACCGAAGTGAGGCAAACCCTAGGAGTGAACATGTGCATGTGTTTATGTTTCAGTTAATTTAGTCTTTGCACAATTAGGGTTATCTACCGTATTAATTTTCCAGTATTCTTTCCATACAATCCTATTAGCATACATCTAACAGTTTATAATTTGCGGGAATTAAAAGTGCGGAAAGTTTAAAGTTCTAGCTATTACATGGCTTTCGCAGGTACATAATTATTTTTGACTGTAAAATAAAAGCGGAATTTAAAACCCTAATTACTATTACAAACACAGAGTAGTTACAATAATAATAAAAAGGAAATTAAAAAAGTGTGTACGGCGAATTAAAATGCGAGAATTAATTAAGAGACCTAAAAATCCAATTGAAAAAGTATTTTAGTTATTTTTGAGAAAAGATTGAATTATGTACAAATTAAAACTCTAAATTTTAATTAATTTAAATTATAGAAAAAGGAATTAAATTTGCCCTAATTTTAATTAAACTAATTAATTAACAAAATATTTAAAAAAAAATATTTTTTTTGATGTTTTTGTGAATTTTGATTAAATGATAATAAAAATAATTTTTGGTGTTATTTTAAAAAGAAAATGATTAGAAAATAATTAAAAGAAATTAAAATATAAAAGATAGAAACTGGGCCTGTTTAAGCAATTGGGGAGGGGGTGCCATGAGGAATTTGTCTTTAGACCCAAAGAGCTGAGCCCAACCAGCGCGCTTGATTATGTGTTGGCCAAGTTTGGAAGGTATACCATGGTCTTTCTTTGACAGACGTTGGTTCTGGATTGATGATGAATCCAATGGTTGAGATTCTGGGTTGCATAATGGACGTTTGGAGGCATGATGCACATGATCAGATGAAACAAAGTTAGAAAATAAAATTGTTGGGACCTGGGATCAAACCCAGATCCTCTACCTTTCCAAACACACGCTTCACCATTGGGCCACCTGTTCTTGTTTGTTATAATATTAAAACGAAAACAATATAATGCAAATTGGTTACAAGTTTCAAAAAGTGCACGAATATTTAAATTTCCCAATGGTGGTCAGCCACATTGTTATCTCTTCCCCCAGGACTGTCGTTTTTGACAATAACCTTTTACCTATGGTCAAATGCGTCGCTGTATGCTATAGCGACGATGTTGGTCTGTAGCTACAAACCTGCAATATCTCAAAATGCACAACAAGCAATATTAATTAGAACTAAGGACATAGGCCCACTAAGAATCTTTCTCTGAGTCCATTGGTATCATTAACCAACCCTAATTTGGCCTCTACAGAGAAACCCTAATTTGAAGCTTCCAAACCCTAATAATGGCGTAAGCTTGTTCCCGCACTAGCAACCAAATTCAGGTTATCCAAAAGATCACAAACATGATTATGAATACATTTATGCAAGCAAATTGGATTAAAAGTACGTAGAACCCTGAAAACAAATTTGAGTTCAGAGGGTGCAAATCGTGTGGATTATGTGATGATTCCTGGAGCTTTGAGGCGTGCAAACAATCGTGTTAGATTCTGGGAAGGTCCAGGAAATGATTGGTAGCTTTGAAAGTCTTTGAGTCGGCCTCTAAACTGAAAATCGATCTACCACTTTTTTGACAATTTTTTCAGTTTTTGTTTGCAGCTTTTACGACCACTAAGTCTGTTTTTCTGGCTTGGTTATGTCTTATATATGTACTGGAATTGATTAGGTCAACAAAACTGCATGGTATCTTGGTGAATTAAAGAGATTTAATTTGATTTTGTTTTTGTATGATATCTTTCCAAAACAACCAAAATAATGCTATTTTTGATTCAATCAACCCTTGCAAGACTTGGATATGATATGCTAGCTTGATTGGATTTGATTCCACCAAAAATCTGATCACAAAATAAATCTTTGATATTTTATGCTATTTATTTGGTTTAATTTGACTTTTAAATGATAAAAATAAAAATAAAATAAATAAATGAAGCAAATAATGTGTGAGTGCTGATTTGGGTCATGGACCATGTCACAAGCAAGATTTAATCATGAAAAACTAAGCCCACTTGACAAAAAATGTGTTTTTGAGCATATTTGACTTTTGGCAATTTTGCAAAAATGGCCAACTTTGCCAAGGCATATCTCCTCCAATTTTAACCCTAGAGAGGTGTTCTTGGACTTTTTAGAAATCTTAGGATGTCCCCTAAACAATCCTTTTTGTCTCATCTCAATTGGGTCTTCCATGTTTATGTAAGAAGCTTTGACCCCAAAAGGTGTTTTTGTTGACTTTTCAAAAAGACCTATAATGTAGAAATTCATATCTTTTGATGAGTGCATATTTTAAACTTGAGGGATGAAGATGGGTTGTAGGGAATTGCATCCTCTTAAAAATGAGCTTTGTATGGAAAATTTCTGATAAAGTATGAGGAAGTTATGCTTGGTCAAAGTTTGGTTGACTTTTCCTAAGAGACCCTAATTTAGCAACTTTTGGGTTTTGATGAATTTGGGGCATTCCTTGGGGAATCATGATCAACCCTTGATAAAATGATGGATATTACTTCAAAATGTTGATGTTGACAAAAAATCTTGAAGTTTGACTGTATGTGGGCCACAATTGACTTTTGACCTAGTAAAGTTAATTTTTAGGAATCTAAGCAGTTGACTAAGCAAACCTCTTGTGCAAGGCATAAAAATTGACATGGATGACCTTGAGAACATATTATGACCATGGAAAGCATTTGGGACCTTTGGAGCTCCCATACCCTGATGAAAATGGAAACCCTAATTTGGGGTACATTGCCTTAGGAGAGAGTTTGTCTGGTCAACTCTTGGGCATCCTTGAGCAACTTGAGGACCTCAATGGGCATGTGTTGAGTAAAATGAGAGGGCATATTTTGGGGTACAACAGCTTCCCCTGTTCAATCTTCTTAAACCTGAGGATATAGATTGGCTTGTCTGCCTTTCGTAATCTGAAGGTGGAAGATGATTGAACACTAAGTGCCTAGAAATTTGCACTCGTCTAAGATGGTGCGGGACTGTGCAGGTAGTATCGCGAATGGGCTTACAGATGCCATTTAGAAAATATGACGGAGAATCTTCGAAGATGGACTTAAAGATGCCATCCGACAGAGGTGACGGTGAAGCTTCAGAGATGGGCTTAAAGATGCCATCCAGAATAATGTTGATTTTGTGAGATATTCCTTCGATGAGGATTCCTGTTCCTGCCGTTGAGGAGGGATCTACTGAGGAATGTCGGTCTCTGTCTTGGGGGAAGTAGAATTTTAGGAGCTTAATTTGTCCGTTACTCTACTGGGGAATCCTCTTTTAGTCGAGGAGGTGAAAGTGAATTGCTATCTGGTCGTGCTCCAGGCTTTACAGTGATTTTCTGAGGATAATAAGATTAACTGCTATCTGGTCGCGCTCCAGGTTTCACAGTGACTTACTGGGGAGATGAGATTAAACTTGCTATCTGGTCGTTCTCCAGACTCTGCAATTTCTCAATTCTTATCTGGTCGTGCTCCAGGCTTCAGAAGGATTTAAGTGGTTATCCGGTTGCATCCGAGTTTCAACTTGAACTTGAGGCATACTAATATCCGTTCGATTTTTGGGCTTCATAGTAATTGGCCGAGTAAACTGCTATTTGGTTGAATTCCAAGCTTCGCAGTACCTTATACTGTTATCTGGTCGTGTCCCAGGTTTCACAGTGTCCTTTGCTGCTATCTGGTTGTGCTCCAGTCTTCGCAGCGTCTTATACTGTTATCTGGTCATGCGCCAGGCTTCACGGTGTCTTATACCCCTATCTGGTCGATTCCAGGCTTCATAGTATCTTGTACTGTTATCCGGTTGATTTCCAGGCTTCACAGTAACTTGCTGGGGGTTAAGCTATTTTCCGGTCAATTTCCAGGCTTCATAGCTTAAATTTAAGATATACCACTATCTGGTCGATTCCAGGCTTTGTAGTATTTTGTTGAAATCAAGATACTATCTGGTCGATTTCCGGGCTTCATAGCTTGAACTGAAATAGAAATCTTAGTATCAATTTGACTGAACCAGGGGAAACTTGTGAGAACTTCAACCGGGAGAGAAATCAATCTCGATTTGACTGATCCCAGGAGAGGTCTCAGATTAACTTTGACTGGCATAGAAATTAGGGGAATCTTAGTGGCGATTCGGCTGACCAAGACGAAAGTCTTAAAACATCTTCAACTAGAATAGAAACCTTAGTCTCGGTTTGACTGAACCAGAGAAGACTTGGAATATCCTCAACTGGAATAGAAACCTTGGTGTCTGTTTGACTGAACCGGAGAGAACTCTTGAGAACTTGAGTGCATCTTTCCCTGAAAGGTAAAGATTTAGTCGTATGCAATGTCATGATGCATGAAATGCATTAAGTAATGATGTTCCCAAAATAAATGAGATTGCGCTGTATAAAATGTATGCGCATGCCATGATGTATGGATCTGTAATGCCATTGTGATATTCTCAAGTTGGGGAGAATAAATCATGGACTGCTGCTGGAGAGTATAAGGAGTTGAGTTCTTTATTTCTGCTGGGGATAGTGAACAAAGATGATTAGCTGGAGATTTACATCCATTCTGCTTGAGAACTTTCTGCCGGGAGAGACTTTGTCTGAGAACAATCCTGCGGGGTAATGACTCTCTGGGGAAGGGAGATACTCTGTTGGAAGATCTGCTGATTTGGAGAGATAAACTCAGATGAGGATGAACTTCCATTGCTAGAGAGAAGAGCTCTGTTGGAGATTGAGCTTCCGCTTTCAGAGAAATAAACTCTGCTCGGGAGAGAACTTTATAAACTGTTTATGAATACACAGCTCGGCTGGGGAATGCAGACATTAGCTTTCTGAAGGAACCTGCTGGGGGAGGAATTCCTGCTTGGGGATACGGAGGTCAGACCTTGGTCGTCTCGGCTCTGCGGGGAGTATATGTATCACTGGCTTATATGTGATAGTGACTTTGCTTCCAACTGCCTCTGTCCCTTGTACCATGACGGACGGGGTAACTATCGGGATTTAGGTTTTGCACCAATTTCTTTGAGTTCTTAGTAACTGTCTTTCTGTTTTATATGCAGATATTTGTGAACAGTAACCATATTCAAATGCATATTGAAAGACGCTTTGTATTGATTTGAAATTTGCCTATAACAGGCGTTTTTTTTATAAGGAGGCTGATGCTCTAGTAAGAGAACGCCGCCGTAAAAATGGAAATTATTACAGGAATTGTGTACAAAAAGAAAACAACTATGTGTAGTGATCCCATTGAGTTTCAATTCTACTATTGCCCCCATGTCTTCGAGCATCTCATCACTTTGTTGTTTGTCCGAAGTTGACTGGATTGATTGGTACCGTTTGAGCTTGATATTTGATTACTGAAGTTTGATCGCAAGGTGATCCAATGGGACATAGTTATACGCTTTAATCCCTAACTTTTGCTTGGACCATCCTTTCGGGTTTTCAGTCCACCGGGATACCCTTTTTTGCCCAAGCCGCCTTTTCAGGGTTTTGACTTGTTGGGTGTACAAATGTTTTTCATTTTTATCCCTAATTTTTGCCTGAACCCTTTTGGTTCGCCGGGATGCCCTTATTTTTGCCTAGGTGTGTCAACCTAGCGGGTCTTTATTATGTGTAGTATTTTTTCACTATGTCCGCATTAACGGGGTGTGGAAGGTCGTCACCATCCATGGTGGTCAGAATCACGGCTCCACCGGAAAATATGTTCTTGACTACAAATGGTCCTTTATAGGTGGGAGTCCATTTGCCTCTGGGATCACCTTGCGGCAGTATGATGTGCTTGATTACCAGATCCCCTACTTGATATGCTTGTTGTTTGACTTTCTTGTTAAAGGCCTTAATCATCCATTTCTGATACATTTGACCATGGAAGACAACAGTAAGTCTTTTCTCATCGATTAAGTTCAATTGATCAAGTCGAGTCTGGATCCAATCATATTCGCTCAAACCTGCATCCTTCATAATCCATAGAGAAGGGATCTGGACCTCTATGGGTAGGACAACCTCCATACCATATACCAGAGAATAGGGTGTTGCCCCTGCCGACATACGTGCTGAAGTATGGTACCCGTGGAGAGCAAACAGTAACATCTCATGCTAGTCTTTGTATGTCACCGTCATCTTCTGTATGATCTTTTTGATATTCTTGTTAGCAGCTTCAACAGCCCCATTTATCTTTGGTCGGTAAGGAGAATAGTTGTGATGCTGAATCTTGAACTGCTTACAGAGTTCAGTGATTATTGAGTTGTTGAGGTTGGTACCGTTGTCTGTGATGATTCTCTCAGGAATACCATAACGTCACACCAGGTTATGCTTGATGAACCGTTCCACCATGTTCTTAGTAATCGTAGCGAAGGAGGCGGCCTCAACCCACTTCATAAAGTAATCAATGGCCACTAGGATGAAGCGATTCCCATTGGACGCGGTAGGTCTGATCTCGCCGATCATGTAAATGCCCCACATTGCAAAAGGCCAGGGAGCCGTCAAAACATTCAAAGGAACTAGAGGTACATGCACCTTATCAGCGTAGATTTGGAACTTATGACAGGTTCGAGAATGTTGATAATAGTCGGCTTCCATAGTGGACCAATAATATCCTGCTCGTAGGGTCTTCTTTGCCATGGTATGTCCACTGGAATGAGTGCCAAAGGTACCTTCATGTAGGTCTGCCATGATCCTCTCTGCCTCGCTCTTGTCTATATACCGCAGTAAGGTAGAGTCATGGTTGTGCTTATAGAGGATTCAATTGCTGAGGAAGAACTTTGCAGCAAACCTTCTCAGAAATTTCTTGTCATTAACAGATTCCCCCTCAAGGTATTCTTGAGCCTCAAGATACCTTTTCACCTCATGAAACCAAGGTTTGTTGGCTACTTCCTCAGTATCAATCTCACAGCAGTATGCCGGTTCATCCAACCTCTCAATAGTGATCTAGGGAGCTTCATTGTCTCACCTGACCTTGAACATTGACGACATAGTAGCTAGTGCGTCTGCTAGCTGATTCTCTTCTCGTGGGAAATGTTCAAAGGTGATCTCTTCAAAATGTGGCAACAGTGTCAATACATACTCTTTGTAAGGAATAAGGTTTGGGTGCTTCGTATCCCACTCTACTTTGATCTGACTTATCACCAAAGCGGAGTCCCCGAATACACTCAAGAACTTGATCCTTAGGTCAATAGTAGCTCGAAGTCCCATGATGCATGCTTCATACTCCGCCATGTTGTTGGTGCAGTTGAAATATAATTGGGTAGTGAACGGAGTATGAAAACCCTCGGGAGATATGATTACAGCGCAAATGCCATTACCCAATGCGTTTGAGGCTACATCAATATACATAGACCATCGGGATCCTTCCTCAGGTCCTTCATCCGGTCCAGGTTCTTCACAGTTGGTTACTGTGATACGGTGGGAGAACTGACTTTTTGTTTTGCGTTTGATCGCAAATGTTGCGGATAGCAAGAGTTGCCACATACTTTTCTTTTATCCAATAAGGAAAGGTGAAAAAGCACAGGAAAGACCTTTAGAGATGTTTTCTTGAGTTCGGGGGGTAGATTATGAAAAGGGAAGGTATTAGCACCCTTTTCATCCGTAGTTATCTATGGGCTCTTAGTTGCTTGCTAGATCACTTGCTTTTGTTTGAATGTGCTTGTGGCATGGGTTTTGAAAGTATTTTGAAAATGTCTTTGTAATGGTTCTCGGTTCTATAAGAACGCGTACAAAGTGTTTGTTTCGAAAATAGTTCAAAGATGTGTTTGTGGAGTGTGTTTTTTGAAAGTCTTCTTGGAAAGATGTTTTTGTAATGGTTCTCGTCTCTATAAGAACGTATACAAAAAGCTTTTGTCTTTTGAAAAGGGTTTAATATGAAAGTGTTTGTGTAAAATGTTTGGTTGTGAGCAAGCGAGCAACTAGGAGTGAATCTACCTACTCAAAAGGTCTTAAATGTTCTTTTCCTCCTCCTTTAGATGTTGCTATCTTACCATTGATTTGGTAAGGAGCCCCATCATTGGATCTAAAGGGATGGGCGCAGAACGTTTTTGTATAGTCATAGAAGGTAACCCATAGAACGTTTTTAGCAATGTCGTGTGAGGGACTAGATCGTTTATCGAAGGCAACATCAAGGGTCATCGAGGGACTACGATCTTTTATCGAGGGTCTTTTTCTAAAACGCCCATGTTCGAGGGACATGACTATTTTTCCGATAGGTAACAAAGTGGAATTACCCTAAGGGTGCTAGTGTGTGAGTGCGTTTTGATTGCATGCATTTAGTCTTGATTAGGATTATCTATTTGTTGGTTTCATGTCTTGCCATACACGCCCTAATTACTAGCATTTATATTTGGAAAGCGATAAATTACGGGAATATAAAGTCCTACGCTATTACAATATTTTAGGGATGGGGGTACATATTTACAAATGGGGATTACAAATAAAAATTAAATCCTAAGTTACTATTACAACCATATTGAAATGTACAATCCAAGAGAGAAAAAAGATTTATTTAAAAAATGGTTTTTTGTCTTAATGAATTAAGAAAAAAGAAATAAATTAATTAATAAAAGAAAATATTTTTATGTCTTTTTATGTTAATAAAAAGGGAATTAATATTAAAAATGATAAAAAGGAAAATAAATGAAAGATAGAAACAGCATGCTGCTGCAAGCGAAACAACAAGGATTAGAAGTTCTGAAGCCAGGCACGTGATGACTCAGAAAGGAACGTCAGTGGAATTAGAAGTTCTGGATTGGTACACTCTAAAGTCCTGCAAGACACGTTAGAGGGAAAACACAGAAGTTCTGGGTTGCTAGGTGTTGTACTTCCAAGTGTTAGAACAATGAGAAAATCTTAGAAGTTTTGTATATTAAAACAGTGAAGAGAACTCAGAGGTTCAGTATGTGCTAAGACAGTGAGTGAACATCAGAAGTTCAATGTGTTTTAACAGCGAGTGAATACCAGAAGTTCAGTGTGTTTAAACAGTGAGGAGAACTCATAAGTTCTGTGTTGTGCTAAAACTGTGAGTGAACATCAAAAGTTCTATGCCACATTTCAACTCTTAATCAGCACATCAGCAATTTATCCAGTTCTTAATAAATAGCAAATCAGAAGGATAACAAAACAACAATTTATAGAAGTTCTAATCCTAAATCTGAGCCTAGCCTTAATCAAGAAGTTCTGATCCACAGTTTTCCTACTTATGCAATGATATGGACAACATTAATATTGTGATATTTACATATTTAATAATGTTCTGAATGAGAAGATGCAAAATCAGAAAGACTTACCTTGAATCTGGAGCGTGTGCTTGGAACTTGAACTGCTGCCTTCAAATGTTATGGAGTCAGCAAGAGCAACGAGAGAGAAAATGCCAAGTTCTTTGATTCAAAGGGAAGAACAAAGGTTTTGTTTTCTGTTTAGGAATTCTGGATTTTTTATGAAGGTTCCACAGTTTTCTTTTCTCTCTTTTGACAATTTTCTCTCGCAAAAAACCACCCACTTGAACGTGTGATGGAGCAAATCATTTATAGATGGGTTTGCTGTGGTTTTTGGGGGGAAAAACAAATGGGATTCAAACCTTTTTGGTATACTGTTTCATTGCTTTTTAATCACAATTTTTGTATGATAATTTGATGCAAATATGGGGTTTGAGAAAGTGAAGGCATGGACTGGATCATCAGTTGATTGCAGGACTGTGATATAGCAGGGTAGCAGGTTGCTTAAACGAGGTTTTGGGATTTGGTGATGTTCTGATCGCAGAAGATCAGAAACGTAACCTTCATATGCTGAAGAATCATGTTCTGATTGAAGAACTATGTTATGAACCATGTTTGCAACTTCTGACTGCACTTGCGTGGAAGCTCGCTTAGAAGTTCTGAAGTATCATATTCTCTTAACACTTAGGAAAATTTCCAAATGTTTAGAAATTTGATTTTTTTTCAAAGTAACTTCTGACTTCTGATTTTTTTGATGAACCAATTTCATGTCTTGATGAAATATAATTGTCGAAACTTGATTTGATCTAAAAAGTCAAAGTTTGGCTTTTCAGTGTGCTTTTGACCATTTTGCCCTTGTGGATTATTTTCTTGAAAAGTTGTAATTCAAGACTTAGAACATGAGAGAAGCAAAATTAAGAGTCCAGGATGATCTTTTGAGAAATGAGAGGGAAAATTTTGGGGTATAAAAGTTTCCCCTGTTCAATCTTCTTAAGCCTGAGGATGTGGATTGGCTGGTCTACCTTTCGTGATCTGAAGGTGGAAGATGATTGAACACTAGAGTGCCCAGAAATTTGCACTCATATGAAGTAATGCTGATTGGTGATATTGGGAATGGGCTTACATATGCAATTTGGAAGGCGAAGAAGAATTGTCAGAGATGGGCTTAAATATGCCATCCCGAAAAGATCGGTTGCATAAGGATTCCTTGGCGAGAATTCCTGCACCTGCTGTTGAGGAGGACTTTGCTGGGGAATATTGATTTATGCCCTGGGAAGTAAAGTCTAGGAGCTTTGGTTGTCCATTACTCTACTGGGGAATTATCTCCTGATTGAGGGGAGGTGAAAGTAGAATGTATACCTGGTCAGGGCCCAGGCTGTATAATGACTTACTGGGGAAATGCGAAACCGATCGTATCTGGTCGGGTCCGGGCCTTACAGTGCTGTAAATTGTTGTCTGGAGATAAGGGAGAAGGAACCTGGATAGTAGGGTTACTTCGAGATGAAAGCCTGGATAGTAGGGCTATGAGAAGGAACCTGGGTAGTAGGGTTACTTCGAGATGAAAGCCTAGATAGTAGGGCTACAAGAAGGAACCTGGGTAGTAGGGTTACTTCGAGATGAAAGCCTGAATAGTAAGGCTATGAGAAGGAACTTGGGTAGTAGGGTTACTTCGAGATAAAAGCCTGGATAGTAGGGCTTATGGGAAGGAACCTGGATAGCAGGGTTACTTCGAGATGAAAGCCTGGATAGTAAGGCTATGAGAAGGAACCTGGGTAGTAGGGTTACTTCGAGATGAAAGCCTGGATAGTAGGGCTTATGGGAAGGAACCTAGATAGTAGGGTTACTTCGAGATGAAAGCCTGGATAGTAAGGCTATGAGAAGGAACCTGGGTAGTAGGGTTACTTCGAGATGAAAGCCTGGATAGTAAGGCTATGAGAAGGAACCTGGGTAGTAGGGTTACTTCGAGATGAAAGCCTGTATAGTAAGGCTATGAGAAGGAACTTGGGTAGTAGGTTTACTTTGAGATGAAAGCCTGGATAGTAGGGATTATGGGAAGGAACCTGGATAGTAGGGCCATGAGAAGGAACCTGGGTAGTAGGGTTACTTCGCTTGATCATGTAGATTAGTTAACCCGCTTAGTTTCGGGAACTGATTCTTTCATTAGCTGTCTGCAGATATGATATATATAATTGCTGGAATTGTTGGTGATAACTGTCTTTCCTGAAAAGACAAACATGGTTAATCATATGCGATGCATGAAATGCGTTGTGAGATGATGCTCTCAAAATAAATGAGATTATGATGTATGTGATATGTGTGCGTATGTCATGATGTATGAATATGAGATGTTATTTGTCACATATCCGAGTCTAGGAAAATAAATCCCTGTTTGCTGCTGGAGAATATAACATTTCTGACTGTTGTAGAGAACTGTGGTTCTTCTACTTCCGTTGGAGATGGTGAACGGAAATGACTGTACCAGAGATTTGCTCTTCATTGTTTGTGAATATTCTGCAAGGGAGAGACTTTGTTCGAGAATAGCTCTACGGGGGAATGACTCTTGTTAAGCTCTGTTGGGGATTGAGCTTATGTATCTAAAGAAACAAACTCTGCTTGGGGAGATAATATTTTATGATGATTCGCTCACGATCATGCAATTCGTTCGGGGGATATAGATGTCAGGTTTCTGGACGACCCTGGCTAGGGAGATTACTTCCCGTTTCGAGAGAACTGATATCAATGCTTTGATTACCTTTACCCTATGGGGAACACAGATGTTACAAAGTCGCATGTATTGAAGACTGTGCTCCAAAGCTGTCACTGCCCTGGTACCCGCTGGACAGAGTAACCGTCGGGTTTGACCTTTTTTGCCCCTGTTTCTGGAATTAAGAGTAATTGTCTTTTGTTTCTTTATGTAAATATGTATGAGCAGCGATCATATTTAAATGCATATGTCAAAAATAAATCAATGGACGTTCTTTCAAAACAAAATAGAAAAACAAAAACTCAAAGTTTCTTATGAAAATGATTTTGTATTGATTTTTTTGAAATTGGCCTGTAATAGGCGTTTTGGTACAAGGAGGCTGACATTCTAGTAAGAGAATGCCACCATAAAAATAGAAGTTATACAATATTGTGTAAAAAATAAAACATCTATATACAACAATCCCATTGGGTTCCAACTCTGCTGTCGCCGTTATGTCTTCGAGCGTCTCATCACTTGCTGCTTGTCCGAAGCTGATTAGGTTGATCTATGCTGTTTGAGCTTGACAATTGATTTTGAGTTCAGATCGCAAGGTGACCCAATGGGACATAGTGATACACTTTTCATCCCTAACTTTTGCCTGGACCGCCCTTTCGGGTTTTCATGCCACCGGGATCCCTTTTTTTACCCAAGTCGCCTTTTCAGGTTTTCGACTTGTCGGGTGTACAAAATTTTCATTTTCATCCCTTATTTTTGCCCGAACCCTTTTGGTTCACCGGGAAGCCCTTATTTTTTACTAGGCCAGTCGACCTAGCGAATTTTTTATCATACATAGTATCTTTTCACTATGTCCGCATTGACAGGGTGAGGAAGGTCGTCACCGTCCATGATGGTCAGAATCATGGCTCCACCTGAGAAAATGTTTTTAACCACAAATGGCCCTTCGTATTTGGGAATCCATTTTCCCCTGGGGTCACCTTACAGCAGTACGATACACTTGATCACTAGATCCACGACTTAATACTCCTGGCGTCTGACCTTCTTGTTGAAAGCCTTGATCACCCATTTTTGATACGTTTGACCATGACAGACAGTAGTAAGTCTCTTCTCATCAATCAGATTCAGTTGATCAAGTCGAGTCTGGACCCAATCATCTTTATTCAAACTTGCATCCTTCATGATTCTCAGAGAAGGGATCTGGACCTCAATGGGTAGGACTGCCTCCATGCCATATACAAGAGAGTAGGGTGTTGCCTTTGTCAACGTCCGTGCTAAGGTACGGTACCTATGCAGAGCAAATGGTAACATCTCATGCCAGTCTTTATATGTCACCATCATCTTCTGTACAATTTTCTTGATGTTCTTGTTAGCCACTTCAACATCACCATTCATCTTCGGCCGGTAGGGAGAAGAGTTATGATGTTGTATCTTGAACTGCTTACAGAGTTTGGTGATCATCGTGTTATTGAGGTTTGTACCATTATCGGTGATAATTCTCTCTAGCACACCATACCGACAAACCAGGTTATGTTTGATAAACCTCACCACAACATTCTTGGTAACAGTAGCAAAGGAGGCCGCCTTAACCCATTTCGTGAAGTAATCGATGGCCACCAGGATGAGGCGATGCCCATTGGAGGCGGTGGGCCTGATTTCTCCGATCATGTCAATTCCCCACATCGCAAAGGGCCACGGAGCTGTCAAGACGTTCAAAGGAGCCGGAGGCACATACACCTTATCAACATAGATTTGGCACTTATGACAAGTTCTAGATTGCTGATAACAATCTGCTTCCATGGTGGACCAGAAGTGTCCTGCCCGTAGGATCTTCTTAGCCATGGTATGTCCATTGGAATGGGTTCCGAAGGTACCTTCATGTATATCTGTCATGATTCTCTCTACTTCGCTCTTGTCTAGACACCGTAGTAAGGTAGAGTATGGTTGTGCTTGTAGAGGATTCCATTACCGAGGAAGAATTTCGCAGTGAACCTTCTCAGAAACTTCTTATCATTGACAGATGTCCCCTCGGGATACTCTTGAGTATCGAGATACTTCTTTACTTCATGAAACCAGAGTTTGTCTGCCACCTCTTTAGTGTCAATCTCACAGCAGTGCGCTGGTTCATCCAACCTTTCAATGGTGATTCGGGGAGCTTCGTTGCCCCAACTAACTTTAAACATAGAAGACATGGTAACCAGCGTGTCCGCTAACTGATTCTCCTCTCGTGGGAAATGTTCAAAAGTTACCTCCTTAAAGTGTGGGAGCAATGTCAGTACATGCTCGTTGTATGGGATGAGATTCAGATGCTTCGTATCCCATTCACCTTTGATCTGACTTATCACCAAGGCTGAATCCCCCAAGACATTTAAGAACTTGATTCCGAGGTCAATAGCGGCTTTGAGACCCATGATGCAGGCTTCATACTCCGCCATATTGTTAGTGCAGTTGAAACATAATCGGGCAGTGAAAGGAGTGTGACAGCCCTCGGGGGATATTATTACAAAGCCAATGCCATTACCGAGTGCGTTCGAAGCTCCATCAAAAACCATAGTCTATCGGGATCCTTTCTCGGGTCCTTCATCCGGCCTCGGTTCTTCGTAGTCAGTCACCAGCATAATATTCTCGTCTGGGAACTCAAAATTCATGGACTGGTAGTCATCCACGGCCTGATGAGCCAAATGATCAGCCAATACACTCCCCTTGATTGCTTTCTGGGTTGTATATTGTATATTGTATTCGGTTAAGATCATCTACCATCTCGCTATTCTTCCGGAGAGTGCGGGCTTCTTGAAGATGTATTTGATTGGATCCATCTTAGATATCAACAAAATAGTATGGGTCAACATATACTGTCTTAGTCGGCGAGCAACCCATTCCAAAGCACAACAAGTTTTCTCGAGCAATGAGTATCTTGTCTCACAGTCGGTAAAATTTTTGATAAGGTAGTATATTGCATGCTCTTTTCGACCAGACTCGTCATGCTGCCCCAACACACACCCCATTGAATCGTCTAGCACTGTTAAGTATAATATCAAAGGTCTTCCTTTAACCGAAGGCATCAGAATTGGCGGTTCTTGAAGATACTCTTTGATTCTTTCGAAAGCAGTCTGGCATTCGTCATTCCACTTTACCACTTGATCTTTCTTCAGAAGCTTGAAGATGGGCTCACAAGTAGCAGTCAGATGTGAAATGAACCTGGCGATATAATTTAAGAGTCCCAAGAAACCTCTAACTTCCTTCTAGGTATGGGGAGTTGGCATCTATTGTATGGCCTTTACCTTTGCGGGGTCTACCTGAACACCTTTGTCACTGACGATGAAACCCAGAAGCTTACCAGACCTTACCCCGAAGGTGCACTTGTTCGGATTCAATCTCAGCTTGTATGTCTTCAACATGTCGAACAACTTTTGTAGATGATTGAGATGTTCCTCTTTGGTTTGAGAACTGGGGATATCATGTCATCAACATAAACCTCGTTCTCAATGTGAATCATATCGTGGAACAAAGCGACCATGGCTCGCTGATAGGTTGCCCCAACATTCTTCAACCCAAAAGGAATCACCTTGTAACAGAAGGTGCCCCACTGTGTGACAAAGGTCGTCTTCTCCATGTCTTCAGGAGCCATCTTGATCTGGTTGTATCCAGAGAAACCATCCATGAAAGAGAAGATTTTGTGTTGCGCGGTGTTGTCAACTAGAACATCAATGTTGGGAAGCGGGAAGTCATCCTTGGGGCTTGCCCTGTTCAGATCTCTGTAATCCACACACATTCGTACCTTGCAGTCCTTCTTAGGTACCGGAACGATGTTAGCAACCCACTGCAGATAGGAGGTGACAGCTAAGAAACCTGCGTCGAACTGCTTCATGACCTCTTCCTTTATCTTCTCTAACATTTCAGGGTGCATATGGCAGAACTTCTGCTTAACCGGAGGACAATCCTCTTTAGTTGGGAGATGGTGTACCACGATGTCAGTGTCTAAACCAGGCATGTCTTAATATGACCAGGCAAAAATCTCAACGTAGTCGCGCAACATCTGTATCAACCGCTGTTTGATCTTAACTTCCAGATTTCCGCCGATCTTGAATTCTTTTATGTCCGTCTCTGTGCCCAAGTTTATTGTCTCAATTGGCTCTTCATGAGGCTGTATAGCCCTCTCCTCTTGTTGTAATAGTCTAGCCAGTTCCCCAGGCACCTCACAATCATTCTCACCTTCGTCCTCGGCTCGGTTGATCGGATTCTCGAAGTCATAGCTGGTAATAGCAGAATTATTATCAATGGGATCCAGAGTGAATATGGATCTGCAGTTTGATATGTGTGTGTGTGTAAGAGCAAAGCTGAATTGATAAAGTAAAAACAGAAAATAAAAAACAGAGAGCGTAAAATTTGTATGCAAAGAACGTCCAATTCTTCATTGATGATATATTAAATGACATATAATAACCCTCACAGATGGAACCATTGTGCCTCGGGTAAGACACAAGGCCAAAAAGTTTAAAAATTGTTCATTATAAATTCAGAACACAAGTAAGACAATTACTGTGGAATAAAAGAAACTCGAATAAAATCTCTAGTCGTCCAATTATTTGGTCCACCGTTGGTAGTCAGGTAGATCCAGCTGTTGATGTCAGGGTCTTCCTCATTATCTTCAATAGCGTTGACCTCACAATTGCTGATGCGTAGGGGAGGTCCTCCAGCCCGAGCATGTCGAACAACCCTTTGAACCCCTGAATTAAAGCCTAAGCCAAATTTGTCAGTTTTGTGAGTAAAATCAGGGAGCCGTCCTGTTTACCTGGGGATTTGGTAAACAACCGCTGATCCTCCAAATGGTTACTTATTTGGTTACTCGCAGGATCGATCAGATTGATCCTATGGACATAGGTTGATTTTGAAGTTTAATTAATGTGGATAAGGCTTTAAGTAAATTGTTTAAAGTAAATTGCATAAAGGAAAGGCTTGGTAAAATAAACAAGGCTTGAATGTAAAGGTTCGACAGGAATCTTAAAGGGGAAAAGCATGTAAAATACTGGAAAAGTAAATGACTTGAATTGATAAAATTGGTGTTTCACACATACATTTCTCAACAATTCGTTCGCTCACACTGGGTACTTGAATCTAAATGAGTGACTATGTATCTATTGTGAACACACGCGAGAAACTACACGTCTACTCCTATTTATACAAAAACATTCCAAGTAACCGTCGGGCAGTTACACTGCTTCGAGATCAAGCCACTTGTCACGTTCTCCATGCTCGACGCTCCAGATCCTTGCACGTTCGCACGTAGTAACTGCTGGAAACCGTTTTCCCTCCAAAGCTTTGAATTTCAAACTGCTCCACTCTGGACCATCGAACACGTTCGTCAAGAGACGTCTTCGACGAAAACTCCTTCGACGTCGAAAGCAATCAGCCTTCTTCCTTGGAAGAAATCTTCTAAGTATTTTGCCATCTTTCGACGGGCACTTCGACAGGCTTAGCCAGTCGAAAGCATCTTTCAGCTTTTAATGGCTGCCATCAATCAAAACAAAGGTGTCGAATTTAGGAGCCAACAAATTGCCCCCCAAGAATGCCTTATTTCGACTCTGAAAGAAAAAGGCATTCTTTGAAAACGCCATTCGACACCTGTTTTTCCACGCTTAGTCACAAGTTAACTTGTGCACTTTTTGTTGCTTTTTACCAACTATTAGCAATCCCAAGAAACCATCATTGATTTGATCCTAGGACGTCACTGTCAGTACGGCGTGCAGAACCAAAACATCACTTCATAATTTGTCATTATGACAAATTCAAAAAACGAGGACGCACGCTGCGTCTCTCTGTTTCTGCAGAAACGGCCAAAACAACAGGATGCTGCCACGCGTCCCACTACTTCCTGCAGCATTAAATGACATTTAATGTCCTCGTTATTGGGAATTTCTCCCACTACTATAAATAGTAGTGAATATCCCATTGTGGGACTTTTCACGCAAACCATCTCTCAAACTCCCTTGCTTTCTTGCAAACTTGTTCTCTTTGCAGAAAAACTCTTCCTTTTCCAACTTCATCTTCATCCTCAACAATGGCTTCTGTTTCAACTGCCCCCAAGACTAGCGCACCAACTGAACAACTTGCTAAACCCAAGGTCTTTGTAACTGCTCCGGTAGTGAACGCTACAGGGAAACGAAGGGTCCCTGAACCATCTGACATCTCCGTTCGTGATGCTTACTCGCGTCACTTGATGATTCCGGTTGGATACTCCAACCAAATCTTCGCAATGGCTGGACCCATGAACCCGAGCATCTCTGAAGCTCTAAAGATCAAGAGCTATTTCCCCATCGTCGAGAAACTTAAGCCAGTAGCATGCGCCAAGAAGGACGCAGAAGACAACGAAGACCCTACACACGAGAAGATTGACCTTCGTTTCTTCAACAGAAGTGTTAGAGTCTTCAGGTCCTGCCCTAATCTCACCCAGGACTATGTTGCTTGGCTAACAAAGCTGGAAAAACATCAAACTCCAGTCTGGAAGGAAATGGGAATCTTTGACCTAGTAATGCTGTCGAAGACAGGTTTAAACTACTCCCCAGAGATGCTTATAGCTTCGATGCTTTTCTGGGATAACTCTCACTTCACCTTTCACCTTCCATGTGGGATGTTAACCCCCACACTCTTCGACGTAGCAGCCATCACTGGCCTTCGACCAACCGGAGATTATTTCGACCCGGAAGAGATGTCGGAGGACCAAATTGGCTTCTCCGAAACCAAGCCAACATTCACCACCTTTATCAACCATTTTCACGACAGGTCGACGGACACAGTGTCGGATGTCGAACACATAGCGTTTCTAGCCTTATGGCTAACTCGCTTTGTGTTTTGTTCGAAGTCTCTGCAAGTGACCAAAAAGATGGTCACTCTGGCCACCCAACTGCATCACCGCCAAAACATCTGTTTGGCAGAACTAATTCTGGCCAGTCTTTATGACTCAATCAGCAATGGGGTTACTCTCTTGAAGCATGTCGAATATAGGAACAGTTTGCTACTCGCTGGGCCTTTCTGGCTACTTCAACTGTGGCTTAACGCCACTTTCGAGTCTTTCATACCCAAGAAGACTCAGATAAATGAACAAGCCCCAGCGATAGCTAATAGGCGTATCGAAGGAATTAGGCTGGCTCTACTGACACCTGTAGAAGATGGGCTAGAGTTCCAACAAACCTTCACTAACTTCGTGCTGATGTTCGCTCGAAGGAAGGAATTTGTTTCAACTATGGCTCCATTTGCTCAACGAAGGGTGGGGCCAGCATGGTTTACGAGGCCACATCCCAAGGAGTCGAGTGGTCCCAATGTCGATGAGCACACCATACTTTGGGAGGCGTTCCTGACACCCAGGATCATGCCTCTTCGATTTAAGAGTTCTAAGACTCATCTGAGTCTGCTTGCTTATCAACCAAATCTGGTATCTCGCCAGTTTGGTATCATCCAAACCCTGCCTTCTCCCATTTTCCCAAGAGAGAAGTCAATGTTGTACTTCTGCAACGATTATACAGAAGAAGCTGCTACCAAGCATATCGGAAGGTATGCTGGTCGAACAATCCTCTCGCTGTTCAACTACCAGCTTAACTTCCTTTGCTCACCATCTTTTGAAGAGTGGTGGAGAAGCTATTACGCTGAGTACTTCTTCGACGAGAAGGACTTCATATCAGAGTTGCAGAAGTCTTTTGTCCTTGTGTTGGACAAAGTAAAGAAATGTAAGTTCATACTCTCACATTACTTTTTATCTTTCTCTTCGACTGTTAGCTTGTTAACTTTCCTTTTCGCTTCCAGTTGTTCGAAAACCCTTGGCCAAGAAGGCTACAGGAGGCCCACAAGGAGGGGTCCCTTCGACGAAACCTCCACCGCCGGCGAAGACTATAGCGCCGGCGAAGACAACAGGCAACCAACAGGGGGAAGGCTCTTCGAGAAGGCCTCCTGCATCGGTAACCAGATTTTCTTCATTTTTCTTCTGGCTTTCGATTTTTTATTTTCGACGTAATTATTCAATCGAATTCCTATTGGTTTTATAGGCCCCTTCGCCCAAGAAAAGGGCAGCCTTGGTGATCGAATCGGGGAGTGATGACGAAAGTGATTCCCCTCCCTCTCCCTTAAAGAGGCGAAGGTTAACGAAGGACGCTTCTGTTCCTACTCCAGCTCCTGAAGGTCGAACCGTCAGAATAAAGGTTGGTGTGAGAAAGCCTAGGCCACCTGCGGTGGTCATCGAAGAACCAACTGAGGAGGAACTGAACGCTCTAGTTACCCAGCCTGTCGAAAGTGATAATTCCAGCCCTGGGGCTGAAGTCAATCCACAGGTAATCTATTGGACCCTTCTTATAATTTAGGCATAGATACCAGTATTTGATTATGTCTCTTTCGACATCTGAAGATTTGTCTTCTTCCGCTTTTTCAGGACACTACTGGAAGTTCCCCACCAAGGACTTCAGAAACTCTGGAATCTGCTGACCTTAGCAGGCCTCAGGTGCAAGATTTGGGCAATGACGAAGCCCACACTGAGCATGAGGCCAATGCTGAAACAGTGGAGAAGACAACTGAAGAACCTATGGCGGAGGAAACACAGCCAGAAACGGTTCCTGTGGTGGTCTTGTCGTCAGAAGAGAATCCTGAAGGAAGAGACCAAGGCAATGGCGAAGAGAATCAAGATGCTGTTGACGAAGAGCATGAAGGTGGTACTGGCGAAGAACACCAGGATGACGCCAACGAAGAACCACAGAATGACGCTGGCGAAGGACCCCAAGGTGAGGTTAACGAAGAACCACGAGTCGACGCTAGTACCGCCTCAGTTCAAGTCGAAGAGCAACCAAACGAGGCACTCAGCATTCAACAGCCTCCAGTTCAAGATAATACTGTGGCAAGGGTCACCTCCTCAAAGCACAGGTCGAAAAAGGACTTGGAAATCTTGAAACAAACTGACCCTGTCAGCTACCTTAATGCAATCGTCGAGAGTAAGAGTTCTTCCGACACCAGTCAGGAAATTCCTACTCTGTCGGGGAAATCTACTGAGACTTCTCCTCTTGATGATGCGTTGGCGAAGGTCAAGGCCCAGTTCTTCAAGAGAGATTTAATGAAGGCTTTAGAGGGGGACCCCACTGCTCCATCTTGCTTAAAAGAGGTTTTGAATGCTGTTGATTTCGATGCTGTAGCCCCAGAAATCTCAGACTTAATCATGGAATTACATTCTATGATTGACCAAGTCTCAGCGGATTACCGGCGCCAACGAACTTTTAACAGTCAGCTCGAAACGCTGCATGGCAAGAGCTTATCTGCGTGGACTGCTGTCTCAAGTTCGACTTCTCGAATTGCCGAGTTGTCGAAACAGAAAGCGTCTGCACAGGAAAGGTTCGATGCTATTGAGCGAGAGAATGTCTCCTTCCGAGCACAAATTGCAGAGATAGAGGCGAAGATAAACGCCAACACTGTGCTCCAGGAGGAAATTCTTTCGACCATCCCAGACGCTGAGAGCCAGACTGAGATCAAGCAAGGCCTGGAGTTCGCTGAGAGGGCCCAAAGCCTCGACGCTCAAATTGCCAAACTGGAGCAAGAAAAATCTTGGTGCAAGAAGAGGTTGGATTTGCAGCATGCTAAGTATCTTCGACTCAAGAATTCTCTTTCCTTTTGATTCTCTTTTGTAACCATCTTCTGTAATCGTTTTCGACAACAATTGCCATTTTGGCTGAAAATTAATAAAAATTTCCATTTTGGCATTTTTATGGTTAATTTAGTTTATTATTTTATTTTTATCTCTTGAAGTATAGGCCTATATTTTTTCAAATATTTACCATTTACTCTCAAGAGCCTTTTATCACCACTTATCTCTTCGACTTCAAAGGCTCCACCAGAAAAAGTTTGGATAACTCTGAAGGGTCCTTCCCATTTGGGTGACCATTTCCCCATGCTTCGATCCCGTCGATCCATGGGAAGAATTACCTTCCAAACTAAATCTTCAGGCAAAAACACCTTAGGTTTTACCTTTCTATTATAAGAGTCTTCGACTCTTTTCTTCTGAAGCCTGAGTAAGTCGAGAGCGTGTAATCTCTCTTCGTCTAAATCCACCAGTTCATCTAACATCATATTCCAATAAACCTCAGAAGGAATATCATAATGCCTCTGAACTCTTGCAGATTGAAGACAAATTTCTGCTGGCAATACTGCATCATGGCCAAAAGTTAGCCTATATGGTGTTGTACCAGTGGCTTCTTTTGGAGAAGTTCGACAAGCCCATAAAATCTGGTCTAACGTCTTATGCCAATTCTTTGGTTTCTTCCCAACATGCTTCTTTATCAAGCCAATCACCACTTTGTTAGCTGCTTCGACTTGACCATTCGCCTGTGCATAGTAAGGCGTGGATGTTAGGAGTTTGAAACCTGTTCCCTGAGCAAATTCCTGCATCTTTCGACCAGTGAAAACTGAACCTTGATCAGTTGTTATTGTCTCAGGGATTCCATACCTAAATATAATGTTCTTTTGAATAAATTCAATGACATTTTCTTGGTCCACATTGACTAAAGGGACAGCTTCGATCCACTTAGTAAAATAATCAATGCCTACCAATATGTATTTCTGACTCTTAGATGACGCTGGTCGAATCTCTCCAATAAGATCCAACGCCCATCCTCGAAAGGGCCAAGGCTTCACTATCGAGTGAAGTTCGCTTGCTGGTACATGCTGGATGCCTGTATGAACTTGACACTCTTGGTAACCTTTGGCGAACTCAACACAATCTTTCAGCATAGTGGGCCAATATAGTCCTTGTCGAAACAACAACCATTTCATCTTATGGCCTGCTTGGTGAGCCCCACATGCCCCAGCATGCGTAGTCGAAAGGGCTATGTATGCTTCAGTTTCACTCAGACATTTCAGCAACACCCCTTCAGGCGTCTTCTTGAATAACTCATTACCCATGAGTACAAAACTCAACGCCCTGTATTTTGTTTTTCGTTCTGTCGGAGCTCCTGGATTTTGAAGATAGTCCACAATGGGTTTCCTCCAATCCTGGTCTGACAAATTATCAATGAACGAAATCTCGAAGTTTGAGTGATCAGCATATCCTAACCTTGTTGATTCCAAGTCTGTTGGTGATAGACAAGTTGCTCTTATCTTCTCTCGAACTTCGATTGCTCTTTGTAATCTCGTTTTTGAAATTTTATACCCAGATGCAATCTGTGCCAAGTCATTGGCTATTTGATTTTCGACTCTGGGTATGTGTCGAATATTGACACTTTCAAATTGTTTCAATAAACGATTTGCTATCACAAAGTACATAATGAGATTCTCTCTTATGCATTTATACTCCTTTGTGACTTGCTTGATGACTAACTCTGAGTCTCCCATTATTTCGACTCGAGTTGCCCCCAATTCCAACAATATTTCAAGGCCAGTAATTAGAGCTTCATACTCAGCCTCATTGTTCGAACAAGAACCTTCGATTTGGTACTTGAATGTTGTTGGAATTTTATCTGGAGAAATAAGTAAGACTCCTACTCCTGTTCCATTTTTATGGCTGGAACCATCGAAGTAGAATTTCCAAGGTTCTATCTCCACGTAGTTAATATCCTCGACTTGAATTGAGTGGTCGACTATGAAGTCTGCAACCACTTGTCCTTTTACTGCCTTAAGAGGCATAAAGGTCAAGGAGTATTCAGTCAATGCTAATGCCCACTTGCCAATTCGACTATGCAAGATAGGTTTCGACAACATATATTTGAAAACATCAAAATGAGACGAAACATAAACATCAACTGGTTTTATATATTGTTTGAGTTTTGTACAAGAGAAATACAGACATAGACACAATTTTTCAACTTCGCTATATCTAGTTTCTGCATCATTCAAAACTCGACTGAGATAATAAATGGGTCTTTCGACTCCGTTCTCATCCTCTTGGGCTAACATACTTCCCAGAGTTTTGTCAGATGCAGCTATGTACAATCTCATACTCCTATTGCTACAAGGAGGCACCAAAATAGGTGGCTTAGTGAGGTACCCTTTGATTTTGTCGAAGGCTTCTTGTTGCTCTTGCCCCCATTCGAACCCCTCCTTATTCAGTCGAAGTAAGGGTGAAAAGGCCTGAGCTTTCCCACTTAGGTTAGAAATAAACCTTCTCAAGAAATTTATCTTGCCTAAGAGGGATTGCAATTCCTTCTTATTCGATGGCGCTTTCGCTTCTAAAATTGCCTTCGTCTTGTTCTGATTGATTTCGATTCCTTTCTTGTGGACAACGAAGCCCAAGAAATCTCCAGCTTTTACACAGAACGCACACTTCAAAGGGTTCATCTTCAGACCATGTTCTCTCATTCTTTCGAATGATTGTCGAAGGTGGTCAATGTGACTCTTCCTGGAAACAGATTTTATAACAATATCATCAATATAAACTTGCATAAACGTGTTAATAAAATCATGGAAGATAGTATTCATTGCTCGCTGGTACGTTGCCCCAGCGTTCTTTAGGCCAAAAGGCATCACTACCCATTCGTAAGTGCCTAAGGCCCCAGGGCATCGAAAGGCTGTTTTCGACACGTCCTCTTCAGCAATGAATATTTGATTATATCCTGAATAACCATCGAGCATACTCAGGTATTCGTAGCCAGCGGCAGAATCGACTAGCATTTCCGCCACAGGCATAGGATATTCATCTTTGGGGGTGGCAGCATTCAGATCTCTGAAATCTATGCACACCCTTAATGTGCCATTTTTCTTAATTACTGGCACAATATTTGCAATCCATTCGACATACCTTGTAACACGGATGAATTTGCATTTCAGAAGTCTTTCGACCTCCGTTTTGATCTTCGACAAAATTTCTGGAGCGAAGCGTCTCGGATTTTGCTTGATTGGCTTCTTTCCAGGTTTGATTGGCAACTGAAGTTCTACCAATCCTCTGTCGAGACCAGGCATTTCGTCATAATCCCATGCAAAACAGTCTTTAAACTCTTTCAGCAATTGGATTACTTCCAACCTAAGTTCTGGATCAATTTTGGCGCTGATGTAAGTTGGCCTATTCTCTGATCCTTCGCCTAAGTTGATTTCTTCTAAAGGGTCTTGTGCTAACATCTTAATGTTGTTCGCCAAGGGATCCTTTTCGAAGCCCAAAGGCTCATCGTCATAGATCGCGTCGAGCCTTTGTTCCTGCATTTCGTCTGGCATGATATCAGGAGGTCTTGGATCGAAATCCTTTCCTGGGCCAACAGCAGATAATTGTTGATCATTGGCCTGTATGGCCATGTACTTTACTTCGGCTTCGAGAGCCGTTATCATCTTGGTTTCAGCCACATAGGCCGAAATTCGCTTCAGAGATTGTGACTCAGTCATTATCACTGAATTCACTTCCCCAACCAGTTGGTTGGATACCAGTTAGCCCACTGAATTCTATGTGGGACACGTCCTCTCTGTCCCATTGGAAACCATGCTCAGGATGCAGGTATAGGGAACAAAAGGTGTTTGGCGCTGGCGCCATGTCGAAGTCAGGAGCTGGACATGGCCCTATGTGAGCCAAGTTTTTGTCGAAATCTGTTACACCCAAGTGGTTTACTTCGCCAAGGTAGTAACTCTGATCAGCCTCTATGTTTTCGACCAACCCATCTGGGCGCCATAGAAGCAGTCTTTGATGCATCGATGAAGGCACAGCACCTACACCATGTATCCACTCACGGCCTAACAAAAGGTTGTAGTTAGGTTTGGCCGAAATGACCATGAACATTGTTGGTCGAAGGATCGACCCAACTTTTATGTCGAGCTGGATCACTCCCATGGTGGTCCCAATGCCTCCCTCATAGTTGGACAGGACCATATTGTGAGGTTTTATTTCTTCATCCCTTTTGCCAATCTTTATTAGCACAGAATGAGGGATAATATTGATAGTGGCCCCACAGTCGACCAATATTTTGTTCACAGTGGTCTCTTCGAGCTTAGCCCTTATGAACAAAGGTTTGAGGTGATTCTTCATCGCCTCTGTGGGTGGCTCGAAGAAGCCATTTTGTTCCTCTGTAGTGCCATTGTCCATGACAAAATAGCACACTGGCCTGTGTCTGGCCATTTCTTGTTCCACCTCCCAGTCACTGGTTTCGACTTCTACTTGTCGATTGAATTCCCTGGGCAGTACTGAAACAATGTTCACCATTATATCCAGAGTATCGTCGGACTCAGCATCATCTTCGTCTTCGACTTCGCTCTGGTTAGGCCAAACTAGCCTGTTGGTAACTGGTTCTCTCTCAAGAGGCTTTCTTTGTTTCCTTTGAGGCACATTCGAACTAGTCTCTGCCTTAGGTTCGTTGGCAGCCTCCCTTTCAGCTTTTCGCCTTCTTTGATATCTCCTCCATTGGGATCTCGACATAGGATTTTTTCCCTTGTAGTTGCTGGACACTTGAGCAACCTTGGGTGCAGCAACTTGAGGATCTTTCTTCTGAATTAAAGAGGAACCTCTTGGCACTTCGAAAGAATGCCATTTCTCTTCACTTGGCCTTTTCCGGCCAGATGTTTTGTACCAAGTGTCTACTGGTACATTTGTTGGAGGCCTAAAAGTCAAAGGCCTCTTGTCTTGATTAGGACCCCTTCTGGGATCATGTCGAAGGTTAGAATTTTCCCTTCTCTTGTTCGCTGCTCTCACGCCTTGTATGTGCTCAGCAGCTTTTTTATCAAAGATAGAACTGCATCTTGGACACAGCATAACCTCTGATTTCTTCTTCTGGCATCTTTGTAAAAAATCTGCCAAGTTTTCGTTTTCCCTAGGGAAAGCCGTTTTATTTGCCTGCTCCTGCCTTATGGCTTCTTCTGAAGTTTTAGGGTCAGAAAGTTCAACCATGTTGATATTCATTGTATCCTTATTAGCAAGAGTGAGTTGTTTCATTTGTGTCTCCAGATTCTCCGTCTGGCCTTGAACAGTGGCCAAGTGGGAACTGGGCTTTGGTCCAGTTTTTTGTACTTCAGCAGTCTTCGACTTTGGATCTTCGACCGCTTTCTGGACAGCCTCAATTGTCTTCCTGGATAAGTTTCCAGAAAAACTGCCAAAGATTGGCATGTTGATGTGGTCCTTAGAGACTTCGACCATGTTAATGCCTGGCTTCTTCGACTGGATCTTGGTAGCCTCTATCATGTTCACCTCAGAGGGTTCTGCATAGTGGGCTTCAGCCTTCAGTGGATTGGAGTCGACAGCCATGGGGGATTTGTCAGCAAACTTTAATCTCCCTTCCTCAATAGCGTCTTGGACAAGATTCCTGAAAAGAAAACATTGAGAAGTTTTATGGCCCAGAAAATTATGATATTTGCAAAAACCCCTCTTCTTTCTTTGATCAAGAGGAGGCACTTTTACCCCAGGGGGTACTATCATTTGGCCATCTTTAACTAGCAAGTCGAATATTTCATCACATTTTGTGATGTCAAAACTATAAGTCTTTTTTGGGAACCTATCGTTGGTCCTGTCTGGACCAATGGGATTTTTCCCATTTGAGGGGACTAACTGTTTACAAGAGTATGGAGGCCCTTGTTTTAGTTCTGCTAAATCGACTTCTCCTTCTTCGACAGCTAAAGTATCGTCGAAAGATTCTAGATCTTCGTCATCCATGTCAACGTACGCTATTCTTTCTCTCTTGTGAGTTTTTGTTGCCTTAGCTTTTTCAGCTTTAAGGCGTTCGACTTGTCGAACTCTATCGGCCAGTTGGGCCATGTCTCTTAGGTACTGGGTATCTAGCTTCTTCCTAATGGAATAATCTAAACCACCTGCGGCCATTTCGACCAGCTCATGTTCTGGAACTTGTGTAAAACATCTCGCCTTAAGCAACCTAAACCTATTCAGATATTCGTCTATAGGTTCAGTGAAACGTCTCTTCACACTCGCCAGTTCTTTCAGGCTTATCTTGGTTTTCCCCATATAGAATTGTTCATGGAACAATCTTTCCAACTGGGTCCAATGGTGGATCGAATTGGGGGGTAGAGTTGTGAACCAAGTAAAAGCGTTCTTGGTTAAGGAACTTGGGAAGTATTTGATCCTTAGGTTTTCATTATTTGAAATGTCTCCTGCTTCGATCAAATACCTAGCCACATGTTCGACAGTAGATTCTGTCGTGTCCCCAGAGAACTTAGTAAATTTGGGGACTTTGCTCCTAGGGGGTAAGTCAGTTTGTAACACATATTCTGACAATGGAGATGTAAAGTTGGGCCTTCGAAAGCCCATGTTCATCCCATTCTGATTCATGATCCTTTCGATCATGGTTGCCAGATTATTTTCCAAACCCATGTTTTGGTGTTGGAGATGCTGAACCACTTCGTCAGCATTTTGGTTTCTGTTAACTACCCTTACCTCTGGGGCTATTACCCTAGGTTCTTCGACAGGCTGTTCGACAGGCTGTTGAACCTGGTTAATGGTGGTTTCTTCCTCTACAAATATCCCCTGATTTCCTCTTATCTGGGCCCTTTGGGGCTGTCGAATAGGTGGGGGTACTCCAAAGAAGTCAGCCAAACGCGTCATTTGCGCTGTAACTTGCTGATTCGACTGAGTAGTATTTTGTATTAGAGGATTTAGCACTGTACTCAAAGTTTGTGCCAACATTTGCACCATATCATGGTTGCTTTCGTCCATCTGTTGCCTCAAGACTGCTGTCGAGGCATTTGTAAGGCCATGGGCTACTTGGGACGTTCCTCCTAAGAGTTGGGTCCTATTTCTATTCGCCATGCCTACTCCAGAGCCTTGGAGTGGCGAAGTAGCACTCACGAAAGGGTCTGAATAAGTGGACGCAGCATTCGTCAGGCTTGCCACTTCAGAAGTTGGCATGCCATAGAATGGAATAAATCCTGGGGGAACCACTGGCCTTGGGCCAGTATTTCCCCTTGGAGGGGGGGTTCCCAAAGGCATTCTGGGGCCTGTAAACGAAGTTATTGGCCCCGTGGTTGTGACTGACACTGCTGGTGTCGAACCAACATTCGTCGCTTCACTAACGGTCATATTAACCGTTGCTCCCACACTTGGTGGTGGAATTTCATTATTGTTTGGTGGATTCGCCATCTCTTCCCTTCTTCTGGCAGTATTATTATCGTTGGTGTATATTCTACCACTCCTCAATAACATACAACTTGAAAAGATGAGATTTTTCAACAATCAACACACAGTCCCACTGGGCGTGCCAATTTGTTTACCTGGGGATTTGGTAAACAACCGCTGATCCTCCAAATGGTTACTTATTTGGTTACTCGCAGGATCGATCAGATTGATCCTATGGACATAGGTTGATTTTGAAGTTTAATTAATGTGGATAAGGCTTTAAGTAAATTGTTTAAAGTAAATTGCATAAAGGAAAGGCTTGGTAAAATAAACAAGGCTTGAATGTAAAGGTTCGACAGGAATCTTAAAGGGGAAAAGCATGTAAAATACTGGAAAAGTAAATGACTTGAATTGATAAAATTGGTGTTTCACACATACATTTCTCAACAATTCGTTCGCTCACACTGGGTACTTGAATCTAAATGAGTGACTATGTATCTATTGTGAACACACGCGAGAAACTACACGTCTACTCCTATTTATACAAAAACATTCCAAGTAACCGTCGGGCAGTTACACTGCTTCGAGATCAAGCCACTTGTCACGTTCTCCATGCTCGACGCTCCAGATCCTTGCACGTTCGCACGTAGTAACTGCTGGAAACCGTTTTCCCTCCAAAGCTTTGAATTTCAAACTGCTCCACTCTGGACCATCGAACACGTTCGTCAAGAGACGTCTTCGACGAAAACTCCTTCGACGTCGAAAGCAATCAGCCTTCTTCCTTGGAAGAAATCTTCTAAGTATTTTGCCATCTTTCGACGGGCACTTCGACAGGCTTAGCCAGTCGAAAGCATCTTTCAGCTTTTAATGGCTGCCATCAATCAAAACAAAGGTGTCGAATTTAGGAGCCAACACGTCCCCAATTGGTACACCCATCTTCCTCAACCACTATTCCGACGTCCTTGAGAGAAGCCATCTTTAAAGGAAGTTTGGTACTGATGATAGTTTCGGTCGACGCCAAAATCTAGGGAACCTCTTCAAAGTTTTGACAAGGGGTCTCTATGAATTCCCCGTCCATCTCCACATACCTGAAGGAGTTCAGGTGGCTCACCATGTACTCCTCTTCACCATGCACAATGACTATCTTCCCCTTCACCAGATACTTCAACATTTGGTGTAGTGTAGAAGTAACAGCCCCAACTTCATGGATCCAAGGACGACCCAATAAACAAGAGTACGATGGCCTGATGTCCATCACGTAGAAGGTGGACTTAAAAGTTTGAGAGCCTATCTTGACAGGGATGTCCACCTCCCCATGCACCATTCTCTTCGACCCATCAAAAGCCCTTACCACAATGTTACTGGGCTTTAGGGTCAAACCTTCAAAATCCAACCGATCAAGAGCCTTCTTGGGCAGCACATTCAGGGAAGACCCAATATCCACCAGCACATGAGCCATGGTAATTCCCCTGCATTCGATCGAGACATGCAGAGCATCATTGTGTTTTCTCCCTTTCAGAGTTAAGTCAGCATCCGAAAAACCCAGCCCATTATCGGCAGTCAAACTGGCTATATAGTCTTTGAATTAATCGACTGAGGTTTCTTGTGGCACATGCGCGGTCTTGAGGAATGCAATCAAAGCCTTCGCACGGGCCTAGGAACATAACAACAAAGACAACATCGATATCTTCGAAGGGGTCTGCCCCAACTGCTCGACCATATTGTAGTCGCTTTTTTTGATTATTTTTAATATTTCCTCTATCTCTTGCTTAGAGGTCTCTTCGATAATCTTTCTAGGTGCCTCTGTCCGAGCAGGCTCACCCATAGCTTCTTTGCTTCAAGTTCCAGATGACTCTACGACAGGAGTAATAATTAGAGTGAGAACAGGAGTAGCGACAGAAGTACCGGTAGGAATAGCAGATGAAATAACAACATGCTTATTGACAGTCTTCAGGGATATCTCAGGAGAGAAAACCCTTCCACTTCTAGTAATCCTACTGGTCCCTACAATGTTACTGACATCGGGATCAACCTCTTCATTCTTCAGGTCTTGTTTAATGCCATGAGAGTAGATATCGGCGCCATAATTCCAAGGGACAACTTTGTCTGAGGTGTACGGGACAGGACCAAGTCATAGGTATCATTACAGCATTTACCGTTGGACGGTATTCTGTTTTGCTCTGACCTCTCGGACTATAAATGGCACTGGCTTCCTTCTTACCGGTGAAGGGCCTATTTAATGAACTCAAAGAGGTGCCTTTCTGTATTTTACCGCTCCGGATTCCAGCTTCTACCCTTTCTCCAGTTAATATCAGCTCCGTAAAACCAGCCGATGAGCTACCGATTAAATGGTTGAAGAATGGACCAGACAACATCCCAAGAAACATGTTGACCAATTCCCTATCAGACAAAGGGGGTTAGACTCTCCCGGCCAAATCTCTCCACTTCCGCGCATAGTCCTTAAAGCCTTCACCTGCACCCATGGACATACTCTGGAGTTGAGTACGAGTAGGGGCCAGGTCGGCATTGTATTGATACTGCTTGTAAAAAGCAGCAGCCAAATCCTCCCAGTTTTGAACATTGGTTCCCTCCAATTGGTAGAACCATTCGAGCTAAGTCCATGACAGACTGTCTTGAAAGAAGTGGACCCACAAGTTTCTATCAGCGGTGTGGGGCTGGATCTTCCTTACGTAGGAACGGAGATGAAGCTTTGGGTAAGACACCCCATCATATTTTGCAAAAACTGGAGCTTTAAATTTTTGTGGGATGACCACTCCCGACACCAATCCTAGTTTTTTGAAGTCTAACTCAGGTATTCTCTGGACTTCCATGGCACTCAACCGATCCTCTAACTACTTGTATCTATCCTCAATGGGAGGATATTGCTCATCATTGTAGTCCGTATCATTATCAGAAACCTCAGGACTAGGATTCTCCTCCCTTGCTTCTCTTTCTTGGTTTTCCCCTTCTTTGGACGAGGAGGTCAGATTGACTGGTTGCTTCAGCGGCCCCCCAAATCTTCTACCCATATTAAGGATACCAGCAAACTTCTTCTTCTTCTTCTTCTTCTTCTTCTTCTTCTTCTTTTTTCTCTTTCAGGATGAGGGCCTTCAGATCCTCCTGCCCTTTCGCCAGAGTTATGAACATCTGTTGAAATTGAGCATTTTGTGCCTGAATATCTTTTATGCTTTGTTCAGAAGACATCTTTGTTGAATTAAATAGCAAAGGAGACGAGAAACCTGTAATGGTACCTGCTTATGCAATGCTATGGATGATATGCGTATGCAATGATTTCAAAGATTCTTAAAAGCTCAAATTTGCTTAACCAAAAAAGAAACACACGTTTATTGTATTCAATGAGTTTGAATTGTTACAAAGAATGCCTTTTAGGCTTACAAAGAAGTCCTTAAAGCATTAGGGTTTTTACTTTCATTTATCGCTTTAGTTTTTAAGGGTTTGTTTTTGGCTATGTAAATACCCGGAGCCTTGTAATAGCTTAGCTTTAATTTCCGTAAATATTAAACTGTTAGATGTATGATAATAGGGATGCATGACAAGAATATATGATTAATTTTAAAACAGTTAGCAAACCCTAAATGTGAAAAGATAATAAACTTGAAATTGAATCACTCGCACATGCGCACTCCTAGGGTACACTCCCACTTCGGTTTCCTTTGGTAAACGGTCATTGAGTAAAGGGTGTTTTAGTGGTCGTCCTCTTGTCTCAAAGATCAAAGTTTCCTCGGAATGGTTGCTTCGGATATTGTTGCCTCGAATAATTGATCTTAAGACATTAGGGTTATTACTAAGACGTCCTAACATTGCTTTAGTGACCGTACGTCACTTTCGAATTGACCCTCAAAACTCCAACGACGGTGCTACCTACTCACTAATAGTGGGATAGTGCTGTCTAAAGGAAACAAACATAGAAAAATTCTTTTTTCGATTAGGTAGATTAGTTCTTAAGTACTTGCTCAATCCAAACAAACTCTTTCACACTTACACTCCTTTACAAACAAAGTTTTCAAAAACACCTCGTAACACTCTTGAAGACAGAAGCAAGAGTTAAATCGAAGTCAAAACAAAAGCTTTTCAAATCACACAAACACAAAGAAGCAATTTTGAAAATGATGAGCAAGTACCTAAGAGCCCGTAGAAAACTACATATAAAAAGGGTGCTAATATCTTCCCTTTCTATAATCTACCCCCCGTACTCAGAAAATCTTGAAAAAGGAATTTTTCTGTGCTTTTTTCCTTTCCTTGTTGGATAAAATAAAATTTGGTGGAGACTCTTGCTTACCGCGACATTTTGCAAACACAAACGCAAAACGCAAACCAGCATTCCTGAAAACAGTCCTGGTTCTGGCCACCGTATCACAGAACTGGCGACTCTGCTAGGGAGTAAATAAGTGGGGTATAACTTAGGATTAGTTCATCATATTGTTTTATATTGTTTAACTTGATTGCTTTATTTTTGTGGGCTTTGTATCAGAGTTACTATAGATCCTAACCCGGATCTGGGGAACACCTTTTAGGTAAGTAGCAATAAACTGTGAGGGAACTGTACGACGTAGACTGATACAGTTGAAGCAGTAGCTACATTGATGTGGCACATTAGTTGGTACCGGTATCCCTTGTGGAGGAACAAGGAGAATATGGGGCTGCTATATGGATCGTTAAGCATCAACTGACCTTAGAACCTATAATTGACCAACTTGGCCATAGGAAGTAGTGAGATAGCCGGTCTCGGTGTAGAGCTGGGAACTGGTTGATACTCGACGCTACACTCATTGAGACCATACTCTCGAGATAGTTCCGGCCGCAAGAAAAGATTGCGTGAGCTGAAACCATGACCGATGGAGGATGGTCAGTGATATTGATAACCTCTAGAACCCGGTTACTATTATTAGGTCAGGTTGAACCAACTGAACTGCAAGAGGGTAGTACCTAGACTCCATGCAAGCCTAAACTTAAGGGCTATTGTGTGACTTGTTTGCCTTTACCATGTTTGATACCTGCTATAATTGTTGTGTATTTAACCATGACATCATGCATCATGACATAGCATGCATATTTCATTAGACTAACCATTTCAAAGACCGAGGGGATTCATCTTTGTTCTGTTTTGTAGAGTATGGCATCTATGCGCAGAAATACCATTCGAGTCAACTTCGTGCAGATACCTGCTCAGCTCAGAGAGTTAGTTTCAAAAGTTCCTGATACTTCTTCCTTTGTTAGAAGACATGGTCATCTCCTTAGCCTGGTCACTTCAAATTTGGATGAGAAAATGATGAGCGTCCTTTTCCAGTTCTTTGATCCGTTGCATCATTGTTTCACCTTCCCAAACTATCAGCTAGTCCCTACTTTGGAGGAGTTTTCTGATTTACTAGGCATATCTATCCTCGAGCAGACACCCTTCACATGTTTGGAGCAGGTTCCTAGAACCGAGGACATTGCTTCAGCCCTACATCTAAAAAGGGTTGATGGTATCCAATTGGGAGACTCGGAGTGGGGTTAAAGGTTTCTTGGCTAAGTTTTTGATCGATCAAGCTCAACAGTTCTTGGATAGTTTGGACTTTCAAGCATTTGAAGACATCCTGGCTCTCCTCATCTACGGCTTGGTTCTTTTCCCAAATCCATATTCTTTCATAGATGTGAATGCAGTCAAGATCTTCATGTCTCGTAACCCAATGCCTACTCTTCTAGGTGATATTTTACACGCTCTCTATACCCGTACTGTGCGGAGAAGGGGAACCCTCATGTGTTGCACGCCGCTGCTGGCGAGGTGGTTTATTTCGCACCTCCCCAAGTCTGTATTAAAGAATGAGGAAGGTGTAGGTTGGGCTTACAGAATCATGTCCCTTGCTCATACAGACATTTTTTAGAGTTTTAAGGACTTGGAAAGAGTAGCTGTCATTGATCGATGTGGGGAATACCCTAATGTTCCATTTCTTGGAATTCGAGGGGGTATAACCTACAATCCTTGTTTAGCCTTACGATAGTTTGGACGCGCTCGGAGAGACGGTCCTCATGAGCTGCTGCTTACATATATTGTCTTTGATTACAAGGGGGATGTTGATGGGCATCGCCGCAGGTTTATACGAGCTTGGGGCATGGTGAACAGGTCTGACCCACATGAGCTAGGACTGAAGACTTCTCTCTCAATGCAACCCTATCTCCAGTGGGTTCGAGCCCGTGCTCAAAAGCTGGGGATGCCATATGAAGCTGTTTTGCCGATGATTGTAGAGCATACTAATGAAGAAGGTGTTCCTTATACAGTCCTTCATCCCTATATGCCTACTGATCTGGGGGCATTGAAGAGATCTTGGATCCAGTTGAAGGAAGAATGAGATACCTACAGGGAGAAGTATCATGAGCAGGAAAGGAAGATCTTGAGGCTTACAAGGCATCTTGAGAATGAAAGGACAATCAACGATTATGTCAGCATGAAGGGAAAACGACCATGGGATTTCTGATGTCTTTTATTGTTTCTAGCTTAGATTTGCTTTTCAGTTATTTCTTTTGTAACGCCTTAAAGGCATTGTTAAAACATTGTTACAAGTTTTAATCTAATAAAGTGTGTTTTATTTTGTTTTACAAAGTTGAATCTCCCAAAGTCTTTGAAATCATTTCATACGCATTCCATTACCATGCACCTCATTACAGGTACCATTACAGGTCTCTTATCTTCTTCGCTGTTTATTTCAGCACAAAATGTCTTCTGAAACACCTACTGATCAAGCTATTAAGGCTCTTCAAGCTCAGAATGCTCAGTTCCAGGAGATGTTCTTGAACATGGCCAAAGGACAACAAGATTTGAAGACTCTCATCTTGAAGGACAAGAAGAAGAAGAAGAAGGTGGTTCTGCTGAATATGGGCCACAAATTTGGGAATAGGTTGCGAGAGGAAGTTGATCTGTCTCATTCATCTAGAGGGGGAGAGAATCAAGAGGAAAGGAAGGATCCTAGCCCTGTGGTCTCTGATAATGACACTGATTTTGATGATGAACAGTACCCTCCTACTGAGGATAGGTACAAACAACTTGAAGACCGTCTGAGTGCCATGGAGGTTCATAAGGTCCCGGGTTTGGATTTTCGAGATCTGGGGATAACATCAGGGGTGGTGATTCCTCACAATTTTAAGGCTCCGGTCTTTGCTAAGTATGATGGAGTATCTTGTCCAAAGCTCCATCTCCGCTCATACGTCAGAAAGATTCAACCCTATACTACTGATAGAAACCTGTGGGTTCATTTCTTTCAAGACAGTCTGTCAGGGACTCAATTTGAATGGTTCTATCAATTGGAGGGAGCTAATGTCCGCAACTGGGAGGACCTTGCTGCTGCTTTTTACAAGAAATACCAGTATAATGCCGACCTTGCTCCCACGCGTACTCAGCTTCAGGGTATGTCCATGGGTGCGAGCGAAGGTTTTAAGGACTACGCTCAGAAGTGGAGATATCTGGCTGGAAGAGTCCAACCCCCTCTATCTGATAAGGATTTGGTGGATATGTTTCTTGGGACTTTGTCTGGTCCATATTTCAATCATTTGATCAATAGTTCATCGTCTGGGTTCACTGAATTGATTATGACTGGGGAGAGAGTAGAGGCTGGTATCAGAAGTGGCAAAATACAGAAAGGTGCTTCATCAAGTACAGAAAAGAAGCCTTTCAAGAAGGAAGCTAGTGCAATTTACAGCTCGAGGAGCCATAACCGACCTGAGCGCCGCCAAGCAGTGAATGCGGTAGTAATATCAAGACCTACTATTGCCCCATAATGCAACAATCAACAAAGAGTAGAGAGACTGCAAAGACAGTATACTCAGATCAGTATGACCTTGTCTCAAATTCTGTCGCAGTTATTGAAAACCAACCTGGTAACTCTGAGGGAAGCTCCGAAGAATCCCAATACCACCTCTCCGCTATATAATCCGAATGCCCGTTGTGCCTATCACTCTGATAGCCCAAGGCATGATACCAACAACTATTAGGCCTTGAGGAATAAGGTGCAAGATTTGATTGAAGCTAAAGAAATCGAGTTTGACGCACCAGAAAAGCCTAACGTCATGACTGCTCCTATGCCCAAGCATGGAGTGCATGCTGTGGATAATGATTCATTTGTGACCTCTGTGGAAGACATTTCTACTCTGTTGATGACAGTTAAAAAGAACTTATTGTTGGCCGGTTTATTTCCAGGCTGTGGCGAAGGTTGCCACCTATGTTCCATCCTACCTGCTGGTTTCCATTTATTGAAATCAGGTGTTCAACGCTTGATGGATAACAAAGAGATATTGTTTGAGAAGACTGCGATTCCATTGATTCCTGTTGAAGATGTTTCCATAATAACCATTTCCGCCAATCCTTCCAAGGCTTCCTCGAGAAAGCCTGTTAGGATTACATCTGTTCTGAGAGTTGCTCCATTGATCATTACTATTCCCGGTCCTATCCCTTACACTTAGGATAAGGCTGTCCCGTGGCACTATGGGGCCGATGTGTATTATCATGGGATCAAACAAGACTTGAAGGTTGAAGAGGTTAATACTGATATCAGCAATATTGTCGGGTCTAGCAAGGTCACCCGAAGCTGAATACTCTTCTCTCCTGAGATTTCTCCTCCGACTATTCAAAAGCCTGTTGTCATTCCATCAGCCAGTACATCAACTGCTATTCCAATTCTTACTCCATTCATCACCCCTGTCGCCGAGTCATCTAACACTCGGGCAAAGAAGTTACAGGTGGGCCTGCCTGGATGAAGGCACCTAAAAAAGTCATTGTTGAAACCTCTAAGGAGGAGATAGAGGAAATTCTGAAGATTATCAAGAAAAGCGACTACAACATAGTCGAACAGCTGGGGCAAACCCCGTCAAAGATCTCCATGTTATCTCTATAGTTGTGCTCAGAAGCCCATGCAAAGGCTTTAATTGCTTTCCTTAAAACTGCACATGTGCCGCAGGAAACATCTGCTGATCAATTCAAAGACTGTGTGGCTAGTTTGACCGCTGACAACGGGTTGGGTTTCTCCGACGTAGATCTGACTGCCAAAGGAAGGAATCACAATGATGCTCTTCATGTTTCGATCGAGTGCAGGGGAACTACTTTGGCCCACGTGCTGGTGGATCCTGGGTCCTCATTGAATGTTTTACCCAAGAAAGCATTAGATCGGCTGGATTATGAAGGGTTGGTTCTGAAGCCAAGTAATATTGTGGTTAGGGCCTTTGACGGGTCCAAAAGGATGGTACATGGAGAGGTGGATGTCCCTGTTAAGGTTGGTTCCCAGACTTTTGCATCTACGTTCTATGTGATGGATATCCGACCATCTTATTCTTGTTTGCTGGGTCGCCCGTGGATTCATAAAGCTGGGGCAGTGACTTCTACGCTCCATCAGATGTTGAAATATCCAGTGAAGAGGAAGATTGTTACGGTGCAGGGTGAGGAGGAGTACATGGTAAGTCATCTTAATTCCTTTCGCTATGTGGAGATGGATGGGGAGTTCATTGAAACCCCACGCCAGAACTTTGAAGAAGTCCCCTGGACTCTGGCATCGACTGAAATTGTTGCTGAAGAACCTCCTATGAAGATGGCTTCCCTCAAGCATGCTAGGGCTGTTATTGAAAAAGGTGGGTGTGCCAATTGGGGCCAACTTCCTGACTTTGCACACAAGACTGACAAGTTTGGTTTGGGTTTTACTGCAGAAGCTCAAAGGGCGGTTCGACGTGCGCGAATTAGAAGGCCTCCTCTATGCATCAGTAATCCGGGAGTGAATGCAATGGAAGATGATGGTGAAGAGTCAGATTTCGACAGCTAGATTTACCCGACTACCAACGGTGGCTTGAACAATTGGACGGCGAAGGACTTCGTGCCCGTTTCTTTTATTACACAGTAATAGACCTTTGTTTTGATATTTGTAACAGACAATTTGAAACTTTACGGCCCGATGCCTTGCCCGAGGCACTGTGGCCTTGTTTGTGAGGGCTTATTATGTGTCATTTCCATCTATCATCAATAAAGCATTGGGCGTTTTTCTTGCATTACAAATTTTGCGCTCCCTGTTTTTATTTTCTATCTCGCACTTTATCAAAACAGCTATTTGTCTTACACACACTCACATATCATAATACAGGTCCACATCCACTCTGGATCCCACTGATAACGACTCTGCTACTTCCAATTATGACTTCGAAAGTGCGATCAACCAAGAAGAGGACGAAGGTGAGGATGATTGTGAGGTGCCTGGAGAACTTACTAGACTGTTACTACAGGAAGAGAGGGCCATACAGCCTCATGAAGAGCCAGTGGTATCAGTGAATTTGGGTACATAGGAAGACAGGAAAAAGGTCAAAATAAGTGCCAAGTCTATGCTGATAAGGTGCATGTACCTCTAGTTCCTCTGAATGTCTTGACATCTCCTTGGCCTTTTGCAATGTGGGGCATTGATATGATTGGTGAGATCAGACCTACTGCGTCACACGGGCATCGTTTCATCCTGGTAGCTATTGATTATTTCACGAAGTGGGTCGAGACAACTTCCTTTGCTACAGTAACCAAGAACGTCGTGGCGCGGTTTATCCGACATAATCTGATATGTCGATACGGTGTACCAGAGAGGATCATTATGGATAATGGTACAAATCTCAACAATACGATGATCACCGAGCTCTGCAAGCAGTTCAAGATACAGCATCACAACTCTTCTCCCTACCAGCGGAAGATGAATGGGGCTGTTGAAGCGGCTAATAAGAACATCAAGAAGATTGTGCAGAAGATGACAATGACATACAAAGACTGGCATGAGATGTTACCATTCACTCTTCATGGGTACCGTACCTCAGCGCAGACGTCAACAGGGGCAACACCCTATTCCTTGGTATATGGCATGGAGGAAGTCTTGCCCATTGAAGTTCAGCTACCCTCTCTTCGGATTATGAAGGATGCAGGTTTGACCAAGGACGATTAGATCCAGACCCGGCTTGATCAGCTGAACTTAATCGATGAAAAGAGACTTACTGCTATTTTTCATGGTCAAATGTATCAAAAGCGAATGATCAAGGCATTTAACAAGAAAGTCAGACGACAAGAGTATCAAGTCGGTGATCTAGTAATCAAGTGCATCATACTGCCACAAGGTGATCCCAGGGGCAAATGGACCCCTACTTATGAAGGGACATTTGTGGTTAAGAACATTTTCTCAGGAGGAGCTATGATTTTAACCACCATGGATAGTGACGACCTTCCTCACCCCGTCAATGCAGACATAGTGAAAAAATACTACGCATAATCAAAGACCCGCTAGGTTGAGTGGCCTAGGAAAAAATAAGGACTTCCCGGCGAACCAAAAGGGTTCGGGAAAAAGTAAGGGATGAAAATAAAAAAAACTGTACACCCGACAAGTCGAAAATTTGAAAAGGTGACTTGGGCAAAAAAAGGTATCCCGGTGGGCTGAAAACCCGAAAGGGCGGTCCAGGCAAAAATTAGGGATTAAAGCGTAACACTATGTCTCATTGGATCATCTTGCAACCAGACTGTTGTATCGACTATCAAGCTCAGACGACACCAATCAATCTGATCTACCTTCAACCAAGTAGCAAAGTGATGAGACGCTCAAAGATATAAAGGAAATAGCAGAGTTAGAACCCAGTGGGATTGTTCACATAGCTGTTTTTCTTTGTTTTTCACAAGTTGTGTAAATTCTATCATTCGGCGGAGTTCTCTTACTAGGACGTCAGCCTTTTGTACAAAAATGCCTATTTACAGGCCAACTTCAAAATCAATACAATTCAGTTTCACAAAGAAATTTCAAATTGTTTTTCTTTTTCTGTTTTGTTTTGCAAGAATGTCCAATGATTCTTTTTTGATATATGCATTTGAAAATAATTGCTGCTCATAAATATTTACATGCGAAACAAAAGACGATTACTCGTAATTTCAGAAACAGGGGCAAACAAGAAATGTCCGAGCCTTATAGTTGCTCTATTCATCAGGTACATGGATAGACCTAGCTGAAAAAATGTAAAAATGCATACACTCCCCGCAGAGTAGGAAGTACCCGAATACAGTATTATCAACTCTCCACAGTTGAGGTTCGCAACCGCAAATGAGTCAGTAAGATTCTCCAAAAGTAGAGTTTATCTATCCCTAGTGGAGTCTGGAAGATTCTCCCCAAGCAGAGTTCATCTATCACCAGTACTGGAAGATTATCCCCAATAGAGTCTAGAAGATTATCCCCAGTGGAGTTTATTTCTTCCACAAACAAGAAATTTTATCCCCGACAGAGTTTATCATCGCCAGCAACGGTAATTCATCCACAGCCGAGGGTATTTCTCCAAAATCAACAAATCCTCAGCAGAGCATTTCTTCCCCACAGAGTCATTCTCTCACGAATGTATTATCCATCAGGATTATTCTCCCAATCATCTTCGGTCGTTATCCCCAGCGAGCGAAAACTCTTTATATTCTCCAGCGTGTAGTCTGGGATTCATTTTCCCCAGCTAGAGAACATCATAAAAACATTGCATGTCCATACATCACGACATGTGCATACGTATCATACAAAACAATCTCATTTATTTTGAGAACATCATTGCTTGAAACATATCATACATTAAATACGACTAACCTTTACCTTTCAAGAAAGATACAATCAAATTTTCACAAAGTTCAAGCTATGAAGCCCGGGTACGACCGGATAGTATCTTGATTACTCCATCATATTGTGAAGCCCGGAGAACGACCAGATAACAGTATCATACTATCATGAAGCCTGGATTACGACCAGATAGTGGTATCTCTTAAAAGCAAGCTATGAAGCCCGGGTTCAACCGGATAATAGCTTAATCCCCAGCAAGCCGTGAAGCCCGGATTACGACCAGATAGCAAATCAGCAAATACCATGAAGCCTGGATTATGACCAGATAGTGGTATATTATAAACACAAGCTGTGAAGCCCGAATTCGACTGGATAACAGCTCAACAAGTTATTGTGAATCCTGGATTACGACCAGATAGCAATACAAGTTTCTACGAAGCCTGGATTACAACCAGATAGCAGCCAAAGACACTACGAAGCCTGGATTACGACCAGATAGTGGTATATCTTTAATACAAGTTATGAAGCCCAGATTCGACCAGATAGTATCTTGATTTCTCCGAACACCATGAAGCCTGGATTCGACCAGATAATGGTATGAGACATCGTGAAGCCTGGATTACGACCAGATAGCGATAAAGAACACTGAAGCCTGGATTACGACAAGATAACAGTGAGGGACACTGTGAAGCTTGGATTTTGACCAAATAGCAGTTTACCCGGCCAATTACTATGAAGCCCGAATTCGACCGGATATTAGTAGGCCCAACAGTCAAAGAGAAGCCCGGATGCGACCGAATAACCACTTGATTTCTTCTGAAGCCTGGATTTCGACCAGATAAGAAGTGAGGTATTGTGAAGCCTGGATTTCGACCAGATAACAGTACAAGACACCATGAAGCCTGAATTCGACCAGATAATGGTATGAAACATCGTGAAGCCTGGATTACGACCAGATGGCGGTACAAGACACTGTGAAGCTTGAATTTCGACCAAATAGCAGTTTACCTGGACAATTGCTAAGAAGCCCGGAGTCGACCGGATATTAGTGTGCCCTAAGTTCAAGTTGAAGCCCGGATGCGACCAGATAATAATTGAATTCCTTCTGAAGCCTGGATTACGACCAGATAAGAATCGAGAAATTGCGAAGCCTGGATTACGATCAGATAACAAGGTTAATCTCATCTCCCCAGTAAGTAATTGTAAAGCCTAGATTACGACCAGATAGCAGTCATTCTTATCACTATGAAGCCTGGATTACGACCAGATAGTAGTTCATTCTCTCCTCTTCAACTCAGAGACGATTCACCAGTAGAATAACGGACGACCGAAGCTCCTAAAATTCTATTTCTCCTAAGACAAAGAACAACATTCCCCAACGGAATCTTCCTCAACAACAGGTATACAAGCTCTCGCTAAGGAATCTCTTATGCGATCGACACTCCTTAGGATGGCATATTTAAGCCCATCTCCTGTCTTCAATCTCCAAATGACATCTTTAAGCCCATTCCCGACATCACAAGATAAATACTACTTCATGCGAGTGCAAATTTCTGGGCACTCTAGTGTTCAATCATCTTCCACCTTCAGATCACGAAAGGCAGACAAGCCAATCTAAATCTTCAGGTTTAAGAAGATTGAACAGGGGAAGCTGTTGCACCCCAAAATTTCCCCTCCCATATTTCTCAAAACATTTCAAGAAAGAACCTCAAGTTGCTCAAGGAAGTCCAAGGGTTGACCATACAAGCTCTCTCCTAAGACAGTCTACTTCAAAATTAGGGTTTCATGTTGCATCAAGATACTTGAGTCTAAGGGATCCCAAATGCTCACTATTTCCCTAATATGTTATCAAGATCATTCATGTCAAGTTTCAAGCCTTGCAGAGGAAGTTTGCTCAGTCAATTGCTCAAAGGCCTGAAAATCGACTATGCAAGGGCAAAAGTCAATTGTGGCCCACATACAGTCAAACTTCAAAAATTTTGGTAAAAATCCTCATTTTGAAGTATATTTCATCATTTGATCAAGGTTTGGTCATGATTCATCAAGGATTGCTCATAATTCATCAAGAACCAAAAGTTGCTAAATTAGGGTTTTGTAGGAAAAGTCAACTCAACTTTAACCAAGCATAACTTTCTCATAATTAATGAGAAATGACCCATACAAAGCTCAATTTGAAGAGGATGCAATTCCCTACAATCCATCTTCAGCTCCCAAGTTCAAAATATGCACTCATAAGAAGTTATGAATTTAGACATTATAGGTCATTTTGAAAAGTCAACAAAAACACCTTTTTTGTCAAAGCTTCATACATGAAAATGGAATACCAAATTGAGATGAGACCAAAAGGGTTGCGTAGAGGACAAATCAAGCTTTCTAAAAAGTCCAAGAACACCTTCAAGAGTCAAAATTTAGGAAGTTATGCATTGGTGAAGTTGACCCTTTTTGCAAAATTGTCAAAAGTCAATTATGCCTCAAACTGCAATTTTTGCCAAATGGGCCCAATCTTTTGCACTTGTTTTGAGTTGGCACCATGGTCCATGATCCCTAGCCTTTGCCACTTGTAGTTATCTTGTTTTTATTATTTATTTTGATTTTTATTTGAATTAAATCAATTTTAATCAAAACAAATCATGAGAAAAATCCAAAACATTGAAATCTCAAGATTTTGCACATGTTTCAGGTCCTATATCCAGCTAGCATGAGATTGAATTCGTGTAAAGGCTTGGTGTGCACAAAAAGATTGAATTTGGCCTATTTTTGGAAAGATATTCAAAGGAATCAAATCAAAATCAAAAGCCATGATGGAGGAAGATTGAGACCAGGTTTTCAACCCTAATTCATTCCTCAATACATAAGGAACATTGGCAGACCTAAATGAAGGCTAGAGAGAGGCGCACAAGGTCAGAACGAACTTGCAAAAAACAAAGAAAAGTGGCAATTCGAATTCATATTTCCAGGCTATTTCAAGACCCTTTAACCATCCCAATTGCTTCCTGGGATCACAAGCAAGCAAAACCAATCAAGAACAAGGAGTTTCCAGCCCCAAAACGCACTGTAAGTCAGCCACGACCTTGGGTTATTTTTGAAATCGAATTGAGTAATTCTTGCACATTCATCACATTCTAATCATATATTCTTGTTCACCATCATATATGCAAGCTATATGGAACATTTAATTGCATTTTTATGGACTGTATGAGATTTCACCATTGTTAGGGTTTGTAGCTTCGATTTGGGATCTTTGCATACATGTGAAATTGGGCCATGAAAGGGGCACCATTGTGTTCAGCAGGTCCAGAAGAAGCTATCCATGGTCTTAGTTTTTATTTATCATGCTTGTATTGAATTTTGAGATTTGCAGGACCTGTAGCTACGGACATAGTATCGTAGGTAAAAGTCTGTAACTTTTACCAATGGAGCAAGGTTGGGGATGACCTGCATGACACCCTTCTATTGGGTCATTCAAATTTCTGGCGCATTTTCTTTTGTTACCTCAATTAACTCCATTTATTCCATATTATCTATTATTATTTTATATACAAAGCAAACAGCTAGCGCAATTGGTAGTGGTGTGAGTGAAAAAGGCATCAGGGCCTGGGTTCGAATCCCAGGTCCCCCAATTTCTTCATATTATTTTCTTTCATGTAATCAGGCGTGCACGCAGGTTTGAAGCACACCATGTAACCTCATCATCCAATCTGCCAAGTGGCCAGATGGCCAGATCTAAAGGCCATCATCGAAGGAGCATCATGAAGCCTGGTCAATGCAATGCATGTGATCTCAGAAGGTCAACATGGACCTTTGTTTCTTGGGCCCAAATTACTAGCAATGCACCCTCATATTACCTTTGCAGGCACAACTTTCTTTTCTCTATTCTTTTATTTTTCTCAATTAATTTACTTATTTATTTTTACTAACCAAATTAATTATTTTATTTTATCAAAAAAATCACAAAAAATGTTTTTTTCATCCAATTAGAATTAGGTTTATTTTTTTATACAAATGTTAATTAATTAGGTTATTTAATTCTAGGTAACTTTAATTTCTTTTTTGTATAATAAATTAAAATTAATTAGAACAATTAGGGTTTTTTTGTTTCTAACTTAATTATATTCTCTTTTTCTTAAAAGATAACCAAAACACAAAAATAGGTCATATTAATTTATTTTCTTTAATTAATTTAATTACTAATTATTTCTGTATTTAATTTAAAAACTTAATTCTTTTTCTTAAAAATAATTAAAAACAACAAAAAACAATTTTCTCTTTCAATTAGGTTAGAATGGGTCAAAACCCTAGTTCTCTCCCGATCTAAATTTCCTCGCGCACGCTTTATCATTTATTTTTACCATATTAATGTAATTGCTCACAAGTTGTAATAGATTAATTAGGGTTTTTACTTTCATTTATCGCTTTATTTTTTAAGGGTTTGTTTTTGGCTATGTAAATACCCGAAGCCTTGTAATAGCTTAGCTTTAATTTCCGCACTTTAATTTCCGCAAATATTAAACTGTTAGATGTATGATAATAGGGATGCATGACAAGAATGTATGATTAATTTTAAAACAGTTAGCAAACCCTAAATGTGCAAAGATAATAAACTTGAAATTGAATCACTCACACATGCGCACTCCTAGGGTACACTCCCACTTCGGTTGCCTTCGGTAAACGGTCATTGAGTATAGGGTGTTTTAGTGGTCGTCCTCTTGTCTCAAAGATCAAAGTTGCTTCGGATATTGTTGCCTCGAATAATTGATCTTAAGACATTAGGGTTATTACTAAGACGTCCTAACATTGCTTTAGTGACCGTACGTCCCTTTCAAATTGACCCTCAAAACTCCAACGACGGTGCTACCTACTCACTAATAGTGGGATATCGCTTTCTAAAGGAAACAAACATAGAATAATTCTTTTTTGAGTAGGTAGATTAGTTCTTAAGTACTTGCTCAATCCAAACAAACTCTTTGACACTTACACTCATTTACAAACAAAGTTTTCAAAAACACTTTGTAACACTCTTGAAGACAGAAGCAAGAGTTAAATCAAAGTCAAAACAAAAGCTTTTCAAATCACACAAACACAAAGAAGCAATTTTGAAAATGATGAGCAAGTACCTAAGAGCCCGTAGAAAACTACGGATAGAAAGGGTGCTAATACCTTCCCTTTCTATAATCTACCCCCCGTACTTAGAAAATCTCGAAAAAGGAATTTTTCTGTGCTTTTTTCCTTTCCTTGTTGGATAAAATAAAAGTCGGTGGCGACTCTTGCTTACCGCGACATTTTGCAAACACAAACGCAAAACACAAACCAGTATTCCTGAAAACAGTCCCGGTTCTGGCCACCTTATCACACCTTGTCTATCAGGAACTTGGCTAGAAAACCCTTGACTCCGCTTCTTGTTTCCCAATTGGATACCACGTCAACTCGTTTTAGATGAAAATCTGAGGCAATGACTTCTGGCTTAGGAACCTCTTCCAGACCCGTGAAGGGCAACTGTTCAAGAATGGGTATATCCAACAGCTGAGAGAATTCTTCCATGGTAGGCACCAACTGATAGTCTGGAAAGGTGAAACTGTGGTACTTGGGATCGAAGAACTGCAAGAGTACACTCATCATCTTTTCATCAAAGTTTGACGTAACCAGGTTGAGAAGTCAGCCATGTCTCTTAGTGAACACATAATTTTCGGAAACCTTTGATACTAGCTCTTTGAGTTGGGAAGGTATCATCATAAAGCTGATTCGGGTAGTGTTTCTACAAACATAGGCCATGATCTGCAAAACAGAACAAATATAAATTCCCTTGGTCCTTTAAATGGTTAATGCAATAAGAATGGATGCTATGTTATGATGCATGATGTCATGATAAATCACAGGTAGAGCAAACACAGACAAATCATACCAAGTCCTTAGGTTTAAGGCCTGCTTGAGTTTTAAGGTCATACCCTCTTGAAGTTTAGTTGGTTTCAACTTGTCTTAAAAAAGTAATCGGGTTCTAAAGATTTTCAATATCACTGACCATCCTTTATCGAGCATTGTTTCAGCTCAAGCAATCTTTTCTTACGGTCGGAATATCCCAAAAGTCTGATCTCAATGAGTGTAGCATCAAGTATCAACCAATCCTCAGCTCTATACCGAGGCCGACTATCTCACTACTTTCTAATGGCCAAGTTTGTTCAACTAAGGATATAAGGTCCGTTAGTGCTTCAGGACACCACGCAGCGGCCCCGTATTTTCCTCGTTTCCACACGAAGGATACCGGTACCAACCAAAGTGTAACACAAACACAGCCATCGCTTAAACCATATAGGTCTACGCTGTTCAGTCTCCATGATCTATTGCTGTTTACCTAAAAAGTGTCCCCAGATCTGGGTTTAGGATCTTTAATAATACCCAAACAAAACCCTTGAATTTAAAGCAGGCAAGACAAAACAAGGAAGCTATTTTAAAATGACCTAGATCCTAAGGTAAACCCCATTTTATGTCCCCAGCAGAGTCTCCAGTTCTGTGATATGGTGGAAGAACCGACTGTTAATACTGGTTTTCATTTTTTGTTCGCAAATGTCGTGGTAAGCAAGAGTCGCCACCGACTTTTATTTTATCCAATCAAAGGAAAAGGAAAAAGAACAGAAAAAACCTTTTTCAAGAATATTTCTAAGTACGGGGGGTAGATTATAGAAAGGGAAGGTGTTAGCACCCTTTCTATCCATGGTTTTTCATGGGCTCTTAGGTAATTTCTCATTTTAAAAACTTCTTGTGTGTGCTTGTTTTGAAAAGTTTTGTTTTACTTCATTTTAACCCTTGTTTCCGTCCTCAAGAGTGTTACGAAGTTGTTTTTGAAAAACTTTGTCTGAAAAGTGTTTGGTGTGAAAATGTTTGTTTGTTTTGAGCAAGTACCTAACAGTTATCTACCTACTCAAAAAAAGTTTGTTCATTTTCCTTTAGACAATGCTATCCCATTATTGAGAAATAGGTAGCATCGTCGTTGGAGTTTTTAAGGGACATTCGAAAGGGACAAATACAGTCACTAAAGCAATGACTAGGAAACCTTAGTAATTACCCTAAAGTTCTAAAGATCTTTCCGAGGCAACATTCGAATGGGTCATTTTTTATCTTTTAGACTGGAGGGCAACCACTAAAATTCCCTATGCTTAGTGATTGTTTACCGAAGGCAACCAAAGTGAGGCAAACCCTAGGAGTGAACATGTGCATGTGTTTATGTTTCAGTTAATTTAGTCTTTGCACAATTAGGGTTATCTACCGTATTAATTTTCCAGTATTCTTTCCATACAATCCTATTAGCATACATCTAACAATTTATAATTTGCGGGAATTAAAAGTGCGGAGAGTTTAAAGTTCTAGCTATTACATGGATTTTGCAGATACATAATTATTTTTGACTGTAAAATAAAAGCGGAGTTTAAAACCCTAATTACTATTACAAACTCGGAGCAGTTACAATAATAATAAAAAGGAAATTAAAAAATGCGCGCGACAAATTAAAATGTGAGAATTAATTAAGAGACCTAAAAATCCAATTGAAAAAGTATTTTAGTTATTTTTGAGAAAAGATCGAATTATGTACAAATTAAAACTCTAAATTCTAATTAATTTAAATTATAGAAAAAGGAATTAAACTTTCCCTAATTTTAATTAAACTAATTAATTAACAAAATATTTTTTAAAAAAAGATTTTTTTGATGTTTTTGTGACTTTTGATTAATGATAATAAAAATAATTTTGGGGTTATTTTAAAAAGAAAATGATTAGAAAATAATTACAAGAAATTAAAATAGAAAAGATAGAAATTGGGCCTGTTTAAGCAATTAAGGGGGGGTGCCATGAGGAATTTGTCTTTAGGCCCAAAAAGCTGAGCCCAGCCAGCGCGTCTGATTCTGAGTTGGCCAAGTTTGGAAGGTATACCATGGTCTTTCATTGATAGGCGTTGGTTCTGGATTGATGATGAATCCAGTGGTTGAGATCCTGGGTTGCATAGTGGATGTTTGGAGGCATGATGCACATGATCAGCTGAAACAAAGTTAGAAAATAAAATTTTTGGGACCTGGGATCGAACCCAGGTCCTCTACCTTTTCCAAACACACTCTTCACCACTGGGCCACCTCTATGTTGGATATTTTCTCACTACTTTCTAATGGCCAAGTTTGTTCAACTAAGGTTCTAAGGTCCGTTAGTGCTTCACGACACCACGCGGCGGCCCCGTATTCTCCTCGTTTCCACACGAAGGATACCGCTACCAACCAAAGTGTCACACCAACACAGCCATCGCTTAAACCATATCGGTCTATGTTGTACAGTCTCCACGATCTATTGTTGTTTACCTAAAAAGTGTCCCTAGATCCGGGTGTAGGATCTTTAATAATACCTAAACAAAACCCTTGAATTTAAAGCAGGCAAGACAAAACAAGGAAGAAATTTTAAAATGACCTAGATCCTAAGGTAAACCCCACTTTATGTCCCCTGCAAAGTCGCCACTTCTGTGATACGGTGGTAGAACTGACTGTTAATACTGGTTTGCGTTTTTTGTTTGCAAATGTCGCGGTAAGCCAGAGTCGCCAACGAATTTTATTTTATCCAATCAAAGGAAAAGGAAAAAGAACAGAAAAAATCTTTTTCGAGAATATTTGAGTACGGGGGGTAGATTATAGAAAGGGAAGGTGTTAGCACCCTTTCTATCCATGGTTTTCCATGGGCTCTTAGGTACTTGCTCATTTTAAAAATGCTTGTGTGTGCTTGTTTTGAAAAGTTTTGTTTTACTTCATTTTAATCCTTGTTTCCGTCCTCAAGAGTGTTACGAAGTTGTTTTTGAAAAACTTTGTCTGAAAAGTGTTTGGTGTGAAAATGTTTGTTTGTTTTGAGCAAGTACCTAACAGTTATCTACCTACTCAAAAAAAGTTTGTTCGTTTTCCTTTAGACAATGCTATCCCATTAATGAGAAATAGGTAGCATCGTCGTTGGGGTTTTTAAGGGACGTTCAAAAGAGACAAATACAATCACTAAAGCAATGACTAGGAAACCTTAGTAATTATCCTAAAGTCCTAAAGATCTTTCCGAGGCAACATTCAAATGGGTCATTTTTGATCTTTTAGACTGGAGGGCAACCACTAAAATTCCCTATGCTTAGTGATTGTTTACCGAAGGCAACCGAAGTGAGGCAAACCCTAGGAGTGAACATGTACATGTGTTTATGTTTCAGTTAATTTAGTCTTTGCACAATTAGGGTTATCTGTCATATTAATTTTCCAGTATTCTTTCCATACAATCCTATTAGCATACATCTAACAGTTTATAATTTGCGGGAATTAAAAGTGCGGAAAGTTTAAAGTTCTAGCTATTACATGGATTTCGTAGGTACAAAATTATTTTTGACTGTAAAATAAAAGCGGAATTTAAAACCCTAATTACTATTACAAACTCGGAGCAGTTACAATAATAACAAAAAGGAAATTAAAAAAGTGTGCGCGACGAATTAAAATGCGAGAATTAATTAGGAGACCTAAAAATCCAATTGAAAAAGTATTTTAGTTATATTTGAGAAAAGATCGAATTATGTACAAATTAAAACTCTAAATTCTAATTAATTTAAATTATAGAAAAAGGAATTAAATTTGCCCTAATTTTAATTAAACTAATTAATTAACAAAATATTTAAAAAAAAAAGATTTTTTTGATGTTTTTGTGACTTTTGATTAAATGATAATAAAAATAATTTTTGGTGTTATTTTAAAAAGAAAAAGATTAGAAAATAATTAAAAGAAATTAAAATAGAAAAGATAGAAATTGGGCCTGTTTAAGCAATTGGGGGGGGGGGGGGGGTGCCATGAGGAATTTGTCTTTAGGCCCAAAGAGCCGAGCCTAGCCAGCGCGCCTGATTCTGTGTTGGCCAAGTTTGAAAGGTATACCATGGTCTTTCTTTGACAGGCGTAGGTTCTGGATTGATGATGAATCCATTGGTTGAGATCCTGGGTTGCATAGTGGATGTTTGGAGGCATGATGCACATGATTAGCTGAAACAAAGTTAGAAAATAAAATTGTTGGGACCTGGGATCGAACCCAGGTCCTCTACCTTTCCAAACACACGCTTCACCATTGGGCCACCTGTTCTTGTTTGTTATAATATTAAAATGAAAACAATATAATGCAAATTAGTCACAAGCTTCAGAAAACGCGCGAATATTTAAATTGCCCAATGGTGGTCAGCCACGTCGTTATCTCTTTCCCCAGGACTGTCGTTTTTGACAACAACCTTTTACCTACGGTCAAATGCGTCGCTTTATGCTATAACGACGGTATTGGTCTGTAGCTACAAACCTGCAATATCTCAAAATGCACAACAAGCAATATTAATTAGAACTAAGGACATAGACCCACTAAGCATCTTGCCCTGAGTCCATTGGTATCATTAACCAACCCTAATTTGGCCTCTACAGAGAAACCCTAATTTGAAGCTTCCAAATCCTAATAATGGCATAAGCTTGTTCCTGCACTAGAAATTAAATTCAGGCTATCAAAAATATCACAAACATGATTATGAATACATTTATGCAAGCAAATTGGATTAAAAGTACGTAGAACCCTGAAAACGAATTTGAGTTCAGAGGGTGCAAACCGTGTGGATTATGTGATGATTCATGGAGCTTTGAGGCGTGCAAACAATCGTGTTAGCTTCTGGGAAGGTCCAAGAAACAATTGGTAGCTTTGAAATTCTTTGAATCGGCCTCTAAATTGAAAATCGATCTACCACTTTTTTGACAATTTTTCAGTTTTTGTTTGCAGCTTTTACGACCACTAACTCTATTTTTCTGGCTTGGTTGTGTCCTATATATGTACTGCAATTGATTAGGTCAACAAAACTGCATGGTATCTTGGTGAATTAAAGAGATTCGATTTGTTTTTGTTTTTGTATAATATCTTTCCGAAACAACCAAAATCATGCTATTTTTGATTCAATCAACCCTTGCGCCACTTGGATATGATATGCTAGCTTGATTGGATTTGATTCCACCAAAAATTTGATCACAAAACAAATCTTTGATATTTTTTGCTATTTATTTGATTTAATTTGACTTTTAAATGATAAAAATCAAAATCAAAATAAATAAATTAAGAAAATAATGTGTGAGTGCTGATTTGGGTCATGGACAATGTCACAAGCAATATTCAATCATGAAACACTAAGCCCACTTGACAAAAAATGTGTTTTTGAGCATATTTGACTTTTGGCAATTTTGCAAAAAATGCAAACTTTGCCAAGGCACATCTCCTCCAATTTTAACCCTAGAGAGGTGTTCTTGGACTTTTTAGAAAACTTAGGATGTCCCCTAAACAACCCTTTTGGTCTCATCTCAATTGGGTCTTCCATGTTTGTGTAAGAAGCTTTGACCCCAAAAGGTGTTTTTGTTGACTTTTCAAAAAGACTTATAATGTAGAAATTCATATCTTTTGATGAGTGCATATTTTGAACTTGAGGGATGAATATGTGTTGTAGGGAATTGCATCCACTTCAAAATGAGATTTGGATGGAAATTTTTTGATAAAGTATGAGGAAGTTATGCTTGGTCAAAGTTTGGTTGACTTTTCTTGAGAGACCCTAATTTAGCAACTTTTGGGTTTTGATGAATTTGGGGCATTCCTTGGGGAATCATGATCAACCCTTGATAAAATGATTAATATTACTTTAAAATGTTGATGTTGACCAAAAATCTTGAAGTTTGACTGTATGTGGGCCACAATTGACTTTTGACCTAATATAGTTAATTTTTAGGCATCTAAGCAGTTGACTAAGCAAACCTCTTGTGCAAGGCATAAAAATTGACATGGATGATCTTGAGAACATATTAGGACCATGGAAAGCATTTGGCACCTTTGGAGCTTCCATACCCTGATGAAAATGGTAACCCTAATTTGGGCTACATTACCTTAGGAGAGAGTTTGTCTGGTCAACTCTTGGGCATCCTTGAGCAACTTGAGGACCTCAATGGGCATGTGTTAAGTAAAATGAGAGGGAAAATTTTGGGGTACAACAACCATGTTCACGTCTAGGCTGGCATGTAAAGCCTTAATCCAATCCTAATCCAAATCCTGAGAACATCTAAACACAAATAATTAGTAAACAATGCATGGATTTAAGATTTCAGATGCAAGAAATTTACCGATCAGAGAATGATGGCTAGGATCCTTCTGGGCACGACTGGGAGTGATATTTGCCTGGATCTATTACCGAGAAGGCCAAGAAGGTGAATAAATGCCTGAAACTTATTGAGAGTGGCTGGAGAATGGGTTTTTGGGTTGCCCTAACTCGAATTTATTTTTGAGAGTTTTTTGTTCTGTATAGGCAGCTTGATCGTGTCCTTTGCATTTGCTTGGCTTTCCTTTAAATAGAGGATGGAAATAACTCACTAAACATGGCAAGGAATCATAACATCAAGCCATGATTAAACAAGAATCAAACACTTTGAAAACTTGCCATTTTTGAGATATTATTTCCTTCTTTAACCCATGCACGGTCTTTGCAAGTTCTAACAGGCTAGCATGAGTTGTATGGGCCTGTAAATGACTCATCATGTGCTTGGCCCAAAGGTTTTCTATTTTATTTATTTATTTTGAAATTATTTGAATAAAAACAAAATATAATATAAATAAAATAACAAGAAAATATAGAGCAAGGTGTGAGTGAGCTTAGTAGTCTTTCACAGGGTCATGGACATGTTTGAAGCCCAAAAAGTTAGGTTATAAGTCCAAAATTTCAAGTTTGCACATTTTGCATTTCATGTATTTCCTCAAAATTTCACAACTTGTGCAACTCATAATTTGCTCAATTTTAATCTTTTGAAGATGATATAGGACTTTTTGAAAATATTAAGATGTCCTTTACAATTTATCTTTTGATAATTTTTGCATTTGGAGAAATTATCTTTATGTAAGTTGCCTTGACAAAAAGTGTCTTTTTGTTGACTTTTGAAAATGACATGTAACGTATTAGCTCATATCTTTCAAATGAAGCATTTTTTAGACTTGAGCATAAATTCAAAATTGTAGAGAATTGAATTTCCTTCAAAATGGGATTTGGTTGGGGAAAATTTGATGAAGCATGTGAAAGTTATGCTTGGTCAAAGTTCAGTTGACTTCTTCTAAGGAAAACCGTAATTTGACAATTTTTTTACTTTTGATGATCTGAGGGATTTCCTTGAGGAATCATGATAAACCTTTGTTAAAATGATGAATATCATTTCAAATTGTTTATGTTGACCAAAAAAACTTGAATTTTGACTGTATGTTGACCATAGTTGACTTCTTACCTAATACAGTTGATTTTCAATCATTTGAGCCATTGACTGAGCAAACTTGTGATGCAAGACTTAAAACTTGACATGAACACTATCGAGGACCTATGATGAGCCATGAAAACCATTTGAGACCTTGGAAAACAAAACTTACTTGAGGAACACAAAACCTTAGTTGTAAACCTTTTGCTTAGGAGGAGGTTTTGATTAGTCAACTCTTGAGATTTTTGAGCATTTTGAGAAACCCTTGAAAGAATGTCTTGAAGAACAATGGGAGGGAAAATTTTGGGGTACAACGTCTGCCCCTATTCAATCTTCTTAAACCTGGAGAGTTAGATTGGCATGTCCACCATTCGTGACTTGAAGGTGGAAGATGATTGAACACATAAGTCCCATAAATTTGAACTTGCTGATGCACGAAGTAACACTGTTAGTTAATTATACCGGGAATGGGCTTATAGATTCCATTTGGAGAAGTTACAGTGAGTCGTCGGAGATGGGCTTATAGATGCCATCCAAAGTAACCATTGGATTCAATTGGAAGAAGTATCAGAATAAATATACACTCGATTTAATCTGAGCCAGAAGAGGTATATGCTTGTCTTCAACTGGAATAAGTATCAGAATAAATCTACACTTGATTTAATCTGAGCTAGAAGATGTATATGTTCGACTTTAACTGGAAGAAGTATCAAAATAAATCTATGGTAGATTTAATCTAAGCCATAAAATGCTTACAATGGTCTTCAACTGGAAGAAGTATCAGAATAAATCTATACTTGATTTAATCTGAGTCAGAAGATATCTACGACCGTCTTCAACTGGAGGAAGTATCAGAATAAATCCACGCTTGATCTAATCTGAGCCAGAAGATGTTTATGCTCGGATTTAACTCAGAGAGGTATTAGAATAAATCTACGCTCGATTTACTCTGAGCCAAAAAATGTTTAAGCTCGAATTTAACTGGAAGAAGTATCAAAATAAATCTATGCTCGATTTAATCTGAGCCAGAAAACGTCTACGACCGTCTTCAACTGGAAGAAGTATCAGAATAAATCTACGTTTGATTTAAATTGAGCCAGATGATATCCACGCTCGCCTTTATCTGGAAGAAGTATCAGAATAAATCTACGCTTAGTTTAATCTGCGCCAGAAAATGTCTACGACCGTCTTCAATTGGAAGAAGTATTAGAATAGATCCATGCTCGATCTAATCTGAGCCAGAAGATATTCATGCTCGTCTTTATCTGGAAGAAGTATTAGAATAAATCTACGCTTGATTTAATCTGATCCAGAAAATGTCTACGACCGTCTTCAACTGGAAGAAGTATCATAATAGATCCATGCTCAATTTAATCTGAGCCAGAAGATATTCATGCTCGTCTTTATCTAGAAGATGTATCAGAATAAATCTACACTTTATTTAATCTGAGACAGAAAATGTCTACGACCGTCTTCAACTGGAAGAAGTATCAGAATAGATCTACGGCCGATCTAATCTGAGCCAGAAGATGTTTAAGCTCGACTTTAACCGAAATAAGTATCAGAATAAATCTATGATCGATTTAATCTGAGCCAGAAAACATCTATGATCGTCTTTAACTGGAAGAAGTATCAGAATAAATCTATGTTTGATTTAAATTGAGCCAGAAGATATTCACGCTCGCCTTTATCTGGAAGAAGTATCCGAATAAATTTACGCTTAATTTAATCTGAGCTAGAAGATGTATATGTTCGAATTTAACTGGAAGAAGTGTTAGAATAAATCTATGGTCGATTTAATTTGAGCCAGAAAATGCCTACGATGGTCTTCAAATGGAAGAAGTATCAGAATAAATCTATACTTGATTTAATCTGAGTCAGAAGATATCTACAACCGTCTTCAACTGGAGGAAGTATCAGAATAAATCAAAGCTTGATCTAATCTGAGCCATAAGATGTTTCTGCTCGACATTAACTGGGAGAGGTATTAGAATAAATCTACCCTCGATTTAATCCGAGCCAGAAAATGTTTATGCTTGACTTTAGATGGAAGAAGTATCAGAATAAATATATGATCGATTTAATCAGAGCCAGAAATCTTCTACGACCGTCTTCAACTGGAAGAAGTATCAGAATAAATCTATGTTTGATTTAAACTGATCCAGAAGATATCCACGCTCGCCTTTATCTGGAAGAAGTATCATAATAAATCTACGCTTGATTTAATTTGAGCCAGAAAATGTCTACGACCATCTTCAATTGGGAGAAGTATCATAATAGATCCATGCTCGATCTAATATGAGCAAGAAGATATTCGCGCTCGTCTTCAACTGGAAGAAGTATCAGAAATGATCTACACCTGACCTAATATGAGCTAGAAGATGTTTATGCCCGACTTTAAATGGAAGAAGTATCAGAATAAAAGTATGCTCGATTTAATCTGAGCAAAAAATGTATATGATCGTCTTCAACTGTAAGAAGTATCAGAATAGATCCATGCTCGATCTAATCTGAGCCAGAAGATATTCACGCTCGTCTTTATCTGGAAGAAGTATGAGAATAAATCTATGCTTGATTTTATCTGAGCCAGAAAATGTACGACCGTCTTCAACTAGAAGAAGTATCAGAATAGATCCATGCTCGATCTAATCTGAGCCAGAAGATATTCACGCTCGTCTTTATCTGCAAGAAGTATCAGAATAAATCTACGCTTTATTTAATCTGAGCCAAACAATGTCTACGACCGTCTTAAACTGGAAGAAGTATCATAATAGATCGACGCCCGATCTAATCTGAGCCAGAAGATGTTTATACTCGACTTTAACTGGAATAAGTATCAGAATAAATCTATGCTCGATTTAATCTGAGCCAGAAAACATCTATGATCGTCTTGAACTGGAAGAAGTATCAGAATAAATCAATTTTTGATTTAAATTAAACCAAAAGATATCCACGCTCACCTTTATCTGGAAGAAGTATCAGAATAAATCTACGCTTGATTTAATATGAGCCAGAAAATGTCTACGAACATCTTCAATTGGAAGAAGTATCATAACAGATCCATGCTCGATCTAATCTGAGCCAGAAGATATTCATGCTACTCTTCAACTAGAAGAAGTATCAGAATAGATCTACGACCGACTTAATATTAGTCAGAGGATGTATATGCTCGACTTTAACTGGAAGAAGTATAAGTATAAATCTATGCTCGATTTAATCTAAGCCAGAAAATGTCTATAATCGTCTTCAACTGGAAGAAGTATCAGAATAAATCCATGATTGATTTAAATTAAACCAGAAGATATCCATGCTCGCCTTTATATGGAAGAAGTATCAGAATAAATCTACGCTTGATTTAAGCTGAGCCTGAAAATGTCTACGACCGTCTTCAACTAGAAGAAGTATCATAATAGATCCATGCTCGATCTAATCTGAGCCATAAGATATTCACACTCGTCTTCAACTTGAAGAAGTATCAGAATAGATCTACGCGCGATCTAATCTGAGCCAGAAGATGTTTATGCTCGCCTTTATCTGGAAGAAGTATCTGAATAAATCTACGCTTCATTTAATCTGAGCCAGAAAATATCTACGTCCGTCTTCAATTGGAAGAACTATCAGAATAGATCCATGCCCGATCTTATCTGAGCCATAAGATATTCACGCTCGTCTTTATCTGGAAAAAGTATCAAAATAAATATATGCTTAATTTAATCTGAGCCAGAAAATGTCTACGACCTTCTTCAAATGGAAGAAGTATCAGAAAAGATCCATGCTCGATCTAATCTGAGCAAGAAGATATTCACGCTCCTCTTTATCTGGAAGATGTATCAGAATAAATCTATGCTTTATTTAATTTGAGCCAAAAAATGTCTACGATCTTCTTCAACTGAAATAAGCATCAAAATAGATCTACGCCGATCTAATATGAGCCAGAAGATGTTTATGCTCGACTTTAATAGGAAGAAGTATCAGGATAAATCTACGATCAATTTAATCTGAGCGAAAAAACGTCTATGACCATCTTTAACTGGAAGAAGTATCAGAATAACTCTATGTTTGATTTAAATTGAGCCAGAAGATATCCACGCTCTCCTTTATCTGGAAGAAGTATCAGAATAAATCTACGCTTGATTTAATCTGAGCTAGAAGATGTATATGTTCGACTTTAATTGGAAGAAGTGTCAGAATAAATCTATGGTCAATTTAATCTGAGCCAGAAGATATATACGACTGTCTTCAAATGGAAGAAGTATCAGAATAAATCCACGCTTGATCTAATCTGAGCCATAAGATGTTTATGCTCGACATTAACTGGGAGAGGTATTAGAATAAATCTACGCTCAATTTAATCTGAGATAGAAAATGTTTATGCTCGACTTTAACTGGAAGAAGTATCAATATAAATCTATGCTCGATTTAATCTGAGCCAGAAAATGTCTATGATCGTCTTCAACTGGAAGAAGTATAAGAATAAATCTATGTTTGATTTACATTGAGCCAGAAGATATCCACGCCGGCCTTTATCTGGAAGAAGTATCAGAATAAATCTACGCTTGATTTAATCTGAGCCAAAAAATGTCTACGAACATCTTCAACTGGAAGAAGTATCAGAATAGATCCATGCTCGATCTAATCTGAGCCAGAAGATATTCACGCTCGTCTTCAACTAGAAGAAGTATCAGAATAGATCTACGCCCGAAAAAATCTGAGCCAGAAGATGTTTATGCTCGACTTTAAATGAAAGAAGTACCAGAATAAAAGTATGCTCGATTTAATCTGAGCTAAAAAATGTATAAGATCGTCTTCAACTGTAAGAAGTATCAGAATAGATACATGCTCGATCTAATCTGAGCCTGAAGATATTCATGCTCGTCTTTATCTGGAAGAAGTATCATAATAAATCTCTGCTTGATTTAATCTGAGCCAGAAAATGTATACGACTGTCTTCAACTAGAAGAAGTATCAGAATAGATCCTGCTCGATCTAATCTGATCCAGAAGATATTTACAGTCGTATTTATCTGGAAGAAGTATCAAAATAAACCTACGCTTTATTTATTCTGAGCAAGAAAATGTCTACGACCATTTTCAACTGGAAGAAGTATCATAATAGATCTACGCCCGATCTAATCTGAGCCAGAAGATGTTTATACTCGACTTTAACTGGAAGAAGTATCATAATAAATCTATGCTCGATTTAATCTAAGCTAGAAAACATCTATGATCGTCTTGAACTGGAAGAAGTATCAGAATAAATCTATGTTTGATTTAAATTAAACCAAAAGATATCCACGCTCGCCTTTATTTGGAAGAAGTATCAAAATAAATCTACGTTTGATTTAATCTGAGCCAGAAAATGTCTACGAACATCTTCAACTAGAAGAAGTATCAGAATAGATCCATGCTCGATCTAATATGAGCCAGAAGATATTCACGCTAGTCTTCAACTGGAAGAAGTATCAGAATAGATATACGACCGACCTAATCTGAACCAGAAGATGTTTATGCTCGACTTTAACTGGAAGAAGTATAAGAATAAATATATGCTCGATTTAATCTAAGCCAGAAAACGTGTATAATCGTCTTCAACTAGAAGACGTATCAGAATAAATCTATGTTTGATTTACATTGAACTAGAAGATATCCACGCTAGCCTTTATCTGGAAGACGTATTAGAATAAATCTACGCTTGATTTAATCTAAGCCAAAAAATGTCTACGACCGTCTTCAACTGAAAGAAGTATCAGAATAGATTCATGCTCGATCTAATCTGAGCCAGAATATATTCACGCTCATCTTCAACTTGAAGAAGTATCAGAATAGATCTACGCCCGATCTAATATGAGCCAGAAGATGTTTAGGCTCGCCTTTATCTGGAAGAAGTATCTGAATAAATCTACGCTTGATTTAATCAGAGCCAGAAAATGTCTACGACCATCTTCAATTGGAAGAAGTATCAGAATAAATCCATACTCGACCTAATCTGAGCCAGAAGATATTCATGCTTGTCTTTATCTGGAATAAATATCAGAATAAATCTACGCTTGATTTAATCTAAGCCATAAAATGGCTACGACCGTCTTCAACTGGAAGAAGTATCAGAATAGATCCATGTTCGATCTAATCTGAGCTAGAAGATATTAATTCCCATCTTTATCTTGAAGATGTATCAGAATAAATCTACGCTTTATTTTATCTGAGCCAGAAAATGTCTACGACCGTCTTGAACTGGAAGAAGTATCAGAATAGATCTACGCCCAATCTAATCTTAGCCAGAAGATGTTTATGCTCGACTTTAACAGGAAGAAGTATTAGAATAAATCTATGATCGATTTAATGTGAGCCAGAAAACGTCTATGATCATCTTCAATTAGAAGAAGTATCAAAATAAATCTATGTTTGATTTAAATTGAGCCAGAAGATATCCACGCTCGCCTTTATATGGAAGAATCATCAGAATAAATATACGCTTGATTTAATCTGATCTAGAAAATGTATATGTTAGACTTTAACTGGAAGACGTGTTAGAATAAATCTATGGTCGATTTAATCTGATCCAGAAAAAGCCTACGATGGTCTTCAAATGGAAGAAGTATCGGAATAAATCTATACTTGATTTAATCTGAGTCAGAAGATATCTACGACTGTCTTCAACTTCAGGAAGTATCAGAATAAATCCATGCTTGATCTAATCTGAGCCATAAGATGTTTATGCTCGACATTAACTGGGAGAGGTATTAGAATAAATCTACGCTCGATTTAATCTAAGCCAGAAAATGTATATGCTAGACTTTAACTGGAAGAAGTATCAGAATAAATCTATGCTCTATTTAATCTGACCCAGAAAACATCTACGATCGTCTTCAATTGGAAAAGGTATCAGAATAAATCTATGTTTGATTTAAACTGAGCCAAAAGATATCCACGCTCGCCTTTATCAGGAAGAAGTATCAGAATAAATCTACACTTGATTTAATCTGAGCTAGAAAATGTCTACGACCATCTTCAATTGTAAGAAGTATCAGAATAGATCCATGCTCGATCTAATCCGAGCCAGAAGATATTCACGCTCGTCTTCAACAGGAAGAAGTATCAGAATAGACCTACGCCCGACCAAATCTGAGCCAGAAGATGTTTATGCTCTACTTTAACTGGAATAAGTATCAGAATAAAAGTATGCTCAATTTAATCTGAGTTAAAAAATGTATAAGATCGTCTTCAACTGTAAGAAGTATCAGAATAGATACATGCTCTATCTAATCTGAGCCTGAAGATATTCATGCTCGTCTTTATCTGGAAGAAGTATCATAATAAATCTATGCTTGATTTAATCTGAGCCAGAAAATGTCTACGACCGTCTTCAACTAGAAGAAGTATCAAAATAGATCCATGTTCGATCTAATCTGAGCCAGAAGATATTGACGCTCATATTTATCTGGAAGAAGTATCAAAATAAACCTACGCTATTCTGAGCAAGAAAATGTCTACGACCATTTTCAACTGGAAGAAGTATCATAATAGATCTACGCCCGATCTAATCTGAGCCAGAAGATGTTTATACTCGACTTTAACTGGAAGAAGTATGAAAATAAATCTATGCTCGATTTAATCTGAGCCAGAAAATGTCTATGATTGTCTTGAACTGAAAGAAGTATCAGAATAAATCTATGTTTGATTTAAATTAAACCAAAAGATATCCACGCTCGCCTTTATCTGGAAGAAGTATCGGAATAAATCTACGCTTGATTTAATCAGAGCCAGAAAATGTCTATGAACATCTTCAACTGGAAGAAGTATAATAATATATCCATGCTCGATCTAATATGAGCCAGAAGATATTCACGCTAGTCTTCAACTGGTAGAAGTATCAGAATAAATCTACGCCCGACCTAATCTGAGCCAGAAGATGTTTATGCTCGACTTTAACTGGAAGAAGTATAAGAATAAATCTATGCTCGATTTAATCTAAGCCAGAAAACGTGTATAATCGTCTTCAACTAGAAGAAGTATCAGAAAAAATCTATGTTTGATTTACATTGAACCAGAAGATATCCATGCTCGCCTTTATCTGGAAGACGTATTAGAATAAATCTACGCTTGATTTAATCTAAGCCAAAAAATGTCTACGACCGTCTTCAACTGAAAAAAGTATCAGAATAGATTCATGCTCGATCTAATATGAGCCAGAATATATTCACACTCGTCTTCAACTTGAAGAAGTATCAGAATAGATCTACGCCCGATCTAATATGAGTCGGTAGATGTTTATGCTCACCTTTATCTGGAAGAAGTATCTGAATAAATCTACGCTTTATTTAATCAGAGCCAGAAAATGTCTACGACCATCTTCAATTGGAAGAAGTATCAGAAAAGATCCATACTCGATCCAATCTGAGCCAGAAGATATTCATGCTCGTCTTTATCTGGAAGTAGTATCAGAATAAATCTACGCTTGATTTAATCTAATCCATAAAATGGCTACAACCGTCTTCAACTGAAAGTAGTATCAGAATAGATCCATGTTCGATCTAATCTCAGCTAGAAGATATTCATGCCCGTCTTTATCTGGAAGATGTTTCAGAATAAATCTACGCTTTATTTTATCTGAGCCAGAAAATGTCTACGACCTTCTTGAACTGGAAGAATTATCAGAATAGATCTACGCCCAATCTAATCTGAGCTAGAAGATGTTTATGCTCGACTTTAACAGGAAGAAGTATCAGAATAAATCTATAATCGATTTAATCTAAGCCAGAAAACGTCTATGATCATCTTCAATTAGAAGAAGTATCAGAATAAATCTATGTTTGATTTAAATTAAGCCAGAAGATATCCATGCTCGCCTTTATCTGGAAGAATTATCAGAATAAATCTACTCTTGATTTAATCTGATCTAGAAGATGTATATGTTCGACTTTAACTGGAAGAAGTGTTAGCATAAATCTATGGTCGATTTAATCTGAGCCAGAAAATGCCTACGATGGTCTTCAAATGGAAGAAGTATCAGAATAAATCTATACTTGATTTAATCTGAGTCAGAAGATATCTTCGAGTGTCTTCAACTGCAGGAAGTATCAGAATAAATCCATGCTTGATCTAATCCGAGCCATAAGATGTTTATGCTCGACATTAACTGGGAGAGGTATTAGAATAAATCTATGCTCGATTTAATTTGAGCCAGAAAATATTTATGCTAGACTTTAACTGGAAGAAGTATCAGAATAAATCTATGCTCGATTTAATCTGAGCCAGAAAACATCTATGATCGTCTTCAATTGGAAAAGGTATCAGAATAAATCTATGTTTGATTTAAACTGAGCCAAAAGATATCCACGCTCGCCTTTATCAGGAAGAAGTATTAGAATAAATCTACGCTTGATTTAATCTGAGCCAGAAAATGTCTATGACCATCTTCAATTGTAAGAAGTATCAAAATAGATCCATGCTCGATCTAATCTGATCTAGAAGATATTCACGCTCGTCTTCATCTGGAAGAAGTATCAGAATAGATCTACGCCCGACCAAATCTGAGCCAGAAGATGTTTATGCTCGACTTTAACTGGAATAAGTATCAGAATAAAAGTATGCTCGGTTTAATCTGAGCCAAAAAATGTATACGATCATCTTCAACTGTAAGAAGTATCAGAATAGATCCATGCTGGATCTAATCTGAGCCAGAAGATATTCACGCTCGTATTTATCTAGAAGAAGTATCAAAATAAATTTATGCTTGATTTAATTTGAGCCAGAAAATGTCTACGATCGTCTTCAACTAGAAGAAGTATCAGAATAGATCCATGCTCGATCTAATATGAGCCAGAAGATATTCACACTCGTCTTTATCTGGAAGAAGTATCAGAATAAATCTACGCTTTATTTAATCTGAGCCAGAAAATGTCTACGACCGTCTTCAATTAGAAGAAGTATCATAATAGATCTACGCCTGATCTAATCTGAGCTAGAAGATGTTTATACTCGACTTTAACTGGAAGAAGTATCAAAATAAATCTATGCTAGATTTAATCTGAGCCAGAAAACGTCTATGATCATCTTGAACTGGAAGAAGTATCATAATAAATCTATGTTTGATTTAAATTAAGCCAGAATATATCCACGCTCGCCTTTATTTGGAAGAAGTATATGAATAAATCTACGCTTGATTTAATCTGAGCTAGAAAATGTCTACGACCATCTTCAACTGGAAGAAGTATCAGAATAGATCCATGCTCGATCTAATCTGAGCCAGAAGATATTCATGCTAGTCTTCAATTGGAAGAAGTATCAGAATAGATCTACGCCCGACCTAATCTGAGCTAGAAGATGTTTATGCTCTACTTTAACTGGAAGAAGTATAAGAATAAATCTATGCTCGATTTAATCTAAAGCCAAAAAGCGTCTATAATCGTCTTCAACCGGAAGAAGTATCAGAATAAATCTATGTTTGATTTAAATTGAACCAGAAGATATCCACACTCGCCTTTATCTGGAAGAAGTATCTGAATAAATCTATGCTTGATTTAATCTGAGCCAGAAAATGTCTACGACTGTCTTCAACTAGAAGAAGTATCAAAATAGATCCATGCTCGATCTAATATGAGCCAGAAGATATTCACGCTCGTCTTCAACTTAAAGAAGTATAAGAATAGATCTACGCCCGATCTAATCTGAGCCAGAAGATGTTTATGCTTGACTTTAACTGGAAGAAGTCTCTGAATAAATCTATGCTCGATTTGATCTGAGCCAAAAAATGTCTACGACCATCTTTAACTGGAAGAAGAATCAGAATAGATCTATGCTCGATCTAATCTGAGCCAGAAGATTTTCACGCCCGTCTTTATCCGGAAGAAGTATCAGAATAAATCTACGATTGATTTAATCTGAGCCAGAAAATGTCTATGACCGTCTTCAACTGGAAGAAGTATTAGAATAGACCCATGCTTGATCTAATCTGAGCCAGAAGATATTCACGCTCGTCTTTATCTGGAAGAAGTATCATAATAAATCTTCGCTTGATTTAATCTGAGCCAGAAAACGTCTATGACCGTCTTCAACTAGAAGAAGTATCAGAATAGATCTATGCCGAATCTAATCTGAGCCAGAAGATGTTTATGCTCGACTTTAACTGGAAGAAGTATAAGAATAAATCTATGTTTGATTTAATCTGAGCCAGAAAATGTCTACAATCGTCTTTGACTGGAAGAATTATCAGAATAAATCTATGCTTGATTTAATTTGAGCCAGAAGATATCCACGCTCGTTTTCAACTTCTAAGGAAATTGCTTAAGTTGCCAATTATGAGATGTAGCCTTTGAGAAGATTGTCTGGTCATACAAGTAGTTGGTGATGTTTGTCTGTTGACTGATTCTTTCCTGAAAAGGTAAAGAGTTAGTTGTATGTAATGTCATGATGTATGAAATGCATTGCGTAATGATGTTCTCAAAATAATTGAGATTGTGCTATATGTGTTTTATATGCATATGGTATGTTGTTCGTAAATGATGTATGAGTGTGAAATGTTGTCGATGTGTATTTGTAAACACTGGCAGTCTTGGACGTTTATGCATATATTTGTTAAAAATTAATTGTATTCATATGCATATGCTCATTCAATTTTAGTCATTGGACTTTTTTGCAAACAAAACAGAAAAGAGTAAAATCAAAGAGTTTGAATTTTGAGATTTGTATTTTATTGATAGTTTGCCCATAAACAGATGATTTTGTACAAATATACAAAAATCCTAATAAGAGGAGATCGTCATTAAATGAAAAGAGTATAAAGTGAAAACAATATAATAGCTACGTGGGAATAATCTCGTTGGGTTCCAACTCTGCTATTGCCCCTATGTCTTCAAGCATCTCATCTCTTGCTGTCCGAAAAAGTTGATTGAACTGATCTGTACCATTTGAACTTTGATTTTGGTAGTAAAGTTTGTTGTAAGTGATCCGATGGAGACACAATCATACACTTTAATCCCTAACTTTTGCCTGGACCGCCCTTTCGGGTTTTCAGTCCACCGGGAAACCCCTTTTTTCCTAAGCCGCCTTTTCGGGTTTTCGACTTGCCGAGTGTACAATATTTTCATATATATCCCTAATTTTTTCCCGAACCCTTTTGATTTGCCGGGATGCCCTTATTTTTTCCTAGGACAGTCAACCCAGCGGGTCGTTTTCATGCATAGTATCTTTTGACTATGTTTGCATTCACATGGTACGGGAAATCTTCACCATCCGTAGTGGTTAGTATCATGGCACCGCCTGAAAATATATTATTGACCATAAATGGCCCTTCGTAGGTGGGAGTGCATTTGCCCCTGGGATCACCTTGTGATAGAATGATGCGCTTTATTACCAAGTCACCAGCCTGATATACCCGATGCTTGATCTTCTTATTGAACGCCTTGATCATGCGCTTTTGATACATCTAGACGTGACAGACAACCACAATCCTTTTCTCGTCAATTAGATTCAACTGGTCTAGCCCGGCCTAGATCCACTCATCTTTATCTAAGTTTGCATCTTTCATGATTCTCAGAGAAGGAATCTGAACTTTGACAGGTAGGACAACTTCCATACCATATGCTAGAGAGAATAGGGTTGCCCCAGTTGATGTTCTAGCCGAAGTGCGATAGCCATGGAGAGAAAAAGATAACATCTCTTGCAAGTCTTTGTAGGTCACAACCATCTTCTGTATAATCTTCTTTATGTTCTTATTGGTGGCTTCCACTGCGCCATTCATCTTTGGTCAATACGGAGAAGAGTTGTGGTGCTTGATCTTGAACTATGTGCATAGTTCAGTGATCATGGTGTTGTTAAGATTGGTACCATTGTCTGCGATGATTCTCTCAGGGATTCCATACCTACATATAATGTTGTGCTTGATGAATCGGGTGACCACATTCTTGGTAACAGAGGCAAACGAAATTGTTTCCACCCACTTTATAAAGTAATCAACAGCGACGAGGATGAAGCGATGTCCGTTAGAGGTAGTAGGCTTGATTTCTCCAATCATATCAATGCCCCACATTGCGAATGGACAAGGAGAAGTCATGTTTTTCATAGGTACTTGAGGCACATGAACTTTATTAGCATATATTTGGCACTTATGACAAGTTCTCGAGTGGTGGTGACAGTCGGTTTCCATAGTCGACCAATAGTAACCTGCCCTCAGAATCTTTTTAGCCATAATATGCACGCTGGAGTGAGTACCAAAGACACCTTCGTGCATATCTTGCATAATTTATTATGCTTCTTTCTTGTCCACACAGCGAAGCATGGTTGAGTCATGATTGCGCTTGTATAAAATTCCATTGCTCAAGAAGAACTTAGCCAAGAACCTCTGTAGGAATTTCTTGTCATTGATCGATGCCCCTTCAGGGTATTATTGAGCCTCAAGGTACTTTTTCAGTTCATGAGACCAATTTTTTCTCCACTCCAGCAATGTCAATCTCATATAAGTGTGTCGGTTTGTCGAACCTTTCAATGGTAATTCTAGGAGCCTCATTGTCCTATCTGACCTTGAACATGGATGACATAGTGGCCAATGCGCCCGCCAACTGATTCTCTTCTCTTGGGATATGCTCAAAAGTAATCTCTTAGAAATACGGAATCAAGGTTAGCACATGTTCCCGGTAGGGGATAAGATTCAGATGCTTCGTATCCCATTCTCCCTTGACTCGACTGATCACCAGGACTGAGTCTCCATATACGCTTAAGAACTTGATTCTCAGGTCAATAGTGGCTTTAAGACCCATGATGCATGCTTCATATTAGGCCATATTATTGGTGCAGTCAAAGAAAAGTCTGGCAGTGAAGGGTGTATGGCAACCCTTAAGGAGAGATAATTACAGCACCAATTTCATTACCAAGTGCGTTGGAAGCTCCATCAAAAACCATAGTCCATCGGGATCCTGGCTTAGGTCCTTCATACAGTCCAGGTTCTTCACAATCTGTTACTAGCATAATATTCTTGTCCGAGAATTCGAAATTCAGAGATTGGTATTCATCTACAGCATGATGTGCCAAATTATCTACCAATACACTTCCTTTGATTGCTTTTTTAGTGGTGTACTGGATGTTGTATTCTGTTAAGACCATTTTCCATCGGGCTATTCTTTTGAAGAGATATGGCTTCTCAAATATGTACTTGATAGGATCAATTTTAGAGATCAACAAGGTAGTATGGGTCAACATATACTATGTTAGTCGGCGAGCATCCCATGCCAAAGCGCAGCAAGTTTTAATGAGCAGTGAATATCTTATTTCATAGTCAGTAAACTTTTTGCTAAGGTAGTATATTGCATGATCTTTTCGACCAGACTTGTCATGCTTCCCTAGTACACACCCCATTGAGTTATCTAGTAATGTTAGGTACATGATTAGAGGTCTTCCTTGAACCGGTGGCATCAAAATCAGAGGTTATTGCAAATACTCCTTGATTTTATCAAAGGCTATTTGACATTCGTCGTTCCATTTTACTACTTGATCTTTCTTCAGTAGTTTGAAGATTGTCTCACAGGTAGCATTCAAATAAGAAATAAAACGAGAAATGTAATTCAGACGTCCTAAGAAACCTCTGACTTCCTTCTGAGTACAGGGAGTCAGAATTTCTTGAATAGCCTTAAATTTTGCAGGATCAACCTCAATACCTTTACCGCTGACGACAAAACCCAGGAGTTTATTGGACCTCGCCTCAAAGGTGCACTTGTTCGGGTTTAACCTTAGCTTATACTTCCTTAGTCTCTCAAACAATTTATGCAGATGATCAATATGTTCTTCTTCAGTTTGCGACCTGGATATCATGTCGTCGATGTTGACCTTTATCTCATGGTGAATCTTGTCATGAAATAAGGCTACCATGGCAAGCTGATAAGTTACCGCGACGTTCTTCAACCCAAAAGGCATAACCTTGTAACAGAAAATGCCCCACTGTGTGACAAAGGTAGTTTTCTCCATGTCTTTAGGCGCCATCTTGATTTGATTATAACCCGAGAAACCATCCATGAAGGAGAATACCTTGTGCTGAGCGGTGTTGTTGACCAGAACATCAATATGTGGAAGTTGGAAGTCCTCTTTGGAGCTTGCTCTGTTCAAATCCCTGTAATCTACACACATTCACACTTTTCCATCTTTCTTTGGCACCGGAACAACATTAGCAACCCATTAAGGATATGATGTCATTTCCAAGAAACATGCGTTGAATTATTTCATAACCTCGACTTTGATTTTTTTTTATATTTCAGGATGCATGCGACTAACCTTCTTCTTGGTCAGAGAAAAACCCTCTTTCATTGCAAGACGATGAACCATAATATCAATATCAAGTCCTGACATGTCTTCGTATGACAAAGCAAAGATTTCAACATATTCATGCAACATCTGGATTAACATGTTCTTGACACTGCTTTCAAAGTTGGCTCCTATCTTGACTTCTTTTTTGTCTATCTCGGTACCCAAATTTACAACTTTGACCGGCTCTTCATGTGGTTGGATAGCATTTTATTCTTGTATTAAGAGTCTAGCAAGTTCTCCAGGTATTTCATAATCTTCCTCACCTTCATCCTCGACTTGGTAGATCGGATTTTCAAAGTCATAAGTGGCAATAGCAGAATTGTTGTCAACGAGATCCGGAGTGGGTTGGATCTACAATGTAGTGTGTGTAAGAAGAACACATAGCTATTTGAAAATGCAATAAGATAAAAGAAAGACAGAGATCACAAAATTGCATGCAAAACGTCTAATGTTTTTATTGAATGAACAATGTTTATGAATTATCAACCCTTAACAAATGAACCATTATGCCCCGGGTAAGACACAAGGTTTAAAGTCATTGTTTATTACATAACCAAAAATATTTTAAAAGAAAAATAAAGTAATATAGCTATTACTCTTGACTAAAGGAGATAGGGAAGATGTCTTTTGCTTTCTAATTATCAAGTCCATCACCAATGATAAGGAATATCCAACTGTTGAAGTCAGAATCACTGTATGCATCCTCTATAGAATTAACTCTGTTGTTTCTGATACGGAACAAAGGTCTTCCATCCCGAGCACGATGAACAACCCTTTGACCTTCTGCAGTAAAGCCCAAACCAAACTTGTCAGATTTATAGGGGATATCAGGAAGCTGACCCCAAATAGTACTACCACCTTCTTATATAGTAGCCCAGGCATCTTTTACGGAAGCCATCTTGTGCGGAGTCTTGGTGATCTTTAGAATGGTAGAAACATCTTTAACAGCAACAGGGGAATAACTTCAAAGGTTTGACAGGGAGTCTCGATAAATTCTCCATCCATCTCCATGTACCGGAATAAATTTAGGTGGCTGACCATGTACTCCTCTTCTCTGCAGATAGTAATAACTTTTACTTTTACCGGGTACTTTAGTTTTTGGTGCAAGGTGGAGGTAACGGAACCTGCCCCATGGATCCAGGGGCGTCCCAATAGACAAGAATAGGCCAGTCGGATGTTCATTACATAGAAGGTGGACTCAAAAATTTGTGAACCCACTTTGATTGGGAGGTCCACTTATCCATGTACCATTTTTCTGGATCCGTCAAAGGCTCGAACTATGATATTACTGGGCTTTTGCATAACCCCTTCGCAATGTAGTATGTCAAGAGCGCCTTTTGGTAGAACATTCAGAGAAGAGCCAATATCAATTAACGCATGAGCCAACGTAGTGCCCCTGCATTCAATGGAGACATACATGGACCTATTATAATTTCTCCCTTCTGGAGTCAAGGAAGCATCGGAGAAGCATAATCCATTATCACTTGTCAAACTAGCCACGTAACTTCCAAATCGATCATCCGAAATTTCCTGCCACACATGAGCAGTCATCAAGAATTTAACTAAAGCATGCACATGGGCTTCAGAACACAGTAACAAAGATAACATGGAAATATTAGACGGGATCTACCTCAACTGTTCAACAATTTTATAATCGTTTCTGTGAATGATCTTCAAAACCTCTTCCAACTCTTGTTCAGATGTGTCCTTGACTGTGGTTTCTTTTGGTGCCTCCATCTAGGCAGGCTCTATCATCGGCTCTTTTCCCCGAGCCTTGACAGTTTTCTTGGTAACTGTAACTTGAACAGGTGGAGAGATTTCTGGGGAGAAAATCTTTCCTCTTCTAGTAATTTTTCTAGTCCCTGCAATATTGTCAACACTAGGATCAACCTCTTATCATCTTCATCAGACAACTCTTGTTCAATGCCATGGTTATAGACGTCGGACCCATAATTCCATGGAATGACCTTTTTCGAGGAATATGGGATGAGCCCAGGTGTTGTAATGATTATTAGAGTAGCTTTTGGATTGGCGATAATCCTTACAGGACCCTTGGAAGTGATCCTGAAAGGAGTACCAGATACGACAAATAAATCTCAGTATAAATCTTCAGTAAGCGGAACATTTTCAATCAAAATAACATGTACACTCATCAGGCGTTGAACACCTTCCTTCAGAAACCCGCAATCATTAGGTTAGACTGCACATCAATAACATTCTTCAACATAACCCAAAAACATACTAGCTTGTAACAAATTATTCTTGATGGTAGAGAGATGAGTAAGCACATCACTTACAAAGGTAACATACATAACATATTCAATATCACTTATGCCCTTGTCATGCTTGGGAATAGAAGAAGTGATCACGTTTGGAGTCTCCAAAGGATCGAACTCAGTTTCCTTATTATCGATCATGTCCTAAATTTTTCTCTTCAGGGCCCAACAATTGTTGGTGTTATGCCCAGGACTGTTTGAATGATGAGCACACCTCGAATTTGGATTATACTTTAGAGAGGATGTGTTGGGATTCTGTGGAGGATCTTGCAGTGAAATGAATTCAGCCTTTAACAAATTTTGTAATTCCTGAGATTAAGGCTAATTTTGATAAACTGCCTCAGTGGAGCGCCTGGCCTTCATCGATTGCCTTGTTGTTGTTGTTGAACAGGTACTAGATTGGAAATTAACACCACTCTCGCAGACTGATGGCAGTCACTTTTATTACGGCTTTTCTGGCCATAGACAACATTGGTTTCTTTTTTACCTCCAAATGGCTTCTTCACAGCATTAGAAGATGTAGCCATCAGAATCTTCCAACTTTTAATGCCACTTTCCACTCTTTCTCCAGTTAGTATTAGCTCTGTAAAACCAGACGACGAGCTTCCAATCAACAGATTAAAGAATGGGCCTGTCAGAGTACCCATGAACATATCCACCAATTCCCAGTCAGTCAAAGAAGGTTGCACCCTTCTAGCTAAATCCCTCCATTTCTGTGCATATTCCTTGGACCCTTCATTCGAGCCCATGGACATATTCTGTAGTTGCACTCGAGTCGGTGCTAGGTCAACATTATATTGATATTTCTTATAGAAAGTAGAAGCCAAGTCTTCTCATGTATGAATGTTGGTTCCTTCGAGCTGATAGAACCATTCAAGTTGAGTGCCAACTAAACTCTCTTGGAAGAAATGGACCCATAATTTCAGGTAAGCAGTGTGAGGTTGGATCTTCCGGACATATAACCTCAAATGGAGTTTGGGACAAGATACCCCATCATATTTAGCAAAGACGGGGACCTTGAACTTGTGTTGGATGACCACCCCCGGGACCAGACCTAGTTCTTCGAAATCCAATCCAGGCATCTTCTGGATTTCCATAGCCTTGGGTCTGTCTTCCAACTGCTTGTATTTGTCATCTGCAAGATGATACTATTCGTCAGAGTGGTCTTCATCTTCATGAACATTCTTATAACCCTGGTTATTCCTTCCTTCATGCTTGATGCTTCTACCATCTTCTTCCTGGTTGTCTTCTTCCGCAGAGGAGACATCATCCACTTGGACTGGTTGAGCAGGACCTTTGAAACTTCTCATCATATTGAGGACAGTAGTCGGATTTTTGGTCTTCTTTTTTTTTGGCGATGAGCACCATCAAATCCTTCTGCCCCTGTTCCAGATTCATAAGAGTCTCTTGAAATTGTGCATGCTGAGCCTGGAGATCCTTGATAGTTTGTTCGAGGGACATCTTATACTGAAATAAAAAGTAAGTAGATGAGAAAACCTGTATGAAGAACCTGTTATGTAATGATGCATGATATGTGAATGCAATGTTTTCAAGGACCTTAGGAGATTTAAATTTTCTAGCCAAGAGGAAACAGAAACGAGGATTTTATTAGTAAGTTCAAATTACAATTGTCTTTTAGGCTTACAATGAAAACAATAAAGTCTCAAAGAAATAACAAAATGAACTTCTAAAATCTAAGACTCAAGTCTCCTACGGACGCTTCCTCTTTGAGTTGATGTATGCATTAAGACTCTGCTCCTCGTGAAGTTGCTTTGTGAGCTCTAACACTTTCTTCTCACTTGCATAGAATTGAGTCTCAAATGTGTCCCGTTCTTCCTTTAGTTAAATCCAAGACTTATGCAATTCTTCAAGGTCAGTAGGCATGTATGGATGGAGGATGGTGCGAGAAACGTCTCCTTCGATAATAGGATCCATGATCATTGGTAAGACAGGTGGATATGGCATCATGAGGTTTCAAGCGCGAGCTCGTACCCATTTGAGATAGGGCTCCAGAGGGATGAAATTCTTCTGCCCTAAAGCCATACTATCAATCTTGCTTACCATGCCCCAAGCATGTATAAACCCCCGACGATAACCTTGAGGATCATTTTCGTAATCAAACATGATACCCTGGATAAGTGCGTCATGAGGACCATCTCTTCGAGCATAACCGAGTTGACATAGAGCCAGAGAAGGGTTGTAAGTAATACTTCCCCTAATTCCAAGGAGTGTAACATTAGGGAATTCCCCACAGTGGTCAATGATAGTGATATCCCCGTGAGATCGGGAATACTAGTAGATATCCGTGTGAGAAAGTGACATTATTCTTTGCGACCACCTCAAACCTTATTCATTCTTCATTACCAAGCGGGGAAGGTGCGAAATAAACCACCTAGACAACAGAGGTATACAACACATGAGATTTCCTCTCCTCTTCATAGTATGAGTGTGAAGATAATGCAGAATATCTTCGAGCAAGGTAGGCACATGATTATGATCAAAGGGAAATTTTGGCAGCATTCACATCTATGAGTTGGTCTAGATTCGGGAATAGTACTAACCAATAGATTAGAAGAGCCAATATATTCTCTAAAGCCTGAAACTCATAACATCTAGAAACATTTAAGCCTTCTCTATCAAAAATTTAGCCAGAAAACCGTTGACTCCACTTCTCCTGACCCAGTTAGATACAATGTCGGACCGCTTCAGATGTAAGGCTGCTGCAATAACTTCTAGTTTCAGAGCTTCCTCTAAATCGGTGAAGGGCATCTGATCAAGAACAAGTACTCCTAGTAATTGAGAGAACTCCTCTATAGTGGGTACCAACTAATAATCAGGAAAGGTGAAGCAGTGATGTGCAGGATTGAAGAACTGGAATAGAACAATCATCATGTCTTCGTCAAAACCTGAGCTAACCAGACTGAGTAGTAGACCATGCCTTTTGACGAATGGAGAACTTTCAGGAACCCTTGAGACTAATTCCTTAAGCTGAGGAGGTACCCTTACAAAGTTGATCCGGATAGTGTTTCTGCAAGTGGAGGCCATAGCCTGCAAAACAGAACAAAGATAAATTCCTTGGTCCTTGAAATGGTTAGTGAAAATGAATATGGTATGATGTTATGATGTTATGATGTTATGTTTGAACATTTTAATCATACACAAGCAAAACACATAAGGTATTAGGTTTAAGCTTGCATGGGGTTTATAGGTAAGTACCCTCTTGAAGTTTTAGTTGGCCCAACCTGTCCTAAAAGAAAGTAACCTGGTTCTAAGAGTCTTAGATTCCCTGATCTTTCTCCCAGGCATTGTTTCAGCACAAGCATCTGATTTGCGACCGAAATATCCCGAGAGTCCGACTTCAATGAGTGTAGCATCGATATCAACCAACTTTAGTCTGCACCAAATCCGGGTATCTCGCTACTTTCTAATGGCTAAGTTGTGTCAACTAAGGTTCTACAGTTAGTTAGTGCAATATGACATCACGCGGCAGCCAAGCATTCTCCTTGACTTAACTCAAGGGACACCAACACCAACCAATGTGTCACACTAACGTAGCCATCGCTTTAACCGTATCAGTATACGTCGTACAATATTCACGATCTATTTCTACTTACCTAAAATGCCCTAGATCCGGGTATAGGATCTTTAAAAGAATAACCCAAATAACCCTTAAAAATAAATCAGGCAAATCAAACAAGGAAAGCAATTTAAAGGTGATCTAGCTCTAAGGTAACCCCACTTTTAGTATTCCCTAGCAGAGTCACCAGTTCTGTGATACGGTTGGAGAACTGACTCTTGGTTTTGCGTTTAATCGTAAATGTTGCGGATAGCAAGATTCACCACCGACTTTTATTTTATCCAATAAAGGAAAGGGTGAAAAGAACATGAAAGACCTTTTGAGAATTTTGAGTAAGGGGGGTAGGTTATGAAAAGGGAAGGTATTAGCACCCTTTTCATCCATAGTTATCTACGGGCTCTTAATTGCTAGGTCACTTTTGAAAATGCTTTGTGTTTGTGTGTTTGAAAATATTTTGAAAAATGCCTAAGTGCGGAAAACTTTATAATGATTCTCGTATTGTTGAGAGTGCATACAAAGTGTTTTGTATTTGAAAATATTTTCAGAAAAGAGAGTGTATGTGTGAGAAATAGTTTTGTTTATAAGCAAGCGACTACGAGCTATATACCTACTCAAAAGGTATTTCTTTCTTTTCCTCCTTTCCTTTAGATAGTGCTATCCTACCATTAGTTAGTAGGAAGCCCTATCATTGGATGTTTGAGGGACAGACGCGGGTCATCGTACAGTCACGAAGGCAACTTGTAAGACGCTTTAGCAATTATCATAAGGGACTAAGATCGTTTACTGAGGCAGCATCGAAGGGTCATCAAGGGACTACGATCTTTTACCCGAAGGATCTTTGCTAAAGCACCCCACGTTTGAGAGACATGACTGTTTAAATCCGAGACAACAAGTGAGAGTTACCCTAGAGGTGTGCGTGTGCAAAGTGTTTTGATTTCATTTATTTGTCTTGAGATTATGTTTTCTAACGATTGTTTTTATGTCTTGCCATGCACGTCTAATTACTATACAGTTAAATATATACATGCATTCATACATAATTGTGGAAAGTAAAAATGCGGGAAATAATCTACGCTATTACAATGCTTTCGGGATGGGGAATTACAAACCTTAAAATGGGGGAAAATGTAAAGAAGTTCTAATTTATCTATTATATACCATTAACAGTTACATAATGATAATAAGGCGAAAAATAAATAAATGCGCGGAGATTGAAAAGGGAAAGATGTCAAAACCCTAAAAAATTTCTAAGTGTTTAAGAAAATATTTTTATTGTTTTTGTTTAGAAAAATATTTGAAGTGTAAAATAAAAATGAAACCTAATTCTAATTAATTTATTAGTTAATAAATAAAACCAAAATATGATTAAATTAAATTAATTTTAATTACCAAAAATTAAATTAATTAATAAAAAAAACTAAATCTAAATTTTTATGATTTTTTTGTGATTTTTTATGATTTAATAAAATTGATTAAAAAAAGATAAAATAGTTTTTTAAAATAAAAAAGAAATTAAATGGGCTGAATGCAAACAAGTAAAAATGGGGGTGAGAAAAAAAGCAAAAAATCTAGGCCCATTTCAAAGGGCCCAGGCGCCTGTGAGATTCAGTGAGGATAATTCAATGGGGTGCACCATATGGGGATCACCAGCAGCATCAGATCTAGAATGATTGAGGTCAAATGGTTGTTAGATGAGGATGCATGGTGAGCGCTTGAACCTGGTTTGCACTGGATCTGAAAGGAAAACATTGAAAAATAATATGCCAGAGGTAGGGATCGAACCCCTGCCCTGGCATTCCAAAGCCTTAAGATGCATGCGCTTGTCGCTGAGGCGGTCATTTCATCCGATATATATATATATATATATATATATATATATATATATATATATATATATATATATATATATATATATATATATATATCAAATAAAAACATTATATTTGTAACATGCTTCTAACGAACGGAGAAGCGCCAAAGTCCAAGCTCCAGTCGTCTTCTCCGGCGAACCAAAAATCCAAAACCTGCAAAAACGGTAGATTTAAACACACAAACACATGCTACCCCCTAATTCAAGTATTGTGAATCTAATAATGGGATTATTTTGACCTGAAAAGCACTGGAAACAGAGTTATAACGCAAATGCAAATAATACGGTTAAAATGTCAGGTGGCCATGTTCACGTCTAGGCTGGCATGTAAAGCCTTAATCCAATCCTATTCCACATCCTGAGAACATATAAACACAGATCATTAGTAAACAATGCATGGATTTAATATTTCAGATGCAAGAAATTTACCGATAGGAAAATGATGGCTAGGCTCCTTCTGGGTACAACTGGGAGTGATATTGGCCTGGATCTGTTCCTGAGAAGGTCGGGAAGGTGAATAGATGCCTGAAACTTGTTGAGAGTGGATGGAGAATGGGTTTTTGGGTTTCCCTAGCTCGAATTTTTTTGAGAGTTTTTGGTTCTGTTTAGGCAGCTTGATCGTGTCCTTTTCATCTGCTTGGCCTGCCTTTATATAGAAGAGGGAAATAACTCACTAAACATGGAAAAGAATCATGCCATCAAGCCATGATTAAACAAAAATCAAACACTTTGAAAACTTTCCATTTTTGAGATATTCTTGCCTTCTTGAACCCTTGCACAATTTTGGCAAGTTCTAACAGGCTAGCATGAGTTGTATGGGCCTGGAAATGACTCATCATGTGCTTGGCCCAAAGGTTTTTTATTGTATTTATTTATTTTGAATTTATTTGAATAAAAACAAAATAAAATAAAAATAAAATAATAAGAAAATATAGGGCAAGGTTTGAGTTAGCTTAATATCCTTTCATAGGGTCATTGACATGTTTGAAGCCTAAAAAGTTAGGTTATAAGTCCAAAATTTCAAGTTTGCACATTTTGCATTTCATGTATTTCCTCAAAATTTCCCAACTTGTGAAACTCATAAATTTATCAATTTTCATCTCTTGAAGGTGATCTAGGACTTTTTGACAAGCTTAAGATATCCTTTACAATTTATCTTTTGATCATTTTTGCATTTGGAGACTTTATCTTTATGTAAATTTCCTTGACAAAAAGTGTCTTTTTGTTGACTTTTGAAAACGACCTGTAATGTATTAACTCATATCTTTCAAATGAAGCATTTTTTGGACTTGAGCATAAATACGAAGTTGTAGAGAATTGAATTTCCTTAAAAATGGGCTTTGGTTGAGGAAAAGTTCATGAAGCATGTGAAATTTATGCTTGGTCAAAGTTCAGTTGACTTCTCCTAAGGAAAATCCTAATTTGACAAATTTTGACTTTTGATGATCTGAGGGATTTCCTTGAGGAATCATGATCAACCCTTGATCAAATGATGAATATCATTTCATAATTTTGATGTTAATGAAATAACTTGAATTTTGACTGTATGTTGACCATAGTTGATGAAATTCTGGCAGCAGATACTCAATGTCACAGTGAATGTTATGACACCATATCTGACTTTCTATAAGACAGTAAATAAAAACAGTAACGAACACAGTCAATTGTTTACCCAGTTCAGTGTGAAATAACACCTACTCTGGGGGCTACCAAGCCAGGGAGGAAATCCACTATAAGAGATATTAATTCAGGAATAAACTAACCAGTTTATCTCCTTCACTTAAGACCTACCCAATGCACCTTCAATCTAAGTTCAACTTAAACCTGAGTTCCTACTCACTCCCCCTCAATCACAGCAGTGATAATTAAAACAATTGACTAATGAGATAATGAAGACATTCTTCAGAACATACACTTGATTATGCTTCACAACTTTTTAATCAAGTAACACAAACACTCGTGCTTCGCAGCTTTGAGTGATACATAAACCTAACTTGACTTTGCTTCAAAGCTTTAGTCAAGAGACACAAAACACTCTTGCTTCAAAGCTTTGAGTGATACAAAAACCCTTACAATCAAAACCTATTCCAAGTCACTTATCACAATGATACTTGCTTGGATTACAGCAGTTAAAACTATACAGCTCCTAATTGATCTTCAGTCAAAGAGTTACTCTGCAACCAGCATTCCTGTTGAATATATATGCAGCTGTTTCTTCAGTTAGGGTTTCCATAAAAAGCTAGGGTTAATTAGGTTTAACCTTAAGACTTGGTCACAAGACTTTATCAACCAGATTAGGGTTGAGCTAGGTTAACCTAAAGTCCACGTGAGATTCTGTTCTGGAAAGAATGAACCAACTTCCTGAAAAATCTCAGAATTAACCAAACTGCATATCTGTTAGATCAGTACAGGATGTCTTAACATTTGTTATGACATCAGAAATCCTGTTTACTGATTTTGGTAGAAGGCAATAAATGTGATCATTGCAAAATGCTCAGATACACACTCATAAACAGTAGCTACTGTATGCCATACTTTTTCTGCATAAAGTACCTAATAATGCAGAATGTTATGACATCAGTCATGACATTTACACACCTGGTTTTACCAAAAATACATGCCAATAACTAAACACTTACAAACTCCCCCTTTGGCAGATTTTTGGCTAAAACCCCTAAGCAATCAGAGAATAGAGAGCAACAGAATGAATATGACTGCAGAAAAAAATAATTTCTACCACAAAATATCTCCCCCTCTTTAGCCACAAATAGGCCAAAGAGACATGTACTTATATGTTATACAGTCATCCAAAATAAGTAATAAAAACAACAAATAAAATCTGAAAACACTTGCATCAACAGGAACCAGCATCAGGCTTGTCAACTCCACCAAACTTTAAGCACTGTCATCTTCAGAGGAGCTACTTTCTTCAGCATTGAGCTGATCTTCAGCAGCACCCTCTTCCCTTCTGTTTCCTTCAGTCTCCTCCTATTCTAATCTGGCAATTAGGTTTTCTAGAGTCTTTTTCCTTGTCTCCAGCTCTTTGCAGGTCTCTTTCAATACAGCTATAACATCAGATGTCTTGGACTGAGTTTTTACAGATGATGTCTCAGCTGATGTTATGACAATGTCAGGAACATGAGATCCCTGAAATAGCTTGTAGTGTAACCCAAGAGCAGGAGCTCTTTTGCAAGCAGTATCTCTTTCCACCAGGATATCAGGGTACTGAGCAAGGATAATTCCACATAGGAGGGAGGGAAAGGTAATAAGGCCTTTAACAGCATAGCTACCAGCATGTTTTAAAGTTTGATAAAAAATATACCTGCCATAGTCAAATTCAGTCTTGGTTCCAACAACATAAATGAATCTCCCCAATCCTGTGGAGATGGTTGATTTATGGTTGGTAGGGACCCAGTTGGCTGCACCAATCTTGTGCAGGATGGCAAATTTCATGCTTAGTTTGTTGGCATTCAGCTTGCCTTTTAAGGGCCGGCACTTGACTTGTCTTATTGTGATGGTTTGGCATACTTCATTGCCAGTGACTTCTAGTTCAGGGCAAGCTTCATTTGATCTTCCAAGAAATTTGTTAATTTCAGATGGAGAGAAATTAACCCTTCTTCCTCTCACATAGACACATTCAAAGTCAGCTGACCTTCCATCAGCACATTCATCAGACAAATTCACTGTGAATTCCTTGACCAGATTTTCATAGCATTTGGTAAATTTTACCACAGTCTTCATTAGGCCAGCAGCTTTGATCAGGTCCATGATTTCCTTGCAATCCATGGCACCATTGTTTAGTTCTCTTTCCAAGGCTATTCTCTTCAAGCAAACATACTTCCATCTGTTGGCATTTTCAGGGTGGTGAAATGAAATGTTGTCAGTGGGGACTTCAAGAACTCTAGCCATTTTGCTGGAAGGGAGTTTCCTTCTGAGAGGAATGTCTTCAGCATCAATTTCTAATTCTGATTCCTCATCAGAATCAGAAGGCTCAGGTTCTTTTCTCTTCTTTGGTATTGGTTGTCTCGCAGGCTTTGAGAGACTCCCAGTATGCACTTGGGCTTTCACCTTCCCTTTGGACAGTCCAGTCTTCACAGTTTCTACACCAGTCTTGCCTTCAGACCTGGTTTTCTTATCAGCAGGTTTCTCTTTGGTCAGACATTTTGCAGCATCCTGATTACCCTTTCTGTTCATCATTCTCCTAGCTATGCTAGGGTTGATATTTGCAATTAGGTCATTGTCTGAGTATTCCTCATCCACATCAATAACAGGTGGTTCAACATTCTTCTCTGAAGGGTTCTGAATATCATCAAGGTTTTCAGATGATTTCTGAATGTTGTCATTTGGTGTCTCAACATTCTCAGAGACATCTGGATTTGCTTCAACATTTGGGCTTGCTGATTCTTAATTTAATGGAACTGAAATCCCCGGTACAGAGTGGTTCTCACTCAGTATTCTTGTAACAAGCCTAGCTATTGCTTGATGTACATAAGCTGATCCTTCCCTATTTGGCACAGAAGATGAAGGTTGAGAGGGATTACCGGATGAAGTAGCTTGAGACCTTCCTGCATGCCTTGTTCTCAGCTTTTTGACCTTGGAGGGGTTAGTTGCCATTTCTCTAAGAGGAGTAATCTCCAGGACTTCAGAATCCATGCATGAGGTGATTGCCCTAGAATCTTGATCAGATGATGAAGATGAAACGGTCGTCTTGGATGAGGATGATGTTTGAGACATTTTGATTGACTTAGAAAACCAGTAGCAACTAGAGAGAAAACTTTGATTGAGAGAAAGGGATTTGTTGCAAAGTCGAGAGAGGAAGGCGGCAAATGAGTGTCTATTCAACTTCTTAATAATTTTGAAAGAATTGGGAAAACATATGATTAACCCACTCAAAATAGACTTAACAAAAATAACTCCTTCAACCCTTGTTTTAAGCAAAATTAATTGCTACAATTTCTCATGTTGGCAAATACCCAACTTGCCCCTCAAGTTTTCAAATTGATTTGCATCAAGTGCCTTGGTATACATGTCAGCCAGTTGTAGCTCAGTGGCAACATGTTCCAGATTAATTGTTTTCTCCTCTACAAGGTCTCTGATTAAGTGATGTCTAATGTCAATGTGCTTGGTCCTGCTATGCTGAATAGGGTTCTTGGAAATGTTAATTGTACTCAGATTGTCACAGTATAATGTCATAACATCTTGTGTGACATTATACTCAGTGAGCATCTGTGTCATCCAGATAATTTGAGAACAACTACAACCAGCTGCAATGTATTCAGCTTCAACACAAAAATGAAAAGGAAGTCTTTTGGCATGTATCATAGCTCTGGCAGATTTCTGTATGGTCCTATTTTTCCTCTCTTCAACTCCATTTTGTTGAGGAGTTATAGGAGAAGAGAATTCATGACTAATTCCTTCTGAGGAACAGAACTCATTAAACTTACTGTTTTCAAATTCCTTGTCATGATCACTTCTGATTCTGACAATACACCCTTCTTTTTCTCTTTGAATTCTTTTACACAGTTCTTTAAAAACTTCAAACACATCAGATTTTTCCCTAATGAAGTTAATCCAGGTGAATCTGGAAAAGTCATCCACCACAACATAGGCATATCTCTTTCCACCAATACTTTCCACCTGCATTGGTCCCATATGAAGAAGTTCTAGAACCTTAGAGGTGGTCAGATGTCTTGACTTTGGATGTGACATCCTAGTCTGCTTACCAACCTGACATTCACCACAAACTCTCCCTTCATTAATTTGCAGTCTTGGAATCCCTCTGACTGCCTCCATGGAGATAATCCTTTTCATTCCTCTTAGATGAAGATGGCCAAGTTTTTGGTGCCACAGTTTCACCTCTTTTTCTTCTTTGGTAATAGAACACACAGTGGAGTAATTAGTGTTCTCAGGCTCCCACACGTAACATTTGTCTTTAGATCTGACTCCTTTCATTACAACTTCTTGTTTTTCATTAATTACAAGACATTCAGATTTTGAGAAGTTGACCTTGAATCCTAGATCACATAATTGACTGATACTAATGAGATTAGCAGTCAGGCCTTTTACCAATAGTACTTCATTCAGATTTGGAACTCCAGGGCGGTCCAAATTACCAACTCCTTTGATTTCACCTTTAGCACCATCTCCAAAGGTCACATAACTAGTGGTGTGAGGTTTAACATTATTGAGAAGGTTCTTGATTCCAGTCATGTGTTTAGAACACCCACTGTCAAAGTATCAGTCTTCCTTTGCAGAGACTCTCAGGGAAGTGTGGGCTATCAGGGCAGTAGCCTTTTTCTTCCATTGAGGAGTATGTGGTACCCTGTTAGACTTAGGTTTGACACCTGGGTTCTGATTAGGGTATCCATACAATCTGAAGCAGAAAGGCTTTATGTGACCAAACCTCCCACAATGATGACATCTCCATCTTTGGTACTTTTTCTTCATATTTCTCTGTTCCCGATGTTGAGTGTTATGTTGTGACATCTGCTTTGACATTTGTTTATCAGACCTGATCTTCTTGTCTGCACCAGATTTCTTTGTTTCCACAAATCCTAGACCAGACTTGTTTCTCACATTTTGTCCAACCTGAAGGATTTCTTCCAATTTGTCAGTTCCATTTGTCAGCATCTTGACAGATTTGGTCATCTGGTTCAGTTTTGAGTTCAGCATTTAAACTTCCCCTTCTAGATGACTTATAGTTTCAAGGTCTGCCCTTTTATCAGCCTCCAACTTTATGATGAGTTTTGTTTGTCTCTCATTTTGCACACAGACTTCAGCACTTCTGATACACAATTTCTTGTAAGTATCAGCCAGTTCTTCAAATGTCACTTCCTCATCACTAGTGTCACTTTCAGAGGTACAAACACCAGTTAGTGCAGTAACTAGTTTGGCAGATTCTTCTTCAGAATTACTTTCTGAATCACAGTCAGACCAGGTAGCAGTCATTCCTTTCTTTTGTTTCTTAAGAAAGGTAGGACATTCAGCTCGAATATGCCCATATCCTTCACAACCATGGCATTGAATTCCTCTGCCTTGATTTCCCTTCTCTTCAAACCTTGGTCTTCTGCTGGAGTCATAAGATCTGTTAATGTCAGAGGGGATGTTCTCAACATTTGACCTTGACTTTGGATCCATTCTCTTGATGAGTTTGTTGAATTGTCTTCCAAGCATGGCTATAGCTTCTGAAATATTTTCTTCTTCATCCTCCTTGTTTTTATCTTCAGAGCTGGATACAAGTGCTATGCTCTTGTTTTTCTTGTCAACATTGTCACTGATCCCCATCTTAAAAGTCTGAAGAGACCCAATGAGTTCATCCACCTTTAACTTGTTGATATCCTGGGCTTCCTCTATAGCAGTTACCTTCATTGCAAATTTTTTAGGCAGGGATCTGAGAATCTTTCTCACCAGTTTTTCTTCAGACATCTTTTCTCCCAATGCTCCTGAGGTGTTGGCAATCTCCAAGATGTTCATGTGAAACTCATGAATGGTTTCATCTTCCTTCATCCTTAGGTTCTCAAACTTGGTAGTCAGCATCTGAAGCCTTGACATTTTTACTTTGGATGTGCCCTCACGGGTAGTTTTGAGAGTGTCCCGCACTTCCTTGGCCAGTTCACATTGATGTACTAGTCTGAATATGTTTCTATCAATTCCATTGAACAAGGCATTTAAAGCTTTGGAATTACCCAGGGCTAACTCATCTTCTTCTTTGCTCCATTCTTCCTCAGGCTTCAGACTGATTGTCCCATCTTTCTCAGTTATGGTGGGATGGTTCCATCCTTTGTCAGCAGCTCTCCAAGCCTTTTTGTCCAGTGATTTTAAGAAGGCAATCATATGAGGTTTCCAGTAGTCATAATTTGTTCCATCCAGAATGGGTGGTCTATTTCCAAAAACTCCTTCTTTGTCCATAGTGCCAGAAAGTGATATCCCTAGATCTCACCCAGTAATACAGGCAGGGTGCCTGCTCTGATGCCAATTGAAATTCTGGCAGCAGATACTCAATGTCACAGTGAATGTTATGACACCGTATCTGACTTTCTATAAGACAGTAAATAAAAACAGTAACGAACATAGTCAATTGTTTACCCAGTTCAGTGTGAAACAACACCTACTCTGGGGGCTACCAAGCCAGGGAGGAAATCCACTATAAGAGATATTAATTCAGGAATAAACCAACCAGTTTATCTCCTTCACTTAAGACCTACCCAATGCAACTTCAATCTAAGTTCAACTTAAACCTGAGTTCCTACTCACTCACCCTCAATCATAGCAGTGATACTTAAAACAATTGACTAATGAGATAATGAAGACATTCTTCAGAACATACACTTGATTATGCTCACCAGCTTTTTAATCAAGTAACACAAACACTCATGCTTCACAGCTTTGAGTGATACATAAACCTAACTTGACTTTGCTTCAAAGCTTTAGTCAAGAGACACAAAACACTCTTGCTTCAAAGCTTTGAGTGATACAAAAACCCTTACAATCAAAACCTATTCCAAGTCACTTATCACAATGATACTTGCTTGGATTACAGCAGTTAAATCTATACAACTCCTAATTGATCTTCAGTCAAAGAGTTACTCTGCAACCAGCATTCCTGTTGAATATGTATGCAACTGTTTCTTCAGTTAGGGTTTCCACAAAAAGCTAGGGTTAATTAGGTTTAACCTTAAGACTTGGTCACAAGACTTTATCAACCAGATTAGGGTTGAGCTAGGTTAACCTAAAGTCCACGTGAGATTCTGTTCTGGAAAGAATGAACCAACTTCCTGAAAAATCTCAGAATTAACCAAACTGCATATCTGTTAGATCAGTACAGGATGCCTTAACATTTGTTATGACATCAGAAATCTTGTTTACTGATTTTGGTAGAAGGCAATAAATGTGATCATTGCAAAATGCTCAGATACACACTCATAAACAGTAGCTACTGTATGCCATACTTTTTCTGCATAAAGTACCTAATAATCCAGAATGTTATGACATCAGTCATGACATTTACACACCTGGTTTTACCAAAAATACATGCCAATAACTAAACACTTACAGTTTACTTTTTACTCAATACAATTTATTTTCAACATCTGAGCTATTGACTGAGCAAACTTGTGATATGCAAGACTTGAAACTTGACATGAACACTATTGAGGACCTATGATGAGCCATGAAAACCATTTGAGACCTTGGAAAACCAAACTTCCTTGAGGAATACAAAACCTTAGTTGTAGACCTTTTGCTTAGGAGGAGGTTTTGATCGGTCAACTCTTGAGATTTTTGAGCATTTTGAGAAACCCTTGAAAGAATGTCTTGAAGAACAATGTGAGGGAAAATTTTAGGGTACAACAGGGTATATACATATATCCATAGGTACTTTTAATTTTAAAAAAAAATATAATAAACTAAATTTTTTATTCTTTTTAAAGATAACAAAATAATTTCAAATTTAGCATATAATAATAATAATAATAAGAAGAAGAAGAATAAGAATAACAAAAATAAATCACATTTATTTTATTTCTTCTTTTTACAAATAATTATATTATACTAAACAAAATAATAATTGTTTCATATTCAACAAAATAATAATAATAATAATTTTAGATTTAATATATTAATGTTTAAGTAATTTTGTTAATTATTAACGGATACAGATTCCCGTGGGTATGGGTACCATCAAATCCATATCCATATCCGTGAGTAAACGGGTAACTAAGTATCTGTTTATTTTATCTGTGGATACCCATTAAAACATCCTACTCGTGCCCGTGACAGATTTTACCCGCGGGTACCCACGGTTACGAGTTTTTTGCCATCCCTAGCCACCACCATCGCTCGACGACGCTTGGAGCGACGCACTCCAAAAGCGTCACTCTTTTCTTCCCTTCTTCGCTACCTATTTCGCCCGGTGACACGTCTTCTTTCGGCGACACTACCTACGTCGCCTGGCGACGCTGCGCGAATAGGGTTTTCCTGTTGCAATTTCCTGCACAAACCAATCCATTTCTCCTGCTATTCCATCACATTACATGTCCTAAAACATCACCTAATCAAAGGGTTTCATCATCTATCAACAATTATATACTCATTATACATAAATTATAAGTCATTATTCGTCATTAATTCCTCATCAAACAACACCAACTCCTTATCTACCAAAACCTAAGGCAATTCTACCATCATCTAAACCTTAGATCAAATATAATAACAATGATAAAAACTCCCCTTACCTTAAGATTATTGCTAGAGATCAATTCCTCTTCGTTCTCTACCGGGATTCCTATGCTCTTCTTTCCTCTTGTGCCCTAGACTTCTTTTCTCCACAGCGTTTGTTCCAATTTCATGAACACACATAATGATCGTATAAAATCCCAAACATTCTCCTTATACCAAACTTGCCCTCTTAGACCCTTAATAACGAACTTCCCATCATACCCTCACTTACCCTTCACTAATGACCACAATGCTCTTATTTTATCTATATCACATATTATTCTATTTATCTTAATTAAAATAATTCTAAATAACTACTTTAATTATTCTAAAAATATACAATTGGTCAATATCACCTAATTGATTCTATACTACTCATAGTAACCCATCACACATCATATTAATCAAGTCATCACATTAAAACATCATGTTTACCTCAATCATCATGGTACAATTTATATTCATTATAATTTCATAAATTACCATAAAAGCTTACATATAATCATCAAAACATCAAATACTTTACATTGACTCATGCAATCACGCTAAATTAATTAATTAAATAATTAATCTAGAATTTGGGATGTTACACTAGGTACCTTTAGTGAGAGACACGCCACTTATCCACCTAAAACCTTAAGGTCATAGGTGAGTGGATTCTCCCACTTATAAATGTTTAAGTGACCACATTACTATTCAATGTAGAACTATTTCCTCACTTACTCACACTTGCATTATTATTCTAACAGTATTCCTTTTATTTATTTGGGAGTCTCAATCTTCAAAGGGATACCAAAAGTGCCTACCTCCAACCCATCGCTGATAGAATTAAAAGCAAACTGGTTGCGTGGAAAACGTCCCTCTTGTCTATGACCGGAAGAACCCAATTAGTGTGATCGGTGATTCACAATATGATGAGGCATTCTATTAAGGTTTACTCCTAGCTAGTGAACTTAATTCAAGATGTAGAGAAATGGTGCATCAATTTCATTTGGAGTGCGGATACGCAAAAAAGAAAGCTAGTGACAGTGGCATCAAAGCACTGTTGTAAAGATTTAAAAGATGGGGGTTGGGGATTGAGGTCTCTTAGGGTCTTAAATAATGCTTCTAACTTGTTCATGTGTTGTAATATTTAAACTTCAAAGGATAAATTTTTGGGTATCAAAGTAACAAAATAATATTAAGACAACTAAAGTAAGAGATAAAAATATAGAACTAAGGAGAAGAAATTGTATATTAAACTCTTGGATGATTATGAGATGATTAAAAAAATTACAATGTAGCAACTATTTATATTAATTGTTGTGCTATGAATAACTAACTTTAATTTTATCTAACCATCAATAAATTGATGATATTTATAACTTTGAAACTTTCTCTCCACTACATATAATTGGATTTACATGATAAATTAAATATGGCTTTACTTCCTGACAATCTCCCACTTAAAGCCTTATTTATTTGCTTTCGAAATTTCTCAAATATGCCAATTCCAATGTTGCTACGTTTCTGATAGGCCATAAGAGTTTCTGCACCAAATAAACTTATCAGTGTTGATTGGTTTTGTCATAACATCTACTAAGTAATCTTTAGTGTGAATCTTCCGCATATCCATGCTCCCTTCTCTACTAATTCTCGAACAAAATGATATTGTATTCCTATGTGTTTAGTCATGTAATGAAAGGATATATTTCTTGAAATATGCAAGGCACTCTTATTGTCACAATACACAATAATCTTCTGTTGCTTGTGCCCGAGTTCTTCCAATAACCTTTGGATCCATAGCTTCCTTGCATTCTTGGATAGCTGCCATATATTATGATTCTATGGTAGATAAAGCTATGACAGTTTATATCTTAGATAACCAACTTACCGCTCCTCCTGCTAGTGTAAACACATAGCCGGTAGTAGATTTTCTTTTGTTAAGATCACCTACATAGTATGAATCAACATATTCTTTGACAACAAACTCTGATCCTCCAAAACATAATGCAACATATGAGGCCCCTTTAACATATCTTAGGGTCCTCTTCACAACATTCCAATGCTCTCTACCAAGATCTGCCATGAACCGACTGATTATACCAACTGCTTTAGAAATGTTTGGTCTAGTACAAATCATAGCATACATAAGACTTCCCATTGCTGATGTATACGGTACTCGAGACATATCCTTCCTCTCCACTTCACTGCTAGGACAAATACTTGAGGATAAGTGGAAATTGATAAGAAGTGGGGTAGAGATTGGCTTACAGTTTTGCATGTTGAAGCGCCTCAAGAATTTCCGAAGATAATTCTTTTGAGGAGCCAAATCTTCCTATCTTTTCTGTCTCGATGAATTTACATCCCTAAAAATATTGTTTGCGGGTCCCGAATCCTTCATATCAAACTCCCTAGCCAACTATGCCTTCAATTCTAAGATTCAATTTTTATTGGGGCCTACCACCAACATGTCTTCCATATACAACAACCAAATAATGAAATAATCATTATCTAACCTTTTGTAATATGTACAATGATCTGAACTCAGTCTGTTGTATACAAGGCTCATGATGAAGGAATCAAATCTCTTGTACCAACACCTGGGCGCCTGCTTTAAATCGTACAGATATTTGGTCAACCTGCAAACCAAGTTTTCTTTTTATTTTTCTTCAAACCCTTATGGTTAGAGCATATATATTTCCTCTTCAAGTTCTCCATGAAGAAGTGCAATCTTCACATCTAACTTCTCAAGATGTAAATAAAATGTGGTACACATTACAGGAACTACTCTGATAGTAGTAAGTCTTACCACTGGAGAGAATATCTCATTGAAATCAATGTGTTCTTTCTGAGCATATCCTTTGACCACCAGTCTTGCACGATATTGTTCCACTTGATCGTGTCCATCTCGTCTAATTTTGAATACCCATTTGTTTTCAATGGCTTTCTGACCTTTGGGAAGTTCAAAAAGTTTCTAAGTGTTGTTCCTATGTAAGGCTTTAATCTCCTCCTACATTGCTGCCATCCATAGAGAAGTATCTGAACCATTTAGAGCCTCATGAAAGGTTGATAGTTCTCCATCTTCTGATAGAATATAATATGCATCATGACTAGCCATCACATACTCCGATTTCCATGATGGTTTCCTTATCTGACGTGATGCTCATCTAGGTTGAACATCATCGGCTTCTTCTGGTTCTTGTACCTAGTGATCTAGTTCTAATTCTGCTTCAAAAAATCTTCTTCTCTAGACTTTCCATCTATATGAATAGTAGTGACATCTTTAGGCGTGCCATCATTTCCTGCTCATTTTGCAGTTCATTCTCTGCAAATATTACATCCCTGCTGACAATAATCTTGCGGGCAGTGGGATCCCACAGACGATACCCCTTAACACTGTCAGCATAGCTCAAGAATATGCATTTTCTGGATTTAGGATCCAATTTGGTTCTTTCTTGGGAGTTGTACATCATGTACACATGACAACCAAACACATATAGAGAAGAATAATTTCATGGCTTTTTATTCCACATTTCAATTAGTGTCTTTAAACCAATCGTAGTTGATGGTGATCGGTTTATCACGTAACATGCCATTTTCACTGCTTCTGCCAAGAAGGACTTGACTAGTCTCGCAATTTGCAACATAGCTCTAGTCCTCTCTAGGAGAGTTCTACTCATCTGCTCTGCTACTCCATTCTACTGAGGTGTATGAGCAACGATAAATTGTATCTTAATACCACCTTGCTTGCAAAATGCCAAAAAATCACCATCTATATATTCTCCTCCATTGTCTGTCCTCAAGCATTTTATCTTTTTACCGGTTTCAAGCTCCACTAGTGCTTTGAACTCCTTAAATATTGGATACACATCTGACTTCTTTTTGATCGGGTACACCCACAATCTCTTAGAGTAGTCATAATGATACAAAATATTTTTCTCCTCTTGTGGATATTTCCGGTGACTCCCACACATCAGAATGAATTAAGTCCAATATGTGTTTGCTTCTAGAATTTGACTTAGAAAACTTTAATCCATGTTGCTTGCTTATCACACAATGCTCACAGAAAGGTAAATTTACCATTTTGAGATCAATTATGAGATTACGTTCTGCAAGAGCTTTCAAGCCTCGTTCTGACATATGGCCTAGTCTGCGATGACACATTGTCGTTGAGTTTTCTTGACTGGTTGATGCAACTGACACATTACCCTCTAGCAACCTCTCTCCCATAAGAATGTAGATTTGTATATAGCTTTTCTGCCTTCATCACTACTAGAGCACCTCTCACCACCTTTAATATCCCACCTTCAATATGGGTCTTGCACCCGAGGTCATCTAATTATCCAATAGACAATAAATTCTTCTTCAACCCTTTCACATGTCGTACCTCTTGAATTGTGCAAACTGTACCATCATACATTTTTATTTTGATAGTACCAACACCAGCAACTTCTAAGGCGTAATCATTTCCCATGAACACTGATCCTTCTGAGATAGGTTGATAAGTGTAAAACCAATCTCGTCGAGGATTCATGAGCCATGTTTCTCCTGAATCAAGTATCCAAACGTCAGTGAGTTGTTTACTACCCTTGGAACCAATTGTTTCTCCACTATATAGAATCTCCCCATCATCAGAGGTATTGGCAATACATCCCCAAGATAAAATTTCCTCAGAAGACTTCTCACCATTCTTCTTAAACCAACAATATATTTTCAAGTGCCCTTTCTTGCCACAATTATAGCATCTCACATTCATCTTACTTTGAGATTTTGATCTACCATGATTTTGGCTCCCACTGGGGCCACGTTCCAATGATTCGCCTCTCGTCACTGTTAAAGCTTCTATTTGTTTTGAGTTTTCTTGACGGTCTTTCTTATTTATACGCCTGAACTCTTCCTCAAGAATAACTCCGACAACATCATCAAAGTATAGACGGTCCGTAACATTATTATTTGTTAAGCTAACTATAAGTGGATCATATGAATCTGGTAAGCTCTGAAGTAGAAGTTACGCATGTTCATTTTCTACTATGCTAAACTTTTCTGATGTAAGATGAGCAAACATTGTATTTAGAGTGTTGATGTGGTTTGTCACAAATGTGGATTCACTCATTCGAAGAGTGTAGAGTCTTCTCTTTAAGAAAATGCAGTTGTGTAGTGACTTAACCTCGTACAATTTGATGAGGACATCCCATATCTCCTTTGCAGTTTTCTTTTCGATAATGCTAGACAAAACTGAATCTTCCAATTCTAAGTGCAAATCAGCAACAACGCTTCTATCCATCTCATTCCACTTTTCATCAGATATTCCCTCAGCTCTATCTTCAATTGCTGCTAAACAATTATCCTTCCTCAGGATTGCCTTTATCTTCAATTTCCACAGGGAGAAATTACTTCCATTGAACTTCTCAATCTCAAATTTTGCTGTCATGGTTTTACACCAAAAATTAGCAACTGATCCGGCTAACAAAATTTCACCGTGAATAGCAAAGTATACGTGAATAATATTGTAAATTTTACCGTACAGTGGAACAAATCCTGTATACGTTAACAAGGAAGGGAAAGGAAAATGGAACGATTTTCTTTTTTTACTCGCCCCCAGTCTCCTTTGGACCCAAAACCCGCCTGCTGGTTAGTAAAGTAGGAGCTCTCACTTTATAATTATATATAGTGTAGTTACGTCATTTCCAGAGTTTGTTGGGCCGTAGTCTATTTCTTTCAGAAGCTAATGCCCATTGAAACAACCGGCTGAATCTTCATCCGATAATGAATATGAATGAAGTCGCCACCAAACATCTTTTATCCCACCGAAAGGGAAAGGTAAACATCGAGAAAACCTGAAGAGGGAGAAATCACAGTCTTGCAACAAAGAGATCGGTTAAGGGAGTCTGTTATGCAAGGGGAAGGTATTAGCACCCCACACGCCCGTAGTACTCTATGGTATCCACTCTTGTTGTTATATTCTAATGGGTGTATAAATTCTATGTCTAAGCTTAAGAGCTAAAAGAAAATGCAAATAGGGAATGCATGCAAAAGAAAAGAGAAAATAATGTAGGAAAAATGAAGTTGTGCTACCTACCCTTGTAAGGAATCAGAGCAGTTGTAGTTCGGCTCATATAATTTTTTTGGTTTGTGTTTTTTAGTTAAGAAGACAAAAGCAACAATCAAGATGGCAAAAAATCAGATAAAACAGAAAAACATCAACAACTATGATAAAGCAACAAAAAGGGGATGACAAGACATCACATGGTAACACAAACTCAGGTAAGATGATAAAACATCAGCATGATAGCACAATATCAGACAAGATAACAAAACATTACACCTAACAATGATATTGTGATACGGTGGCAGAATCGACTGTTTTGAAATGCTGGTTTGCATCTTGCGTTTTGTGTTCGCAAAATGTCACGGTAAGAAAGAGTCACCACCGACTTTTATTTCATCCAATCGGAAAGGAAAAAAGTACAAAAAAAAATCCTTTTTCGAGATATTCTGAGTACAGGGGGTAGATTATAGAAAAGGAAGGTATTAGCACCCTTTCTATCCATGGTTTTCCATGGGCTCTTAGGTACTTGATCATCTTTAAAATTTCTTGTGTATGTGTTTTGTTTTGGAAAAGTTTGACTTCGTGATAACCTTTGTATCAGTCCTCAAAGGTGTGACGAAGTTGTTTTGAAATCTATATGAGCAAGTGACATTATTCTATGCGACCAACCCAAACTTCTCCGTTCTTCAACACAGACTTAGGGAGGTGAGAAATAAACCACCTAGACAACAATGGCATGCAGCACATAAGAGTTCCTCTTCTCCTCGTGGTACGAGTATAAAGGGCGTGGAAGATATCTCCAATCAAGGTAGGCACATGATTGCGAGAGAGGAAAATCTTGATAGCATTCACATCTATAAAGGAATCCGGATTAGGGAAGAGAACCAAACCATATATAAGAAGAGCCAAAACATCTTCAAAAGCCTGAAAATCCAAATTATCCCAGAATAGGTTAACTTGGTCATTCATAAATTTGGCTAGAAAACCTCCGACTCTGCTTTGAGTTTCCCAGTTGGATACCACATCAACCCGTTTCAAATGCAAAGCTGAGGCAATGACTTCTGGCTTAGGGACCTCTTTTATACCTGTGAAGGGTACCTGGTCAAGAATGGATATGCCCAATAGATGAGAGAATTCCTCCAAGGTGGGTACCAACTGATAATCTGGAAAGGTGAAATAGTGATGCTCGGGATCGAAGAACTGGAACAGTACACTCATCATCTGTTCGTCAGGGTTTGAAGTAACCAAGATGAGAAGTTGACCATGTCTCTTGATGAACCTAGAAGTTTCAGAAATCTTTGACACTAGCTCTTTGAGTTGGGATGGTATCTCCACAAAGTTGACTCGGATAGTCTTTCTACGTGCGGAAGTCATGATCACAAAGATAAATTTCCTTGGTATTTGAAATGGTTAGTGTAATGAAGCATGTATGCTATGGTATGATGCATAATGTCATGATAAAAACAACAGGTATAGAAGATAACAAGCATAACAAAGGCAAACAAGTCACACAAAGCCCTTAGGTTTAAGGCTTGCATGAGGTCAAAGGTAATACCCTCTTGAAGTTAAATTGGTTTCAACCTGTCCTAGAAAAAGTAATCGGGTTCTAAGGGATCTCAATATCACTGATCATCCTCCATCAGTCATGGTTTCAACTCACGCAATCTTTTCTTGCGGCCGGAACTATCTCGAGAGAATGGTCTCAATGAGTGTAGCATCGAGTATCAACCAGTTCTCAGCTTTAGACCGAGGTCTACTATCTCACTACTTTCTAATGGCCAAGTTGGACGATTAAAGGTTCTAAGGTCAGTTGATGCTTAATGACACCACGCGGTGGACCCGTATTCTCCTCGTTTCTCCACAAGGGATACCGGTACCAACCAAAGTGCCACACCAACGTAGCCACTGCTTCAACCGTATCGGTCTACGCTGTACAATTCCCTCACAGTCTATTGCTACTTACCTAAAAGGTATTCCCCAGATCCAGGTTAGGATCTATAGTAACCCCAAGCATAAACCCTTAAAATTAAAGCAAACAAAACAAACAAGAGAAGCGATTATGATGAACTAGATCCTAAGGTATACCCCACTTATTAAGTCCCCAGCAGAGTTGCCAGTTCTGTGATACGGTGGCAGAACCGACTGTTTTGAAATGTTGGTTTGCGTTTTGTGTTTTGTGTTTGCAAAATGTCACGGTAAGCAAGAGTCGCCATCGACTTTTATTTCATCCAATCGGAAAGGAAAAAAGTACAGAAAAAAAATCCTTTTTCGAGATATTCTGAGTACGGGGGGTAGATTATAGAAAGAGAAGGTATTATCACCCTTTCTATCCATGGTTTTTCATGGGCTCTTAGGTACTTGCTCATCTTTAAAATTGCTTGTGTATGTGTTTTGTTTTGGAAAATTTTGACTTCGTGATAACCTTTGTATCAGTCCTCAAAGGTGTGACAGAGTTGTTTTGAAAATTGTTTTAAAATGTGTAAGTGTGAAAAGTTTGATTTTATCAAGTACCTACTAGCATCTACCTACTCAAAAAAAGATCGTTTCTATTCTTGTTTCCTTTAGACAGCGCTATCCCGCTATTAAAGAGTAGGTAGCACCGTCGTTGGAGTTGTAAAGGTCAATTCGAAAGGGACGCACGATCACTAAAGAAATGTTAGGACACCTTAGTAGTAACCCTAGAGTCTTAAGATCATATCTGAGGCAACATTTCTGAGGCAACGTTTGATCTCTTTAGACAGGAGGGTAACCACTAAGACATCCTATACTCAATAACCGTTTACCGAAGGCAACCGAAGTGAGAGTATACCCTAGGAGTGCGCATGTGGGGGTGATTTGATTTCAGTTATTATCTTTGCACATTAGGGTTTTCTATCCGCTTTAAATTATCATGCAATCTTGTCATACAATCCTATTAATATACATCTAAACAGTTAATATTTGCGAGAATTAAAATGCGAGAAAGTGAATCTACGCTATTACAAGGCTTCGGGGATGGGGATTAATTACATAGCAAAAAAAAAACCCGTAAAAAAAACGATAAATGAAAGGAAATCCTAGATTAAACTATTACATACCGTGGACAGTTACATCAATATTGCAAATGATAATAAACACGCGCGATGAATCGAATGCAAAATAATTAGGGTTTTGACCCAACTATACCTAATTGCAATTTAAAAGGAAAATCATTTTTTATCGTTTTTGTGTCATTTTAGAAAATAAAGCTTAATTGAATAAAAAAACCTAATTACTAATTAATTTTAGTTTAAGAAAAAAAAAATTAAAATAACTTATTTTTGTATTTTTTATTTTGAGACAAGAAATAAAAATTGAATCAAGAGTCTAACACTAATTTTTCTAATTGATTTTAATTATAAAAAAAAGTTAAAATTTCCCTAAATTAAATTAAACTAATATTAAATTAAATTTGATAAAATTAAACCTAATTCTAATTTTTTTGTGAAATTCTTGATTTTATGATTTTTGTGAAAAAAGAAATTAATTTTGGTTAAAAATAATTAAGCAAATTATATTAAATAAAATAAATAAATAGAAAAGAAAGAAAAATGGGTCTGATGTTGTTTTAGCAAGGGGGTGTGAATCTGATCTCTTGGCCCAATAATTCCTGGCCCTTTTGACTTTGTCCAATCCCATGCACACGCTTGACTGGGGTGCATGGTTGTCCTTCATGGAGGAGGCCTTAGATCTGAAGCCTTGATGGATTAAACGCTCAGATCTGGATAGTGCATGGTGTATCCCTTACCAAGTAGCACGCTTGATTTCCTATTTAAGAAAAACATGAATAAAAGTTGGGACCTGGGGATCGAACCCAGGTCCTTGAGCATTCTCCCTTTGCCACACTGCCAGCTGAGCCAGGATGATTAGTTGTAATTACAATAACAAACAATTATTATATAATATAAACAAAATGTTAGTCCTTAAAACGCGCGAAATTCAAACTGGAAAGTCAGGGAGCGCCACGTAACCATCTTCTTCCTCCCATCGTCGCTGTAAGTTTCATAGCTTTTACCTACGAACATTAAGCGTAGGTATAGCCCCTGTGCATTTCCAAAATCTTGTACACGCATGATAAACGAAAACCAATGGTACCAATCAACTCGTTTCAACCTCACGAGCATCATGGTACCATTATTAATGTCCAATTTTACCTTGTACAAGAAATCCCTAAAAACAAAGAAAAAACCCTAGCCATGGCAATTTGATGTACAGTCAGTAAAAATGCAATTGAATACAGTCATTAGCTTGCAAACATCTTAAGGATTATAAATATGCCAATCAAACATGCTAAATATTCCATAATCAATGTATTTGATTTCAAGAAAAGAGACAAACCGTGGGACTGCTATGATGCATTTCAGGGCGTGGGGAGGCTTGCTAACAATTGAAACACGATCCTGGGGCGTCCAGCAATTGATTGGGATGGTTAGAATGGCTTGAGATGGCTTGAAACTTGGCAATTGGTTTGCACTTTTTCTTGATTTTTTTGCAATTTGTTCTCTGCCTTTGCAAGCCTCTAGCCTCCTTCTTTTGGTCTTCATTTGTTCCTTATGTATACTAGAGTGTATTAGGGTTACCATTTGTATCAAATCTTTTCCAATTATGAATATTGATCCATGATTCAATCCTTGCACAAAATCTTTCCAAAACAAGAAAATTCAATCTTTTTGTGTCCATATGAATCCTTGCACGATTTGATCTTATCTTCAGCTGTATAATGAACCTAATCATGCATACAATCTCAAGGTTTTAATGATTTTTGATATTTTCACTATTTTATATTGATTTTATTTGATTTAAATGAAATAAAATCAAAATAAATAAAAAAAATAAAAGAATGCCAAGTGGAAGGGCTCATGGGTCGTGGATCACATTACAAACTCAGTGCAAGCATAAAAAGTTGGGCCCATTTAGCAAAAAATGCAATTTTGGACACATTTGACTTTTGGCAATTTTGTAAAAAGGGTCAACTTGGAAAATGCAAACTCTCTCAATTTTGACCCTAGAGATGTGTTCTTGGACTTTTTATAAACTTAGGGTGTCCTCTAAGCAACCCTTTTGGTCTCATCTCAATTGAGTCTTCCATGTTCATGTATGAAGCTTTGACCCAAAAGGTGTTTTTGTTGACTTTTCAAAATGACCTATAATGTCCAAATTCATATCTTATTGTGAGTGCATATTTTGAACTTTGGAGATGAAGATGAATTGTAGGGAATTACATCCTCTTCAATATGAGCTTTGGATGGGTCAATTTTGAATAAGTATGAGAAAATTATGCTTGGTCAAAGTTGAGTTGACTTTTCCTACAAAACCTTAATTTAGCAACTTTTGGGTTTTGATTAATTATGAGAAATCCTTGAGGAATCATGATCAACCCTTGATCAAAGGATGAATGATACTTTAAAATGAGGATATTGACCAAAAATCTTGAAGTTTGACTGTATGTGGGCCACAATTGACTTTTGCTCTAGCACAATCAATTTTCTGGCATTTGAGTAGTTGACTGAGCAAACTTCCTCTGAAAGGCTTGAAACTTGACATGGATGGTCTTGAGAACATATTAGGGCAATGGTGAGCATTTTAGATCCTTTTGACTCAAGCATCTTGATGCAAAATGAAACCCTAATTTGAGATAGACTTCCTTAGGAGAGAGTTTGTCTGGTAAACTCTTGGACTTCATTGAGCAATTTGAGGACCTCACTTGATATGTATTGAGAAATATGGGAGGGAAAATTTTGGGGTACAACATATATTGAAAATCAAAGTAGGATGACAAACATACGCGATAGCGAAACATCGGCAACAAACATATGCGATGGCGAAACATCGGCTAAAAGATAACAAGATAAAATGGCAAAGATGATGAGACATCAACAATCCAGATGATAAAAATCACACCTAACAATGATATCAAGAATCAAAGTAGGATAACAAACATGCACGACAACAAAACATCGGCAACAAACATATACGATGGTGAAACATCTGCTAAAAGATAACAAGATAACATGGCAAATATGGTGAGACATCAACAATTCCGATGATAAAACATCACACCTAACAATGATATTGAGAATCAAAGTAGGATAACAAACATGTGCAATGGCGAAACATCGGTAAAAAGATGGCAAAATATCATGGCAAGGATGGAAAAACATCAATTTGACAAGGTTCAAAATAAAGCCAAAAGGCGCACAAACAAATAAGATTGGTTTTTATTTTTTACCTTGAATAAGGATTTAAGTTCATTAGAGACGTTTTATGATTTGCCAAGAAAAAGTTTTAGTTTTAAGATGCAATATGCAAAGAAAGGAAAAAAAAACTAAGGGAGACTAGCCTAGAACTAACCCTAATGTTATCATACAATGATTTATCCTAAGGTTGAGGATGAAAAAGGGGAGTTTCTATCCTATGTTAGCATGCATGGATAAATATCCTAATGTCTAGATCGAAGACTAAACCTACAAGAACAATCCTAAGGGAGCAGCAAAAATGTCACAAATCCTATGACAAAGACAAGCAAACAGATGGTAAAACATCTAGGCAAACAAAAGCCCGAGCATCACTCGAATATCAAACACCTACGAGGCGCAGGCCTAGTAGTAAAAAGGGGGGGGGGGGGGTCCCGCCATAGACAAGCAACCAAGCATCAGACCAAGGGTCAAGCCACAACCAAGGGGAGCGTATCACCCGAGTCAACAAGCTATAGAATTATAGGAATATAAAAGGGTCCTTAACTGTGATATCAATTACCAGGGAAAGAAAGATCTGGGGGAAAAGACATAGTGCATGTGTACACTAAGCATTTGTGTTGGTCAACACGAGCTAAAGAAAGCGTGGGGATCCGATTGCGGGAACCCTTTTCACTCGCCTTTAAAGAACTTAAATTCATTTGGATCTTGGGCACATGTTAAGAGCATCTACTTGTAAAAAGTGAGCATAGGAATGACATAGACTAGAATGTGCGGGGGTCAATTACGAACCCTTTATGCTCGCCTCCTTTTGAGGACTTATCATCTGTAATACAATGCGGGCACAAATATAAACACACGTGCATAATACCTACTCCGAAGGTAGGATTTTACAATCACAATTAGCACACCGACAGAATTGCCTTAAACAGGTCTTTAAATAAATCAGAGGGACTCCTAACATATATCAGCAACGAAGGTCCCATCATGCAATAGAAAGCAATAAAGAACAGAAACAGTAAAAAGGAAATAGTGCAATAACAAACGGATAAATATCTACAGCAACTGAGCAAGAAAAAGAAGAAATCCAGAGAACACCAAGCAAGCTAACATCAGCAAACAAATCAAGTCATAAATCACGCCATCAAACATAAGCACTGAGGCTTCAAATATGAACATATCCCACATGTGATGTATAACAGTCACAATCATATATATATATATATATCCTGCAAGAGAATAACAAATATACAAAGCACACGAGTGGTGCAAGCACAACCAATTGTGTTCCACAAATAAAGTAGAACACTACAACATCAAGTCAAAATGGAAAACTTTCCTCAGAGTACCTCGCACATTCAATAGACAAATTAGTGATTTCAAAGAGAAATGATGAACCAATAAGGGGTGTGTCGTACCCTAAATTTGTCCTACCTCGATGATTTTATTTTAAGATTAAAGTAGAAGAAATATTTAATTAAAGATGGTACAACAGTATCTGATGGCCCATCTTTATACAAGACTAGGGGGTGTACTTTAAATTCGGGAAAGCATGACTTTCTAAATCAAAAAGATTCGTGTGTCCGTGAACACATTCACAAAGCATGTTGGCCAACGGCCCATGCAATTAGAAAATAAAAAATCATCCGTGTAATTAATAAATTATTAGTTTATTAAAACTACTTAGGTTTAATTTGCTATTAATTTAAAATTAAGTATCTTAGCCCATTTGAATGTTTGTTGCTGTTAATAAAAACAGGAGGTGAGATTGCAATTTAAAAGCCCATTCATGTTGGCCCATTTTGTCATTTTATTATTGTTGTTTTAAGAGGAAATATTTTTTTTAATTCCATAATTGTTTATAAAAATATTTCTACAAATATTAAAGAGATTTATCATTGCAATAATAGTTTAGTTCATTAAATATTTTATTAAGAGTTTTTTTTTCTCTGAAAAGATAATTTTCGTTTGGGGTCCAATTTGTATAGAAATGGTGGTCATAATAAATGTTTTTTGGACAGAATTTGTTTTTCAAAGGCCCAATTCTTAAAAAAAATAGCGCAGGCCTAAAAGCAAATAACTGGTACTGTGTAAATCACAACAGATTTGCGCATGTTTTTTGGCATCAACAATTACTGTGTAGATTGAACCAAACTCAAATCTAATATATACAGAACTGGAAAAAATATATTCTATATCATAATCAATCTTTAACGCAAAGTCAAATCCAGGAAATTACAACAAACTGAGTTAAATCCAGAAATTAAAATCAATTTCAATCTAATAATACAATCAAATCTCAGAAAAAGGACGAAATTGTATCAAATCTTACAAAACAAATCTGTTACAATCTAAATTACAATCAATTTATAAATAATCAAATCCCCAATTTTCCTAAATCTATGCAATTTCTAACAAAAAACTCACAAACCCTAGAACTAAAATCACCCTATAAATAACTAAACATAAATTAACAGAGGGATGGGGATTTTTCTAGACAGAAGAGGAAGAGAAGAACGAGAACGAAAGACGAACAAGAATCGTACAAAGAAGAGCTACTAGGGTTCCAATATCTGGAACCCTAGTCGCTACCTTGCTAGCCTCCCCGCCGCTGGCAATCGTACACCATCATCTTCAATACTCCGCCTCTGTTACTCCACCAACGGAACCTGCATAAAACGAAGAGGAAGGCAAGCTTAGTACCCAAATCGAAAAACTTAGAAATCAGAACAGAAGAATCGCAAAGGGGTAATTTTTCTTAGCTTTTTTATTGTTGCTATTCTTGTATTGGGGTGGTACGTGTTCGATTTAGAGTGGGTAGGGGTTGGTTAAGGGTTACGGCGCCGTTGTTGGTGGTTTTAGGGTTTGGGAGAGAGCGAAAGGTTAGGGAAGAGAGGAAGATAGTGTTGCTGTAAAGAGAGAATGAATAAAAATGTAAAATGTGTTAAAACAAAATAATATAATCCGTTTCGATGCCATATGCGCTAGCCTATCGTAACTAACATGGTCCCTCGTTCTTATCTATTTGATCTAGATCTGACGTCCTTAAGGTCAAGTCACACGTTAGGTAGCATACTCCCTCACTCACACAATCTCCCTAAACTTCTCTAAGTGCATTTGGGCCTAAGCCCAATTACTCTTCACGCCCCCCTCTCACTAGATTACTAAACATCAAAATGGATCATACCTTCCCTGCCAGCCTGCGTAATGGGCCTAATTCAGCCTGATTTCTACACCCCCATCTTTTGCTACCTAACTAATAATACACCCCCAGTCTTAATTAAATTTTATTTCATTTTATACTATTATCTATTTTTTATTTCAATATCTTATTATTATTATCATTTATTTTCTATTTTTTTTATATAATTACTTATATTTGCAATTATTATTATTATTATTATTATTAATCTTGATATTAATTATTATAATTATATTATTATTTATCATATCATGTAAACTATTTTATTCAAAAAATGCATATTATTTTCGTATATTATTTGCATTAGATATTTTTTTTACCATGCATTAATCAAGATTTCTTCGTAATTAACACAATAAAAAATGCTAACCAATCTCAAACTATTTTTCGCAATCAATTGAGCTAATCAATTGTTTTTGCAAAAGGGTTTCAAACAGATTTTGACTTACCGCGCATTTAGTCAAAATCTCTGCAATCACTACTCCTGACCAAAATGCGAGGTGATTCAAAATACGTTTGCAACCCCTAAAAAACACCAACCCCACGTGAACTATGAATTGAGACTCTGATTCCTCATAAGAGGATACGTAGGCATACGATCAAAAATCGTAGCAAGTTCTCCTATTAAAAATTAAAACCCTTTTCCCTTATTAAAATTTAAAACCCCATTTTACCCAAACCTAAACCTAAAACCTAGTATCCTTGTGAACAAGGTAGATGAAAGGTGCCTAACACCTTCCTTTCGTCTAATAGATTCCGAAACCTAGAATCTCTGTCTGCAAATTAGGGTTTTCTGTTGGATTCCCTTCCCTAGAATAAAAACTAATAGTGGCGGCTCTGATTAAAAATCCAGTCGCAATAGCTGGCGACTATGCTGGGGACTTTAACTTTAAGTTTTAGGGCTTTTACTTTGGTTTTTATTTATTTATTTATTTATTAGATTTATTTATTTATTTTCAATTTTTCTTATCATCATATATTTACTGCGTGGCAGAAATTTCTATCTCAAAAAATATTTTCAATATAACCCTTAGAAAGAAGGTTCGTCTATTAGCTTAGGGGGTACATCATCCCTGCGAGTTTATGTGACGACTTTGCCTACAGTTGGTGGACTTCCGAAAAAGGAATACTTATCGAGAGATATCCGCTTGACGAGTAGGACTTTGGAAGGCCACCCACGACTCTTTCTAACGACCTTAACCCAAAATCTCATGACGAGACCTTTCACGACTTTGATACGAAAGTTTCGGTCCGTAAAGAGGCTCCACCTAAGGGAGGCCCTTGTGCCTTTTCCCTCTGGTGTTATTCATGATACCCTTAAGGAAACCAACTTCTGGGAGGATAGACTAACCGTAGGTCAAAATTAAGGAATCTACCTTCTAAGGGTACTTATCACAAAACCCCGTCACTAAACCATACATCCCTACCTTATATTGGTACTTATCACAAAAATCTCATCACTAAACCATACATTCATGCATTCATATATGTCACATATTCATCATTTGTTTCTTTTATATGTCTTATTCACAGGGTACAAAACAAAAGATAATAAAATCAATATTTTGGTGATTGTCTTTAAAAATGGATACCAGAGGGAAACAACTTGTCTGCATCAATGCCTTCCAGCCTCACATTTCTGAAATCAAAACTATAAAGGGGAAATTATCTGAGAGAGCTCTGAAGATGTACGCTCGCCGCTATGGGGATACCCTTGAATTGACCAGAGTAGAGGTTCAAATGGATGTTGTCTCTTCCCTCATTCAATTTTACGACCCTCCACTGAGATGTTTTACCTTCCAAGACTTCCAGCTAGCACCGACTCTGGAAGAATTTGACAGAAATCTGAACTTTTCCAAAGAGAAGGCCTATGTAGGTATCGAACAAATTGTTGAAGTCAAAGCTTTGGCAAAAGGCTTAAGGATCCCTTACCCTGAGTTAACGCAAAATTAACAAAGAGAAGGTCCAATACAATGAATCAAAAGGATATACTTGGAAGCTAAGGCACTCTAATTTGCTAATTATAAAGAATGGGAATCTTGTGTCGATTGTTTAGGGCTACGTGTATTTGGTGTAATTTTATTTCCTCGGACTGTGGACTATATTGACCCTGCGGCCATTAGCATATTTTGGGGTGCGAAAGTCTTTAATACGGATCCAACTCCCGCTTTGCTTGCTGGCATTTATTACACCTTGCATACGATGTACGAAAATAGAAAAGGCACGCTAAATTGTTTCATCCAACTTCTATATATGTGGTTCATGACTCATCTTTACAAAGAAGACTATATGATTCCAAACTTGACCAGACGCGAGTGGCCACAGAAATTAAGGTCTCTCACTGCAAAATCAGTATTATTGTATGATAAGAAGTTGGATATTGGGGACATCACTATTAGCTGTAGGGACTTTCCTAATGTCCCGTTGATCGGATCTCGAGGGTATATTAATTACAACCCTACTTTGGCCCTACGATAGTTAGGGTATCCTTTGGAAGACAGACCTTTGGACGAACAACTCCAACCATTGATCATCCATGACATAGGTATATAAGACCAAGGGTTGCTCAACAAGGTTATCCGGGCTTGGAACAAAGTTAACAAGAGGAAAGCCGAAAGAAAGCATGACATAGCAAGAGAACCCTACACCAGATGGGTCTGAGATAGGGTACAAATTATCAAGATGCCATTCGATATAGATCCAGAGTATAAGTCAGAGGTCCCAGAGGTTATGCCTATATCCTTAGAAGAAGTCGACAATCTGAAGAGCGCCCTAAAGTAAGCTTAAAGGGAAAAAGAAGAGCTAGAACTCAACCTTCTCTATCTGACCAAAGAGAAGAAGCAGATGCAACTCATACTAGAGTTGAAGGACCAACAAATTGAGAGAGATCAAAAGGCATTGGAGAAAGAGAGACTCAAACGGAAGCGTACAACTGAAGGGTTGTTGAGTGCGACATTCAACCTAGATTCCCACAACCATAAGTTAGAGGAGGCTGCTACTGAAATTGGAAGGTTAACCAGATGGTATGAAAAGGAAACACATGACAAAAAGGTGCTAGAGGAAAATCTAAGAGCCCAGATCCAAAGTTTGGCGCAAGCTTCCTTAGATCAAGAAGAACAAGTAAAATACCTCACCGCTGAACTTTAAGACAACCAAGAATCCGAGGTCAAAGCACGCCTTAAAAGGGTAGAGGAAGAAAGACTCTTGACTCGGAGAACTCAAGAATATGAGCATGTGTGCCTAGAGCTACATGGTCTTCAAAAAGATTTCCTTATTCAACAGAGACTTTATACGGAAATGAGGGGTGAAAAGATGTATTGGGAAGAGCAGTATACCAAGATCGCCCAAGCAGGGAGAGATAACCATAAGATAATCCCACATCTTTATCAAGAGTACAGGCATTATAAAGACAAACATAAAAATCTTTCCTTCTTATCCAACAATCTCATTGAATATATCCCTTGAAGTTTGAGAGACGCAGAAAGTGTAATGGCCCCTCTTCCAAAGGACGTTGAAGACTTTCTCCATCTTTGACGAGCAATGGTTGATGGTCTCATATCAGACATCCGCAAGAGTGCCTAGGAGATTTATTTCCCTTTATTTATGTTTATGCAAACAAGTTGTGGTTTAAGATTGTAATATTTTTCAATATTTGGATTATGTTACTTTTAATAAAGGCATTTTGTTTCCCTATCTCATTGGCGCATCTAATTTTTTAGTTGGTCACCGAATAAAAAATAAGTGAAAGATAAATGCATACCCAAATGAATAAGACATTTAAAACAAGTAACCATTTAATATTCATACATATTCATTCGCATGCATACATTCATAAACACCCTCATATCATATCAAAACTCATCTCGTTTTTTTTCAAAAAAATCTCTCCAGTTAAGCCATGGGTAGAAGAAGATCACCACCTCCTTGGCCTCCATATCAAACAAGGGCCTATCAACAAAAAGAAATATAGTGAATCGAGGAAACTCAGGCTGCATTCAAAGAGGATATCGACCAAGTAAAGGGTGATGTAAGCTCGATAAAGGGAGAGCTAAGCCAAGTTCTCCTAGCTATGGAGAACTTCATTGACAAACATGACCAGATTCCCAGGGTAGTGTTCGAAGAAGTAGCTCAAACGGTTGGTGCATCAAGCGGTCTCCGACTAAGAAAAGAGCCAGAAACAGGACCCCAAAATTCAAGAAGGACTGTTTCAAACTTGCCCAAAGGAAAAGAGGGAGAAATTAATGTCGTAGCCTCACAAGCAAGGGTGCTACAACCATTAGGACAGCAGCAAGGAAAAAGGCCACCCAGAAAATTTGATCCGCTCCCTATGCCACCTAGCCAATTATTGCAACAGCTGGTTAAGGAATCCTTGTGGAAATCGAGCCTCTAGCTCCTCTAGTCGGGCCACTCCCATGAAGGTACAATGCTTACACCAGATGCGAATACCATGCTAACTCTCCAGGGCACACCATAGAACAATGCTGGGCATTTAAACATAAGGTCCAAGACTTGTTAGAAGCTCAAGCCATCACTTTTGAGAAACCTAACTTCAAATCAAACCCTATGCCTCCACACGGTGGACCAACAATAAAGGCAATTGAAGTAGTCGCCGACTGCGGGGAAACCGAACAAGCAAAAACTTCGATAAGCTTGCTGAAGGAATATATGTCCAAATGTGGGTTCCTATTGGAGCATAATGAAGCCTTCGAGAAAACTCCGCTAAAGCTAGTGGACCAGGGGATAGTCCAGTTCGGACAATACCCTGATGAAAAATACGTAACTACTCTAAGGGATAAAGCATGGGTCTCTCCAATCCAAGAAACCTTTGTCAACAATGGAATAGAGCATGGCAGACATGTGGCAAAGATATCCAATGAAGTCAATACTAAAAGGGGCCAATGACTTCATTTGAGAATGCGCCCTAGGAGAAGAACTTAAAAGATGGAGTTCCGTGGAGATTCTCGAGACCTTGTTCTTTCCTAAGTAATTTTTCTTGTTTTTGAAAGAACCTATGTCAAGCCCGAGACATAGGGGTCACTTGTAAGGGTTCCCCATTTTGTTTCAAACAATATTCATGATCAATAAAAGTTATATTTTGTTTTATATTAAGATCCTTGTCTTTCTCTTGCATTTATATCTCTTAAATTTAAAAATGGAAATACTTTCTCTGCATATGCATTTTCAAATATTCATATACTAAAATCTGCACCAAAACATGATAACGGTGTAAATCCATGCCCAAAACCATCGATAATGTTACTACTGCGACCCGATATAATTTTGATGCTCCTATCAACTAAGCCAAGGAGGAAGATGATGAAGATCTTGAACTCCCTGAGGAAATGGCAAGGGAAATAAAGAGAAAGGCTGACAACGTACAACCATATCAAGAGGCTATTAAGACCATTAATCTGAGCACAGAGGAAGATTCAAAAGAAACCAAGCTAAGGGGAAATGTTAGAGCGGAGCCACAAAGAAGATGATCAAATTATTGCACATATCTGCTTGTTCCTACAGAAATAGACCAAGGTTAGATACAAACATTGCTGTAAAAATAAGCAACTACAAAATACCAGGACTTGACAAAGGACCCGAGCCAAGGGCATGTTGGATACTCACGTTTGACGGGGCTTCAAATTCACTAGGGAACGATATAGGGGAAGTTTTTACTTCTCCAAATAATGCTCACAAGCCATATACCAAGTCAATGGTGAATGGGATACTAAACATCCAAAACTGATTTCCTATCGGAATCATGTTTTAAAGGTGGTTGCGGAACTTATAGAGATCGCTTTCAGCCATATCCCACAAAAAGAAAATCAAATGGCAGACACTCTGGCAACTCTATCAGCAATGTTCAAAGTAACCTAGCCAAAACACGAACCAGACATCACAATCAGACGCTTCGAAGAGCCCGCACATTGTCTTGCTATCAAAGAAATACCGGATGACAAGCCTTGGTTTTACGACATCAAGAAGTACCTCGAAAAACAAGGACATCCAGAAAATGCCTCTAGCATCGACAAACGAACTCTATGGAAATTAGCCTTTGATTTCTTTTAGAGTAACGGTGTACTGCACAAGATGAACGACAACATGGTCTAGTACTCAAAAATATTATGCTACCTTGCCTCGATTCACGTGGTAAATGGACACTTAACTACGAAGGTTCATATGTAGTCAAAACAATATTCTCCGTTGGTGGTCTTATCCCCACAACAATGGATGGGGAAGAACTACCACATCCGGCAAATTCAGATGCAGTCAAAAAATATTATGTATAAGAAGCTCGCTAAGCTCGAACCTCAAACATGCGACTTAGGAAAAAAGGAGCGTCCCGGTGGAACGAAAATCATAAAGGGCGACCTAGGCAAAAATTAGGGGCATATAACAAAAAATTATCCCGGTGGATTGAAAACCCGAAAGGGAAATCCAGGATAAAATTAGAGATCATTCAAAAAGAAATAAAGAACAAAAAGACTGCGATCTAAAACTGCGACTACGAACCACGAAGGGAGAGATAGATCTGAATCATACAACTCAGAAGCAAATGAGATAAGATCATTAAAAGTATATTATGGAACAACAGCAGCAATTATCATTTTTTTATTACCATTTATAGTTTTAAAATTTGTGTAATTACCTCTTTCCAAGAATTGCATCTTGTATTTTCGCCTATTCAGAGGCATATCAATAAAACATTTTCTTTCTTTACATCTTTCAAATTGCATTTTTTCTTTTCTCCGACTTGTTTACAAAATACTATGATTATTACTTGTGAATATTGTCTTGAAATCATTTCAGGGAAATTAACAAATAAAAGCTTTTGATAAAACATCGAAAAAACATTTTGGTTATAAAAATATCGGGAAAAAATCCACGTCTACGTCCACGCACGTGTCTACTCCTGCACTCACAATATAAATTATATACACGTGTCCATGTCTACGCATGCACTTACAACATACAAATCTACGCATATGCCAATACCTACGTCTACGCCTACGCTTAGAATACAGAAAATCAATGTTCAAAATTTTGCTAACATTGTTCACTGCATTCAAATCCAACAAAGCTACGACGACACAACATACAACGCCAGGGGATTGGTAACTCTAAGCCAATGGTTTAAAGGAGAGAATGCCAAAAATAGTCTTCAAAACATTTCAAGGCATACACGCATCTTACACACATTTCATACATACATTTTGCATATCCAAAGCATACATACACTATACATTTTTGCATATACAAACATTCAATACACATATATTCATGATTCCATATCAATATCAAACATCATACATTTTGCATATACATACAATCCAGTACACATATGCTCAGGGTTCCATCCCGGTATCAGACAACATACGCCTATATCACACAGCAAACAAACCATCTTACCCTCGATTAAATCATCTAAGGGTCAGTCAACAAAACACTTCTCCTACGATTCAACCCATCACCTAAGTCTTCATGTCGTGACACGTTAATCCCATTGCCTAAGTCTTCATGCAATAGTGCGTTTCCTTATTCCGTGACACCGACCATCGCCTAAGACTTCATGCAACAATGTTCGAAAACCAAATTTAGCTTATCTCCTCATACTTCACGCAATAAATTGTGAATCTAATCCATTGCCTAAGTCTTCATGCAGCAATGTGTTCCCTTATTCCATGACATAGGTCATCGCCTAAGACTTCATGCAGTAATATGTTTCTCGAAAACCAAAATATAGCCAATCGCCTCAGACTTCACGCAGCAATTTGAGAACCTAACCCATTGTCTCAGACTTCATGCATCAATGTGTTTCTTTATTCCGCGACACACACCATCGCCTAAGACTTCATGCAGTGATGCTTAAAATCCAAAATCTAGCCTATCGCCTAAGACTCCATGCAGCGATTTGCGAACCTAACCCATTGCCTAAGTCTTCATGCAGCAGTGCGTTCCCTTATTCTGCGACACAGATCATCGCCTTAGACTTCATATAGTGATGCTCGAAATCAAAAATCTAGCCTATCGCCTAAGACTTCATGCAAGGATTTGCGAACCTATCCCATTGCCTAAGTCTTTGTTGTACCCCAAAATTTGCCCTCCCCTTTTCTTCAAGATTTGCCAAGAGCATGCTTCAAAATCTCCCAAGGGTTGCACAGTCCAATTGCCTCCTAACAGTCAAAAACTAGGGTTTTGGTTCTGGCAAATAAATTGAAGTTTTCAAGGGTCCAAACAAGTCCCACATGCCTATAAACATTGTCAAGCATCCTTATGTCAAGTTTCAAGACTTACAGCATAAAATTGCACAGTCAAAAACCCTAATTGCTTCACAGTCAACTGCAGGGGTAAAATGGTCATTTGACAGTCAAAAGTCAAAATTTTTGGTCAACATCTTATTTTGAAGCCACAAACATCATTTGATCAATTCTTGATCATGATTCTCAAGGCATGGCTCAAAAAGTCTCAAGATGCAAAAGTTTCTATTTTTGGACAGTTGAAAAAGTCAACTGTAACTTGACCAAGGCATAACTTCCACATGGTTTATCAGAAAAATTATATCCAAAGCTCATTTTGAAGAGAATGACATTTCCTACAACTCATCTTCACACTTCAAGTCCAAGAAATGCTCTCACAAAAAGTTATCAATCTCAACATTATAGGTCATTTTCAAAAGTCAACAAAAAGGCACTTTAAGTCAAAGACCATAACTTGATATTGGTAAATCAAAATGACATGGGACCAAAGGCATTGGTTAGAGGACTTCAATACCTTTTCAAAATGTCCAAGAACATGATCAAAGCTTAAAAATTGAGCAAGCTATGCCTTGTGGAAGTTGGGAAATTTTTGGAAATTTTGAAAAGTCAACTTTGCTTCAAATGCCTCAAAATTGCTAATGGGCCTCATTTTCTTCCAAGAATCATCACCCAAAAGCTATGCACGACCCATTGACATCCAAGGGAGTTATTTCATCATTTTTTATTAATTATTTGAATTTTTATTATTATTAATTCACTTAATTAAAATTAAATATGAAAAAAAATACTAAATGCCACCTTTCAAATCTTTTTATGCAGCATTTCCACTCCTTATTCACTCAAGATTTCGTGCAAAGGAAAGATTCTATGCAAATAGGCATGTTCTTCATGACAAAAAGATTGGAAAAGATTCATGAAAATCACAAATTCAAAAACATTGATTGAATGGATTTTGGACTTGTTTTGTTAACCTAAATCGTTCACATACATAAGCAAAACACAACCCTAATCAAAAGAACAAAAAAAGCTGCGCCCAAGAACACCAAACAACTTTGCATTTTTTCACAAAATTCTCAAAACTGAAAACACACATAGAGCACGTTTCAAAGCAAAAGAATCATTCCATTACATTCCTGACACATCCAGGAAGCTTTCCCAATCAAAATCAGACCTCCACACGCAAAGAACTGGTATAACCAAGTCACCCTGTTCATAACATTTTATATATTCGTGTTTGTATTTTCAGGCCATATCAATGCATTTTAATGTTTCATTTATACTAATATGATCATTCTAAAGCTAATGGTGTCATCCAATTGAGTTTTCAAGGCCTGTGTGAGAATCCACCATGGGAGCTCTTTAGGGTTTCAGAGGTTGGAAATTAGGGACTCTTTCATATGGAAAAATTAAGCCATAAGACCAGCACCATTGGACTCGTGACCTTCATACGAACTAATTTCACACCTCGCGCCCTTTTTCTTTCCAACTATATGCTAATCGCTAATTTTGTATGTTATGGTTAGTGGGGGTTTAAAACCCCCGCTATTTGATGTTAGTTTCAGGCAAAAACGAAGAAGCCAGGGAGAAGAAGATGAGCTGTTGGTTTATGGTTGGTTAATTCAAATAATTGGCGCTTTTTTTTGTTATCCAGCATAATACCTGTTTCTCTCTCATATTGATTATGTTCCACTAAATAAACAAAGAAACGCGCTTGGCTTGGTGGTTGTTGTGTTGTCACATAGGTAATGGGACCTGGGTTCGATTCCCAGGTCCCCCATATTCTTCATAATTTTGTTCATAATGCGTTCAGGTACAATTCCTTGCCCAGGGTCCATCATACACCCAACACCTTGGCACGCCACATGTCACCAGGGGTCAATCCAAAGGTCAGGATCTGGAGTCTACCATATGCATTAGTCAACTGTTCCTCACACGCGCCAGAAAAGTCAACCAGGCCTGATTCAGTGGGCCAAGAATGCTCTAAACAAACCTCCATAATTGGGTCAACACCTCCTATGTTTGTATTTCTTTCTCTCATTCTTTTTCTTTTTTTTTATTTGTTTTAATTTAATGATTTTCTTTTAATTCATAAAATAAATTTTATAACACAAAAATACAAAAAATCAGAAAAGTCAAAAATAAAAATATATTTGTTTATTATTTAATGCATTAATGTTTTTTTTGTAAATAAATTTGATAATTAATTTAGTTTTAAATTAGGGTTTTAACTTTAACATTTTTTCTTAAATAAATTAAAACACATAAAAATTAGGTTTTATAGCATTTTACTTTTTTTCCCCAAATAATTAAATTACCTCATCATCATTATTATTAATTCTTAATTAATTTGTAAATAAACTTGTCATTAAATAATTAGGTTAAATTAGGTCAAACTTAAGCATTTTTCTTTATTAAATTAAAAAAAATTTAGAACTAGGTTTTTATTTAACTTTTAATTCCAATTAATTTTCTCATTAAATTTCATAAATCCAAAAACATAAAAAATAAGTTCTTTTTCTCATTTAATAATTTAATCATTAATTCCAATTTAATTTCCTTAAAGGGTCCAACGCCCTCGCACTCTCGATTTTTATTTCTTTTCGCACGTTTACTTTTATTTCCTTTTTTTAAATATAATGTATTTGCCCCAAAGCTTTGTAATAGATAATTAGGACCTTTACTTTCCGCATTTTCTTTCATTCAAATCGGGTCTTGGTTTAATTTGGCGATGTAGACCCGCACCTTGTAATAGCGTAGGACCTTTATTTTTCCGCATTTTAATTTCCTCACCTTTTAATTGCTAACTATCACATGAAAGAATGTATGCCCTAAATAAAATCAAGCGTAGCTCACTCAACGCATGATCAAGACAAATAAATAACTGAAAATGACACACAATTCACACATCACTCCTAGGGTACGCCTCATTGTTTCCTTGCCCCTCGAAACGTGGTCGTCGAGTAGAGGACGTTTTAGTAAGTCCTCATGTCCATGAACATGGCATTGGGGTAGCTTCTAAGGTGTATTCCTATTGCTCTGGTGACCACACTGTCCCTAAACTCGAATTGACCCGAACACCTCCAACGGTGGTGCTACCTACCTCTCAATGGTGGGATGGCACTACCTTAAGGACATTTACACAGACTAATTCCTTAGGTTAGGTAGATGACTCGTAGATACTTGCTCTAAATTCAAAACAAATCAAAACTTATTTTCACACCGACACTTTGCAAAAAGCTTTCAAAAACAACTTTTCAAACACTCTTGAGGACTGACACAAGAGTCGAACTGAAATTTTAAACGAAACTTTTTCAAACCCACTCACCTTGAAAAGCAAACAAACATTTTGAAAACACAAATGAGCAAGTATCTAAGAGCCCATGGATAACCATGGATAGAAAGGGTGCTAACACCTTCCCTTTCTATAAATCTACCTCCCGAACCGAGAACTAATCTCAATAAGGAATTCTTCTGTGCTTTTGTCGTTTCCATATTGGAGAAAATAAAAGACGGTGGCGACTCTTTCTTACCGCGACATTTCGCGAACCAGCGTTAAACAGTCAGTTCCAGATCCACCGATCACAGAACTGGCGACTCTGCTGGGGACACTTATAAAGTGAGGTGTACCTTAGGATAGTTCATAACTGTGTTTTCAATTGTTTTGACTTGTTTGCTTTAAATTGTGGGTTGCATCGGAGTTACATAGATCCTAACCCGGATCTGGGGATACCCTGTTTAGGTAGCATAAGCTGTGAGGGACCTGTCCTGCGTAGACCGACACGGGTGAAGCAGTGGCTACGTTGGTGTGGCGCCTTGGTCTGTACCGATATCCCTTGTGTTGCAACGAGGAGAATATGGGTCTTCTGAGGAGTCATTAAGCACCAACAGACCTTAGAACCTTAAATGACACAACTTGGCCAATAGAACAGTAGCAGTATGCTACGCCCATTGAGGCTAAACTCTCGTGATGGTTCTGGCCGCAAGAAAAGATTGTGATGCTGGAGTTATGACCGATTGAGGGTAGTCAATGATATTGGGATCCTCTAAGAACCCGGTTACTTTTGATAGGACAAGTATGAACCAACAAACTGAAAGAGGGTAATACCTAGACCTCATGCTGGCCTAAACTTTAAGGGCTTGTCTTGTGTGACTTGTGTGCCTTATCATGTTTGCCTTTGTAAATATTTGTGGTGTGCTTTATCATAACATCATAACATCATGAGCATTGCATGCATCCTGCATAAGGACTGACCATTTCAAAGACAAGAGGGTTTCACCTTTGCTCTGTTTTGTAGGACATCATGATGCCTATGCGAAGGAATACTATCCGGTTCAACTTTGTTCACTCACCTGAGTTACTTGAAGAGTTGGTTAGCAGAATTCCAAATACTACATCTTTCATCCAGAGGCATGGTTCTCTTCTCAGTTTAGTCACTGCAAAGCGGGATCAACAGTTGATGAGTGTCCTGACCCAGTTCTATGACCCTCTATACCAGTGCTTCACCTTTCAAGACTTCCAGCTGGTCCCTACCCTGGAAGAGTTCTCTGATTTTCTTGGTATCCCTATCTTGGATCAGACTCCCTTCACTGGTTGGGAAAAGACTCCTAGGCTTGAGGAGGTTGCTGCAGCTCTTCCCTTGACCCATCAAGAAGTAATGGACAACTGGGTGACTAGAAGCGGAGTTAAGGGTTTCTTGGCCAAGTTTCCGATTGGTAAAGCTAACAGTTTCTGGAATGACTTGGACTTTAGGGCATATGAAGACATCTTGGCTCTCTTAATCTATGGGCTAGTCTTGTTTCCTAATCCTGACAACTTCATCAATGTCACTGCCATAAGGATCTTCATGTCTCAGAATCCTGTGCCCACTCTCTTGGGTGACATCCTGCAACAACTTTATGCTCGTACTGCCCGAAGACGAGGAACTATGTGGTGTTGTATCCCTTTGTTGGTGAGGTGGTTTATTTCGTACCTCCCTAAGTTCGTGCTGAAGAACCAAGAAGGAAGAGGTTGGGCTCATAGGTTAATGTCTCTCTCTGACAAGGACATCATTTGGACTCTCAGAGGTTTGGATGAGATAGATGTTATTTATTGTTGTGGAGAATAACCTAATGTTCCTTTGATTGGTACTCAAGGAGGAATCTCTTACAATCCAGGTCTAGCACTCCGTCAGTTTGGAAGGGCCAGAAGAGCAGGGCCTCATGAGATGTTGGTGCCTCACATCAGTTTTGAGTTTCAGGGGGATAGTGACGAGTTGCGTCGTAGGTTCATCAAGGCTTGGGACAGAGTTCATAAAGCTGACCCACAAGAGTTGGGGCCAAAGACTTCTCTACCTATGGAAGCCTACTACAAATGGGTTCGCATCCGTGCTCAGAAGTTAGGTATGCCATACGAAGCTGTCAGACCCGTCATTCTTGAGTATCCTGACCAAGATGGGGCTCCTCCAACTGTCCTCCCTCCTCAGATACCTACTGATTATGAGACATTAAAGAGGTCTTGGTCACAACTGCGAGAAGAACGGGATTCTTATCGGGAAAAGTTCAACGAGCAGGAATTGAAGATCCAGAAGCTGACAAAGCAGTTGGAGAATGAGCGAGCTCTGAATGACTACATCCGTACTGAGAAGAGGAGACCCTGGGATCAATGAGGAGCTCTGGATGTTCTTTTACAGTTTTATTTCCCTTTTCAGTATTTCCATTTTATGTAACGCCTAAGGGCAACCTGTTGAACAATTTAAATTTCAAAGTTGAATCTAATGAAGTGTGTTCCTTTTTGTTTACAAAGTTGATTCCCGATTGTCTTTGAAAACATAAATCATACGCATTCCATTCATCATGTGCATAGCAGGTACTCTTCTTTTCAGGTTGCTTACTGTTCTTCGCTGTTTATTTCAGCATCATGAACCCTGAATCATCAACCCAAATGTCTATCAAGGCCCTTCAGGTGCAGAACGCACAATTTCAAGAGCTGATCATGGGTTTGGCTCAAGGCCAAGAAGAGCTGAAGGCTTTGCTCCTGAAGAAGGAGAAGAAGAAGAAGAGAACTGTTCTTTTCAACTCGGGCCGGAGGTTTGGTAATACTCTGCAGAATGAGGAAGTTGGTTCTTCTGTAGGCAAAGACAGTCCCCAGGGAGGAAAGGCTCCAAGTCCAGTAGTCTCTGACAACGAGACTGATTTTAATGAGGAACAGTATCCTCCTGCTGAAGACCGGTACAAGCAGTTGGAAGACAGACTGAATGCCATGAAGATCCAACAAGGGCCTGGGCTGGATTTCGGAGACTTGGGCTTATCTACTGGTGTGATCATTCCTCACAAGTTTAAGGCACCATCTTTCACCAAGTATGACGGGGCGTCTTGCCCCAAGCTACACCTCAGATCTTATGTGCGGAAGATTCAACCGTACACAGTGGACAAGAACTTGTGGATCCACTTCTTCCAGGAGAGTCTTTCAGGGACTCATCTCGAATGGTTCTATCAGCTGGATGGAACCAAAGTTCGTAACTGGGAGGAGTTGGCTACTGCTTTTTACAGGCAGTATCAATATAATGCCGACCTTGCTCCTACACGTACCCAACTCCAGGGTATGTCGCTAGGATCAGGCGAAGGTTTTAAAGAGTATGCACAGAAGTGGAGGGATCTGGCTGGCAGGGTGCAGCCTCCGTTAACTGACCGTGAGCTGGTAGATATGTTCTTGGGGACCCTCTCCGGGCCATTCTTCAATCATCTCATCGGTAATTCGTCTGCAGGGTTCACTGATCTTATTCTGACTGGGGAGAGGATAGAGGCCGGAATGAAGTCTGGAAAAATTCAGAAAGGTGCGTCTTCGAGTTCTGAGAAGAAACCTTTTAAGAAGGAGGCCAATGCTGTGTATGGGCCCAGGAGGCAAGACAAACCAGAACGCCGCCAAACTGTCAACGTGGTGGTGATTGCTAAACCTGCTGCCGCTCCTCGGCCAACCAATCAACAAAGGGCTGAAAGACCTAGAAGAGAGTTTACCCGGCTGAGTATGACCTTGTCACAAATCTTGCCGCAGCTGTTATCCACCAACTTAGTGACTGTCAGGGAGGCCCCGAAGGTTGTGAATACTGCCTCTCCCAAGTATAATCCAAATGCCCGCTGTGCTTATCACTCCGATAGCCCGGGGCATTCTACTGATGACTGTTGGGCCCTGAGGAATAAGGTGCAAAACCTTATTGATGCAAAGGAGGTACAGTTTGAGGCATCTGAGAAGCCTAATGTAGTGACAGCTCCCCTGCCTGCTCATGGAGTAAATGCCATCAGGGATGATGACGAGGTGGAAGAATCAGAGTTCGATAGCTGGATTTATCCGACGGCCGACAATGGACCTAGCAATTGGATTGCAAAAGACAACCTACCTGTTACTTTTGTTACGAAGTAATGAATTCCTTTGTTTTTGTTATTTGTAATAAACAATGAATTAAAACTCTATGGCTCGGTGTCTTACCCGGGGCACCGTGGCTTCATTTGTGAGGGCATATTAATTGTCATTTCATATATCATGAATAAAGACCTTGGACGTTTTCTCGCATTTCAAATCTTATGCTCCTTTTCTTTCTTTCCTTTCTTTATATATTGCAAAACAGTTGTATTTACACACTCTCACCCATACAGGTTTCAATCCACTTTGGATCTCACTGGTAACGACTCTGCTACTGCCAGTTATGACTTCGAAAATCCGATCAACTTAGCCGAAGACGAAGGTGAAGATGATTGCGAAGTGCCTGGCGAGCTTGCAAGACTGTTACTCCAGGAAGAGAGGGCAATTCAACCACATGAAGAGCCGGTGGAAACAATAAATCTGGGTACTGAGGCAGACATAAAGGAAGTTAAAATTGGTGCCAACCTAGAGCTCAGCGTGAAACAACGGTTAATTCAGATGTTACATGATTATATGGAGATCTTCGCCTGGTCCTTCGAAGACATGCCTGGGTTGGATACCGACATTGTGGTCCATCACTTGCCTACCAAGGAAGACTGCCCTCTGGTTAAGCAAAAGGTCCGCCGTATGCGTCCAGAAATGTCTGAGAAGATCAAAGCCGAGGTTATGAAACAATTTGATGCCAGTTTTCTTGTAGTGACTTCTTACCCTCAGTGGGTTGCTAATGTGGTGCCGGTACCAAAGAAGGATGGTAAGGTCAGAATGTGTGTCGACTACAGGGATCTGAACAGGGCCAGCCCCAAGGATGATTTCCCTCTACCTCACATTGATGTCCTTGTTGACAATACGGCTCAGCACAAGGTGTTCTCTTTCATGAATGGTTTTTCAGGGTATAATCAGATCAAGATGGCTCCTGAAGACATGGAAAAGACTACCGTTGTCACTCAGTGGGGCACCTTCTGGTACAAGGTCATGCCATTCGGGTTGAAGAATGCTGGGGCAACCTACCAACATGCCATGGTTGCTTTATTTCATGACATGATCCATCATGAGATAGAAGTGTATGTCGATGATATGATTGCAAGGTCTCAAACTGAGGAGGAACACCTTGACCATCTACAGAAGTTGTTTGACCGTCTGAAGTTGTACAAGCTGAGGTTGAACCCGAACAAGTTCACCTTCGGAGTAAGATCTGGGAAATTGCTAGGCTTCGTTGTAAGTGATAAGGGTATTCAAGTGGACCATGCCAAGGTCAAAGCCATTCAAGAGATGCCAGTTCCTAAGACAGAGAAGGAGGTCAGAGGCTTTCTAGGACGCCTGAATTACATTGCTCGATTCATCTCCCACCTAACTGCTACTTGTGAACCAATCTTCAAGCTGCTGAAGAAAGATCAGGTAGTACGTTGGAATGATGAATGTCAGGCCGCTTTTGACAAAATCAAAGAGTATCTCCAAGAACCACCCATCCTTATTCCACCGGTTGAAGGGAGACCTCTAATATTATACCTGACAGTACTTGACAACTCAATGGGGTGTGTGCTGGGGCAGCATGACGAGTCTGGCCGAAAAGAGCATGCCATTTATTACCTTAGCAAAAAGTTTACCGACTGTGAACCCGATACTCACTGCTCGAGAAAACTTGCTGCGCTTTGGTATGGGCTGCTCGCCGGCTGAGACAGTATATGCTGACTCACACTACCTTGTTGATTTCAAAGATGGATCCTATAAAGTACATATTTGAAAAGCCTGCTCTGTCTGGGAGAATAGCAAGATGGCAGATGATCTTGACGGAATACGACATCCAATACACAACTCAGAAAGCCATCAAAGGAAGTGTATTGGCAGACCACTTGGCACACCAAGCAGTAGATGACTATCAGTCAATGAACTTTGAGTTTCCAGACGAGAGTATCATGATAGTGACTGATTGTGAAGTACCTGGACCGGATGAAGGACCTGAGGAAGGATCCAGATGGTCTATGCACTTTGATGGAGCCTCCAATGCTTTGGGTAACGGTATTGGCGCTGTGATCATATCCCCTCAAGGCACTCATACTCCACTTACTGCCCGGCTATGTTTCAACTGCACCAACAACATGGCGGAGTATGAGGCATGCATCATGGGACTTCAAGCTGCGAGCGACTTAAGGATCAAGTTTCTGAGTGTCTTCGGAGATTCCGCTCTCGTGATCAATCAGATCAAAGGCGAGTGGGATACGAAACATCCGAATCTTATTCCTTACAAAGAATGTGTGTTGACAATGATCCCCCATTTCACAGAGATAACTTTTGAACATTTCCCAAGAGAAGAGAATCAGTTGGCGGACGCGTTGGCTACGATGTCCTCCATGTTCAAAGTCAAGTGGGACAATGAGGCTCCCCGGGTCATCATCTGGAAACTGGACGAACCGGCATACTGTTGTGATCTTGAGACTGAATTGGTGACTGAAAAACCTTGGTACCATGAGGTGAAGAGATACTTGGAAGCTCAAGAGTACCCTGAAGGTGCATCTGTCAACGATAAGAAGTTTCTGAGAAGGTTCGCAGCGAAGTTCTTCCTCAGCAATGGCATTCTGTACAAGCGAAACCATGATTCGACCTTACTGCGTTGTGTGGATAAGACTGAAGCAGAAAGGATCATGGCAGAGCTACACGAAGGTACCTTCGGAACACATTCCAGTGGACACACCATGGCAAAGAAAATCCTTCGGGCAGGGTATTTCTGGTCCACAATGGAAGCCGACTGTTACCAACATTCTCAGACATGTCATAAGTGCCAGGTTTATGCAGATAAGGTGCACGTTCCTCCAGTTCCTCTTAATGTTCTGACAGCACCTTGGCCTTTTGCAATGTGGGGCATAAATATGATCGGTGAGATTAAACCTACGGAATCCAATGGGCATCGCTTCATCCTAGTAGCGATTGATTACTTCACGAAGTGGGTTGAGGCAGCTTCCTACACTACAGTAACCAAGAACGTTGTGGCACGGTTCATTCGACACAATTTGATCTGTCGATACGGCATCCCTGAAAGGATCATTACAGACAACGGTACTGTGATCGGTGGATCTGGAACTGACTGTTTAATGCTGGTTCGCGAAATGTCGCGGAAGCAAGAGTCGCCACCGTCTTTTATTTTCTCCAAATGGAAAGGACAAAAGCACAGAAAAATTCCTTAAAGAGATTGCTCTCGGTTCGGGAGGTAGGTTATAGAAAGGGAAGGTGTTAGCACCCTTTCTATCCATGGTTATCCATGGGCTCTTAGATACTTGCTCAATGTGTTTTCAAAAATGGTTTGTTTGCTTTTCAACTGTGGGTTTTAAAAAGTTTCTTTGAAAATTCCAGTTCGACTCTTGTATCGGTCCTCAAGAGTGTTTGAAAAATTGCTTTCGAAAGCTTTTTGAAAAGGTGTCGGTGTGAAAAGTATTTTTTGATTTGTTTTGAAATTAGAGCAAGTATCTAGAGTCGTCTACCTACCCTAAGGAATTCGTCTGTGTAAATGTCCTTAAAGTAGTGCCATCCCACCATTGAGAGGTAGGTAGCACCACCGTTGGAGGTGTTCAGGTCAATTCGAGGTTCGGGACATGGTGATCACCAGAGCAATGGGAAGATACCTTAGAAGCTACCCTCATGCCAGGTTCCCGGATCATGAGGACTTACTAAGACATCCTCTACTCGACGATCACCTTTCGAGGCAAGGCAACAGTGATGCGTACCCTAGGGGTGGTGTGTGATTTGTGTATCGTTTTCAGATATTTTTGTCTTTTGTCATGTCATGGGTGATCTATGCGTTTGTTTTTATTTTGTCATTCATTCTTGCATGCAATTATTAACAGTTAAAAAAGTGCGGAAATTATAAAGTTCCTAGACTATTACAAAGGCGCGGGTCCATATCGCCAAATTTAATCCAGGACCCGATTTGACATAAAATAAAGATATAAAGTGCGAGAAATATAAATCGTCCGAGTTACATGGCTTTGGGAGAATTACATCAATATTTAAAAGAAAAGAAATAAATGCGCGAATTGAATTAAAATTGAAATTAAATTATTACTAACAAATTAATTAAATTAAAATGAAAAAGAAATTATTTTCTGAGATTTTTTTGTATTTATGTTTTTTTATGAGAATTAAATGAAATTTAAACCTAATTCTAGCTATTTTTTAATTTATTAAGAAAATATGAAAATTACCTAAAATTAAACCCTATTTAATTAATGCAATTTGATTTATAAAAATAATAATTATTATTAGTGATGAGAAAATAAAGGAAAAAGTAATTAAAGTAACTAAAACCTAATTCTACAAATTTTTAATTTATTAAGAAAAGATATTAAAAATAACCCTAGAATTGAAAACTAGATTAAATGATATTATTTATTTACAAAAATACCAAATCAAATATATTTGTTTTTTGTGACTTTCTGATTTTTATTATTTTTATGTTTTATTAAAATAAATTGATTTAAAGAATTAAAAAAGAAATAATTGAAACAAATAAAAATAAGAAAAGAAAAGAATTGCAAAAAACCTTGGGGGGTTCTGTCCCCAATTGAGAGGTATAATTGTAGCATTTTTGGCCCATTGATCTTTGGCCTGGTTGACTTTCCAGGGTAGCATGAGTATGCGTTGACTGCAGCACATCATAGGCTTTGACTCGGGACCATTGGATTGAGATCAGTAGGCATGTGGCACGCCTGGATGATGAGTGTATGGTAGGCCTTTTTGAGGGGAAATTGCATGAGATCACGCTGAAACAAAAAATATAGAACAAGGTGAGGGACCTGGGAATCGAACCCAGGTCCCAGTGCTCATGTGACAACGCATCCACCATCTGTGCTATTGGCTTTCTTTGTAGTATTAGTGGGCAACAAATAATATATAGAATAAAACACGTTAATAACATGAACTCAAAAATGCGCTAAAATTTTAAATGGACCTATCGTATGAAGACAAGTCATCGTCTTCCCCGTTTGAGTGTTTTTCCTGAAACATAAAAAGGGTTAGCGGGGGTTTTAAACCCCCCCAAAATACACTCTTTTCCAAAATAGCGATTAGGCCATATGGTTATATAAATTAGGCGCGAGGTATGTGTTCAGATCGTCCAAGCTTCCTGATTTCAACCATGGCATTGAGGTGTCCTAATTTTACAAGATGCAAGAATGCCCAATTTGAAACTTGAAGAACCATAGCTGGCTTTAATGGTGAAATCACATACAATGCATAAAAACTCAATCAAACTATAGGGTTAGCTTCAGAATCAATTAAATAGTATGAATCCATAAGAAAAATGCAATGAGAATGCTTGGATATTGAAATACGAATATGCATATAATGTGAAAAAGTTTGAGTTCCATTCACCAATTCTGGGCGTTAGGGATGTGGAAAACTATTCAGACACGTTTCTTGATGTCTCAGGAAGGTGATAGAATGGTTATTTCGCCTTGAAACCTCTTGGAACCCTGTTTTCAGTTTTGAAAATTTTAGGCAAAAACTCCAACTTTTCTCTTGGTTTCTGGCGCATCTTTCATGTTATGAGCATTAGGGTTGGCATGAGTATAAGTATATGAACGATTAGGGTAAGGTTTTTGGTCCAAAGAATCAATGAATTGATGGAATCAATATTTGATTTTCATGCCATAATTTTTCAATCTTTTTCATGCTATTTTGGTTCCAATCATGTCCAATCACATGGATTCTTTCCCTATCTAATAATGCACGAAAATCTGAAGTTATCCCATGCATAAAAAGATTTGATTGACTTGCTTTGATATTTTCCACATATTTATTTTAATTAAATGAATTATTAGCCATTAAAAATTCAAATAAATAAATAAAAATGATGAAAAACTTCCCTTTGGGCCAAATGGTCGTGCACATGTCTTGGATGATGAATCTTGGAAGGAAAAGAGGCCCATTAGCATTTTTAAGACATTTGAAGCAATGTTGACTTTTCAAAATATCCAAACATTTCCCAACTTCCACAAGGCATATCTTGCTCAATTATTAAGCTTTGCTCATGTTCTTGGACATTTTGGAAAGGTCTTGAAGTCTTCTAACCAATGTGTTTGGTCCCATGTCATTTTGATATACCAATCTCAAGTTATGGCCTTTGACTTAAAGTCCCTTTTTGTTGACTTTTGAAAATGACCTATAATGTTGAAATTGATAACTTTTTGTGAGAGCATTTCTTGGACTTGAAGTGTGAAGAGGAGTTGTAGGAAATTTCTTTATCTTCAAAATGAGCTTTGGATGGAATTTTGCTGATAATCCATGTGGAAGTTATGCCTTGGTCAAGTTACAGTTGACTTTTTCAACTGTCCAAATATGGAAACTTTTGCATCTTGAGACTTTTTGAGCCAAACTTTGAGAATCATGATCAAGCATTGATCAAATGATGTTTGTGGCTTCAAAATGAGATGTTGACCAAAAATTTGAACTTTTGACTGTCAAATGACCATTTTGCCCCTGCAGTTGACTGTAGTGCAATTAGGGTTTTGACTGTGCAATTTTGTGCTGTAAGTCTTGAAACTTGGTATGAGGATACTTGACAATGTTTATAAGCATATGGGACTTGATTGGACCCTTGGAAACTTCATTTTCTTTGTCAGAACCAAAACCCTAGTTTTTGACTGTTAGGAGGCCCTTGAACTGTGCAACCCTTGGGAGCTTTTTGAACCTTTGACTTGGCAAATCTTGAAGAATATGGGAGGGCAAATTTTGGGGTACAACAGTTGCCCCTGTTCAATCTTCTTAGACCTGAGGATGCAGATTGGCTGACGTGCCTTTCGTAATCCGAAGGTGGAAGATGATTGAACACTAGAGTGCCCAGAAATTTGCGCTCACATAGTAGTGTGATGGGGGAATGGGCTTATAGATGCCATTTGGAGATTGATGGATAGGATGATGGGCTTATAGATGCCATGCTAAGAGATGATGGATGAGTGGATGGGCTTATAGATGCCATCTGGATGTTGATCGCATAAGAGATTCCTTAGCGAGAACTTGCGTATCTGCAAAAGAAAATGATTACCTGACCTGTCACAGGAGCTGGTCTTCAAACTCTTTGCATAGATGTGTCCTGACTGGTTACAGGAGCTGGATCTGGAGCTTCAAAAGGTGATGAATGAACCAGGGATGGTTACTACCTCAACAGGAACGGTGAGAGAACCTTGGACGATTACTACCTCAACAGGAACGCTGAGAGAACCTTGGGCGACTTCAACCTCAACAGTAATCATTGAGAGAATCTTGGGCGACTTCAACCTCAATAGTAACGCCGAGAGAATCTGGGGACGATTACTACCTCCGCAGTAACGGGGAGAGAACCATAGGCGACTTCAACCTCAACAGTGATCATTGAGAGAATCTTGGATATCTTCTACTGAGTCTTTATCAGGAAAATCTGTTAGGGGTCGATTTAACTGGACTAGAGAAGGCTTTTGACTGAATGCAGGAATCGAATCTGGAATAGTCTTTCGAATGAATCTGGACTAAACAATAGAATAGTCTCCGGGTCCGGAGCATCTCTAAGTTGTTTGAGAAGAAACTGTGAATAAGTGATAGACTAGCATCCGGTTCTGGAGTATATCTGAGCCATCTTTAAGAAGAAACTTAAATAAGCCGAAGAACAACATCCATATCTGGAGCATTTCCAAACTATATCTGAATGAATCTGGGACAAGTATCAGAAGGTAGCCATATCCGGGTCACATCTGAACCATCTCTAGAAAGGTGATCTCTGAACAAACAATAGAACAACTTCCGTGTCCGAAGCATCTCTAAATTATCTGAGGGGGGTCTGGAATAAGTGTCAGAACGTCGCCATGCCTGGGTCACATCCGAACCATATTTGGAAGGAAATCTGGAAGCAGTATCAGAACGTCGCCATATCTGGTTCACATCTGAACTATATCTAGAAGGAAATCTGGAAGAAATATCAGAACGTCGCCATATCTGGTTCACATCTGAACTATATCTAGAAGGAAATCTGGAAGAAGTATCAGAACGTCGCCATATCCGGTTCACATCTGAACTATATCTAGAAGGAAATCTGGAAGAAGTATCAGAATGTTTCCATATCTGGTTCACATCTGAACTATATCTAGAAGGAAATCTGGAAGAAGTATCAGAACGTCACCATATCTGGTTCACATCTGAACTATATCTAGAAGGAGTCGCGATAGTTGATAGTAATCATCTTTGTATTGACCTTTCCTGAAAAGGTAAAGCATCAGTTGTATGCAAGATCATGATGCATGAACTGCATGATTTCAGGATGTCCTCAAAATTGATGAGATTCGTGTAGTATGATGCATATGCATGCTATAATGTATGAAGATGTATGTTCATGAATGTATTTTTGTCTAAGAAAATAAATCCTTGACGGGTGCCAGGAAGTTAACTCCTGGGCTGGTGTTGAAAAGAGAGCTTTTCGCTCTGCAAGAATGAACCGGTAGGAGAAGATGACTCCATTGGGGAATATGTTTGGAGATTACTCTGCGGGGGAGATTACTATAGCGATCTTGCTGGGGAAAATACTCTGTGGGAAGAGGGGTACTTTGCTGAAATGTTGATGGTAACTTCACTGGGGATACCATTATTGTGTTGGAAGTGTTGATAAACTTCGTTGGGGATAAGAAGACTTCGCCGAGGACGATCTCTCTGTGGCTTTTGGCTGAGGATAACCCAGTTATATCTTGGTAAGGAAATAACTCTTTGGATAAAACCGGGAGACGCGTGTTCGTGCTCTGCGAGGGTAAGCTTCCAGAATCTACTGGGGATAAGCTTACTGCTTGGGGAGATGGATTCCAACTTTCTTGGGGAAACTGGATTGGACTCTCCTAGGGAAGTATTGAACTGTATTGGTTATGTTCTTCAACGGAACCTACCTTGATACCTTGGAGGACCGAACAATCAGATTGCTTAGACAACTCTTTATTGCCCCTGTTTCTGATGTGGGAGAGGAAGATACCTGTGGAGGTGCTTGATGACTGCCGATTTGACCAATCTTCTTCTGGTAGGCAAGTGACGAGATGACAGGACATAGTCGTACGCTCTGATCCCTAACTTTTGCCTGGACCGCCCTTTCGGGTTTTCAGTCCACCGGGATACCCATTTTTGCCCAAGCCGCCTTTTCAGGTTTTCGACTTGCCGGGTGTACAGATTTTTTCATTTCATCCCTTCATTTTTCCCGAACCCTTTTGGTTCGTCGGGAAGCCCTTATTTTTGCCTAGGTATGTCAACCTAGAGGGTCTTTGATTGTGCGTAGTATTTTTTCGACTATGTCCACATTCTCAGGATGCAGAGAGTTGTCACCGTCAGTAGTGTTGTGTTGCCATACTACCAGAAGATTTTCGTTTGATCATCCAACGCTCCAAGTGATCCAGATGGAGATTTTCCCCAAGCTGGTTGGCCTTTTGAGAGATTCTCTGAATCTTGACTTAACTGCCCCAGATAATGGACCATGATCAGGCCTGCCCCTTGGTTGGGAGTGCTTTTGTTCATAAGATATTCTTCGTGCGAATTTCTTTGTTGTTCAAACAAATAGTCATACGCAAACAGTATTATATCAAGAATGCAAAGCTTATGTCTTTTTTGAAGTTTTTTGAAAATGCATTTTTTCATAAAAACAAGTGAATTTTTTTTTGTAAATTGTGATGTCAACTCAGTATTTTACAGCAAGCCTTAAGGAGTCAGGATACCTTTCGTAACAGTATGCTTTCGAACTGACCCATGCTTCAGCTAGGACTTTTAAGGGTTATAACGTGTCCTGGTTCACGGTTTAAGAAACAAAGGATAAGGCTCAAAATGTATTTGTACCCACCCTCTCTTCGTGATGTTCTTCAAACCTAAACTCAGTTGATCGTGCATTAGACCCTGTTTGAGTCTTTGCTCTGATGTTCCAATGATGGTTCAGATATTGATGATTTATTCTGAATAGGCAGTCATTTTTTGTTTTTGTTGAGGGTTTGTATGACCTCTTTCTTTTTGATTTCGCTATCCCTAAATTTTGCCTGAACTGTTTCTTTTGTGATTACAGTCAGCGGGATGCCCCAGTTTTGTAAGTCTCCTTCATAGGTTTTGACTTAATGGGCTTTTATTTCGAGAAGATAATGACTGCCTTTCTTTATTGATTATTCGGAACCATCACTGCCTTTCTTTGTTTTATAAGGACCCCTTTGGTGCCATTTGTTATGCACTTGGATCAACTGAGAGAACTACCCTGCCCCAGGTTATGATTAAGGGTTTTAATTTTTGAAAAGAAAAACTCCTACTTCTTTGGCTCAAAGGGGGTGACGAGGGATTATCTTCCTTATAACTCCAGTGTTTAGGGATTGAAACAATGCCTGTACCTCATCAGCGGGGTCTGTTCAAAAGCATACTGTAGATCGTGGTATCGTTTTCGTCATCCTCCCTCAAGAGGCTTAGAATTATTAATCGAGAGTTGATCATCACAGAAAAAATGAAAACAATTTTGAATATAATGAAAACAATTGTATTAATTCCCAAAACAGACATATGCGATGCTTTAATAGAATAAAAGAGTTTGCTATGACATTAATTGTTTGTATGAGCAAAGAAAAATACAACTCGGAAATTCAAATAAACAAAAGGTCTTCAATGATTGGTCAACGGAGCAGTGATTATGTTTGGAGTCTCAGGTACTTCAAATTGAATCTCTCCGGCGTCGATCATGTCTTGAATCTTGTTCTTGAGAGGCCAGCAGTTGTCCGTAGTATGCCCCGGGCTATCAGAGTGGTAGGCACACCTCTCATTAGGATGGTAGTTCGGAGCAGAAGTGTTCGGATTCCGAAGAGGAGCCCTTAAGGTGATCAGCCCTGCCTTCAACATTTGTTGTAGTGCTTGATCCAGCGACATGTTGATCTTGGTGAACTGTCGTTTGGGTGCGCTCTCCTTGCGCTGCTGCCCCTGTCCCTGTTGAGCAGGTCTAGGATTGGAGATCTGGGTTGCCCCTACCTCATGATGGCTCTTTTTACCGCGCACAACATTGGACTCTTTCTTTCCATGATGAGGCTTTTTATCAGAAGGTGCAGCCTCTTGAATCTTCCCAGACCTGATGCCAGCTTCTATTCGCTCTCCAGTCAAGATAAGATCTGTGAATCCAGCAGACGAACTCCCAATCAGGTGGTTGTAGAATGGACCAGACAGGGTCCCCAAGAACATGTCCACAAGTTCACGGTCAGTCATCGGTGGTTGTACCCTACCGGCCAGGTCTCTCCATTTCTGCACATACTCTTTAAAACCTTCTCCCGATCCTAGCGACATACCCTGAAGTTGGGTACGCGTAGGAGCGAGGTCGGCATTGTACTGATACTGCTTGTAAAAAGCAGTAGCCAACTCCTCCCAGTTACGAACCTTGGTTCCATCCAGCTGATAGAACCATTCGAGATGAGTCCCTGAAAGACTTTCCTGGAAGAAGTGGATCCACAAGTTCTTGTCCACAGTATACGGTTGAATCTTCCGCACATAAGACCTGAGATGCAGCCTGGGACAGGATGCCCCATCGTACTTAGCAAAAGAGGGTGCTTTGAATTTATGTGGGATCACCACACCAGAAGTTAGACCCAAATCTTCGAAATCCAAACCAGGTACTTGTTGAATTTCCATTGCATTCAGACGGTCTTCCAACTGCTTGTACTTGTCTTCAGCAGGAGGGTATTGTTCGTCGTTGAAATCTGTCTCGTTTTCGGAGACCACTGGACTAGGCACCTCTCTCTCATGGGGACTACCTTTCCCCACAGATGGAGTTGTCCTCTCAGCTTCATCCTGTAGTGTATTCCCAGATCTGCGTCTAGGGCTGAACAAAACAGTCCTCCTCTTCTTCTTTTTCAAGAGCAGGGTCTTCAGATCTTGCTGCCCCTGGGCCAAATTCATGATCAGCTCTTGGAACTGGGCATTCTGAGCCTGGAGGGCCTTGATGGACTGCTCGGTTGATGATTCAGGATTCATGACGATTGGCTGAAATAAACAGCGAAGAAGGTAAGAGACCTGTCAAAAGGGTACCTGTAATGCAATGATATGTATGTATATATATATATATATATATATATATATATATATATATATATATATATATATATATATATATATATATATATATATATATATATATATATATATATATATATATATATGCAATGTTTTCGAGGATCTCGCGGGGAAAACAAGAAAATTGTTAGAATTGGGATCCGATGGCTTGATTGAAGGAACTGCATATTGTTGAGAGTCCTTCGTCAAGGGTCAAAGGCTCACCATATCCAGTGGGTCATAGCCCCTGACTTTAGTCATCACGTCTAGTTTTGGTTTCCAAACAACCTTGGTTAGGGGAACCTTCTTCAAGAGTCAGAGCTCACCATATCAAGTGGGTCATAGCCCCTGACAACTCTGTCTAGAGGAAAATAAATCCTCTTTGCCCCTTGTTGGGATAGTTGATTCACCATGACCTGCATCACAAGCCCTTGAGATCCTTGAAATGGGTTAGGATGTATGCAATGGTATGATGTTATGCTATGCATGGGGGTAATGTGAGTAACCCTGTTATGAGCCCCAATTAAGGACTATAAACAAAACCTGCAAGCAAACTCAGTAACCCTGTTATGAGTCTTGATTAAGGACTATAAACAAAACCTGCAAGAAACTTAAGTGTCATATAACAAGCATGCAAGTAGCCAAGTTGGAAGGCACACAAGTCACACAAGAGAAACCCTTAGAGTTTAGGCCAGCATGGGGTCTGGGTATTACCCTCTTGAAGTTGGTGGGCTCAACCTGTCCTATTAGAAGTAACCGGGTTCTAAGGGTCCCAATATCACTGGATTTCTTTCATTGTTCATCGTTTCGATTTAGCCACTGAACTGGCGACCGAAATATTCCAGAAAAGCAACCCTCAATTGAGTGTAGTATCGAGTATCAACCAACCTCGGACTGCACCAAAGTCAGTTATCTCACTACCCTAAAGAGGCCAAGATAGTTCAATTAAGGTTCCTAAGGTCTGTTGATGCTTCACGACACCACGCGGAGGCCCCGTACTCTCCTTGGCTGAACTCAAGGGTTACCGGTACACACCAAAGTGCCACATCAATGTAGCAGACTGTTTCAACCATGTCGGTATACCCCGCACAGTTCCCTCACAGCCTTGTTGCTACTTTCTAAGAAGGTATCCCCAGATCTGGGTTAGGATCTATAGAACTCCCAAGACAGTCCCACAATTTAAAGCAAGCAAATCAATACAATTGAAAACACAGTTATGAATTAACCCTAAGGTACACCTCACTTTAAGTTTGGTCCCCAGCAGAGTCGCCAGTTCTGTGATCGGTGGATCTGGAACTGACTGTTTAACGCTGGTTCGCGAAATGTCGCGGAAGCAAGAGTCGCCACCGTCTTTTATTTTCTCCAAATGGAAAGGACAAAAGCACAGAAAAATTCCTTAAAGAGATTGCTCTCGGTTCGGGAGGTAGGTTATAGAAAGGGAAGGTGTTAGCACCCTTTCTATCCATGGTTATCCATGGGCTCTTAGATACTTGCTCAATGTGTTTTCAAAAATGATTTGTTTGCTTTTCAACTGTGGGTTTTAAAAAGTTTCTTTGAAAATTCCAGTTCGACTCTTGTATCGGTCCTCAAGAGTGTTTGAAAAATTGCTTACGAAAGCTTTTTGAAAAGGTGTCGGTGTGAAAAGTATTTTTTGATTTGTTTTGAAATTAGAGCAAGTATCTAGAGCCGTCTACCTACCCTAAGGAATTCGTCTGTGTAAATGTCCTTAAAGTAGTGCCATCCCACCATTGAGAGGTAGGTAGCACCACCGTTGGAGGTGTTCGGGTCAATTCGAGGTTCGGGACATGGTGATCACCAGAGCAATGGGAAGATACCTTAGAAGCTACCCTCATGCTAGGTTCCCAGATCATGAGGACTTACTAAGACATCCTCTACTCGACGATCACCTTTCGAGGCAAGGCAACAGTGAGGCGTACCCTAGGGGTGGTGTGTGATTTGTGTATCGTTTTCAGATATTTTTGTCTTTTGTCATGTCATGGGTGATCTATGCGTTTGTTTTTATTTTGTCATTCATTCTTGCATGCAATTATTAACAGTTAAAAAAGTGCGGAAATTATAAAGTTCCTAGACTATTACAAAGGCGCGGGTCCACATCGCCAAATTTAATCCAGGACCCGATTTGACATAAAATAAAGATATAAAGTGCGAGAAATATAAATCGTCCGAGTTACATGGCTTTGGGAGAATTACATCAATATTTAAAAGAAAAGAAATAAATGCGCGAATTGAATTAAAATTGAAAGCGAGGGCGTTGGACCCTTTTTAATGAAATTAAATTATTACTAACAAATTAATTAAATTAAAATGAAAAAGAAATTATTTTCTGAGATTTTTTTGTATTTATGTTTTTTTATGAGAATTAAATGAAATTTAAACCTAATTCTAGCTATTTTTTAATTTATTAAGAAAATATGAAAATTACCTAAAATTAAACCCTATTTAATTAATGCAATTTGATTTATAAAAATAATTATTATTATTAGTGATGAGAAAATAAAGGAAAAAGTAATTAAAGTAACTAAAACCTAATTCTACAAATTTTTAATTTATTAAGAAAAGATATTAAAAATAACCCTAGAATTGAAAACTAGATTAAATGATATTATTTATTTACAAAAATACCAAATCAAATATATTTGTTTTTTGTGACTTTCTGATTTTTATTATTTTTATGTTTTATTAAAATAAATTGATTTAAAGAATTAAAAAAAAATTGAAACAAATAAAAATAAGAAAAGAAAAGAATTGCAAAAAACCTTGGGGGGTTCTGTCCCCAATTGAGAGGTATAATTGTAGCATTTTTGGCCCATTGATCTTTGGCCTGGTTGACTTTCCAGGGTAGCATGAGTATGCGTTGACTGCAGCACATCATAGGCTTTGACTCGGGACCATTGGATTGAGATCAGTAGGCATGTGGCACGCCTGGATGATGAGTGTATGGTAGGCCTTTGAGGGGAAATTGCATGAGATCACGCTGAAACAAAAAATATAGAACAAGGTGAGGGACCTGGGAATCGAACCCAGGTCCCAGTGCTCATGTGACAACGCATCCACCATCTGCGCTATTGGCTTTCTTTGTAGTATTAGTGGGCAACAAATAATATATAGAATAAAACACGTTAATAACATGAACTCAAAAACACGCTAAAATTTTAAATGGACCTATCGTATGAAGACAAGTCATCGTCTTCCCCGTTTGAGTGTTTTTCCTGAAACATAAAAAGGGTTAGCGGGGGTTTTAAACCCCCCCAAAATACACTCTTTTCCAAAATAGCGATTAGGCCATATGGTTATATAAATTAGGCGCGAGGTATGTGTTCAGATCGTCCAAGCTTCCTGATTTCAACCATGGCATTGAGGTGTCCTAATTTTACAAGATGCAAGAATGCCCAATTTGAAACTTGAAGAACCATAGCTGGCTTTAATGGTGAAATCACATACAATGCATAAAAACTCAATCAAACTATAGGGTTAGCTTCAGAATCAATTAAATAGTATGAATCCATAAGAAAAATGCAATGAGAATGCTCGGATATTGAAATACGAATATGCATATAATGTGAAAAAGTTTGAGTTCCATTCACCAATTCTGGGCGTTAGGGATGTGGAAAACTATTCAGACACGTTTCTTGATGTCTCAGGAAGGTGATAGAATGGTTATTTCGCCTTGAAACCTCTTGGAACCCTGTTTTCAGTTTTGAAAATTTTAGGCAAAAACTCCAACTTTTCTCTTGGTTTCTGGCGCAACTTTCATGTTATGAGCATTAGGGTTGGCATGAGTATAAGTATATGAACGATTAGGGTAAGGTTTTTGGTCCAAAGAATCAATGAATTGATGGAATCAATATTTGATTTTCATGCCATAATTTTTCAATCTTTTTCATGCTATTTTGGTTCCAATCATGTCCAATCACATGGATTCTTTCCCTATCTAATAATGCACGAAAATCTGAAGTTATCCCATGCATAAAAAGATTTGATTGACTTGCTTTGATATTTTCCACATATTTATTTTAATTAAATGAATTATTAGCCATTAAAAATTCAAATAAATAAATAAAAATGATGAAAAACTTCCCTTTGGGCCAAATGGTCGTGCACATGCCTTGGATGATGAATCTTGGAAGAAAAAGAGGCCCATTAGCATTTTTAAGACATTTGAAGCAGTGTTGACTTTTCAAAATATCCAAAAATTTCCCAACTTCCACAAGGCATATCTTGCTCAATTTTTAAGCTTTGCTCATGTTCTTGGACATTTTGGAAAGGTCTTGAAGTCCTATAACCAATGTCTTTTGTCCCATGTCATTTTGATTTACCAATCTCAAGTTATGGCCTTTGACTTAAAGTCCCTTTTTGTTGACTTTTGAAAATGACCTATAATGTTGAAATTGATAACTTTTTGTGAGAGCATTTCTTGCACTTGAAGTGTGAATAGGAGTTGTAGGAAATGTCTTTATCTTCAAAATGAGCTTTGGATGGAATTTTTCTGATAATCCATGTGGAAGTTATGCCTTGGTCAAGTTACAGTTGACTTTTTCAACTGTCCAAATATGGAAACTTTTGCATCTTGAGACTTTTTGAGCCAAACTTTGAGAATCATGATCAAGCATTGATCAAATGATGTTTGTGGCTTCAAAATGAGATGTTGACCAAAAATTTGAACTTTTGACTGTCAAATGACCATTTTGCCCCTGCAGTTGACTGTAGTGCAATTAGGGTTTTTGACTGTGCAATTTTATGCTGTAAGTCTTGAAACTTGGTATGAGGATACTTGACAATGTTTATAAGCATGTGGGACTTGATTGGACCCTTGGAAACTTCATTTTCTTTGTCAGAACCAAAACCCTAGTTTTTGACTGTTAGGAGGCCCTTGAACTGTGCAACCCTTGGGAGCTTTTTGAACCTTTGACTTGGCAAATCTTGAAGAATATGGGAGGGCAAATTTTGGGGTACAACATGTACCAATCTCAATAACAAAATGATCACTGAGCTCTGCGAGCAGTTCAAGATACAACACCATAACTCTTCTCCTTACCGGCCGAAGATGAACGAGGCTGTAGAAGTAGCGAATAAGAACATCAAGAAAATTGTGCAGAAGATGACAGTGACCTATAAAGATTGGCACGAGATGTTACCGTTTGCTCTACATGGGTACCGTACCTCAGCAAGGACGTCAACCGGGGCAACTCCTTTCTCCTTGGTCTACGGTATGGAGGCAGTCTTACCGATCGAAGTGCAGATACTCTCTCTCCGGATAATGAAGGATGCAGATCTGAGCGAAGATGATTGGATCCAGACACGACTTGATCAGCTAAATCTAATTGACGAAAAGAGACTTGCTGCTATTTGTCATGGTCAGACGTATCAAAAGCGGATGATCAGGGCATTTAACAAAAAGGTCAGACTACAAGAGTATCAATTTGGGGATCTGGTAATCAAGTGCATCATCCTTCCTCAAAGTGATCCCAGGGGCAAATGGACTCCTACGTATGAAGGGCCATTTGTGGTTAAACATGTCTTCTCAGGAGGAGCCATGATTCTAACCAACATGGATGGTGACGACCTTCCTCACCCCGCCAATGCAGACATAGTAAAAAGATACTACGCATGAAAAAAGACCCGCTAGGTTGACATACCTAGGCAAAAATTAGGGCTTCCCGGCGAACCAAAAGGGTTCGGGCAAAATGAAGGGATGAAATGAAAAAAATCTGTACACCCGGCAAGTCGAAAACCTGAAAAGGCGGCTTGGGCAAAAATGGTTATCCCGGTGGACTGAAAACCCGAAAGGGCGGTCCAGGCAAAAATTAGGGATAAAGCGTAATACTATGTCTCATTGGATCACTTTGCATCCAGAATCCGGTATCAACATCAAGTTCATACGGCATCGATCAATCAGCTTCATCTTCGACTAGGTCATCAAGTGATGAGACGCTCGAAGATATAAAGGCGATAGCAGAGTTGGAACCCAGTGGGATTGTTCTTTTCACACAGCTGTTTTGTTTTCCCTTTGTACAAATTGTGTAAACTCTTTTATTCGGCAACGTTCTCTTACTAGGACGTCAGCCTCTTGTACATAAACGCCTATTTACAGGCTAATTCAAAAATCAATACAAAAATCACTTTTCAGTTAAAATTGCCAATTGTTTTTCCTTTTCTGTTTTGTTTTGCGAAGAACGTCCAAGGTTCAATTTGTGATATATGCATTTGACAATAATTGCTAACTCATAAATATTTGCATACGAAACAAAGGATTAATTACAGGTAACTTTAGAAACAGGGGCAATAATGAGTGGTCTAATCGATCTAATTGTTCTGTCCATCAAGGTACCAAGGTAAGTTCAGCCGAAGAACATAACCAGTATACCTTAAATCCCCAGAGAGTGAGTCAACATGTCAATGCACTCTCCCCAAGCAAAGTTATACTGTCAGCCTTGAGGAAGTTGGGTATTCTCCAGCAGATCTCAACATTCCCCAGCGCAATGTACGAATATTCTTAACAAGCATCCCCGGAAATCTTGATCTAAGATTGTTCCCTGGCGGTATACCAGACATTCAGCGGAGCCACTTCCCCAATATATCTCAAAGATTTCCCCAGGAGAGTCCGGTTTAAAGATTTCCCCAAGAAAGATGAATCATCTCCCCGACAGTAAGCTTATCCCCAGTAGATTCTAGAAGCTTATCCCCTGCAGAGCACGGACGCGTCTCCCGGATTTATTCAAAGGTTATTTCCCCACCAGGATATAACTGGGTTATCCTCAGCCAATTTCCACGGAAAGATCGTCCCCGACGAAGTCTTCCTATCCCCCAGCGGAGTTCATCAATTCCTTCAACATAACACAACAATGGTATCCCCAGCGGAGTTATCATCAACATCCCAGCAAAGTACCTCTCTCCCCACATAGTACTGTTCCCCAACAAGATCGCTAGAGTAGTTATTCCCCGCAGAGTAATCTCTTCATCAAGTTTATGCCCTAACGGACTCATCTTCCCCTACCGATTCATTCTTGCAATCTTCATCCCCAGCGGAAACGAAGAACTCTCTTCAACCATCAGCCCAGGATTCAACTTCCCAGCACCCGTCAAGGATTTACTTTCCTAGACAAAAACATACATTCGTAAACATCACATTTCCATACATTATAGCATGCATATACGCATCATGAACATACAATCTCATTTATGTTGAGAATATCATTGCTTGATCCATATCATGCATTGCATATGACTGACCTTTACCATTCAGGAAAGACCCAGTTAAGTTCTCAACTATATCCAAGACCTCCTCTGGTTCAGTTAAATCGATTCCTAAAGATTTTTCTGATTCTTATCTAGTTGAAGTTATTCCAAGACTTTAGTCTGGTTCAGTTAAATTGATACTATGATTTTCCTGATTCTTATCCAGTCAAAGTTATCCCAAGACCTTGCCTGGTTCAGTTAAATCGACTCCTAAAGATTTTTCTGATTCTTATCCAGTCAAAGGCCTTCTCTGGTTCAGTCAGATCGACCCAAAGATCTCCCTGATTCTTATCCAGTTGAAGATTCCAAGACCTTGTCTGGTTCAGTTAAATCGACTCCTAAAGATTTTTCTGATTCTTATCCAGTCAAAGGCCTTCTCTGGTTCAGTCAGATCGACCCTAAGATCTCCCTGATTCTTATCCAGTTGAAGATTCCAAGACCTTGTCTGGTTCAGTTAAATCGACTCCTAAATATTTTTCTGATTCTTATCCAGTCAAAGGCCTTCTCTGGTTCAGTCAGATTGACCCTAAGATCTCTCTGATTCTTATCCAGTTGAAGATTCCAAGACCTTGTCTGGTTCAGTTAAATCGACTCCTAAAGATTTTTCTGATTCTTATCCCGTCAAAGGCCTTCTCAGATTCAGTCAGATCCACCCTAAGATCTCCCTGATTCTTATCCAGTTGAAGTTATTTCAAGACCTTGCCTGGTTCAGTTAAATCGACTCCTAAAGATTTTTCTGATTCTTATCCAGTCAAAGGCTTTCTCTGGTTCAGTCAGATCGACCCTAAGATCTCCCTGATTCTTATCCAGTTGAAGTTATTCCAAGACCTTGCCTGGTTCAGTTAAATCGACTCCTAAAGATTTTTCTGATTCTTATCCAGTCAAAGGCCTTCTCTGGTCCAGTTAAATCGACTCCTAAAGATTTTCCTAATGAAGACTCAGTAGAAGACATCCAAGGTTCTCTCATCGTTATTGTTGAGGTAGTAATCGCCCCAGGTTCTCTCATCGTTACTGTTGAGGTAGTAATCGCCCCATATTCTCTCGTCGTTACTGTTGAGGTAGTAATCGCCCCAGATTCTCTCATCGTTTCTGTTGAGGTAGTAATCGCCCCAGATTCTCTCATCGTTACTGTTGAGGTAGTAATCACCCAAGGTTCTTTCATCGTCCCATCGAGGGCACGTCTGAAGAATTTAAAGATTTGATTCCTGTAACCAACCAGGGCGCATCTACATCAAAAGTTTGAAGACCAGCTCCTGTAACAGGCCAGGTAATCATTTTCTTTTTCAGGTACGCAAGTTCTCGCTAAGGAATCTCTTACGCGATCGACACCCATATGGCATCTATAAGCCCATCCACCTATCCATCACCTCTCAACATGGCATCTGTAAGCCCATCTTCCTATCCATCAATCTCCAAATGGCATCTGTAAGCCCATTCACATCATCACACTGCTAACATGTGAGCGCAAATTTCTGGGCACTCTAGTGTTCAATCATCTTCCACCTTCGAATTACGAAAGGCACGTCAGCCAATCTACATCCTCAGGTTTAAGAAGATTGAACAGGGGCAACTGTTGTACCCCAAAATTTGCCCTCCCATTTTCTTCAAGATTTGCCAAGAGCATGCTTCAAAATCTCCCAAGGGTTGCACAGTCCAATTGCCTCCTAACAGTCAAAAACTAGGGTTTTGGTTCTGGCAAAGAAATTGAAGTTTTCAAGGGTCCAAACAAGTCCCACATGCCTATAAACATTGTCAAGCATCCTTATGTCAAGTTTCAAGACTTACAGCACAAAATTGCACAGTCAAAAACCCTAATTGCTTCACAGTCAACTGCAGGGGTAAAATGGTCATTTGACAGTCAAAAGTCAAAATTTTTGGTAAACATCTTATTTTGAAGCCACAAACATCATTTGATCAATTCTTGATCATGATTCTCAAGGCATGGCTCAAAAAGTCTCAAGATGCAAAAGTTTCTATTTTTGGATAATTGAAAAAGTCAACTGTAACTTGACCAAGGCATAACTTCCACATGGTTTATTAGAAAAATTCTATCCAACGCTCATTTTGAAGAGAATGACATTTCCTACAACTCATCTTCACAATTCAAGTCCAAGAAATGCTCTCACAAAAAGTTATCAATCTCAACATTATAGGTCATTTTCAAAAGTCAACAAAAAGGCACTTTAAGTCAAAGACCATAACTTGAGATTGGTAAATCAAAATGACATGGGACCAAAGGAATTGGTTAGAGGACTTCAAGACCTTTCCAAAATGTCCAAGAACATGATCAAAGCTTAAAAATTGAGCAAGATATGCCTTGTGGAAGTTGGGACATTTTTGGGAATTTTGAAAAGTCAACTTTGCTTCAAATGCCTCAAAATTGCTAATGGGCCTCATTTTCTTCCAAGAATCATCACCCAAAAGCTATGCACGACCCATTGACATCCAAGGGAGTTATTTCATCATTTTTTATTAATTATTTGAATTTTTATTATTATTAATTCAATTAATTAAAATTAAATATGAAAAAAATACTAAATGCCACCTTTCAAATCTTTTTATGCAGCATTTCCACTCCTTATTCACTCAAGATTTCGTGCAAAGGAAAGATTCTATGCAAATAGGCATGTTCTTCATGACAAAAAGATTGGAAAAGATTCATGAAAATCACAAATTCAAAAACATTGATTGAATGGATTTTGGACTTGTTTTGTTAACCTAAATCGTTCACATACATAAGCAAAACACAACCCTAATCAAAAGAATAAAAAAAGCTGCGCCCAAGAACACCAAACAACTTTGCATTTTTTCACAAAATTCTCAAAACTGAAAACACACATTAAGCACGTTTCAAAGCAAAATAATCATTCCATTACATTCCTGACACATCCAGGAAGCTTTCCCAATCAAAATCAGACCTCCACACGCAAAGAACTGGTATAACCAAGTCACCCTGTTCATAACATTTTATATATTCGTGTTTGTATTTTCAGGCCATATCAATGCATTTTAATGTTTCATTTATACTAATATGATCATTCTAAAGCTAATGGTGTCATCCAATTGAGTTTTCAAGGCCTGTGTGAGAATCCACCATGGGAGCTCTTTAGGGTTTCAGAGGTTGGAAATTAGGGACTCTTTCATATGGAAAAATTAAGCCATAAGACCAGCACCATTGGACTCGTGACCTTCATACGAACTAATTTCACACCTCGCGCCATTTTTCTTTCCAACTATATGCTAATCGCTATTTTTGTATGTTATGGTTAGTGGGGGTTTAAAACCCCCGCTATTTGATGTTAGTTTCAGGCAAAAACGAAGAAGCCAGGGAGAAGAAGATGAGTTGTTGGTTTATGGTTGGTTAATTCAAATAATTGGCGCTTTTTTTTGTTATCCAGCATAATACCTGTTTCTCTCTCATATTGATTATGTTCCACTAAATAAACAAAGAAACGCGCTTGGCTTGGTGGTTGTTGTGTTGTCACGCAGGTAATGGGACCTGGGTTCGATTCCCAGGTCCCCCATATTCTTCATAATTTTGTTCATAATGCGTTCAGGTACAATTCCTTGCCCAGGGTCCATCATACACCCAACACCTTGGCACGCCACATGTCACCAGGGGTCAATCCAAAGGTCAGGATCTAGAGTCTACCATATGCATTAGTCAGATGTTCCTCACACGCGCCAGAAAAGTCAACCAGGCCTGATTCAGTGGGCCAAGAATGCTCTAAACAAACCTCCATAATTGGGTCAACACCTCCTATGTTTGTATTTCTTTCTCTCTTTCTTTTTCTTTTTTTTATTTGTTTTAATTTAATGATTTTCTTTTAATTCATAAAATAAATTTTATAACACAAAAATACAAAAAATCAGAAAAGTCAAAAATAAAAATATATTTGTTTATTATTTAATGCATTAATGTTTTTTTTGTAAATAAATTTGATAATTAATTTAGTTTTAAATTAGGGTTTTAACTTTAACATTTTTTCTTAAATAAATTAAAACACATAAAAATTAGGTTTTATAGCATTTTACTTTTTTTCTCCCAAATAATTAAATTACCTCATCATCATTATTATTAATTCTTAATTAATTTGTAAATAAACTTGTCATTAAATAATTAGGTTAAATTAGGTCAAACTTAAACATTTTTCTTTATTAAATTAAAAACAATTTAGAACTAGGTTTTTATTTAACTTTTAATTCCAATTAATTTTCTCATTAAATTTCATAAATCCAAAAACATAAAAAATAAGTTCTTTTTCTCATTTAATAATTTAATCATTAATTCCAATTTAATTTCCTTAAAGGGTCCAACGCCCTCGCACTCTCGATTTTTATTTCTTTTCGCACGTTTACTTTTATTTGCTTTTTTTAAATATAATGTATTTGCCCCAAAGCTTTGTAATAGATAATTAGGACCTTTACTTTCCGCATTTTCTTTCATTCAAATCGGGTCTTGGTTTAATTTGGCGATGTAGACCCGCGCCTTGTAATAGCGTAGGACCTTTATTTTTCTGCATTTTAATTTCCGCACCTTTTAATTGCTAACTATCACATGAAAGAATGTATGCCCCAAATAAAATCAAGCGTAGCTCACTCAACGCATGATCAAGACAAATAAATAACTGAAAATGACACACAATTCACACACCACTCCTAGGGTACGCCTCATTGTTGCCTTGCCCCTCGAAACGTGGTCGTCGAGTAGAGGACGTTTTAGTAAGTCCTCATGTCCATGAACATGGCATGGGGGTAGCTTCTAAGGTGTCTTCCTATTGCTCTGGTGACCACACTGTCCCTAACTCGAATTGACCCGAACACCTCCAACGGTGGTGCTACCTACCTCTCAATGGTGGGATGGCACTACCTTAAGGACATTTACACAGACTAATTCCTTAGGGTAGGTAGATGACTCGTAGATACTTGCTCTAAATTCAAAACAAATCAAAACTTCTTTTCACACCGACACTTTGCAAAAAGCTTTCAAAAACAACTTTTCAAACACTCTTGAGGACTGACACAAGAGTCGAACTGAAATTTTAAACGGAACTTTTTCAAACCCACTCACCTTGAAAAGCAAACAAACATTTTGAAAACACAAATGAGCAAGTATCTAAGAGCCCATGGATAACCATGGATAGAAAGGGTGCTAACACCTTCCCTTTCTATAAATCTACCTCCCGAACCGAGAACTAATCTCAATAAGGAATTTTTCTGTGCTTTTGTCCTTTCCATATTGGAGAAAATAAAAGACGGTGGCGACTCTTGCTTACCGCGACATTTCGCGAACCAGCGTTAAACAGTCAGTTCCAGATCCACCGATCACAGTCTTCGTGCAGCAGTGCGTTACCTTATTCCACGACACAGACCATTTCCTCAAACTCCATGCAACGATGCTCAAAAACCCAAAATCTATCTTATCACCTCAAACTTCACGCAGCGATATGAGAACTTAAACCATTGCCTAAGTCTTCATGCATTAGTGCGTTCCCTTATTCCGCGACATAGATCATCGCCTCAGACTTCATTCAGCGATGCTCGAAAACCAAAATCTAGGCAATCGCCTCAGACTCCATGTAGCAATTTGCGAACCTAACACATTGCCTAAGTCTTCATGCAGTAGTGTGTTTCTTTATTCCATAACACAGATCATTGCCTCGGAATTCATGCAGCAATGCTCGAAAGAAAACAAAAATCTAGCATATCGTCTCAGACGTCATGTTGTGATTCGCGAACATAACCCATGGCCTCAGTCTTTAAGCAGCCATGCATCATCAGTTATTGTTATATTCATCCTCCAAATGGATGAACAAACTAAAGCAAAACCAAGGCATACAAAACTACACTCCCAAAGTTCAAAACCATCTGCCTCGTTTTTAAACCCTGGTGAGTGACATATCACCAGCTTCTCCTATTTCCTGGAGAATCGTAAGGGTATGCTACATCAGCGTAACCTTATGATTGGTCGGATAAATTTTGGGTATTCCAAGTATTCAATAAACTCCCAATCAGAATGCGCAAGACTCACATGCTATTCGATTGGAAGATAATTGAATAGGGGCAGCTGTCGTACCCCAAATTTATCCTACCTCGATGATTTTATTTTAAGATTAAAATAGAAGAAATATTTAATTAAAGATGGTACAGCAGTATCTGATGGCCCATCTTTATCCAAGACTGGGGGGTGTACTTTAAATTCGGGAAAGCGGGGCTTTTTAAATCAGAAAGATTCGTGTGTCCGTGAACACATTTGCAAAGCATGTTAGCCAACGACCCATGTAATTCGAAAATAAAAAATCATCCGAGTAATTAATAAATTATTAGTTTATTAAAACTACTTAGGTTTAATTTGCTATTAATTTAAAATTAAGTATCTTAGCCCATTTGAATGTTTGTTACTGTTAATAAAAACAGGAGGTGAGATTGCAATTTAAAAGCCCATTCATGTTTGCCCATTTTGTAATTTTATTATTGTTGTTTTAAAAGGAAATATTATATTTTCTTTTTTTTCCATAATTGTTTATAAAAATATTTCTACAAATATTAAAGAGATTTATCATTGTAATAATAGTTTAGTTCATTAAATATTTTATTAAGAGTTTTTTTTCTCTGAAAAATAATTTTCGTTTGGGGCCCAATTTGTATAGAAATGGCGGTCATAATAAATGTTTTTTGGACATAAACGTTTGTTTTTCAAAGGCCCAATTATTAAAAAAATAGCACGGGCCCAAAAGCAAATAACTAGTACTGTGTAAATCACAGCAGATTTGTGCATGTTTTTTGGTATCAACAATTACTGCGTAGATTGAACCAAAATCAAATCTAATATATACAGAACTGGAAAAAATATATTCTAGCTCATAATCAATCTTTAACGCAGTGTCAAATCTAGGAAATTACAACAAACTGAGTCAAATCCAGAAATTAAAATCAATTTCAATCTAATAATACAATCAAATCTAAAAAAAAAGACGAAACTATATCAAATCTTACAAAAAAAATCTGTTACAATCCAAATTACAATCAATTTACAAATAAACAAATCCCTAATCTTCCTAAATATATGTAATTTCTAACAACAAACTCACAAACCCTAGAACTAAAATCACCCTATAAATAACTAAACATAAATTAACAGAGAGAGGGGGATTTTTCTGGACAGAAGAGGAAGAGAAGAACGAGAACGAAAGACGAACAACAACCGTACCAAGAAGAGTTACTGGGGTTCCAATATTTGGAACCCTAGTCGCTGCCTCGCTAGCCTCCCCACTGCTGGAAATCGTACACCATCATCTTCAATACTCCGCCTCTGTTACCCCACCACCAGAACCTGCATAAAATAAAGAGGAAGGCGAGCTTAGTACCCAAATCGGAAAACTCAGAAATCAGAACAGAAGAATCGCAAATGGGTAATTTCGCTTAGCTTTTTATTATCGCTATTCTTGTATTGGGGTGGTACGGGTTCGATTTAGAGTGGGTAGGGGTTGGTTAAGGGTTACGGCGCCGTTGTTGGTGGTTTTAGGGTTTGGGAGAGAGCAAAAGGTTAGGGAAGAGAGGAAGATAGTGTTGTTGTAAAGAGAGAATGAATGAAAATGTAAAATGTGTTAAAAAAATAATATAATCCGTTTCGATCTCGTATGCGCTAGCCTATCGTAACTAACATGGTCCCTCATTCTTATCCATTTGATCTAGATCTGAGGACCTTAAGGCCAAGTCACACGTTAGGTAGCATACTCCCTAACTCACACAATCTCGCTGAACTTCTCTAGCTGCGTTTGGGCCTAAGCCCAATTACTCTTCACGCCCCCTCTCACCAGATTACTAAACATCAAAACAGATCACACCCCCTTCTAGCCTTCGTAATGGGCCTAATTCAGCCTGATTTCTACACCCCCATCTTTTGCTACATAACTTATAATACACCCCCATTCTTAATTAAATTTTATTTTATTTTATACTATTATCTATTTTTTATTTCAATATCTTATTATTATTATCATTTATTTTATTTTTTTTACATAATTACTTATATTTGCAATTATTATTATTAATCTTGATATTAATTATTATAATTATATTATTATTTATCATATCATGTAAACTATTTTATTAAAAAAATGCATATTATTTTCATTAAATATTTTTTTACCATGCATTAATCAAGATTTCTTCGCAATTAACACAATAGAAAAATACTAACCAATCTCAAACTATTTTTCGCAATCAATTAAGCTAATCAATTGTTTTTGCAAAAGGGTTTCAAATAGATTTTAACTTACCGCGCATTTAGTCAAAATCTCTGCAATCACTACTCCCGACTAAAATGCGAGGTGATTCAAAACACATTTGCAACCCCTAAAAATCAGCAACCCCACGCGACCTACGAATTGAGACTCTGATTCCTCATAAGAGGATACGTAGGCATACGATCAAAAATCGTAGCGAGTTCTCCTATTAAAAATTAAAACCCTTTTCCCTATTAAAATTTAAAACCCCATTTTACCCAAACCTAAACATAAAACCTAGTATCCTTGTGAACAAGGTAGATGAAAGGTTCCTAACACCTTCCTTGCGTCTAATAGAGTCCGAAACCTGGGATCGCTGTCTGCGAATTAGGGTTTTTTGTTAGATTCCCTTCCCTAGGATAAAAACTAATAGTGGCAGCTCTGATTAAAAATACAGTCGCAACAGGATGGATGATGATATGACAAAGAAATGGAAGAATATGATGGCAAAGCATACAAGCAGTAGATGTAAGAAGCATACAGTAAGCACAAGCAACAATTAGGTCAAAGCTAAAGAACTATAGCTCCTTTGTTGCACCATGTTGAATTGACAAGTAAATATCAATCAAGGATCAAAGGAGCAAGAGGAGAATATAAAAATACCTTGAAGGTCAGTAGAAAACACTACATATCCATACTCATTCACTTCATTATGGTTCACAAGCATAACAAAAGAGGGGTACCACAAAATGTATCACAGAGCTTGGATCAAAAGTTAGCAAGGAAATGAATTCAAACAAAGACAAAGTTAGAAGAATTAAACCATTCAAAGACTTGAAATCAAGCTTCTAACATGCTATGAGGATGTGATCAAGAGTATAGAGTATTGATTATAAAGCATGTTGCACAAGTGCATTTCAATATACCTCAAAGATTAAAAAGAAAAGAAAGGATTGAACATCAAATTCATAATAGGATGAAATGGTTCAAACATTAGAGGTCAAGTGATCTAAAGTCTTTATGAGACTATCCTTTATGTATCATTCCCCAACATATCATAATTGGTCATTTGATGACCTCAAACTCAAGGCAAAAACTCAAAATTCAAAGCAAAATTCACACAAGAACATCACTTAGGAGGTATGGATCAAAAAGTTCTCTTCAACCAATTATGAGAAGTAAAGAGGATTGACTTGTATTTATGTGAGAAAAAAGAAGCAATATGATCATTAAATGTCAATTTATAGGCCTCACACAAGAAATTGCCAAGTCAAGCTGCAAAATTCCCCAAGGGTTGCACAGTTCAAGAGCCTCCTGAACAGTCAAAATTAGGGTTTGTGTTCTGATCAAGAAAATGAAGTTGTAAAAGGTCCAATCAAGTCTCACATGCTTATAAATATGGTCAAGTATCCTCATGCAAAGTTTCAAGACATTCAGCTCAAAATTGCACAGTCAAAAACCCTAATTGCACTACAGTCAACTGTAGGGGCAAAATTGTCATTTGGCAGTCAAAAGTTCAAATTTTTGATCAACATCTCATTTTGAAGCCACAAACATCATTTGATCAATGCTTGATCATGATTCTCAAAGCTTGGCTCAAAAATCATCAAGATGCAAAAGTTTCCTTATTTGGACAGCTGAAAAAGTCAACTGTAAATTGACCAGGGCATAACTTTCACATGGATTATCAGAAAAATTCCATCCAAAGCTCATTTTTAAGAGAAAGACATGTCCTACAACTCATCTTCATACTTCAAGTCCAAGAAATGCTCTCACAAAAAGTTATCAATTTCAACATTATAGGTCATTTTCAAAAGTCAACAAAAAGGGACTTTAAGTCAAAGGACATAACTTGAGATTGGTAAATCAAAATGACATGGGACTAAATACATTGGTTAGAGGACTCAAAGACCTTTCCAAAATGTCCAAGAACATGAGAAAAGCTTAAAAATTGAGCAAGTTATGCCTTGTGGAAGTTGGGAAATTTTTGGATATTTTGAAAAGTCAACATTGATTCAAATGACCTAAAATTGCTAATGGGCCCATTTTTCTTCCACAATTCATCATTCCAAGCATGTGCACGACCACTTGGCCCAAAGGGAAGTATTTCTTCATTTTTTATTTATTTATTTGAATTTTTATTTATAATAATTCATTTAAATCAATTAAATATATGAAAAATATTTAACTTAACCTAACAAATCTTTTTGCACATGTAATCTATTCAATAATTCGTGCATAATTCAATATGGAAAGATTTGGATTGATTGGATCATGATTGGTACAAAATTGCATGAAAAAGATTGAAAAAAATATGATTGAAAATCAAATCTCAAAACCATGAATGCAATTGATTTGTTTTGTTTTTCTTGACCTAATTGATTCATACATAAGCATAGAATGAAAACCTAATCAAGGGAACCATCAAACTGCGCTAGAGACCATTCATAAAACTTGAATTTTTTTGCAAGAAACTCAATTCTGAAAACTCACTTGCAGGTTGATTCAAGGCACGATTTTTGTCTCATTAGCTTGCTGAAGCTTCACTGAACGATTCCCAATCAAAAACATCAAATATAACCTCTTGAATCGTTGTACAGAAGCTCACTTTTCCACTTTTTTTTTCATAATCGTGTTTTGAAATCTATGCATTTTCATGGCATTTTAATTGTTGATCCATATTCCTTGTGTGATTCTAAAGCTAACCATCTATCTTGATTGAGTTTTTACAAGCTGTAGACGATTTCACCATTACCAAATTCTAGGGTTTTCAGAGTTGTGAATTGGGCGTTTTCAAATAGCGTAAAATTAGAGAACCATAGTGCCATGAATGTATTTAGCAAGCTTGGACGAAAAGTTTGAGACCCTCGCGCTCAGTTTATGAGCGTCATAGGGCTAATCGCTATTTTTTAATAGCTGGCCTAAGAGAACGCTAACAAAACCGTGGCTTAATGTATTTGTGTTTCAGGAACATGAAGAAGATGATATCGTGGCTGCCAACGATTGGCTGGTTTGAAAACTCGCGCGCGAAGATTCATTAACGTTTTTGTTCTTTTATAATATTTGTTGTTTGTTTAATATGCAACACGCGCATCTGGCTCCACTGGCAAGCATAAGGATTGGTAAAGTACATGACCTGGGTTCGAGCCCCAGGTCTTCCTTATTCCCATGTTATTTTTCAATTAACAATCATGTGCAGGCATAACATTGTGGATCATCATGCACCTCCATAATCAAGCCATCCACGCGTCCAAAGGCATTAGATCAAAGGCCCAGATCCAAGGAATATGATGAACCATGGTCAACGCTGATACACGCTAGTGAAAAAGTCCACAAGGCCAGGAAATTGAATGGGCCTGAATTACCAAGATACCTCCCATTTGGGGTCTGAACCCACTAGGTTTGCTTTGTTCAAATATTTTCTTTTACGTTATTTCTATTTTTATTTTAATTCTTGTATTTAATTAATTTATTATTTTCATAAAATATCAAAAACACCTAAAAATAAAAAAAAATCAGAAAAGAGGAAAAATATAATAAATATTTTTGTTTTAATATTTTCCATAAATAAATTGTATAATTATTTAGTTTTAGATTAGGTTGTAATTTTAATTCTTTTCATAATAAAATCTAAAAACATAGAATTAGGTTTAATTAATAATTTTTCATCCTTTTTATTTTTCTTTCATGAATAATATTATTTATTTTATTTATTTTCATAATTAAATTTGTATATAAAAATTAGGGTTAATTTAGGTTAAAATTCAATGTTTTCTTAATAAACTAAAAATAAATAGAATTAGGGTTAGTATTTAATTTTAATTAACTCTCTCTTTTCACTTAAATCCTAAAATACTAAAAAATACCAAAAAACAAGTTCTTTCTTTCTTTTAATTTTAATTAATTCCTCATTAGTTTAATTTTGCAAAAAGGGTCCAACGCCCTCGTTCCGATTTAATTCTTATTCGCATATTTATTTTATTTCTTTATAATATTTATGTATCTCTCCCAAGGCCATGTAACCTTTTAATTTTCTCGCACTTTTCTTTACTTTCTTTATTTTTCTGTCAAATCGGGTCCTGGTTTAATTTTGACGATGTGGACCCGCGCCGTTTGTAATAGCTTAGAATTTACTTTTCTCGCAATTTTTTAACTGTTAACAAATGGCATGAAAGACTGTATGGACAAAAATAAAAACAAGCGTAGAACACCAATAACATGACAAGATAAATGCAAGTGAAAACGACACACAAATCGCACACACCACCCCTAGGGTACGCCTCACTGTTGCCTTGCCTCGAAAGGTGATCGTCGAGTAGAGGATGTCTTAGTAAGTCCTCATGATCCGGGAACCTGGCATGAGGGTAGCTTCTAAGGTGTCTTCCCATTGCTCTAGTGATCACCATGTCCCGAACCTCGAATTGACCCGAACACCTCCAACGGTGGTGCTACCTACCCCTCAATGGTGGGATGGCACTACTTTAAAGGACATTTACACAGACGAATTCCTTAGGGTAGGTAGACAACTCTAAGATACTTGCTCTAATTTCAAAACAAATTCAAAAATACTTTTCACACCGACACCTTTTCAAAAAAGCTTTCGAAAGCAATTTTTCAAACACTCTTGAGGACAGATACAAGAGTCGAACTGGAATTTTCAAAGAAACTTTTTAAAACCCACAATTGAAAAGCAAACAAACCATTTTTGAAAACACAAATGAGCAAGTATCTAAGAGCCCATGGATAACCATGGATAGAAAGGGTGCTAACACCTTCCCTTTCTATAACCTACCTCCCGAACCGAGAGCAATCTCTTTAAGGAATTTTTCTGTGCTTTTGTCCTGTCCATGTTGGAGAAAATAAAAGACGGTGGCGACTCTTGCTTCCGCGACATTTCGCGAACCAGCGTTAAACAGTCAGTTCCAGATCCACCGATCACAGAACTGGCGACTCTGCTGGGGAATAATTTTAAAGTGAGGTGTACCTTAGGACTAAGATCACTGTGTTTTCAATTGTATTGATTTGTGTGCTTTAAATTTATGGGTTGCATGGGAGTTACATAGATCCTAACCCGGATCTGGGGATACCCTGTTTAGGTAGCATAAGCTGTGAGGGACCTGTCCGGCATATACCGACATGGGTGAAGCAGTGGCTACGTTGGTGTGGCGCCTTGGTCTGTACCGATATCCCTCGTGTTGAAACGGGGAGAATATGGGTCTTCCAAGGAGCCATTAAGCACCAACAACCTTCGAACCTTAAATGACACAACTTGGCCATTAGAACAGTAGCAGTATGCTACGCCCATTGAGGCTAAACTCTCGTGATGGTTCTGGCCGCAAGAAAAGATTGCGATGCTGGAGTTATGACCGATTGAGGGTAGTCAATGATATTAGGACCCTCTAAGAACCCGGTTACTTTGATAGGACAGGTTGAACCAACAAACTGAAAGAGGGTAATACCTAGACCTCATGCTGGCCTAAACTCTAAGGGCTCTTTTGTGTGACTTGTGTGCCTTCTAACTTGACTATTTGCATGCTTGTTATCTGACACTTGAGTTTCCCTTGCAGGTTTTGTTTATAGTCCTTAATAGGGACTCATAACAGGGTATACTAAGTTTCTTACAGGTTTTGGTTTGCAGTCCTTAATTAGGACTCATAACAGGGTTTACCAAGTTTCTTGCAGGTTTTGTTTTTAGTCCTTAATTGGGACTCATGACAGGTTTTACTTGAGTTTCTTGCAGGTTTCTGTTTATAGTCCTTAATAAGGGCTCATAACAGGGTTTATTCATATTACCCCATGCATCATGACATCATATCATTGCATACATCCTAACCCATTTCAAGGATCTCAAGGGCTTGTGATGCAGGTCATGATGAATCAAACATCTAGCCAGGGGGCAAAGAGGATTTATTTTCCTCTAGCCAAAGTTGTCAGAGGCTATGACCCACTTGATATGGTGAGCTCTGACCCTTGAAGAAGGTTCCCCTAACCAAGGTTATTTGAAAATCAAAACCAGACATGAGGACTAAAGTCAGGGGCTATGACCCACTTGATATGGTGAGTTTTGACACTGGAAGAAGATTGCCCTAGCCAGGGATGTCAGGGGCTATGACCCACTGGATATGGTGAGCCTTTGACCCTTGAAAAAGGACTCTCAACAAATATGAAGTTCCTTCAATCAAGCTACCGGATCCCAGCTCTAACAAATTTCTTGTTTACCCCGCGAGATCCTTGAAAACATTGCATGCATATCATACATATCATCACATAACAGGTATCTTTGTTGCAGGTCACTTACCTTTCTCGCTGTTTATTTCAGCAATGGCCTTCCAACCAGATAACCAGGACTGTCTTGCTCAAGAGACTCGGTTCGGGGAAATCCTCCTGAATCTATCCAAGGGGCAGGAGGAGCTAAGGACACTTCTCATGGAGACTTTTGTCAAGAACAGTGCTGAGGATGAAAGGCTGAAACACCTACAAGCTGAGGTGGATGCATTGAAGGTCCAGATGCTGGGGCAGGTGACTGCCATGCAAGGGTTAGCTCAAAGACAAGAAGAGCTCGGGGTTCTCATCAACCAACTGCTTCAGGGTAACCAACTGGGGCAAACGTCTAAGGGTAAAAAGCCAATCATCGTTCGACCATCTTTGAGACAAAGAGGCAAGGAGAAAGCTCCTCATGTGGCTTCAGTACCACCAATTCAGTATCAACCTCACCAGCTTCAACCAGACAAGCCCAAAAGGCAATTCACCAAGCTCAACATGTCACTGCCTCGAGCCTTACAACAACTGCTGAGGTTGAACTTGGTAACTCTAAAGGATCCTCCTAAGAATCCCAACAGGACACCTTCAAGGTATAACCCCAACGCTCACTGCGCTTATCATTCTGACAGCCCGGGGCATGCTACAGAGGATTGTTGGACTCTGAAAAATAAGATCCAGGACCTGATTGAGGAAGGAGCTGTGGAATTCACCCAAGACGGTCAGGCTAAATTTTTCTACCATCCCTCCATGACTCACCAGTTGAAGTGACAAGCCCTGAGACTAGAAAACTTTTGTCCATTCGAATGTTCAAGTTGTAATTTTCTTTTGTTCAAACATTTACTCATGTTAAACATTGTTATTTCATTAATGCATCGCATATGTCTGTTTTGAAGCAATATATTCGTATTCACTAAATGCAAATTATTTTCATATTTTTTCTGCTGTCAACTCTCAATTAATAATTCTAAGCCTCTTGAGGGAGGATGACGAAAACGATACCGCAACCTTTACAGTATGCTTTTGAACAGACCCCGCTGATGAGGTACATGCATTGTTTCAAATCCCTAAACACTGGAGTTATAAGGATGATAATCCCTCGTCAACCCCTCTGAGCCAAAGAAGTAGGAGTTTTGCTTTTCGAAATTTAAAACCCTTAATCATAACCTGGGGCAGGGTAGTCTCTCAGTTGATCCAAGTGCATAACAAACGGCACCAAAGAGTTCCTTACAAAACGAAGAAAAACAGTGATGGTTCCGAATAATCAATAAAGAAAGGCAGTCATTACCAAAATCAAAAAGCCCATTAAGTCAAAACCCATGAAGGAGACTTACAAAACTGGGGCATCCCGCTGACTGTAATTCCAAAAAAGGAAACAGTTCAGGCAAAAAAGAAAGGGATAACAAAAATCAGACAAGAAAGAGGTCCTACAAACCCTCAACAAAAAAAGGGAAATGACTGCCTATTCCAAATAAATCATCAATATCTGAACCATCACCGGAAAATCAGAGCAAAGACTCAAACAAGGTCTAACGTATGATCAACTGAGTTTAGATTTGGAGAACATCACGAAGAGTGGGTGGGTACAAATAATTTGAGCCTTTATCCTTTGTTTCTTAAACCGTGAACCAGGCCACGTTATAACCCTTAAAAGTCCTAGCTGAAGCATGGGTTAGTTCGAAAGCATACTGTTACGAAAGGTATTCTGACTCCTTAAGGCTTGCGATAAAATACGGAGTTGACATCACGTTTTACAAATATTCACTTGTTTTATGAAAAATAATGCATTTTCAAAATCTTCAAGACAGACATAGGCTTTGCATTTTTAACATAACTTTGTTTGCATATGACTTTTTGTTTGAACAACAGGAAAATTCGCACGATGAATACCTAGTGAACAAAAGCACTTCCAATCAAGGGGCACGACATGATCATGGTCTATCATCTGGGGCAGTCCAGTCAAGATTCAAGGAATCTCTCAAGATGCCAAATAGCCTGGGGCAAATCTCCGCATGAGTCACCTGAGGCATTTCAACAATAAATCCTGCCTGGTCAAAAATCTTCTGGTGGCATGACAAAACACTTCTAACAGGGGCAACTCCCTACATCCTGAGAGCATGGACATAGTCGGAAAAAATACTACACACAATCAAAGACCCGCTAGGTTGACACACCTAGGTAAAAATAAGGGCTTCCCGGCGAACCAAAAGGGTTCGGGCAAAAATAAGGGATGAAAATGAAAAAATCTGTACACCCGGCAAGTCGAAAACCTGAAAAGGCGGCTTGGGCAAAAATGGGTATCCCGGTGGACTGAAAACCCGAAAGGGCGGTCCAGGCAAAAGTCAGGGATCAAAAGTGTACGACTATGTCCCAGCATCTTGTCACTCGCCTACCAAAAGAAGATTTGTCAATCGGCAATCACCAAGCACCTCCACAGGTAACATTGGAAACAGGGGCAATAAAGAGTCGTCTAAGAGCGATCTAATTGTTCTGTCCTCCAAGGTGTCAAAACAGGTTCGGCTGAAGAACATAACCAGCACCTCAATCCCCCAGAGAGTAAGTCAGCAGTCGGTGCATTCTTCTCCAAGCAGAGTTATCAAATCTCAAGGAAGCTGAGTATTCTCCAACAGATCTCAACGTTCCCCAGCGGCATGTGTACATATTCTTAACAAGCATCCCGGGCAGTCTTGATCTAAAAGATGGTTCCCCGGCGGTATACCAGACATTCAAAGGAATCACTTCCCCAGCCTATCAAAACTTCCCCAGAAAGTCCAATCCAATTTCCCAAGGAAAGTTAGGAATCCATCTCCCCAAGCAGTAAGCTTATCCCCAGTAGATGCTGGAAGCTTATCCTCGCAAAGCCCGAACGCGTCGTCCGGCTTTATTTAAAGAGTTATTTCCTTAACAGGATATAACTGGGTTATCCTCAGCCAAAAGCCACAGAAAGGTCGTCGTCAACACAGTTCTTTCTTATCCCCAGTGAAGTCTATCAGCACTTCCAATACAGCAAAGATATCCTCAGCAAGTTATTATCAACAATTCAGCAAAGTATCTCTCTCCCCACAGAGTATCGCTCCCCAGCATGGTCGCTAAAGTATTTTTCTCCCCGCAGAATCTTCCATTTGCCAAGTTTATTCCTCAACGGAGTCATCTTCTCCTACTGGTATTCTTGCAGTTATCATCCCCAACGGAGGCAAAAAATCTATTCTCCAACGTCAGCCCAGGAATGACTTCCCGGCACCCGTCAAGGATTTACTTTCCTAGACAAAAAACACATTTATAAAACATCACATACATCATTACAGCATGCATGAAAGATGCAGTTAAATTCTCAATCACATTTCAAGACCTAGACCGATTCAGTTAATCGACTTCAAAGATTTCTTATCCAGTCCAAGGCCTTCTCTAGTCCAGCTAAATCGACCCCCAACAGATTTTTCTGATGAAGACTCAGTAGAAGTTATTGAGATTATAATTTCCTATGGTTCCCTCCCCGACGGTGCGTGAGGTGATAATTCCTTTTGAGATTATAATTTCCTATGGTTCCCTCCCCGACGGTGCGTGAGGTGATAATTCCTTTTGAGATTATAATTTCCTATGGTTCCCTCCCCGACGGTGCGTGAGGTGATAATTCCTTTTGAGATTATAATTTCCTATGGTTCTCTCCCCGACGGTGCGTGAGATGTAATTCCCTTTCAGGTTATAATTTCCTATGGTCCTCTCCCCAACGGTGCGTGAGATGTAATTCCCTTTTTAGGTTATAATTTCCTATGGTCCTCTCCCCGACGGTGCGTGAGATGTAATTCCCTTTTAGGTTATAATTTCCTATGGTCCTCTCCCCGACGGTGCGTGAGATGTAATTCCCTTTTAGGTTATAATTTCCTATGGTCCTCTCCCCGACGGTGCGTGAGATGTAATTCCCTTTTAGGTTATAATTTCCTATGGTCCTCTCCCCGGCGGTGCGTGAGATGTAATTCCCTTTCAGGTTATGATTTCCTATGGTCCTCTCCCCGACGGTGCGTGAGATGTAATTCCCCTTCAGGTTATAATTTCCTATGGTTCTCTCCCCGACGGTGCGTGAGATGTAATTCCTTTTCAGATTATAATTTCCTTTGGTTCTCTTCCCGATACTGCGAAGATGGTAATTCCCACCAAGATTTTCTCAACGAGCGTTGTTGAAGTGAAAGTCACCCAAGGTTCTCTTACCGTTCATGCTAAGATAGTAACCATCCCTGGTTCATTCATCACCTTTTGAAGCTCCAGACTCAGCTCCTGTAACCAATCAGGACATATCTATACCAAGCATCTGAAAACCAACTCCTGCAACATGTCAGGTACTCATTTTTCTGTTTTGCAGGTACGCAAGTTCTCGCTAAGGAATCTCTTATGCGATCAACGTCCAGATGGCATCTATAAGCCCATCACCCCCATCAATCTCCAAATGTCATCTATAAGCCCATCATCCTACTCATCAATCTCTAAATGGCATCTATAAGCCCATTTCCATCACACTGCTACTATGTGAGCGCAAATTTCTGGGCACTCTAGTGTTCAATCATCTTCTACCCTCGGATTACGAAAGGCACGTCAGCCAATCTGCATCCTCAGGTATAAGAAGATTGAACAGGGGCAACTGTTGTACCCCAAAATTTGCCCTCCCATATTCTTCAAGAAATTTCCAAGTCAAGCTGCAAAATTCCCCAAGGGTTGCACAGTTCAAGAGCCTCCTGAACAGTCAAAATTAGGGTTTGTGTTCTGATCAAGAAAATGAAGTTGTCAAAGGTCCAATCAAGTCTCACATGCTTATAAATATGGTCAAGTATCCTCATGCAAAGTTTCAAGACATTCAGCTCAAAATTGCACAGTCAAAAACCCTAATTGCACTACAGTCAACTGTAGGGGCAAAATGGTCATTTGGCAGTCAAAAGTTCAAATTTTTGATCAACATCTCATTTTGAAGCCACAAAAATCATTTGATCAATGCTTGATCATGATTCTCAAAGCTTGGCTCAAAAATCATCAAGATACAAAAGTTTCCTTATTTGGACAGCTAAAAAAGTCAACTGTAAATTGACCAGGGCATAACTTTCACATGGATTATCAGAAAAATTCCATCCAAAGCTCATTTTGAAGAGAAAGACATGTCCTACAACTCATCTTCATACTTCAAGTCCAAGAAATGCTCTCACAAAAAGTTATCAATTTCAACATTATAGGTCATTTTCAAAAGTCAACAAAAAGGGACTTTAAGTCAAAGGCCATAACTTGAGATTGGTAAATCAAAATGACATGGGACCAAAGACATTGGTTAGAGGACTCAAAGACCTTTCCAAAATGTCCAAGAACATGAGAAAAGCTTAAACATTGAGCAAGTTATGCCTTGTGGAAGTTGGGAAATTTTTGAATATTTTGAAAAGTCAACATTGATTCAAATGACCTAAAATTGCTAATGGGCCCATTTTTCTTCCACAATTCATCATTCCAAGCATGTGCACGACCACTTGGCCCAAAGGGAAGTATTTCTTCATTTTTTATTTATTTATTTGAATTTTTATTTATAATAATTCATTTAAATCAATTAAATATATGAAAAATATTTAACTTAACCTAACAAATCTTTTTGCACATGTAATCTATTCAATAATTCGTGCATAATTCAATATGGAAAGATTTGGATTGATTGGATCATGATTGGTACAAAATTGCATGAAAAAGATTGAAAAAAATATGATTGAAAATCAAATCTCAAAACCATGAATGCAATTGATTTGTTTTGTTTTTCTTGACCTAATTGATTCATACATAAGCATAGAATGAAAACCTAATCAAGGGAACCATCAAACTGCGCTAGAGACCATTCATAAAACTTGAATTTTTTTGCAAGAAACTCAATTCTGAAAACTCACTTGCAGGTTGATTCAAGGCACGATTTTTGTCTCATTAGCTTGCTGAAGCTTCACTGAACGATTCCCAATCAAAAACATCAAATATAACCTCTTGAATCGTTGTACAGAAGCTCACTTTTCCACTTTTTTTTTCATAATCGTGTTTTGAAATCTATGCATTTTCATGGCATTTTAATTGTTGATCCATATTCCTTGTGTGATTCTAAAGCTAACCATCTATCTTGATTGAGTTTTTGCAAGCTGTAGACGATTTCACCATTACCAAATTCTAGGGTTTTCAGAGTTGTGAATTGGGCGTTTTCAAATAGCGTAAAATTAGAGAACCATAGTGCCATAAATGTATTCAGCAAGCTTGGACGAAAAGTTTGAGACCCTCGCGCTCAGTTTATGAGCGTCACAGGGCTAATCGCTATTTTTTAATAGCTGGCCTAAGAGAACGCTAACAAAACCGTGGCTTAATGTATTTGTGTTTCAGGAACATGAAGAAGATGATATCGTGGCTGCCAACGATTGGCTGGTTTGAAAACTCGCGCGCAAAGATTCATTAACGTTTTTGTTCTTTTATAATATTTGTTGTTTGTTTAATATGCAACACGCGCATCTGGCTCCACTGGAAAGCATAAGGATTGGTAAAGTACATGACCTGGGTTCGAGCCCCAGGTCTTCCTTATTCCCATGTTATTTTTCAATTAACAATCATGTGCAGGCATAACGTTGTGGATCATCATGCACCTCCATAATCAAGCCATCCACGCGTCCAAAGGCATTAGATCAAAGGCCCAGATCCAAGGAATATGATGAACCATGGTCAACGCTGCTACACGCTAGTGAAAAAGTCCACAAGGCCAGGAAATTGAATGGGCCTGAATTACCAAGATACCTCCCATTTGGGGTCTGAACCCCCTAGGTTTGCTTTGTTCAAATATTTTCTTTTACATTATTTCTATTTTTATTTTAATTCTTGTATTTAATTAATTTATTATTTTCATAAAATATCAAAAACACCTAAAAATCAAAAAAAATCAGAAAAGAGGAAAAATATAATAAATATTTTTGTTTTAATATTTTCCATAAATAAATTGTATAATTATTTAGTTTTAGATTAGGTTGTAATTTTAATTATTTTCATAATAAAATCTAAAAACATAGAATTAGGTTTAATTAATAATTTTTCATCCTTTTTATTTTTCTTTCATGAATAATATTATTTATTTTATTTATTTTCATAATTAAATTTGTATATAAAAATTAGGGTTAATTTAGGTTAAAATTCAATGTTTTCTTAATAAACTAAAAATAAATAGAATTAGGGTTAGTATTTAATTTTAATTAACTCTCTCTTTTCACTTAAATCCTAAAATACTAAAAAATACCAAAAAACAAGTTCTTTCTTTCTTTTAATTTTAATTAATTCCTCATTAGTTTAATTTTGCAAAAAGGGTCCAACGCCCTCGTTCCGATTTAATTCTTATTCGCATATTTATTTTATTTCTTTATAATATTTATGTATCTCTCCCAAGGCCATGTAACTTTTTAGTTTTCTCGCACTTTTCTTTACTTTCTTTATTTTTCTGTCAAATCGGGTCCTAGTTTAATTTTGGCGATGTGGACCCGTGCCGTTTGTAATAGCTTAGAATTTACTTTTCTCGCAATTTTTTAACTGTTAACAAATGGCATGAAAGACTGTATGGACAAAAATAAAAACAAGCGTAGAACACCAATAACATGACAAGATAAATGCAAGTGAAAACGACACACAAATCGCACACACCACCCCTAGGGTACGCCTCACTGTTGCCTTGCCTCAAAAGGTGATCGTCGAGTAGAGGATGTCTTAGTAAGTCCTCATGATCCGGGAACCTGGCATGAGGGTAGCTTCTAAGGTGTCTTCCCATTGCTCTGGTGATCACTATGTCCCGAACCTCGAATTGACCCGAACACCTCCAACGGTGGTGCTACCTACCCCTCAATGGTGGGATGGCACTACTTTAAAGGACATTTACACAGACGAATTCCTTAGGGTAGGTAGACAACTCTAAGATACTTGCTCTAATTTCAAAACAAATTCAAAAATACTTTTCACACCGACACCTTTTCAAAAAAGCTTTCGAAAGCAATTTTTCAAACACTCTTGAGGACAAATACAAGAGTCGAACTGGAATTTTCAAAGAAACTTTTTAAAACCCACAATTGAAAAGCAAACAAACCATTTTTGAAAACACAAATGAGCAAGTATCTAAGAACCCATGGATAACCATGGATAGAAAGGGTGCTAACACCTTCCCTTTCTATAACCTACCTCCCGAACCGAGAGCAATCTCTTTAAGGAATTTTTCTGTGCTTTTGTCCTGTCCATGTTGGAGAAAATAAAAGACGGTGGCGACTTTTGCTTCCGCGACATTTCGCGAACCAGCATTAAACAGTCAGTTCCAGATCCACCGATCACACCAGGTATTAAAAAAAATCGCAAATAACCATGTTTCGTAAAAAATTACGCAAATAACCATGTTTCAGAAAACTCCCCAAGGGAGGAGCCGTCTCACTTGGTGCCTTCACTCACATTCTTTCCCTAGGCGCCATCCCACTTGGCGCCTCCTCTTTCTTTTAGCCAAGTGAGATGGCGCATGCACTTTAAAAGTGAGAGGAGGCGCCATCTCACTTGGCTCCTAGGGCAAAATGTTGTTTTTATAAATAATTTGTCCGTTTCTCCGTCATTCCTCACACTTTCTTGCACTTTTATCTTATTTTTTACTCTGTTATTTGTGTCATGACATCGCCCATGATTTTTACCAGAGATGGTTACATTATTTTCTCCGCCTCAAAACCTCTGATGAAAATGAAATTCTGGCGCATTCACTCCATGGAGCGTCTGAAGAGGGAGTTTATGCGATGGCTAGAGGGAGACATTGTGGAGGGGGAATAAATTAGAAGGATCCAGCAAAGACGAACAACAACCTCACTTGCGACAGGAAGACCTAATTTTTGGTTGGAGGAAGTCAAAACAGACAACGACGTAATGTTGATGATGCATGGGTCAGATGAAATTGTTTTAACGGTTGTAATTTCGTAGATGGTTTATCGTGTTTTTTTTCTTGTTCGCGCAATGTTTATTGTAATAAATACTGTTAACGAAAAACCCTAATGTTTACAACATAATAAAGGAAAGATTTTTTGTAATACAATTTTTATGTGGTTGAGGCAGTAGCCCGATTCAGACAATTTTTATGATTGTGTCTGACCTGACGACATAAACAACAATTTCTTTCCAACTTGTCAAGGGAGTCCATTTCGGTTGTGATGCGCTTACTTTTAGGACGACCCTTTTTATTCCTTCGCATCTGGTCATTGTGCCATACTATTTTGCCGTTGTATGCAGGCCAATAATCTGGTTTTGCTACCAAAGGGAAGTTATTGTTATAAACATTGAGCAACGTTTCAGATTTATAAATTTGTGACAGAAGTTGTAGTGCGTCTTGATGAGTATAGGCACACGCGGCAATGACATGAGAGCAAGGCATGAGAAAGGCTTGAAACTTGCCACAATCGCACCAACGAGAAGGTAGTACAACCCTATATTCTTGTCTTAGAAGGCCCTCGTTGTGGTCGATTATCTATTTGACAATGAAGTTGTGGTTGTGTCGGTCAAACCGTATAACCATATGGGTGTTGGCGTTGGCACTTTCTGCCTTAATGTACTTCATGCAGCTTTCACTCCGTAGTTGTCCAGATTGCAAAACCGCATTCCACATTTCACCACTTTTGGCAAACAACAAAGCCATCCTAAAATATGTTGATTTAACCAAAGCAGTGACCTGGAGGTTTCGTATGCCTTTGCATACCCCATTCATCGATTAAATTAGATTTGTTGTCATGTGGCCCCATCTTTGTCCATTGTCATATGACCTAGTCCATTTTTCTACGGGAATATTATCGATCCACCTACTAGCTTCCGGATTTGACAAATGGATCTTGTTGAGATACTATTTGAACGTAGGTTGTGTCAATGCATATCCCGCATTCATAACCGCTTTCCTAAGTGTTTTGTCTTTGATCTCCCTCGTGAAATTTTGGACGATATGTCTAACGCAATAGACATGCGTAGAAGGAGGCTCATGCTAACCGTTTGCAGGATTATTGTATGCACTTTCAATGGATGCATGTCTATCAGAGATTAAATATAGATATGGTTGAGGAGCCATGTGTGTTCGCAGATTTTTGAGAAAAAAGCTCCGAGCACCACCAGTCTCCCCCTCGACTAGGGCAAAGGAAATTGGGAAAATGTTGTTGTTGCCATCTTGTGCAACTGCCATCAGTAGCGTGACTTTGTATTTCCCATACAACCAAGTCCCATCAATTTTTATAATTGGTTTGCATGACGCAAACCCTGTAATGCAAGGTTGAAAAGCCCAAAACACTCTCTTGAATATTCCATTTTCGTTGAGTTAACTACCATCCGGGGCGTATGCTGGCACTGTTTCCAGAATGTAAACAGTACCCGGAGAATAAGTCTGGAGTGCATTCAGGTAGCGAGGAAGTTCTTGGTATGACTCCTCCCAGTTTCCATATACCTTTTCAATCGCCTTGGTCTTTGCTAACCACGCCTTTCAGTAAGATGGAGTATAGTTAAATACCATAGTGATGTGGGAGATTATGGTTTTCACCTTCAATGATGGATCATTGCTGACGAGTGGTAGGATTTCTTGACAAATTAGATCATAATTAAGTTTTCGATGATCCTGTGATTGAGTAGAACTAACACAAGTGTGGGTAGACATGGAACCTATGACCCAACAATCACCTCTTAATCTGTATGATGCAGTGAGCTTGAATATACAATCAGGGTGGAGACACTTGATCTTGTACCTTTCTGGATTTACACAGTCCATCTAAAATCGACCGAGTTGAGCATGTGAAATTTTTTGATGGCTCTGATACATTCTTCTCTGTTACGAAATTTGTCTTTCTCTTTCAAGTTTTCATTCGACTGCATATACGGATTGAAAAATAAATCAGAAGACAACTCATCTCCGCCCATGTTGAAGTTTGTCATGTGCGGAGGTGGTGTGTAGATCTCGTTTGCAGGAATACCAGGTATCCTATCGTCTTCGGAATCATCATTGACCATTTTGTCAAACTCTAACTCGTCTTCTTCTTCTTCTTCATCAACTACATCTACTTCTGCTTGTTCGGTCTCCAAGGGATGGCGACGCCTTTCATTTTTGTACTCTTTCTCCAATTCCAATGACGCCTCCCTTCATGTCCAATCATGTTACATGCATGCAGAGATGCCTTCTCCAAGGCTGCCACCTAGCCTGCGCATACACTGCACCTACACTGCAACCTATAAGGCGCCTCCCATCATGTCCAATAGTGTTACATGCATTCATAGATGCCTTCTCCAAGGCTGTCACCTAGCCTGCGCCTACACTGCAACCCATGCCACCTCTTATTCGCCAACAAGGATGGCGACACCTTTCATTTTTGTACTTTTTCGCCAAGTCCAATGACGCCTCCCTTCATGTCCAATCGTGTTACATGCATGCAGAGATGCCTTCTCCAAGGCTGTCACCTAGCCTGCACCTACACTGCCTACACTGTAACCTCTAAGGTGCCCCCATCATGTCCAATAGTGTTACATGCATTCAGAGATGCCTTCTCGAAGGCTGTCACCTAGCCTGTGCCTACACTGCAACCCATGCCACCTCTTATTTGCCAACAGGGATGGCGACACCTTTCATTTTTGTACTCTTTCGCCAAGTCCAATGGTGCCTCCCTTCATGTCCAATCGTGTTACATGCATGCCAGGGATGCCTTCTCTAAGGCTGCCACATAGCCTGCACCTACACTGCAGGAGTGACACTTATCACGCATGCATGCACCCACCTACCACCTCACTTACTCTATGAAAATTTTTTGCCTATAAATACAGAGCATTACACACTTCTCTCGCATCCACAATCGTCTTACTCTCTGCTACAAACTCTTTCATAATCTCTTACAATTTCAAACTCTTTCATAATATCAGGCATTTTCAACAATGTCTCTTCTCACAATGGGCGATTCTCACAAAGGCACAAGGGACAATATTGCAGCATTTGTAAGTTTCTTTTATACTTATACATTTTTGATACTTCTAGTAATGCTTTGTTCATCTTACTTACCTACTCTTATACCTTTTACATTATTAACTTAGGATACTAAAAGATTCAGAATCCGATCACACAACTACCTTGCTCCCGACCCATTGATTGTACCATATCTCAATTACGTAGGTTTCAGAAACATTATAAAGATCTCCAACTGCACAATTAATTCAAAGTTCATACTTGCATTATTGGAAAGGTGGAGACCAGAGACCCATACATTTCATCTACCAATAGGTGAATGTACCGTCAAACTAGAGGACGTGTACATGTTATTGGGTCTCCCTGTCGACGGTAAGGCGGTTAACGGGTCGGTTCAACAACCCAATTCTCTGTGTGAAGAATTATTAGGCAGGGATATAGTTAAAGGTGGTGGTGCGAGAGGTCAGGGTATACTACTAACTGAGCTAAAAAGTCATTATGCGACTCTGGAATTGAACGAAAATTCCTTCGAGCTAGATAAGGTAATAAAAGCTAGAACTTATATAATGATACTATTTGGAACCTTTTTATTTCCCAAAAGTACGGGAAATAGTGTAAATTTTATGTATTTAAATTTACTTAGAGACTTCGAAAAAACTAGAAAGTATAGTTGGGGTTCTGCTGTTTTAGCCCATCTATATAGTTCCTTGCGTAAAAATGCAATCAAGGAAAAATGTACATTTTATGGCTGCGCTTTTTTACTTCAAGCCTGGAGTTGGTGGAGGATGGAGTCCCTAAACCCCGTCAACAACAACACATTCATTTTCCCATACGCAACAAAGTAAGTCATCAAGTTATATCATTTATTACTATTCATATCTTCACCAAATATATGATAAAAATAAAATATTTTTCATTTCCTTTAGGTATTGCGTGAGGGGTATGGATTACGGCAAGAATCCAAGATTCAATGTCGCACAATACCGCAATCTATTGGATCACCTTGGCCCGAATGATGTACGTCGTACCTTTCAACTTTTCTACTTTTAAATTATTTATATATTATGTTTTCATTAACCTGGTTTAATTTTATCTGCAGTTTGTCTGGAGATCATATTTGGGTTTGGGCCATGAACCAAACCCCGAGGATGCAGCAATTTGGAGCGCAAAGACTACAATCATACGGTTCAATGTTATGGAGATGCACCACAGCGACCGTGTAAAGATACAGTTTGGAATGCTTCAAGAGATACCCAGCGATCCGCCTTGTTTGTCCCCGTGGCATCTCAAAAGGGTCTACGCCCAATGGGGTCTTACCAACTGGAAATACTTTGCTCCAGAATGGTGTAAGATGTGGAAGAGGCGTCACTGACATGTCTTGCAATTCCAAGTTTTCCTCAACCATGGTAATATGAGACACACTGATCAGTATTTATCTTGGTATAGATCGGTTAGTACCCCTGAAATACACATGTCTCATACATGGTATTTGGTTGACCCACGAACATAATGGCCACAACCCTCATTTCCCCAACAACAAACCCAACACACATCAACCTCCCACCAACCCCCCCGACGAAACAGAACCACAAACACCCAACTACAGTCACCACCATAATACAATTACACCACATGCCGCACAACCAACCACAATCACCACCTCAGTACCAATACCCCCATATGCCTCACACCCAACCACAATTTCAATCACAATACCAACACACCCGTATACCCCACACGCAATTTCAGTCTTCTGCATATCCCAATATGGCCCCCTCAACATCCAACCTTAGCCCTGATCTGGGATTGTCCGAAGATTATGAACCAACCGACCCAACTTACCATCAACCACAACATCACCAAACCACCCAACATCCTAAATACCAAACACCCCAAGATCCATTTCCTTTCTACCCCCCGTACTCAGACGACCAGTGCTACATACCAACCATGGAACCCCACCCACCACCAACACGACCAAACTTTGAGGGTATGGGTAACCGACTGTACCAAAGCGGATCTTCTAGATATGGAGATCTGACTGATTTCATGGATCCGGAACGCATTGACTTCGCTGGGCCATCGACCCTTCCACAGCAGGAAACACGACGAAACCCAGCACGGGAAAGGTGAGGACGGGGATGCAGAACTAGGGATCATTACCGGGTTCCGGGGGACCACTGATTAATATGTTTTTTTACTTAATAGTTATGTGTGTAATCATATTTTTTTAAAAAAAAGTTAATTTGGTTGATCCTATATCGAATACATAATGCACCGCATTGAAAAAAAACACAAAAATTTGCCTTCCAATTGCACTAAGGCGCCATCTCACTTGCCTTAGGGCAAGCCCTTAACACCTAGGCACCAAGTGAGATGACGTCTCCCCTTAAAACTTAGGTGTAGGCGCCAAGTGAGTTGGCTCCTCCCTTGGGGAGTTTTCTGAAACATGGTTATTTGCGTAATTTTTTCCGAAACATGGTTATTTGCGTTTTTTTTAATACATGGTTATTCCAAAAAAAAATTCTAAGCCACAAACCCTAATTGTTTGAATTTTAATCTCAAATATTAATTAAATAATATCAAAATTCAAACCAAGATCATGGAAATCACAAGGGAACCCTAAATACCAGAAGACATGTTTTACCACATTTTTAGAATTAAAGAAAAGTCAAAAGTAAAATCAAAATTCAAACCATTGATCAATTAAGCAAATATTCACATATCAAAATAAAAATCTAATCAAAACTCAGAAAAATATCCAACCAAAATTATATTCAAATATTAGAAATAAAAACAAGCACCCCTGATTTTTTGTGGAATTTTCCTATATTAAGAGCATGGTTAAAATAATTGACAAAAACATTAGAATCAATTAAATCCTATTAATTAATTAGTCAACTAAAAGAAGGAAAATTCTAAAATAAAATTCATAATCCTAAAATGGACCAATCAAAGTGTCCAAAATATTTTTTGTAGAATTTTTGTACAAAGGAAAGGTCGGAAACAAAAATTAACAAAAAAAGTTATGCAAAAATCAATTAAACAAAATTAATTAATGCACGACTTCTTTTCACCAATAAAATGATTTTTAAAAGTTCCAGAAAAATTATGACAAATACTAGAATTTAAGATTAGCCTATGGTATTTTTTTAAGAATTTTTAAAGGTGTTTTGATCACAAAATAAAATCAGAAGAAATCAATTAAAATCAAATAATATAAAATGCATTAAGAATTAAAATAATCAATCGGAGCGTGCCACCTCACTTCGTCTTCAACCTCCAGCATATCAAAATGTGTTCAATAAAACAGGTCACGAGCCTATATTTAGATCCACCATACGCGCTAATTTCTCAACCAAAATCCATGAATCAAAGTGCAACTTAAAGTGGAAGTTACCGTCTATCTCATGATTATCATACGATTCTCAATGGAAAAGGGATCTAAAAGAAAAACGCGCGCGAAGTTACTGAAAACATGAAATGCAGAAGTTGCAAAAAATGCATATTACACGAATTAAACCCCAATCAAGTGAACAAAGTACATCAGACCTATAGTCTGGCCAGCTAATACATCAAGAACATGGAATGCATCATCAAATCATACTAAACAAAGAAAATTGAAGTTCAAAAATATCACTTCAATGTGAAACTGGAAGCCTTGATTCCTTAAATATATAATCAAACCAACTCCATGATCTTGATCTACACACTTCAAGAAAGATGAATCCACAAGAAATTTGATGATTGCGCGAAGGAGATGAGAGAATCGAAGAAAAATTCAACAAGAGTAGAAAAAGTTCAGATTCAGATTCTTGATAACTGGAGTGCCTCTAGCCTGAAATGAGGCTTCCAGTACATTATATAGAGTGAGTAGAGAAGGTTAGAAGAGGAAATTGGTCCTCAAAGCTGTTAGAGGGTATGATTGGAAAAATTGGCTAAACAATGAGTACACACGGGCCTCTGCATTTTGCTCCTGCATTATTTCATATCTCTTGTGTTTTGTGTGTCAAATATCATCAGAAAAAAGCCCCAAAAGCTACAGGTCGTGACTCATCGAGTAGAATGAGTGTTGGTGAATTGGCTCTTCTTGGCAACTTTGAGCATTTTGTATGCAAGAAAACACCATGGCCCTAGGGGCACGAAATAGCTGGCATTATGGGCCTTAGCAAGTCACAAATAAGTCATGAACTGGATTAGAAACAAAGAGAATGGAGGAAACTTGAGTTCTCAAGAATTGGCCATTTTGCATACTTGTCAAATTTCAATAAAATGCCTCAAAATTCCAAAGTTCATAACTTGCTCATACTTTTGAATTTTGACACAAATGAGCACTCTTTAGAAAGGTCTTGCAATGCTCTTCATCCTTGTGGAAATTGGCCTCACATTTGATTCCATTAAGTCCTTCAAAATATGGCATGAAAATCACAAATTTTGAGAAATGACCCATAATTTCACCTTGAGACATGAACTTCCCCAGACCATAGCTCCTGATTCCTTGACAATTTGGACATGAGATTAAAAGGATATGAAATATAATACTCTTAGCTTTCCAAGAACACCTCATTTGCATTTTTTGGATCAAGGATGAATAAATTGTGAATTTTTGAAGTTAAGTTCTCATTTTCCAAATTTAGAAACTTTTTAGGGTTTCTTCATGAACAAGTTTCAAACCAAACTTCAATATTGTTGATCCAATAATCAAAATGGACTTGAAATATGAAAAATGCACCTTTTATTTGATGGTTGACCAAAATTTCACTTGGTCAACTTTGACTTTGACTGATTTTGGCCAAAATGACCATTTTGGCCCTTTGAATCACTTGATCCACTTCCACTCAAAATTGATGATCAATACTTCAAACATATGTGAATGTGATAATATAGAGGCCATGGGGAAAGTTTCAAGTCAAAAATCCCAAGAATTCCTAATTAAATCCAAAACCCTAATTTTGACTGATGAATCAAAGGGATGTGATTCTCCTCATGGTCAACACAATCTTCAATCTTCTGAGGATCCAATGAGGTGGATAAGATATTTTGAGATATGTGAAACCTTTGGGCTTGAAAGATCCAGAGTTTTAGAAAATAAGGTCTCCTTGAGCAACTTTGTCAATACAATCAACTTCCAAAGCTTGAGGATAACCAAAATACTTTGATCCCATCACAATGTATGGATGTAATGCAATATGATGTTTATGATGAAACATAAGATTAAAAATTCTAAAATCAAGAGGGTAAATTTTGGGGTGCAATTTCTGCCCTTATTCAATTATCTTTAACCAGATAAGTGAGAAAAGTGACAACTTTTAAGCGTTTAGAGTTGAAGATGATTGATTATAAAAGAATTCGAAAATTTACACTCTTGAAAAAGAAGCGGAAACCTCCCCCAAAGACAAAGAATGCCAGTAGGCGAGGGATTTAGGAGATGCCAAATGAAATTGGATTTAGCAAAATAGAGGGTTTAATGAAAATAGGACCTCCCAAGACATGCGTCAGAATGAAGCTGTAACACAAATTTTAACAAAATTGAAACAGAACTAAAATTTTAGAAGAGTAGACGAAACTAAACTTTAGAATAAATGTGCCAGGATAAAACTGGACCACAAAAAGGGGTGATATAAGACTCGAACCACAAAGAATAGGATAAACTAAACTCTGGAAAAGTACGCGAGGCAAAGTGGCGAGAGTGCGTGATTCTAGGAGCACCTGCTAATCTCAACCTAAGATAGACAATATGAAGGAACCGAAAGAATCCCAGAAGTGAGGAACAAAACAAGACGAAACTCGACCTAATAACTAGTTAGACGAAACTAAACTAGATGAGTACCAGGACGAAACTAGATTTCACGCACGGGTAACGAGGCAAAACCCGACCCATAGCAAAAGTCATGAGAGTGCATGTTTCTCAGAGCACCTGTTGGTCTCAGATCAAAGGATAAACAGTAACGAAAACTGATAAAAGAATCCAAGGAACAAAAGAGACTGATTTCAACTAGGGACGCAGTACGAACACTGCAAAGAGACTCGTTAAATGAAAACTGATAAAGGGTCCAAGGTATGAAAACAAAACGAGAAGAAACTCGACTCATTATAACTAGTTATACGAAACTAAACTAGATGAGTACCAGGACGAAACTGGATTTCATGCACAGGCAACGAGATCGAAACTCGACCCAAAGCAAAGTGATGAGAGCGCATGTTTTTCAGAGCACCTGCTGGTCTCAGATTAGTGGATAAACAGTAACAAAAACTGATAGGAGAATCCAAGGAAAAAAAGAGACTGATTTCAACCAGGGACGTAGTACGAACACTGTAAAGAAACTCAGTAAACGAAAACCGATAAAGGGTCCAAGGTATGAAAACAAAACGAGATGAAACTCGACTCATTATAACTAGTTAGACGAAACTAAACTAGATGAGTACTAGGACGAAACTGGATTTCATGCGCGGGTGAGGAGAGAAAACTCAAAGCTCGACCCAAAGCAAGGTGATTAGGACGCACAACTAAAAACTTGATGAAAGTGAATATCAGGACAAAACTCGTATCAAAAGGTACATCAATAGACATTAGAATGAATCGACGAGGGTAGTCAATACGAAACCTGAGAAAACTGCGCCAGGGCAAAACTGAACTAGAATCAAGATTAGACACTTGACCATTCAAAAGGATATTTGTATGGGGTGAAATTGAGATATTGAGGATGAGGACCTAGATGAGGATAAAATCCAAAGTTTAGCAAATTCACTGGGGGAAAACAGAAACAGTAACAACTTATGTTCTGATGCATGTTTGAATTTTTTATAGCGTAATGCTCCATATGATGGAAACGCTACGCGTTTTAGTAGATGCAATGTAATGATGCATGTTTAAATGCTTCATTGGGGAATGGCCAATCGAGAAGCCAACAACCAATAAGTCATAACCTAACAGGACTTGCAAAAATAAAATTCAAAATCCAATAGATAAGAGAAGATATAAGGAACCACTGGGGAGAAATTCTTGTAGGGTTGAAACTCTGTCGGAAGTAAAACTGAGCAACTGGTAGAAATAGGCTACAAATATTGAGAGAAGCTGCAAAAATAAATTACGAACTCTGATGGAGAAGATCAGATCAAAACTGTAATCTATGAAAAGAGGTGCCAATGGAGATTGGACGTTTCCAGGGAAGATCAGGGCGAGACTATAATCTCTGGAAAAGATGATGTGTAGCCGCATTGAGAGTGACACCAAGATAACAAATCTGATGTGGGAAATGAAACCCTTGTTGAGGAAATGGAACTTCACTGGAGAAAATAAAACTCTGTTGAGTGAATGAAACTTCACTGAGGAAATAAAACTATGTTGAAAGGTGTTTCGCTGGGGATTCCTGAATCTCTGGTACGCAACCATAAAATAGACCACGAAGATAGTCGGTCAGCATCAACTTTATCGGGGATTTTGGATGCTTTATCCGATCATCAACACTACCGAGGATGGTAAGGGGTTATATTGACACTAACAATTTTCATAACACGAATGCCCTTGTCCCAGCAGAATAGCTGAATCTTCCCCTCCTGGCAACATTAAGCTCTTCACTGATGTTCATTGTGTACGCTCTTTTTGATGTCAAACAATTGTTTTGTATGTAGAAGGATTTTTATTATGGGAATGATAACCCTGATGCGACAATTATGTAAACCTTGAAATCGAAAGCCTTGAATGAAAAGATGTCGCATCTCTGTTGTGAATGAATCACTAGCTAGAGTGCAAAATTTCAAAACTTTTTCTTCTTTTTTTTCTTTCAAAAAATGAACATGATACAGACAATAAGACTCCAACATGGATATGTAACACATATTTGGAAGTTTAGGAAACACTATCCTGTTGTAGTATGCTTTCGAGTTAAACCCATATTTCAGTTAGGACTTTTAAAGGTTGTAACATGGCCTGGTTCATGGTTTTTAGAAAAAGTTTTTAAGGCTCAAGTTATTTGGTGCCCACCCCCTTCGTGATGTTCTCCAGTCCTAAATTCAGTTAACTTGACACGGACATTCATCTCTCAAGAGGAGCTTACAATGGCTGAGGAAACTCAACAATTTCTTAGACGCGACAGTCACTTAACCTTGTTGTTTTTTTTGGTATTCGATCACACGACTTTTCATTTGATGTGGATTTTTATTAGATAATCCTTTTCTGCCTTTAGGGTTTTACAAATTCCTTTTAGCTTTCCCTAATTTTTTCCTGGACCAATGCCTTTGAATTTCAATTTGGAAGTCCAGCGCGATGCCCTAACTTTTGCCTAAGCGACTTGTTTTCAAGTTTCGACGTAGCATGCTTTTTTTTTGCTTATTTCTTATTCATACTTTCCACTTTGAACAAGTCGTGCGACCCTAAGTCTTTTAACTTTTGGAGGAAAGTGACTGCCTCATTCCTTAGTCAGTGAGGGATAACCATTGTTGTATATATTCGATCTTGACCTCAGGATTTTTGTGAGGAAATAACCAATGTGGTTTTGATCTTTTCCCGACCTCATAATGTGAGGGATAAAATGTGGTGATCCTAAGATAGAACACTCCTTCTGAAATTTGAATGCTCGATTAGATTAACTGAACATCTACCCTGACCCAGGTTAAAATAAGGATTTTCTTTCATGCAGAAAAGAAACTCCTACTTCGAAGGCTCAGAGGGGTTAACGAGGGTCTATCTCCCTTATATCTCCAGTGTTTAGGGATTGAAACAAGGCATGTACATCGTCAACATGGTTCTACTCAAAAGCATACAAACAGAGATATCGACTTTAACTTTCGTCACCCTTCCTCCAATCTTTTGACTAGGCAAAAGAGTTGGCACAGTTTGTATCAAAATTTCAGAAAATCATTTAAAGAGTGATAATGAATGGTTTAAGTAAAAACAAGAGAATTACTTCAAGGCAAACATATTCAGCGCATCAGGGTTGACACTCAAAAACAAGCAATTTCCTATGTGCAAACAATGTTAAAACAGACAATCAAGATACACATGAAAATGCAGCAGAGAAAAATGCCACCATGGAAGAGAATTGACTCCATCCGGACTTGCCGATCTTGACGATGCACTGCAATCCTGACAGTATCCTGACCCATGACCTCTATATTATAAGGAGAAGTTGCAAATGGTTTTTCTTTTGTTTGTCTTTCCGATGAAATGAGCATTCAAAGGGGAGAGTTAAACCTTTGCCACCAGTACGGAGCCATGAAACAACTTAGAAAAATATCCATAAGAAAGTAGTTGAGTATTCCATCAAGAAGAAAACTGACATGCCCCTTGCATAGCATGACAGTTGTATTTATTATCCGCATTTCAAGAAATTATAACTTAGATCATGTTCATGTAGGGCCAACAATGTTTATATGCACATGTTTATCAAAATATTGGATGTTTTTGCAAACAAAATAGTAAAAAGGAAGTTATGTGCACATATATAAAAGAGGATCTTTTATTTACTTGAGAAATCAGCCTATGAAAAAGGCATTTACATTTGGAAACAAATCTTAGAAAGAGATAATTGCAAAAACACAACAAACAAATATTTACAAATGGTAATGTGAACACAAATGTCATGTTCCGACTATGCTATAACTCTTATGACTTTAACGCTTCCGTCTTCCTGCTTTCTGACAAAACATTCTTGGACTGGCTCTGAACTTCTGCCAGTGACCTAAAAAGAGAAAAAGAAATAAGGGAACTCATGCTGAGTGTAGTCATTTGCTTTAAGTCCCTAACTTTTTCCTGAATCTCCCTTTCGGGTTTTCAATTCACCAGGACACCCTCTTTTTGCCTAAGCTGCCCTTTCGGGTTTTCAACTTAGCGGGTTTCATGCAAAGTATTTTTTAACTACGTCATCATTCATAGGGAGAGGGGAGTATTCTCCATCCATGGTTGCGAGCATCACTGCTTCACCAGAGAAAACCTTTCTGACCATGAATGGTCCTTCATAAGTCAGAGCCCATTTGACTCTGGGATCCCCTTGGGGAAGAATTATCCTCTTTAGCACAAGGTCACCTAGCTTGTAACATTGAGGCCGCACCTTTTTGTCAAAAGCTTTCCTCATCCTTTACTGATATACCTAACCATGACATACAATCGTCAACCTCTTCTCATCGATAAGTTCTAATTCATCCAGCCGATTATGTACCCATTCACCTTCATCAAGCTCAACATCCCTCAGGATCCTAAGAGAATGAATTTCTACTTCTACAGGAAACACTGCTTCCATGTTGTAGACCAAAGAAAATGGAGTTGCCCCAGTCGAAGTACGCACAGTGGTACGATAACCATGTGAAGCAAATGGCAGCATCTCATGATGTTCTTATTGGCCGCTTCGACAGTGTCATTCATCTTTGGTCTATACGGGGAAGAGTTATTGTTGTACCCCGAAATTTGCCCTCTCATATTCTTCAAGATTTGCCAAGATCAATCTCCAGATGATTCAAAATCTCTCAAGGATTGCACAGTCCAATTGCCTCCTAACACAGTCAAAATTAGGGTTTTGGTTCTTACAAAGAAGTTGAGGTTTTCAAGGGTCCAATCAAGTCCTATATGCCCATATACATTGTCAAGCATCCATATGTCAAGCTTCAAGACTCACAGCATCAAATTGCACAGTCAAAAAACCCTAATTGCTCCACAGTCAACTGCAGGGGCAAAATGGTCATTTGACAGTCAAAAGTCAAAAATTTTGGTAAACATCTTATTTTGAAGCCACAATCATCATTTGATCAATTCTTGATCATGATTCTCAAAGCATGGCTCAAAAAGTCTCAAGACGCAAAAGTTTCTATTTTTGGACAGTTGAAAAGTCAACTGCAAATTGACCAGGGCATAACTTCCTCATGGTTTATCATAAAAATTCCATCCAATGCTCATTTTGAAGGGGATGACATTTCCTACAACTCATCTTCACACTCCAAGTCCAAGAAATGCTCTCACAAAAAGTTATCAATTTCAACATTATAGGTCATTTTCAAAAGTCAACAAAAAGGCACTTTAAGTCAAAGACCATAACTTGAGATTGGTAAATAAAAATGACATGGAACCAAAGGCATTGGTTAGAGGACTTCAAGACCTTTCCAAAATGTCCAAGAACATGTTCATAGCTTCAAAATTGAGCAAGATATGCATTAGAGAAGTTGGGAAATTTTTGGGAATTTTGAAAAGTCAACTTTGCACAAAAAGCTTCAAATTTGCTAATGGGCCTCAATTTCTTTCTTGAATCATAACCCAAAGCCTATGCACGACCCATTGAGCTTAAAAGGATTTATTTTCTTATTTTTAATTAATTAATTGAATTTTTATTCATATTAATTCATTTAATTAGATTTAATTATGAGAAAATATCAAATAATGCTTTTTCAAATCTTTTTATGCAGAAAATATATTCCACACATGCTAAGGATTTCGTGCATCACTCAAGGGGACAAAATCTTCCATAATTGGCAAGGTTTTCATGGCAAAAGATTGAAATTTACATAATTGAAAATCAAATATCCAAGACATTAATTCAATGGATTCATGGGCTCTTTCTTGACCTAAATTCGTTCACATACAAAGGCTGAGTGAAACCCTATTCCACAAGACACGAAAAGCTGCTCATAAACTCAGAACCAATTTGCAAATTTTCATAAAAAAGCTTGAGACTGATTTCATAGTGGGAGGATAATTCAAAGCTTTTAAAGGATTCCAACACCTTGCTGACATTGCTAGGAAGCTTTTGCAATCGAGAACCAGTCCAAACACGCACAGAATCAAAAGATACAAGTAACACGGTTTGCTATATTTTCTAAATTTGTATATCATCATTCATGCGCTTTTAACAATTTTTTTGGATTGATTCATGCTAATATAAACCTTCTGAAGCGATTGGTACAACTCAATTGAATTAATATTGCCTGAATCAAGATTCACCATGGACGAAAATTAGGTTTTCAGAAGCTTCCAATTAGGGCTTTCCTTGTATGGAAAAATTGGACCTTTAGACCTATACAGCTGAATTTAGAAGCTCAAGACGAAGCAAACCAACTACTCGCGCTCAATTTATATTAACGCCTCTTCTATTCGCTATTTTTCACGGCTATGCTTAGTGGGGGTTTCAAACCCCCGCTACTTGTTTTATATAATTGCAGGTAAACGAAGAAGAAACATACGTGGCTCTGTGTGGTTGGGAGGTTTGAATCTGCGCGCGTTTTCCAGCGTAGTGGTTACTTTTCATACATTATTTTTATTTGTTATTATGTTTACAAAAGCGCTTGAATGGTTCAGTGGTTGGATATACGCTTGGTGAGTGCTGGGGCCTGGGTTCGATTCCCAGGTCCCCCATATAATTCATAATATTTTTCCTAACACAATCTTATGCAGCGTTCATTCAAAGGGCCACCATACGTCCTAACGCCTAAGCTTGCCAAGTGTCCCTGATGCTCCATCCAGTGGCCAGATGATGCCGTCCATAGTGAGTCCCAGTCAAACAGCACGCAGGTGATTGAGAAAGTCAACATGGCTTAGACTTCTATTGGGCCGGAATTACTTCCAGTTTACCTCCATTTGGGCCAGACACCCCCCCTTGTTTGTATATTTAATTTCCTTTTCTTTTCTTTTTAATTCTTTTTTATTGCTTTAATTATTTCCATTTAATTCACCTAAAATAATTTTCTTTTCATAATAAAACAAAAAAAATCAAAAATACAAATATGTTTAATTATATTTAATTTCACCATTAAAATATTTTGTAAGTAAATTTCAATAACTAACTTAGTTAAATTAGGTTTTAGTTTTAACACTTTTTTTCTTAATAAATAAAAAATATATAGAATTAGGTTTTTGACATTTTCATCTTTTCCTTAATTAATTTTTCCTCATTATTTATTATTATTATTAATTATTATTTTTGTAAATAAACATGTAAATTAATTAATTAGTTAATTAGCCTAATTTTGACATTTTCTTTGACAATTAAAATAATTTAGAACTATGGTTTCACTAACTTTAATTTTAATTCTTTTCTTTATTTTCATAAATACAAAAAACATAAAAAACATTTTTCTTTAATTAAATAATCAAATAGACTTTAATTTAATTTAATTTCAAGCAAAGGGTCAAAACCCTCGGACTTTCAGTTTTAATTCCTTTCGCGCATTTATTTTCTTTTATTGAATATTATGTAACTGCTTTCCGGATGTAATAGTAATTAGGTTTACCGCATTTATTTACTTTCCGCATCTTTTTATAAAAAAAACGGGTCTTTGTATTTTGGCGATGTATAGACCCGCGCCTTGTAATAGCGTAGCCTTTATTTTCCTGTATTTTAATTTTCCGCACTCTTAAATTCTAAATTGCATGAAAGAATGTATGTTAATTAAAAACAAGCGTAGCTCACAATGCCATGATCAAAGATAATTGTTAAACTGAAAACAACACACAAATACACACACCACTTCTAAGGTACGCCTCACCTGTTGCCTTTGAAACGTGGTCGTCAAGTATAGGACGTTTTAGTAAGTCCTTATGTCCATGATCCAGTTGCCTCGAAACAGTTGCCTCGAAACAGTTGCCTCGGAATAGTTGCCTCGAAACGGTTGCCTCGGATTAAAAAAGGATCAAGGACATAAGGGTAGCTTCTAAGGTGTCCTACTGTTGCTTCAGTGACCACATTGTCCCTACACTCGAATTGACCTGAACACCTCCAATGGTGGTGCTACCTACCTCTCAATGGTGGGATGGCACTACCTTAAGGACATTTACACAGCTTAATTCCTTAGGGTAGGTAGATGACTCATAGATACTCGCTCTCTTCTAAAAAACAAAACAAGAACCTTTTCACACCGACACTTTCAAAAAGCTTTCAAAATTTTTCAAACACTCTTGAGGACAGATACAAGAGTCATTCAGATTTCTTTCAATGAAACTTTTTTCAAACCCACTCACATTTTGAAAAGCAAACATTTTGAAAACAAAAAGAGCAAGTATCTAAGAGCCCGTGGATAACCACGGATAGAAAGGGTGCTAACACCTTCCCTTTCTATAAATCTACCTCCCGAACCGAGAAACTATCTCATAAGGAATTTTGCTGTGCTTTTGTCCTGTCCATGTTGGAGAAAATAAAAGACGGTGGTGACTCTTTCTTACCGCGACATACGTGATCCAGCTTTAAACAATCAGTTCTATTTCCACCGATCACAGTTATGATGCTTGATCCTGAAGGACTCACAAAGCTCCTTCATCATTTTATTGTTCAAACTAGACCTATTATCGGTAATGATCTTTTCAGGCATTCCGTAACGATAGATAATGTTGTGTTTAATGAACCAGGTTACCACTTGTCTGGTGACATTGGCATATGATGCAGCTTCGACCCATTTAGTGAAATAATCGATGGAAACTAGAATGAAATGATGTCCTTTGGATTCAGTTGGTTTGATCTTGCCAATCATATCAATTCCCCACATTGTAAACGACCAAGGTGAAGTCAAGACATTCAGTGGCACGGGCGACACGTGTACTTTATCAGCATAGACTTGACATTTGTGGCAAATCCGTGCATGATTATAACAGTCAGTTTCCATGGTTGACCAATAATAACCAGGTCGCAAAATATTTTTGGCCATGGTATCTGTGATACGGTGGGAGAACTGACTTGAGGTTTTGCATTTTATCGCAAATGTCGCGGTTAGCAAGAGTCGCCACCGACTTTTCTTTTATCTAAAAGGAAAGGTGAAAAAGCACGGGAAAGACCTTTGTGATGTTTTCTTTGAGTTAGGGGGGTAGATTATGAAAAGGGAGGGTATTAGAACCCTTTTCATCCATGGTTTTCCATGGGCTCTTAGTTACTTGCTAGATCACTTGCTTTTGTTTAAATGTGTGCTTGTGGTGGTGATTTTTGAAAGTATTTTGAAAATGGAATTTCGTAATGGTTCTCGTTTCTATAAGAACGCCTACAAAGTGTTTGTTTCGAAAATAGTCCAAAAGTGTGTTTGTGAGATGTGTTTTTGAAAGTATTTTGAAAATGGAACTTCGTAATGGTTCTCGTTTCTATAAGAACGCCTACAAAGTGTTTGTTTCGAAAATAGTTCAAAGATGAGAGTGTAGGTAAAAAAAAATTTTGTTGTGAGCAAGCGAGTAACTAAGAGAGAATCTACCTATTCGAAAGGTCTTAAATGTGGTTTTCCTCCTCCTTTAGATGCTGTTATCTTACCATTGATTTGGTAAGAAGCCCCATTGTTGGATGTGAAGGGACGAGCGTTGGGATGTTTGTATAGTCATAGAAGGCAACATATGTGACGTTTTAGCAATGTCGTTTTAGGAACTAGATCGTTTACCGAAGGCAACATCGAGGGTCATCGAGGGACTACGATCTTTTTATCGAGGGTCTTTGCTAAAACGCCCATGCTCGAGGGACATGACTATTTTCTGATAGGCAACAAGTGAGATTACCCTATAGGTGCATGTGTGAATAATGTGTTTGATTTGCATGCATTTAGTCTTTGATTAGGGGTTGTCTACTTGTTGGTTTTATCTTGCCATACACGCCTTATTACTAGCATTTGTATAAAGCAATAAAAATGCAGGAAATAAATATCCTACACTAATAAAACCATATCGAAAGGCAAGAAAATGTAAAGAAAAAAATAAGATAAAAGTAAGAAAAATGAGTGTCTTTCGATTGGGGGAAAGCAGCCTTCAATTTGCATTCTGTTGGCCTCCTTCGATTGGGGATGGCAACAGCAAAGTCACGTATTTCGATTGGGCCTTGGCAGGGGCGAGGTCATGTCCTTCGATTGGGCAATGGCAGCAGCAAGTTGTATCCTTCGACTGGGGCCTGGAAGTAGCACGTTATAATCTGCATTTCTGCCTCCTTCGACTGGAGACTAGAAGAAGTGAGGGAGTGTATTTTGTCTAGGCCTGCAGGTCAGTGTATTCGAAGCAAGTGTGTGTATGTTGAACATGTCTGTATCGAAGCATGTGTATGCATCAAAGCAAGTGTGTCGAAGCATGCATATTTTGTATTCCAACATTTTTAGGGGAATGGGGATACAATTTAACAATGGGGTGAAGTAGGATCTAAAATATTACAACCACATCGAATGATAACGAAAAGAATGTGAAAACAGTGTAGAATAAAGGAAAAATGCATTTTTGAACTGTTATGTGTCGACCCATGCTGCTATGCATCGACACATAGCTTCCTCCTGCTCCTGTAAAACAAAATCAGTTCAGTATGGGTCGACACATAATGGTATGTGTCGACTCATGCACCTTCTGCATCGACGCGAAACGCGTATGTATCGACTCATAGGCTTTTCCAGCTTCTGTTTAGTGAAATTTGTTCAGTATGAGTCGACGCATAATGGGATGCATCGACTCATACACCTTTTTTGCATCGACGCGAAATGCATATGTGTCGACTCATAGTCTTTTCCAGCTTCTGTTTTGTGACCTGAATTCAGTATGGATTGATGCATGAGGGTTATGTGTCGACTCATGCCCTATATTTTCACTAAGATGGGTCGACATATGTGGATATGTGTCGATACATACTGCCTTTTTCTGCCTTAAGCACCATTCTTTGCATACATCAATTAGTATTTAACATATGAATGAATAACATGAACAACAAATAAATGATTAACTTCAAAAATAGTGATTGCTACATCCTATAAACAGAAAAGTTGATGTATGGAAAAGGCAAGGTAAAGATGACTTACCTTGAAACTTCACTTTAAGTTTTGAGTCCAAATACCCTTCAAGATGTTGTATGAACCTTAAGGAAGCTCCAACAGGCTGCTAGACTTCTTTTTTTGTTGAAGGTTACTAAACAACTTCTGTGTGGTATGAAATGTTTGGATGGTTTTTAGATGGAATATGCAAAGTGTGAGAGGTTTAAAGGTTTAGACTTCAAAATTCAAGAATGGAGGTTTTATGGACTGTTATGGCTTTTTTGTGAATATGAGATTTTAAGGGTTTATCAATAAAACTTCTGGCTGTTCTCTCTATTTTTCCTAACCTCTTTGTCTTGCAAATGCTTCTTCTATTTATAGGAAAAGGACTTGTGAACAACGGCTGAATAGGTTTACAAAACAACATGTTATGGTTTGGTTGGGATGTAAGTATCAAACTATGTCAAGTACTCCATGGTTCCAAGATCAAGTACCAAAGTTGCTGGTTTAGAGGGGTTGGTTTCCCTATTTTATGGCGGAGTGAAATCAGAAACCAACAAGGTATGGGCTCAAGACAAACTTTGTACCAAAAGGCTTTCTTTTCAAGAGTAGCAATGGTGCCTTTATGCCATAAATGGAAAGATCTTTTGGACAATGGCTCAAACACTTGGGTAATAGCTCAAGCTCTTGTGCAAACATTAAATTATGTTGAGATTTGCAAGTCACAAGACCTGCAAAGTGAGATTATGCAGCACACCATGCCAATTGGATTATGTGTTCTTCAATAAAAATGGCTTGTAATTCAAGAATGGATGCTCAACTTCAGATCCTTGTATCTTCTAGCTCAAATATGATAAATTCATGCTCTTGGATGTTTTGGAAAGCTTGAAACACCCTATATAACTTTCACGTTGGCCACTTTTGTTAAATCAAACTGGAACTTGATGAAAAATGGGCAAGAAGTTGGGATAAAAACCTAACCAAAACTGCTGAAAATTTCTCTAAGTGTTTAAATGAAAATGTCATGACTTCATGAATTTATAACCTGAAATCCAAGCCTGTTTAGGAGAAGTTGTGAAAATAAATGTTGTAGATATCATGGAGATCTACAACTTTCATGTTGGAAGCTTCTCTTGAATCATCTTGCATCAAGGTGAAAAGTTGGCATGAAGAAATGAGATTATCATGTATAAAAAACACTTAGAAAAATTTCTAAGTCTTGAAGGGTTTGAACTTTCACATTGACTTTTGACTTTCTTGATTCCTTAATGATCAAGTTTCATATTTTTGAATGTCTTGATGAAATTTGATCCTTGGAATATAATGTTGACCAAAAAGTCAAAGTTTAACTTTCTAGTATGCAATTGACCATTTTTCCCTTTTGCCAATTCCAAGCCTAAATTGATGTATCAGTGCTGCAAACTTGATGTCATAGAAGATCTTGTGACAAAATCCTTGAGAAATGAGAGGGGAAATTTTGGGGTACAACAGTATGCCCAATGGAATAAGTTCTGAAGTAACCCTCATGTATCTCTTTAATTATTCTAGCTGCTTCTCTCTTGTCAACACATCTGAGAAGTAATCCATCATGATGCCTCTTATACAAAACACCACCACTGAGAAAGAACTTGGCCAAAAGTCTTCTCAAGAACTTCTTATCTGTGACGGACGCCTCTTCAGGGTACTCTTGTGTTTCAAGATATCTTTTGATATAGTAAAACTAAGGTTTATCGTCTGATTCTAAATTGGCTTCAAAGCAAAAAGCTGGCTCATCAAACCTTCTGATGGTAATGGAAGGTGCTTCGTTAGCCCACTTAACTTTGAACATGGAGGACAAAGTTGCCAGTGCATCAGCTAGGTTGTTCTCTTCTATGGAAATGTGTTAAAACGTGATCTCTTAGAAGTACGAAATCAACTTTATAACATGCTCACTGTTATACCCCAAAATTTGCCCTCCCATATTCCTCGAGAAATTGCCAAGCCAAGCTACAAAATTCCCCAAGGGTTGTGCAGTGCAACAGTCTCCCATACAGTCAAAACTAGGGTTTGGGTTCTGATCAAGAAAATGAAGTGTTCAAAGGTTCAATCAAGTCTCATATGCTTACAAACATGGTCAAGCATCCTCATATCAAGTTTCAAGGCATTCAGCTCAAAATTGCACAGTCAAAACCCTAAATTGCACTACAGTCAACTGTAGGGGCAAAATGGTCATTTGACAGTCAAAAGTTCAAATTTTAGGTCAACATATCATTTTGAAGCCACAAACATCATTTGATCAATGCTTGATCATGACTCTCAAAATTTGGCTCAGAAATCATCAAAGATGCAAAAGTTGTTATATTTGGACAGCTGAAAAAGTCAACTGAAATTGACCAGGGCATAACTTTCACATGGATTATCAGAAAAATTCCATCCAAAGCTCATTTTGAATAGAAAGACATTTCCTACAACTCATCTTCATACTTCAAGTCCAAGAAATGCTCTCACAAAAAGTTATCAATTTCAACATTATAGGTCATTTTCAAAAGTCAACAAAAAGGGACTTTAAGTCAAAGACCATAACTTGAGATTGGTAAATCAAAATGACATGGGACCAAAGGCATTGGTTAGAGGACTCAAAGACCCTTCCAAAATGTCCAAGAACATGTGAAAAGCTTAAAAATTGAGCAAGTTATGCCTTGTAGAAGTTGGGAAATTTTTGTGAAATGGCAAAAGTCAACTATCCTTGAAACTCCAATTTTTGACAAAAGGGCCCACTTTCTTCCACTTGATTCATCCTTGTCATACCACACACGTGTCCCATGATTAATTTCAAGACCAAATATTGATTTTTCTATTTTATTTAATTTTTGATAATTTAATTCATTTTAAATCTTTAAAAATTCAAATAAAATTCAAAAGCCAATGGAATAGTGTCATTTGAATTTGGACAACTTCCATATATCATGGGCCAACTCAAAAACTTATGCTAGGGTTAAATTGCACACTAAGTCTTGGTCTTGGCTTAAAAGAAGGAAAATTGGTTAATGGTGAAAACCCTAGGACTTGTTCTCTCATGAGCATAAATCAAGGCCAGCTAGCAAGCTAATTCTCTTCCATCAGAAGCACTAAGTCAAACCCTAACCATAACACACAAAAGGCTGCGCTCAAAAGCTTATTGACAACTTGAAAAATTGGCCATATAACTCAAATCTGAAATCAAGGTTCTAGGGGGATTGAAGCCCTAAGTCTTATTCCAATAGCTTCCTTGACTAATTCTGAACGTGTACCAATCACAAACAACAAGCCAAAACGCCTGGAACCGGTATCATGAACTCAAACAGTTTCCAGAAAAATGCATGATCGTGTTCCATGTTTAAGGCATTCTCATTGTTTTTTATTGATGCATTCATACTAATAAGCATATTCTGAAGCTAACCATGTGATCCAATTTTGTTTTCGTGTCGTATATGGATGTTTACCATTGTTAATTTTTTAGGGTTCATAAAGCTCAGAATTAGGGCTTTTCAATTGAAGAAAAATTAGCTTTCCAAACTTAGACCATTCAAACCGGCACACTCCAACGAACAAGAATCCGTCATCGCGATTAATTTATAGGGCCTCAGGGCCTAATCGTTATTTTCTCGTATGCCACTTTCTGCAACGGTGTAAAAACCGTTGCCTAATACTTTTGTTCTTTTCAGGCAAAACGAGGCCATGGGGAAGATGATGAAGTGGCGTGTACTGATTGGATAAATTTGAATTTTCGCGCTTTAAACCACTCATGCATTGTTTTATATTATATTATTCATTGTATGTTTATTTAACAAATGCGTGTTAGTGGTCCAGTGGCAATGAGGTGTATTGGCAATCCACGTGACCTGGTGTTTCCAGTGATTTCTGGTAAACAACCGCTAGTCTTCCAAACTATCGAATAATCTTTATTAACGCTACTCAATCTCTTTGGTAACTCACAGGATCGACTAGATTGATCCTAGGACTCCTTGGATATCAAGGTTACTCTCACAATCGAACAATTATTCATGGGTGCCATTGTACAAATGTTTGGTTTACTTCGATCCCTCTCTCTAAGAGTTTAAAATATGGTCAAAATGTATGTGAAAACTAAGTTATACGAATGATTGCTAATTGTAATGCTGATTGAAAAGACATATAAAACTGTATGGAAGATGAAGTAACTGGTTTCGACCCATAAAACATTTAACATAAAAGGTTTCTGGAATGTGGAAGTTTAAAATGTGAAGAAAGCGTTTAATGCAAGAAATCTAGGAATGACTTTAAGTGAAAGTACATGCTTGAAGAATAATACTTGAAAGTAAAGGTATTGAGAGCGTAAAAGTTCTCTGAAATATAGAGTGCTTCGAAATATAAAGAATGCAGTAAAATGTAAAACTTTAAAGAAAAGGCTTTGAAATGAAAAGACAGTAGATAAAGAAACTTGTAAATGTTATTCGACAGAAAGAAAAAGAAGGAAAGTGCTGGAAATAGTAAAAAGGCTTTTATTAAATTAGAAATACATGGTGCTATCATACATACATCTCTCTTGCATTCGTTTCCCTTGCCATGTGGTAGTTTGAATGTTATTGAGTATTTTGTATAACAGATATGACACACTGAAATCCTAACACTAAGACTTCTATTTATACTAATTCGACCCTAACGGTCTTGCTACAAGATCATGCCACGTTTCGAACATGCAAGACAATGCTCCTTTCATCTTTCCACGTGTCCTCAAATGCTCCAACACATAACTTTCAAACTTTGAAAGTCCCGCTTTCATTTAAATTTCAAATGCTTTGGTGTTTCTCTGCTTCGAACGCTCTTCTCAGACTTAGCTTCGCTGCTGTTTCAAGATCCCTTTGGATACGCTCCCAAGATCACCGTTCGAAGCTTCAAGCTTTGACACACTCATTCGAAACACTGCTTCTGCAATTTCGAAGCGTGGTGTTTTAATTCCATTTCGATCAGAACTTCTAGCTCTTTTTGAATTCTAAACAACATTATCAAAATCTTCAGCCAACAAATTGCCCCTTTAAAATATGTATTTCGATCTCTCTGAGAAATACCTATTTTAAACATTTATACAAGATTTTGATAGGATCTTCGAATCATCATAGCATTTAATGCGTTTGACCCTAGTCACATCAATCATAGCACCCTTTGGGTACCTTAACCGCCCAAAGTCACTTCACAGCATGGTGCAGTTATAAGTAATGATTGTTTTTAAAATCACGCCTATTACCTATATCAACTTCTCGCCACCTCTTCATCACACCAATCCATGATCTCCACGTATCATACTTTCACTCGGTGGATGTTTCATCTTCTTATTATAAAACGTCAATTTAACCTTCCTTTTTCCTTCTTTACACTCTAAACCTTTCAAACTCTGGAATTTTACTCTTCTTCTCTCATAAACGCTCTAAGCTCTCAAACAACAAAAATGTCTTCTTCCACATCATCTCAACTCAAGAAAGTCTCCAAGAAGAAGGGAAAAACTACAGGAGCAACTATGGAGAGTAAAATCGTCACCATTCAAGGCCAATCTGCTCTTGCTCCTCAAATGATTTCCAAAGAAAAAGAAATGCTGTACGCATCACAGGTACTCATCCCTACCCATGTTGCTGGTAAGAGGTTAGCCTTAAATGGCCCTCTTACAGTTTTTGAAATACTAAAGGACACCAGGACCATTTTTCCCGTGTGTTATAACTTCAAACCTTTATTCAACAAAATGGATGCCCCTAGGGCAGTAGAATTTCTTAATCCGAATACCACAGAAACCTCAACTGTTCATCCCAAGGACCCATTTATCTTGGATTATGTAAAAAGCAATTTTAAACCATTCCGATCTTGCCCTACTGCTGATGTTGCTTATCAAAACTGGTTTACGAAAGTAGAAGCCAAAAAATCCCAGCAATGGGAAGAACTAGGCATTTATAACCTTATTAAGCTGTCGAAACCTGGATTCACCTATAGTCATCCTCTGCTATTTGCGTCCCTCTATTTCTGGGATAGTACCTACAACACTTTCCATCTTCCAGGTGGAATGATCACCCCAACCTTCTTCGATATAGCAGCCATTACTGGGCTGTCGCCAGTGGGGGAAACTTATGTTCCTGACAATGAAGAGCACTCAAGCATAATTGACTTCGAAGTCAAGTTAGCCAGCTTCTCCAAATTTATCGGCCATTATCATGCTGAAGGGGATAATGTGTCTGACACAGAACACATTGCTTTCTTAACTCTGTGGCTGTCTAGGTACGTTTTCTGCAGTAGATCCCTGCAGGTAGCTAGTAGGTTCATTCCTTTAGCTAGGGATTTACATGAAAATCGCAAAGTGTGCCTAAGCGAATTACTCTTAGTTGACCTCTATGAGAGCCTGAGGTCAGCTGTTTCGAGCCTCAAATCCCACACTTCCAAAAACATTCTTTTAGCTGGCCCATTTTGGTTACTTCAATTATGGCTCAACGCCATGTTCGAACCTTCTTTATCAACTGCCAACACCATAGACGAACGAGATGCAGAAATAAGTGATAGGATAGTCGAAGGCACTAGGCTTCGAAGACTAACCCCTAATGATGACAAGGATGACTTCAAGGTTCAATTTTCGAAGTACATCTTGATACTCTCAAAAAGACACAAGTTCGAAGAGAGCATGGCGCCCTTTGCTTCGAGGGCTCATGGACCTTCTTGGTTCACCATGGCTCTCTCAGAAGCCATCAAGAGTAAGGAAATCCAAGATGTGTGGAGAGCTTTCTTGCTTCCTAGACTTATCTCTTCAAGGATAACCCCAGCTAAGAACCAAATTCTTCTCTTTGCCTACCAACCAAACTTCGTTTCGAGGCAGTTTGGCCTATGCCAACTGATTCCTGAACCTTTGTTCCAGACTGAGAGCGCCATCACATCTGGTCGAACTTTCAAGGCAAGGGAAGCCAAGATCCAACAAGAACAATATCAGGGCTTTGCCCAATTTGAACTGATAGCCTTCGAACCTACTCATCTCGCGGCCAAAGGATTTCTGGAGTGGTGGATTAAGTTTTATCAAACTTGTATGTTCGATACACTTACTATTCGACAGAAACTAATTGATGCCTTCGATGTGCAGGTACCAGCAAAGAAAGGTATGTTTACTCATGCCAAAGAAATAAAAGCTTTTCAAAATTACTTCGAAACTACTTACGACCCCACACGCTTGGACTCCACTGTGCATCAAGCGGCTGAGACCTTGAAGGAAAAATTTAAACAAAAAGTTTCCAAGCTAAAACTTCCTTCAGGGCTGTCACCTGAGGATAGGTATAGGTTGGCATTCGAAATGCATCCACCTAAATTTCCCAGATTACCTACCTCAGAACTGGCTCTGGCTTGGTTTCCCCCATATCCATGGTGGTTTACTTGCAAAGAGATGTTCAAATATCTTCAAAGGAAACCAAAGCCATCTGAGACTGTGACATGGGCTCGACACTGGCTTCATGATTTCCCAGGACATCTTCGATATGACCTTTCTGCCATGTCAATTAAATCTGATCAAGGCACAGGTGCGAATGCTTGGGAAAAACTCCCAAATATCTTTTATTTTCCAAATCTTTAACCTTTGCTTTAAATGTTTTGATTTTCAGCTATCAGGATAAAGACCACTGCCTCGAAATCGAAGGAAGGGAGTGCCTCTCAAGCCTCCATCGAAACTACCGAAAAGACTAATCCACCCGAAACGACTACTGCTGCTGCAACTACACCAACAACAACAACGCCAACAACAACAAGTGCCCCAATTCCAACGGTAATCACTTAGTTTTTTATGCTTCGAATTCACTCAATCCTTTTATATCTAACTTCGTTAAAATTCGTTCAGACCAACAAGCTTCCCCCCACTACTCCCAAGAAGCGGAAACCAAGCACCACTGGGGAAGATCTGACTGCTGGAGGAAACTCAAACATTGCTTCGAAGAAGAAGCTAAAGAAAGCTACACCAAAAAGTATTGTTCCTACTAGTGTCTCTGGACTCGACTCCAGGGATGCTGCTCCCTCACCAAAATCCAAAAATCCACCTTCGACCTCCAACCCACAGTTGGAACGCATAGCTAGCAACCTCTCTTCTGAGGGGCCACAGGTAAATCGAACTTCTTCTAAAAATGTTTAACTTCTTATTACCTTGGTGAGTGTCATCCTTTAACACTTTTCTGCTCCTTGCAGAACATCCTGAATCCCACTTCTACTATTTCGACCTCACCGTCCAGGGCTGCTGTTCCGCTTAACTCCTCTCCTCAAGGAGATTCCAGCAATTTGGTCCAAAACAAAGGTTCTTCCAACGTGGCGGTTTTGGCTGGAACTTCTGAGCAGCCAGATGACCAAGGTACCTCCATTCCTCTGAAAGAGGTGAACGAAACCATACCTCAAACGTCTGCAGAGGATTCACAAAGGGTTCTTCAAAAGTCTCCTCTTGAAACTCTTCAAGAGGATCCAAAGGATACTCAGACTGAAGAGGAAAAAGCTGATTCTGGACAAGGATTCGAAGAATCTGCAGACGAAGAATCTGAGGAGGAAAACGCCAATGATGGGGAAAATGACAATGATGGTTCGACTGCCGAGACGGAGTCTAATGCACATAGCGGTGAAAAGGATGGTATCGAAGTGGTAGATTTGGTAGAGGATGAAGAAGACCAAGAGCACGAAGCAAATGAAGGGGATGGTGATACAATCAACGAAAACCCAGAGGTTGAAACAAACGAGGTTCCCCTACGCGTGGAATTCCCCCAATCCTCTCCGTCTCGAATGACTGACGAGGAACTGGCACTTCTGAGGCGAAATGACCCTATTGGGTACATGAAGGCAAAGTTGGCCCAGAGGGACATCCCACTCGCTAGGGCTGGCACAAGTTCAACCAGCTATCCTCTTCCCACAGATGAAAGAGTTGTTCTTCTCAACAAAATTAGGAGAACTATTCTCAATGTGGATATCTTCGAAGTGCTTAAGCAAGATAGTACTGCTTGCTATACTATGAAGGAGCTGCTTACAAAGGTTAATCTCTCCAGCTGCTCTTTGCCAGTTAGTACTCTCTTGTTTGATCTTCAGAATTTGCTGGACAACGTAACTGGCTATCTTCTCCAAGACGAATCTGCTGCCAAGAAGGTTCACGAGAAACGCATTGCTATGGATGCCGCCTATGAACAAGCTTCGAAGCTTTCTCAAGAAGCTGAAGATCAGGCTATGCATCTGAAGCAGGCAAAAACTGAATATGAGGCTCGAGCTGAGTCCATTCTTATTTGGGAAAGGCAGATTCTGGAACTTCAGCAGAAAGTTAAGGAGGCTAAGGAACAACAACTAGCCTTCGAAACTAATCCTGCAGGTAACCAATTCGAAGAGCTTCTCAACCGGGGGCTTGCAGAAATGGAGACTGCAGAACAACTTAAAGGAGAAGTGGCAACCTTGGGAGGTGCCAGGCGGTTTGCTCAGCAGAGACTTGAAACATTTCGAAGTACCTTTACTCGATTGAAAAATAATGTTTATTTCTAGATTTTTTGTCTATCTGACCATAACTTTGGTTCTTTCAATGTAATATTCGAACAACGCCATTTTGGCATTCTTATCTTGCCATCTTGGCTTTTTTATAATACTTTGTTTACGTTGTTACTATTCGAATTTCCCGCAGGCTTGGTTTATATTTCTTTAAATATTTCCCATTAACCTTTAGGACACGTTTATCCTCTAAGAGTTCTTCGACTTCGTAGGCATTGTTAGAGAAAACTTTTAGTACTCGAAAAGGTCCTTCCCAATGAGGTGACCATTTACCTAATGCTTTGTTCTTCTTATCCATAGGCAATATGACTCTCCAAACCAAGTCATTAATAACGAATACTTTTTTCTTCACCCTCTTATTGTATGTTCTGGCCACTCTTTCTTTTTGCCTCATCAAAATCTCCAACGCACGTAATCTAATTTCATCCAATTCAACTAATTCATTCATCATCATTTCCCAATATAACGCGGCTGGAATTTCGTTTTGTTTCTGTATTCGAACTGATTGCAGATGAATTTCTACTGGTAACACTGCATCATGGCCGAATGTAAGTTGGAAAGGAGTAGTGTTAGTGGCTTCCTTTGGAGATGTTCTACAAGCCCATAACACTTGGTCCAGAGTTTTGTGCCAATTTTTTGGCTTCTTGCCAATATGCTTCTTGATTAATCCTATTATTACTTTGTTTGCCGCTTCGACTTGTCCGTTTGCTTGAGCATAATATGGGGTTGATGTTAGCAATCTAAACCCCATTTCTTGGGCAAATCCTTGCATCTTTCTACCAGTAAATACGGAACCTTGGTCTGTAGTTATACTTTCTGGTAATCCAAACCTATAGATAATGTGCTTTTGTATAAATTCGATAATTGCCTCTTGATCAGCAACTACCAAAGGTATAGCTTCAATCCATTTGGTAAAATAATCTACTCCTACCAAGATATATTTATGACCTTTGGACGAAGCAGGATTTATTTCGCCTATCAGGTCCAATGCCCATCCTCTGAATGGCCATGGTTTGATGATCGAATGCAGCTCACTTGCAGGGGCGTGTTGAATTCCTGCGTGTTTCTGACATTCCTCACATCCTTTCGCGAAGTCTATGCAATCTTTAAGCATGCTAGGCCAATACAAACCATATCGAAATAGCAACCATTTCATTTTATGGCCTGCTTGGTGTGCCCCACATGCCCCATTATGGACTTCGGACAATGCTAAATATGCCTCACTCTCTCCTAGGCATTTCAATAAAACACCTTCTTGGGTCTTTTTGAACAATTCGTTCCCCATGAGGAGATATGACAATGCTCTATATTTTGTTTTTCTATCTACTTTTAGAGTTGGGTCTGCTAAATAACTCTTTAATGGACTTCGCCAATCTGTATCTGACAAAGTATTTATGGCTAGAATTTCGAATCCCTGTTTCTCGGCATATCCCAATCTCATACTTTCCAGATCCGATGGTGTGAATCTAGTAGCCATAACTCTTCCCCTTATTTCGACCAAATCCTTAAGATTCTTGGTAGATACTCTATAACCTGAAGCCAACTGCGCTAAGTCATTTGCTTCTTGGTTTTCTAATCTTGGTATGTGTTGAATATCCATGTATTCAAACTTTCTCAATAGCCTATTGACTATGACGAAGTATATCATTAGATTTTCCTTTATGCACTTATATTCTTTTGTGATTTGTTTGACCACCAACTCAGAATCTCCTTTAATTTCGACTCTGGTTGCCCCCAATTCCAACAAAGCTTCAAGTCCAACAATGAGCGCTTCATACTCAGCTTCGTTGTTCGAACAACGAGGACCGTCCAATTTATACTTGAATTTTGTTGGAATTCCTTCAGGAGAAATTAGAAGGACTCCAACACCACTTCCAATCTTGTGGGTTGAACCATCGAAGTACAATTTCCAAGGTTGTATTTCGACGTAACTCATGCTTGTCTGCTCAACCAACGAATGATCCACAATGAAATCAGAAATCACTTGACCTTTCATAGCTTTTAAGGGCATGAACGTCAATGAATATTCTGTTAAGGCCAGAGCCCACTTTCCAACTCTACTATGCATTATTGGCTTTGAAAGCATATGTTTAATGACATCGAAGTGAGACGAAACATAAACATCAACAGGTTTTATATAATACTTGAGTTTCATACAAGAGAAATACAAACAGAGACATAGCTTTTCTAAGTTGCTATATCTGGTCTCTGCATCATTCAGCACTCTACTTAGATAGTATATGGCTCTTTCGACGCCATTGTTATCTTCTTGTGCTAACATACTACCTATGCTAACTTCAGAGGCAGATATGTACAATCTCATGGGCTTCCCCCATGATGGTGGAGACAACATAGGAGGCTGGGAAAGATATTCTTTTATTTTGTCAAACGCCTCCTGGTGAGCTTCGTTCCATTCGAAGGCTTGACCTTGCTTCAGGCTAAGTAACAGAGAGAAAGCTTGAGTCCTTCCACTCAGGTTCGAAATGAATCTTCTGAGGAAGTTAACTTTCCCTAGCAGAGATTGCAACTCCCTTTTTGACGCAGGTGCTTTCGTCTCCATTATGGCTTTGGTTTTGTTCTGGTTGATTTCAATTCCTTTCTTGTGGACCACAAAACCAAGAAAATCTCCAGCCTGCACAAAAAATGCACATTTAAGGGGATTCATTTTTAAGCCATGTTTTCTCATTCGCTCGAATGATTGGCTTAAATGATGCAAATGTGCTTCTGCAGATATAGATTTGATGACTATATCATCAATATACACCTGCATGAAGGTTTCGATAAAGTCATGAAAGATTGAATTCATCGCCCTTTGATAAGTTGCCCCAGCATTTTTTAAACCAAAAGGCATCACCACCCATTCGTAGGTGCCTAAGGCTCCTGGGCAACGAAATGCTGTTTTTGCAACATCTTCTTCAGCAATGAAAATCTGGTTATATCCAGAGTATCCATCTAACATGCTCAAGTATTCGAATCCTGCAGCAGAATCTACTAGCATTTCTGCCACGGGCATGGAATATTCATCCTTAGGGGTTGCAGTATTTAAATCCCTAAAATCTATGCAAATCCTTAAAGAACCATTTTTCTTGATAACAGGTACTATGTTTGCTAACCATTCGACGTACCTTGTTGTTCTGATGAATTTGCAACGCAGCAACCTTTCGATCTCAGCTTTAATTTTTGTGAGAACCGCTGGCGCGAATCTTCTGGGAGTTTGTTTGATGGGCCTCTTGCCATCTTTGATTGGCAGCCTATGTTCGACCAACTCCCTCTTTAAACCAGGCATCTCATCATAATCCCATGCGAAACAATCTTTGTTCTCCTTAAGGATTTCGATCACTTTTTCCTTGAGGCCTGGGCTAAGTTTGGCACTTACGTAAGTTACTCTTTTTGTTTTGTCATCCCCTAGGTTGACTTCTTCAAGCGGGTCCTGTGCCAACATTTTGACACCTGAGTTTACGGGATCCCTTTCGAAGCCTAAGGGTTCTTTGTCATAGATGGCATCCAACCTTTGATCCATCTCCAACTCTTCGCTGGGTGAGCATTTCGAACCCCCCCCCCACTAACTTCATTCGTTTTTTCAAATGATTCATTTATTTCAGCCTCTAAGGCCGCTTTTGATTCATTCTCAGCCATATAGGCCGAAATCCTTTCGAAAAAGGTAGACTCAGTCATGGTTAAGGTTGTCGAAGTCCCAGCCTGCTGGCCGTTTTGGTATAGCACCTTCAACTTCCTCTTCTTCACTAATTATTGTTCTATCCCAGTAGAGTCCATCATGACGAAGTGTCATGTAGTAGTGGGCATTTCTAGTTTCATTCATCTCATCATTTGGAACACATGGAGCAATCTTTGCCAGATTTTTATCATAATCCCTTTTGTCAACTAGATTGACAGTTGACATAAAGTAACTCTGGTCTGCTTCGATGTTTTCCACGATTCCGTCATCTCTCCACAGGACTAGTCGTTGATGCATTGACGAAGGAACTGCTCCCACGCCATGGATCCACTATCTTCCTAGCAGTAGGTTATAGTTGGCCTTGGCTTCGATAACCATAAACATGGTGGGCCTGCAACTTGAGCCTATTGTTAATTCCAACTGGACCACCCCCAGTGTTTTACCCACTTTTCCTTCATAATTGGATAGAACCATATTATGGGGCTTGATATCCCCTTCGCGGATTTCCAACCTTTTTAGCATGAAATGGGGAATCAGATTGACTGCAGCACCCCCATCCACTAGAACTTTGTTCACACCATGGACACCCACTTTCGCCCGAATGAAAAGAGGTTTGAGATGATTCTTCATTGTAGGCTCTGGACGTTCGAAGAACGCATTTTGTTCTTCAACAGCCCCATTGTCCATCACGTAGTAGCATACGGGCCTATGTTTCATTAAATCTGTGGTGTCTTCTTCCTCATATTCATTGATTTCGGTTTCTTGCCCGAATTCGCAGGGAAGCACAGACACTACGTTACAGTTCAGGTTAAATGAAGACTCCCCCTCCGATTCGAAGTTATCTGTTATCATATCTTCGTCCTCTTCCGGGCCTAGAGTGTATTCCTTTGGTCCGTCTTGTTGATCTTCAGAAAAAAGCCTTCTGTTGACTGGAGGTTTCTCTTCCGTCTGACTTTTTGGTTTGTTGGTGCTCGATTCACCTTGTATCTTTGTTGAAGTATCCCCTTTGTTTGCCACAGCTTCTCTTTCAGCCTTTCGAATCCTTTGCTGTCTGCGCCACTGGGATCTTGACATGGGGTTCCTTCCTTTGTAATTTTCTAATCTGACTTCCTCCCTCTTTTGTGTGTTGAATTGCCTCCTGTATGTCACAGCATGGCGTGCATTTCGTTCAGCATTCCTCCATTTGTCTTTGCCTTTGTCATTTCTGGCTTGCAGCCATCTATCGGTTGGCACTTCAGCAGGGAGTTTGAAAGTCACTCTTCGAGCAACTTTGGGGTGAGGGCTATCAGGTCTTCGCTGTTTGTATATGCTGTCGAAACGCGGACCCATCTGGGCAGTTTCTTGATGGCTCCAGCAAGGGGCGAAGGGGATCATTTCGAAGGCCCTAGCCATGCTTTGGTCATATACAGCGGAACATCTTGGGCACACCAAGCACTTAGTTGCCCCCTTGTAGCAGCGAAAAATAAACTCCAATAAACTCTCTCCAGCCTTGGGGTAGCATCTAAAGAGTTGGTTATCCTGGCGCCAATTGTTGCCAGTTCGAGCCCTCTGTACCCTTTCGAAATTTGCAGCAATTCTTTGGTTGCAGAGGATGCTGCACCTAGGGCACAGTATCATGCCTGGATCTCCTTTGTGGCATGACATGAGATAGTCTTTGAGAGTACCATCTCCAGCGTGATTGTCCCCCATCCTATGCTTTTCTTTTTCTAAGTATTTTTCCACTTCCTTCATCTCAGAACGGGGTCTTTCCATGTCCACCATATTTATTTCCAAATCCCCCTCTTTTGTTTCGTCATCGCCCCATCCTGTGGGCTTTATATCTTCGATCTGGACCCTCGAACTTTCTGGGGCAGAATATTTGACCAGATAGTCATATTTTCCACTGGGTTCCCCTAGAGTGTCCCATATTTCCTTCTGAGAGGGGACTGGCTGCGTAATTTGTACTTTCTCTAATTCCAAACTCAAGCCCTCAGTGACTTGTGTAAATCCTTCGTTGTGATCCCCTTGGCCTTCAGTAGCCTGGGTTTCTCCTGCAACAGCCACAGGACCAGCAATCGAAGTGTCTGGTGTATTCTGGATGCCTTCAGTGACTTCCTCGCTGACTTCGACCATCACCCAGTTTTCGACTTCAATGTCCTTCTCTCCAGTTAGGGTGTCGCTTCGATCAATTTCCACCATGTTGACTTCTCCAATGCATGCAGGCTCGGAGTAGTTGGTGTCTGCGACGTCCAAAGGATCTTCGTCCACTTTCATCTTCATCTTATCAGCAAACTTTAATCTGCCATCTTTGATTGCGTTTTGAATCAAATCCCTGAAAAGAAAACATTGTGAGGTCTTGTGGCCTAGGAAACTATGATATTTGCAAAATCCCCTTTTCTTCCTCTGGTCCAAAGGGGGTATTTTGACATTTGATGGCACAATTAGTTGGCCATCTTTGACAAGCAAGTCAAAGATTTCGTCACATTTAGTGACATCGAAGGTGTAAACCTTCTTTGGAAACTTATCACTTTTCTCATTTTCAACAATATCTTTCCCTTTCGTAGGAACTAACATTTTGCAGGAGTAAGGCGGGGCCTGTTTTAATTCAGCGAGGTCGATTTCGACCTCTTCGAATTCGAATTCAGGATATTCTTCTGCTTCCTCAGTTCCAACATAGGAAATCCTTTCTTTCTTACTATTCTTAAAGACTCGGGCTTTTTCGGCTTTTAGTCTTTCGACCTGTCGAACCCTATCGGCTAACTGAGCCATATCCCTCAAATGCTGAGTATCTAATTTCTTTCGAATAGAGTAATCCAATCCCCCAGCGGCCATTTCGACTAACTCATGCTCAGGCACTACTGTGTAACATCTGGATTTTAACAGCCTAAATCTATTCAAATAGTCATCAATGGGTTCAGTGAACTTTCTCTTAACACTGGCCAATTCCTTCAGACTTATTTTCGATTGTCCCATGTAAAATTGTTCATGGAATAATCTTTCTAAAAGGGTCCAAGTGTCAACAGACCCAGGAGGCAACGTGGTAAACCAAGTGAAGGCATTTTTTGTCAAGGAACTTGGGAAATATTTGATTCTAAGATCTTCATTATTGGCTATATCCCCCGCTTCGGTTAAATATCTCGCTATGTGTTCGACTGTTGACTCGTTGGTATCCCCAGCGAACTTTGTAAATTTAGGGACTTTGTATCCTCTTGGTAAATCAGTATGCATTATACAATCTAATATAGGAGACGCGTAATTTGGCCTCCTCATTCCCATATTGAGGCCGTTTTGGGTCATGATCCTCTCTATCATGGTGGTCAGATTATTTTCTGCCAAGACGTTATCGTTTCGAATCCTATGAACGACAGCATCGGCATCTTGGTTTCGACCAACCAAAACAACTCCCCTAGGTTGTTCTCCTCGGAATTCTGGGGCTTCTGGTCTTTCGATCCTTGCCCCTGGTTCCATAACTTCCCTTTGTGGGCCCGGCATTATTGGGGCTTCTAACCTTGGTGCTCTGGCCCCTAAGTTAACCTCTTCTCTGGGTGGTCTATGAATTGGGTCGTTGGCAATTTGTTCTATAACAGGCACGTTTGTTCGAAATCCCGCCTGGTTCTGCCTACGCCTTTCTGTGGGAGCAAAGAAATCTGCTATTCGACTCATATTGTCAGCGTTTTCCCTGTTCGTCACAGTCACATTCTGAACTATTGGGGCGAATATTTCCTGCATGGTTTGCGCTAACACCCCTATCATATTGTGGTTGCTTTCATCCATCAATTGCCTAAAAGCCAACTGGTTATCTGTGGTTAGGATAGGCAACGTGCTATAACCCACTGACCCTTGGTTATTTGACATAAATTGGTTTGCCCCAGACCCAGATCCTAGTTGTGGGGATGAATTTGATGTGGAATTGTGTAAACCTGCCATAAAAGATGTTGGCATTCCGTAAGAAGAACTTCTAATTCTATTCCCATCGAAGCCGGGTGGTCTAGTTGATGGAGATGCGAAATGGGATTGTGTCCCAGGTGGCGGAACGAATCCCCCAGGGTAGCCCATAGTTCCAGTATTTCCTAAGATCGAACTGTTGGTTGATACGCCACTTACTCCGTTGGTGGCCATGTTACTGGTTGAAGATGCAACAGCCTGTGCATTCGAAGGGATTACATTAGATGCTCCGCTCGAAATGGACGCGTTAGTACCTGTTGCCTGTGGGCCACCTTGGTCTCCCTGTTGATTGTCTGAATTAGACATTTTGTCCAAACGTTTTCTTCTGGATAAAGGTTGGTTGCTGTTGGTTATCTTACCACTTCTCAGGTTCATAAAACAGCAAACTTCTTAGGTTCCTACGTTTCTGGGATGGCTATGTCTCGACAATCCTTAATTCTGATATCCAACTATTGGTCCCACCAGGTGTGCCAATTTGTTTCCAGTGATTTCTGGTAAACAACCGCTAGTCTTCCAAACTATCGAATAATCTTTATTAACGCTACTCAATCTCTTTGGTAACTCACAGGATCGACTAGATTGATCCTAGGACTCCTTGGATATCAAGGTTACTCTCACAATCGAACAATTATTCATGGGTGCCATTGTACAAATGTTTGGTTTACTTCGATCCCTCTCTCTAAGAGTTTAAAATATGGTCAAAATGTATGTGAAAACTAAGTTATACGAATGATTGCTAATTGTAATGCTGATTGAAAAGACATATAAAACTGTATGGAAGATGAAGTAACTGGTTTCGACCCATAAAACATTTAACATAAAAGGTTTCTGGAATGTGGAAGTTTAAAATGTGAAGAAAGCGTTTAATGCAAGAAATCTAGGAATGACTTTAAGTGAAAGTACATGCTTGAAGAATAATACTTGAAAGTAAAGGTATTGAGAGCGTAAAAGTTCTCTGAAATATAGAGTGCTTCGAAATATAAAGAATGCAGTAAAATGTAAAACTTTAAAGAAAAGGCTTTGAAATGAAAAGACAGTAGATAAAGAAACTTGTAAATGTTATTCGACAGAAAGAAAAAGAAGGAAAGTGCTGGAAATAGTAAAAAGGCTTTTATTAAATTAGAAATACATGGTGCTATCATACATACATCTCTCTTGCATTCGTTTCCCTTGCCATGTGGTAGTTTGAATGTTATTGAGTATTTTGTATAACAGATATGACACACTGAAATCCTAACACTAAGACTTCTATTTATACTAATTCGACCCTAACGGTCTTGCTACAAGATCATGCCACGTTTCGAACATGCAAGACAATGCTCCTTTCATCTTTCCACGTGTCCTCAAATGCTCCAACACATAACTTTCAAACTTTGAAAGTCCCGCTTTCATTTAAATTTCAAATGCTTTGGTGTTTCTCTGCTTCGAACGCTCTTCTCAGACTTAGCTTCGCTGCTGTTTCAAGATCCCTTTGGATACGCTCCCAAGATCACCGTTCGAAGCTTCAAGCTTTGACACACTCATTCGAAACACTGCTTCTGCAATTTCGAAGCGTGGTGTTTTAATTCCATTTCGATCAGAACTTCTAGCTCTTTTTGAATTCTAAACAACATTATCAAAATCTTCAGCCAACACCTGGGTTCGAGACCCAGGTCCTGACTTTCCTTCATATTTTTCCTCAATGTAAAATCCCATGCAGCATGAGCGTCCCAGTATACCATACACTCACCATCTCACTCGTCCACGCGTCCCACCAGTTCAAATCAAAGGCTTGGATGCAAAGGAGCACAATAAACTCCAGTCAACGCTGAAGCAGGCTAGCAAAAAGTCAGCAAGGCCATAACATAAATGGGCCTGAAATGCTAAGGCCTTACCTCCTAAATTGGGGCTACCCCCCCTGGTTTGCTTTTCTTTTCATGTTTTATTGTTTTTTTTATTATTAGGCTATTTATTTTCATTGTTTTAATTAATTAATTGTTTTCTTTACAAAATATAAAAACATCACAAAAAATCAGAAAAAGGATAAAAACATAAAAAATATTTATTTTGTTTATTTTCTTGTAAATAATTAACATGTAAATAAATTTAGTAAAATAGGTTTTAACTTTAATTCTTTCTTCCATAAAAAAATCCAAAAATATAGCATTAGGTTAATGACTTTTTATTCCTTTTAACTTTCCTTGTTTTTTGCCATAATATTAGTAATTTTCATAATTTAATATGTAAATATTTAGTTTTAATTAGGTTGCCATTTTAATTCTTTTTCTTAATAACTTAAAAACACAAAAAATATAGAATTAGGTTAATTAACAATTTCAATTCCTTTTAAATTTTCTTTTTTTATCACAATATTATTTATTTATTTATTTATTTTGTATAATTAAATGTATATAAATAACTTAGATTTAAATTAGGTCAAATTTCAATATTTTCACAATAAATTTAAAAAACATTAGAACTGGGGTTTAGCATTTTATTTTTAATTTCAATAAATTCTTTTTCTTTTAAATCTTAAAAAACATAAAATACCAAAAACATTTAATTCTAATTAATTAATTCCTCATTAATCTTAATTGTTTGTAAAAGGGTCCAACGCCCGTCGCTTTAATTATTTTGTTTCGCGCATTTTACTTTGTCGCTTATTATAATTATGTACATGTCCCAAAGCCTTGTAATAATTTTATTTCTCGCACTTTTTATTCGCTTTATTTATTTTTTCAGTCAAATCGGGTCCGGTTTATTTTGGCGATGTGGACCCGCGCCATTTGTAATAGCCTTAGATTTATTTTTTCCGCAAATATTTAAACTGTTAAAAAGCATGCAAGAATGAATGTCTTAATTAAAATCAAGCGTAGAACACAAATAAACATGACAAGACAAATAACTGAAACATGACACACAATTCGCACACACCACCCCTAGGGTACGCCTCACTGTTGCCTTTCGAAAGGTGATCGTCGAGTAGAGGACGTCTTAGTAAGTCCTCATGATCCGGGAACCTGTCATGAGGGTAGCTTCTAAGGTGTCTTCCCATTGCTCTGGTGATCACCACGTCCCTAAAACTCGAATTGACCCGAACACCTCCAACGGTGGTGCTACCTACCTCTCAATGGTGGGATGGCACTACTTTAAAGGACATTTACACAGACGAATTCCTTAGGGTAGGTAGACGACTCATGGATACTTGCTCTCTTCAAAAACAAACAAAAATTCAAAGACTTTTCACACCAACACTTTTCAAAAGCTTTCAAAGCAAATTTTTCAAACACTCTGACGTACGAGTCGAACTGAAATTTTTCAAAGAAACCTTTTTAAACCCACATTGAAAAGCAAACAAACATTTTTGAAAACACAATGAGCAAGTATCTAAGAGCCCATGGATAACCATGGATAGAAAGGGTGCTAACACCTTCCCTTTCTATAACCTACCTCCCGAACCGAGAGCAATCTCTTTAAGGAATTTTTCTGTGCTTTTGTCCTTTCCATTTGGAGAAAATAAAAGACGGTGGCGACTCTTGCTTCCGCGACATTTCGCGAACCAGCGTTAAAACAGTCAGTTCCAGATCCACCGATCACAGAACTGGCGACTCTGCTGGGGAATTACAAACTTAAAGTGAGGTGTACCTTAGGGTTAGTTCATAACTGTGTTTTCAATTGTATTGCTTTGTTTGCTTTAAATTGCGGGACTGTCTTGGGAGTTCTATAGATCCTAACCCGGATCTGGGGGATACCCTTTTAGAAAGTAGCAACAAGGCTGTGAGGGAACTGTGCGGGGTATACCGACATGGTTGAAACAGTCTGCTACGTTGATGTGGCACTTTGGTGTGTACCGGTAACCCTTGAGTTCAGTCAAGGAGAGTACGGGGCCTCCGCGTGGTGTCGTGAAGCATCAACAGACCTTAGGAACCTTAATTGAACTATCTTGGCCTCTTTAGGGTAGTGAGATAACTGACTTTGGTGCAGTCCGAGGTTGGTTGATACTCGATACTACACTCAATTGAGGGTTGCTTTCCTGGAATATTTCGGTCGCCAGTTCAGTGGCTAAATCGAAACGATGAACAATGAAAGCAATCCCGTGATATTGGGAACCTTAGAACCCGGTTACTTTGATTAGGACAGGTTGAGCCCACCAACTTCAAGAGGGTACTACCCAGACCCCATGCTGGCCTAAACCCTAAGGGTTTCTCTTGTGTGACTTGTGTGCCTTTGTACTTGCCTACTTGCATGCTTGTTAGCTGACACATGAACTACTTACAGGTTTTGTTTATAGTCCTTAACTAGGACTCATGACAAGGTTTACCAAATTTCTTGCAGGTTTTGTTTATAGTCCTTAATTGGGACTCATAACAAAGTATACTGAATTTCTTGCAGGGTCTGTTTATAGTCCTTAATTGGGACTCATAACAGGGTTACTCACATTACCCCATGCATATCATGACATCATACCATTGCATACCTCCTAACCCATTTCAAGGATCTCAAGGGCTTGTGATACAGGTCATATAAATCAAACATCTAGCAAGGGGCAAAGAGGATTTATTTTCCTCTAGCCAATGTTGTCAGAGGCTATGACCCACTTGATATGGTGAGCTCTGACTCCTGAAGAAGGTTCCCTAACCAGACATGATGACTAAAGTCAGGGGCTATGACCCACTGGATATGGTGAGCCTTTGACCCGTGACGAAGGACTCTCAACAACATGAAGTACTTTCAATCAAGTTGCCAGTTTCCAACTCTAACAAGTTTCTCTGTTTACCCCACGAGGTCCTTGAAATCATTGCATATCATACATATCATTACATAACAGGTACCCTTCCTCTGCAGGTTGCTTACCTTCTTCGCTGTTTATTTCAGCAGTCTCGTCATGAATCCTGAATCATCAACCGAGGCATCTATCAAGGCTCTTCAGGCGCAGAACGCCCAATTTCAGGCGCAGAACGCCCAATTTCAGGAGCTGATCAAAGGCTTGGCTCAGGGTCAACAAGATCTGAAGGCTTTGTTTTTGAAGAAGGACAAGAAGAAGAAGAGGATTGTTCTGTTCAGCCCTAGACGCAGATCTGGGAATACACCGCAGGAGGAAACTGAGGGGACAACCCCATCTGTGAGGGAAAGCAGTCACCATGAGAGAGAGGTGCCTAGTCCAGTGGTCTCCGACAGCGAGACAGATTTCAACGACAAACAGTACCCTCCGGCTGAGGACAAGTACAAACAGTTGGAGGATAGGCTGAATGCTATGGAGATCCAACAGGTACCTGGGCTGGATTTTGGAGATCTGGGTTTGTCAACTGGTGTGATTATTCCTCGGAAGTTCAAGGCACCATCCTTTACCAAGTATGACGGGGCGTCTTGTCCCAAGTTGCATCTCAGGTCTTATGTTCGGAAAATCCAACCATACTCAGCAGACAAGAACTTGTGGATCCACTTCTTCCAGGAAAGTCTTTCAGGGACTCACCTCGAATGGTTCTATCAACTGGATGGGACCAAAGTTCGTAACTGGGAGGAGTTGGCGACTGCTTTCTATAAGCAGTACCAGTACAATGCCGACCTTGCTCCCACACGTACCCAACTCCAGGGTATGTCGTTGGGGTCAAGTGAAGGTTTCAAGGAGTACGCACAAAGATGGAGAGACCTTGCTGGAAGGGTGCAACCTCCGTTAACTGACCGGGAACTCGTTGATATGTTCTTGGGGACCCTATCCGGGCCATTCTTCAATCACCTCATTGGTAACTCATCTGCTGGATTTACCGACCTCATCCTGACTGGCGAAAGAATTGAAGCTGGTATCAAGTCGGGGAAGATTCAAGAGGCCACACCTTCTGATATTCATAAAAAACCTTACACGGGAAAGAAGGAATCCAATGTTGTATACAGTCAAAAGAGTCGCCGTGATCAACATGCAGGGGCAGTCATGATCTCTGGTTCTGCACCACGCCGTCAACCACAAAGGGGAAACCAGCAAAGGCCGGAAGGGCCTAAAAGGCAATTCACCAACATTAACATGCCTTGGTCACAAGCATTGCAGCATATGGTGAAGATGAACCTGATTGCAGTAATCAACCCTCCTGCCAATCCTAAGACCTCCTCTCCTAGCTACAATCCAGAAGCAAGGTGTGCCTATCATTCTGATAGCCCGGGGCACGATACTGAGGACTGTTGGGCACTGAAGTACAAAATTCAGAACATGATCGATGCCAAAGAGATCGAGTTCGAGCCTGCGGAGACTCCCAACGTGATCACCGCTCCATTGCCAAAGCATGGCTAAATTTTTGTTCATTTGATTTCAAGTTGTATTTTTCCTTTTCTTGTTCAGATAAACAATTATTGTGTTAAACTCTTTTATTTCATGAATGCATTACACATGTCTGTCTTGAATTAATTATGTTTACTATGCTTAAAACTGCTTTCATATTTTTTGCGATGGTCAATTCTTAATTGAAAATTCTAAACCTCTTGAGGGAGGATGACGAAAACAATACCACAATTTACAGTATGCTTTTGAACAGACCCCGCTGATGAGGTACAGGCATTGTTTCAATTCCTAAACACTGGAGTTATAAGGATGATAATCCCTCGTCAACCCATCAGAGCCAAAGAAGTAGGAGTTTTTATTCTCGAAAATCAAAACCTTTAATCATAACCTGGGGCAGGGTAGTTCTCTCAGTTGATCCAAGTGCACAATGAATGGCACTAAATGGGTTTTTCAAAAACAAAAGACAGTGATGGTTCTGAACAATCATAAGGACAGGCAGTCATTATAAAAAAAAAAATCATAAATGAAAAGCCCAAAAAGTCAAAACCAATAAAGAAGACTTACCAAACTGGGGCATCCCGTTGACTGTAATTCCAAAAAGGAAACAGTTCAGGCAAAAAAAGGGATAACAAAAATCAAGCAAGAGGTCTCACAACCAAAGCAAAAATGACTGCCCATCCAAAAGAAATCATCAACATCTGAACCATCATTGGAACATCAGAACAAAGACTCAAACAAGGTCTAACGCACGATCAACTGAGGATAGGTTTGGAGAATATAACGAAGAGCGGGTGGGTACAAATAATTTGAGCCTTTATCCTTTGTTTCTTAAACCGTGAACCAGGCCACGATATAACCCTTAAAAGTCCTAGCTGAAGCATGGGTTAGTTCGAAAGCATACTGTTACGAAGGTATCCTGACTCCTGAAGGTTTGCTGTAAAATATTGAGTTGACATCACACTGTATTACAAAAAATGCATTTTCAAAATTCAAGACAGACATAGACTTTTGCATTCTTAAAATAACCTTGTTTGCATATGACTACTTGTTTGAACAAGCAGGGAAATTCGCACGATGAACACCTTGTGAACAGAAGAACCTCCAATCAAGGGGCACATTGCTCATTATCTGGGGCATGGCAAAATACTTCCAACAGGGGAAACTCCCTACATTCTGAGAGCGTGGACATAGTCGAAAAAATACCGCGCATAATCAAAGACCCGCTAGGTTGACATACCTAGGCAAAAATAAGGGCTTCCCGGCGAACTAAAAGGGTTCGGGCAAAATGAAGGGATGAAACGAAAAACATGTACACCTGGCAAGTCGAAAACCTGAAAAGGCGGCTTGGGCAAAAATGGGTATCCCGGTGGACTGAAAACCCGAAAGGGCGGTCCAGGCAAAAGTTAGGGATCGAAGCGTACGACTATGTTCCGGTATCTCGTCACTTGCCTACCCGAAGATTTGTCGATCACCCGCACAGGTATCCTCTTCCCTCACCTCCGAAGCAGGGGCAATAATGAGCTATCCAGGCGACCCAATTGCTCTGTCAACCAAATTACAAAGGACAGATCAACATAAAAATGATTACCATCTACCTTTACAAATTCCAGATCGTGGGCTAACGTCCGAGACCAAACAGGACAATTATCCACTTAATCAAAATCATGCAACCCAACACCGGTTTCTGCTCAACCTTCAGACAAAGTCATACACAGACTCCTCCTCCATAAGATGACCTAACCCCGGTTCATCAAGAAGTTTTACACAAACTTATCCCGAAGCAACCTTACCCCGGTTCCTCCAGAAGTTTTTACACAAACTTATCCAAGTAACCTTACCCCGGTTCCTCCAGAGATTTTTACACAAACTCAACCAAATAACCTTACCCCGGTTTCCTCCAGAAGTTTTTACACAAACTTATCCAAGTAACCTTACCCCGGTTCCTCCAGAAATCTTACATGGATTTATCACAAGTAACCTTACCCCGGTTCGTCAAGAAGTTTTACACGAACTTATCCCGAAGTGACCTAACCCCGGTTCCTCCAGAAGTCTTACATGGACCTATCTAAAGATGACCTAACCCCGGTTCATCAAGAAGTTTTACACAAACTTATCCTGCCGTAACCTAACCCCGGTTCCTCCAAGAGTCTCACATGGACCTATCTCAAGATGACCTAACCCCGGTTCATCAAGAAGTTTTACACAAACTTATCCTGCCATAACCTAACCCCGGTTCCTCCCAGAGTCTCACATGGACCTATCTCAAGATGACCTTACCTCGGTTCGTCAAGAAGTTTTACACGAACTTATCCTGCGGCAACCTAACCCTGGTTCCCCCCAGAAGTCTTACATGGATTTAGCTCAAGATAACCTCACCCCGGTTCATCAAGAAGTTTTACACGAACTTATCCTGCGGCAACCTAACCCTGGTTCCACCCAGAAGTCTTACATGGATTTAGCTCAAGATAACCTCACCCCGGTTCATCAAGAAGTTTTACATGAACTTACCTCACCAAGCAACCCTACATCGGTTCCCTCTCTTCAAGATGCAGTTTTACATGGACTCGTCACCCAGAAACCCTACACAGGTTCTCCCTTTCCAAAAAAACGAAGTTTTACACGAACTCATCATCAAAGTAACCCTACCCAGGTTCCTTCTCCATTTCAGATACAGTTTTACACAAACTCATCAGCATGCAACCCTACATAGGTTCCCCCTTTCAACTTATAAAATTACATTCCAAAACTCCCCAGAAGAGTCCAATCCAGTTTCCCCAGGAAAATTGGAATTCATCTCTCCAAGCAGTAAGCTTATCCCCAGTAGATTCTGGAAGCTTATCCCCTCGCAGAGCACGAACGCGTCGTCCGGCTTTATTCAAAGAGTTATTTCCTTACCAGGATATAACTGGGTTATCCTCAGCCAAAAGCCACGGAAAGGTCATCGTCAACATAGTTCTTTCCTATCCCCAGCGAAGTCCATTAACACTTCCAACAACAAAGACATCCTCAGCAAATTACTGCTATCAACACTCAGCAAAGCATCTCTATCCCCACAGAGTATTGCTTCCCAGCATGATCGCTAGAATATCTTTTCTCCCCGCAGAATCTTCCATTCGCCAAGTTTATTCCGCAACGGAGTCATCTTCTCCTACCGGTATCCTTGCAATTATCATCCCCAGCGGAAGCAAAATCTATTCTTCGACATCAGCCCAGGATACGACTTCCCGGCACCCGTCAAGGATTCACTTTCCTAGACAAAAATATACATGAAACATCACATACATCATTATAGCATGCATGTACACATCATATCTTACAAATCTCATTTATGTTGAGAACATCATTGCTTGATCCATATCATGCATTGCATATGACTGACTTTTACCTTTCAGGAAAGATCCAGTTAAGTTCTCAAGCTACATTTCAAGACCTAGACCGGTTCAGTTAAATCGTCCCAAGATTTTCCTGATGCTTATCCAGTCAAAGGCCTTCTCTGGTTCAGTCAGATCGACCCTAAGATCTCCCTGATGCTTATCCAGTTGAAGACATTTCAAGACCTAGACCGGTTCAGTTAAATCGTCCCAAGATTTTCCTGATGCTTATCCAGTCAAAGGCCTTCTCTTGGTTCAGTCAGATCGACCCTAAGATCTCCCTGATGCTTATCCAGTTGAAGATATTTCAAGACCTAGACCGGTTCAGTTAAATCGACCCTAAGATTTTCCTGATGCTTATCCAGTCAAAGGCCTCCTCTGGTTCAGTCAGATCGACCCTAAGATCTCCCTGATTCTTATTCCAGTAGAAGACACCCAAGATTTTTCTCAACGAGCGTTGTTGAAGTTAAAATCGCCCAAGGTTCTCTTACCATCCATGCTGAGGCAGTAACCATCCCTGGTTCATTCATCAGCGTTTGAAGCTCCAGACTCAGCTCCTGTAACCAGTCAGGACACATCTATACCAAGCATCTAAAATCAGCTCATGCAACGTGTCAGGTACTCATTTTTTCTTTTGCAGGTATGCAGGTTCTCGCTAAGGAATCTCTTACGCGATCAATCTCTAAATGGCATCTATAAGCCCATTCCCACCACACTGCCACTATGTGAGCGCAAATTTCTGGGCACTCTAGTGTCCAATCATCTTTTACCCTCGGATTACGAAAGGCACGTCAGCCAATCTGCATCCTCAGGTCTAAGAAGATTGAACAGGGGCAACTGTTATACCCCAAAATTTGCCCTCCCATATTCCTCGAGAAATTGCCAAGCCAAGCTACAAAATTCCCCAAGGGTTGTGCAGTGCAACAGTCTCCCATACAGTCAAAACTAGGGTTTGGGTTCTGATCAAGAAAATGAAGTGTTCAAAGGTTCAATCAAGTCTCATATGCTTACAAACATGGTCAAGCATCCTCATATCAAGTTTCAAGGCATTCAGCTCAAAATTGCACAGTCAAAACCCTAAATTGCACTACAGTCAACTGTAGGGGCAAAATGGTCATTTGACAGTCAAAAGTTCAAATTTTAGGTCAACATATCATTTTGAAGCCACAAACATCATTTGATCAATGCTTGATCATGACTCTCAAAATTTGGCTCAGAAATCATCAAAGATGCAAAAGTTGCTATATTTGGACAGCTGAAAAAGTCAACTGAAATTGACCAGGGCATAACTTTCACATGGATTATCAGAAAAATTCCATCCAAAGCTCATTTTGAAGAGAAAGACATTTCCTACAACTCATATTCATACTTCAAGTCCAAGAAATGCTCTCACAAAAAGTTATCAATTTCAACATTATAGGTCATTTTCAAAAGTCAACAAAAAGGGACTTTAAGTCAAAGACCATAACTTGAGATTGGTAAATCAAAATGACATGGGACCAAAGGCATTGGTTAGAGGACTCAAAGACCCTTCCAAAATGTCCAAGAACATGTGAAAAGCTTAAAAATTGAGCAAGTTATGCCTTGTAGAAGTTGGGAAATTTTTGTGAAATGGCAAAAGTCAACTATCCTTGAAACTCCAATTTTTGACAAAAGGGCCCACTTTCTTCCACTTGATTCATCCTTGTCATACCACACACGTGTCCCATGATTAATTTCAAGACCAAATATTGATTTTTCTATTTTATTTAATTTTTGATAATTTAATTCATTTTAAATCTTTAAAAATTCAAATAAAATTCAAAAGCCAATGGAATAGTGTCATTTGAATTTGGACAACTTCCATATATCATGGGCCAACTCAAAAAGTTATGCTAGGGTTAAATTGCACACTAAGTCTTGGTCTTGGCTTAAAAGAAGGAAAATTGGTTAATGGTGAAAACCCTAGGACTTGTTCTCTCATGAGCATAAATCAAGGCCAGCTAGCAAGCTAATTCTCTTCCATCAGAAGCACTAAGTCAAACCCTAACCATAACACACAAAAGGCTGCGCTCAAAAGCTTATTGACAACTTGAAAAATTGGCCATATAACTCAAATCTGAAATCAAGGTTCTAGGGGGATTGAAGCCCTAAGTCTTATTCCAATAGCTTCCTTGACTAATTCTGAACGTGTACCAATCACAAACAACAAGCCAAAACGCCTGGAACCGGTATCATGAACTCAAACAGTTTCCAGAAAAATGCATGATCGTGTTCCATGTTTAAGGCATTCTCATTGTTTTTTATTGATGCATTCATACTAATAAGCATGTTCTGAAGCTAACCATGTGATCCAATTTTGTTTTCGTGCCGTATATGGATGTTTACCATTGTTAATTTTTTAGGGTTCATAAAGCTCAGAATTAGGGCTTTTCAATTGAAGAAAAATTAGCTTTCCAAACTTAGACCATTCAAACCGGCACACTCCAACGAACAAGAATCCGTCATCGCGATTAATTTATAGGGCCTCAGGGCCTAATCGTTATTTTCTCGTATGCCACTTTCTGCAACGGTGTAAAAACCGTTGCCTAATACTTTTGTTCTTTTCAGGCAAAACGAGGCCATGGGGAAGATGATGAAGTGGCGTGTACTGATTGGATAAATTTGAATTTTCGCGCTTTAAACCACTGATGCATTGTTTTATATTATATTATTCATTGTATGTTTATTTAACAAATGCGTGTTAGTGGTCCAGTGGCAATGAGGTGTATTGGCAATCCACGTGACCTGGGTTCGAGACCCAGGTCCTGACTTTCCTTCATATTTTTCCTCAATGTAAAATCCCATGCAGCATGAGCGTCCCAGTATACCATACACTCACCATCTCACTCGTCCACGCGTCCCACCAGTTCAAATCAAAGGCTTGGATGCAAAGGAGCACAATAAACTCCAGTCAACGCTGAAGCAGGCTAGCAAAAAGTCAGCAAGGCCATAACATAAATGGGCCTGAAATGCTAAGGCCTTACCTCCTAAATTGGGGCTACCCCCCCTGGTTTGCTTTTCTTTACATGTTTTATTGTTTTTTTTATTATTAGGCTATTTATTTTCATTGTTTTAATTAATTAATTGTTTTCTTTACAAAATATAAAAACATCACAAAAAATCAGAAAAAGGATAAAAACATAAAAAATATTTATTTTGTTTATTTTCTTGTAAATAATTAACATGTAAATAAATTTAGTAAAATAGGTTTTAACTTTAATTCTTTCTTCCATAAAAAAATCCAAAAATATAGCATTAGGTTAATGACTTTTTATTCCTTTTAACTTTCCTTGTTTTTTGCCATAATATTAGTAATTTTCATAATTTAATATGTAAATATTTAGTTTTAATTAGGTTGCCATTTTAATTCTTTTTCTTAATAACTTAAAAACACAAAAAATATAGAATTAGGTTAATTAACAATTTCAATTCCTTTTAAATTTTCTTTTTTTTATCACAATATTATTTATTTATTTATTTATTTTGTATAATTAAATGTATATAAATAACTTAGATTTAAATTAGGTCAAATTTCAATATTTTCACAATAAATTTAAAAAACATTAGAACTGGGGTTTAGCATTTTATTTTTAATTTCAATAAATTCTTTTTCTTTTAAATCTTAAAAAACATAAAATACCAAAAACATTTAATTCTAATTAATTAATTCCTCATTAATCTTAATTGTTTGTAAAAGGGTCCAACGCCCGTCGCTTTAATTATTTTGTTTCGCGCATTTTACTTTGTCGCTTATTATAATTATGTACATGTCCCAAAGCCTTGTAATAATTTTATTTCTCGCACTTTTTATTCGCTTTATTTATTTTTTCAGTCAAATCGGGTCCGGTTTATTTTGGCGATGTGGACCCGCGCCATTTGTAATAGCCTTAGATTTATTTTTTCCGCAAATATTTAAACTGTTAAAAAGCATGCAAGAATGAATGTCTTAATTAAAATCAAGCGTAGAACACAAATAAACATGACAAGACAAATAACTGAAACATGACACACAATTCGCACACACCACCCCTAGGGTACGCCTCACTGTTGCCTTTCGAAAGGTGATCGTCGAGTAGAGGACGTCTTAGTAAGTCCTCATGATCCGGGAACCTGTCATGAGGGTAGCTTCTAAGGTGTCTTCCCATTGCTCTGGTGATCACCACGTCCCTAAAACTCGAATTGACCCGAACACCTCCAACGGTGGTGCTACCTACCTCTCAATGGTGGGATGGCACTACTTTAAAGGACATTTACACAGACGAATTCCTTAGGGTAGGTAGACGACTCATGGATACTTGCTCTCTTCAAAAACAAACAAAAATTCAAAGACTTTTCACACCAACACTTTTCAAAAGCTTTCAAAGCAAATTTTTCAAACACTCTGACGTACGAGTCGAACTGAAATTTTTCAAAGAAACCTTTTTAAACCCACATTGAAAAGCAAACAAACATTTTTGAAAACACAATGAGCAAGTATCTAAGAGCCCATGGATAACCATGGATAGAAAGGGTGCTAACACCTTCCCTTTCTATAACCTACCTCCCGAACCGAGAGCAATCTCTTTAAGGAATTTTTCTGTGCTTTTGTCCTTTCCATTTGGAGAAAATAAAAGACGGTGGCGACTCTTGCTTCCGCGACATTTCGCGAACCAGCGTTAAAACAGTCAGTTCCAGATCCACCGATCACACTCACCATAGGGAATCGGGTTCTGATGACGAGTCTCCCAATCTTCATTAATCTGGCTGATAACAAGATTGGAATCCCCGTAAACTTTCAAAAATTTGATTCGCATGTCGATTGCCGCTTCAATACCATAAATACAAGCTTCATACTCGACCATATTGTTAGTACAATCAAAGCAAATACGAGCTGTGAAAGGAATATGGAATCCCCCAGGGGATGTGATAACAGCTCTGACGCTGTTGCCCATGGCATTGGAGGCACTGTCGAACACAAGTGTCCAACGTGATCCTGGCTCGGGTCTTTCATCTGGGCTTGGTATATTACAATCCCGAATGTACACTATTTCCTCATCTGGAAAGTCAAACTTCATCGGTTCATAATCGTCCATGGGCTGATGAGTAAGATCATCGGCCAATATACTACCTTTGATCGCCTTTTTCATAGTGTACTGGATATCATATTCAGTGAGTATCATCTGCCAATGGGCTACCCTTCCTGTAAGAGTCGGCTTCTCAAAAATGTACTTGATTGGATCCATTTTGGATATCAAGTAGGTGGTGTGAGTTAACATGTTTGTCTTAAGCATCTGGTAGCCCAAGCAAGTGCACAATAAGTCTTTTCCAGCAATGAGTACCTTGACTCGCACTCCGTAAACTTCTTACTTAAGTAGTAAATGGCTTGTTCCTTCTTCCTTGTCTCGTCATGCTGACCGAGGACATAACTCATAAAATTCTATAACACAGTTAAATACATGATTAATGGCTTTCCTTCTACTAACGGCATGAGTATCAGAGGTTCCTGCAAATACTCCTTTATTTTGTCAAATGCCTTCTTACAATCTTCATTCCACCTTATCGTCTGATTTTTCTTTAACAATCTGAACAAAGGTTCACACGTGGCCGTGAGATGAGAAATAAATCTAGAAATGTAGTTTAACCTCCCCAAGAAGCCACAGACTTTCCTCTCTGTTTTTGGTTCGGGCATTTCTTGTACCGCCTTCACTTTAGCAGGGTCAACCTCGATACCTTTTTCACTTACAATAAAACCCAACAACTTGCCTGATCTCACCCGAAGGTGCACTTATTTGGATTCAGCCTCAACAGGAATTGCCTCAATCTCTCGAACAATTTCCCCAGATGAACAAGATGCTCCTCTTTCGTATCAGACTTAGCAATCATATCGTCCACAAATTCCTCAATCTCCTTGTGAACCATATCTTGAAAGAGAGTAACCATGGCACGCTGATACGTTGCCCCAGCATTTTTCAAACCAAACGACATCACCTTGTAGTAAAAGGTTCCCCATGGCGTGATAAACTCTGTCTTCTCCATATCCTCCGGAGCCATCTTAATTTGATTGTAACCCGAAAAATCGTCCATGAAGGAAAACACTTTGGAGTGAGCAGTATTGTCGACAAACACATCAATATGAGGAAGAGGAAAATCATCCTTAGGGTTGTCTCTGTTCAAGCCCCTGTAATCCACACACATCCTGACCTTACCATCCTTCTTAGGCACCAGCATAATATTTGCAATCCATGGAGGATAATTGATGACTTTTAAGAAATTCCGATCCAACTGTTTCTGGACCTCTTCTTTAATCTTCTTGGACATCTCAGGATGAGTTCTTCGGAGCTTTTTCTTGACAGGGGAGCAACCTTCCTTAAGCGGTAGTTAATGCACCACAATATCTGTATCCAACCCTGGTATATCTTCATAAGACCAAGCGAAGATATCAGAATATTCACGGAGTAGCTCAATTAATCTGACTTTCATAATTTCCTCGAGATCTACCCCTATATAGACCTCTCTTCTTACCTCTTCTATGCCAATATTCACCACCTCAATTGACTCTTGATTCGGCTGGATAACCTTCTCTTCTTATTTTAACAACCTTGCTAATTCCTCAGGGAGATCACAATCCTCATATGCCTCCTCTTCAGCTTGATAGATCGGATTATCAAAGTCATAGTGAGCGATAGCAGAGTCGTTATCAATATAATCTATGGTGGAAGTGCATCTGCATAAATGATATTTTGGTGTTTTAGTGACGGTGTGTGAAAAGTGAAACATTGTTATTTAAAGAAAAGTAAACAAAAAAGAATGGAACAAAATTTGAATGCAAAAACGTCCTTTATTCATGACAAACTTTTGAAAGTAAACATGGTGGCCTTACACAAATGGTTCACTACGCCTTGGGCAGAGCGCAGGAATTATGTCATGATAATAAAAGAAAACAAGAAAATTACTCCTCAACGCTTGAAACTTGGATAACATCCACAGAAGTCCAATTGTTGAGTGCTTGGCCCAGAATACTTAGACGAATCCAAACTTCAATATTGTAGCCATCAACCCTATCGTCACCAATTGCATTGGTGTATCCTTCTTGAGCAATACTAGGACGGGAAAACTTCACAGGAGTATATAAACCGGATGCCCTGGGATTTGCACTCTGCTGACCCGAACTAAAACCAAGCCGAATTTTTTAAATTTAGGGATAACGTCCAGCACTTGACCCCAACCTTCAGGGTTTCCATTCTCCATCAAAGCTCTAGCATCCTTAAGAGAAGACATAACATTTTCTAACTTCCTTTTCTGTTCTAGAGGAGGGAAATTGACCGCATAAACTGTCTCAAACTCCTGGAAAGGAGTCTAATGTATTTCACCTTCAACCTCAACACAGTTATCATCTTTCCCTCTGTAGGATATTTGAGTTTCCGATGAAGGGTAGAAGTGACTGCCCCTGCTTTATGAATCCACGACCGCCCCAACAAACAACAATATGCTGGTTGTATGTCCATCAAAAAAAAGGTAGAGGTGAAGGTGCGAAGGCCAACCTCGATAGGTAATTCCACATCCCTAAACACTGATCTTCGGGACCCATCAAAGGATTTCACCATCAAATCACTAGGACACAACTTCAGACCAGAATAATCAATTTTCATTAATGCTGACTTGGGTAATACGTTCAAAGACGACCCTGTGTCCACCAAAACTAGGGATAGAGTAGTGCCCATGTACTCCATAGAAATATGTAATGCCTTGTTGTGGTTTCGCCCTTCTGAAGGAAGATCAAAATATCTGAAGCCCAGGCCATTCCTAGCAGATATATTAGCACAAACATTCTCAAGCTGATTGACTATTATCTCATGTGGCACATATGAATTCTTTAACAACTTCATCAAAGTAATTCTATGAGGTTCTGAATAAATCAGTAAGGACAAGATAGACATCTTAGAAGGGGTGTGACTTAACTGGTCAATTATTCTATAATCACTCTTTCTGATAATTCGCATTAATTCTTCAACTTCATCGGGAACCGAAGAAGCTTCTGGTACCAGAAATGGTTGAGTCACATTGGTTGTTGTAACCCTCGGATTACCAATCATCACCTGCTATTTTCATTTCTCTCTTGTAGAAGCATCCTCCATATCTTGTACATTCAAAGGACCAAACACTCTTCCGTTTCTAGTCATTCGACTCACATTGGAGAAATTATGAACATCCCCTTCACTGTCTTCAGTAAATTCTTCCTCAGGAGGACGAGGATTTACCTCTTGCTTCACCCCATGGTAATAAACATCATCACCATAATGCCATGGGATGGCCTTCTCACTAGTATATGGCATGGGTCCAGGTACCGTAATCATCAAAGGAGGCGCCCTAGATGGAGTAGGAATGCGTGCAGGGGAATAAGGAAAATATCACAACAACATCTTCCTCGGTAACCTTTTGGCATCTTGGTCTTCTATCGAACAGTAAGGAACCCTCATCCATCATAAACGGGATGCCAACTTTCAAATCATCATAGCCCTTCGGTTTCTCTCTACACTTGGCACAGTCTGAAGCACAGCCCGGGAAAATAGAATTGTCGAGAAAATAGCTCTTAACATACCACAACGGAGTAGTTACCTGCTCTACACTCATAACTAAATTCAACATTTCTCCATTATCATCAATCATATTAACGACAGCCCCTCCATTCCTAGGCATTGGGTTTTGGGTAACATTCGGACCGGTCACTGGAGTAAACTCAATTGCCTTGGCATTCAACAAATCTTGTACCTTGCACTTTAATGCAAAACAATTGTCAGTAGAATGACCAGCTCTGCCAGAATAGAATTCACATCTTACGTTAGCATCATAATTAGGAGGAAGTCTTCCGGTGGGTGGTGGCATATTTTTCAACTGATCAACTTCAAATCGAGCAAATGGTGGAGTGCTTCAGTAAGAGATATTGGCAAGGGATAGAATTTCCTCAACTGTCTCTGTTGTTGATTATTATACTGACGGGGAGCATCTTACTGTCTTTGTTGTTGGGGCGCCTGATTCTGTCTCTACTGTGGAGGAGCATTAATAGGAATAGAAACATCATTGATTTGTTGGTGTTGACGATCCTCTTCTCTTCCTCTATGAGAGTAAACGCACTTGCGTCGCCTTCCCTTTTCTTAGGGTAAGCATTGAATGGCTTCTTGCCGCCCCCTGCTGAACCATTAGAACCGCTAATCTGAATCTTCCCTAATTTCAAACCTACCTCAATTCTTTCACTAGCCATAACCAAATCCGTAAATCCTGCTGAAGCACTTCCTATTATGTGATCATAAAACATCCCTTGAAAGGTACTCATAAACATATCGACGAGTTCTCGCTCCATGATTTGAGTTTGAACCCTCCCAGCCAGCTAACGCCACTTCTGGGCGTATTCTTTGAAAGATTCTTTTGGTCCCTGTGACAAATTCTATAATTGAGTGCGATTAGGCGCCAAATCCACATTTTACTGATAATGTTTGACAAAAGTTCGAGCAAGATCATTCCACCATCGAATATGAGTTTTCTCCAACTTCATGTACCACTCCAGGGATGCCCCAGATAGGTTATCCTGGAAGAAATGAACCAAAAACCCATGATCCTCGGTATGTACCGACATGTTCTAGAAATAAGCAGTTGTATGGGTAACGGGACATGATGAACCATTGTATTTTTCAAAGACCAGCGGTTTGAATTTGGAGGAACCTTCACCCCAGATACTAGCCCAAAATCATTAGCATCCATGCCAAGGACCCCTTTCCCTTCCACAACTTTCAACCGTTCTTCCAACAACCGATACCTTCTATTCTTAACCTGGACCTCTGGCTCAGAATGTTGTACAGAAAGCTATCTTCATCCTAATCAAAATCATAGTCTTGATCTTGATAGTTTCTTACACCAACCTGATTATCCCTTTGGTTCCCCACAAGACGAGGTCCCGGAGACGGGGAAAACTGTCCCATATCACGCAGAAAAGGATTTCCCGGTGGCCCATGAAAATTCTCGACGGGCTGGTCTTGCACATCTCCCAGTCCAATATATATGTCCTTATAGAGCCCATGATTCCCATCATCTACTGGATAGCGGTGTTGATTGTTGACAATGGCAGCCAATTCCTCTTGTCGAAGATTCACATTAGTGATGACCTCCATGAACTGGGTCATTTTAGTAGCCATCTGGGCTCTCATTTCAGCGAGTTCAGCTTGGATCTTATCCATCTGTCTTGGTAAATTGTTTCTGGTGGAATACCGATGAGTAGTCGTCTTGAATTCTGGATAAGAAAAGTAGAGTCAAGATAAGAATATTATCCTCGGATGACCTATAGTGTATGAGGTGCATGATATGCATGATATGTTTGTCATTTCCAAGTATTCAAGAGTCCTTTTAACTATCAATCATGGCGTGTGTTGCACCCCAAAATTTACCCTCTTGATTTAGGCTTATGTTTCATCATGAATATCATATTGCATTGCATTCATACATTGTGATGGGATCAAAATACTTTGGTTATCAAGTCTTCCTCAAGCTTTGAAAGTTGATTGCATTGACAAGTTGCTCAAGTAGAACCTTATCATCTAAACCTCTGGATCTTTCAAGCTTAAAATTTACTGCATATCTCAATATATTTTATCCATCTCTTTGGATCATCAGAGGATTGAAGTTTGTGATTGATTATAAGAAGAATCACTCTTTTGATTCACCAGTCAAAATTAGGGTTTTGCTTGATCAAGGCTATTGATCAATGTACAAGTCTTGATCTGGAAGCTACAACATCTCACTGGTATTTGAGAAGTCTTTGTACAAGAAATTGGTCAAGATGCCCAGAGGATTTGAAATTTTGGAGATGATTCATCAGTCTCCTAAGGTGTTAAACAAAACTAGGGTTTGGGATTTTATCAAGATTTCTTGAGAATTTTGAAGTGAAACTTTGTACATGGCCTCTATATATTTGGGAGATAGTATGTTTGAAGTTTTGACCATCAATTTTGAAGAGAAGTGGACCAATTAATTCAAAGGGGCAAAATGGTCATTTTGGTCAAAATCAGTCAAAGTCAAGGTTGACCAAGTGAAATTTTGGTCAACCATCAATTCAAGGGTGTACTTTTCATATTTCAAGTCCATTTTTATCATTGAATCAAAAAGATTAAGGTTTGGGTTGAAACTTGTTCATGAAGAAACCCTAAAAGTTTCTAATTCCAGATGAAGGCGCATTCAGAATCTATTCCAGAGGCTTCCAAGAAGGAAATGGAAGAAATCTTGAAGATAATAAAGAAGAGCGGCTATAATATGGTCGAACATCTGGGGCAGATCCCTTCCAAGATTTCTATGTTAGCCCTACTATTATGCTTCGAAGCTCATGCAAAATCTTTGGTGAAATTCCTCAAGACCGCCCATGTGCCACAAGAAACCTCAACTGACCAATTTGAAGATTGTGTGGCCAGTTTAACGGCTGACAACGGTTTGGGTTTTTCTGATGCTGATCTGACACCCAGAGGGAGAAAACACAATGATGCGCTGCATGTTTCCATCAAATGTAGGGGCACTACTTTGGCCCATATTCTAGTAGATACTGGTTCATCGTTGAACGTGCTGCCCAAGAAGGCTCTGGACAGATTAGGCTGTGAAGGTTTGACTTTGAAGCCCAGCAACATTATAGTGAGGGCCTTAGATGGTTCGAAAAGAATGGTGCACGGGGAGGTGGATATCCCCATCAAAGTTGGTTCTCATACCTTTGACTCCACCTTTTACGTGATGGATATTAGACCATCCTATTCTTGTTTGTTGGGTCGCCCTTGGATCCATAGGGCTGGAGCTGTCACGTCCACTCTAGACCAGATGATGAAGTAACCGGTGAAAGGAAAGATTGTCACGGTACACGGTGAAGAAGAGTACATGGTAAGCCACCTGAACTATTTCAGGTATGTGGAAATGGATGGCAAGTTCATCGAGACTCCTTGCCAGAACTTCGAAGAGGTGCCCCAGACCATGGCTGCAACTAAGACTATTACCAATTCGCCGAAGATCAATAGACCTCCCTTGAAAATGGCTTCTCTCAAGGACACCAAAGCAGTTATTGAAGGAGGTGGGTGTACCATTTGGGGCCAACTCCCTAACATTCCATACAAATCTGATAAGTTTGTCCTGTGTTTATTTTCAGGGGCTCAAAGGGCTATTCGTCGTGCTCGTGCTGGAGGACCTCCCCTACGCATCAGCAACCATGGGGTCAACGCTTTAGAAGATAATGATGGTGACAATGACATGTGTGAATCGGTGGATTTAGAACTGACTGTTTAACGCTGGTTCGCGAAATGTCGCGGAAGCAAGAGTCGCCACCGTCTTTTATTTTCTCCAATATGGACAGGACAAAAGCACAGCAAAATTCCTTATGAGATAGTTTCTCGGTTCGGGAGGTAGATTTATAGAAAGGGAATGTGTTAGCACCCTTTCTATCCGTGGTTATCCACGGGCTCTTAGGTACTTGCTCTTATGTTTTCAAAATGTTTGCTTTTCAAAATGTGAGTGGGTTTGAAAAAGTTTCATTGAAAGATTCCTGAATAACTCTTGTATCGGTCCTCAAGAGTGTTTGAAAAATTGTTTTGAAAGCTTTTTGAAAAGTGTTGGTGTGAAAAGATTTTTGATTTGTTTTTGAAGAGAGCAAGTATCCATGAGTCGTCTACCTACCCTAAGGAATTAAGTTGTGTAAAAGTCCTTAAGGTAGTGCCATCCCACCATTGAGAGGTAGGTAGCACCACCGTTGGAGGTGTTCGGGTCAATTCGAGTGTAGGGACAGTATGGTCACCGAAGCAACAGTTAGGACACCTTAGAAGCTACCCTTATGTCCTTGATCCTTTTTTTAATCCGAGGAAACCATTTCGAGGCAACTATTTCGAGGCAACTGTTTCGAGGCAACTGTTTCAGGGCAACTGTTTCGAGGCAACTAGATCATGGACATAAGGACCGCTAAGACATCCTATACTTGACGACCACGTTTTGAAGGCAACAAGTGAGGCGTACCCTAGAAGTGGTGTGTGTATTTGTGTGTTGTAGTCAGTTAATGTTTGTCTTGTTAATTAGTGAGCTACGAGTTGTTTTTATTTACATACATTCTTTCATGCAAGTTAACAGTTAAGGGGTGCGGAAAGTAAATTGAGGAAACGTAAATCCTACGCTATTACAAGGCGCGGGTCTATACATCGCCAAAAATTACAAGAGACCCGTTTCTTAGTAAATGAGTACGAAAATTAAATAAAGCGATAAACCTATTTAACTATTACATTCTTGAGGGCAATTACATAATAATCAAATAAAGTAAATGCGCGCGAATAAAATAATCGGGAACGTTCTAAGGGTGTTGACCCTTTTAAGAAAAGAAATTGAATTTTTTTGGTCTTTTTTGTAATTAAAGTGAAATTAAAGCTAATTAATGACTAATTAATTAATTAATTGAAAGAAAATATTTTTTTGTTTTTTATGTTTTTATGAAATAAAATAAATGAAATAAAATTAAAAGTGAACTTCACCTAATTCTAGATCTATTTTAATTATTTAAGAAAAGGAATTAAAATGGCCTAATTAAACTATTTTAGTTAATGTTTATTTACAAAATAAAATAATAATAATAATGATGATGTAATTCTATTTTTTTGATTTTATGAAAATATGTTAATTAAGTTAATTTGTTAATAATAATAAAATAAAAAAGGTTAGAAATTAAAATAATAGAAAAACAAAACAAAATGAAAAAAAAGAAGTAAAACCAAGGGGGGTGTGGGCTGAAATTTGGAGGTGTTGAATTGAGAATTGTGGCCCATTTGAACAAGGCCTGTATGACTTTTTTGATCGCCTACAGCATGCTTGACTCCAGACCATGGTGTTCCTTTCTTTTTGTCCCCTGGATCTGCCTTAGATGACACTTGGCTTGTTGGGATATGAGGTCTATAGTGTTCCTCTTTTGAGAATCTGCATATGAAAGCAATAAAAAAATAGTGTGGAAATTATAAAGGGACCTGGGAAGAACTTACAGCGCGGTATGAGCCTCAGGACTTGGCAGAGGTTGCTTTAGCTTCAGGGTGTGGCAAGGAATAGAACCACATGCTTGTTTTGATCTGAAGATGCTCGCAACTATGTTTTAGAACTCTCACTTTTTGAATAATTTTTGGTTTTGCTCTTGGCCGTTTCTGCACACACTATTTTTTGAATGAGGTTGGGAAGGCTTGTATATATAGTAATGAATGAGAATCAATCAAAATTATGGTCATTAAGCTTATGCAATTATGTTCTTGATTTCCTCCATAACCAACATTGAACCATTTGCCATATTTGTGAAAATTTGAATTTTTATGCCCATAATTGGCCTTGCACGAATTTGGAAGGTATTTCAAGGTGTATCAAAGCTAATCAACACAAAATATATCCCTCCATTAATTTCTTTGATTTTTATTTGATTTTTAAAGATTTAAAATGAATTAAATCAAATAAAATTAAATAAAAATGAAAAAATTAATTTTAAATCTTGAAATAAATTGTGGGACACATGGGAAGCATGGCCAAGCTGAATCAAGTGGAAAAAGTGGGCCCCTTTTGTCAAAAATGAATTTTCAAGGATAGTTGACTTTGGCCATTTCACAAAAATTTCCCAACTTCTCCAATGCATATCTTGCTCAATTTTGAAGCTATGAACATGTTCTTGGATATTTTGGAAAGGTCTTGAAGTCCTCTAACCAATGTCTTTGGTCCCATGTCATTTTGATTTACCAATCTCAAGTTATGGTCTTTGAGTTAAAGTCCCTTTTTGTTGACTTTTGAAAATGACCTATAATGTTGAAATTGATAACTTTTTGTGAGAGCATTTCTTGGACTTGGAATGTGAAGATGAGTTGTAGGAAATGTCCTCCCCTTCAAGATGAGCATTGGATGGGATTTTTCTGATGAACCATGAAAAAGTTATGCCTTGGTCAAGTTACAGTTGACTTTTCAACTGTCCAAAAATAGAAACTTTTGCATCTTGATGATTTTTTAGTCATTCTTGTGAAATCATGATCAAGACTTGATCAAATGATGATTGTGGCTTCAAAATAAGATGTTGACCAAAAAATTTGACTTTTGACTGCCAAATGACCATTTTGCCCCTACAGTTGATTGTTGAGCAAATGGGACTTTTGACTGTGCAACTTGACCTTGTGAGCCTTGAAACTTGACATGTAAGTGCTTGACAATGTATATGAGCATATGGGACTTGATTGAGCCCTTGAAAACCTCAACTTCCTTGCAGGAACCAAAACCCTAGTTTGACTGCCTTAGGAGGATGGTTGACTGTGCAACTCCTTGAGTGATTTTGAACCATTTGAGGTGATGCTTGGCAAAACTTTGAAGATTATGGGAGGGCAAATTTTGGGGTACAACAGTTGCCCCTGTTCAATCTTCTTAGACCTGAGGGTGTAGATTGGCGTGCGTGCCTTTCGTGATCCGAAGGTGGAAGATGATTCAACACTAGAGTGCCCAGAAATTTGCACTCACATAGTAGAGTGTGATGGCGGGAATGGGCTTACAGATGCCATTTGGAGAGATGATGGATAGGAGGATGGGCTTATAGATGCCATCTGGAGGTGACAGGACCTTGTCGGGAATGGGCTTATAGATGCCATTTGGAAAGATGGTGGATAGGTGAATCTGAATAAGAAATAGAATAGCTTCCGTGTCTGGAGCATATCTAGTCTGTGCCTGATAGCTGACGTCTGAATAAATGGTAGAATGACCGCCGTGTCTGGGGTATATCCATACTGCGTGAGTAACAAAATGTCATCTGAATCTGGATCGTATCTGGACTGAACAATAGAAGAGCATCCGGGATGGAGCATCTCTAAGTTGTCTTTTAGAAGTTTGAATATGAATAAGCAATAGAACGGCGTCCGGATCTGGAGCATCTCTAGGCTATATCTGAAAGGGAATCTGAATAAGTATCAGAACGTCGTCATGCCTGGGTCACATCTGAACTATATCTAGAAGGAGTCTTGAATAAGCAAAAGAACAGCATCCATATCTGGAGCATGTCTAAGCTATCTCTGAAAGGAAATCTGGAATACGTATCAGAACGTCGCCATGCCTGGGTCACATCTGAACTATATCTAGAAGGAGTCTTGAATAAGCAAAAGAATAGCATCCATATCTGGAGCATTTCCAAGCTATCTCTGAAAGGAAATCTGGAATAAGTATCAGAACGTCGCCATGCCTGGGTCACATCTGAACTATATCTAGAAGGAGTCTTGAATAAGCAAGAGAACAACATCCATATCTGGAGCATTTCCAAGCTATCTCTGAAAGGAAATATGGAATAAGTATCAGAACGTCGCCATGCCTGGGTCACATCTGAACTATATCTAGAAGGAGTCTTGAATAAGAAAAAGAACAGCATCCATATCTGGAGCATTTCCAAGCTATCTCTGAAAGGAAATCTAGAATAAGTATCAGAACATCGCCATGCCTGGGTCACATCTGAACTATATTTAGAAGGAGTCTTGAATAAGCAAAAGAACAACATCCATATCTGGAGCATTTCCAAGCTATCTCTGAAAGGAAATCTGGAATAAGTATCAGAACGTCGCCATGCCTGGGTCACATCTGAACTATATCTAGAAGGAGTCTTGAATAAGCAAAAGAACAGCATCCATATCTGGAGCATTTCTAAGCTATCTCTGAAAGGAAATCTGGAATAAGTATCAGAACGTCGCCATTCCTGGGTCACATCTGAACTATATCTAGAAAGAATTTCTGAATAAACAATAGAATAGCATCCGTGGTTGGAGCATCTCTAAGTTATCTCTGAAAGGAAATCTGGAATGAGTATCAGAACGTCACCATGCCTGGGTCACATCTGAACTATATCTAGAAAGAATCTCTGAATAAATAATAGAATAGCATCCATGGTTGGAGCATCTCTAAGTTATCTCTGAAAAGAAACCCTGAATAAGCAACAGAATAGCGTCCATCTGGAGCATATCTGAACTATTTCTGAACAAGTAACTCTAAATAAGCAACAAAATAGCGTCTATCTCTGGAGCATTTCTAGCTATCTCTTTAATCTCTTTAATGTAGATATGCCATGGCTAGATACAGGTATCGAATCCATAATCAATTGCTCACAGATATGCCCTGGCTAGATGCAGGTATCGACTCTGGAATTGCAACAGTTGATAGTAATCGTCTTTGGATTGACCTTTTTCCTGGAAAAAGGCAAAACATCAGTTGTGCAATGCATGATGTCATGATGTTCTCAGGGAGAAATGAGATTGTGTGATATGATGCGTATGTGCATGCATTGTGTATGTAAGAAAGATGTATGAAAAGTGATATGTTTATGAATGTATTTTCGTCTAGGAAAATAAATCCTTGACGAATGCCGGGAAGTTGAATCCTGGGCTGATGTTGAAGAACAGAGTTCTTCGTTTCCGCTGGGGATGATGGTTGCAAGAACAAACCGGTAGGAGAAGATGACTCCGTTGGGGAATAAACTTGCTGGAGAGATACTCTGCGGGGAATACTCTGTGGGGAAGGGATACTTCGCTGAGAATTTGATGATAACTCCGCTGAGGGATACCGTTGATAAGCTTTGTTGAGGGAATTGATGAACTCCGCTGGGGGTAGGAAGAAACTTCGCCGAGGACGATCTTTTTGTGGTCATTAGCTGAGGATAACCCAGTTATAAGCCCTGGTAGGGAATAACCTTTGGATAAAGCCGGGGAGACGCGTTCGTGCTCTGCAGGGGATAAGCTTCCAAAATCTACTGGGGATAAGCTTCCTACTGGGGGGATTGATTCAACTCTCCTGGGGAAACTTTTGAACTGTACTGGGGAAGTGGCTCCACTGGTGTGTCTGTATTCTGCCGGGGAACAATCTTATATTAAGACTGCCGGGGATGCTTGCTTAGGAAGATCTTTATACTCCGCTGGGGAATATTGAGATCTTCTGGGGGATAAACCAACTTCCTTGAGGCTGACAGTAGACTAACTCTGCTTGGGGAGAGTATCGCTGACTTGCTGGAGGATACTGTGCCTTTTCAGGGTTGATTGGGAGACCAAACTCTGCTCGGGGGAGTATTGCTGAAATCTGGTCTTACTCTGTGGGGAGTTGAGGTAACTTGGTTACATTCTTCAGCCGAACCTACCTTGGTACCTTGGTTGACAGAGCAACTAGATCGTTTGGACAACTCATTATTGCCCCTGTTTCTGCAGGAGAAGGTACCTGTAGAGGTGCTTGAGGACTGCCGATTTGACAAATCTTCTTCTGGTAGGCAAGTGACAAGATGACGGGACATAGTCGTACGCTTTGATCCCTAACTTTTTCCTGGATCGCCCTTTCGGGTCTTCAATCCAACAGGATACCCATTTTTGCCCAAGCCGCCTTTTTAGGTTTTCGGCTTGCCGGGTGTACAGATTTTTTCATTTTCATCCCTTATTTTGCCCGAACCCTTTTGGTTCGCCGGGAAGCCCTTATTTTTGCCTAGGTGTGTCAACCTAGCGGGTCTTTGGTTGTGCGTAGTATTTTTTCGACTATGTCCACGCTCTCAGAATGTAGGGAGATGCCCCTGTTTTTGTGTTGCCATGCGACCAGAAGATGTTTGATCAGGCAAGATTCGTAGCTGGAACTCATGTCCAATGCCCCAAGTGATCCATATGGAGATTTGCCCCAAGTTGGTTGGCCTTTTGAGAGATTCTCTGAATCTTGACTTAACTGCCCCAGATAATAGACCATGATCATGTCTGCCCCTTGGTTGGAAGTACTTTTGTTCACTTAGATATTCGTCGTGCGACTTTCTCTGTTGTTCGAACAAATAGTCATATGCAAACAATGTTATTTTAAAAATGCAAAGCTTATGTCTGTCTTGAAATTTTTGAAAATGCATTTTTCAGTAACACAAGCAAATTTTGTAAAAATGTGATGTCAACTCGTTATTTTACCGCAAGCCTTAAGGAGTCAGGATACCTTTGTAACAGTATGCTTTCGAACTAACCCATGCTTCAGCTAGGACTTTTAAGGGTTGTAGCGTGGCCTGGTTCACGGTTTAAGAAACAAAGGATAAAGGCTCAAATTTTGTTTGTACCCACCCGTTCTTCGTGATGTTCTTCAAACCTAAACTCAGTTGATCGTGCGTTAGACCTTGTTTGAGTCTTTGTCCTGATATACCAGTGATGGTTCGGGTATTGACAGTTTACTTGGAATAGGCAGTCATTCCCTTCTTTTTTGTTGAGGGTTTGTAGGACCTCTTTCTTTTTTTTTATTTCATTATCCCTGTCTTTTGCCTGAACTGTTTCTTTTCGTGTTACAGTCAGCGGGATGCCCCAGTTTTATAAGTCTCCTTCATAGGTTTTGACTTAATGGGCGTTTATTTTGAGAAATGATGACTGCCTATCTTTATGATTATTCGGAACCATCACTGTCTTTTGTTTTGTGAGGACCTCTTTGGTGCTATTCGTTGTGCACTTGGATCAACTGAGAGAACTACCCTGCCCCAGGTTATGATTAAGGGTTTTAATTTTCGAAAAGAAAAACTCCTACTTCTTTGGCTCAAAGGGGTTAACAAGGGATTATCTGCCTTATAGCTCCAGTGTTTAGGAATTGAAACAATGCATGTACCTCATCAGCGGGGTTTGTCCAAAAGCATACTGTAAGGATCGTGGTATCGTTTTCGTCATCCTTCCTCAAGAGGCTTAGAATTATTAATTGAGAGTTGATCATCATAAAATGAAAGCAATTTGAATATAATGAAAAATAATTGGATTAATTCAAAAACAGACATATGCAGTGCATTAGTGAAATAAAAGAGTTTGCTATGACATTAATTGTTTGTATAAGCAAAAAAATTACAACTCGGAAATTCAAATAAACAAAAGCCTTCAATGATTGGGCAAAGGAGCATTAATTATGTTTGGAGTCTCTGACGCTTCAAACTGAATCTCTCCGGCGTCGATCATGTCTTGAATCTTGTTCTTCAAAGGCCAGCAGTTGTCCGTAGTATGACCCGGGCTATCGGAGTGGTATGCGCACCTCTCATTAGGATGGTAGTTGGGAGCAGAGGTGTTTGGATTCCGGAGAGGAGCCCTCAAGGTAATCAGCCCTGCCTTCAACATTTGCTGTAGCGCTTGATCCAGTGACATGTTGATTTTAGTGAATTGTCTCTTGGGTGCGACCTCCTTACGTTGATGCCCCTGTCCTTATTGAGCAGGCCTAGGATTAGAGATCTGGACTGCCCCTACATGTTGATCATGGCGACCCTTTTGGCTGTACGCAGCATTGGCCTCCTTCTTCCCCGTATAAGGCTTTTTGTGAGTATCAGAAGGTGCAGCTTCTTGAATCTTTCCAGCCTTGATGCCAGCTTCGATCCTCTCCATGGTCAAGATCAAATCTGTAAACCCAGCAGAAGAATTCCCAATCAGATGGTTGAAGAAGGGACCAGACAGGGTGCCCAAGAACATGTCGACGAGTTCATGGTCAGTCAAAGGTGGCTGCACCCTTCCAGCCAGATCTCTCCACCTTTGCGCATACTCCTTAAAACCTTCACTCGTCCCAAGTGACATACCCTGGAGTTGGGTACGCGTAGGAGCGAGGTCGGAATTATACTGATACTGCTTATAAAAAGCATTTGCCAAGTCCTCCCAGTTACGAATACTGGTTCCATCCAACTGATAGAACCAATCGAGCTGAGTCCCTGAAAGACTCTCCTGGAAGAAATGGATCCATAGATTCTTGCCTGCCGTGTAGGGCTGGATCTTCCTTGCGTATGAACGGAGGTGCAGCTTAGGACAGGAAACCCCGTCGTACTTTACAAAGGCAGGTGCCTTGAACTTGTGAGGGATCACCACCCCAGAAGATAACCCCAAGTCTCCAAAATCCAACCCAGGCACGCGTTGAATCTCCATAGCATTTAGCCGGTCCTCCAGCTGTTTGTACCTGTCTTCAGCAGGGGGTATTGTTCATCATTGAAGTCTGTCTCGGTGTCAGAGACCACAGGGCTAGGAACCTCTCTCCCTTGGTGAATGCCTTCCCCCACAGATGGAGTAGTCCTCTCAGCTTCATTCTGCAGTGCGTTCCCAGATCTGCGTCTAGGGTTGAACAAAACAGTCCTCTTGTTCTTCTTCTTCTGAATTAGAGTCTTCAATTCCTTTTGACCCTGGGCTAGGCTCATAATCAACTCCTGGAACTGGGCATTCTGGGCCTGGAGGGCCTTGATAGCTTGTCCATTGGATGATTCAGGATTCATGATGACTGCTGAAATAAACAGCGAAGAAGGTAAGTAACCTGCAACAAGTGTACCTATAATGCAATGATATGTATGATATGCATGCAATGTTTTCAAGGACCTCGCGGGATAAACAAAGAAGCTTGTTAGAATTTGAATCTGGTGGCTTGATTGAAGGAACTGCATATTGTTGAGAGTCCTTCTTCAAGAGTCAAGGCTCACCATATCGAGTGGGTCATAGCCCCTGACTCAAGTCATCAACCTGGCTAGAGGAAAATAAATCCCCTTTGCCCCTTGCTAGACATTCTGGTTCATCATGACCTGCATCACAAACCCTTGAGATCCTTGAAATGGATTAGTCTTTATGCAGGATCCATGCAATGGTATGATGCTATGCATGGAGTGATGTAAGTAAACCCTGTTATGAGTCCAGGTTAAGGACTGTAAACAAACCCTGCAAGAAACTCATGTGTTAGATAACAAGTATGTACAAGTAATCAAGTTTGAAGGCACACAAGTCACACCGAGAACCCTTAGAGTTTAGGCCAGCATGAAGTTTGGGGTACTACCCTCTTGAAGTTGGTGGGCTCAAACCTGTCCTATCAAAAGTAACCGGGTTCTAAGGAGCTCAATATCATTGGATTGTTTTATGTGTTCATCGTTTCGATTTAGCCACTGAACTGGCGATCAAAATATTCCAAGAAAACAACCCTCAACTGAGTGTAGTATCGAGTATCAACCAACTTCGAACTGCACCAAAGTAGTTATCTCACTACCCTAAAGAGGCCAAGATGGTTCAATTAAGGTTCCTAAGGTCAGTTGATGCTTCACGACACCACGCGGCGGCCCCGTACTCTCCTTGACTGGACTCAAGGGTTACCGGTACTCACCAAAGTGCCACATCAACGTAGCAGACTGCTTCAACCATGTCGGTATACCCCGCACAGTTCCCTCACAGCCTTGTTGCTACTTTCTAAGAAGGTATCTCCCAGATCCGGGTTAGGATCTATAGAACTCCCAAAACAGGCCCAATAATTTTAAAACACACAAATCAGGCAATTGAAAACATAAGTATGAGCTATCCTAAGGTACACCTCACTTCAATGGTATCCCCAGCAGAGTCGCCAGTTCTGTGAATTGGTGGATTTAGAACTGACTGTTTAACGCTGGTTCGCGAAATGTCGCGGAAGCAAGAGTCGCCACCGTCTTTTATTTTCTCCAATATGGACAGGACAAAAGCACAGCAAAATTCCTTATGAGATAGTTTCTCGGTTCGGGAGGTAGATTTATAGAAAGGGAAGGTGTTATCACCCTTTCTATCCGTGGTTATCCACGGGCTATTAGGTACTTGCTCTTATGTTTTCAAAATGTTTGCTTTTCAAAATGTGAGTGGGTTTGAAAAAGTTTCATTGAAAGATTCCTGAATAACTCTTGTATCGGTCCTCAAGAGTGTTTGAAAAATTATTTTGAAAGCTTTTTGAAAAGTGTCAGTGTGAAAAGATTTTTGATTTGTTTTTGAAGAGAGCAAGTATCCATGAGTCGTCTACCTACCCTAAGGAATTAAGTTGTGTAAAAGTCCTTAAGGTAGTGCCATCCCACCATTGAGAGGTAGGTAGCACCACCGTTGGAGGTGTTCGGGTCAATTCGAGTGTAGGGACAGTGTGGTCATCGAAGCAACAGTTAGGACACCTTAGAAGCTACCCTTATGTCCTTGATCCTTTTTTTAATCTGAGGCAACCATTTCGAGGCAACTGTTTCGAGGCAACTGTTTCGGGGCAATTGTTTCGAGGCAACTGGATCATGGACATAAGGACCGCTAAGACATCCTATACATGACGACCACGTTTCGAAGGCAACAAGTGAGGCGTACCCTAGAAGTGGTGTGTGTATTTGTGTGTTGTATTCAGTTAATGTTTGTCTTGTTAATTAGTGAGCTACGAGTTGTTTTTATTTACATACATTCTTTCATGCAAGTTAACAGTTAAGGGGTGCGGAAAGTAAATTGCGGAAACGTAAATCCTACGCTATTACAAGGCGCGGGTCTATACATCGCCAAAAATTACAAGAGACCCGTTTCTTAGTAAATGAGTACGGAAATTAAATAAAGCGATAAACCTATTTAACTATTACATTCTTGAGGGTAATTACATAATAATCAAATAAAGTAAATGCACGCGAATAAAATAATCGGGAACGTTCTAAGGGTGTTGACCCTTTTAAGAAAAGAAATTGATTTTTTTTGGTCTTTTTTGTAATTAAAATGAAATTAAAGCTAATTAATGACTAATTAATTAATTAATTGAAAGAAAATATTTTTTTGTTTTTTATGTTTTTATGAAATAAAATAAATGAAATAAAATTAAAAGTGAACTTCACCTAATTCTAGATCTATTTTAATTATTTAAGAAAAGGAATTAAAATGGCCTAATTACACTATTTTAGTTAATGTTTATTTACAAAATAAAATAATAATAATAATGATGATGTAATTCTATTTTTTTGATTTTATGAAAATATGTTAATTAAGTTAATTTGTTAATAATAATAAAATAAAAAAGGTTAGAAATTAAAATAATAGAAAAACAAAACAAAATGAAAAAAAGAAGTAAAACCAAGGGAGGGGGGGGGGGGGGGGGGGGGGGTGGGCTGAAATTTGGAGGTGTTGAATTGAGAATTGTGGCCCATTTGAATAAGGCCTGTATGACTTTTTTGATCGCCTACAGCATGCTTGACTCCAGACCATGGTGTTCCTTTCTTTTTGTCCCCTGGATCTGCCTTGGATGACACTTGGCTTGTTGGGATATGAGGTCTATAGTGTTCCTCTTTTGAGAATCTGCATATGAAAGCAATAAAAAAAATAGTGTGGAAATTATAAAGGGACCTGGGAAGAACTTACAGCGCGGTATGAGCCTCAGGACTTGGCAAAGGTTGCTTTAGCTTCAGGGTATGGCAAGGAATAGAACCACGTGCTTGTTTTGATCTGAAGATGCTCGCAACTATGTTTTAGAACTCTCACTTTTTGAATAATTTTTGGTTTTGCTCTTGGCCGTTTCTGCACACACTATTTTTTGAATGAGGTTGGGAAGGCTTGTGTATATAGTAATGAATGAGAATCAATCAAAATTATGGTCATTAAGCTTATGCAATTATGTTCTTGATTTCCTCCATAACCAACATTGAACCATTTGCCATATTTGTGAAAATTTGAATTTTTATGCCCATAATTGGCCATGCACGAATTTGGAAGGTATTTCAAGGTGTATCAAAGCTAATCAACACAAAATATATCCCTCCATTAATTTCTTTGATTTTTATTTGAATTTTAAAGATTTAAAATGAATTAAATCAAATAAAATTAAATAAAAATGAAAAAAATAATTTTAAATCTTGAAATAAATTGTGGGACACGTGGGAAGCATGGCCAAGATGAATCAAGTGGATAAAGTGGGCCCCTTTTGTCAAAAATGAATTTTCAAGGATAGTTGACTTTGGCCATTTCACAAAAATTTCCCAACTTCTCCAATGCATATCTTGCTCAATTTTGAATCTATGAACATGTTATGTGACATTTTGGAAATGTATTGAAGTACTATAACCAATTTCTTTGGTCCCATGTCATTTTGATTTACCAATCTCAAGTTATGGTCTTTGACTTAAAGTCCCTTTTTGTTGACTTTTGAAAATGACCTATAATGTTGAAATTGATAACTTTTTGTGAGAGCATTTCTTGGACTTGGAATGTGAAGATGAGTTGTAGGAAATATCTTCCCCTTCAATATGAGCATTGGATGGTATTTTTCTGATGAACCATGAAAAAGTTATGCCTTGGTCAAGTTACAGTTGACTTTTCAGCTGTCCAAAAATAGAAACTTTTGCATCTTGATGATTTTTGAGTCATTCTTGTGAAATCATGATCAAGACTTGATCAAATGATGATTGTGGCTTCAAAATAAGATGTTGACCAAAATTTTTGACTTTTGACTGCCAAATGACCATTTTGCCCCTACAGTTGACTGTTGAGCAAATGGGACTTTTGACTATGCAACTTGACCTTGTGAGCCTTGAAACTTGACATGTAAGTGCTTGACAATGTATATGAGCATATGGGACTTGATTGAGCCCTTGAAAACCTCAACTTCCTTGCAGGAACCAAAACCCTAGTTTGACTGCCTTAGGAGGATGGTTGACTGTGCAACTCCTTGAGTGATTTTGAACCATTTGAGGTGATGCTTGGCAAAACTTTGAAGATTATGGGAGGGAAAATTTTGGGGTACAACAACATGGATAGCTGGATCTTCCCTACTACCAACGGTGGACCCAGTAACTGGACAACTAAAGACTTTGTACCAATTACTTTTATTCAGAAGTAATTGTCTTTTTGTTTTTGGATATGTAATAATTAAACAATATTAACTCTATGGTCATATGTCTTACCTGAGGCACAATGGTTTATTTGTGAGGGTTATCATGTTTTAATCTCATATGTCATTAATAAATCATTGGACGTTTTGCATACAAATTTTGCGCTCTCTGTTTTTATTTTCTGCTTTTTACTTTGTCAATACAACTATGCTCTTACACACACTTACGTATCAAACTGCAGATCCATATCCACTCTGGATCCCATTGATAACAATTCTGCTTTACCAGTTATGACTTTGAAAATCCAATCAACCAAGCTGAGGACAAAGGTGAAAAAGATTGTGAGGTACCCGGAGAACTTGCCAGACTGTTACAGCAGGAAGAAAGGGCTATGCAGCCTCATGAAGAGCCAGTTGAGACAGTGAACTTGGGCACAGAAGAGGACAGAAAAGAAGTAAAGATAGGTGAAAATTTGGAGCTTAGTGTTAAACAGCGGTTAATTCAAATTTTGCATGATTATGTGGAGATCTTTTCCTGGTCATACGAAGGCATGCCAGGACTTGACACTAAAATTATGGTTCATCGCCTGCAGACTAAAGAAGATTGCCCTCCAGTAAAGAAGAAGGTTCGTCGTATGCGTCCTGAAATATCGAAGAAGATTAAAGCAGAAGTTATGAAACAATTCAACGTTGGGTTCTTAGCTGTCACCTCTTATCCCTGATGGGTTGCTAACATAGTCCCGGTGCCTAAAAAGGACGGAAAAGTACGGATGTGTGTGGACTACAAAGATTTGAACAGGGGAAGCCCCAAGGATGACTTCCCGCTTACCCACATTGACGTTCTGGTTGACAACACCGCACAGCATAAAGTCTTTTCCTTTATGGAAGGTTTCTCCGGCTATAATCAGATCAAGATGGCACCCGAAGACATGGAGAAGACAACCTTCGTCCCATAATGGGACACTTTTTGTTACAAAGTGATGCCATTTGGGTTGAAGAACGTTGGGGAAACCTATCAGCAAGCTATGGTAGCTTTGTTCCATGATATGATTCACCATGAGATAGAGTTCTATGTTGACGACATGATAGCCAGATCTCAAATGGAAGAAGAGCACCTTGATCACTTGCAAAAGTTGTTCGATAGGCTGATGACGTACAAGTTGAGATTAAATCCGAAAAATTCACCTTCGGGGTAAGGTCTGGTAAACTCCTAGGTTTCATTGCCAGTGACAAGGGTATTCAGGTAGACCCTGCAAAGGTTAAAGCTATACAAGAGATTCTGACTCCTCGCACTAAGAAGGAAGTTAGAAGTTTATTGGGACGCCTAAATTACATTGCCATGTTCATTTCCCATCTAACTGCTTCTTGTGAGCCAATCTTCAAACTCCTGAAGAAAGATCAAGCGGTAAAGTGGAATGACGAATGCCAGACTGCCTACGAGAGAATCAAGGAATACCTTCAAGAACCTCCAATTCTGATGCCTCTGGTTGAAGGAAGACCTTTGATAATTTACTTAACGGTGTTAGATAAATCAATGGGGTGTGTGCTAGGGCACCATGACGAGTCCGGTCAAAAATAGCATGCAATATACTATCTTAGCAAAAAATTTACCGACTGTGAAACAAGATACTCACTGCTTGAGAAAATTTTTTGCACTTTGGCATGGGCTGCTCGCTGACTAAGACAGTATATGTTGACTCACATTTCCTTGTTGATATCTAAGATGGATCCTATCAAGTATATCTTCGAGAAGCCCTCTCTCTCCAGAAGGATAGCAAGATGGCAAATGGTCCTGACTGAATACGACATCTAATACACAACCTAAAAGAAATAAAGGGAAGTGTATTAGCTGATCATTTGGCTCATCAGGCCGTGGATGACTACCAATCCATGAACTTTGAATTCCTAGATGAGAATATTATGTTAGTGACTGACTATGAAGAACCTGGACCGAATGAAGGACCCGAGGAAGGATCCCGATGGACTATGGTTTTTGATGGAGCCTCCAATGCACTCGGAAATGGTATCGGTGTTGTAATCATATCTTCCGAAGGCTGTCAGACTCCTTTCACTGCCAGATTATGTTTCAACTGCACCAACCATATGGTTGAGTATGAAGCATGCATCATGGGTCTCAAAGCTGATATTGACCTAAGGATCAAGTTCTTGAGCGTTTTTGAGGATTCAGCCATGGCAATAAGTCAAATCAAAGGGGAGTGGGACACGAAACACCCTAATCTCATACCTTACAAAGAACGTGTGCTGACATTGCTTCCACACTTTGAAGAAGTCACCTTTGAACATTTTCCACGAGAAGAAAATCAGTTAGCGGACACGCTAGCTACTATGTTATCTATGTTCAAAGTCAGGTGGGACAATGAGGCTCCTCAGATCACTATTAAGAGATTGGATGAACGATCGTACTGCTACGAGATTGATACTGAAGAAGTAGCAGAAAAACCTTGGTTCCATGAAGTGAAAAGGTATCTCGAGGCTCAAGAATATCCTTAGGGGGCATCTGTCAATGATAAAAATTTCTGAGAAGGTTCTCCACAAAGTTCTTCCTCAGTAATGGAATCCTCTACAAGCGCAATCATGACTCTAATTTACTTCGGTGTGTAGACAATAGTGAAGCAGAGAGGATTATGGAATATTTACACAAAGGTACCTTTGGCACCCACTCTAGTGGAGACACCATGGCTAAAAAGATCTTGCGGGCAGGATACTATTGGTCCACTATGGAAGCAGACTGTTATTAGCATTCCCGAACTTGTCACAAATGCCATATCTATGCTGATAAAGTACATATACCTCTAGTTTCCTTGAACATCTTGACGGCTCCCTGGCCCTTTGCAATATGGGGAATTGACATGATCAGAGAGATTAGACCTACCGTTTCCAATGGGCATCACTTCATCCTAGTGGCCATTAATTACTTCACGAAGTGGGTTGAGGCTGCCTCTTTTGCTACTGTTACCAAGAATGTTGTGGCACGGTTCATCAAGCATAACCTTATCTGTCGGTATGGCGTTCCAGAGAGAATAATAACAGAGAATGGTACAAATCTTAACAATACAATGATCACTGAACTCTGTAAGCAATTCAAGATCCAGCATCATAACTCTTCTCCCTATCGGCTGAAGATGAATGGCGCTATTGAGGCTGCTAATAAGAACATTAAGAAAATCGTACAGAAGATGACGGTGACATATAAATACTGGCATGAGTGTTACCATTTGCTCTTCAGGGTTACCGCACCCCAACACGTACGTCAACAGGGGCAACACCTTATTCTCTGGTGTATGGTATGAAGGTTGTCTTACCCATCGAGGTCCAAATCCATTCTTTGACGATCATGAAAGATACGGGTTTGAACAAAGATGATTGGATCCAGACTCAACTTGACCAACCAAATCTTATTGATGAGAAAATGCGTGTTGCTGTCTGTCATTGTCATATGTACCAAAAGCGAATGATCAAGGCTTTCAACAAAAAGGTCAGGCGTCAGGTATATCAAGTGGGTGATCTAGTAATCAAACGCATCATACTGCCACAAGGTGATCCCATGGGAAATGGACTCCCACGTATGAAGGGTCATTTGTGATCAAAAGCATATTTTTCGGTGGAGCTGTGATTCTAACCACCATGGATGGTGATGACCTTCCTCACCCTATGAATGCGGACATAGTGAAAAGATACTACGCATGCATAAAGACCCTCTAGGTTGACTGGCCTAGGAAAAAATAAGGGCATCCCGGCGAATCAAAAGAGTTCGGGCAAAAGTTATGGATAAAATACAAAAAAATCTGTACACCTGACAAGTCGAAAACCTAAAAAGGTGGCTTGGGCAAAAAAGGATATCCTGGTGGACTGAAAACCCGAAGGGGCAGTCCAGGCAAAAGTTAGGTATTTGGAGCGTACAACTATGTACCATTGAATCACCTTATGACCAGACTTTTGTATCAACTATCAAGCTTAAACGGTGCCGATCAATCCAGTCAGCTTCAAACAAGTAGAAAAGTGATGAGACGCTCAAGGACATAGGGGCAGTAGCAGAATTGAAGCTCAATGGGATTATTACACATAGCTGTTTTCTCTTTGTACACTATTTTGTATAGTTTTCATTTTCACGGCGATGTTCTCCTACTAGAACGTCAGTCTCTTTGTACAAAAATGCCTGTTATAGGAAAACTTCAAAATTAATGCAAGTCATTTCTTTGAATGTACAAAACTATTTGTTTTCCATTTTTTTGTTTTGTTGTGCAAAAACGTCCAGTGATTATTTTTGACATATGCATTTAAATATGATTATTGTTCACAAATACTTGCATAAGAAACAGAAATACAGTTACTAATGACTTTAAGAAATGGGTCAAAGTCTAAAAAAGCAATTTGTAGTCCCAACAGTTACTCTTTCCAGCAGGTACAGGAGCATAGACGTCTTGGGGAGAAGTCACCACTACATCCTTAGTCTACGACCCAGTGACGTCTATGTTCCCCACAGAGTAGAAACAAACAAGGTTTTGATCTCTTCTTCCCCAAGCAGGAATCACCTCCTCCAGCAAAAGTTCCCTTAGAGAACTGAAATTTGTACTCCCCAGCTGAGTTTTATAATCTAGAACAGTTTATAAAGCCTTATACCCTGTAGAGTTTATTTCTCTAACTGCGGAAGTTTATCCCCCAACATCGTTTATTTCTCTACATCGGTAGAATATTCTGACAAAACATCATCTCTCTCCACATAGTCCTTCTCAAGAAGGAGTCAAAGATCCCTGGCAGAATACTCTCAAATGGAAAGAGGAAATCCCGGGCGAATCATCTCCATTCATCATTGAAGTAGTGAAAAACACAAGAAGGGGGGGTTGAATTGTAAAACTGAAATCTAATGCAATGAACAAGATATTTTTATCCTGGTTCGTTTGATCTCAAACTACTCCAGTCCACCCGTCAAGGTGATTTCGCCTCTCTCCAACGAGGTCTTAATCCACTATATTCAACTGAATATTACAGACTGCTTTAACAACTGCTAAAGCCTTCTTGATCCAAACCACAACCCGGTTTGTCAAGGAAACACTTTCTTACAGAGAAATCAAAACTAAGTGTGTGAATGTTTTCTACAAAACTGTATCACAATTGTGATGTATACACAAATTAAAGCTTAGAAACTAGATTGCTAAACAATGATAGAATATCAGAATGTGTAGTGTTTAGCAAAACTGAGAGAAGGAAGATTTTGATCAGCTTTTATGTGTGTAGAGATTTGGAGAGCATTAGCCATTTCAATCTTCAAAGTCTTGTTTATATAGCACTGAGATGTTGAACGTTGGATGCAATATTCTTGATTCAATGCTATTTACAAACTTTCCTTATCGAGCAGATCTTGTCTGGAATGAGGTCGTTGGTATTAATTTGCTTTCAATGCATAGTACCGTTGCTTACTTAATGCAAGTTCTGGCTTGGCTCATTCTGACTCTGCTTAGCTACTGATGAACTGTTGTTTTTCTTTATCAGAGTGTTGAGCGCAGTCTTGTTCATCAGGCTTCAGCATATATGTGAGTTGATCATCTGATTCTGACATTCTGATATGGCAACTTCTGATGCTGGTGTCAAGAACCAAATTCTGATGCTGATTAGATGTGATCTAGCTTATATCAATCAGAGTATCTGCAAGTCAGAACATAGTAATTTTAGGCAGCAGATAGTTCATACATGAATCTTATAAATAGTATATCTTTTCACTTTGTTATCATCAAAACTTAAATATAGGGTAGTAGATTCAAACTTTGTTCTAACAATCTCCCCTTTTTTGATGATGACAAAAACTAGATATTTTTAAATGAAAATAACGTGAAAAGGTATCAGAGATATGCATCAGAGTAAGAAGTACAAAGGATAAGGAGTAAAAAGATATCAGAGTTGAGAGATACTCCCCCTGAGTTTATTACTTCCCTTTGATTACAAGTGTTCTTCAGGATCAGATCTTTTTGCCTTTCTTTGAACATCAGAGTATCAGAGTCTTTGACTATCAGAAGCTTTAGATCAGCATATCAGATCTTTTCTTGTTAGAGCTTTGCTTTGGATCAGAGTATCAGAGCAGATCAGAGCTTCATAGCTTTTAGTCTTTAGAGTGTCCAGGAGCTTCCTTGTACCTGTAGACTTTAAGCAAAACAGAACAAACATTTTCAAGTAATAGAGTTAGAATGTTTGAGAATTTCTGTCTAGTTAGCCGTTATTGTTTAAAATATCATTTCTTGTTCTCCCCCTTTTTGTCAGCAATCAAAAAGTGTAAGTGATGTGCTAAAACAGTTAAGATCAGAAAAACTGGTTATATTAAAAGAGTTCAGGATCAAAACATGAAAATAGTACAAGACATATTCAAACAGTACATCAGAAAATCAAAGAAAACATGAAAAAACATGAATGAAAAAAGACTAAGAAAACGTAAAGAATGAGAATGAGAGATTAGTGAGAAAACGTAAAGAATGAGAATGAGAGATTAATGTGTTTAAATAGAGTTTCAAAATATTTTGAAAAGATAAACGTTTTTAAGAAAGAGAAAAATCATGATTACATTTTAAAAGCATGATTACTTTTCATTAAATGCTTGCTGATTTTGGGGGATTTGAGAAAGATACTTAAAAACGGTTACCAGACATGTGTCTCAATGCACCCAATCAGCGCTTTGCCTTCTCAGAAGCGTGCACGCGTTCTGCTTCAGAGATATGCTGATGATTGGATGACACTTGTTTGATGTAGTGATCAGCACGTCTGTCTTTGAGCTTAGTCTCTCAGATCTTTAGACTTGCATCTGATACAATCTGCATGTTCTATCTTTCTGAAAGAAGATTGATCAGAAGTTCACAGTAAAACAATTACATTCTGAAGGTAAATATATGGAATTAAAACATTTTCACTCTGGACAAACTTTCATGCTGAGATGTTTCAGAATGAAATTAAACCTATCTTCTGAAAGGGGTTTAGTAAAGATATCAGCCCATTGATGGTCTGTATCTATAAATTTTAAGTTCAAAATACCTTTCTGAATATAGTCCCTAATGAAGTGATGTTTTATTTCTATATGCTTAGCTCTAGAATGTAAAATGGGATTCTTACTTAAGCAAATAGCAGAAGTATTATCAGAGTATAGGAATGTTACTCTCAAAAATCTGGAAGTCTTCAAGCTGACTTTTCATCCTGAGCATTTGTGTGCTACACCCTGCTGCTGCTATGTACTCAGCTTCTGCTGTTGATAGTGCAATTGTTGATTGCCTTTTGCTGGACCAAGAGATCAGATTTTATCCCAGAAACTGGCAGCTTCCAGAAGTACTTTTACATTCCACTCTGTCTCCAGCAAAATCAGCATCGCAGTAGCCTACTAAGCTGTAATCACTAGATTTTCTATAAAACAAACCCAGATTAGTAGTACCTTTCAAATACTTGAAAATTCGCTTAACAGCTGTTAAGTGAGATTCTCTAGGATCTGATTGGAATCTAGCACAGATACAAACACTGAATAATATGTCAGGTCTTGAAGCAGTCAGATAGAGGAGAGAACCAATCATACCTCTGTAGACTTTCTGTTCTACATTTTTGCTTACCTCTTCTCTTTCCAGAATGCACGTGGGATGCATTGGAATCTTTGATGGCTTACATTCTGAGAGGTCAAATTTCTTCAGAAGATCTCTGATGTATTTGCTCTGATGAATGTAAGTTCCCTCTGGAGTTTGATTGATCTGAATTCCTAGAAAGAATTTCAGTTCCCCCATGAGGCTCATCTCAAATTCTGCCTGCATACACTTAGCAAATTTTCTTCCAAGAGAAGGATTAGTAGAACCAAAAATAATATCATCAACATAAATTTGACAGACTAAGATGTCATCCTTAACTGATTTACAGAATAGAGTAGTGTCCACTTTCCCTCTGGTGAATTCATTTTCTAACAGAAAGTTACTTAGCCTTTCATACCAAGCCCTGGGAGCTTGTTTCAGACCATACAGTGACTTCTTTAGTTTGAAAACATGTTCTGGATGTTTTGAATTTTCAAAACCAGGGGGTTGGTGTACATAAACTTCTTCTTCTATATAACCATTTAAGAATGCACTTTTGACATCCATCTGATACAGAGTGATGCCTCTATTAACAGCAAATGAAATTAAAAGTCTGATAGATTCTAACCTGGCGACTGGGGCAAAGGTTTCTGTATAGTCTATCCCCTCTTGCTGACTATAACCTTATGCAACCAGTCGTGCCTTGTTTCTGATGACTTCACCTTGTTCATTTAGCTTGTTTCTGAACACCCATCTTGTTCCAATGACGTTGAATCCTTTTGGTCTGGGAACGAGATCCCATACGTCGTTTCTGGTGAATTGATTCAGCTCTTCTTGCATTGCCAGAACCCAGTCATTATCCAGAAGTGCTTCATCAATAGAAGAAGGTTCAATCAGAGACACAAGTCCCATAAGAGTTTCTTCAGAGTTTCTGAAGCTTGCTCTTGTTCTGATTGGATCTTCCTTTCTTCCTAAGATAGTCTCTTCTGGGTGATCCAAGCTGCTTCTGGGTAATCTCTTCTGAGGTTGATCAGCAGCTGTTGTAGGATTGCTAGCAGTGCTCCTTTCAGACGTTGAAGGAATGTCTGTGTTGAGAGCTTCTGATGACTTGTCTTCAGAACCTGTAAATTCAATTTCCATACCTGCAAAAACTTCATTCTGCTTTGACTTTTCAGAGTCAAGCTTATCATCAAAACAAACACTGATTGATTCTTCCACAATCTGTGTTTCTGTATTGTATACTCTGTACCCTCTTGAGCGTTCAGAGTATCCTAACATAATACACTTCTGTGCTTTAGAGTCAAACTTGTTCAAATAATTCTTTGTATTTAATATAAAGCAAGTACATCCAAATGGATGAAAATATGAAATGTTGGGCTTTCTGTTCTTCCACAATTCATATGGAGTCTTTTCCAGAATAGGTCTTATTGAGATTCTATTCTGAATGTAGCACGCTATGTTTATTGCTTCTGCCCAGAAGGTCTTAGCAACGTTTGTCTCATTGATCATGGTTCTGGCCATTTCTTGCAATGTTCTGTTCTTTCGTTCTACAACTCCATTTTGTTGGGGAGTTCTAGGACAAGAGAAATCATGCAGAATGCCTCTGTCATTAAAGAATGACTCAAAATCTTTGTTTTCAAATTCTCCACCATGATCACTTCTGACTTTAACGATTCTAAGATCCTTTTCATTCTGAACTTGGTTACAGAAGGTAACAAACACAGAGTGTGACTCGTCCTTGTGTCTTAAGAACTTTACCCATGTCCATCTGCTATAGTCATCTACGATTACTAACCCATACTTCTTACCACTGACTGAAGCAGTTTTAACTGGTCCAAATAAGTCAATGTGCAGAAGTTCTAATGGCTTAGAGGTAGAAACAACATTTTTGGATTTAAAAGAAGGTTTTGCAAATTTGCCTTTCTGACATGCTTCACACAGAGCATCTGAATTGAACTTCAAATTAGGAAGTCCTCTGACCAGATTGAGTTTGTTAATCTGAGATATTCTTCTCATACTAACATGCCCCAATCTTCTGTGCCAGATCCACTGCTCGTTGTTAACAGACAGAAGACATTTTACATTCTGACTCTTTAGTTCAGAAAGTTTGATTTTGTAAATGTTGTTTTTCCTCTTACCATTAAACAGGATAGTCCCATCTTTCTGACTAACAGCTTTACATGATTTTTGATTAAAGATTATATCATAACCGTTATCACTTAATTGACTTATGGATAACAGATTATGCATCAATCCATCTACTAGCAGAACATTATTAATAGAGGGAAGATTTCCATTACCTACAGTTCCAGAGCCAATTATCTTTCCCCTCTGATTGCCTCCAAAGCCAATGTGGCCTCCAGGCTTAAGTTCCAGGCTTTGGAACATATGCCTTCTTCCCGTCATGTGTCGTGAGCAGCCAGAGTCCAGGTACCATGACTGGTGTTTATGACTTGCTGCTAAAGATATCTGCAACATGTATTATTTTATCCTTAGGTACCCAGATTTTCTTGGGTCCTGATTTGTTAGTTTTACCAAAACTCTGGTTGAATTTTGGTTTCACAGAGTGCTTACTGCTAGTGTATTTAATATCATGTGTGTGACCATACACAAAGTGTGAATTCAGAGGAGTGTGTTTAATGGTTAAGTCCATGACATTCTTTGGTGTAGGAACCTTACCTTGGTATCCTATTTCTTTCCTGCCGTTTCTGCTAACTCCATAGATCATTGAAGCCATTTTGCTTCTATCTATGCTTTTAGCTAGGAACTTCTGGAAACTGTGATCATACTCCTTGATGATCTCATCAGCGTTGCTGGGAGTTTTAGAAATTGGTTCCTTCTGAGAGTTTTGTAAAGTATTTTCTAATTTTGAAATCTTATTTCTCAGCTCAGAATTCTCCAATTTGAGACTCTCAGTCTTATTAGAGTCAGATTCAAGATTCCTTTTCAGGTCTCTGAATTTAACTCTAATTTGCTGATACCGTTCCAGAATCTCATTAAGGCTTTCAGCAAGTTCAGCCTTTGTAAAGTTAACAGCAAAGTTAGGAAATACCTCTTCAGTATCTGATTCTGAGTCTGATTCAGAAGCTTCACTATCTTCTGAGATGTTAGCCATGAGAGCTATGTTTGCCCTCTCATCATCTGATTCTGAGTCAGCTTCAAACGAGTCAGAGTCATCCCATGTGGCCATGAGACTTTTCTTCTTCTCTCTTCCAAACTTCCTTTTGGGATTTTCCCTCTGAAGCTTTGGGCAGTCACTCTTATAGTGTCCTTGCTCATTGCACTCATAGCAGATGGTGTCCTTGGTGTTTGGCTTTTTGCTACTGGAGGAGCCTTCAGATCTTCTGTATCCAGAGGAAGAATCTGTCCTTCTGTATCTGGAAGAAGACTCGTTCTGATCAGATCTTCTGGGATTCCTAAACTTCCTTTGTCTTTGCTTCCACAGTTGATTTACTCTTCTGGAGAGGAGGGAGAGTTCGTCTTCTTCTGATGAGGATCCATCAGATGTTTCTTCAACTGCCTGCAAAACTTTAGACTCAAATTTTTTGTTAGATTTTAATGCTAAAGGCTTACCTTGCTTCTGAGGCTCATCAGCTTCTAGCTCTATCTCATGACTTCTGAGGGAGCTGATAAGTTCCTCCAGAGTGATTTTGTTGAGATCTTTAGCTAGCTTCAGAGCTGTAACCATTGGTCTCCACTGCTTGGGTAAACTTCTGATGATTTTCTTGACATGGTCAGTAGTAGAGTATCCTTTGTCCAGAACTTTGAGACCAGCTACCAGAATCTGGAATCTAGAGAACATGGTTTCAATGGATTCAGATTCTTCCATTTTGAACGCCTCATACTTCTGAATGAGCGCCAGAGCTTTTGTTTCTTTGACCTAAACGTTGCCCTCATGTGTCATTCTGAGTGAGTCAAAAATATTCTTTGTTGTGTCTCTGTTGGAGATCTTTTCATACTCAGTATAGGAGATGGCGCTGAGGAGGATGGTTCTGGCCTTGTGGTGATTCTTGAAGTCACGCTTTTGTTGATCATACATTGTTTTTCTATCAATCTTCTGACCGCTTGCATTCACAGGGTGCGTGTATCCATCTGTCACCATATCCCACAGATCAGCATCATGTGCCAGAAAGAAGCTTTCAATTCTGTCTTTCCAGTAATCAAAGTTTTCTCCATCAAAGACTGGAGGTTTGCCGCTGAATCTGTCTCTGTCCTCATTGTTGTCATTGCTGATGTGAGAATTGTTTCCTGCCATTGTGTTTTTCTGACGCTGGATCTTGTACTGACACGGTTAAGTGTTTTAGCTCAGAACCAGGCGCTCTGATACCAATTGAAGTAGTGAAAAACACAAGAAGGGGGGGTTGAATTGTAAAATTGAAATCTAATGCAATGAACAAGATATTTTTATCCTGGTTCGTTTGATCTCAAACTACTCCAGTCCACCCGTCAAGGTGATTTCGCCTCTCTCCAACGAGGTCTTAATCCACTATATTCAACTGAATATTACAGACTGCTTTAACAACTGCTAAAGCCTTCTTGATCCAAACCACAACCCGGTTTGTCAAGGAAACACTTTCTTACAGAGAAATCAAAACTAAGTGTGTGAATGTTTTCTACAAAACTGTATCACAACTGTGATGTATACACAAATTAAAGCTTAGAAACTAGATTGCTAAACAATGATAGAATATCAGAATGTGTAGTGTTTAGCAAAACTGAGAGAAGGAAGATTTTGATCAGCTTTTATGCGTGTAGAGATTTGGAGAGCATTAGCCATTTCAATCTTCAAAGTCTTGTTTATATAGCACTGAGATGTTGAACGTTGGATGCAATATTCTTGATTCAATGCTATTTACAAACTTTCCTTATCGAGCAGATCTTGTCTGGAATGAGGCCGTTGGTATTAATTTGCTTTCAATGCATAGTACCGTTGCTTACTTAATGCAAGTTCTGGCTTGGCTCATTCTGACTCTGCTTAGCTGCTGATGAACTGTTGTTTTTCTTTATCAGAGTGTTGAGTGCAGTCTTGTTCATCAGGCTTCAGCATATACGTGAGTTGATCATCTGATTCTGACATTCTGATATGGCAACTTCTGATGCTGGTGTCAAGAACCAAATTCTGATGCTGATTAGATGTGATCTAGCTTATATCAATCAGAGTATCTGCAAGTCAGAACATAGTAATTTTAGGCAGCAGATAGTTCATACATGAATCTTATAAATAGTATATCTTTTCACTTTGTTATCATCAAAACTTAAATATAAGGTAGTAGATTCAAACTTTGTTCTAACAATCATCCCCAGCGAAAATGAAGGATTCAGCTTCCCAATACTCTTTAGCAGCAGTCAGGGATTTACTTTCTCAGACTAAGAAATATCATCACAACATCCCATATTCATACATCATGGCATGCACATACACATTGCATATAGAATAATTTCATTTATTTTGAGACCATCATCACAATGCATTTCATACATCATGACATTGCATACGACTAACTCTTTACTGTTTTCAGGAAAGATCAAATCAACAAACACCGTTGACTACTTACGTGACCTGGTAGTCTTCTAAAAAAGCTACGTCTGGTGAAGGGATATTTCAGCATTTTCCTCAAAAATATGTTCTCACAATACCTTCTCTGGTTTAGTTAGATCGATGTTAAGATCTCTCTGATTTCTATTCTAGTTGAAGATATTCCAAGACTTTTGTCTGGTTCAGTTAAATCAACACTAAGATTTTTATTATTTCCATTCCAGTCAAAGTTAATTCAAGAGCTTCTCTGGTTCAGTTAGATCGATGCTAAGATCTCTCTGATTTCTATTCCAGTTGAAGATATTCCAAGACTTTTGTCTGGTTCAGTTAAATCAACACTAAGATTTTTTTTTATTTCCATTCCAGTCAAAGTTAATTCAAGACCTTCTCTGGTTCAGTTAGATCGATACTAAGATCTCTCTTATTTCTATTCCAGTTGAAGATAATCCAAGACTTTTGTCTGGTTCAGTTAAATTGACCCTAAGATTTCTGATTCTTATCCAGTCAAAGATAACTCAAGACCTCTGCTGGTCTAGTTTAAATCGACCAATGATTTATTCTGATTCTTTTCTGGTAGATACTTTCTATGGTTCAGTTAAATCAACCATAAGATTTTTTGATTCTTATCCAGTCAAAGATAAATCAAGACCTCTGATGGTTCAGTTTAAATCGACCATTGATTTATTATTGATTCTTTTTCGGTAGATACTTTCTCTAGTTCTGTTAAATCGATCCTAAGATTTTCTGATTCTTATCCAATTAAAGATACTGTAAAGCTGGAGTCCGACCAGATAGTAGTTTATTAATTACTATGAATCCTGGACACGACCAGATGATAGTATAAATTATGACACCGAAGCCTGGACTCGACCATATAACGGTATACCTCAGATTCAAGTTGAAGCCTGGACCCAACCAGATAACAACTTAATTTCTTCAAATCCTTGAAGCCTGGATACGACCAAATAACAGTCCAATGTCTACAATTACTGCAAATCCTGGAACCGACCAGATCACAGTTAATTTCATATTCCCCAATAAGTTGTTGTGAAGCCTAGAATACGGCCAGATAGCAGTCAGTCTTATTGTCCTCAACAACTCGTTGTAAAGCCTGGATATTGACCAGATAACAGCTCGCTTTCAAGAGATAAATCCCCAATAGAGTAATGGACAACCGAAGTTCCTAGACTTTATTCCCCATAAAGTTTTCCTCAAGCGAGAGAACAACAGAAACCCATATTCCCCAGCGGATTCCTCCTCAAACAGCAGGAACATGAACCACCAAAGGGACCATGTGTGAAATCAGCATCTACTTTGGATGGAATCTTTAAGCCCATCTCTGATGACTCTCTGTCATCTTATCCAAATGGAATCTGTAAGCCCATTCCCGCCGTCATCAATAATCAGTGTTACTTCATGCGGGTGCAAATTTCTGGGCACTCTAGTGTTCAATCATCTTCAACCTTTAGATCACGAAAGGCAAACAAGCCAATCTACATCTTCAGGTTTAAGAAGATTGAACAGGGGAAGCTGTTGTACCCTAAAATTTTCCCTCTCATGTTTTCCAAGGTTTTCTCTTATATGGGTGGTCACAAACACTTGATTAAAGAAAAATAGAGATTTTGAAGATAAAGAAGGAGTTTTCGATTGGCATATGGACAAGATTCTTTGATTGGCCTTGGGACAAGGTCTTTCGTTTGGAACTTTAACAAGGTCCTTCGATTGACATCTAAATAGGATGTCTTTCGATTGACATCTGGACAAGGAGATTCGATTGGACATCTAAAACCCTTCGATCAGACACTGGACCCCCTTTGACCAAGCTTGGTTCATAAGGCTTCGAATGTGCATTAGCTACTTTAGGCTTCCCTTCGATCCACAAGGCATAGGCTTCCTCAGACTTGTCTTGGTTTCACAAGGGCAAATGTTTCTTCTATAATTACCTTCAATGCACAAGGCAAAGACTTCCTTTGTGCTTTCTTTCAATGCACAAGGCCAAGACCCCTCAACACAGTTTTTGCACTATGACATCCAGTATGACCCCTTCAAAAGAGTATTCTAAAGGCCCATTCGAAGGACGCACATTGGTGGCCCATTCGAAGGAGGCAATAAAAGACTATTCGAAAGACACTCAAAAAGTCCATTCGAAGGAGGCCATCGGAGCCATTCGAAGGAGCTGAATCAGAGCCATTCGAAGGGGGCAATCAAGTCCATTCGAAGGAGGCCATCAGAGACATTTGAAGGAGCTGAATCAAAGCCATTCGAAGGAGGCAATCAGAGCCATTCGAAGGAGGCCATTAGAGCCATTCGAAGGAGACCATTCGGAAGTCTAATGTCCAGGTTTATTCAAATTCAAAAAAGGACAAGATCCCATGTTTTTGGCTAACGTTACAAATTCTCATTCATGGCTTTCAAACACATAATCAAGGCCGTTTAAACCTTTTCCTTCTTATCCCCTCTACCCCCTCTATATAAAGAGATCATAAGTATTGCATCGCAGACAGGGAGATTGCTTAGAAAAAGAGAATACTCACACCACCATAGAAAGGATCAAAATTCTAAATAGTTTTCTTTACAGACACCCTCAATCCAGACGAAGGCTATATTTGTGTTCTTGAGATTCCCAATAATTTGTTCCAAGCCAAGCCACGCTCAGATCGAAGCATCTCTAGTTGGTAAGGATTTACCAAATCGAAACTGCATTTCTAAGCATTTTAAATACATATTATTGGTATATATGTGCTGCTAATATCATTTGTGTTTATATGAGCATATCATACGCAAGATAACATGCAAGAATAAAATCACGCCATTGAAAGGAACGACATGATCTGCCTTTCGAAACTCATGGCATAGCCTGTTTCAAGTTAAAATAAGCTTAGGCCTGAGGACAGAAGATTTGAATTAGGGAGAAGGACCTTGGTTTGATGCCCATGTCCTGCATCTTTATTTTTTGCCAATATTTGCCTTGCAGGTTCAATTCGAAGAGCAACTCCTTCCTTGGATCGAAAAAGGCAACATCCCTCCTTGGATCGAAAAAGGCAACATCCATCATGAATCGAAAGGACATGACTCTCTCTGGATCGAAGCTTCTCTTTTCTCCCTGGATCGAAGGATGTCCTTTTTATGTTTTATTTTTGTTCTTTTGTTATTTCTTTATTGATCCTTTTATTTAAATTGACTTTAAATCAAAATCATAAAAAAAACATTAGGCTAGTGCCTTTTCTAATTAAATTAATTTTGTAAATAAATAGGTTAATTATTTTAACCTCTTTCTTGAAATTAAGGCTAAATAGACATAAGTTGTATTTTCTTAAAATAAAAACAAAACAAAAATATTTTTTAGGATTTTTCAGACATCTTTTCTACTTCGCGCATTTACCTATTTTCATACTTTTCCATATTATTGTATCTGCCTACTGAATGTAATAGATTAAAACTAGGACATTTAGTGCTTTATCCCCCCTCATTCTTGAACAGTGTAAATCCCCTCCCCAAATCATTGTAATAGCGTTGATTTAAATTTCAGCACTTTAATATTCTGCAATATATATTAACTGCTAGTGTTATACCCCAATTTTTGCCCCTAAGATCTCTTCATCATACCATATTGATTCAATCACAACAAGACCACATTAGGGCTTTTGGTTCTCCTCCATATCTTTAGCTTTGCTCTTTGAGGAATCACCAGGCACCTTGACTTGTTTTTCTTTTGTGATCATGTATGTTTTGTTTTGACTTTCCTTTTAATTAATAAAATGCAATGTTGGTTTGTCTTACTTGTTAATAATGTAGGTAAAGGCAATCTGGCTTAACAAGTTGATCCATGGGTTCATGAGTTTATATCCATGCCCTAGTCAATAAAGCTTGATAAATTCAAACCTCACCATTGAAGTTGTTTTGAAAGAAATGACATGGCAAGGTTTATTTTAGTTCACCACAAGGGGTTTATTGAAGAAGTTGCCATGGTTGGACAAGGCCTTGTTCCCATTGGTCACAAGTGCATATTTCTCTCAATTATCAAGAAATTGAAGTGGTTTTGATTACTATGAGTTCTCATTATCATCCTCAACAACTCCTATCTACAAAGCAAAAGTGTTGGTACAAGAAGGTTGTTTAAAATTGTCAAAGTTCCTCAAAGCATTTTCTTGATCTAGGAGCTAGGGTTTTGAACTTCAAAGAAGTATATCTTGCTCATCTTTTGGTCTTTTTGAATGATTACAAAAAAATATTTCTCTTCAAAGGGTTATTATCAAATCCCTTCAAAAGTTTCAAGGAGTTTTCATGTGGAAGAAACTTGGTGATGAAGAAAGATTACAAGTCCTCTAGATGAACCCTCAAATCTCTCCATGTGACTTCAAATGACTATAACTTGGTCAATTTTTATCACCTTGATCCCACTCTTTTTCCAAAATGATCTTGAGGATGTGAACTATATTCCTTCTTTAATGTGAAAAGTGAGAATGGATGGAACATGCCCTAAGGATACAAAAGATTATAGGTCACTTCATGATTTTTTCCAACTTCAACAATTCATAAATCTCTCAATATTTGGAGATTTTGAATGGTTCAAGTTTCAAAATGTCATTCAAGAGGTCTATTTCATGCCATATTTTGTGGTCAAGAGCAAATTACAAGTATGGAAAGTCAACTTCTTTTTCCCAACTTTGACTCATTGCAACTTTCAGCTCAAACATCCATTTGATTCCATTCTTTTCCCATTGTAAAGCTTGTAATCCCGTCTTTCTAAAGCATTAAGAACCATTCCTTAAGACCCCTTGAGTTGAGAATGCCATTGATTTGAATTTGATAACTTGAAACTGAAGTTTTATCACAAGTCAGATTTTGAAATCTTTGTTTTGGCTTCTAATCACAAGTTTTCCATGCGTTTTTGCTTCTAATCATGTTTAGCAACTTTCCAAAGGCGTTTAGAATCATGAAATGCACGATTTGGCTGAGTTTTGATGCTAAACAAGTCACATGTTGTTCATGATGTAGACCCACACAAATTCCCTCCAAATTGCATCATTCACCCTTCCTTTTGATCCCATTTGCTTCTCCTATAAATACATGAGCTATCCCATTTGTTTTTTCAAGCTTGAACAACCAAAATTACCCTGCCAAACTTGCTCCATAACTTACTTTTCTGCAACTTCGAAATCATTGTTCAAGCCTTTTTCAATCCATTTTTTTATATCAATTCACCTTTCTTGATCTTCCCTGAAGCTAACCATACAATTATCTTCAAGAATCGTTACCTATATTGATCCATAGAAGTCCAGTTTCAGAGCTCTGCAACTTAACTTCAATAGGTAGATTCCTTCACTAATTATCTCAAAATTTGATATCATTGTGAAGCTCTCATTGCTCTAGTTCTATTCGTAACACTTGCTTTTAACTGGAAACACATTTTGGCCATGAATTTTCAAATTCCTTTTCAAAACTTTCCTTCCAAATTGCTTGAGCTACAGTTTATATAAATTTTTCGCGAAGGTGTGGTTGTCTTCGTCTTGATGAGACGAAGCGAATGGCATAGGTCTGAGCTTCTGATTTTATAGTTTAAAAGACTTGTATTTCACATTGGCTGGAGGTTGAAGATGACCAATGTGTCATCTTCCAACCAATGATGGCGTGCCATTTGTATTTTTTTTTTAAATCTGATTTATATTTGATTCAGTGTTTTATTCAGTAATGACCATGATATGCACATCGCGCCAGATCCCATGGATTTGATTACTAACACATTTTGACTCTCATCCATCGGTCCACATCTTTTTGGTTTTTATTTTATTTTCTGATTTTTATATTTAATTGTTTTAAACTTCAAAAAATCATAGAAAATTAATTTTAAGTCCAAAAAAACTAAACAAATTATGAAAAATATTTTTGATTTTTCTCTTTCTGATTTTTATTTTTTTACAATTTTATTTTGTGTTTTGATATTTTTTAGTAAATTTTCACTTTATTTGAATTGTCTTAAATGTTTTAAAATACTTTTATGCATTTTTAAATTCTAATAAAAATATGGAATGATCCAATGATATTGTGACAAATATTGGTGACCTCATTTATTTGTTATTTCTGACTTTGTTATTTTTCATCATTTTTTTGTTTATTTTACCGATTTCTTTTAATTTTAAAAATTGTTTCTGACTTTAGAAAATTACCAAAAAATTTATGAAAATATTTGAGTCCATTTCTGATTTTTCTATGGTCTTACTTATTTTTTCTTGATTAATTTGAACATAGTTTCCTTTTTTTCTCTATTATTTTCATTTTTAACCATTTTTAAACCCTTATTCTTTTATTTTAAAATACAATTTAATTTTTGTGTATTTTTCTGGATGATCTTGGATTGAAATTTTGATCATGAACTTTATTAACATCATTGGATCCATGGTGTTGAGTTTAACTCCATAAATATGGATGAATGATTTTAATAATAGTTTGATTAAATTTTGATTCAAATGTGGTTTATTCTTTTTTTCTCCACCCCTCTTCATCTTATCCCTTTCTTATTGCACTAAGTGTTATTGGAGCATGATCTCTATATCATGCCTCAAAACAAATGGTGCATAGATTGCTATTGACCGACCTCAAAATAGGTGTGACTTCTATATAAGTCCACTTACGATTGCTTAACATAACACTAAATTTTGTCCCGATTCGAATAAATGATCATTCGTGGCCCAAACCTATGTTTGCAAGCCCAAGTATGTTAATTTGATCTCTTTGATCCAATAACCTTGAGATTCATTGTGTGGAGGCTTTGGTTCTACCAATCCTCTAATGGGTCTACATCACTTTTGGTTAACGCGGATCACTTAAACATCGTTGATCATTAAATGGTACTTTTGAGGATTCCAAAATGGATGATATACTTGACAAAAAGAAAATGCAATTCATTGTGTTGAGGCTTTGGTTCTACCAATCCTCTAATGAGTTCCAAATGCAAGTTTCAAGATGGTCATCCAACTAACCATTAATTTCTAACAATTGCTTTTACTTTATGCTTTATCTTATGCTCTTTACTTTATGCACCATTTACTTTAACATTTACATTCCATGCTATTTTTCATCTTTGCTCACTTGAGCCCCTTTATATTCTTGTCATTTTTATTTTGCTCACTTGAGCTTTTCTTTTCTTTCTTAAGATACTTAATAATCAACATGAACCATAAAAAAACTTTAATGATTCTTGGACTATTTGGTTACTATCCTTGGCATTATGGAGTATTGGACTTCTTGGACTTAGGATTAGAAACCTTGGCCTATGTTGGATACCTTGTGACCTTAATTGATATTTTGTCTGGAGTTTTTGAGGTTTACCTCAAGACATTGGGTTGTTTATTTGTTTTGTGTGCAGATTATTGTGATTACATTCTTTGTTTGTAATCTGGAATTCACCCGTATACAGCCGTTACTCTGTCCAATTTTTGTGAAGACTTAATACACTTGAAGTTTGGTTCTCTCAAGATGCCTAGTATCTTTGCTTGCTTGGTTTCAATCCAAATAATGGGAATTCTATCTTGACTCATAATGTCAAGTATTGGCTTCTTGTTGGTTTGATGGTTCTTCTCCTTAGCTTTTACCTTATGCTTTAGGATAGTCTCTTCTTCTCCTCCCATCTTCTTTAATTTCAAAAATCTTCTTCCTCCTTTTGAAAACTCTTCTTGTTTCTAAACTTGAACCACTTTCATAATAAACTTGGACTTGGTTCCATGCATTTTCAAAACATTTTCATGAATAAACCTCAATCAACTTAATAATACCTTGACTTTTTTTGTGAGAAGACTAAAAGTCAATCAATCTCATTTCAAACCATTTTGCCACTTTGGCTTTTTTATTTTAAAAAACCTTTCTCAAAAGATTAGACTCTTGTCAATCCTTTTAGTGATGAAAACAACTATACTTCTACAATATATAGTGAAGTGAGATATTTTTCACTTGGGTGTTGAGTGAGGCATTTTTGATTTTAAAATCCAAGCCATATCCTCCACTTTGAGATGACGCAAATTCTCCTTTCTCATGATTGTGGGTAGTAAGTATTTTTTCACACGGACAATGACGATGATGTCTTATCTCATAAAATTAACCAGCACACTTGTGTTTTAAAATTTTTAAAGGTGAACTACGTGTACCCTGGTCCCCTCTTGCATGAAAGGTGTTATATAGGCACTAAACGTTCGCAACCGCGGCGGGTGCAAAAATCATTAAAAAAATTATTTCTTTTCTCACCTCCACCATCTATTTTACACACAACATTTTATAGCCAAAATATACAAATTTTTCAAAGAGGTTCATGCGGAGTACCGTAGATGTTTAGGGTGCTAATACCTTCCCTTTGCATAACCAACCCCCTTACCTAGAATCTTTCCCCTTCTTTTTGGGTTATTCGCTCTTTTCCCATTCCTTTGGAAACAATAAAGTGTGGTGGCGATTTTTATTCTGATTTGTATAAGTCTAGTCAATCCAATAGCTTAGTCTTAAACATTTCTACCGCTACAGAAAAATGGCGACTTCACTGGGGAAATATTGACCTCTTGCTTGTCCATCCCTAAGTGGGTTAAATCTATCTTTGTTTATATCTGTATGTGTGCAATTGTTGTTTATGTGTTATATGTTATATATATGTTTGCCTGGACTTTTCTTGGTTTTCAGGGTGCTTGGTGATTACTTATAAGTCCTATACTCGGACTTGGGCAAACTTTAAGATAGGACGGACGGTATAGTCATGTTAACTTTGAGGGAGTAATCCCAAAAAAGGAGGCATGAGATCCCCCACTCAGTGGAGGCCCCTTTGACTGTAGTGTCGTTTACCGAGTAATCAAGAAGACGTGCTACTTTCGACCTGGGAGCCTGCTGAACCTGAGGACCATAGAATACCTAACCCATCTTGGTCTTTTAGGTGTAGTGCAGAAGCTATGACGTAGTAATCCGGAAATAGTTTTCACGCGATACTATGCTCAGACGAGTTTTTCTTGAGAATATTACTAATTGCCGAATTAATCAGGAAGTTGGTAATATCCAAAGGAAGGATGTAGACTCTGCGAACCTCTAGAACCTTGTTCGGCAGGTGATAACTTTTATACCATATCTTATGGTTAGTACCTTCGACCTCATGCTCGTGACGTTGAACCTATGAACCCTATGTTTGTGATCTTGTGTGTGATTGTTGCATCATGCATCCATGTACTCATAAGCACCTTTTGAAGAAATTTTATTTCAAGGGACTTGAAAGTTGACCATTTGTGAATATCTCAGGTACTTTTTGACTATGGATTCTGGAAAAAGAAAGACCAGAATATACAGTTTTAAAGATCCTAAGATAGATGAGTTTATTAGTCTAATTCCCGATATTGAGTGTTCTGTAGATTTTCGAAAGAAGTATGGGTCCATCATTTCTCTCATGAAGCTTAGGATGAAGGAGGATATTCTCTCGACCTTGGTCCAGTTCTATGATTCGATGTATCATTGCTTTACTTTCCCCGATTATCAGTTGATGCCTACACTAGAGGGGTATTCTTATCTGTTGGATTTACCTATCACCGATCGTGTTCCTTTTACTGGTTTGGAGGGTGAGCCAAAGCTACACGAGATTGCTGCTTTGATCCATCTGGGGAAGTCTGAGGTAGAAGCCCATATGACTACTAAAGGAGGGATTAGAGGATTACCAGCTCAATTCTTATTGGATAAAGCTCGTTACTTTTCCAGGATGAAGAGTACAGTCGCTTTTGAGGCCATCTTTGCTATACTTGCTTACGGGTTGTTTTTATTTCCTAATATGGATAAGCTTGTTGACGTTAATGCTATCAGGATCTTCATGATTGGAAACCCAGTTCCTACATTGTTGAGTGATGCTTATTACTCTATTCATCTTCGGAATTCTTATCATGGGGGGATGATTATCTGTTGCACGCCTCTGTTGTACCGATGGTTTATTTCTCATATGCCTCAGTCTGATACTTTCTGGGATGTCAGGAAAGAACCCCGTTGGGATCCTAAGATCATGGCACTTACTCACTTGATTGGTATCATCGGGCTTACCATGATGTAGAGATTGTCGATAGTTGTGGTAGTTTCCTCAATGTACCTCTTCTTGGTACAAAGGGAGGAATTAACTATAACCTTGTTCTTGCACGACAACAACTTGGTTATCCGATGAGGGATAAACCAAATAGTATTCATTTGAGCAGTTTCTTCCTGAGGGAGGGAGAAGACCATAAGGAAGTTAGGGAGCAGATTGCAAAGGTCTGGCGTCACATTCATTGGAAGAGTAGAAAAGACCTAGGACCTAAGGGGTTGTTTCTTTAGAGCCTTATCTTTAGTGGGTCCAAATGAGAGCTATTCAGTTGAAGATGTCGTATTCCCGGGAAGCACCTATGCCTGATTTGTTTGTGAAGACCACTCCTCCCCTATTGAATGATGTGGAAGATCTACAACTTTCTTTAGTCAGGATGCAGCAAGAAAAGGAAGCTTGGAAGAAGAAGTGCCAAACTTTAGAGATTTCCTATAGAGCAGACTTGAGGGAGAAGGACAACTTGATTGAGATTCTTGAGAGCCGAGTTGTAGAGACCATGGAGAGGCAAGGGGATTTATTTTCCTCTAAGCCTTAGTCAGATGCTAGTTGCTCACTTCCTGATTCAGGTGATTGGAAGGAGGTTGCCACCAGATATGTGGAAGAAAATCAGAGGTTGAAGGCTCAGACTGCCAGGCTTACAGGGAAGGGCCAGCGTATAGAGTGAACTCCATCAGCTTTGCTTCTTAGGGCTTTAGACTTTATTTTCATCTTATACTTGGGATTATTGAAACTTGTAATCCATTTTGAAGTTATTATAATGGAATTTTTCAGTATTACAAATGTGTTATGACTTTGATATTTGCAATGTGTCTATAAATCTTTAAGTCCCTTTAAATATTAATAAATAAAATAAATCATGTGTGTGATACAGTGGCCAGAACCAGGACGTGTTTCCCTTTTTTAAGGAATTGCTGGTTTGTGTTTTGTGTTTGTGTTCGAAAAATGTCGCGGTAATCAAGAGTCTCCACCGACTTTTATTTTATCCAATAAGGAAAGGAAAAAAGCACAGAAAAATTCCTTTTTCGAGATATTTCTGAGTACGGGGGGTAGATTATAGAAAGGGAAGTTATTAGCACCCTTTCTATCCGTAGTTATCTACGGGATCTTAGGTACTTGCTCATCATTTTCAAAAAAAAAAATCTTTGTGTTTGTGTGCTTTGAAAAGTTTTTGTTTTGACTTTGATTTAACTCTTGCTTCTGTCTTCAAGAGTGTAATGAAGTGTTTTAAAAAACTTTGTTTGCAAAGAAGTGTAAGTGGGAAAAAAGTTTGTTTTGATTGAGCAAGTACTTAAGAACTAATCTACTTACTCGAAAAAAGAATCATTCTATGTCCGTTTCCTTTAGACAGTGTTATCCCACTATTAGTGAGTAGGTAGCACCGTTGTTGGAGTTTGAGGGTCAATTCAAAAAAGGGACGTACGGTCACTAAAGCAATGTTAGCACGTCTTAGTAATAACCCTAATGTCTTAGATCAATTATCTGAGGCAACCTTTCCGAGGCAACTTTGATCTTTGGACAAAAGGACAACCACTAAATCATCTTATACTCAATGACCGTTTACCAAAGGCAACCAAGTGGGAGTGTACCCTAGGAGTGCGCATGTGCGAGTGATTCAATTTCAGATTATTTATCTTTGCACATGTTTAGGGTTATCTAACTGTTTTAAAATTAATCACATACATTCTTGTCATGCATCCTAATGTCATACATCTAACAGTTAAATATTTTGTGGAATTTAAAGTGCGGAAATTAAACTACGTTATTACAAGGCTTCGGGTATTTACATAGCCAAAAACAAACCCTTTGAAATTAAAGCGATAAATGTAAATAAACGTCCTAATTTAACTATTACAAACTATAGGCAATTACATTAATATGATAAATAATAAAAAAATAAAGCGCGCGAGAAAAATTAGATCGGGAAGAAATTAGGGTTTTGACCCTTCTAACCTAAGGAAAAGAGAAAATGTTTTTGTTGTTTTTTAATATTTTTTTAAAGAAAATAATTTAGGTTTTAAAATTAAATATACAAATAATTAGTTAATTAAACTAATTAATAAAAATAATTACATGACCTATTTTTGATTTTTTTTGGTTATTTTAGGAAAAAGAAAATATAATTAAATTAGAAATAAAAACCTATTTGTTCTAATTAATTTTAATTATGTTCAAAAAAATAAATTAAACTTATCTAAATTAACAAGCCTAATTAAATTAATTAATTTTTTAATAAAAATAAAATCTAGACCTAATTTATGAAAAGTAATATTTTTGTGATTTTTTGATAAAAAAGAAAATAATTTAATTGGTTAGTAAATAAATAAATAAATTAAAAGAAATAAAATAAAATAAAGTAGAGAAAGAAATTGGGCCAGAAAAGGATTTTTGGGGGTGTGAGAAGCATAATTCTGGGCCCAAAAGAGTGAGGTCCACGTTGACCTTCATGATTTGATGTTATGCGTTTGACTAGGCTTAGGATGTACCCTCATGGATGGCCATCAGATTTGGCCATCTGGCCACTTGGCAGACTAGATCTTGAGGTCACATGATAGACCCTTGGCTTGTGTATGCACTGAATCCTGAAAAGGCAAAATACATGAAATACTTGGGGGACCTGGGATTCGAACCCAGGTCCTGAAGCGTTTTGCACATAACCCACTACCATCTGCGCCAGCTGTTTTGTTTGTATGTAACATGAACAACAATTATTATATGATAAATAAAGAAATAATAAAATATTCGCGCAGAAATTTGAACAAGCCAATGGAGGGGCGCCAACTGGTCATCTTCTTCCTCTCTCTGTGGGTAAAAGTCCCAGACTTTTACATACGGACGTTTGTCCGTTGCTATAAACAGGGATCGTTCTCAAATCTTCCATGGGCCATATAATTTACATCTAATGCTATGGTTATATTCGTCTCATCCTTCTGAACATGATGGTACCCTTCATCAAGGCTAATTTTTCCTGCATACAAAAACCCTAATTCGAAGCTACAAACCCTAGCCATGGTGAAATCTTGTACATGACATATAAATGAAATTGAACGATTCAGAAAGCTTGCAAATGTTCTATGGATCAACAATATATGATTAATTCATCCTAACAATGCCTAAATCATGCTAACCGAATTCAAAATTTCATGGATATCGTGATGGACTTACAGCAATTTTGGGTACTGGAAAGGCTTGGTTCTTGATTGCTTTGGCCTGCTGATGACCTCAGGAAACGATTAAGATAGCTGGAAGGCCTTGAGGATGCCTGGAACACTGAATTCGATCTTGCACTTTTTCTTGATTTTTCAAGTTTGTGTTCTTGATGTTGCGCCTCTTTCTAACCTAGTTTTGAGTATGCACACGTTCTATATGTATCAAGGAATGGATTAGGGTTGATAGGTTGTACTCAATCTTCCTCCATCAATGAGTTTGATCTTGATTTGATTCACCTTAAAATCTTTCCAAAAATGGCCTATTTCAATCTTTTTGTACACACCATGCCTTGATACGAATTTGAATACTTGGTAGCTGTAATTTAAGACCTGAAACAAGCACAAAATCTTGTGTTTTCAATGTTTTGGATTTTATATGATTTACTTTGATTAAAATTGATTTAAATCAAATAAAAATCAAAATAAATAATAAAAACATGATAATGACAAGTGGAAAGAGCTAGAGCTCGTGGACTATGTTGCCAACTCAAAACAAGTGAAAAAAGATTGGGCCCATTTGGCAAAAATTGAAGTTTTAGGCATAGTTGACTTTTGGCACTTTTGCAAAAAAGGTCAACTTCACCAATGCATAACTTCCCCAATTTTGACTCTTTGGAGGTGTTCTTGGACTTTTTAGAAAGCTTGATATGTGCTCTAATTAACCCTTTTGGTCTCATCTCAATTTGATATTCCATGCTCATGTATGAAGCTTTGGCAAAAAAGGTGTTTTTGTTGACTTTTCAAAATGACCTATAATGTCCAAATTCATAACTTCTTGTGGGTGCATATTTTGAACTTTTGAGATGAATATGGATTGTAGGGAATTGCATCCTCTTAAAAATGATATTTGTATGGGTCTTTTCTCATAAAGTATGAGAAAGTTATGCTTGGTCAAAGTTGAGTTGACTTTTCCTACAAAACTCTAATTTAGCAACTTTTGAGTCTTGATGAATTATGACCAATCCTTGATGAATCATGATCAAACCTTGATCAAATGATGAAATATCCTTCAAAATGAGAATGTTGACCAAAAATCTTGAAGTTTGATTGTATGTGGGCCACAGTTGACTTTTGCCCTAGCATAGTCGATTTTCAGGCCTTTGAGCAATTGACTGAGCAAACTTCCTCTGCAAGGCTTGAAACTTGACATGGATGATCTTGATAACATATTAAGACATTGGTGAGAATTTGGGATCACTTGGACTCAAGTATATTGATGCAACATGAAACCCTAATTTGAGGTAGACCGTCTTAGGAGAGAGCTTGTCTGGCCAACCCTTGGACTACCTTGAGCAACTTGGGGATCTTTCTTGAAATGCTTTGAAATATGGGAGGGAAAATTTTTGGGTACAACAATGTGCATTGCATATCATGCATCATTTTGCACATATTTCTTGCATTTATTATGCATATCCAGGTGTCTTACCAAGCTTCTTTACTTCATTCAGCAAGTTGTCTCACCACTACAATACTCGAGCTAATTTCAGAAGGAAGATGGACAACTTAGAACAAGAGAATCGCGAGCTGCACGAGGAAGTTTTTGTTCTAAAGGACGGCATGGCCAATCTCACTGCTTTGATGGAATCTCTAGTGGCTGCTCAGAATCAGCCACCGAGTGTTCAACCTCATCAGACAAGGGTTACTACTGAAGCTCTGATTGTTCCTATGTTTTCCACTCCAGCTGTTGTTCAGAATCGCATGCCTCAATGTTGTCCATGGGGAATGCCAGAGAATTTTTTACCTGAAGGTTTCAATCTTGGTCCTCAAGATACTCCAGTTGTTCAGACTACTGTTACTCCTGTTGTACCTCCTTCGGTGAATATGGTCCCATTTTCTAATGATGATATGCATCGTCCTTTTCCTCCACCAAGTGAAGGCTTGGGTCTCTATGATAGAACGGATGATTTTCAAGATCAGTTTGACAAGATGCAGAGGGAGATGAAGGCTCTCAGGGGAAAGGAATTGCTCGGAAAGAATGTGAATGATTTATGCTTGGTCCCGAATGTCAAGATACCTGCAAAGTTTAAGGTTTCGGAATTCTAGAAGTACAAGGGCAACACTTGTCCTCGTGCTCATATTGTGATGTATGTAAGAAGAATGTCTACCCACACTGATGATCAACGTCTGCTGATACACTTTTTTAGGATAGTTTGACTGGTGCTATGTTGAAGTGTATATGAGTTTGGACAGTGTCAATATACATACTTTCAACAACTTGGGAGAAGCATTTATCAGACAATACAAATACAACATGGACATGGAGCCTGACTGTGATTAACTCAGGGCCATGGTCCAGAAGGACAGGGAATCATTCAAAGAATATGCATAGATAGCGTGAGGTAGTCGCCCAAGTGATTCCTCCCATGGAAGAAAAGGAGATGACAAAGATTTTCCTGAAGACTCTGGGTGCTTTCTACTATGAGAGGATGGTAGCAAGTGCGCCAAGTGACTTTACTAAAATGGTGGGCATGGGTATCCGTTTGGAAGAGGCTGTAAGAGAGGGCCATTTCAAAAAAAGTGAAAGTTCTAGAAGTACGAAGAAGCCATCCTATGGGCTTGCCAAAAAGAAGGAAGGAGATATAAATGTTGTTATGCAAGAGAGGAGGGTTAATCCTCCTAGAAGAAATTATCAGCGTCATCAACAAGTTGCCTCGGTAACTCCAGTTATTGGTGTAGCTCCAACCACCGTTGCTTATCAGAGACCATCCCATCAGGGGAATCAAGGGTATAATCAGGGAAAGGAGAGTTATGACCCTATCCCTATGATCTATACAGAATTACTCCCAGCGTTAAATCAAAAGAAGTTGGTTCAGACCAGACCACCTCCCGCTATACCATCACCATTACCTTGGTATTACAAGGTAGACCAAACATGTGCTTTTCATCAGGGAGCATCAGGGCACAATGTTGATAACTGTTATCCTTTGAAAACTGAAGTACAAAAATTTTGAAGTCTGGTATCTTATCCTTCAAAGATGTTGGCCCTAATGTGAAAGATAATCCTTTGCCAAAGCATGGAGGAGAAAATGTTGTGAACATGGTGGCTGGTTGTCCAGGCGACTTCCGGATTTTTGATGTTAAATTAGTTAGAAGAGATTTGGTAAAAATGCATACAGACCTCTGTGAATTTAGCTATTATACGCATGACCATGATGGTTGTGCTATTTGCAGTATGGATATACAGGGTTATGACAAGATAAAGGTTGATTTGCAGGAGATGATGGTTGAGGGCCTTATCCACATAACCAGGCCTGGGGAAGAGTATGAAGAGGAAGTAAACATGGTTTCTGGATGTCCTAGAGATTTCAGAATCTTTGATGTGGAACATATGAATGAGGATCTTGTACAATTGCATGCTACTTTCTGCCACATGGCTGGTCAAGTAGAACATCAGTATGGATCTTGCCGAATTTGACATCAAGACTCCCGATGATGTTCAATTGTAAGGAAAGGTGTTCAGTTGTTGTTGGATAATGGAACCATTAAGGTTACAGTCCAAAGGGATGATTACCATGAGGTTAATGAGATTGGGGTTTGTTTGGCTGAAGAAGAGTCAGATGATGAGTATGCCTTTGTGGATGAGTTCTTCTCCTCAGATGAAGATATGTTTTCCAGAGATGACTCTATAATGACTGAATGTGTTGAAGAGGGAGTAAATGTTATTGTGCCTTTTTTTGATGCACCTACCCCTTTTGAAGTTGAATATCATGGCAAGCCAGCTACTACTACATTGGTGATTCGTTTGTTGGGTCATGTCCCCTACAAGTCAGACAAGGCTGTACCCTACAAATATAATGCTACATTTTAGAGGATGTTGTGGAAGTTCCCATCCAGCCAATGCCTAATGTTGGAAATATTGTTGAGACTAGCAGAGTGACCCACATTGGTCGTATATTTGCACCAGTCGTTTGTATGGATGTTAGTACTGGAAAGAAAGTTGTGGAAGATGTTGAACCCAAGAAGGCAGTGGGGGAATCTAGTGGAGCTACACTAGAAAAAGAGGTGGATGATATTTTGAAGATAATCAAGATGAGAGACTACAGAATTGTAGATCAGCTACTGCAGACTCCTTCAAAAATATCTATCTTGGCTTTATTGATGAACTCCTCTGCTCACAGAGAATCTTTGATGAGGGTATTGGACCAAGCTTTCGTGGAAAGTGATATGCCAGTAGACCAATTCAGCATTGTGGTAGGGAACATTACATCATGTAATAACTTGAGTTTCTACAATGATGAACTGCCCGATGAAGGAAGGAATCACAATCTGGCCCTCCGCATCTCTATGAACTGCAAGAGTGGTTCATTATCCAATGTGCTGATTGATAATGAATCCACGTTGAATGTTATACCAAGGAGCATGCTTATGAAGTTTAAATATCATGAAACTCCCATGCGTCCAAGTGGCATTATTGTGAAAGCGTTTGATGGATCAAGGGAATCTGTTATTGGTGAAGTGGACTTGCCTATTCATATAGGCCCACATTTGTTTCAGTTTACTTTCCAGGTCATGGATATTGTACCTGCTTACACCTGTTTGTTGGGACGGTCGTGGATACATGAGGCAGGGGTTGTCACTTCGACTTTACACCAGAATTTGAAGTTTGTGCGTGAAAGAAAAGTGGTAATTATAAATAGAGAACATGCATTATTGATATCTCATTTATCCTCTTTCAGCATTGTGGAGGCGGATGAAGCTGCTGTTGGAACCCAGTTCCAAGCTTTATCCATTGATAATATAAGAGGAAATGAGAATTATATGGCTTCGTTTAAGGATGCTCAGCAGGTTGTGCGTAATGGCCATAGTGAAGCATGGGGACAAATTGTTGATCCACCTGTAAACAAAAATAGAGTTGGCTTGGGGTTCTCTGTGAAGAATGATAAAGGTAAGATCATGAAGCTGAAGTCTGCTACAGGCAGGTATCAAGACATATTTCATAGCGAGGGTTATCTTCATCCAAATGTTTCCAGGATTAATGCCATTATGGAAGATGAAGCAGAGCCAGAAATGCCAAATTATTTGACACACGGAGTTAGGGTTCAGAACTGGATCACCATTGATGTTCCCTCTTGCATACATCTTTCGAAGTAATTTGTTTTTGTTAATCTTTTTGAAAAGCTTTCACTCTGCCCAAGGTGAAAGTATTAATATTGTATGGGCTTATCTCTTTGCTTTGATTTTTAAAATCAATAATAAAAGTTGTCTTTGTTTTCCAAATTGTGTCTTCATTTTTTTGCTTTTTCTCGGAAAATGGTAATCAGAAAAAACCTTTCAAAATAAATAATAATTGAAATTCAATCTGCATGATCACTTGTTATATGTGTCAGTTTCTAAAAGCAATCATAAATCATATGTGCAGATTAATTAAAAAACCCGTTGAATACAATGACCCTGCACCCTCTCCCAACTTTGAATGTCTTGTGTGTGGGGCCGAAGAAGAAGACTATGATGAGATTCCATAAGAGGTCTCACGGTTGCTTGAGCGTGAGGAGAATTCCATTCAGCCATATAAAGAGCCATTATAAGTAATCAATTTAAGTTCAGAAGAAGATCCGAAGGAAGTCAAGATTGGAGCATTGTTGCATCCTAATGTGAAGAGCATGTTGATTGAGATGTTGAAAGAGTATGTGGATATTTTTGCTTGGTCTTACCAAGATATGCCTGGTTTAGATACAGATATTATAGAGCACCGTTTGCCACTGAAGCCAGAGTTCCCGCCAATCAAATAGAAGTTACAAAGAACTCACCCAGATATGGCAGTGAAGATCAAAGAAGAAGTTCTAAAGCAGATTAATGTCGGTTTTCTTGTGACATCAGTGTAACCTCAATTGATTTCCAATATTCTCCCAGTACCGAAGAAAGACGAAAAAGTTCACATGTGCATAGATTATAGAGATCTAAATAAAGCTAGTCGAAAAGATGATTTTCCATTGTCACACATTAATATGTTAGTGGATAGCACAACAAAATTCAAAGTTTTCTCGTTCATGGACGGATTTTTCGGGTATAATCAAATAAGGATGGCTCTTGAGGACATGGAAAAAGCAACGTTTATCACACCCTAGGTAACATTCTGTTACATAGTGATGCCCTTCGGGTTGAAGAACGCTCGTGCAACGTACCAGAGGCCTATGACAACCCTACTCATGATCTGATGCATAAGGAAATTGAGTTATATGTTTATGATATGATTTCTAAATCTCAGACTTAAGAAGGGCATGTAGAATATTTGTTGAAGTTGTTTCAGTGTTTGAGGAAGTATCGTCTCCGCTTGAATCTAAATAAATGTACCTTCGGTGTTCGGTCGGGGAAATTGTTGGGTTTCATTGTTAGCCAGAGAGGGATTGAATTTGAACCTGATAAAGTCAAGGCAATTAAAGAAATGTCAGCGGAGACAATTGAAAAGCAAGTCTGAGGGTTCCTCGGGCGTTTGAATTATATTTCTATATTCATTTCCCACATGCCTGCAACGTGTGAACTGATCTTTAAGTTGTTAAAGAAAGATCAAGGTTGTGTATGGATAGATGACTGCCAAAGGGAATTTGAAAGTATTAAAGAATATTTGCTTGAACCTCCTATCGTGATCCCTCCTGTTGAAGGAAGACCATTGATTATGTATCTGACAGTGTTAGATAATTCCATGGGCTATATTCTGGGACAACAAGATGAAACAGGGAAGAAAGAGTATGCCATTTATCATCTCGGTACAAAGTTTACTGATTGTGAGTCGCGGTATTCCATGCTAGAAAAGACGTGTTGTGCTCTGGCCTGGGCGTCAAAACGTTTGTGGCAGTATATGTTGAATCACACTACTTGGTTGATCTCCAAAATGGATCCAATCAAGTACATTTTTGAAAAGTCTGCTCTTACTGGGAGAATTGCCCGCTGGCAGGTGCTGTTATCTGAATATGACATTGAATACCGCACTCAAAAAGCTATTAAAAGCAGCGTGTTGGCAGATTATCTTGCTCACCAACCATTTGATGATTATCAGTCTATGAAGTATGATTTCCCCGATGAGGATGTGATGTTTCTGAAAGTGAAAGATTATGATGAACCATTGCCTGAGGAAGGTCCTGATCCTAAATCTCGCTGGAGCATGATATTTGATGGACCTGTGAATGCTTATGGTAAAGGAATTGGTGATGTGATTGTCACTCCACATGGATCACACATTCCTATTACTACAAGGTTGACATTTGATTGTACTAATAATATGGCAGAATATGAGGCTTGCATCATGGGTCTCGAGGAAGCTATTGATCTCAGAATTAAAATTCTAGATATGTATGGCGATTCAGCTCTGGTAATAAATCAGATTAAAGGAGAGTGGGATACTCGTCACCCCGGATTGATCCCTTACAAAGATTATGCTAGAAGATTATTACCCTTCTTTAATAAAGGTGAATTCCATCACATCCCTAGAGACAAATCAAATGATGGATGCTCTGGCAACTCTGGCTTCTATGTATCAAGTGAATACTTGGAATGATATACCTCAAATTATAGTTTGGCGACTGGATAGGCCCGCTCATGTGTTTACAACAGAAGAGGTAGCAGATGAGAAACCTTGGTATTATGATATCAAGCATTTTCTCAAGACTCAGGAATACCCGATTGGTGCTTCTAATAACGATAAAAAGACATTGAGAAGATTGGCTGGAAGCTTCTTCCTCGGTGAAAATGTGTTGTGCAAGAGAAATCATGACATGGTCTTGCTCAGATGCGTGGATAGACACGAAGCAGACATGTTGATGCATGAGATTCATGAAGGTTCATTTGGCACTGATGCCAATGGACATTCGATGGATAAAAAGATGCTAAGGGAAGGTTATATATATATATATATATATATATATATATATATATATATATATATATATATATATATATATATATATATATATATATATATATATATATATATATATATATATATATATATATATATATATATATATATATATATATATATATATATATATATATATATATATATATATATATATATATATATATATATATATATATATATATATATATATATATATATATATATATATATATATATATATATATATATATATATATATATATATATATATACTATTGGCTGACAATGGGATCTGACTGTTACAAATTTGTAAAGAAATGCCATAAATGCCAGATTTATGAGGACAAAGTTCATGTGCCTCCGACACTTCTCAATGTTATTTCTTCCCCGTGGCTTTTCTCTATGTAGGGTATTGACATGATTAGGATGATAGAATATAAAGCTTCGAATGGACACCGTTTTATCTTGGTAGAAATTGATTACTTCACCAAATGGGTGGAAGTTGTTTCATATGCTAATGTTACTAAGCAGGTGGTAGTGCGCTTCATTAAGAATAATCTTATATGTCGATATGGTGTGCCGAGCAGAATCATCACCGATAGTGGCTCGAATCTGAACAACAAGATGATGACAGAACTTTGTGAAGAATTCAAGATTTTCCATCACAAGTCATCTCCGTACAGGCCAAAGATGAATGAGGTTGTTGAAGCTTCTAATAAGAATATCAAGAAGATCAACTAGAAGATGGTTGTTACTTATAAAGATTGGCATGAAAAGCTCCCTTTTATTTTACATGGATATCGGACATCTGTCCGCACTTCAATAGGAGCAACCTCGTTCTCCCTTGTGTATGAATGGAAGTGGTGCTCCCAATCGAGGTTGAGATTCCCTCTTTGTGTGTGATAATGGAAACTAAGTTGCCAGAGGCTGAATGGGTCCAGAACAGGTTCGACCAATTGAATTTGATCGAAGAGAAGAGAATGACGACTTTGTGTCATAGGCAGTTATATCAGAAGAGAATGAAGAAAGCTTTTAATAAGAAGGTCAAACCTCGTGAACTCAAAGAAGGCGACCTCGTGCTCAGGAAGATAATGTCTTTTAATGTTGATTCTAAGGGCAAGCGTACTTCCAATTTTGAAGGCCCGTATGTTATCAAGAAATCCTTATTTGGCGGTCCATTAATTCTTGAAACTATGGATGACAAGGAGTTCCCACGTCCCATTAATGCTGATGCAGTCAAGAAATACTTCGCCTAAAGAAATAAAAGAACAACTCGCTAAGTTGAAAACCCAAAAGGGCGGCTTAGGAAAAAAGGAGCGTCTCGGTAGGCCAAAAACCCGAAAGGGCGGTCTAGGCAAAAATTAGAGACATAAATAGAATAAAATTTCCCGCTAAGTTGAAAACCCGCAAGGGAAGCTTAGGCAAAAGTTAGGGACTTTCTTGGCAAGTAAATACATCAGACAAGACTTGATCATTGAAGCAACAATCTTCTTGGATCCTCACTGTTGTACCCCAAAATTTTCCCTCCCATATTCTTCAAGATTTGCCAAGATCATGCTTCAAAATCTCCCAAGGGTTGCACAGTCCAATTGCCTCCTAACACAATCAAAATTAGGGTTTTGGTTCTGGCAAAGAATTTGAGGTTTCCAAGGGTCCAGTCAAGTCCCACATGCCTACATACATTGTCAAGCATCCATATGCCAAGTTTCAAGACTCACAGCACCAGATTGCACAGTCAAAAACCCTAATTGCTTCACAGTCAACTGCAGGGGCAAAATGGTCATTTGACAGTCAAAAGTCCAAAATTTTGGTCAACATCTTATTTTGAAGCCACAAATCTCATTTGATCAATTCTTGATCATGATTCTCAAAGCATGGCTCAAAAAGTCTCAAGATGCAAAAGTTTCCATTTTTGGACAGCTGAAAAAGTCAACTGCAAATTGACCAAGGTATAACTTCCACATGGTTTATCAGAAAATCCCATCAAAAGCTCATTTTGAAGAGAACGACATTTCCTACAACTCATATTCACACTTCAAGTCCAAGAAATTCTCTCACAAAAAGTTATCAATCTCAACATTATGGGTCATTTTCAAAAGTCAACAAAAAGGCACTTTAAGTCAAAGACCATAACTTGAGATTGGTAAATCAAAATGATATGGGACCAAAGGAATTGGTTAGCGGACTTCAAGACCTTTCCAAAATGTCCAAGAACATGATCAAAGCTTAAAAATTGAGCAATATAGGCCTTGTGGAAGTTGGGAAATTTTTGGGAATTTTGGAAAGTCAACTTTGCTTCAAATGCCTCAAAATTGCTAATGGGCCTCAATTTCTTCCATGAATCATTATCCAAAGGCCATGCACGACCCATTAAGCTAAAAGGGAGTTATTTTCTTATTTTTAATTAATTAATTGAATTTTTAATCCTATTAATTCATTTAATTAAAATTAATTATGAGAAAAATACTAAATCATGTGTTTTGAATCTTTTTGTGCAGCATTTTCATCCATTATGAATCAAATATTTCGTGCACATTCAAAAAGGCAAGATTTCTCATGATTGGAAATAGTTTCATGGCAAAAAGATTGAAATTGATCTCATGGAAAATCAAATCTCCAAATCATCAATGCATGGATTATAGGCTGGTTTTTCAAACCTAATTCACTCACATACATAAGCACAATCAAAACCTAATGCCCTGGACACAAGAAGCTGCGCAGAAGAGAAAGAACAAGATTGCATTTTTTGACAAAAAAGTGGAAAACTGGTTTGATACTTAGAGCTCGTTTCAAAGCCTAAAAGCTATTCCAAAAGCTTGCTAAGACATCCAGGAAGGGATTGCAATCAAGAACACAGCCCCTGACCTCAAGAATTGGTAGAACCACGTTGCGTTTGTTCATAAAATTTTCATAATCGTGTTTTGTTTTCCATGCATTGTTTGTGATTTTTAACCATTGATTTACACTAACATGAATGTCCTGAAGCTATTGGTGTCCTTGAATTGAACTAATAATGCTTGTATAGAAAGTTACCATTAACGCTTGCTAGGGTTTCTGAAGTTCCAAAAGAGGGTTTTCCATATATGGTAAAATCAGGCCACGAAACCTATACCATTGAAATCAGGCCATCCAAACGAACTGAACTCACCCATCGCGCCCTTTTTATGCTTGCCTATATCATATTCACTATTTTTCATGTTGAAGTTTAGTGGGAGTTTAAAACCCCCGCTATTTGATATTAGTTACAGGAAAAAGAGGAAGATGAAGCTTATGTGTCTGAGCATGGTTGGGTAGTTTAAACATTGGCGCGTTTTTTTGTTATTCCAGCATAATATTGTTTATTCTATTATATTAATCCCATTCCATTATACATACAAACTAACGCGTTGGTTCAGTTGGCTGTTATGTTGGCATGCAGGTACTGGTACCTGGGTTCGATTCCCAGGTCCCCCACTTCTTCCATAATATTTTTCTTAATATGCTTATATGCAGTGTGCTCTCAAAGGTTCATCATGCACCCTCGCCTGCTTGCTTGCCACGCGCCCAGGGGATCTCATCCAAAGGCCATCATGTGAATTCCACCATGGACCTCAGTCAACCATTCCACATACACGCGCCAGAAAGTCCAAAAGGCCTGGCCTTCTTGGGCCAAATTGCTCAAACAAGCCTCCCAAATTGGGTCAGACACCCCACTGTTTGTATTTTTTTTCTTCTCTCCTTTTCTTTTCTTTTAAATTATTTTAATTGTTTTTTTCTTTTAATTCACAAAATATAATTTTCATAATAAAAATCAAAACTAAAAAATATGTTAATTAATTAATGCATTAATATTTTTGTAAATAAATTTTTAATAATCAACTTAGTAAAATTAGGTTAAAATTTTAATATTTTTCTTAAATAACTAAAAAATGTAGAAATTAGGTTTTTAGCATTTTTATTCTCTTTTCTTAATAAATAACTTTTTCTTCTTATTATTATTATTAATTATTAACTAATTTTGTAAATACCCATGTAATTAAATAATTAGTATAAATTAGGTTAAAACTTTAATCTTTTTCTTTAATAATTAAAAATGTTTAGAATTAGGGTTTCTTTTAATTTTAATTTTTCTTCATTTCATTAAATACAAAAAAACATAAAAAATAAAAAATAAACATTTTTTTTCTTATTAAATAATTAATTAGCCTTTTTAATTTCATTTAATTTCTTTAAAGGGTCCAACGCCCTCGCACATTCGATTCTAATTTCTTTTCGCGCGTTTGTTCTTATTTTTTCGTTTTGAATATAATGTAATTGCTCAAGCCTTGTAATAGTAATTAGGAAATTTATTTATTTTCCGCATTTTATTAAAAAACGGGTCTTTGTTAATTTGGCGATGTATAGACCCGCGCCTTGTAATAGCGTAGGACTTTATTTTCTGTACTTTAATTTCCGCACCTTTAAACTGCTAATCACATGAAAGAATGAATGGCCCAAATAAAATCAAAGTGTAGCTCACCCAATGCATGATCAAGATAAAACATAATTGAAAATGACACACAATTCACACACCACTCTTAGGGTACGCCTCACTGTTGCCTTGCCCCTCGAAACGTGGTCGTCGAGTATGGGACGTTTTAGTAAGTCCTTATGTCCATGTCCATGGCATAAGGGTAGCTTCTAAGGTGTCCTACTGTTGCTCTGGTGACCACACTGTCCCTAACAAACGAATTGACCCGAACACCTCTAACGGTGGTGCTACCTACCTCTCAATGGTGGGATGGTACTACCTTAAGGACATTTACACAGCCTAATTCCTTAGGGTAGGTGGATGGCTCATAGATACTTGCTCTAATTCAAAACAAATCAAAACTTCTTTTCACACCGACACTCTTCAAAAAGCTTTCAAAAACAACTTTTCAAACACTCTTGAGGACTGATACAAGAGTCGATCTGAAACTTTCAAAGAAACTTTTTCAAACCCACTCACACTTGAAAAGCAAACAACATTTTGAAAACACAATGAGCAAGTATCTAAGAGACCATGGATAACCATGGATAGAAAGGGTGCTAACACCTTCCCTTTCTATAAATCTACCTCCCGAACCGAGAAACAATCTCATAAGGAATTTTTCTGTGCTTTTGTCCTTTCCATGTTGGAGAAAATAAAAGACGGTGGCGACTCTTGCTTACCACGACATTTCGCGAACCAGCGTTAAACAGTCAGTTCCAGATCCACCGATTACAGAACTGACGACTCTGCTGGGGACTATTATAAAGTGAGGTGTACCTTAGGACTAAGATCACTTGTGTTTTCAATTGCTGTGACTTGTTTGCTTTATTATTGTGGGACTGTCTTGGGAGTTCTATAGATCCTAACCCGGATCTGGGGATACCCTGTTAGGTAGCATAAGCTGTGAGGGACCTGTCCGGCGTAGACCGACATGGATGAAGAAGTGGCTACGTTGGTGTGGCACCTTGGTCTGTACCGATATCCCTTATGTTGCAACGAGGAGAATATGGGTCTTCTGAGGAGTCATTAAGCACCAACCGACCTTAGAACCTTAAATGACCGAACTTGGCCTATAGAACAGTAGCAGTATGCTACGCCCATTGAGGCTAAACTCTCGTGATGGTTCTGGCCGCAAGAAAAGATTGCGATGCTGGAGTTATGACCGATTGAGGGTAGTCAGTGATATTGGGATCCTATAGAACCCGGTTACTTCTGATAGGACAGGTCTTAACCAACAAACTGAAAGAGGGTAATACCTAGACCCCATGCTGGCCTAAACTCTAAGGGCTTGTCTTGTGTGACTTGTGTGCCTTATCATGTTTGCCTTTGTAAATATTTGTGGTGGACTTTATCATAACATCATGCCATCATGAACATTGCATGCATCCTGCATAAGAACTGACCATTTCAAAGACAAGAGGGTTTCACCTTTGCTCTGTTTTGTAGGACATCATGATGCCTATGTGAAGGAATACTATCCGGTTCAACTTTGTTCACCCACCTGAGTTACTTGAAGAGTTGGTTAGCAGAATTCCAAATACTACTTCCTTCATCCAGAGGCATGGTTCTCTTCTCAGTTTAGTCACGGCAAAGTGGGACTAACAGTTGATGAGTGTCCTGACCCAGTTCTATGACCCTCTGTACCAGTGCTTCACCTTTCAAGACTTCCAGCTGGTCCCTACCCTGGAAGAGTTCTCTGATTTGCTCGGTATCCCTATCTTGGATCAGACTCCCTACACTGGTTGGGAAAAGACTCTTAGGCTTGAGGAGGTTGCTGCAGCTCTTCCCTTGACTCACCAAGAAGTAATGGACAACTGGGTGACTAGAAGCGGAGTTAAGGGTTTCTTGGCCAAGTTTCTGATTGGTAAAGCTAACAGTTTCTGGAATGACTTGGACTTTAGGGCATATGAAGACATCCTGGCTCTTTTAATCTATGGTCTAGTCTTGTTCCCTAATCCTGACAACTTCATTAATGTCACTACCATAAGGATCTTCATGTCTCAGAACCCTGTGCCCACTCTCTTGGGTGACATCCTGCAACAACTCTATGCTCGTACTACCCGAAGACGAGGAACTCTGTGGTGTTGCATTGCTTTGTTAGTGAGGTGGTTTATTTCGCACCTCCCTAAGTTCGTGCTGAAGAACAAAGAAGGAAGAGGTTGGGCTCATAGGTTAATGTCTCTCACTGATAAGGACATCATTTGGACTCTCAGAGGTTTGGATGAGATAGCTGTTATTGATCGTTGCGGAGAATATCCTAATGTTCCTTTGATTGGTACCCAAGGAGGGATCTCTTATAATCCATGTCTAGCTCTCCGTCAGTTTGGAAGAGCCAGAAGAGCAGGGCCTCATGAGATGTTGGTTCCTCACATCAGTTTTGAGTTTCAGGTGGATAGTGACGAGCTGCGTCGTAGGTTCATCAAGGCTTGGGACAGAATTCACAAAGCTGACCCACAAGAGTTGGGACCAAAGACTACTCTACCTATGGAAGCCTACTACAAATGGGTCCGCATCCGTGCTCAGAAGTTAGGTATGCCGTACGAAGCTGTCAGACCCATCATTCTTGAGTATCCTGATAAAGATGGGGTTCCCCCAACTGTTCTCCCTCCTCGGATACCTACTGATTATGAGACACTAAAGAGGTCTTGGGCACAACTGCGAGAAGAACGGGATTCTTATCGGGAAAAGTTCAATGAGCAGGAATTGAAGATCCAGAAGCTGACAAAGCAGTTGGAGAATGAGCGAGCTCTGAATGACTACATCCGTACTAAGAAGAGGAGACCCTGGGACCAATGATGAGCTTTGGATGTTCTTTTACAGTTTTATTTCCCTTTTCAGTATTTCCATTTTTTATGTAATGCCTAAGGGCAATCTGTTGAACAATTTAAATTTCAAAGTTGAATCTAATGAAGTGTGTTCCTTTTTGTTTACAAAGTTGATTCCCGATTGTCTTTGAAAACATAAATCATACGCATTCCATTCATCATGTGCATAGCATGTACTCTTCTTTTCAGGTTGCTTAATGTTCTTCGTTGTTTATTTCAGCATCATGAACCCTGAATCATCTACCGAGTTGTCTATCAAGGCCCTTCAGGCTCAGAACGCACAATTTCAGGAGCTGATCATGGGTTTGGCTCAAGGTCAAGAGGAGCTGAAGGCTCTGCTGGTTAAGAAGAAGAAGAAGAAGAGAACTGTTCTATTCAACACGGGCCGGAGGTTTGGTAACACACTGCAGAATGAGGAAGATGGATCTTCTGTAGGCAAAGACAGTCCCCAGGGGGGAAGGGCTCCAATTCCGGTGGTCTCTGACAACGAGACTGATTTTAATGAGGAACAGTATCCTCCAGCTGAAGACAGATACAAGCAGTTGGAAGACCGTCTAAATGCCATGGAAATTCAACAAGTGCCTGGTTTGGATTTCAGAGACTTGGGTTTATCTTCTGGTGTGATCATCCCGCACAAGTTTAAAGCACCATCTTTCGCCAAGTATGACGGGGCGTCTTGCCCTAAGCTACACCTCAGATCTTATGTGCGGAAGATTCAGCTGTATATAGTGGACAAGAACTTGTGGATCCACTTCTTCCAGGAGAGTCTTTCAGGGACTCATCTCGAATGGTTCTATCAGCTGGATGGAACCAAGGTTCGTAACTGGGAGGAGTTGGCTACTACTTTTTACAAGCAGTATCAATATAATGCCGACCTCGCTCCTACACGTACTCAACTCCAGGGTATGTCGCTAGGATCGGGAGGAGGTTTTAAAGAGTATGCGCAGAAGTGGAGGGACCTGGCTGGCAGGGTGCAGCCACCATTAACCGATCGTGAATTGGTAGATATGTTCTTGGGGACCCTATCCGGGCCGTTCTTTAATCATCTCATCGATAATTCATCTGCAGGGTTCACAGACCTCATTCTGACTGGGGAAAGGATAGAGGCTGGTATGAAGTCAGGAAAGATTCAAAAGGGTGCATCTTCAAGTTCTGAGAAGAAACCTTTTAAGAAGGAGGCCAGTGCTGTGTATGGGCCTAGGAGGCAAGACAAACCAGAGCGCCGCCAAACTGTTAACGCGGTGGTAATTGCTAAGCCTGCTGCCGCTCCTCGGCAACCTAACCAACCAAGGGGTGAGAGACCCAGAAGAGAGTTCACTCGGCTGAGTATGACCTTGTCACAAATCTTGCCGCAATTTCTATCAACCAACTTGGTGACCATCAGAGAGGCTCCGAAGGTTGTGAATACTGCATCTCCTAAGTATAACCCAAATGCCCGCTGTGCTTATCACTTCGATAGCCCGGGGAATTCTACTGATGACTGCTGGGCCCTGAGGAATAAGGTGCAGGACCTTATTGATGCAAAGGAGATACAATTTGAGGCTCCTGAGAGGCCAAATGTTGTGACTGCTCCTATGCCCCAGAATGGAGTAAATGCCATTGATGAAGATTTGTATGTCGTTTCTGTGAATGATGTAGCTACTCCTCTGTTGACTATTAAGAGGAACCTGTTGCTAGCCGGTTTATTTCCGGGTTGTAGCGAGGGTTGCCTTTTGTGTGCTGTTTCCCTTACTGGTTGCCCGTTGCTGAAGTCAGGCATCCAAAGCCTGATGGACAGCAAAGAGATTTTGTTCAAGAAGACCGTCGTTCCTTTGGTTCCTGTGGAAGAAGTATTTGTCGTTACAATTTTCAACAATCCAATCAAGGCTCCCCCGAGGAAGCCAGTTAAAATCATGACTGTTGCACCCATTGTTATTACTGTTCTGGGGCCCCTCCCCTATGAATCTGATAAGGTTGTCCCATGGCACTATGGGGCAGATGTATATGTACTTGGAATAAAGCAAGAGTTCAACACTGGTACCAGCATCAGCAATATCACTGGTCCCGCCAAAGTAACCCGCAGTGGCAGGCTCTTCTCGCCTGACATTGCGCCACCAGCGATTCGAAGACCTCTCATAATTACACCTGCAAGTGCGCCTGTTTCTACTTCTAATCCAGTTTCTACCCCTGCTGCCGAGTCATCTAATTCTCGGGGCAAAGGGATTGATGATGAGCCTTCCCGGATGAAGGCACCAAAATCTGTGAATGTTGAAGCCTCCCAGCAGGAGATGGAGGAAATTCTTAAGATAATCAAGAAGAGCGACTTCAATGTCGTTGAACAGCTGGGGCATACCCCCTCCAAGATCTCTATGCTATCGTTACTGTTGTGCTCAGAGGCCCATGCCAAGGCCCTGATTTCATTTCTGAAGACGGCCCATGTGCCACAAGAGACCTCTGCAGATCAATTCACTGACTGTGTGGCTAATCTGACCGCCGATAATGGTTTGGGTTTCTCAGATGCTGATCTTACCACTAAGGGAAAGAACCACAATGATGCCTTGCATGTCTCTATAGAATGCAGGGGCACTACTCTTGCTCACGTGTTGGTGGACACCGGTTCTTCCCTGAACGTATTGCCCAAAAAGGCCTTAGACCGGTTGGATTGTGAGGTCCTGGAGTTGAAACCTAGCAACATCATTGTTCGAGCCTTTGACGGATCGAAGAGGATGGTTCATGGAGAAGTAGACATTCCTATTCGTGTTGGTTCCCAATTCTTTGACTCAACATTCTATGTGATGGATATTCGTCCATCCTATTCCTGTTTGCTGGGTCGACCTTGGATTCACAAAGCTGGGGCAGTGACATCCACTCTACACCAGAAGCTCAAGTACCATGTCAGAGGGAAGATTGTCACTGTGCAGGGGGGGGGGGGGGGAAGAATACATGGTTAGTCATCTGAATTTCTTCCGGTATATTGAGATGGACGGGGAGTTTATTGAAACCCCCTTTTAACATTTTGAAGAGGTACCTCCAACATTGGCAGCAGCAGAAGCAGTGGTTGAAGAGAGTTCTCCTTTGAAGATGGCCTCCTTAAAGGACGCCCAGGCTGTAATCGAGAAAGGTGAATGTGCTAACTGGGGCAGGCTCCCTGATTTCACTCCTAAAACTGACAAGTTTGGACTGGGTTTTACTGCAGAGGCTCAGAGGGCTGTGCGCAAAGCTAGGATCGGAAGACCTCCTGTGCTCATCACCAATCCAGGAGTGAATGCTATTGGGGATGAAGACGAAGTGGAAGAATCGGAGTTCGATAGCTGGATCTACCCGACGACTGATGGTGGATTGAACAATTGGACCGCAAAAGATCATACACCTGTTACTTTTGTTACGCAGTAATGAATTCCTTTATTTTTGTTATTTGTAATAAATAATAAACTGAAACTTTATGGCCCGGTGTCTTACCCGGGGCACCGTTGGCTTCATTTGTGAGGGCTTATAACTGTCATCTCCATATATCATGAATAAAGATCTTGGACGTTTTTTCGCATTTCAAATCTTGTGCTCCCTTTCTTTCTTTCTTTCTTTATATATTGCAAAACAGCTATATTTACACACACTCACCCATACAGGTTTCAATCCACTCTGGATCTCACTGGTAATGACTCTGCTACTGCCAGTTATGACTTCGAAAATCCGATCAAATTAGCCGAAGACGAAGGTGAAGATGATTGCGAAGTGCCTGGCGAGCTTGCAAGACTGTTACTCCAGGAAGAGAGGGAAATTCAACCACATGAAGAGCCAGTGGAAACAATAAATCTGGGTACTGAGAGAGATAGGAAAGAAGTCAAGATTGGTGCCAATCTGGAGCTCAGCGTAAAACAACGGTTGACTCAGATGTTACATGATTATGTGGAGATCTTTGCCTGGTCCTACAAAGACATGCCTGGGTTGGATACCGACATTGTGGTCCATCACTTGCCTACCAAGGAAGACTGTCCTCCGGTTAAGCAAAAGGTCCGTCGTATGCGTCCAGAGATGTCTGAGAAGATCAAAGCTGAGGTTATGAAATAGTTTGATGCCGGTTTTCTTGCAGTGACTTCTTACCCTCAGTGGGTTGCCAATGTGGTGCCGGTACCGAAGAAAGATGGTAAGGTCAGAATGTGTGTTGACTACAGGGATCTGAACAGGGCCAGCCCCAAGGATGACTTCCCCCTACCTCACATTGACGTTCTGGTTGACAATACTGCTCAGCACAAGGTGTTCTCCTTCATGGATGGTTTTTCAGGGTATAATCAGATCAAGATGGCTCCCGAAGATATGGAAAAAACTACCTTTGTTACTCAGTGGGGCACCTTCTGCTACAAGGTCATGCCTTTTGGACTGAAGAATGCTGGGGAAACCTACCAACGTGCCATGGTTGCTTTATTTCATGACATGATCCACCATGAGATTGAGGTATATGTCGACGATATGATTGCAAGGTCCCAAACTAAGGAGGAACATCTTGATCATCTGCAGAAATTATTTGACCGTCTGAAACTGTACAAGCTGAGATTGAACCCGAACAAGTGTACCTTCGGGGTAAGGTCTGGAAAGTTGTTGGGCTTCGTCGTAAGTGACAAGGGTATTCAAGTGGACCCTGCCAAGGTTAAAGCCATTCAACAGATGCCAGTTCCCAAGACAGAGAAAGAAGTCAGAGGCTTTCTAGGACATCTGAATTACATTGCCCGGTTCATCTCGCACCTAACTGCTACTTGTGAACCAATCTTCAAGCTGCTGAAGAAAGATCAGGTAGTACGTTGGAATGATGAATGTCAGGCCGCTTTTGACAGAATCAAAGAGTATCTCCAAGAACCACCCATCCTTATGCCACCGGTTGAAGGGAGACCTCTGATACTATACCTGACAGTACTTGACAGCTCAATGGGGTGTGTGTTGGGGCAGCATGACGAGTCTGGCCGAAAAGAGCACGCCATTTATTACCTTAGCAAAAAGTTTACCGACTGCGAGACCCGATACTCACTGCTCGAGAAAAATTGCTGCGCTTTGGTATGGGCTGCTCGCCGGCTGAGACAGTATATGCTGACTCACACTACTCTGTTGATCTCAAAGATGGATCCGATAAAGTACATATTTGAAAAGCCTGCTCTGTCTGGGAGAATAGCAAGATGGCAGATGATCTTGACAGAATACGACATCTAGTACACGACTCAGAAAGCTATCAAAGGAAGTGTATTGGCAGACCACTTGGCACATCAGGCAGTAGACGACTATCAGTCAATGAACTTTGAGTTTCCAGACGAGAGCATCATGATAGTGACTGATTATGAAGTACCTGGACCGGATGAAGGACCTGAGGAAGGATCCCGATGGTCTATGCACTTTGACGGAGCCTCACACGCTTTGGGTAACGGTATCGGCGTTGTAATCATATCCCCTCAAGGCACTCATACTCCACTTACTGCCCGACTATGTTTCAACTGCACCAACAACATGGCGGAGTATGAGGCATGCATCATGGGTCTTCAAGCTGCGGTCGACTTAAGGATCAAGTTTCTGAGTGTCTTCGGAGATTCCGCTCTCGTGATCAATCAGATCAAAGGCGAGTGGGATACGAAACATCCGAATCTTATTCCTTACAAAGAGTGTGTGTTGACATTGATCCCTCATTTCACAAAGATAACTTTTGAACACTTTCCGAGAGAGGAGAATCAGCTGGCGGACGCGTTAGCTACGATGTCTTCCATGTTCAAAGTCAAATGGGACAATGAGGCTCCCCGGGTCATTATCTGGAAACTAGACGAACCGGCATACTGTTGTGACCTTGAGGCTGAGACAGTGACTGAGAAACCCTGGTACTATGAGGTGAAGAGATACTTGGAAGCTCAGGAATACCCTGAAGGTGCATCTGTCAACGATAAGAAGTTTCTGAGAAGGTTCGCAACAAAGTTCTTCCTTAGCAACGGCATTTTGTACAAGCGAAACCATGATTCGACCTTACTGCGTTGTGTGGATAAGACTGAAGCAGAAAGGATCATGGTGGAGCTGCATGAAGGTACCTTCGGAACACATTCTAGTGGACATACCATGACAAAGAAGATCCTTCGGGCAGGATATTTCTGGTCCACAATGGAAGCTGACTGTTACCAACATTCTCGGACATGCCATAAGTGCCAGATTTATGCAGATAAGGTGCATGTACCTCCGGTTCCCCTGAATGTTTTGACAGCACCTTGGCCTTTTGCAATGTGGGGCATAGATATGATCGGCGAGATTAAACCTACGGCATCCAACGGGCATCGCTTCATCCTGGTAGCGATTGATTACTTCACGAAGTGGGTTGAAGCAGCTTCCTATGCCACTGTAACCAAGAATGTCGTGGCACGGTTCATTCGGCATAATCTGATCTGTCGATACGGCGTCCCGGAAAGGATCATTACGGACAACGGTACCAATCTTAATAACAAGATGATCACTGAGCTCTGCGAGCAATTCAAGATACAACACCACAACTCTTCTCCCTACCGGCCGAAGATGAATGGGGCTGTAGAAGCAGCTAATAAGAATATCAAAAAGATTGTGCAGAAGATGACAGTGACCTATAAAGATTGGCACGAGATGTTACCGTTTGCTCTCCATGGGTACCGTACCTCAGCAAGGACGTCAACCGGGGCAACTCCCTTTTCCTTGGTCTACGGCATGGAGGCAGTCTTACCGATTGAAGTGCAGATACCCTCTCTCCGGATAATGAAGGATGCAGATCTGAGCGAAGATGATTGGATCCAGACACGACTTGATCAGTTAAATCTAATTGACGAAAAGAGACTTGCTGCTATTTGTCATGGTCAGACGTATCAAAAACGGATGATCAGGGCATTTAACAAAAAGGTCAGACCACAAGAATATCAAGTTGGGGATCTGGTAATCAAACGTATCATCCTTCCTCAGAGTGATCCAAGGGGCAAATGGACCCCTACGTACGAAGGGCCATTTGTGGTTAAACATGTGTTCTCAGGAGGAGCCATGATCCTAACCACCATGGATGGTGACGACCTTCCTCACCCCGCCAATGCAGACATAGTTAAAAGATACTACGCATGATAAAGGACCCGCTAGGTTGACATACCTAGGAAAAAATTAGGGCTTCCTGGCGAACCAAAAGGGTTCAGGCAAAATGAGGGATGAAATAAAAAAATCTGTACACCCGGCAAGTCGAAAACCTGAAAAGGCGGCTTGGGCAAAAAAGGGTATCCCGGTGGACTGAAAACCCGAAAGGGCGGTCCAGGAAAAAGTTAGGGATTAAAGCGTAATACTATGTCTCATTGGATCACCTTGCATCCAGAATCCGGTATCAACATCAAGTTCAAACGGCATCGATCGATCAGCTTCATCGGCAACTGAGCAGCAAAGTGATGAGATGCTCGAAGATATAAAGGCGATAGTAGAATTGAAACCCAGTGGGATTATTCTTTGCACATAGCTGTTTTGTTTTCTCTTTGTACAAATTGTGTAAACTCTTTTGTTCGGCGGCGTTCTCTTACTAGGACGTCAGCCTCTTGTACATAAAACGCCTATTTACAGGCAAATTCAAAAATCAATATAAATTCACTTTTCAGCTAAAATTTCCAATTGTTTTCCTTTTCTGTTTTGTTTTGCGAAGAATGTCCAAGGTTCAATTTATGATATATGCATTTGACACTGATTGCTAACTCATAAATATTTGCATACGAAACAAAGGATTAATTACAGGTAACATTAGAAACAGGGGCAATAATGAGTTGTCTAAGCGATCTAATTGCTCTATCCACCAAGATACCAAGGTAAGTTCAGCTGAAGAACATAACCAAGATCTCTTAACTCCCCAGAGAGTGAGCCAGCCAGTCAATACACTCTCCCCAAGCAGAGTTATCCTGCCAGCCTTAAGGAAGTTGGGTATCCTCCAGCAGATCTCAACATTCCCCAGCGCAATGTATGAACATTCTTAACAAGCATCCCCGGCAGTCTTGATCTAAGATTGTTCCCCGGCGGTATACAGATATTCAGTGGAGCCACTTCCCCCGTACAGTTCAAAAATTCCCCAGTGCAACCTCAAAGAATTTCCCCAGGAGAGTCCAATCCAAATTTCCCCAGGAGAGTCCAGTCCAAAGATTTCCCCAGGAAATTTTAATCATCTCCCCAGCAGGAAGCTTATCCCCAGTAGATTCTGGAAGCTTATCCCCTGCAGAACACGAACGCGTCTCCCGGCTTTATTCAAAGGTTATTTCCCTACCAGGATATAACTGGGTTTTCCTCAGCCAAAAGCCACGGAAAGATCGTCCTCGGCGAAGTCTTCTCATCCCCAACGGAGTCTATTAAAACTTCAAACATAACAACGGTATCCCCAGCGGAGTTATCATCAACATCCCAGCAAAGTATCTCTCGTCCCACAGAGTATTGTTCCCTAGCAAGGTCGCTAGAATAACTTTCCCCCGCAGAGTAATCTCCAAGTTTATTCCCCAACGGAGTCATCTTCTCCTACCGGTATTCTTGCAACCATCATTCCCCGGTGGAAACAGCAAAGCTCTATTCACATCAGCCCAGGATTTAACTTCCCGGCATCCGTCAAGGATTTATTTTCCTAAGACGAAAACATACCTTCATAAACATCGCATTTCCATACATTATAGCATGCATATACGCATCATGAACATATAATCTCATCACGCATGTCATACATCATAACATCGCATACAACTAACGTTTTGTCTTTTCAGGACAAAAGTTAATACAAAGATAATTACTATCAACGGTCGCAACTAAAGATCCGATTCCTGTATCTCGCCAGGGTGTATCTGTTGACGATCAATACCAGACCCGATTCCTGTATCTTGCCAGGGTGCGTCTGAAGAGTTTGAGGATCCAATTCCTGTATCTTGCCAGGGTGTATCTGTTGACGACTAGCATTACCAGACCCGATTCCTGTATCTTGCCAGGGTGCGTCTGAAGAGTTTGAGGATCCGATTCCTGTATCTTGCCAGGGTGTATCTGTTGACGACTAGCATTACCAGACCTGATTCCTGTATCTTGCCAGGGTGCGTCTAAAGAGTTTGAGGATCTGATTCCTGTATCTTGCCAGGGTGTATCTGTTGACGACTAGCATTACCAGACCCGATTCCTGTATCTTGCCAGGGTGCGTTTGAAGAGTTTGAGGATCTGATTCCTGTATCTTGCCAGGGTGTATCTGTTGACGACTAGCATTACTAGACCTGATTCCTTTATCTTGCCAGGGTGCGTCTGAAGAGTTTAAAGATCCGATTCCTGTATCTTGCCAGGGTGTATCTGTTGACGACTGTATTCTCCGGACTCGATTCCTGTATCTCGCCAGGGCACGTCTGAAGAGTTTAAAGATCTTATTCCTGTATCCATCCAGGGCGCATCTACACAAAGAGTTTGAAGACCAACTCCTGTAACAGGCCAGGTAATCATTTTCTTTATCAGGTACGCAAGTTCTCGCTAAGGAAACTCTTACGCGATCGACACCCAACATGGCATCTGTAAGCCCATCTTCCTATCCATCACCTCTCAACATGGCATCTGTAAGCCCATCTTCCTATCCATCAGTCTCCAAATGGCATCTATAAGCCCATTCCCACCATCACACTGCTAACATGTGAGCGCAAATTTCTGGGCACTCTAGTGTACAATCATCTTCTACCCTCGGATTACGAAAGGCACGCCAGCCAATCTACATCCTCAGGTCTAAGAAGATTGAACAGGGTCAACTGTTGTACCCCAAAATTTGCCCTCCCATATTCTTCAAGATTTGCCAAGATCATGCTTCAAAATCTCCCAAGGGTTGCACAGTCCAATTGCCTCCTAACACAGTCAAAATTAGGGTTTTGGTTCTGGCAAAGAATTTGAGGTTTCCAAGGGTCCAATCAAGTCCCACATGCCTACATACATTGTCAAGCATCCATATGCCAAGTTTCAAGACTCACAGCACCAGATTGCACAGTCAAAAACCCTAATTGCTTCACAGTCAACTGCAGGGGCAAAATGGTCATTTGACAGTCAAAAGTCCAAAATTTTGGTCAACATCTTATTTTGAAGCCACAAACAACATTTGGTCAATTCTTGATCATGATTCTCAAAGCATGGCTCAAAAAGTCTCAAGATGCAAAAGTTTCCATTTTTGGACAGTTGAAAAAGTCAACTGCAAATTGACCAAGGCATAACTTCCACATGGTTTATCATAAAAATCCCATCCAAAGCTCATTTTGAAGAGAATGACATTTCCTAAAACTCATATTCACACTTCAAGTCCAAGAAATTCTCTCACAAAATGTTATCAATCTCAACATTATGGGTCATTTTCAAAAGTCAACAAAAAGGCACTTTAAGTCAAAGACCATAACTTGAGATTGGTAAATCAAAATGATATGGGACCAAAGGCATTGGTTATAGGACTTCAAGACCTTTCCAAAATGTCCAAGAACATGATCAAAGCTTAAAAATTGAGAAAGATAGGCCTTGTGGAAGTTGGGAAATTTTTGGGAATTTTGGAAAGTCAACTTTGCTTCAAATGCCTCAAAATTGCTAATGGGCCTCAATTTCTTCCATGAATCATTATCCAAAGGCCATGCACGACCCATTAAGCTAAAAGGGAGTTATTTTCTTATTTTTAATTAATTAATTGAATTTTTAATCCTATTAATTCATTTAATTAAAATTAATTATGAGAAAAATACTAAATCATGTGTTTTGAATCTTTTTGTGCAGCATTTTCATCCATTATGAATCAAATATTTCGTGCACATTCAAAAAGGCAAGATTTCTCATGATTGGCAATAGTTTCATGGCAAAAAGATTGAAAATGATATCATGGAAAATCAAATCTCCAAATCATCAATGCATGGATTATAGGTTGGTTTTTCAAACCTAATTCACTCACATACATAAGCATAATCAAAACCTAATGCCTTGGACACAAGAAGCTGCGCAGAAGAGAAAGAACAAGATTGCATTTTTTGACAAAAAAGTGGAAAACTGTTTTGATACTTAGAGCTCGTTTCAAAGCCTAAAAGCTATTCCAAAAGCTTGCTAAGACATCCAGGAAGGGATTGCAATCAAGAACACAACCCCTGACCTCAAGAATTGGTAGAACCACGTTGCGTTTGTTCATAAAATTTTCATAATCGTGTTTCGTTTTCCATGCATTGTTTGTGATTTTTAACCATTGATTTACACTAACATGAATGTCCTGAAGCTATTGGTGTCCTTGAATTGAACTAATAATGCTTGTATAGAAAGTTACCATTAACGCTTGCTAGGGTTTCTGAAGTTCCAAAAGAGGGTTTTCCACATATGGTAAAATCAGGCCACGAAACCTATACCATTGAAATCAGGCCATCCAAACGAACTGAACTCACCCATCGCGCCCTTTTTATGCTTGCCTATATCCTATTCGCTATTTTTCAGGTTGAAGTTTAGTGGGGGTTTAAAACCCCCGCTATTTGATATTAGTTACAGGAAAAAGAGGAAGACGAAGCTTATGTGTCTGAGCATGGTTGGGTAGTTTAAACATTGGCGCGTTTTTTTGTTATTCCAGCATAATATTGTTTATTCTATTATATTAATCCCATTCCATTATACATACAAACTAACGCGTTGGTTCAGTTGGCTGTTGTGTTGGCATGCAGGTACTGGGACCTGGGTTCGATTCCCAGGTCCCCCACTTCTTCCATAATATTTTTCTTAATATGCTTCTATGCAGTGTGCTCTCAAAGGTTCATCATGCACCCTCGCCTGCTTGCTTGCCACGCGCCCAGGGGATCTCATCCAAAGGCAATCATGTGAATTCCACCATGGACCTCAGTTAACCATTCCACATACACGCGCCGGAAAGTCCAAAAGGCATGGCCTTCTTGGGCCAAATTGCTCAAACAAGCCTCCCAAATTGGGTCAGACACCCCACTGTTTGTATTTTTTTTTCTTCTCTCCTTTTCTTTTCTCTTAAATTATTTTAATTGTTTTTTTCTTTTAATTCACAAAATATAATTTTCATAATAAAAATCAAAACTAAAAAATATGTTAATTAATTAATGCATTAATATTTTTATAAATAAATTTTTAATAATCAACTTAGTAAAATTAGGTTAAAATTTTAATATTTTTCTTAAATAACTAAAAAATGTAGAAATTAGGTTTTTAGCATTTTTATTCTCTTTTCTTAATAAATAACTTTTTCTTATTATTATTATTATTAATTATTAACTAATTTTGTAAATACCCATGTAATTAAATAATTAGTATAAATTAGGTTAAAACTTTAATCTTTTTCTTTAATAATTTAAAATGTTTAGAATTAGGGTTTCTTTTAATTTTAATTTTTCTTCATTTCATTAAATACAAAAAAACATTTTTTTTCTTATTAAATAATTGATTAGCCTTTTTAATTTCATTTAATTTCTTTAAAGGGTCCAACGCCCTCGCACATTCGATTCTAATTTCTTTTCGCGCGTTTGTTCTTATTTTTTCATTTTGAATATAATGTAATTGCTCAAGCCTTGTAATAGTAATTAGGAAATTTATTTATTTTCCGCATTTTATTAAAAAATGGGTCTTTGTTAATTTGGCGATGTATAGACCCGCGCCTTGTAATAGCGTAGGACTTTATTTTCTGTACTTTAATTTCCGCACCTTTAAACTGCTAATCACATGAAAGAATGAATGGCCCAAATAAAATCAAAGCGTAGCTCACCCAATGCATGATCAAGATAAAACATAATTGAAAATGACACACAATTCACACACCACTCTTAGGGTACGCCTCACTGTTGCCTTGCCCCTCGAAACGTGGTCGTCGAGTATGGAACGTTTTAGTAAGTCCTTATGTCCATGTCCATGGCATAAGGGTAGCTTCTAAGGTGTCCTACTGTTGCTCTGGTGACCACACTGTCCCTAACAAACGAATTGACCCGAACACCTCCAACGGTGGTGCTACCTACCTCTCAATGGTGGGATGGTACTACCTTAAGGACATTTACACAGCCTAATTCCTTAGGGTAGGTAGATGACTCATAGATACTTTCTCTAATTCAAAAGAAATCAAAACTTCTTTTCACACCGACACTCTTCAAAAAGCTTTCAAAAACAACTTTTCAAACACTCTTGAGGACTGATACAAGAGTCGATCTGAAACTTTCAAAGAAACTTTTTCAAACCCACTCACACTTGAAAAGCAAACAACATTTTGAAAACACAATGAGCAAGTATCTAAGAGCCCATGGATAACCATGGATAGAAAGGGTGCTAACACCTTCCCTTTCTATAAATCTACCTCCCGAACCGAGAAACAATCTCATAAGGAATTTTTCTGTGCTTTTGTCCTTTCCATGTTGGAGAAAATAAAAGACGGTGGCGACTCTTGCTTACCGCGACATTTCGCGAACCAGCGTTAAACAGTCAGTTCCAGATCCACCGTTCACACTCACCATACTTCAACGGAAGCTGCTTCTCATAATTTCAAAGTTGTTAAAGGAAATAGTGGTCATTGTATCTCAATTTATCTTTTCCATTATATATTACCATTTTCCAAACTTTGTAATCATCTGTGGAGTCTCTCCATTCGCAGACTACCATTCTATCAATAAAATTTGAGCTTTTACCCAATTCTTTGTAATTCTTATTTTATTCAGCTTACAAAGACTCCGTTTATTATTGATAATAATTTTAAAACAAAAATATTAAATAACAAAATTATTTTTCGAAAAGAATTTACAAATTACTTTTACTTTAGATTTTATGATTCAAGAGGAAAACAAAAGTGGTGACCCCAGGAATGGACAGACTCCAGTAATTTTTGGGAAGTTTTGTTCCCCCCAGGAGGTTTTCTCAGGTCGTTTTTGCTGGTAGACGCGTGATTTTTGTATATTGAAGATGATACCAATTGGCGTAAGGTGTGGTATTTGGTTTGTGATCCCAGTGTCCCCAGTCAAGTCCTGGTTCATTCTTATTTTATTTTTGGGTTTTCATGGTCTGAAGTCTCTATCCCAGATTCCCCAGCGAAGTTTTCCCTCATATGACAAAAGATCTTGTTCCCTTGGTGTGCAAAGATGGAACTATTTGCAAAATGTCGCTCTTTCTGCAGTATTGACATTATTGTTGGTATTTATTTCCCAGGCAACTAGACCAGGGCAGTATGTTTTTCTAAGAAGTGTTTAGATAGTTGTCAACCCTTTGGGTTTTCACCCGCCAAGTGCTGGGTTTGATTTAAAATCCCCATGAGTTTGAACTTTTTCTATAATGTTGACTTCTTGATTCCCCGGGAAGGTTATCCCAGGGGATCTTTTGTTGGAATAAGTTTTCATGATATGAAGACTAAATCCAATATTCTCCAGTGAACGCTTTGCTATTTGGTAGAAGTCTTTTCTACCCGTGCATGCTGAGATTTGACTCATTTACGAAGCATCTCCCTTTTGGCAATACTTGCATTTTATTTGATTTCCCGATAATCAGGAAAGGGAAATGTTTTATTTAAGAAGTGTTGAGGCATTTGTTAGTTTTTTTGGTTTTTCACCCGCCAAGTGTTGGGTTTGATTTCAAATCCCTATAATTTTGATTTCTTGTTGTTATGTTTGACTTCTTAACTCCCCAAGTTGTTATCTCCATGAGGTTTCATACTTTTTCCCCAGAAAAGTTGGTGCAATACTTACTCTCAATATTGAGGAACGTATATTGGTTTCCCCTCTTCGATGTGGTGTTGGTCTCCCCAATAAAGTCAGCACGAGGTCCCCAGTTGATGTCTCGATGATGAGGCGTTATCTCCCCTAGTGAAGTCTGTATGATATTTCCCCAACGAAGTCAGCTCAAAATCCTCAGTTGATGTTTTGTCGATATGGTTTCCATCTGCCTTATTTGAAATCAGTATTGCAATCCCCAGTAGAAGTGCGGACCGTGAAAACATTTGTTTCCCCATTGAAGTTTGTGTGTTATTCCTCGGTGAAGCCTGGAGAAGGATGTTATATCCCTATATCTGTACTGTTTTATCGCTATGATTTGTTTACTTCTGAATTATGTTCCTTCCCAGTGAAGTTAAGCCGCAAAATAGGATTTTGTTTCCTTGTTTGATGCTTATTTTTCTTATGGAATGTTCATCTTGGGTGTGATTTAGCCGAGTATTAGTTGTGCCCGAGTTGGTTTTGCCTAGTTATTCCCAGTGTTAAATGTCTATTTTGTCAGCATATACATGATAACACTCATACATTCATACATACATCATGCATAGTTAAATTTAGCAAATCATTACTCATTCACATTCATTAATATTTTGTTGACATATTACCCTGTTTTGCAGAGTTGTGTTGTCCTCTCAACAATAGAGTGTCAGCCTTAAGCAGAAAGTGTATATTCTTTCAATTTCCCCACTGAGTTATCCCTCGTGGAAGATTTTTACTTTAGCCTTCCTGTACAGCTCTTTGTCTAGATAGGTTGGGTTTCCTTCTTGAGTTTATTTCTCAAAGGATGTATTTTGGTTGACTGTTTCACTCCAGTTTATTTCTGGTTTGAATCTTTGGTTCCCAGCAATATTATTACTTTGGATTTCTGCGAGCTTCGAGCATTGGTTTGAGAATGTGCATTTATTTTTCACGAGAAAACTTTTATATCCTCAGTAGGAATATGTTGGCATTTCCCCAGGAAGCCATATTTCTTTCCCCAGGAAGCCATATTTCATTCCCCAGGAAGCCATATTTCATTCCCCACGAAGTCACATTGCTTTCCCCACGAAGTCATATTTCTTTCCCCAGGAAGCCATATTTCATTCCCCAAGAAGCCATATTTCATTCCCCAGGAAGTCATATTGCTTTCCCCAGAAAGTCATTTTTACAATCCTTCCTATAACAACAAGTAGCAGGTCTCTTTATTTGAGCAACTTATACTTCCCCGTGTTACTTTTTTTTCCATCTTCTCTATGAGTGGATAGTTTGCAGTTCATTGTCAAATTACTCCAGTGGATGGCAAGTCTTTCAATATCGCAGGAACAATTCATTGTGAAATCTTTGTAAGTGATAGTCTCTTTATTTGAGACAGCTTATATATTATCCTTTCCAGGCAGAATGTCTTGGTTAAAGAAGAAGTTGAGACCCGTTCTAGGTGAAACGCTAGAATTTTGGGAAAACTTGTTATCTTTTTGCTACCTTCAGTGAACATTGGTAGTTCACCGTCAGTGAACGTCGGTGCTATGATATTTCTTTTCTCTCTACCTTCAATGAAAGTTGGTAGTTCACCATCAGTGAACGTTGGTGATTGTTATCTTTTTGCTACCTCCAGTGAATGTTGGTAGTTCATCATCAGTGAACGTCGGTGCTATGATATTTCTTTTCTCTCTACCTTCAGTGAAAGTTGGTAGTTCACCATCAGTGAACGTTGGTGATTGTTATCTTTTTTCTACCTTCAGTGAATGTTGGTAGTTCACCATCAGTGAACGTTGGTGCTATGATATTTCTTTTCTCGCTACCTTCAGTGAAAGTTGGTAGTTCACCATCAATGAACGTTGGTGATTGTTATCTTTTTGCTACCTTCAGTGAATGTTGGTAGTTCACCGTCATGAACGTCGGTGCTATGATATTTATTTTCTCTCTACCTTAAGTGAAAGTTGGTAGTTCACCATCAGTGAACGTTGGTGATTATTATATTTTTTCTACCTTTAGTGAATGTTGGTAGTTCACCGTTAGTGAATGTCGGTGCTATGATATTTCTTTTCTCTCTACCTTCAGTGAAAGTTGGTAGTTCACCATCAATGAACGTTGGTGATTGTTATCTTTTTGCTACCTTTAGTGAAGGTTGGTAGTTCACCATCAGTGAACGTCGGTGCTATGATATTTCTTTTCTCTCTACCTTCAGTGAAAGTTGGTAGTTCACCATCAGTGAATGTTTGTGATTGTTATCTTTTTGCTACCTTCAGTGAATGTCGATAGTTCACCGTCAGTGAACGTCGGTGCTGATATTTCTTTTCTCTCTACCTTCAGTAAAAGTTGGTAGTTCACCATCAATGAACGTTGGTGATTATTATCTTTTTGATACCTTCAGTGAATGTTGGTAGTTCACCGTCAGTGAACGTCGGTGCTATGATATTTCTTTTCTCTCTACCTTCATTGAAAGTTGGTAGTTCACCATCAGTGAATGTTGGTGATTGTTATCTTTTTGCTATCTTCAATAAACGTTGGTAGTTCACCGTTGGTAGTTCACCGTTAGTGAACGTCGGTGTTATGATATTTATTTTCTCTCTACCTTCAATGAACCTTGGTAGCTAACCGTTAGTGAGTGTCAGTGTTGTTATTCTTTTCTCTTTCTACCTTCAGTGAACGTTGGTAGTTTCGCCTTCAGTAAAAGTTGGTGTATCCTTTGGTCTTGTACCATTATTAGAGCCGGGTCTTTTTGATTCACCAGGGATTTATTTTCTTGACCGGGTTTCTCTTTTGATCCTTATTTACTTGTATACATCCCCAGTGGTGTTTTTCATCCCTTTGAAGTTGTTCATATGCATTCATACTCATAAGCATTGCATGGCATCTTAGGTCCAAAAATAGGGTTTGTTTTATATTTAAGTATCTTTGATCACGTCGACACAAAGATTTTTAACCTTCGTATCTCCGGATAGAAGAAACTTAAATAAGGGTAGTTGTTGTACCCCAATTTTTTCCCCTAAGATCCCTTCATCATACCATATTGATTCAATCACAACAAGACCACATTAGGGCTTTTGGTTCTCCTCCCTATCTTTAGCTTTGCTCTTTGAGGAATCACCAGGCACCTTGACTTATTTTTCTTTTGTGATCATGTATGTTTTGTTTTGAATTTCCTTTTAATTAATAAAATGCAATGTTGGTTTCTCTTACTTGTTAATAATGTAGGTAAAGGCAATGTGGCTTAGCAAATTGATCCATGGGTTCATGAATTTATTTCCATGTCCTAGTCAATAAAGCTTAAGAAATTCAAACCTCACCATTGAAGTTGTTTTGGAATAAATGGCATGGCAAGTTTATTTTGGTTCACCATATTTCAAAGTTATCAAGATTGATTCAAAAGTACAAGGGGTTGATTGAAGAAGTTGTCATGGTTGGACAAGGCCTTGTTCCCATTGGTCACAAGTATATATTTCTCTAAATTATCAAGATATGGAAGTGGTTTTGATTGCTATGAGTTCTCATTATCATCCTCAACAACTCCTATCTATAAAGCAAAAGTCTTGGTACAAGAAGGTTGTTTAAAATTGTCAAAGTTCCTCAAAGCATTTTCTTGATCTAGGAGCTAGGGTTTTGAACTTCAAATAAGTATATCTTGCTCATCTTTTGGTATTTTTTAGTGATTCCCAAAACATCCTTCTCTTCAAAGGGTTACTGTTAAATCACTTCAAAAGTTTCAAGGAGTTTTCATGTGGAAGAAACTTGGTGATGAAGAAAGATTACAAGTCCTCTAGATGAACCCTCAAATCTCTCCATGTGACTTCAAATGACCATAACTTGGTCAATCTTTATCACCTTTGTAACACCCCGTTTTCAATTAATTGATTTATTTAAATTTGGGAATTTATTTTATTAGAATTAATAAAATAAAAAGAATTATTTATTTTGGAGTATTTGAGGAAAATAAAAGAAATAAGGAATATTGGGATTTTTATGTTATTGGGCTTAGATGTTGTTAGTAAAGAGTGGGGGTGCAGAGAAATAAAGTTATGTTTGGGACTTAGGCCATTTTCTCATTTTTGGTTTTCACGTAAGAACAGAAGTTGGAATTTGGGAAAATAGAGCTCTGAAGAACGGAGAACGAAGAACATCGCCCAAGAACTCAAAGCTGCTAATTGATAAGGTAAGGGGGGTTTATACTCGATTTATATTTGTTTATGGGTTTATGTACGGTTGATTCGGGTAATCGTAGGAATTCCCAATTGTTAGATGTTTCTAGGGATCGATAACTGTAGGACTGAACCTTGTTAGAAAAGGGTTAGGTTCCCAATTTTTATGAATCGATTAAGAGTTTTAGGTCCCAAATGAGGAATTGAGAGTATATATCATGATCGTGAATTTACCTTGGAAGTTGTAGGGATAACCTCCGTGTCAGTAGATTTCCCCAAAAGGACGGTTAGTTTCCGATTAAGGTTATTATGATAATCGTTGGTAACTCGGATATTGTGGTGTTGTTGTGAATTGTACAAACTCGAGGCGTTAAGTGCTGAAATGCGCGTTTTGGCGGACGTTTCCCCGCGTTTGGACTGCTGTTTTCTGAGCTGCTGCAGTTTCAGGAAAATCCTGTGCGCGCTCAACAACACGGGCCGTGTTGCACAACACGGGTGCCCGTGTTGCTCCTCTGAGTTGGAAGGGGTGTGCTCCTGGTTGCACGACACGGGCCGTGTTGCACAACACGGGTACCCGTGTCAGAGCCCCTGTACTGATAAAATTAAAATGTGCATTTTTCTGGACGTTCTGCACAACACGGGCCGTGTTGCACAACACGGGTGCCCGTGTTGCTCTGCTGTGATGAGTTTCTGAATTTTTGATTTCAGTGTTTTGACGTTGGATTTTTATTGCCATGCTTTTAGATATGTTATCGAGCATGAAATATGATATAATTGATGTGATTGGTTGATGTTTGAATAGTATGCTGAGTGATTACATGCTATCCGTAACTTGATATGATTGATGTTTAAATGGTATGCTGAGTGGTTACATGCTATTTCATATCATGTTATGTTTGATATTGTTGATGTGCATGATATGTTGATCGATGTTCATAGTATGCTGAGTGTTACATACTTACATATCATGTTGCATTTGTTAATTCCCATTGTGTGGAATTAACATGGTGGCCAATATACGTGTCCGCGATTTAATGGAACGTTGAGGTGGTAGCCGTGTCCGCGATATAATGGAACGGTGAGTTATCCGTGACCCGCGATTTAATGGGGCGGTGTAGTGGTACCACATGCATGGGTGTGTTGCATTACTCGAATATAACATGAATGGATGATTTTTCCAATGTTATATTTGATTGTTTGTATGCACGTATGATTTGATAAATGGTTGACGATGTTTGATGAATAATTGCAAATATGAAAAGCAATATGTCATGGATATATGAATTGTAAAGGTTTTGTAAACTATGAAATATGCTATTGATTGGGTGATGCTTATGATTTCGTGAATTGATTGTTATGAATGTATAACCAAATGTATATTTGAGAAGCTCACCCTTACTGTTGAATATTTCAGATTGAGGAGCTTCGCTCAGGTGCTTGGCGAAGGCTTATCGTGTCTAGTTTAGTTTCGTTTTAGTATGTCCGGGTCATGCTCTGATAGTTGTAACTCCGGGAACGTTTGGTTGTCGAGCTGCTTTAGTCAGACTCGTTTATCTTCTTTAATTGTTATAATATGACGTTGACTTTTCCAGGTGTTAATCCCTGATGATTTTGGAAAATATTATAACGTTTGATTTTATTAAATAAATTATTCCGCTGTGTAGACATGTATGAGTTACCACTTAAATTATGCATGACAGGAAATTATTTTATTAAAAGAGAATTGTAGCATTCCTCGATTTTTACATGTACTCTGAGTTTATAATTTTTAATATTTGCGAAAATTATATGCGGGTTTTAGAGGGTGTTACAATAGTGGTATCAGAGCATAGTCGGTCGTTGTGACCAGAGTCTTGAGTCAGTCATTCCTTTTCGTATGCGACTAGTGCAAGGTAACACTGTCGATATTGTATTCTGATGTGGAGTATGTTTTAATTCTAAGGAATATGGCTGGAAGAGGTAATGGACGAAATGATGCTGCACTAGCTGAGGCTTTGGGGATGTTAGCTGGTGTACTTGCTGGAAACCCAACTGGAGGCGTGATTGGTGCTGATAGGCAATTGGGAAATTTCCAAAGGAACAATCCTCCGTTGTTCAAAGGTACACATGACCCTGAAGGTGCTCAGAAGTGGCTGAAGGAAATTGAAAGGATTTTCCATGTGATTGACTGTGCCGAAGATCTGAAAGTCAGATATGGTACGCATATGTTGGCAGAAGAGGCCGACGACTGGTGGGTTGCCACAAGGACCGAAATGGTTCAGGATGGAGAGGCACTGACTTGGGCTAACTTCAGAAGGGCTTTTCTGAGGAGGTACTTTCCTGAAGATGTTCGGGGAAGAAAGGAAATTGAATTTTTGGAGCTTAAGCAGGGCAATCTGACTGTTAGTGAGTATGCTACTAAGTTCACTGAGCTGGCAAAGTATTATGCACACTACAACAATGATGAGGCTGGAGAATTCTCTAAATGTATTAAATTTGAGAATGGTCTCCGAGATGAGATTAAGCAGGGAATCAGGTACCAGCGTATTCGTAGATTTTCTGATCTGGTGGATTGTAGCAGAATCTTGGAAGAAGATATTACCAAGAATCGGTCGTCTCACTCTCGTGGAGCTGTTGATAAAAGAGGGAAGCAACATATGGACCGTGGCAAGCCATATGGTAGAGATAACCAGAGATCAGGCGGTTGGAAAAGGCCTAGCGGGGGAGATTCTAAGGCTCCTATCAGATGCTACAGGTGTGGTGAGTCTGGTCATCACATTCGAGATTGCAAGAGTGATGAGAAGAAGTGCTATAAATGTGGAAAGGCTGGTCATTTGTCTATTGATTGCAAAGGGAAGTCTGTTACTTGTTACAATTGTGGCGAAGAAGGTCACATTCGTCCGCAGTGTCCTAAGCCTAGGAAGGATCAGTCAAGTGGAAGAGTGTTCGCTTTGTCTGGATCTGAGACTACTCCAGAGGATCGATTGATTAAAGGTACGTGTTTTATTCATGGCACACCTTTAGTTGCAATTATTGATACTGGTGCAACTCATTCTTTCATTTCTTTGGATTGTGCTGAGAGGTTGAAACTGGACATATCTGGTATGCGAGGTAGCATGGTTGTTGATACTCCTGCATCGGGTTCAGTGACAACTTCACTTGTATGTAGGAATTGTCCTATTGAGATTTTTGGTAGAGGTTTCGGTATGGATTTAGTGTGCCTACCGCTTGAACAAATTGATATTATCCTTGGGATGAACTGGTTGGAATTTAACCGGGTTCATCTGAACTGTTTTGCTAAGACGGTGATTTTTCCAGAAGCAGTTGGTGTCGAGGATTTGACTATGACTGCTAGGCAGGTACAAGAAGCAATGGAAGATGGTGCTAACGTGTTTATGTTACTTGCTTCGTTAGATGCAACGGGAAAGGTCAGGAGTGGTGAATTGCCAGTGGTGTGTAATTTTCCAGAAGTCTTTCCGGATGATGTTGGTGAATTACCTCCTGAGAGAGAGGTGGAATTCTCTATAGATTTAATTCCTGGTACGAGACCGGTGTCGATGGCGCCATATCGTATGTCTGCGTCTGAGTTGGCAGAATTGAAGAGTCAGTTGGAAGATTTACTGGAGAAGAAGTTTATTCGTCCAAGTGTTTCACCTTGGGGTGCTCCGGTATTGTTGGTTAAGAAGAAAGAAGGTTCTATGAGACTGTGTGTTGATTACAGGCAATTGAACAAGGTAACCATTAAGAATCGGTATCCGTTACCGAGGATTGATGATTTGATGGATCAACTAATTGGAGCTAGTGTATTCAGTAAGATTGACTTGAGATCTGGATATCATCAGATTCGTGTGAAAGCGGAAGATATTCAGAAGACTGCTTTTCGAACGAGATATGGGCATTATGAATATTCTGTTATGCCGTTCGGAGTTACAAATGCACCTGGTGTTTTCATGGAATACATGAATAGGATTTTTCATCCGTATCTGGATAAGTTTGTCGTAGTTTTTATTGATGACATTCTGATTTATTCCAAGAATGACGAAGAGCATGCGGAACATCTCAGAATTGTGTTAGAGTTGTTGAAAGATAGGAAGTTGTATGCAAAGTTGTCCAAATGTGAGTTCTGGCTAAATGAAGTTAGTTTTCTTGGACATGTGATTTCTAAGAATGGTATTGCAGTGGATCCTACAAAAGTAGAAGCGGTATCTCAGTGGGAAGCGCCGAAGACTGTTTCTGAAATCAGAAGTTTTCTTGGTCTTGCAGGTTATTACAGAAAGTTTATCGAAGGATTCTCAAAGTTAGCATTGCCGTTGACGAAGTTGACTCGTAAAGGACAAGCGTTTATTTGGGACTCTGATTGTGAGAAGGGTTTCCAAGAATTGAAGCGGAGATTGACAAGTGCTCCTATTCTGATTTTGCCGAATCCGGTGGAATCTTTTGTGGTCTATTGTGATGCATCTCTGTTGGGTTTAGGTGGTGTTTTGATGCAGAATCAGCAGGTAGTTGCGTATGCTTCGAGACAGTTGAAGGTTCATGAAAGGAACTATCCTACTCATGACTTAGAGTTGGCAGCAGTTGTGTTTGTCTTGAAATTGTGGAGACATTATCTGTATGGTTCGAGGTTTGAAGTGTATAGTGATCATAAGAGTTTGAAGTATCTTTTCGATCAGAAAGAGCTCAATATGAGGCAAAGAAGGTGGTTGGAATTTCTCAAAGATTACGATTTTGGTTTGAATTACCATCCTGGTAAGGCAAATGTGGTTGCAGATGCTTTGAGCAGGAAATCCTTGCATATGTCTATGATGATGGTTCGTGAATTGGATTTAATTGAGCAATTCCGAGATTTGAGTTTGGTTTGTGAAAGTACTCCGAAGTGTGTTCGTTTGGGTATGTTGAAACTTACTAGTGGTATTCTAGAAGAGATCAGAATCGGGCAGAAATCCGATGTTAATTTAGTTGATAAATTGACATTGATCAACCAAGGTCAAGGTGGTGAGTTTAGGATTGATGAAATTGATGTTATGAGGTTTGGCGATAGAGCTTGTGTTCCTGATGTCGCAGAAATCAAGAAGAGTATATTAGAGGAAGGACATCGCAGTGGGATGAGTATTCATCCGGGTGCCACGAAAATGTATCATGATTTGAAGAAATTGTTTTGGTGGCCGGGAATGAAAAAGGAAATAGCTGAATTTGTGTATGCATGTTTAATCTGTCAGAAATCGAAGATTGAGCATCAGAAGCCGTCTGGATTTATGCAACCAATGTTTATTCCAGAATGGAAGTGGGATAGTATTTCTATGGATTTTGTATCTGGGTTGCCGAGGACTCCTATGAATTGTGAAACGATATGGGTCGTTGTGGATAGGTTGACTAAGTCTGCTCATTTTATACCGGTGCGAATGGATTACTCAATGGAGAGATTGGCACAGTTATATATTGAGAAAATAGTGAGTTTGCATGGAGTTCCTTCTAGTATTGTGTCAGATAGAGATCCGAGGTTCACTTCGAAATTTTGGGAAGGATTGCAGAAGGCTTTGGGTACTAAATTGAGGTTGAGTTCAGCTTACCATCCTCAGACTGATGGACAGACGGAGAGGACGATTCAATCGTTGGAAGATTTATTGCGTGCTTGTGTTTTAGAGCAGGGTGGAGCTTGGGATAGCTATTTGCCGTTGATTGAATTTACTTATAACAATAGTTACCATTCGAGTATTGGTATGGCTCCGTTTGAGGCATTGTATGGTAGACGGTGTAGAACACCTTTGTGTTGGTATGAATCTGGAGAGAGTTCGGTAGTTGGGCCAGAGATTGTTCAGCAGACTACTGAAAAGATCAAATTGATTCAAGAGAAGATGAGAGCTTCTCAGAGTCGTCAGAAAAGTTATCATGATAAGAGGAGAAAGGATTTAGAATTCAGTGCTGGAGATCATGTGTTTATGAGAGTTACTCCGATGACGGGTATTGGTCGAGCGTTGAAATCCAAGAAGTTGACTCCGCGTTTCATTGGTCCGTTTCAGATTACGGAAAGAGTTGGAGAAGTTGCTTATCGTATTGCTTTACCTCCGAGACTTGCGAATTTGCACGATGTTTTTCATGTTTCTCAGCTGAGGAGATACATTCCAGACCCATCTCATGTAATCCAAATAGATGATGTACAGGTGAGAGATAACCTGACAGTAGAAACATTGCCTATGAGGATAGAAGATCGGGAAGTGAAACAGTTAAGAGGAAAAGAGATAGCATTAGTGAAGGTTGCTTGGGGAGGTCCAGCAGATGGAAATATCACTTGGGAGCTGGAGAGCCAGATGAAAGAGGCTTATCCTGAGCTGTTCGTCTAAGGTATATTTTCGAGGACGAAAACTCTTTTAGTGGGGGAGAGTTGTAACACCCCGTTTTCAATTAATTGATTTATTTAAATTTGGGAATTTATTTTATTAGAATTAATAAAATAAAAAGAATTATTTATTTTGGAGTATTTGAGGAAAATAAAAGAAATAAGGAATATTGGGATTTTTATGTTATTGGGCTTAGATGTTGTTAGTAAAGAGTGGGGGTGCAGAGAAATAAAGTTATGTTTGGGACTTAGGCCATTTTCTCATTTTTGGTTTTCACGTAAGAACAGAAGTTGGAATTTGGGAAAATAGAGCTCTGAAGAACGGAGAACGAAGAACATCGCCCAAGAACTCAAAGCTGCTAATTGATAAGGTAAGGGGGGTTTATACTCGATTTATATTTGTTTATGGGTTTATGTACGGTTGATTCGGGTAATCGTAGGAATTCCCAATTGTTAGATGTTTCTAGGGATCGATAACTGTAGGACTGAACCTTGTTAGAAAAGGGTTAGGTTCCCAATTTTTATGAATCGATTAAGAGTTTTAGGTCCCAAATGAGGAATTGAGAGTATATATCATGATCGTGAATTTACCTTGGAAGTTGTAGGGATAACCTCCGTGTCAGTAGATTTCCCCAAAAGGACGGTTAGTTTCCGATTAAGGTTATTATGATAATCGTTGGTAACTCGGATATTGTGGTGTTGTTGTGAATTGTACAAACTCGAGGCGTTAAGTGCTGAAATGCGCGTTTTGGCGGACGTTTCCCCGCGTTTGGACTGCTGTTTTCTGAGCTGCTGCAGTTTCAGGAAAATCCTGTGCGCGCTCAACAACACGGGCCGTGTTGCACAACACGGGTGCCCGTGTTGCTCCTCTGAGTTGGAAGGGGTGTGCTTCTGGTTGCACGACACGGGCCGTGTTGCACAACACGGGTACCCGTGTCAGAGCCCCTGTACTGATAAAATTAAAATGTGCATTTTTCTGGACGTTCTGCACAACACGGGCCGTGTTGCACAACACGGGTGCCCGTGTTGCTCTGCTGTGATGAGTTTCTGAATTTTTGATTTCAGTGTTTTGACGTTGGATTTTTATTGCCATGCTTTTAGATATGTTATCGAGCATGAAATATGATATAATTGATGTGATTGGTTGATGTTTGAATAGTATGCTGAGTGATTACATGCTATCCGTAACTTGATATGATTGATGTTTAAATGGTATGCTGAGTGGTTACATGCTATTTCATATCATGTTATGTTTGATATTGTTGATGTGCATGATATGTTGATCGATGTTCATAGTATGCTGAGTGTTACATACTTACATATCATGTTGCATTTGTTAATTCCCATTGTGTGGAATTAACATGGTGGCCAATATACGTGTCCGCGATTTAATGGAACGTTGAGGTGGTAGCCGTGTCCGCGATATAATGGAACGGTGAGTTATCCGTGACCCGCGATTTAATGGGGCGGTGTAGTGGTACCACATGCATGGGTGTGTTGCATTACTCGAATATAACATGAATGGATGATTTTTCCAATGTTATATTTGATTGTTTGTATGCACGTATGATTTGATAAATGGTTGACGATGTTTGATGAATAATTGCAAATATGAAAAGCAATATGTCATGGATATATGAATTGTAAAGGTTTTGTAAACTATGAAATATGCTATTGATTGGGTGATGCTTATGATTTCGTGAATTGATTGTTATGAATGTATAACCAAATGTATATTTGAGAAGCTCACCCTTACTGTTGAATATTTCAGATTGAGGAGCTTCGCTCAGGTGCTTGGCGAAGGCTTATCGTGTCTAGTTTAGTTTCGTTTTAGTATGTCCGGGTCATGCTCTGATAGTTGTAACTCCGGGAACGTTTGGTTGTCGAGCTGCTTTAGTCAGACTCGTTTATCTTCTTTAATTGTTATAATATGACGTTGACTTTTCCAGGTGTTAATCCCTGATGATTTTGGAAAATATTATAACGTTTGATTTTATTAAATAAATTATTCCGCTGTGTAGACATGTATGAGTTACCACTTAAATTATGCATGACAGGAAATTATTTTATTAAAAGAGAATTGTAGCATTCCTCGATTTTTACATGTACTCTGAGTTTATAATTTTTAATATTTGCGAAAATTATATGCGGGTTTTAGAGGGTGTTACAACCTTGATCCCACTCTTTTTCCAAAATGATCTTGAGGATGTGAACTTTATTCCTTATTTTATTTGCAAAGTGAGAAAATGGATGGAAGATGCCCTAAGGATACAAAAGATTATAGGTCATTTCATGATTTTTTGCCAACTTCAACAATTCATAACTCTCTTAATTTTTGGAGATTTTGAATGGTTCAAGTTTCAAAATTTCATTAAAGAGGTCTATTTCATGCCATATTTTTTGGTCAACAGCAAATTCCAAGAGAAAGTCCATGTTTGGATGCAAAACATTATAGGTCACTTTTTGAAGAAAAATTTGAAATATTTCTAAGTATGGAAAGTCAACTTCTTTTTCCCAACTTTGACTCATTGCAACTTTCATCTCAAACATCCATTTGATTCCCTTCTTTTCCCATTGCAAAGCTTGTAATATCATATTTCTAAAGCATCAAGAACCATGCCTTAAGACCACTTGAGTTGAGAATGCCATTGATTTGAATTTGGTAAGTTGAAACTGAAGTTTCATCCCAAGTCAGATTTTGAAATCTTTATTTTGGCTTCTAATCACAAGTTTTCCACGCATTTTTGCTTCTAATCATGTTTAGCAACTTTCTAAAGGTGTTTAGCATCATGAAACGCACGATTTGGATGAGTTTTGATGCTAAACAAGTCACACGTTGTTCATGATGCAGACTCACACGAATTATCCCCAAATTGCATCATTCACCCTTCCTTTTGATCCCATTTACTTCTCCCATTCGTTTTCTCAAGCTTGAATAGCCAAAATCACCTTGCCAAACTTGCTCCATAAATCACTTTTTTGCAACTTCAAAATCATTGTTCAAGCCTTTTTCAATCTGTTTTTTCTATCAATTCACCTTCCTCGATCTTCCCTGAAGCTAACCATACAATTACCTTCAAGAATCGTGACCTATATTGATCCATAGAAGTCCAGTTTCAGAGCTCTGCAACTTAACTTCAATGGGTAGATTCCTTCACCAATTCTCTCAAACTTTGATATCATTGTGAAGCTCTCATTGCTTTGGTTCTAGTTGCAACACTTGCTTTTAACTGGAAACACGTTTTGGCCATGAATTTTCAAATTCCTTTTCAAAACTTTCCTTCTAAATTGCTTGAGCTACAGTTTATATAAATTTTTCGCGAAGGTGTGGTTGTTTTCGTCTTGATGAGACGAAGCGAATGGCATAGGTCTGAGATTTTGATTTTACAGTTTGAGAGACCTGTATTTCACGTTGGCTGGAGGTTGAAGATGATCAACGTGTCATCTTCCAACCAATGATGGCGTGCCATTTGTATTTTTTTTTAAATCTGATTTATATTTGATTCAGTGTTTTATTCAGTAATGACCATGATATGCACAGCGCACCAGATCCCTTGGATTTGATTACTAACGCGTTTTGACTCCCTTCCATTGGTCCACATCTTTTTGGTTTTTATTTTATTTTCTGATTTTTATATTTAATTGTTTTAAACTTCAAAAAATCATAGAAATTTCATTTTAAGTCCAAAAAATCTGAAAAAATTATTAAATATATTTTTGATTTTTCTCTTTCTGATTTTTATTTTTTTACAATTTTATTACGTTTTGATATTTTTTATAAATTTTCACTTTATTTGAATTGTCTTAAATGTTTAAAAATACTTTTATGTATTTTTAAATTCTAAAAAAAATATGGAATGATCCAATGACATTGTGACAAATATTGGTGACCTAATTTATTATTTATTTCTAACTTTGTTATTTTTCATCATTTTTTGTTTATTTCCCCTATTTCTTTTAATTTTAAAAATAGTTTATGACTTTAGAAAATTACCAAAAATTTTATGAAAATATTTGAGTCCATTTCTGATTTTTCTATGGTCTTGTTTTTTCTTGATTAATTTGAACATAGTTTCCTTTTTTTCTCTATTATTTTCATTTTAAACCATTTTTAAACCCTTATTTTTTTATTTTAAAATACAATTTAATTTTTGTATATTTTTCTGGCCGATCTAGAATTGAAATTTTGATCATGAACTTTATTAACATCATTGGATCTATGGTGTTGAGTTTAACTCCATAAATATGGATGAATGATTTTAATAATAGTTTGATTAAATTTTGATTAAAATGTGGTTTATTCTTTTTTTTTCCCACCCCTCTTCATCTTATCCCTTTCTTATTGCACTGAATGTTATTGGAGCATGATCTCTATAGCATGCCTCAAAACAAATGGTGCATAGATTGCTATTGACCGGCCTTAAAATAGGTGCGACTTCTATATAAGTCCACTTACGATTGCTTAACATAGCGCTAAATTTTGGCCCGATTCGAATAAATGATCATTTGTGGCCCAAACCTATGTTTGCAAGCCCAAGTATGATAATTTTATCTCTTTGATCCAATAACCTTGAGATTCATTGTGTGGAGGCTTTGGTTCTACCAATCCTCTAATGGATCTACATCACTTTTGGTCAACGCATATCACTTAAACATTGTTGATCATTAAATGGTACTTTTGAGGATTCCAAAATGAATGATATACTTGACAAAAAGAAAATGCAATTCATTGTGTGGAGGCTTTGGTTCTACCAATACTCTAATGAGTTCCAAATGCATGTTTCAAGATGGTCATCCAACTAACCACTAGTTTCTATCAATTGCTTTTACTTTATAATTTATCTTATGCTCTTTACTTTATGCACCATTTACTTTAACATTTACATTCCATACTATTTTTCATCTTTGCTCACTTGAGCCCCTTTATATTCTTGTCATTTTTATTTTGCTCACTTGAGCTTTTCTTTTCTTTCTTAAGATACTTAATAATCAACATGAACCATAAAAAAACTTTAATGATTCTTGGACTATTTGGTTACTATCCTTGGCATTATGGAGTATTGGACTTCTTGGACTTAGGATTAGAAACCTTGGCCTATGTTGGAGACCTTGTGACCTTAATTGATATTTTGTTTGGAGTTCTTGAGTTTTACCTCAAGACATTGGGTTGTTTATTTTTTTTGTGCAGGTTATTGTGATTACATTCTTTGTTTGTAATCTGGAATTCACCTGTATACAACCGTTACTCTGCCCAATTTTTGTGAAGACTTAATACACTTGAAGTTTGATTCTCTCAAGAGGTCTAGTATCTTTACTTGCTTGGTTTCAATCCAAAGAATGGTAATTTTATCTTGACTCATAATGTCAAGTATTGGCTTCTTGTTGGTTAGATGGTTCTTCTCCTTAGCTTTTACCTTATGCTTTAGGATAGTCTCTTCTTCTCCTCTCATCTTCTTTGATTTCAAAAATCTTCTTCCTCCTTTTGAAAACTCTTCTTGTTTCTAAACTTGAACCACTTTCATAATAAACTTGGACTTAGGTCCATGTATTTTCAAAACATTTTCATGAATAAACCTCAATCAACTTAATAATACCTTGACTTTTTTTGTGAGAAGACTAAAAGTCAATCAATCTCATTTCAAACCATTTTTCCACTTTGGATTTTTTATTTTAAAAAACCTTTCTCAAAAGATTGGACTCTTGTCAATCCTTGTAGTGATGCAAACAACTATACTTCTACAATATATAGTTAAGAGAGATATTTCCACTTGGGTGTTGAGTGAGGAATTGTTGATTTTAAAATCCAAGCCATATCCTCCACTTTGAGATGATGCAAATTCTCCTTTCTCATGATTGGGAGTAGTAAGTATGTTTTCCATACGGACAATGACGATGATGTCTTATCTAATAAAATTAACCAACACATTTGTGTTTTAAAATTTTTAAAGGTGAACTATGTGTACCCTGACCCCCTATTGCATGAAAGGTGGTACGTAGGCACTAAAGGTTCACAACCGCGGCGGGTGCAAAAATCATAAAAAAATATATTTCTTTTCTCACCTCCACCATCTATTTTACACACAATATTTTATAGCCAAAATATACATATTTTTCAAAGAGGTTCCTGGAGTGTACCGTAGATGTTTATGGTGCTAATACCTTCCCTTTGCATAACCAACCCCCTTACCTAGAATCTTTCCCCCTCTTTTTGGGTTATTCGCTCTTTTCCCATTCCTTTGGAAACAATAAAGCACGGTGGCGATTTTTATTTTGATTTGTATAAGTCTAGTCAATCTAATGGCTTAGTCCTAAACATTTCTACCGCTACAGCTAGCAAACTTAACAAAAAGATAAATAACTGAATTGAACACAATTGCACACAAGCACCTCTAGGGTATCCCACTTTGGTTGCCTTTAAGAAATAAAACAGTCATGAGGCAGGGACGCTTTAGCAAAGACCCATAAATAAAAAAAGATCATACTCCCTCGATGACCATACAGTTGCCTTTCGGTAAATGATCTAGTCCCTAAAAGAAAATTGCTAAAGAGTCTCCACAAGTTGCCTTCGTAACTGTAAAACGTCCCTTCGGTTGTCCCTTAAACATCCAACGATAGGGCTACCTACTCACTAATAGTAGGATAGCACTGTCTAGAGGAAAAGAGGAAAAGAATGACCCTTTTCGAGTATAAAAGTAGATAGTTGTTATAAGTTTTCTCAAACATTTTTCACTTACACAAAAAACTATTTTTCAAAAACAATTTCAAAACACTTTGTATACTTTCTCCACTATCCCGAGAAACATTAAAAAGTTCTCTGTACTAAGGCGTTTTCAAACACACAAAGCACAAAGGTATTTCAAAATGAACAAACCTCTAAGAGCCCGTAGAAAACTACGGATGGAAAGGGTGCTAACACCTTCACTTTCCATAATCTACCCCCCTTACTCAAAAAATTCTCGAAAAGGTCTTTTTCTGTTCTTTTCACCCTTTCTTTTGTTGGATAAAAGAAAAGTCGGTGGCGACTCTTGCTTACCGCAACATTTATGAACACAAATGCAAAACCAATATTAAACAATCGGTTCTTCCACCGTATCACATAATCCATTCATTTTCATTATGCTTAAAACTGTGCTTTTACTCCCTTTATGATATTCAACTCTTGTGTTTAAAAAGTTGTAAGCCTTTAGAGGGAGGATGACGAAAACAATGTCGTAATCTCATACAGTATGCTTTTGAACAGACCTTGCTGACGATGTACAAGCGTTTGTTTCAATTCCTAAACACTGGAGTTATAAGGAGGATAATCCCTAGTCAACCCATGTGAGCCAAAGAATTAGTTTTCTTTTTCACACAAAATGAAACCTTTAATAAAAACCTGGGGCAGCGTAGTTGATCAATTAATTCAAAAGCGTGTTCAGTCACAAGCTGTCACTTCACAATAAAAACATCCTTCTGATTCAAAAGACGGCGATGGTTCCCCGTGAAATAGGCAGTCATTACCTCTCAAAAGAAAAGCCCACTAGGTCAAAACCTATGAAGGAGACTTAAGAAAAATTGAGGCATCCCGCTGACTGTAGTCTCAAAACAAAAAAAAAAACAGTCAGGCAAAAAGTAGGGACAATAAATCAAAAAAAGAGGCCGTTACAAATTTTCAACAACAGAAAAATGTTGCAAAAACGACTGTCTTCACAAATAAACTTGACTTATCCGAACCATCACCTAAAAACCATTCCAAGACTCAATTAGAGTTCAAACGCACAATTAACTAAGTTAATGACTGAAGAACATAACGAAGAACGGGAGGGTACAAATAAACTTTAGCCTTATCCTTTGTTTCTTAAACCGTGAAACAAACCATGATACAACCTTTAAAAGTCCTAATTGAAGCATGGGTTAGTTCGAAAGCATATTGTTACAAAAGGTATCCTGACTCCTGCAAGGCTTACTCTAAATCCTGAGTTGAATTTTCTTACAAAAATTCTTTTATCTGCTAAAACGCATTTCCAAAACTTCAAGACAAGCATAAACTTTGCATTATTTGAATATCATTGTTTTCATATGGCTAATTCTTTGACAGCGGAGAAATTCACACGATGAATATCCAGCGAACGAAATCTCTCTCAGTGAACAAAATCACTTCAAATGGGATGACACTCCTAACAACAAATCTCCTATTAAGCAAGGGGGAATGACATGTCACTGTCCAACTCGTCTGGGGGCAGCCAAGTCGAGATTCCAAGAAATATCTCAAGAAATTCTGAATAACCAGGGGCGGGTCTGCATTTGAATCACTTGGGGCATTGAACGTGAATTCCAACAAAGGGTTACGTACGGTCGGGCAAACATTTCCTGGAAATACTACAAACACTTGCTACTAGGGGTAGTGACAAATATCCCACAAAGTCCTTTTCATAGGGTGATCCCCAACCATAGTTTCAATCTCTGAAAACTTCTCCCCAACTGAGTTGGTCTCAAGAATCCTCGAGGAGTTCTGCCAAAAGAAAACACCTCTCCAACAGATTGGCGACAGGGTTTATTTTCCCAACAAACGGCAAGATTCTCCAACTTGAATTTGCCTCTCAGACTATCACAAACCAAGGGACCACAACTCCTCTTCCCCAGTAGACTGCTCTACAATGCCTAGTGAGTTACTGCAAAACCTGGGAGACAACTAGATAACAGTTAATTTATTTGTCTCCAACAGGTTGTTAACTCCCTTTCTCTTCCATCAAGAGATAGCTCCCCAGTAGAGCAACAGACAACTGAAACTCCTGAACTCTTTTCCCCAAGGGGAAATCAACACTCTCCACAAAGTTTTCTTCTCAAGCAAAATCAACATCCCCCAGTGGAGTTTTCCTCAAAACAACAAAAACGAGAATCCCCAGCGAAAATATTCTAAACAAAGTTTGAAGATGCACATACTCTTCATCTCCAACAGTAGTCCGGGATTCAACTTCCCAAAACTCCCCAACACTTGTCAAGGATTTGTTTTCCAAGACAAAAATTACATCTCAACAACATTTCACATTTCATACATCATAGCATATGTATACGAAACACATATAGCACAATCTCATTTATTTTGAGAACATCACTACGTAATGCATTTCATACATCCTGACATTGCATATAGCTAACTCTTTACCTTTTCAGGAAAGATCAATCAACAAATAGCTATCGTCAACAATTTTCAACAGTTTCAGATTAATACCTGAAATAAGACAGGACGACTATCTGCGAACAAATTAATTGGAGATCAATTCCCGAAAAAGGATGGGGTGACTATTTACATGATAAACACTTCCTTCAGACCTCTGCTGGTTAAGTTTAGATCGGTCAATGGTTTATCCTGATTCCTTTCTGATAGACACTTTCTCTGGTTCAGATAAATCGCTTCAAAGATTTATTATGATTCTTTCCAGTTAAAGAATATTCAAGACCTCTGCTGGTTCAGTTTAAATTGATCAATGGTTTATCCTGATTCCGTATCGCTAGACACTTTCTCTGGTTCAGATAAATCGCTCCAAAGGTTTATTCTGATTCTTTCCAGTTAAATAATATTCAAGACCTCTGCTGGTTCAATTTAAATCGATCAATGGTTTATCCTGATTCCTTTCTGGTAGACACTTTCTCTGGTTCAGATAAATCGCTCCAAAGATTTATTCTGATTCTTTCCAGTTAAAGAATATTCAATACCTCTGCTGGTTCGGTTTAGATCGATCAATGGTTTATCCTGATTCCTTTCTGGTAGACACTTTCTATGGTTCAAATAAATCGCTGCAAAGATTTAGTCTGATTCTTTCTAGTTAAAGAATATTCAAGACCTCTGCTGGTTCAGTTTAAATCGATTAATGGTTTATCCTGATTCCATCCTGATAGACACTTTCTCTGGTTGAGATAAATCTCTCCAAATATTTATTCTGATTTTTTCCAGTTAAAGAATATTCAAGACCTCTGCTGGTTTAGTTTAAAATGATCAATGGTTTATCCTGATTCCTTTCTGGTAGACACTTTCTCTGGTTCAGATAAATCGCTCCAAAGATTTATTCTGATTCTTTTCCAGTTAAAGAATATTCAAGACCTCTGCTGGTTCAGTTTAAATCGATCAATGGTTTATCCTGATTCCTTTCCGGTAGACGCTTTCTCTGGTTCAGATAAATCTCTCCAAAGATTTATTTTGATTATTTTCCAGTTAAAGAATATTCAAGACCTCTGCTAGTTCAGTTTAAATCGATCAATGGTTTATCCTGATTCTTTTACGGTAGACACTTTCTCTAGTTCAGATAAATCGCTCCAAAGATTTATTCTGATTCTTTTCCAGTTAAAGATTATTCAAAACCTTTGTTGGTTCAGTTTAAATTGATCAATGGTTTATCCTGATACCGTCCCGGTAGACACTTCTTCTAGTTCAGTCTAAACTAATCAAAGATATATTTTGATTCCTTTTCCAGTTGAAGTTAAGCTTAGACTTAGTCTAATTTCTATCAACAATCACCTTTGGATGGCATCTATAAGCCCATCTCTGAAAACTCTTCATCATCTCTCCAAATGGCATCTTTAAGCCCATTCCCTACACAATTAAAAACCACATCATCGAGTGCAAATTTCTGGGCACTCTAGTGTTCAATCATCTTCTACCTTCAAGCTACGAATGGCAATGTGCCATACTTTCTTTTCAGGTTTAAGAAGATTGAACAGGGGCAGTTGTTGTACCCCAACATTTTTGCTCTCATATCTCAAGGCATTTCTTACAAGGATTCTCAAAATTCAAGCTTGCACAAGTACAATTGGATTTTCCAGCATCAAGTTAAAGAGGAAACTGTTAAAAAGGGGAAAACAGATAAAAATAATCTTTTTGACAAAATTGGAGAAAAAATAAGTTTTCTTCAATTGACATCCTTCGATTGGACTTTTAGCCTCTTTTGATGCAAGCTTGGCTTACATCCTTCGATTGAGCGTTAGCCTCTGACATGCTGGCTTTGATTCACAAAGCAGGAGCTTCCTGCATGCAACCTTCGATTGCATCATTGGCCTCACATGGTTCACAATGTAATGGTGGCCTGCATGTCTGCTTGGATTGGACATTTGATGCTTGTATTCCTGTGTTGGTTGGACAATTAATTCTCTCCATGCTTGCTTTGATTCATAAAGTAATGACTGGCTGCATACAGCCTTCGATTCAGCATTAGTTTCCTTCTTGCATGCTTCAAATCAAGAGGCTCTCACCAGGCCAACATGCACAAGGCAAAGAAACCCCTTGTGGCCTCTTTCAATTCAAAGAGGAAAAGCCTCTTGTTGATGTCCTTAGATTTAGAAGACAAGTGCCTTCTTTACGCTTGCTCCCAATTCACAAGGCAAGGACCTTCTTTAGGCCAGCAGGCACAAGGCAGTGGCCTCCTGCAGCTTCCTTTCGATTCAGAAGCCATTTTCCCCTTTGCATGTTTCCTACGATTCACAAAAACTAGGATTCCCTTCAGGCCAGTATGCATAAGGAAAAGGCTTCCCCATGTCTAGCATTCACAAGGCAAAGGCGCCCACAAAGCATTGGCCATTTTTCATGCTAGCTTCGAATGGGCAATATTTCCTTTGAAAACAGTCTGTTTCGACACACATAATTCCTATACCATGACACACAACTTGGTGGCTCATTCGAAGGACATGCATTAACATAGTTGGGTTTCCTTTTTCAAAGGATACACAACCTGTCCCATTCGAAGGACAGACACATAGTTCATTCGAAGGATACATATTTGGCCCTTTCAAAGATACACACATGACCTATTCAAAGGACATGTTTGGGTGTCCCATTCGAAGGACATGTTTGATAGCCCACTTGAAGGACCTGCAAGACATACCTTAAGAGATATTTTGGTTACCCATTCAAGGGGCACACATTTGTCTCCTTCGAAGGATGCACAAAAAGAGCCCATTCAAAAGACACTTGTTGGATGAAAATCAAATAATATTGCTTGAAGAAGGATCTGGTCGAAGGTGGTCAAAACAAAAGGTGGAGATATCAAAAGATGCTTGCTGCCAAGTTTAGGCCTGATACACTGGCCATAACGCTCCAAAACTGCTGCACAACAGTCCTGAAACGCTGCCCCTACTCTTGCACTAATTTGGCATACAAACACTACCCCTCGAAATCTACAAAAATAGTTTACCCATTTTGTTCAAATTGTTTTGTTTTCCCTCCTAAACCTGAGCCAGCATTCACCTATAAATAAGAAGCTCCATAACATGTATAAGGGGTTGGACAACACATCCAGAGGACTTTGGGGCATGGAGAAAAAATCATCAAACTCACAAATTATCAAACACTCTCAAACACTTAAACACATATTCAAACCCGGGGTCAAACGAAACAATAAACTTGTTTCTTCCCTTAGAATCCATAACCTAGTGAAACACCAACTCAACACTTGGTTCCTTATTTCAAATCCAACACTAGAAACATTACCCTTGTTTCTTTCCTTCGAATCCAGGGACACTCAGGGCAGCCACTCAAGGTCAAGCACACACGTTCCAGCTTCAAGCAAGGTAAGTTTCTCTTAACCTTGAACCTTTCATTTCTAGCATAACATGTGAATATTCATTCCTTTCGTTTCAAGCATGTACATGACATTTGTTTACTTTTTGTTTCTGCCCTTTTAGTTTGTTTTCTTGTCAAATATATGGTAGAACTAACCAGTATAGGCCCCAAACAAAAGAAGGAGTTTTTGTGTGAAACGAAGCCTCGGGCTTCACCCTCTTACTGCTTCACAGTCCAAACGAAGAAGCAAGAAGGGAGAAACGAAAGGTCTTCACACTGATTCCCTAGCCCAGTTGAAAGTAGCATCCAGAAGGAGGAATCGAAGGTTGCCTCTCACGCTAACTACTAAGCTCAATCGAAAGAAGCAGCCAGAAGGATGTCCATATTGACTCCCAGGCCTCAATAAAAAAAGCAGCTAGAAGGATGTCCATATTGACTCCCAGGCCTCAATTAAAAGAAGGACAAAGGGCATGGTCGAAGCTTACTTGCTCACCCTAACATTCCTGCAATCGAAGGAAGCAGAAAGGCAAAATCGAAGGTTGCATCTCATGCTTCATGCTAAACTCAAATCGAAGGGAGCCAGAGAAGTAGAATCGAAGGATTCTGCTGCCCAAATCGAAGCACTCATTTTTCCTTCTTTTATTTTGTTTTATCTTTACATTTTCTTGCTATTCAATATGGTTGTAATAGTGTAGGATCTTTATTATATAAATTTTTATTACTTTTGTACAAATGTTAGTAATTAGGATGTATGGCAAGATAAAACCAACAAGTAGACAACCCAAAAATCAAAGACAAAATGCATGCAATCAAACACACTATTCACACATGCACCCCTAGGGTAATCTCACTTGTTGCCTCGGAAAAATAGTCATGTCCCTCAAATATGGGAATTTTAGCAAAGACCCTCGATAAAAGATTGTAGTCCCTCAATGACCCTCGATGTTGCCTTCGGTAAACAACCTAGTCCCTAAACGACATTGCTAAAACGTCCCATAGGTTTCCTTCTATGACTATACAAATGAACCATTCCCGTCCCTTCACATCCAACGATGGGGCTTCTTACCAAATAAATGGTAAGATAGAAACATATAAAGGAGGAGGAAAAGAACATTAGACCTTTTGAGTAGGTAGGACGCTCATAGTTGCTCGCTTGCTCACAACAAAAAACATTTTTACACACCAACACTTTCCTTTGAAACATTTTCAAAAGTTGAAACACTTCATACGCATTCTTATAGAAACGAGAATCATTATAAAGACACTTTTCAAAATTACTTTCAAAAAACACATTCCACAAACACCTCTTTGAACTATTTTCAAAACCAACACTTTGTACGCGTTCTTATAGAAACGAGAATCATTACAAAGACGTTTTCAAAATACTTTCAAAACCCACACCACAAGCACATTTTCAAACCAAAGCAAGTGATCTAGCAAGAAACTAAGAGCCCATAGATAACTACGGATGAAAATGGTGCTAATACCTTCTCTTTTCATAACCTATCCCCCGAATTCAAGAAATAATCTCGAAAGGTCTTTCCTATTCTTTTCAACCTTTCCTTATTGGATAAAATAAAAGTCGATGGCGACTCTTGCTAACCGCAACAATTGCGATCAAACACAAAACACCCAAGTCAGTTCTTCCACCGTATTACACTTCCCATTAGAATAACAATGTTTGAGGGTTGCGGAAAGAGTTCTCTTGGTTGAAAGAGATCAGAAAGTCTGGGAAGAGAGACAACCAAGTTTTTTTAATGAATATTCTTAACTAATTATGTCAATTAAAATATAGCATGATAAAATATTCCTTATGTGATAGTGTAGCATTATCAAATATATTTGCTGACTGTTTAGTAAATAAGTGCAGCATTTCCAGCTGAAGCGATACATAAGGCCCTCCATCCCAACATTACTTCATGTCTTATTCGGGATTTTCACACGGGTGAGTATCTTCAATGTAAGATCATCAAATCAAACAGGTCAAATATGGAAATGTATCTTGGAAAAGGATGGTATTCTTTTTCTAAGTCTAAAAAACTGAAAGTTGGAGATAAAATTCATTGCACATACAAATCAGAGGAAGAAATTTTGTATGTCAGGTTGCAGAGAAAAAGAAGAACAATTGAAGTGGAAGCTATGATGAATCCATGATGTTTTGTTTAATCATTTAGTAATATGTTTTAAGTGAATTTTGTGATGCAGTATGTTGTGCCTTTAGGCAGCCGTTCTACTTATGTTTTTGTAGTATTTTAATTGCATCAATGGTTTTAACTATAAATTAAGTAGAATTGTATAAATCTGTTATCAATTAAGAAATTAGATATGTTTTTGTGCTATGCCTGAATGGTTTACTCTAAATTTTCGGGTTATCTATAAATATGAGTCATTTTATGCGGTAATGGATGATTCAAAAATGTATATGCCTAAACATGTATTATACAGGCTACCATATAGGATATGAAGAAGGAAGATTCATTAAACTTTGAACATACTCATATTGCCTACTTAAGTGTTTGACCATAGCAGGGGATGTGTTTTAAACTGTTAAAAGCAAGAACAACATTATGTTTGGAAATAATTTGTAGCCCACATAATTCAAACATTAATTTCAGGGTAATCATATATTATTGAAAATCTCTTTGTAAACAACGTTTGTAGTTGTTCCTTTGAACTTTCCATGTTCGTCGTGTATCAATATTTTGATTCCCTGTTTTGTTGTGACCCTTGAGAGTGCAAGATAAATTTTTCCATGTGTAAATACATCCCTTGGTAAGTAAAGACCTACATTATCCAAAGATTTTCCCTGCGGTTTTTTAATCGTCATGGCATATGAGACGATAATTGGGAATTTTCGTCTATTTAGTTTGAACGGCCAGGGTGATTGTGAGGGTGACATATCCATTCGAGGATTGTAAACCAAATTTCCAAATCCCTTTCTAGCCATTATAAAAGCTTCAATAACATGGGTTTCCATCCTTGTTATGATTAGCCTTGTGCCATTACATAAACCTTTAGACTGATCAATGTTTCGCATCAGCATAACTGGTGTTCCAACCTTTAACTTTAAGTGATGGTTAGGAAATCCTGATGTATGTAGGGAACTAAGAAATTATGAAGTTAGGATATCAACTATTGTAGGGTCGTGAGTTTCAGACTTGTCAACTGAATTTGAGTTGTAGTAATCACGTATGTCTCCTGTATTGGTAAGGGAAATAAATTAGCGAATAGACATTGGTAAATACAACACGGTAAATTATACGGATTAGTATGAAAACCTGGAATTAAGGCAAGAATATGGTCATTTATTTGGTCAGCAACTTCCAACATAGCAGCGAGAATCGCTCAACCCTTAAGGTAATCATTCGATTGACAATTGTGAATAAAATCAGGATATGTAATATTAATAATTCCAATAATAGGGTCTTCGAAGCCTGTTATCAAAAGTTGGGGTGGTATTTCAATGTCGACCTCACCGTCATTTTGTTAAGATACTTTACCTTCGCAAGTTCTCAAGAGCCAATATGAAAATTCTGCAATTTCCTTTTCTCATTGTCTGTTGGCCCAGAATGCAGCCACATATTTTTTGTTAATGTTAACACCTGAACCTAATTCTATATGTACAACGCATTTATCACAGAGTGTACAATATCTAAACGGCTGCCTCGAGGGACAACTGGTAAAATCTTTCTAAAATCACCACCAAAAACAACAACCTTTCCACTAAACATATCCTTAGAATTACTGTATGTACTCATAACATCTTTCAATTTTTTTATCAAGTGCTTCAAAAGTATGTTTGTGTTCCACTGGTGCATCATCCCATATTATTAGTTTGGTCTTCCTTAAAAGCTCTCCAACATCATCATTGTATTCAACTTGGCATGTAGAATTATCCAGAGTTGGTACAGGAATCTTGAACTTAGAATGTGCAGTTCTACCACCGGGCAACAACAAAAAAGCTATACCACTGGTTGCAACAGTTAAACATATATCATGTTTGGACCTTAAAGTTGCTTCCAGTCTTCTCCATATGTATGTGTTACCGGTACCGCCGTAGCCATGAAGGAAGAATACGCCACCCTTTTGAGACTGGATAGATTCCATAATTTTTTCATAGATACCTCTTTGTTCATCTAAAGAATAGTTAATAATAGGAAATTTAAATGAGTTATGATGATTAAGAAGCGATAAAATAAGAATCCAAACGTAGAACAGTAATGTTGAAATTAAATTAATAATCGCGAAGATGAACCTATAAGATCATTGAACAGATTCGTGAATTCCGATCTCATTTATGATGCATCGTAGTTACGTTCATCATATATGAGTCTGTTGTATAAATGTTTCTAAACATAACCATCTGAATATGGAATTGGTTCAAATTCTTTGAGAGTCCTCCTATTTTCCTGAAGTAGCTTTTTAATTTCTATTAACATATAATTATGTAATTTGAGTTCTATCAAAACCAACTCTGAAAGGATAGATATTTGAAAATTAAGTTTGGATGTAGTTATAATATAGACGACTTAATTATAAAAGACATACATATGGTGTGTTATCATGTTTAAAATAATGAGTAATTAAGAAACATTATGGTAGGTAAGTTACATTTGGATAATAATTTAGTAATACATGTTAAAAATGTGCAATATTATGTGATAGCTAGATAAAGACAAGCCTTTTACAGCCAATAATCTTTTTGCATGTAGGACACCATCGGATAACAGCGGCCAAGATTCCCTCCAAACATGTGCAGGGCGATTAACAACACCCGACAAAAGCATAACCACGAAAAGTTTTTGAAGAAAATGACCCGAACCCCATTGATTTGCCTCCTTGGTAGAACCAATATATTCTTTATCATCCTCAAGAAATCCCATTGCAAAGCATGCATCTCTAAATGTATCACATTGGTTGTCATCAAATTTTCGAATTTCCTCATAAGTTTTAGGTCCCTTGACTACTGTTAACATCATTCGTAGATAAAACAATTCACCAGTCGTTAGTGGAACCCATATCAATCGACCAATGGTGAACCCCTTCTTGCGAGGTCTCCACTCTCTTTGTTTTTTTTCATAAACAAACTTTGAGACAAATTGACTGTAAGTTAGTGAGCGGGCCTCTTCGTATTTTGAGTTTGCTACCAGCCAAGCACTAAACATGGATTCAGTGACACTTGCGTTTTCCAATATATTCTCCATTCAATCGTGATCGGTGTAGCAAACAACTTTCTCACTAATTAATTGATACAACATATGCTCTACCGCAGGTTTTCTCTCATGAATTTTGTAAGAATAAATCAGCTAACACGCTTCACATGGAGAGACATACCTGCAGTCCAAATATTGTTTGATTTCGTCAATTCGTTCATTGTCATTTCTTGAAATTGCTGCTGTTATTCTATCAAAGACTTTGTTTATATATTTGAAAAGATATTTGATGGATGTACTCTGGTTACACCATTCCATGTTTATATGTGTGCGGTATTTCAGCATAAATCTTGTGTTATAAGGAACAACATGTCGATTATCCAATGTGATTCCATTTTTTCAATAGTGTGAGTTTTTTATCTTCCAATGTGATTCCATTTTTTCAATAGTGTGAGTTTTTTATCTTCTCATTTTTGAGGAAGTATTTAGAGCATTTTCTATTCTTCATGCACGGTTAAGTCATCTGTGACAGTCCACAAGGTCCATGCATCATGTGTGCCTTAACTAAATTCTATAAATTTGGGTGAACACTTGAGTCAGGAATTTCAGCATAAATGATGTTGTCTCTGTCTGATGGTTTTGGATATTTGCTTTGGGGATGCAGGAAAATCAAAGTGTGTTTGTGGGACAATCCACGTTTTTGAAATTCAATGGTGTACATAACTATAAAAGTAAAGGTTAGTTAACGTGTAATGTTGTTGCAATAAAAAGACATTTGAAAATTTTAATGTAATATGAAGAATAATACTTACATGCCAACACTTTCCCCATAACATGTTGTTTTGTAATGTCATCCATGAGTTCATCAAACTTGATTTTGAAGACTTTGGTAATAATATCAGGTCGATTGTGTGGTTGTAATCCAGTGCCATACAAAGCACGTTTGATTTCTGACTAAGTTGGATTGCAAGTAAACATAACAAATAAATCAGGGAACCCCAACCTACTTGAAATGGCCATGCCGTAAAAATATAGTTGATACGTGTATCTCTTGCTACCAATAAATATAGATGGTAGCACCACACACTTTCCTCGCTTATGTCGTTGGTTGGTCCCACCACTATCTCATTGATCAGTCAATCTGTTGTATTTTCCATTTCTTAACTTTGATTGATTATCCCTCAACCAGTTAAGTCGTTCACATTCCATCATTGCATAATTGTCTACTAAGAATTGTTGAAATAGGCGTCTTGAGGGAAGTAATGTTTTTGCCTTGTTCAGGTGCTGCTACAAGTGGAAAGAAAGCCAGTCCTTGATGGTCTGACGATTTTTCTTAGTAACCTCCATTTCATGGAGATACTTGTGAAGTATATTTCTCCTATAACCATCCTCTCCATATGCAAATATAAGAGGGTATTGATATGCCAAATATGTTGGATGAAACACATATATTCGTTCCATGCCACCATCGTGTAGTTGAATGATGATATCTCTTTTAGAAGAAGAATCAATATCTCCAACAATAAGTGCATCAACCTCTGATATTGTAGGTCTGTTATAGAGACGTCCATCCTCCGGTCTATCACAAGCCTCAATTTCAAGTCTAAGAAAGAATTTTCCTTCAAAACATCCCTTGCCATTCTAAATGCCTTTGCATGAACATTGAACTCATCTACATAAGTTTAAGGTTGTTGACAATGTTTCATTGGATGACTTTCTTGTCCCAGTAGATTATAGAAAAATGTGAAAAATTGTGTCAGCAAATATGGTGACAAAGAAATTATGTATTGGCAAGTAGGTAAAAAAACCTAAAACGTTCCATTATATTATCAACTTTGTTGTCAGTGTCATATATATATATATATATATATATATATATTGGCAAGTAGGTAAAAAAACCTAAAACGTTCCATTATATTATCAACTTTGTTGTCAGTGTCATATATATATATATATATATATATATATATATATATATATATATATATATATATATATATATATATATATATATATATATATATAGCCTAGAATATTGGGGAGGATGTGCGTTCTCAGGTAGAAGGGTTCCAATTTGATGACAGGTTTGAGCATGCAGTCTCAGAGTAGGTGGGCCTCCTGTTTTCGAGTATATTGTGTCAAATTTCATTCCAGGGGAAGTGAATGAAAACATAGTGTTGTATGTTTAAATGTTATTCCAGTAGTTTTTACTCTCCAGACACGTCATATTATACAGATGATGTTGCAACAGTTGCGGCGGTTCCTCAAGTAAGGGTAAACCAATTTTTCCACCCCGACAACAATGATGGAACTTTGGGTCTGTTGGTTTTCTTAGCTTGCCAACGCATTCCTGGTACCATATACATGATTTACAACATGGATATTCCCATATTTGATCTCCTATATCAGAATATTCTACAAATCCATAACACAAAAAGAAAGTGAAGAAGTTTAATTCATGGGGCGCCGTCTTGTCATAAATATTAGTCTATTTACTCATATTGCACCAGTTGTGTATGGTAAATATGAATGTTGTTCTATATAGAAAAGTTATGTTGAATTAATAAAACAAATGCAATGCGGCCACCTGTTATGATATATTAAATTGTTATATGAAAACAATTTAATATATAAATAATTCATATGATTTCACATTTTAATCTAACATAGTGGATGTACCGTGCAGATGAGAATCTACTAACGGTTCATGCTCTGTGTAGTCAACAAAGTCTGAAGTGTTGGCCTGACTCAAATCGTCATCGAAATTGGACACTGCATCCTGTGGATATGTTTGTTCAGATGGTATATCATGTCATGCATGTCGACCGTAGGTTGGAGCACTGGAAGTAGATGTGTGATTTATGTTATGATTTCCTCTAACAGTATAACTGAAACTGTTGACCAATGTATTCTCATTTCCAACCAGCGGAATATTATTATGACCTAGACGTTGCCAGATACGTGTTTGGGATGCTACAATATTTAAGCATTAGAACGATGGGTTGAAAGTGGTACACACGCACCTTGATTAGTCCTTGGATGATTTGATGTGTTTGCAATATTACGTGACCTTTTCCTATTATCCAAGATTAGTTTCCTTCTCTTTCTAGCAGCAGTCAGATCAGAATGATTTTCTAACCTTTCATATGCAATATAAAATGAGTTACAAGTTCTTGAATTTGATGTAAGGTTTGATAGAGAAGGTGGTACAAAGGATGAATAATTAGGGGGTTGAGAGGAATTAGGATGATGTTCGTTGACACTATGACGTGAATTTCTCTGTGCTTTTAAAATAAGTCTCCTCTTATATCTAGCAATATAATAGTTAATGATATTATTTTCAAGGAAATTAGGCAACATGGCTTCAAGAAAGAGTATGGAACAAAATTAATGATACAAACATTTAAATGTCTGTGAAGAAATAAGGAATATAAACAGGCTGCTGTAAAAACAAATAATTATAGGTAGGCAGTTATGGATTCAAAAGGCATGGAAATATTAAAACTAAAATGATTAATTTGATTAGTGAAGTGTAGTAGGATCAATATATGTATAATACAATTCTATTTGCAGCAGAATACTAAAAGAAGGGAAGATATGGATTTAAGGGGAATATTTAGTGCAGCAGAATACCAAAAGAAGAAAAGTTATAGATTTAAGTGGAATGTTTAGTTTATAAAGTTGTTAGCTGTAGTAACAACTGAATTAATGTGTGTGGTCAACTTAACAGTTTGTAGGTTCAGTTGTTCATAATTACCATGTCGAGCATGAGGAACTGATAAACATAATTGTCATGCCAAGTGGTTGATATATTTTCAAACATATATTGAAAGTATTGATTCAAATGTTGGAAATATGCGCCAAATTTGTGAGATAATATGCAAGAGGAAGTAAAATTGAACTACGAAGCAGTACTTTAATTTTCCTATGTGGAGCTGCAACAGGTGTGAGGTAAATTCTCTAACTGCTTGAGGATGAATATGATATGTAGAGTTCGGAAAGTGATCTTAAATGACTATCAAAGTGTTATTGTTGTAGAGGACAAAGGTTTAAATTTGTGTTATGACTTGTCATTTCATAGAAATTGCATGGATATTAGTTATATTTGTTGTTTGTTAAAAGGTATATATTAGACTCAACTTAAGTCCATTCATTCGCTCGATATAAATAACACAATGAAGAAACTCTCATAACATAAATTTGTTCTTATTAATATTATCCAACGCATGCAAGGGTGGTACACAGAGAACTATGATGCATTACAGATTTAGAAGAATAGCAACATGATCGATTACATTATGTAAAGCTTGATGAAGTTAATGCCAACCATTTTATTAATTGACTAACATTTGTATTACAAAATGTAATTCCATCTGAAAAAATAAAGAGTGCATCATTGCATTATTCTCAACATACACAAACAACGCTTAAATATAAACAACTAAGTGTAGTCCAAGAGATGACAATCTTCTCAAGCTTGGTTTCAAGAATCAAATGTGTATTATGGGCCAAGGTATCTCTGAAGCCGACCTCACTATTTCATAGGGACTGGCAATGTCATAACACAGAGACTTATCTCTTTTGTTTCATAGGTTCTCAAGACGTAGAAAGACTGTATCTCTGCAAATAGTCGACACGTATTTCAAGATTTGATAATCTTCTCAAGCTTGGTTGATGAGAGGTGTCTGTGTATGCTGGGGAAAAATACGTGTGAATCTGAAGTCATTATGCTGTAGGGATATGTAGCTACAGAACAAGACATCAGTATCTTTTGTCTCATAGGAGCAATAATATACAAATAATTTATATATATAATGAAAATGAAGTAAGCAAACATTATCATTCAATCCAAATACACAAAGGAAAAAAACCAAAAGTTTGTTAACATTAAGGTAAGATACCTCAAAGTAACACAAGTCTAACCGTACATGTCCAAACAAACAAAGTAAAGAGTCATAAATCAAAATAACAACAACTTAACATAAAACCAAAGAAAAACCACCAAAGACATGTAACAAAATATGGTAATCACTATCATTCTTCTCCAATTTGATAATTTTCTTGAGCTTGTTTGATGAGAGTTGTCCATCACAGAACCCTTTCGAGCTTGTTGATTCACTCGTTACATCTGAAAGTTGCCTTTTGCCAGCAAGTGTAGTTGGATCTGGCTTGTGCTTTGATGTGATCTCAAGTTCCAGTCACATAATGAATTTCAAAAAAATTATGACTTACATTCACCAACAAATCCTAATCAGGACAACTAAAATCATGCACAAGCCGTAAGGGAAATGAAGGTTACTGTAACCAAATCATTATCTTCGGGGACATCTGTCTTTTCCTCGTCAACACTCTCCTTAATCTTAAAATGATTAAAAGTATTTGTTACGTATAAGATACATTAACATCATAACAAATCCAATCAGACATAGGCATAACAAAACATAAGGGAATGTGGTAATACCTCAGCGGCTCTGATGTTATAGACGGTACTGGAGCAGCGTCCTATGCAATGTAATTAAAGCAGGGTTAGTATAAATTTTCAAGAGGAAAATAAAGAAAAACCTAAAATAGGAAAGACATATTCATTTATTATACCTAAATTGTTCCCCATTGAGTGGGAAGTTTTTTAATGATAGGGTCATTCTTCAACATCATAACAACCAAAAAAAATTTCCAGCGTGGCTGCCACTTGATCTTAAATGCCATTTCCAAATCCAACATATGATCAAGTGCTAACGAGAACTACAACAGATTAGAAATTCCAGCCTATATAAAAAAGGTAAGACAATGAGTATTAATGTGCACAAAGACTGCATATGTTTGACCGTTATAAAAAGGAATACCACCTGGATTATAGTATGACACAACTGAGAAGCAGTTAAACCCAAAAGCAACTCGCATTCTCTATTCCAAAATACAAAGTTACAGGTCTTCCCTCTATGACATACCTCTATCTCAATCTTATACCTACAACACCAGGAATAATAGTCATAATTAAAAGGCGGCTACATTGCAGAATATACTAAAGACGAAATATTTTCATTGGAATGACATGTATCAGTGGGAAGTAGTAACACCTAAATATTTATGCGTCAGTAGAATGGCCGACCTTGCACTCAAATGGTGGTTTATCACCACGTGTGATGCATGGGAAAGAATGGCACACACGATAATACCAGCCAAAGGGAGACGCAACCAATACCTTTGTTTCACCAATAGTCGCACATAATGTAATCTGCATAAAAAGTAGACGTCGTAAATACTAATATAGGAAATAGAACTAAGCAATACACATTTAAGGGAAAGAAGACAAAGTTGAAATATAAAGGCGCGTATACATTTAGTAATTTAACAATGGCAGCGATAGGCATAGAAACATCATTATTCACCAACTTATGAACAAGAGTCATTAGTAGATTTTCATAACTTTGTCATGAAAGTTGAGAAGAAGACCCAAATATCGCAAATACGACAACCATGGAGTCCTCGGGCATGTTGGATGAATAACAAAATTAGTTATACAATTCACGTTAAATAATGATGAGTGCATCCCAAGTCATGATAAGGAGAAGGCACTTGTCTATAAACACCCTGATCGGTGGGAAATGATCATCGAGGCAAAGCAGTGTTACATTGTAGGTGTTTGTGACCGAAAGCAAAAAATTCCCTACATGAACACATCAATACACAAGTATGAATTTGTAACAATTATTAATAATCACAGTTAATAACAAAACAACTTGTCTTACCTTCTTCCTTCACTTTTGCATATTGAAGCATGACAACAGTCGGGCCCGAAGCATTGACCCTATCTAGGCTGAATTTGACAAATTGGATAACATATTATTCCCAAAGGGTGAAGTTCAAAGTATTGTTGCTAGAAAAACAATACATTGTATCAGGTTAATACATGAAGAAAATAATAATTTACATATTGTATATCACAGAATATCAACGCACAAAACCATATATACAGACCAGTTGTCCCTTAACACCATATTGACCTTCTGTTTTTTGCCACCCGATTGCGTTTGTGCATATCCAATACTCTCCACCATACCAATGATGTCTGCAAAAAACACATCCTCGACGTAAGAGTAAAATAACATATAAAATAGGAATGCGCAAACAAAACACGATTTTTTTTTGAATAACCAAGTATTAAAAAAAATTTCGCAAAAAACCGCATTTCGGAAAAAATTACGCAAATAACCATGTTTTAGATGACTCCCCAAAGGAGGAGCCATCTCACTTGGCGCCTACACCCATTATTTAAGGGGAGGCGCCATCTCACTTGGCGCTTATGTGCTTAGGACATGCCCTAAGCCAAGTGAGATGGCGCCTATGTGTAATTCTAGGGCAAATTTTGCTTCTTTTTTTTCAGTCCGGTGCATTGCGTATTGGATACAGGATCAACAAAATTGACTTTTTATTATAAAAAAAATAATTACATCCAAATGTATTACATTAAAAAAATAGATAAAAAAATAGAAAAAAACAGATAAATCAGTGATCCCCCGGAACCTGGTAATGACCCCCGGTTCCGCATCCCCGTCCTCGCCTTTCAAGTACTGGGTGTCGTCACGTTTCCTGTTGTGGCAGGGTCGATGGCCCAGTGAAGTCAATGCATTCTGGATCCATAAAATCAGTCAGATCTCCATATCTAGAAGATCTGCTTTGGTACAGTCGGTTACCCATACCCTCAAAGTTTGGTCGTGTTGGCGGTGGGTGGGGTTCCATGGTGGGTCTGTAGCATTGATCGTCTGAGTACGGTGGTTAGAAAGGAAATGGATCTTGGGGTGTTTGGTATTGAGGATGTTGGGTGGTTTGGTGATACTGTGGTTGATGGTAGGCTGGGTCGGTTTGTTCGTAATCTTTCGACATTCCTAGATCAGGGCTAAGGCTGGATGTTGAGGGGCCCATATTGGGATATACAGAAGACTGAAATTGTGTGTGGGGTATGCGGGTATGTTGGTATTGTGATTGGTATTGTGGTTGGGTGTGAGGCATATGGGGGTATTGGTACTGAGGTGGTGATTGTGGTTGGTTGTGGGGCATTTGAGTGTAATTGTGTTGTGGTGGGGACTGTGGTTGGGTGTTTGTGGTTTTGTTTCTTCTGGGGGGTTGGTGGGAGGTTGATGTGTTTTGGGTTTGTTGTTGGGGAAACGAGGGTTGTGCCCATTGTGTGCGTGGGTCAACCAAGTACCTTGAATGAGACACGTGCATCTCAGGGTTACTAACCAACCTGTACCAAGATAAATATTGATCTGTGTGTCGCATATTACCATGATTAACGAAAACCGGGAATTGTAAGACATATCGGTGACGCCTCTGCCACATCTTACACCATTCCGGAGCAAAGTCTTTCCAGTTGGTAAGACCCCACTGGGCGTCGACCCTTTTGAGATGCCATGGGGACAAACAAGTTGGATCACTTGGTATCTCTTGATGCATTCCGAACTGCATCTTCACACGGTCGCTGTGGTGCATCTCCATAATGTTGAACCGAATGATTGCAGTCTTCGCGGTCCAAATGGCTGCATCCTCGGGGTTTGGTTCATGGCCCAAACCCAAATATGGTCTCCAGACGAACTGCGAAAAAATTTAAATCAGGTTAACGAAAACGTAATATATAAATAATTTAAATGAAGAAAAGTTTAAAGGTACGACGTACATCATCCAGGCCTAAGTGATCCAACAGATTGCAGTATAGTGCGACATTGAATCTTGGATTCTTGCCGTGATCCATACCCCTCACGCAATACCTAAAGGAAATGAAAAACATTTTATTTTTAGCATATATTTGGTGAAGAGATGAATAGTAATAAATGATATAACTTGATGACTTACTTTGTTGCGTACGGGAAAATGAAAGTGTTGTTGTTGACGGGGTTTAAGGACTCCATCCTCCACCAACCCCAGGCTTGTAGTAAAAAAGCGCACCCATAAAATGTACATTTTTCCTTGACTGCATTTTTGCACAAGGAACTATATAGGTGGGCTAAAACTGCAAAACCCCAACTATACTTCCTTGTTTTTTCAAAATCTCTAAGTAAATGTAAATACATAAAATTTACACTATTTCCCGTACTTTCGGGAAGTAAAAAGGTACCAAATAGTATCATAAGATAAGTTATGGCTTTTACTACCCTGTCTTGCTCGGAGGAATTTTCGTTTAATTCCAAACTTGCATAATGACTTTTAAGCTCAGTGAGTAGTATTCCCTGACCTCTCGCACCACCACCTTCAACCATATCCCTGCCCAACAATTCTTCACACTGAGAGTTGGGTTATTGAACCGACCCGTTCACGGCCTTACCATCGACAGGGAGACCTAGTAACATGTACATATCATCTAGCGTGACGGTACATTCACCTATTGGTAGGTGAAATGTATGGGTCTCTGGTCTCCACCTTTCCAACATTGCAAGAATGAACTTCGAATCAATTGTGCAGTTGGAGATCTTTATAACATGTCTGAAACCTGCGTATTCCAGATATGGTACGATAAATGGGTCGGGAGCCAGATAGTTGTGAGACCGAATTCTGAATCTTTTGGTATCCTGAGTTAATAATGTAAAAGATGTAAGATTAAGTAAGATGAACATAGCATTACCTTAAGTATAAATAATGTATAACCAAATTAGAAACTTACAAATGCGGCAATGTTTTCCCTTATGCCTATGTGAGAATCGCCCATTGTTAGAAGAGCCATTGTTTAAAATGATTGAGATTATGAAAGACTTAGAAAGTGTAAGAGATTATGAAAGACTTAGAAAAAGCAGAGAGTGAGACGAGTGTGGGTGTGAGAGAAGTATGATATGGTCTGTATTTATAGGCAAAAAAATTTCATAGAGTGAGTGAGGTGGTAGCTGGTGCATGCATGCATGAGAAGTGTCACTCTTGCAGGCTAGGTGGCAGCCTAGGGGGTTACATATCTGCATGCATGTAACACGATTGGACATTAAGGGAGGCGCCATTGGACTTGGCGAAAGAGTACAAAAATGAAAGGTGTCGCCATCCCAATTGGCGAATAAGAGGTGTCATTGATTGCAGACTAGGCTCATGCTACGTGACAGCCTTTGGGATGCCATGCCTGAATGCATGTAACACTATTGGAGGTGATGGGAGGAGACTTACAAGATACAGTGTAGGTGCAGAGTAGGCGCAGGCTAGGTGGCAGCCTAGGGGTTATATATCTGCATGCATGTAACACGATTGGACATTAAGGGAGGCCCCATTGGACTTGGCGAAAGAGTACAAAAATGAAAGGTGTCGCTATCCCAATTGGCAAATAAGATGTCATTGGTTGCAGACTAGGCTCATGCTACGTGACAACCTTTGGGATGCCATGCATGTAACACTATTGGTAGCCTTGGGGGTTACATCCTTACTTAATTGAAATTCAGTATGATATTTTTAGTCTTACGTTTTTCATAACATTGATTCACTTAATCTGTCAAACCTTCCAACCTTCAAACGTTCATACAATCAAACCTTTAAACCTTCAAACAATCAAACATACAAACCTTTGAATAACTCATAAACTTCAAACATTCCAACCTTCAAACCTTCATACAATCAATAAACTTCAAACATTCCAACCTTCAAATAACTCAGAAACTTCAAACATTCCAACCTTCAAACCTTCAAACAACCCTATGCAATGGCCTCTTCACCACAATATGTCGTCAAAGCACATTTCAACAGTGAGACATACATTTGTCCCACCGCTGGGTTTTTGTTTAGATACACAGACAACATCTGATTTCTTTTAAACGAGAAAGCCAATTTCTCGTACTTCAAAAAACGATTGGAGGCCAAACTTGGACGAGGCCCGGTGACACAAATATTTTATCAGAATCCAGTTTTTTTTGGAAACAACCAAATAATTTTTTATAAGGTTGAAGTTCTAGATGACGAGGATCTCCAGAATATTTTTTCCAACCATGTGTATTCTGGGTATGACTCTATTGAGTTGTACATTATGCTGCGAGAGCCTCAGGTGACACAAGTGGTTGATCCTTTGGAGAATGAACAAGCTGAGGTAGATGCAGTTGATGAAGAAGAAGAAGATGACGAGTTAGAGTTTGATGAAATGGTGAATGATGATTCCGACGATGATGGCATACCTAGTATTCTTGCAAACGAGATCTACACACCACCTCCGCACATGACAAACTTCAACATGGGCAGAGATGAACCGTCTACTGACTTATTTTTCAATCCGTATATGCAGTCGGATGAAAATTTAAAAGAGAAGGACAAGTTTCGTAACAGAGAGGAATGCATCAGAGCCATAAAAAAATTCCACATGCTCAACTCGGTTGATTTTAAGGTGGACCGTGTCAACCCAGAAAGGTACAAGATCAAGTGTGTCCACCCTGACTGTATGTTTCAAGCTGACTGCATCATACATATTAAGAGGTGATTGCTGAGTCATAGGTTCCATGACTACCCACACTTGGGTAAGTTCTACCCAATCACAGGACCACCGAAAACTTAATTACGATCTCATCTGTTAAGAAATCCTACCACTGGTCAGCAACGACCCATCTTTGAAGGTGAAAACAATCATCTCCCACATCACCACGGTTTTTAACTATACTCCGTCTTACCGTAAGGCGTGGTTAGCAAAGACTAAGGCGATTGAAAAGGTGTACGGAAACTGGGAGGAGTCATACCAAGAACTTCCTCGCTACCTGAATGCACTCAACATGTATTCTCTGGGTACTGTTTATGTTCTGGAAACAGTGCCAGCATACGCCCAAGATGGTAGTCTACTAAACGACAACGGAATATTCAGTCGAGTGTTTTGGGCATTTCAACCTTGCATCACAGGGTTTGCATCATGCAAACCAATTATACAAATTGATGGGACTTGGTTGTATGGGAAGTACAAAGGCACGCTACTGATGGCAGTTGCACAAGATGGCAACAACAACATTTTCCCCATTGCCTTTGCCCTTGTCGAGGGGGAGACCGGTGGTGCTTGGAGATTTTTTCTGAAAAATCTGCGGACACACGTGGCTCCTCAATCAGATCTCTGTTTGATCTCGGACAGACATGCCTCCATTGAAAGTGCCTATAATAATCCTGCAAACGGTTGGCATGACCCTCCTTCTACGCGTGTCTATTGCGTTAGGCATATCGTCCAGAATTTCATGAGGGAGATCAAGGAAAAAACACTAAGGAAAGCGGTTATGAATGCGGGATATGCATTGACACAAACCATATTCAAATATTACTGAAACGAGATCCGTTTGTCAAATTCGAAAGCCGGTAGGTGGATCGACAATATTCCGGTGGAAAAATGGATAAGGTCATACGACAATGGCCAAAGATGGGGGCACATGACAACGAATCTTATTGAATCGATGAATGGGGTATTCAAAGGCATATGAAACCTCTCGATCACTGCTTTGGTAAAATCTACGTATTTTAGGATGACAGCGTTATTTGCCAAAAGAGGTGAAATATGGAATGCGGTGTTGCAATCTGGACAACTATGGAGTGAAAGCTGCATGAAATACATTAAGACAGAAAGTGCCAAAGCCAACACTCATATGGTTATACGGTTTGACCGACACAGCCACAACTTCATTGTGAAAGAGACAATCGACCACAACGAAGGCCTTCCAAGACAAGAATATAGGGTCATGCTACCTTCTCGTTAGTGCGATTATGGCAGGTTTCAAGCATTTCGTATGCCTTGCTCTCATGTCATTGCCGCTTGTGCTTATACCCATCAAGACGCGCTGCAACTTCTGTCACACATTTACAAATCTGAAATGTTGCCCAACGTTTACAACAACAGCTTTCCTTTGGTAGCAAAACCAGATTATTGGCCTGCATACGACGGCGAAATAGTGTGGCACAATGACCAAATGTGAAGGAACAAGAAGGGTCGTCCCAAAAGTAAGCGCATCACAACAGAAATGGACGATCTTGACAAGCTGGAAAGAAAGTGTGGTTTATGTCGTCAGGTCAGACACAATCACAAAAATTGTCCGAACCGGGCGTCTGCCTCGACCACATAAAAATTGTAATACATAAAATCTTTCCTTAATTATGTTGTAAACATTAGGATTTTCCGTTAACAGATTTTGCTATAACAAATATTGCGCGTACAAGAAAAATACACGATATTCCGTCTAAAAAATTACAACTGTTAACACAATTTCATCTGACCCATGCATCATCAACATTACATCGCTGTCTGTTTTGACTTCCTCCAACCATACATTAGGTCTTCCTGTCGCATGTGAGGTTGTTGTTCGTTTTCGCTGGATCCTTCGAATTTTTTCCCCCTCCGCAATGTCTCCATCTAGCCATCGCATCAACTCCCGCTTCAGACGCTCCATGGAGTGAATGTGCCATAATTTCATTTTCATCGTAGGTTTCGTGGCGGAGAAGATAACGTAATCATCTCTGCTAAAAATCATGGGCGACGTCATGACGCAAATAACAGAGTAAAAAATAAAAAAAACAGTGCGAGAAAGTGTGAGAAATTTCGGAGAAACAGACGAATTATTTATAAAACAACATTTTGCCCTAGTTTTACCCTAGGAGCCAAGTGAGATGGCGCCTCCTCTCACTTTTAAAGTGCATGCGCCATCTCACTTGGCTAAAAGTGAGAGGAGGCGCCAAGTGAGATGGCGCCTAGGGCAAAACTAGGGGTGGAGGCGCCAAGTGAGATGGCTCCTCCTTTGGGGAGTCATCTGAAACATGGTTATTTGCGTAATTTTTTTCTGAAACGCGGTTATTTACGAAATATTACTTTAATACTTGGTTATTATAAAAAAAATTCACAAAACACGTAATAAAATGTTTTCATATATCAGTAAATCCTTGTTAAAATTGTCGGTGATTATATCAGAAAACTTTGTAAACACCAGTGGTTTGGCTGGTATTTCATTCTTCATCCCCAAGAGACGTTCCGCCAGTAAACTTGACCATAAATTTTGCGACGAAGGTCGAAAAGCCAATACATTAGGCAGAACCTTAAAATTGGACACTGCATATGTATGGTCCAATGTTAATTTTTCATCGAACAGTGACGCATGTGCTGCTAGGACAACCACGTGTATATCACCACCCTGTGATGCATAAATGGACGATTAGGATTCCTCAATTTTATAAAAAAGAATCATCAATTGTATAAAAAAACAAAAAACACTAAAATGAATCACAGATGAACAGAAAGTCAAATTACCACTTTGTCCACAAAGGTCATATCAAAATGCTCTATGTTGTTAGAGACTACCTTCCATTTATGATTAACTCTCACAGACACCTTCCACAACTCTTTGCCATCGTTAATGTCGTTGATTTTCTTCACAGGTTTGGCCATTGAAAAAACTTGAAGGCTGATTATTCTGGGCAATTATGGGCGAAGAAGATGTGTCGAAAGTTGAAACTATGAAGGGAGTGGGAAGATTGAATGAAAAACCGTTTTGAATGGTAATTGAGGGATGAAGCGAACAGTTAACTATGATTGTTGTTTAACCGCCGGGAGTGGAAAGATTGAAACGGTAAAATAATTTAAGCGCAGCTTTTCCTGTGTAACCTCCATGAGCACGTTAAAATTGGGGGGGAAATATTGAAAAAAAAAATATTTGGATCAACAAAGAGGTGTGTGTGTAGAAAGCCACGTGACATCTTATGGGACAACCAATTTTCTCTTTTTTTATATGATAGATTATGATCATTAACTATTTTTTCTTAACCCTTCATAGAATTTCCAAATATATTTCCAAATATATATATTGATTTTAATGTTTTTTTTAACATAAGATTATGATTTCTAGGCAAAATTTGCCACTAATAGTCATTTTCCTCAAATATTTATAGATTTTTTCAAAAATAAAAGTTATTGTATAAATATTCATACGATAAATTTTGAAAATGAGAAGTTTTGTTATAAAAAGATAATTAACTGTCGAAATCGAATGTATTTTAAAAAGTTTATGTTCAAGGATAGGAGTAGATAATTGGGGTGAGAATTTCTTTGTACATCTACTTATGTTGAGTTAAATCTCTGAAAATTCAAAAATATCTTTCGGATATGCATATCCGAATGTATCTTGCGAATCTGAGATATTAAACTATTTCAGATATGAATATCCGAACGAACCCCTATATTTCATTTTCAGGGAGATTTCAGATATGTATATCTGAAATAATTCAATATCCTAAATTTCTTTTGATTTTATTTTGATTTTATTTTGAAAAAATATTTATTTATAATATAGTTATAATATAATTAAATTGAGTCATTATTAATAAAAAATAACTTAAATTTATAATTGAAAACTAAATATTTAAATAAATTTATGATATGAAATTAAATAATAAATTAAATAATTAAATTTTTAATTATAATGGTGAAATGTAATTGTTTTTTAATTTTTTATTTAAAATTATGAATAATTTTTTATAAAAAATATAAGAAATATTTTTTAATTATAACTTTAAAAGTTAAATTTAATTTAGATGACACTTTTTAATTTTTGTTATAGAATTGATAATTAATTATTATGTTGTAATTAGAAAATATTATATTAAAATATTTATATTATAATTAAAAGTTGAATGTTATTAATAATTAATTATATTAATATAGAATATTTAATATTAAATGAATAGATTGTTGTAAAAAATAGAGTTATTTCGGATATGCATATCTAAAAAATTTCATATTCGAAATAATTCAATATTAAGATATTGAGATATTTCTGATATGTATATTCGAAAGAACTCTTAAAAAATTTAAATTTGATGCATTCGGATATATACACGTGACTTCTAAAGATATTTTAGGTTTTCTGTTAGAAATTTAAAAAAAAAACTATTAAATATACAAAGAAATTCTTAACTGAGGTTTCAAGTATAGTTTTCCCACATTTGTTGATGGGCTCAGTAGTTTCTTCTATATTGTATCACACAATCTATCCATTTGCAAAGCCAAGGCCCAAAGCACCAACAAATTGGAAGAACAAAACACCTATAGATATTAAGAAATTTTTCATTGCAATTTTATATCTTCTTTCATAACCTCCGAGAAAAGTTTTAAAATGCCTTCAGTTTTAGAAGATTCGTTTATGGACAAAAAATCTTATTTTTTTTTAAAATTTAATTTTGAGATGTATTTCTAAATTAAATTTTAATAAAATATAAAATTTGATATATTCAAAGATATATTTACGAATAAATTCAAAGGTATTTTAAAATTTTCAGAAATACAATCAAAACGTAAATGTTTTAATATCCATTAACAAAGAAGTTACTTTATTTCTTCTTAGAAAATATCTCATTTGTGTTTAAATAACGATGGTTTAATAGCTATGTTTCATTACAAGAGTTTATTTATTTTTCTTATAGGTCTTTATTTGTGTTCGTCATTTTACATGTTGCTTATAGTATTTTCGGAAATGTTGTGTTACTAAATTCCAAACATTAAAGTTTCTTTTGTATTATCAAGTTGTACGACTATTAATCCATTTTCTTAACCGGTGTTTTCTTTTGTTATTTAATAACTTTGCATTCATGCTTGATGAGGACTTTTAATCATGATTCCTTTGTTGCTGCTTTATTATTTAATTAAGATGTCAAATGTATCCAATTTTTGTTTGCTATTCTTGTCGCAACATGTTTAGTTACTCTCCACATGTTGATCTATACCCGATCCCTTTAATCAGGCCAATTTTTTGTGTAATTTTTTTACTATAGTGACACAATGATGGTTTGTTATGATGGCAAAGTTAATTAATAGAGTAGTTAAAGTGTCGTTTCATGTGGAGTATATGTAATTATTTGTTTATCTCACTTCTCTTTATGTCTATCATCTTGTTAATAATATCTAATAATTAGAAAGAGGGGTGGACATAAACCGACCATCAGCCCATCCTAGTAAAATCTTAAGGGAAAAAATAATTGGGTGGATGTAATTTGAGATTTTTGACAAGTCTTAAATTCTAGCATAGCAAAAAGGAACGTGTACAAATTTTAGTGAAAATTTTGGTGATGTTCAGGAATATGGTCGATATATATGCTGACAATATTTTGACATGAAGGTGGCAGACTAGAATGTCGAGATCTAGCCTGGCGAATGAGTTATGGATTTAGTAATTTTTTCAAATAATAAGTGTATACATTTCGACTAAGGCAGTTGAAATGTTCAATGTGGTTGAATAACCACTTTTTAGTCTTGTATGTATTAAAATGACACGTGGAAGCAGTTTTCAAACCAAAAGACATGCAATAGAGAACATGACATTCAGTTGAGAAAAGCCCGCCTTTAGTAGTTATCTGGATTTCAGTATAAATAGTAGTATGATGAAAAAACTGCCAAAGAGATTGAAGAAGTTAGAGCTGCTGATCCTAGAAGAGGTTGGAAAGCTGACAAGACCCCTAGGTTTGTGTTCGACGAACGAGGAGTCCCTCATAGGAATCAACAGTTTCAAGGGAAAACTAGGCCCCATAATTAGAGAACTTTTGTGCCTCTGACGAACGCTCCAAAAGATAAATGGGTGGGATTTGTTTATGGTAACGAAGTAAGTTGTAAATTCGACAGAAATTATATAAGTAAGTTAAAGGATCCATTCGCTTTCCTCACCTTTATGTATTGGGGATAAAACCCTTACGTGCTTCATATCCACATGAAGACGTCCTTTGAAACTGTATATATCATACTTAGTCGGAACCACTCGGCGAGTCAGTTTTAAAGATTCATTTTCAATCACCTTTAGAAAATACCTACAAATGAACCGCTGTGGAAACAGAGGTCAAATTTCCAAAGCCATATTAGAGCTTGGAAAAGGTGGGAATTTAGGTGGGTAAAATTTGAAGGAAAACTCATACTTGTCCTTTTCTGTAACATAAGAAGGAATTTTTAAATCAGGTAGTTTTTTCATAAATTTCTCCTTCAAAGTGACAATGGAGTCATAAATGGTCTGACTAAGACAAGTAGGATTCTATATAGCTTCAAAGCATCGTTTGAAAGCTTTGATTTTTTATGCTTCGGTCTCTACCTTTTTTTAATTGCGTCTGCATAAAGGAGAAGGTATTTGTTAGATATCGAGATAGTGTTGGCATTGGGTCGAATTCTCTAGCATGGTACACATTCCACCAAGTATAGAATTCTTTTGTACAGTAGAAAGATGGTTGGAAAGAGAAAGGATTGAGGCGAATACGATCGAAAGTATGGCACTCTAAGCGATCAACATATTCCGCTTTAGAGAAAGTAGCCGACCAAAGGCAAAGATCACTTTTTTTTATAAAAAAAGAATTTAGGCAGAATCTCGCAAAGTCCAAATTGGCGAGACACCAAATTGTGTTGGTAGCATAATATTTTCACACCGTCTTTGGAGCCTCCAAGTCTAGTTATGATAGGTTTTGGAGTGAGGAAAGCCTCCCAAATCTCCTCAGTTTCAATTTCTTGGTCAAGGTTAGATGGAGGAAATTCTCTGGTGAACCATTCAGGTCCATGGCTCCATTGAGCAAAGGGAGCCTTAGATGGTGAAAACTTGTAGTGCTTTACGAACATCAAGAAGTACTTCGTAAAAGTTGTTTTCAACGTAAGAGTCGAGTTGCTTGGATTCATCAAAGAGAGGTGAGTGCCTTTGATGTTTCTGTTCTTGATAGTGTCGTAATTATCATCAGGTTTGTGGATAGAAAAAACATGTTAAAAGGTTGCATTTAGCCAAAGTTAAAGAAACCAGAAAGGTCTAGCAAGTAGGTAATTGATGTTGGGTTTCAATGTTTCAATACTCAATACATCCTTTCCCAGTGATTCATAGAGAAGACCTAGAATTAATTGGCTCAAGCAGATATATCGACCTCATGTAATTGATTAGCTAGAGAAATGAATCTCTTGGCTACTTTCGAATATCTACACCATAAGATGCACCTCAACAACCATAATGCCAAGAAATCAATATGCTTTATGTCAAATACTTTTTCAGTGGTTTGGTCATGGTAGTGTTCCATATATTTCCCAAAAATAGCATGATCTTTGTCAAAATCAATTATATTATCATCGTTGTTCGTTGGTTAAAATTTTTTGCCTGTTGGGCGAAGATCAGTAATGGATGCTATGTCAACAAGGGAAGGGGTGAACATTTCACAAGGGAATTGGAAAGTATGATACGGTGGCAGAATCGGATGTTATACTTGTTTTGCGTTTATATTCGCAAATGTTGCGATAAGTAAGAGTCACCATCGACTTTTCTTTTATCCAAATTAAGGAAAGGGTGAAAAGAACAGAAAAAGACCTTTTCGAGAGTTTTCTGAGTAATGGGGGTAGATTATGGAAAGGGAAGGTGTTATCACCCTTTCCATTCGTAGTTTTCTATGGGCTCTTAGATTCTTAACTCATTTTTTGAAATAACTTGTGCTTTTGTGTGTTTTGAAAAGATGTTTTTTGAAAATGCCTTAGTGCGGCGATTCTCTTTATGATAACTCTTGTATCAGTCCTCAAGAGTGTTGACAAAGAAAATGTTTTTGAAAATGTTTTAAAATGTTTATGTGGAAATTTTTTTTGAGCAAACGTCTAGGAACTATCTACTTATACTTGAAAAGTTTGTTCTTTTCCTCCTATTTTTTAGACAGGGATATCCTACTATTAATGAGTAGGTAGCCCTATCGTTGGATGTTTGAGGGACATTCAAAGGGACGTATAGTCATAAAGGAAACATATGGAGACTCTTAAGAAATTTTGTTTAAGGGACTAGATCATTTACCAAAAGACAATTGTAGGGTCATCGTGGCACTATGATCTTTTGATTTAAGGGTCTTTTGCTAAAGCGTCCTTATTCTCGAGGGACATGGCTGATTTACTTTCGGAAAGGCATCCAGAGTGGGCGTACCCTAGAGGTGTATATGTGCAAATATGTTGTATTCAGTTATTTTTGTCTTTTTTGTTAGGTTTGCTAGCGTTTTGATTTTAATCTTTTCCATAGAATCCTATTAGTCATACATCTAGCAGTTAATATGAAAGCAATAGAAAATGTGGAAAATAAGGATCCTATGCTATTACAACAAAATTGAAAGGCAAGAAAATGTAAAAACAAGAACAAAATAAAGAGGGGAAGTGAGTCCTTCGATCCAGGCAGTAGACTCCTTCGATTAACCCTTCATTTTCTTTCTTTCGATTGAGCTTGGAAGTTGGCGTGAGCAACCTTTGATTGCACCCTTTCATGCTTCTTTCGATTGAGCTTGGGAGTTGGTATGAGTAACCTTCGGTTGCACCCTTTCCTGCTTCTTTCGATTGAGCTTGGGAGTTGGTATGAGCAACCTTCGATTGCAACCTTCTCTGCTTCTTTCGATTAGACTATGGAGCAATATGGACCTGCAGAGCAGCATGAGTGTATATCCTTCGTTCACACCCTTTTTATCTTTCATTTGAGTCTGTACAAGTTAGTTTCAACATGTATTTGGACAAGAAAAGAAACAAACAGAAGGACAAAAACGAAGAATATAACTAAAAGGCTATTTACATGTTATGCTGAAACGAAAAATAAGTGAAAAGCTATTTACATGTTATGCTGAAACGAAAAACAAGTGAAGGGCTATTTACATGTTATGCTGAAACGAGAGATGCAAGGTCAAGAGGACTTACCTTGCTTGAAATTAGAACTTGTGTGTGGGCTGGAGTTGTTGGATGCTCTTGGATTCTAAAGGAGAGAGGCAAGTGTGGTGTGATCTTGTTGAATTTTGAGAGTTTTTGGTATGCTTTTCTTAGGCTGTGTATACGTGCAAGGCAATATATGTGTAGTTCCCGGGCCTCTGTCTCTAGTCTCCTGGAGAAATGTTTTTCTTGTGTATGTGTCTAGATTTGTATTTATAGGGATGTGAGGGTTTATGGAAATGGCAAGGGACAACCATTAACTAGGATTTGAAGGCCATGAGACAAGAATCCAACACATTGAAAGTTGGCCATATTTGGATAATTCTTACCATTTTGGAATCTTGAGTGTACCTGGACACGTTTAACTCTTTCGAATACCTTTTAGCCTTACTCTTCGATTGGCCCTGAGTTGCCCCCTTCGAATGGCTTTGGTTTCATTCTTATAGCTCCTTCGATTGAGTCCATCCTCATCAATTCTAATTGCTCAGATTCTTGATGACTCTGAATTCCAATTGTTCAGAGTTTTCCCTTGTCAGAGTTTCTTCAATTAATTAACCATTTGCATCAATTCGAATTGCCCAGAATTTTCTTCGTCAGAGCATTATTCTTTTTTATGATTCTGAATTCCAATTCGAACCTGTTCAGAGTTTCCCTTACCAGGGATTCTTCGAAAGCCCCTAAGATCTTTACTCTTCGATTGGCTATGACTTACTTCTGATGGCTCCTTCGATTGGACCCATATATTTTCCTTAGTTGTTTGATTTAAATAGCCCAAACGAGAAATTCATTCTATCCAGTCGAAGCCTCTTTTGTCACTTCCTTCGAATGCCATTGCGCAGGAGGCTTGGGCCTGGAAACATGTAGGACCAAGACTCATCATAAGACAAATATGCTTTCAATAATTATGTGTCTCCTTCGAATGGCCACCAATGTGTGTCCTTCGAATGGACCTTTGGAGTGCTCTTTCGAAAGGGTCATATTGTGTGTCATAGTGCAGAAACTGTATTGAGGGGTATTGTCCTTGTGCATTGAAAGCAAGCATCAAGGAAGTCTTTGCCTTATGCATTGAAGGCAATAATAAAAGAAGCCTTTGCCCTTGTGAATCCTAGACAAGCATGAAGAAGCCTCTACCTTATGGATCGAAGGCTAGTTGAAAGGAGCCTTTGACTTAGTGAATCCAAGGCAAGCATGAAGAGGCCTTTGCTGGTGAATCAAAGGGAACTGGTTCTTGCCTGAATGAAACTTGGACCAACGCCTGCTCGAAGGTGACCCAACGCTCAATCGAAACTTGATGGACCCAAGCTAGATCAAAGGGTTTTAAATTCCTAATCGAAGCTTGTGAGACACATATTGCTCGAAGGGTCCCAGACGCCCAATCGAAGCTCTTTGTCCAGATGTCAATCGAAGGACATCCAGTTCAGATTCCAATCGAAGACACCTTTGTTCATCTTCAAAAAAATTTATTCTCTTCCATTAAGTGTTTGTAACCATCTATGTAAGAGAGAATCTTGGAGAACATGAGAGGGCAAATTTTGGGGTACAACGGCTGCCCCTGTTCAATTTTATTAAACCTGAAGGTTTAGATTAGCTTGTTTGCCTTTCGTGATCTGAAGGTGGAAGATGATTGGACACTAGAGTGCCTAGAAATTTGCACTTGATGATGTGATGGTTGACTATGTAGGGAATGGGCTTAAAGATGCCATTTGGAGAAGATGACTGAGAGTTGTCAGAGATGGGCTTAAATATGCCATCCAGAGTATGTGCTAACTTTATAAAGAGGTCCCTTTTTGGGAAATTCCTGTTCCTGCTGTCTGAGGGGGAGTCCACCGGGGAGTGTTGATTTCTATTGTTTTCCTACTTGAGGAAAACTCTATGAGGAATAGAGTCTAGGAACTTCATCTGTCCATGGCTCTACTGAGGAGTTGTTGTACCCCAAAATTTTCCCTCTCATATTTCTCAAAATATTGCAAGAAAAATCTCCAAGATTGCTCAAGTTTGCTCAAGAGTGGGTCAGACAAATCATCTCCTAAGGCAGTCAACCCCAAATTAGGGTTTTGTGTTGCATCAAGATCCTTGAGTCCAAATGACCTCAAGTTCTCCCCAATGTCCTAATATGTTCTCAAGGTCATCGAGTTCAAATTTCAAGCCTTGCAGAGGAAGTTTGCTCAGTCAATTGCTCAAAGGGTCCAAAAATCGACTGTGCTAGGGCAAAAGTCAACTGTGACCTATAAACAGTCAAACTTCAAGATGTTTTGTCAACATTCTCATTTTGAAGGATATTTCATCATTTTATCAAGGGTTGATCATGATTCATCAAGGATTGCTCAAAATTCATCAAGACTCAAAAGTTGCTAAATTAGGGTTTTGTAGGAAAACTCAACTCAACTTTTACCAAGCATAACATTCTCATACTTTATGTGAAATGACCCATCCAAAGCTCATTTTGAAGAGGATTCAATTTCCTACAAACCATCTTCATACCCCAAGATCATAAAATGCACTCACAAAAAGTTACAAATTTGGACATTATAGGTCATTTTTGAAAGTCAACAAAAACACCTTTTTTTTCCAAAGCTTATAACTTGAGCATGGAATATCCAAATGAGATGAGACCAAAAGGGTTGGTTAGAGGACATCTCAAGCTTTCTCAAAAGTCCAAGAAAACTTCTAAAAGTTCAAAATTGAAGAAGTTATGCATTGTTGAAGTTGTGCATTTTTGCAAAATTGCCAAAAGTCAACTATCCCCAAAACTTCAAATTTTGTCAAAGGGGCCCATTCTTTTCCAATTGATTTGGACTTGCCACATTACACACGTGTCCTAGCTTCAGCCTTGTGTCAATTTATCAATTTTTTTATTTTATTTGATTTTTTATTGAATTATTTCATTTTAAATCAATTTAAATCAAATAAAATCTCAAAACTTGATTACATGAGATCTTTTTCTATTTTCAGGACCTAATCATCATCAATATCATGATCAAACTCGTATCAAGTATTCCATGTGCAAAAAGATTGAGTTTTTGGAAAATTAGGCAAGTTATCAATGGTGAATCAAATCCAATCTCAAGGCATCAATGTGCAAGGGTTCAGTCCACAAAAGTTGACCTAATACACTCCATCATACATATACAAGGCAAAGGCACGAAATCCAAAGCTAGAGGCTGCAAGAACATCAAAAACCAAACTTGAAAAAAGGTGGAAAAAGTGCAAAACTGAAATCATCCTTGGAGGAAAATTCAGAAGCAAAACTCAACACCGATCGCTTACTGGACAATCACTGAACCTCCTGCAATCAAAAGCAAGCTCTCACACCCTCTCAAACGCACTGTGAGCCTCACGTTTCATGGCCCTATATTCCAAATCGCAACTCTCTATTTTTCGCATCATTTTGATAAATCATGGATATATTTGTGATGCTTATGAAATTTCTGAACTTTTGGCATTTTTTGATTGCATTTATATGGATTGTAGCTCTATAACCGAACCTAGGGTTTTGTAGCTTGTTTTTTGGGCATTTCTTTTGCAGGCGAAATTAGTTCCATTGACGGACATAGGCATGACCGGAGGAGGAAGACAAGCATAACCATGGTCTTGGATTTAATTTTCATGGCCTAGAATTAATTTTAGGTTTGACCTATGAATTCAGCTACGGATACGAATCCGCAGGAAAAAGTACAGGGTTGAAGGAAGAAGACGATGACGCGTCTCCCCCTGGTTGGCCAATTCAAACACGCGCGCCCTTTTATTTTTTTTGCTGGCATATTGATCTATTTTTTCTTATTATTATTATTATTATTATTCATTACATTAACAACTAACGCACAATGGTTGAGTGGCAAAGGCGTGTATCCAATGATCAACAGGACCTGGGTTCGAATCCCAGGTACCCATATGCTTTGTTATTATTTTTCTTCAAATGATCCAGTATTGATGCCAGCGTGAGATCCATCATGCGCCTCCATATCTCCAATGGACATATGACCTTAGGCCAGATCTGAGGGCCAAGAGAAGGACGCCCACCATGCTACCAAGTCAAAGTGCCACGCTGGATCTCAAAAAGTCAGCCAAGGCCAGCGCCTATTGGGCCTCTGAATTGTCATTCCAACATCCAAATTGGGCCCAAACCCCCCCTAAGTTTTTCTATTTTATTCTTTTTTTATTTTATTTAATTGTTTTGTTTAATTATTTTTCATGATTAATTAACCAATTAAATCTTTTTCTTCATAATATTAAAAACCAAAAAATATATATTTTGTTTATCAAATTAATTTTCAGTATTTTATTTTGTTAATAAATATTAATTTAATTAATTTAGTTTTAATTAGGAATAACTTTTAATATATTTTGTAATAATTAAAATTAACTTAGATGATTAGGTTTTATTAACATTGATCAAATTTATTTTTATTTCTTTAAATACCAAAAAACCCAAAAATATTTTTATTAATTAATTTATTTATTAATTTGATGATTAACTTAGTTTAATTTCTTTTTAATTCAAAAACAAACCAAAAATCCTTTTCTTTAATAAAAAGGGTCAAAACCCTAGAACTCGCCCGATTTAATTTCCCGCACGCGATCTATTTTATTTCAATATTGTATTTGTTCCCGGAATGTAATAGCTTAATAGGACTTTAAATATTTTTATCGCTTTATTTATTTTCCGCATTTTAATTTCAAAGGTTGCTTTTGGCGATGTAAATACCCGACGCCTTGTAATAGTTAGTTTAATTTCCGCAATTTAATTTCCGCAACTTATAAACTGTTAGATGTTTGGTAATAGGGAATGAATGACAAGATCGAATGTTTAACTTAAAATCAACATAGATAACCACTAACATGTACAAAGATAAAATCAACTGAAAACAACACACTCGCACATGCGCACTCTTAGGGTACACCCCACTTGGTTGCCTTTGTAACGCGGTCATTGAGTATAGGAAGTTTTAGAGGTTGCCCTCTTGCCCAATGATCATAGTTGCCTCGAAACGGTTGCCTCGGAAAAATGATCTAAGACATTAGGGTTACCGCTAAGGCGTCCTAACATTGCTTTAGTGACCGCACGTCCCTAAAATCGAATTGACCCTTAAACTCCAACGACGATGTTACCTACTCATTCATAGTGGGATAGCACTGTCTAAAGGATATTATCACAGATTGATTCCTTTTTCGAGTAGGTAGATGGTTCTTAGATACTTGCTCTTTCAAAAACAAAAACTTTTCACACTTACACCTTTCAAACAAAAACTTCTTTCAAACCCACAAACACAAAGAAAAGCAATTTTGAAAACACTATGAGCAAGTACCTAAGAGCCCGTGGATAACCACAGATAGAAAGGGTGCTAACACCTTCCCTTTCTATAATCTACCCCCCGAACCCGAGAAACATCTCGAAAAAGGAATTTTTCTGTGCTTTTTTCCTTTCCTTGTTGGATAAAATAAAAGACGGTGGCGACTCTTGCTTACCGCGGAATTTTACAAAAACAAATGCAAAACACAAACCAGCATTCCAAAAAACAGTCAGTTCTTTCCCACCGTATCACAGAACTGGCGATTCTGCTGGGGACGCTTAATAAGTGGGGTGTACCTTATGATTAGATCATTGTGTTTTCAATTGTTTGCTTTGTATGCTTTATATTTGTGGGCTTGTATCAGAGTTACTATAGATCCTAATCCGGATCTGGGGATACCCTTTAGGTAAGTAGCAATAAACTGTGAGGGAACTGTACGGCGTAGACCGATACGGTTGAAGCAGTAGCTACGTTGGTATGGCACTTTAGTCTATACCGATATCCCTTGTGTTGGAACGAGGAGAATATGGGTCTTCTAAGGGGTCATTAAGCACCAACTGACCTTAGAACCTTTAAATTGACCAACTTTGCCATAGAACAGAAGCAGTATGCTACACTCATTGAGACTAAACTCTCGCGATGATTCTGGCCGCAAGAAAAGGTTGCTAAACTGGAATTATGACCGATCGAGGGTAGTCAGTGATATTGAGATCCTTTAGAACCCGGTTACTATTTTTAGGACAGGTTTGAACCAACTGAACTGAAAGAGGGTAATACCTAAGCTCCTTTCCAGCCTGAAATCTAAGGGCTCTCTGTTGGACTTGTGTGCCTGTACCATGTTTGCTATTTGTGGATACTTGTGATGTGATTTCTATCATGACATCATGACATCATAACATTGCATGCATCTTGCATTAGACTAACCTATTTCGAAGACATGAGGGATTCATCTTTGTTTTGTTTTGTAGGTCATGATGCCCATGCATAGGAACACCATTCGGATCAACTTTGTCCAGGTTCCCACTCTGCTTAAAGAATTGGTTGCAAAGATGCCTGATACTACCTCCTTCATCAAAAGACATGGGTATCTTCTCAGTTTGGTTACCTCCAAATTGGACGAGCAGATAATGAGTGTCCTAGTCTAGTTCTATGATCCATTGTACCATTGCTTTACTTTCCAGGACTACCAGTTGGTTCCCACCTTAGAAGAGTTCTCTGATCTGCTTGGTATCTCTATCCGGGAGCAGACCCCGTTTACTGGTTAGGAGAAGATCCTTAGGCCAGAAGAGATTACTTCAGCCCTTCATATGACAAAGGATGAGGTAATGGCTAATTGGGAGACTAGAAGTGAAGCAAAGGGCTTTCTGACTAAGTTCTTGGTTGGTAAGGCTAATTATTTCTGGGATAGTCTAGACTTCAAGGCATTCTAAGATATTATGGCTCTTCTGATATATGGCTTGGTATTGTTTCCGAATCCTGACTCCTTTGTTGATGTGAATGCGGTGAAAATCTTCATCTCTCGTAATCTTGTACCCACTCTCTTGGGTGACATTCTTCATTAGCTTTATGCCCGTACTGCCCGAAAGCGGGGAACCTTGATGTGCTATTCTCCATTATTGGCGAGGTGGTTTATTTCACACCTCCCCAAATTAGTGCTGAAGAACAAAGAAGGCATGGGCTGGGCTTATAGGGTTATGTCTCTCTCTCATAATGACATCATCTGGACTATCAAGGGTATGGACGAGGTGGCTATTATTGATCGATGTGGGGAGTACCCCAATGTTCCACTGATAGGAACCAATGGAGGAATTACTTACAATCCATGCTTGGCCTTACATCAGTTTGGGCGAGCCAGAAGAGAAGGACGTCATGAGTTTCTAATGCCTAGTATCATCTTTGATTTTCAAGAGGATAGTGACGAGCAACACCGCAGATTCATAAGGGCTTGGGATAGAGTTCACAGATCAGATCCACATGAGCTGGGTCCAAAGACTTCTCTTCCAATGGAGCCATATCTCAGATGGGTTCGTATTCGTGCCCAAAAGCTGGGTATGCCGTATGAAGCCGTCCTGCCTATCATTGTTGAAGTTGCTAATGAAGAGGGGGTTCTTCCTACCATCTTCCATCCTTACATGCCCACTGACATTGGGGCACTAAAAAGGTCTTGGATGCAACTGAGAGAAGAGCGGGACGCTTACCGAGAAAAGTTTAACAAGCAAGAGCAGAAGATCCAGAAGTTGACTAGGTAGTTGGAGAACGAGCGGATTCTCAATGACTATGTCCGCACCGACAAGAAGCGACCATGGGAGCACTGATTGTCCTTTGATTATTTCCTTTCTAGTTCTATTTACTTTTCAGTATTTCCTTTCTTGTAACGCCTGAAGGGCAATTTGTTGAACAATTTGGATTTCAAGTTTATCTAATAAAAGTGTGTTTCCTTTTTGGTTTATGAATTTGAATCACTTGATGTCTTTGAAATCATAGCATACGCATTTCATCCCATGCACTTCATAACAGGTACCCATTACATGTATCTTATCTTCTTCGTTGTTTATTTCAGCATCATGTCTACTGAACCATCAACTGAGCAAGCAATCAAGGCCCTACAGGCCCAAAATGCCCAATTCCAAGAGCTGTTCATGAATTTAGCTAAGGGTCAGCAAGATCTGAAGACCCTGATCTTGAAAGAGAAGAAGGAGAAGAAGAAGAGGACGATCCTGTTTAACACAGGTCACGGGTTTGGAAACAGGCTACGGGATGAAGTTGATTTGACCACCTCATCTGGAGGGAAAAATAGTCAGGAAGAGAGAGGGCTCCTAGCCCTGTAGTTTCAGACAATGAGACGGACTTCGACGAAGACCAGTATCCTCCTGCCGAGGATATATACAAACAACTGGAAGACCGTTTGAGTGCGATGGAAGTTCAGAAAGTGCTTGGTCTGGACTTTGGTGATCTAGGTCTATCGTCTGGGGTGGTGATTCCCCACAAATTCAAAGCACCAGCCTTTGCTAAGTATGACGGATTTTCTTGTCCGAAGCTGCACCTCCGGTCATATGTAAGGAAGATTCAGCCGTACACCGCTGATAAGAACCTTTGGATCCACTTCTTTCAAGACAGTCTCTCAGGGACTCAACTTGAATGGTTTTACCAGTTGGACGGAGCCAGTATCCGCAGTTGGGAGGATTTGGCTACTACTTTCTACAGACAATACCAATATAATTCCGACCTCGCTCCCACGCGTACCCAACTCCAGGGTATGTCTATGGGGACGGGCGATGGTTTCAAAGATTATGCTCAGAAGTGGAGGGACCTCGCCGGAAGAGTGCAACCACCCTTGGCTGATCAGGAGCTTGTGGATATGTTTCTGGGGACCCTGTCTGGTCCGTTTTTTAACCATCTGATTGGAAGCTCTTCGTCTTGGTTTACAGAGCTAATTATGACCGGTGAAAGGATTGAGGCTGGTATTAAGTCTGGTAAAATACAGAAGGGTGCTTCATTAGGCACCGAGAAGAAGCCTTTTAAGAAGGAGTCCAGTGCTGTTTACAGTTCAAAAAGTCAGAATAGACATGAACGCCGACAAGTTGTTAATGCGGTTGTTATTTCAAGACTTGTTGGTGCTCCTCAGTACAACAATCAGCCAAAGGCCGAGAGACCGCGAAGGCAGTTCAGTCAGCTCAACACGACTTTATCTTAGATTCTGGCACAGTTATTAAAAACCAATCTAATGATCCCAAGGGAGGCTCCGAAGAATCCCAACACTACATCACCAAAGTATAACCCTAATGCCCACTGTGCTTTTCACTCTGATAGCCCGGGACATAATACAGATGATTGTTGGGCTTTGAAGAACAATGTACAGGATTTGATTGATGCAAAAGAGATCGAGTTCGGAGCACCAAAAAAGCCTAAACATGACGCAGGGGTGAATGCTATCGGGGATGAAGATGATGAAGAATTTGATATTGACAGCTGGATATACCCAACTGCCAATGGAGGATTAAGCAACTGGACATCGAAGAATTCTATGTCCGTTTCTGTTATCACCCAGTAATGAGACTTTTTGTTTTATGTTTGTAACAGACAATGTTTTAAACTTTACGGCCCGGTGTCTTACCCGGGGCACCGTGGCTTCATTTGTGATGGCTTTATGTGTGTCATCTACATATATCATTAATAAAAGCATTGGACGTTTCTTGCATTTCAAATTTTGCGCTCCTTGTTTTTTTTATTATATTGCAAAAACAGCTATTTTACACACACTCACATATACAAGTCTACATCCACTCTGGATATTATTGGTAACGACTCTGCTACTGCCGGTTATAACTTCGAAAGTTCGATCAACTTAGCCGAAGACGAAGGTGAATATGATTGCGAAGTGCCTGGTGAACTTGCTAGACTGCTACTCCAGGAAGAGAGGGCTATTCAGCCACATGAAGAGCTAGTGGAAACAGTGAATCTGGGTACAGAGGTAGACAAGAAAGAGGTCAAGATCGGTGCCAATCTGGAGCTTAGTGTGAAGCAACGGTTGATTCAGATGCTGCGTGACTACGTTGAGATCTTTTCCTGGTCTTACGAAGATATGCCTGGGTTGGATACTGATATGGTGGTTCACCGATTGGCTACCAAGGAAGACTATCCTCCAGTGAAACAGAAAGTCCGCCGAATGCGCCTAGAGATGTCTGAGAAAATTAAGGCTGAAGTTATGAAACAGTTTGACACCGGTTTTCTAGCAGTTACTTCTTACCCACAGTGGGTGGCCAATGTGGTTCCTATGCCGAAGAAGGATAGTAAGGTTCGAATGTGTGTTGACTACAGGGATTTGAACAGGGCGAGTCCCAAGGATGATTTTCCTCTACCTCACATCGACGTTCTAGTTGATAACACCACACAGCATAAAGTCTTCTCCTTTATGGATGGTTTCTCTGGTTATAATCAGATTAAAGTGGCTCCCTAAGACATGGAGAAGACAACTTTTGTTACTCAGTGGGGTACTTTTTGCTACAAGGTCATGCCCTTTGGATTGAAGAATGTTGGGGCAACGTATCAGCGTGCCATGGTTACTTTGTTTCATGACATGATCCATCATGAGATTGAGGTATACGTCGACGACATGATTGCAAGATCTCAAACTTAGGAAGAACACCTTGACCACCTTCAGAAGCTATTTGACAGGTTGAAGTTGTACAAGCTGAGGTTAAACCCGAACAAGTGCACCTGCGGGGTGAGGTCTGGTAAACTGCTGGGTTTCGTCGTAAGCGACAAAGGTATTCAAGTGGATCCAGAAAAAGTAAAGGATATACAGGAGATGCCAGCTCCCAAAACAAAGAAAGAAGTCAGAGGCTTCCTAGGACGACTGAATTACATTTCCTGATTCATCTCGCACCTGACTGCTACTTGTGAGCCAATCTTCAAGCTGCTGAGGAAAGATCAAGTAGTACGTTGGAACGATGAATGTCAGGCCGCTTTCGAAAGGATCAAAGAGTATCTCCAAGAGCCACCTATTCTAATGCCTCCAATTGAAGGGAGACCTCTGATTTTGTACTTGACAGTACTCGACAACTCAATGGGGTGTGTGATGGGTCAGCATGACGAGTCTGGCCGAAAAGAGCATGCTATTTATTACCTTAGCAAAAAGTTTACCGACTTTGAGACCCGATACTCACTGCTCGAGAAAACTTGCTGCGCTTTGGCATGGGCTGCTCGCCGGCTGAGACAGTATATGTTGACTCACACTACTCTGTTGATATCAAAGATGGATCCAATCAAGTATATCTTCGAAAAGCCTGCCTTGTCCGGAAGAATAGCGAGATGGCAGATGATCTTGACTGAGTATGACATCCAGTACACGACCCAAAAGGTAATCAAGGGAAGTGTGTTGGCAGACCATTTGGCACACCAGGCAGTGGATAAACTTTGAACTTTGAATTTCCTGGACCGGATGAAGGACCTGAGGAAGGATCCCGATGGTCTATGTACTTTGATGGAGCTTCTAACACTTTGGGTAATGGAATTAGTGTCGTGATAATATCTCCTAAAGGCTCTCATACTCCGTTTACCGCCTGACTATTTTTCAACTGCACCAACAACATGGCGGAGTATGAAGCGTGCATTATGGGTCTTCGAGCAGCAATTAACCTAAGGATTAAGTTCCTAAGTGTCTTCGGAGATTCCACTCTCGTGATCAGTCAGATCAAAGGCGAGTGGGATACGAAACACCCAAATCTTATTCCTTACAAGGAGTATATATTGACGTTGCTTCCCCATTTCAAGGAGATAACCTTTGAACACTTCCCTAGAGAGGAGAATCAGTTGGCGGACGCGCTGGCTACAATGTCTTCTATGTTCAAAGTCAATTAGGACAACGAGGCTCCCCAGATTATCATTGAAAGATTGGACGAACCTGCACATTGCTGTGACATCGAGACTGAAGAGGTAGAAGAAAAACCCTGGTTTCATGAAGTAAAAAGGTACCTTGAGGCTCAAGAATACACAGAGGGTGCATCTATTAATGACAAGAAGTTTCTGAGAAGGTTTGCGCCGAAGTTCTTCATCAGTAATGGCATTCTTTACAAGCGTAACCATGATTCGACCTTACTGCATTGTGTGGATAAGAATGAAGCAGAAAGGATCATGGTGGAGTTACATGAGGGTACTTTCGGAACTCATTCCAGTGGACACACCATGGCAAAGAAAATCCTACGGGCGGGATATTATTGGTCCATGATAGAAGCTGACTGTTATCAGCATTCTCGGACGTGTCACAAGTGCCAAGTTTATGCTGATAAGGTGCACATACCTCCAGTACCTCTGAACGTCTTGACAACTCCGTGGCCTTTTGCAATATGGGGCATTGATATGATCGGTGAGATCAGACCTACGGCATCCAATGGGCATCGTTTCATCCTGGTAGCGATATATTACTTTACAAAGTGGGTTGAAGCAGCTTCCTTTGCTACCGTAACCAAGAACGTCGTGGCACGGTTCATTCGGCACAATCTGATCTGTCGATACGGTGTACCAGAGAGGATCATTATGGATAATGGTACCAATCTCAACAACAAGATGATCACTGAGCTCTGCAAGCAGTTCAAGATACAACATCATAACTCTTCTCCCTACCGGCCGAAGATGAATGGGGTTGTCGAAGCGGCTAATAAGAACATTAAGAAGATTGTGCAGAAGATGACGGCGAGGTACAAAGACTGGCACAAGATGTTACCATTTGCTCTTCATGGGTACCGTACCTCAGCGTGGACGTCAACGGGGGAAACACCCTATTCCTTGGTATATGGTATGGAGGCTGTCTTGCCCATCGAAGTTCAGATACCCTCTCTCCGAATCATGAAGGATGCAGGTTTGAGCAAAGATGACTGGATTCAGACTCGGCTTGATCAGCTGAACCTAATCGACGAAAAGAGACTTACTGCTATTTGTCATGGTCAGATGTACCAGAAACGGATGATCAAGGCATTTAACAAGAAAGTCAGACGACAAGAGTATCAAGTTGGGGATTTGGTTATCAAGCGCATTATCCTACCTCAAGGTGATCCCAGGGGCAAATGGACCCCTACTTACGAAGGGCCATTTGTGGTTAAGAACATTTTCTCAGGAGGAGCTATGATTCTAACCACCATGGATGGTGACGACCTTCCTCACCCCATCAATGCAGACATAGTGAAAAGATACTACGCATGATCAAAGACCCGCTAGGTTGACTGGCCTAGGCAAAAATAAGGGCTTCCCGGCGAACCAAAAGGGTTATGGCAAAAATAAGGGATGAAAATGAAAACATTTGTACACCCGACAAGTTGAAAACCTGAAAAGGAGGCTTGGGCAAAAAAGGGTATCCCGGTGGACTGAAAACCCGAAAGGGCGGTCCAGGCAAAAATTAGGGATCAAAGCGTAACACTATGTCTCATTGGATCACCTTGCATCCAGACTTCGGTATTAACTATTAAGCTCGGCCGACACTAATCAATCTGATTCATCTTCAACCAGGCAGCAAAGTGATGAGATGCTTGAGGACATAAGGGCAATAGCAGAGTTGGAACCCAGTGGAATTATTCACATAGCTGCTTTGTTTTCTTTTCACAAATTGTGTAAATTCTATCTGCTCGACGGCGTTCTCTTACTAGGACGTCAGCCTCTTGTACAAAAACGCCTATTTACAGGCTAAACTTCAAAAATCAATACAATTCATTTTCAAATAAATTTCGAACTGTTTTCCCTTTATCTGTTTTGTTTTGTAAAGAACGTCCAATGTTCATTTTTTTTATATATGCATTTGACATTAATTGTTGCTCATGAATATTTATATGCGAAACAAAAGACGATTACAGGTAATATCAGAAACAGGGGCAATAAGAATTGTCCGAACTATATAGTTGCTTTGTCCACCAGGTACAAAGGTAGATTCAGCTAAAGAATATGGCTAAGATACCTTCATTCCCCGCAGAGTAAGGCAGTAATGGTAGCTCTCCCCCAGCTGGGACTTGCAACTATGAACGAATCAGCAATACTCTCCCCAAGCAGAGTTGATCTACCATCAGCACTAAAAAAGGCTTGATATCCCCGACAGTCTTAATATTCCCTAGCGGAGTATAAGAATGTTCCCCGACAGAATACATGATACCCCCAGTGGAGTTAAAATTTTCCCAGCGCAGTCTGAAAAAGCTTCCCTAACGGAGTTGAAGCATCATCCTCAGTAGACTCTGGATGTTTATCCCCAGCGGAGTACAAAAATAAATCTCCTCAAGCCGAGTTCAAAGGATCATTCCCAGCAGAACTCAGAGGATTATCCCCACAAAAGTCTAACAGGTTACCCCCAGTAAAGTCGCCACTGAAAGATCATCCCCAGCGAAGTTCTTTCCTTTCACAAACAGGAATTCAATCCCCCAAGGATTCAATATCACCAGCAACGATAATTCCTCCCGACGGAATTTATCAATGGAATCCTCAGCAGAGCGTCTCTTCCCCACAGAGTAATCCCCTCATCAGTTTACTTCCCCAATAGAGTTGTCTTCTCCTGCAGGTTTATTCTCGCAATCACCTTCGTTCACCATCCCCAGCGGAAGCGAAGAATTCAACTCTTGTTTCCAGCGGCTATCCGGGATTTATTTTCCCCAGCTAAGACATTACATTTCCATACATCATGATACATGCATATACGCATCATACCATACAATCTCATTTATGTTGAGAGCATCATTGCTTGATATATATCATGCATTTCATACATCATGACATTGCATATGACTGACCCTTTACCGTTTCAGGGAAAGATGAATCAGTAAACACCGTTGACTACTCATATGACCTGGTAGTCCCCTCAAAAGAAAAACTACATCTATGGAAGACTTTTGTCTGGTTCAGTTAAATCGATCCTAAGATTTTTCTGATTCTTATCCAGTCAAAGTTAATCCAAGACCTTCTATGGTTCAGTTAGATCGACGATAAGATCTCCCTGATTCGTATTCCAGTTGAAGATATTCCAAGACTTTCATCTGGTTTAGTTAAATCGATCCTAAGATTTTTCTGATTCTTATCCAGTCAAAGTTAATCCAAGACCTTCTCTGGTTCAGTCAGATCGACGCTAAGATCTCCCTGATTCATATTCCAATCAAAGTTCATACCTCCTATCAACAATATCCAAATGGCATCTGTAAGCCCATTCCCGACATCACCAGGCTGATACCACTTCATGCGAGTGCAAATTTCTGGGCACTCTAGTGTTCAATCATCTTCCACCTTCGAATCACGAAAAGCACGAAAGCCAATCTATATCCTCAGGTTTAAGAAGATTAAACAGGGAAACTGTTGTACCCCAAAATTTTCCCTCTCATATTTCTCAAAACATTGCAAGAAAAATCTCCAAGATTGCTCAAGTTTGCTCAAGACTGGGTCAGACAAATCATCTCCTAAGGCAGTCAACCCAAAATTAGGGTTTTGTGTTGCATCATGATCCTTGAGTCCAAATGACCTCAAGTTCTCCCCAATGTCCTAATATGTTCTCAAGGTCATCGAGGTCAAATTTCAAGCCTTGCAGAGGAAGTTTGCTCAGTCAATTGCTCAAAGGGTCCAAAAATCGACTGTGCTAGGGCAAAAGTCAACTGTGACCTATAAACAGTCAAACTTCAAGATTTTTTGTCAACATTCTCATTTTGAAGGATATTTCATCATTTGATAAAGGGTTGATCATGATTCATCAAGGATTGCTCAAAATTCATCAAGACTCAAAAGTTGCTAAATTAGGGTTTTGTAGGAAAAGTCAACTCAACTTTGACCAAGCATAACGTTCTCATGCTTTATGAGAAATGACCCATCCAAAGCTCATTTTGAAGAGGATGCAATTTCCTACAAACCATCTTCATATGCCAAGATCAGAAAAAGCACTCACAAAAAGTTGCAAATTTGGACATTATAGGTCATTTTTGAAAGTCAACAAAAACACCTTTTTTTCCAAAGCTTATAACTTGAGAATGGAATATCAAAATGAGATGAGACCAAAAGGGTTGGTTATAGGACATCTCAAGCTTTCTAAAAAGTCAAAGAAAACGTCCAAAAGTTCAAAATTGAAGAAGTTGTGCATTATTGAAGTTGAGCATTTTTGCAAAATTGCCAAAAGTCAACTATCCCCAAAACTTCAAATTTTGTCAAAGGGGGCCATTCTTTTCCACTTGATTTGGACATGCCACATTACACACGTGTCCTAGATTCAGCCTTGTGTCCATTTATCAATTTTTTTATTTTATTTGATTTTTTATTGAATTATTTCATTTTAAATCAATTTAAATCAAATAAAATCTCAAAACTTGATTACATGAGATCTTTTTCTATTTTCAGGACCTAATCATCATCAATATCATGATCAAACTCGTATCAAGTATTCCATGTGCAAAAAGATTGAGTTTTTAGCAAATTAGGCAAGTTATCAATGGTGAATCAAATCCAATCTTAAGGCATCAATGTGCAAGGGTTCAGTCCACAAAAGTTGACCTAATACACTCCATCATACATATACAAGGCAAAGTCACGAAATCCAGAGCTAGAGGCTGCAAGAACATCAAGAACCAAACTTGAAAAAAGGTGGAAAAAGTGCAAAACTGAAATCATCCTTGGAGGCAAATTTAGAAGCAAAACTCAACACCAATCGCTTGCTGGACAATCATTGAACCTCCTGCAATCAAAAGCAAGCTCTCACACCCTCTCAAACGCACTGTAAGCCTCACGTTTCATGGCCCTGTATTCCAAATCGCAACTCTCTATTTTCGCATCATTTTGATAAATCATGGATATATTTGTGATGCTTATGAAATTTCTGAACTTTTGGCATTGTTTGATTGCATTTATATGGACTGTAGCCCTATAACCGAACCTAGGGTTTTGTAGCTTGTTTTTTGGGCATTTATTTTACAGGCGAAATTAGTTCCATTGACGAACATAGGCATGACCGGAGGAGGAAGACAAGCATAACCATGGTCTTGGTTTTAATTTTCATGGCCTAGAATTAATTTTAGGTTTGACCTATGAATTTAGTTGCGGATACGAATCCGCAGGAAAAAGTACAGGGTTGAAGGAAGAAGACGATGACGCGTCTCCCCCTGATTGGCCAATTCAAACTCGCGCGCCCTTTTATTTTTTTGCTGGCATATTGATCTATTTTTTCTTATTATTATTTTCCATTACATTAACAACTAACGCACAATGGTTGAGTGGCAAAGGCGTGTATCCAATGATCAACAGGACCTGGGTTCGAATCCCAGGTCCCCATATGCTTTGCTATTATTTTTCTTCAAATGATCCAGTGTTGATGCCAGTGTGAGATCCATCATGCGCCTCCATATCTCTAATGGACAGATGGTCTTAGGCCAGATCTGAGGGCCAAGAGAAGGACGCCCACCATGCTACCAAGTCAAAGTGCCACGCTGGATCTCAAAAAGTCAGCCAAGGCCAGCGCTTATTGGGCCTCTGAATTGCCATTCCAACCTCCAAATTGGGCCCAAACCCCCCCTAAGTTTTTCTATTTCATTCTTTTTTTGTTTTATTTAATTGTTTTGTTTAATTATTTTTCATGATTAACTAACCAATTAAATCTTTTTCTTCATAATATTAAAAACCAAAAAAAATATATTTTGTTTATTAAATTAATTTTCAGTATTTTATTTTGTTAATAAATATTAACTTAATTAATTTAGTTTTAATTAGGAATAACTTTTAATATATTTTGCAATAATTAAAATTAACTTAGACGATTAGGTTTTATTAACATTGATCAAATTTATTTTTATTTCTTTAAATACCAAATAACCCAAAAATATTTTTATTAATTAATTTATTTATTAATTTGATGATTAACTTAGTTTAATTTCTTTTTAATTCAAAAACAAACCAAAAATCCTTTTCTTTAATAAAAAGGGTCAAAACCCTAGAACTCGCCCGATTTAATTTCCCGCACGCGATCTATTTTATTTCAATATTGTATTTGTTCCCTGAATGTAATAGCTTAATAGGACTTTAAATATTTTTATCGCTTTATTTATTTTCCGCATTTTAATTTCAAGGGTTGCTTTTGGCGATGTAAATACCCGATGCCTTGTAATAGTTAGTTTAATTTCCGCAACTTATAAACTGTTAGATGTTTGGTAATAGGGAATGCATGACAAGATCGAATGTTTAACTTAAAATCAACATAGATAACCACTAACATGTACAAAGATAAAATAAACTGAAAACAACACACTCGCACATGCACACTCTTAGGGTACACTCCACTTGGTTGCCTTCATAACGCGGTCATTGAGTATAGGAAGTTTTAGAGGTCGCCCTCTTATCCAAAGATCATAGTTGCCTCGAAACGGTTGCCTCAGAAAAATGATCTAAGACATTAGGGTTACCGCTAAGGCGTCCTAACATTGCTTTAGTGACCGCACGTCCCTAAAATCGAATTGACCCTTAAACTCCAACGACGGTGTTACCTACTCATTCATAGTGGGATAGCACTTTCTAAAGGACATTAACACAGATTGATTCCTTTTTCGAGTAGGTAGATGGTTCTTAGATACTTGCTCTTTCAAAAACAAAATTTTTCACACTTACACCTTACAAACAAAAACTTCTTTCAAACCGACAAATACAAAGAAAAGCAATTTTGAAAACACTATGAGCAAGTACCTAAGAGCCAGTGGATAACCACAGATAGAAATGGTTCTAACACCTTCCCTTTCTATAATCTACCCCCTGAACGCGAGAAACATCTCGAAAAAGGAATTTTTCTGTGCTTTTTTCCTTTCCTTGTTGGATAAAATAAAAGACGGTGGAGACTCTTGCTTACCGCGGCATTTTGCGAAAACAAACGCAAAACGCAAACCAGCATTCCAAAAAACAGTCAGTTCTTTCCCACCGTATCACATGAGTTATCTCTATACTGGAGAGATGAGAGTTTGATGCTTTCTGGTTGAAATCCAGGTTTCACAGTAACTTTCTGAGGATAATGGAATTAATCGTTACTTGAAAATGTGTTAGAAAGAGCCTGTGTAGGGCTGTTCCAGGATGAGTCTGTGTTAGCCTACATCTGGAGATATATGAGAAGGAGCCTGTGTGGGGCTGCTTCAGGATGAGTCCGTGTTAGACTTCATCTGGAAAGTTGAGAAGGAATCCATGTAAGATTGCTTCAGGATGAGTCCATGTTAGACTGCATCTGGAGATCATGAGAAGAAACCCGTGTAAGATATCTTCGTATGGTCATGTAGATAGTTTTCCTGTTTGGTTTCAGGTGTTAATCTATAATCCGTTGTTCGCAGATAGTTATCCTGGCTGGTTTCAAGTATTAATCTGGAACTTGAAAATTGTCGGTCGTTGAGATAGTTTTCCTGGTTGGTTTCAGGTATTAATCTTTGACCCGAGAAAGAAAGATAGTTTTCTCGTCTAGTTTCGAGTGTTAATCTTCAATCTCCTCATGTAGATAGTTTTCCTGGCTTGTTACAGGTGTAACCTACAGTTGGTCGTCCACATATAACTGTCCTGGCTTGTTTCAGGTATTAATCTGGAACTTGAAAATTTTCGGTCGTTGAGATAGTTGTCCTGTCTAGTTTCAGGTATTTATCTATGACCTGAGAAAGAAAGATAGTTTTCCTGGCTTGTTACAGGTATTAATCTTCAATCTCTTCATTTAGATAGTTTTCCTGGCTTGTTACATGTATTAATCTACAATCAGATAGTTCTCAGATAGTTTTCTTGGCTTGTTACAAGTATTAATCTGGAACTTGGCAATGTTGGTCACATAGATAATTCCCCGTCTGGTTTCGGGCATTAATCTGTGGCCTGCTGTATTTGTTGGTAAACCCGTCTTACTTCGGGAGTTCATACCACTTGGTCGTGTAGATAGTTTTCCCGTCTGGTTTCGGGCATTAATCTTTGACCTGCTGCATACGTTGATAGTGTTTGTCTGTGTGCTAATTTAACCTGAAAAGGTAAAATCAATTTCATGCGATATCACGATGTATGAATTTCATGATGTTCTCAAAATAAATGAGATTTTGATATATGCATTTGTGTTTCATATGCTATGATGTTTGTAAAATGATGCATGAGTGCAATGTATGAACGTGTCAGTTGTTCTATTGCAATGTTGTTGAACTAAGGAAAATAAATCCCTGATTGCAGCCGGAGATGAAGAATGTAGGTCTTCATATTTTGTATGAAGTTGACATTCTGGGAGATGATCTTCCGTTGTTGGAGAAATAAACTCTTGTTGGGGAAGGGGAGCTTTGTGAACTGCTTGGGGATTTTGTGGAAATCCAGCTGGGGAATCCTGAGAAGCTTGGCGACTTCACTGGGGAATCTATTTGTTGGAGCGGTAATTTGGAAATTCTTGCTCCGCTGGGGATATGAGAATACCTAACATCATTAGGCTGCATATTGAGAATATGGCGGTGACCTTATAGTAGGATATCTCTGTCTTTGTACCTGCTGGAGAAGGTATCTGTTGGAGAAAATATCTGCGGGAATTTTGTGGATGGCCCTTAGATATTTTCCTGTTTCTTAAAGCCAATAGTAACTGTCTTTCTGTTTTTTATGCGTATATTTGTAAGTAGTAATTACATTCAAATGCATATGTTCAAAAATAATCACTGGGCGATTTACAAACAAAACAGAAAAATAAAAATAGATGTTTTTACACTTTCAAAGGAATAGCTTTGTATTAACTTGAATAAGAGTTTTTGTACAAGGAGACGAACATCCTAGTAAGAGAATGTCGTCGTAAGAATAAAACTATACAAAAATAGTATACAAAGAGAAACAGCTATGTGAAATGATCCTAATGGGTTCCTATTCTGCTATTGCCTTTATGCCTTTGAGCGTCTCATCTCTTTCGCTGCTTGCCTAAAGATGACTGGATTGATTATTATCGTTTGATCTTGATAGTAATACTGAAGATTGGTTCTAAGGTGATCCAACGAGACATAGTTATACACTTTAAATACCTAACTTTTGCCCGAACCTCCCTTTCGGTTTTTCAGCCAACCGGGAGACCCTTTTTTCCCAAGTCGCCTTTTCAGGTTTTCGACTTGCCGGGTACAAATTTTTTGTATATCCCTAATTTTTTCCCGAACCTTTTTGGTTCTCCGGGATGCCCTAATTTTTGCGCGAACATTTTTGGTTCACCGGGATACCCTAATTTTTGCCTAGGCCAGTTGATCTAGCGGGTCTTTGTTCATGCGTAATATCTTTTAACCATGTCTGTGTTTACCGGGTGTAGAAGGTCGTCACCGTCCATAGTGGTTAAGGTCATGGCACCACAAAAAATATGTTCTTGATCACAAATTCCCCTTCGTATGTGAGAGTGTATTTTCCCATGAGATCACCTTGTGGCAGGATAATGCGCTTGATTACTAGGTCACCAGCCTGATATACCTGACGTCTGACCTTCTTGTTGAAAGCTTTGATCATACATTTTTGGTACATCTGACCATGGCATACAGCCGCGAGCCTCTTCTCGTCAATCATGTTTAATTGGTCAAGTCGAGTCTAGACCTATTCGTCTTCACTCAGCCCTGCATCCTTTATGATCCTCAAGGAAGGGATCTGGACTTCTATGGGTAAGACAACTTCCATACCATATACCAAAGAGAAAGGAGTTACCCCTGTTGATATGCACATTGTGGTGCGGTAACTATGAAGAGCAAATGGTAACATCTTGTGCCAGTCTTTGTTTGTCACCGTCGTCTTCTGTGTGATTTTCTTGATGTTTTGTTAGCAGCTTCAACAACGTCATTCATCTTCGGCCGGTAAGAAGAAGAGTTATGATGCTGGATCTTGAATTACATGCAGAGCTCGATTATCATAGTGTTATTGAGATTGGTACCATTATCCGTAATGATTCTTTCTGGAATATCATACCGATAGATAAGGTTATGTCTGATGAAACGGGCCACATTGTTCTTGGTAACAGAAGCAAATGAAGCTTCCTCGACCGACTTTGTAAAGTAATCAATGGCAACCAGGATGAAGCGGTGTCCATTAGAAGTTGTAGGTCTGATCTCTCCAATCATGTCGATGCCCCACATTGTGAATGGCCAAGGACCAGTCTGGATGTTTAAAGAAACTGGAGGCACATGTACCTTATCAGCATAGATCTGGAATTTGTGACAAGTCCACGAATGCTGATAACAGTTTGCTTCCATAGTGGATCAATAGTATCCTGCCCGTAGAATCTTTTTAACCATTGAGTGTCCACTAGAATGGATGCCGAAGGTACCTTCATGTAAATCAGCCATAATATTTTTTGCCTCACTCTTGTCTCTACACTGAAGTGAGGTAGAGTCGTGGTTACGCTTGTAGAGGATCCCGTTACTGAGGAAGAACTTGGCAGAGAACCTTCTTAGGAACTTCTTGTCATAGACTGAAGCTCCCTCAGGATACTCTTAGGCTTCGAGATGCCTTTTGACTTCATGGAACCAAGGCTTGTCCACTACTTCTTTAGTACCAATATTGTGACAGTATGCTGGTTCATCCATTATCTCAATAGTGATCTAAGGAGCCTCATTATCCTACCTGACTTTGAACATGGATGACATCGTAGCTAGCGTGTCCGCTAGTTTGTTTTCCTCTCGTGGAAAATTCTCAAAAGTAACTTCTTCAAAGTGTGGAATCAATGTCAACACATTCTCTTTGTAATGGATAAGATTAGGATGCTTCGTGTCCCGTTCTCCTTTGATTTGACTGATTACTAAGGTTGAGTCTCCAAATACACTCAAGAACTTGATCCTTAAGTCGATGGTAGCTTTGAGACCCATAATACATGCTTCATATTCAGTCATGTTCTTGGTACAATTGAAACACAATCTAGTAGTGAAAGGAGTATGACAGCCTTCAGGGCATATGATCACAGCGCCGATGCCATTTCTAAGAGCGTTGAAACCCCCGTCAAAACCCATAGTCCATCGAAATCCTTTTTCAGGTCCTTCATCCGGTCCAGGTTCTTCATAATCAGTTACTAACATAATGTTCTCGTTCGGGAACTCAAAATTCATGGATTGGTAGTCATCTACAGCCTAATGAGCCAAATGATCAGCTAGTACACTTCCCTTAATTGCTTTCTGGGTTGTGTATTGAATGTCGTATTCGGTCAGAATCATTTTCCATCTTACTATTCTTCCAGAGAGCAGGCTTCTCAAAGATGTACTTAATAGGATCCATTTTAGATATCAACAAGGTAGTGTGAGTCAACATATACTATCTTAGTCGGCGAACAGCCCATGCCAAAGCGCATCAAGTTTTCTCGAGCAGTGATATCTTGTTTCACAGTCGGTAAACTTTTTGCTAATGTAGTATATTGCATGATCTTTTCGACCAGACTCGTCATGATGCCCCAACACACACCCCATTGAGTTCTCTAACACTGTTAAGTACATTATCAGAGGTCTTCCTTCAACTGGCGGCATCAAAATTGGAGGCTCTTGAAGATATTCCTTGATTTTGTCAAAGGCGTCCTGGCAGTCGTCATTCCATTTCACTACTTGATCTTTCTTCAATAATTTAAAGATAGGCTCACAAGTAGCGGTCAGATGTGAAATGAATCTAGCAATGTAGTTCAGACGTCCCAAGAATCCCCTAACTTCCTTCTCAACGCGAGGAGTTGGAATTTCTTGTATAGCTTTGACCTTTCCAGGGTCAACTTCAATGCCTTTGTTGCTAACAACGAAGCCTAAGAGCTTACCAGATCTTACTCCAAAGGTGCATTTATTCGGGTTCAGCCTCAGTTTGTACTTCTTCAACCTTTCAAAAAGCTTATGTAGGTGATCAAGGTGCTTCTCTTCAGTATGAGACTTGGTTATCATATCATCAACATATACTTCTATCTCATGATGGATTATGTCGTGAAACAAAGCTACCATGGCGCGTTGATAGGTTACCTCGTCGTTCTTTAACCCAAATGGAATAACTTTATAACAGAAAATGCCCCACTGTGACAAAGGTCGTCTTCTCCATGTCTTCAGGTGCCATTTTGATCTGATTGTATTCGGAGAAGCCATCCATGAAGGAGAATACCTTATGTTGTGCGGTGTTGTCAACTAGAACATCATTATGGGGAAGCAGAAAGTCATCCTTGGGGCTTTCCCTACTCAGGTCTCTATAATCCATACGTATATGTACCTTACCGTCCTTCTTAGGTACTGGAACAACATTGGCAACCCATTATGGATAGGAAGTAACGGCTAGAAAAATGGTGTTGAACTGTTTCATGACTTCAGCCTTGATCTTTTCTGACTTCTCTAACCCGATACGGCATACATTCTGTTTCACGGGAGGGCAATCCTCTTTCGTCGGTAGGTGATGAACCATAATATCTGTGTCAAGTCCAGACATGTCTTCGTATGACCAGGAACAAATCTCAACATAATCATGTAGCATCTGAATTATACGTTTCTTGACATTATGCTCTAGATCGACACCGATCTTGACTTCTTTCTAGTTTTCTTCAGTACCCAAGTTAACTGTCTCAACCGTCTCTTCATGAGGATGTATTGCCCTTTCTTTCTGTTGTAACAGTCTGGCATGTTCTCCTGGTACTTCACAATATTCCTCACCTTCGTCCTTGGCTTGGTAGATCGGATTTTCAAAGTCATAATTGGCAATAGCATAACTGTTATCAATGGGATCCAGAGTGGATGTGGATCTACAATTTGATATGTGGGTGTGTGTAAGAGCATAATTGTATATTTTTTTGATAAAGTAAAAAAAGCAGAAAAGAAGAGCATAAAATTTGTATGTAAAACGTCCAATAATTTATTGATGACATATGAAAATGAAGTAATGAACCTAAAAAATAAACCATTGTGCTTCGGGTAGGACACAAGGCTTTAATGTTTCAATTGTTCAAATATTACATTTCCTAAAAAAAAGAAGACAAATTACTCTTGAATAAAAGTAATGGGCACAAAGTCTTTAGCCTCCCAATTGCTGAGTCCACCGCTGACGGTTGGGATGATCCACTTATCCAGGTTGTTGTACCCCAAAATTTTCCCTCCCATATTCTTCAAGATTTGCCAAAGATCATGGTTCAAAATCTCTCAAGGGTTGCACAGTCCAATGGCCTCCTAACACAGTCAAAACTAGGGTTTTGGTTCTTGCAAAGAAATTGAAGTTTTCAAGGGTCCAATCAAGTCCCATGTTCCCATATACATTTTCAAGTATCCATATGTCAAGTTTCAAGACTCACAGCATCAAATTGCACAATCAAAAACCCTAATTGCTCCACAGTCAACTGTAGGGGAAAAATGGTCATTTGACAGTTAAAAGTCAAATTTTTGGTCAACATCTCATTTTGAAGTCACAAACATCATTTGATCAATTCTTGATCATGATTTCTCAAAGCATGGCTCAAAAAGTCTCAAGATGCAAAAGTTTCTATTTTTGGACAGCTGAAAAGTCAACTGCAAATTGACCAGGGCATAACTTCCTCATGGTTCATCAGAAAAATCCCATCCAAAGCTCATTTTGAAGAGAATGACATTTCATACAACTCATCTTCACACTCCAAGTCCAAGAAATGCTCTCACAAAAAGTTATCAATTTCAACATTATAGGTCATTTTCAAAAGTCAACAAAAAGGCACTTTAAGTCAAAGACCATAACTTGAGATTGGTAAATCAAAATGACATGGGACCAAAGGAATTGGTTAGAGGACTTCAAGACCTTTCCAAAATGTCCAAAAACATGTTCATAGCTTCAAAATTGAGCAAGATATGCATTGGAGAAGTTCGGAAATTTTTGGGAATTTTGAAAAGTCAACTTTGCACAAAAGGCTTCAAATTTGCTAATGGGCCTCAAATTCTTCCTTGAATCATTACCCAAAGCATATGCATGACCCATTAAGCTCAAAGGGATTTATTTTCTTATTTTTAATTAATTAATTGAATTTTTATTATTATTAATTCATTTAATTAGTTTTAATTGTAGAAAAATATCAAATAATGGTTGTCAAATCTTTTTATGCAGCAAATTCACTCATTATAGGCTAAAGATTTTGTGCACCACCCAAGGGGACAAGATCATCCACATTTGGCAAGATTTTCATGAAAAAAAGATTGGATTTACATGATTGAAAATCAAATATATGAATCATAAATTCAATGGATCCATGGGCTTGTTTTTGACCTAATTTGCTTCATGTACTTATGCAAGACCTAACCTAATGCAAGCATACACGAAAAAGCTGTTGAAAGCACATATTCACTTTGCAAATTTTTCATAAAAACTCAAAAAACTGTTTTCTGATTTACAGTCCAATTCAGGGAAGATTGTTGATTCCAAACCCTTGCTGAGACTTCTTTGAACGTGTTGCAACCATTTTCCAGTCCCCATACTCAAGGAAACGGTAAAATATGGTTATGGTTTGAACGACTATGTTGATAATCGAAACATGATTTACATGCATTATTCATGTGTTTTATTTGTTGATTTACACTAATAATGATGTTCTGAAGCGATTGGTAACATTTAATTGGACTAACACTGCCTGTAGCTGAATCCACCATTGATGAAACCTAGGGTTTCAGAAGCTCCAAAATAGGGCTTTCCTTGTATGGAAAAATTGGACATTGAGACCTATGCCATTGAATTCAGGAGCTCCATACGGATTGAACGATGACCTCGCGCCCTTTTTATATTTAGGCATCTTCTATTCGCTATTTTTACAGGTTGCAGTTTGTGGGGGTTTAAAACCCCCGCTACTTGTTTTGTGTTTACAGGAATAACAAAGAAGAAGCTAGCGTGTCATCACAGGGTTGGAGCGTTTGAAATCTGGCGCGTTTTCGTTTGTTCCATATCATTAGCGTTTGTTTTTTTATATTATTTGTTTTCCACTAACATGACAAACGCGCGCAATAGCTCAGATGGCGGGAACGTGACTTGGTAAACGCTGGGACCTGGGTTCGATTCCCAGGTCCCCCATACAATTGCTATTATTTTTTCTAACTCAATTCCATGCAGCGCTTCATCCAGAACTCCACCATGAGCCTCACGCTTGAGCCTGCCAAGTGGCCATGCGCTTCCATCCAAGAGTCAGAAGGTGAATCCCATGGTGTACCTCAGTCAACCAAGGCACACACAAGCGTGAAAAGTCAAACAAGGCTCTATGCTGATGGGCCAAATTACTTCAAAAAACCTCCAAAATGGGCCAGACACCCCCCCTGTTTGTATATTTAATTTCATTTTCTTTTTCTTTTTTATTCTTTTTATTGCTTTAATTATTTTCATTAATTCACCATAAAATTAATTTTCATAATATAAAAATCAGAAACCAAAATTGCCAAAAAATAATTATATTTAATTTTACTCATCAATTTATTTTTTTGTAAATAAATATTAATAATTAACTTAGTTTAATTTAGTTTTTAAACTTTAATCTTTTTCTTAATAAATAAAATAGGTAGAATTAGGGTTTTTGACATTTTCATCTTTTTCTTAATTAAATCATTTTTCTCATTATTTATTATTATTGTTAATTACTATTTATTTTTGTAAATACACATGTACATTAATTAATTAGTAAATTAGGATAACTTTAATATTTTTTGATAGTTAAAAAAAACTTAGAATTAGGGTTCCCATTCAATTTTAATTTTCTTTATTTTCATAAATACCAAAAACATAAAAAAAAACAATTTCTTTTCTTTAATTAAATAATAATTAGACTTTAATTTCAATTTAATTTCAAAAGGGTCAAAACCCTCAGACGTTCTATTTTTATTCTTTTCGTGCGTTTATTTTCTTTTGAATATTATGTAACTGCTCAAGGCTTGTAATAGTAATTAGGTCTTTTACTTTCCGCATCTTTTACCAAACGGGTCTTTGTAATTTGGCGAAGTATAGACCCGCGCCTTGTAATAGCGTAGGATTTATCTTTCCGCATTTAAATTTCCGCACTTTTAAATTCTAATTGCATGAAAGAATGTATGGCTAATTAAAAACAAGCGTAGCTCACCAATACCATGATCAAAGATAAAATATAACATGAAAACAACACACGAATACACACACCACTTCTAGGGTACGCCTCACCTGTTGCCTTACCTTCGAAACATGGTCGTCGAGTATAGGACGTTTTAGTAAGTCCTTATGTCCATGATCCAGTTGCCTCGAAACGGTTGCCTCAGATTAAAAAAGGATCAAGGGCATAAGGGTAGCTTTTAAGGTGTCCTACTGTTGCTCTGGTGACCACACTATCCCTACAAACGAATCGACCCGAACACCTCCAACGGTGGTGCTACCTACCTCTCAATGGTGGGATGGCACTACCTTAAAGACATTTACACAGCCTAATTCCTTAGGGTAGGTAGATGACTCTTAGATACTTGCTCTATTCAAAAACAAATCAAAACTCTTTTCACACCGACACTTTCAAAAAGCTTTCAAAACAATTTTTCAAACACTCTTGAGGACTGATACAAGAGTTATTCAAAAAACTTTAAACGAAACTTTTTCAAACCCACACACAATGGAAAAGAAAACATTTTGAAAATACAATGAGCAAGTATCTAAGAGCCCATGGATAACCATGGATAGAAAGGGTGCTAACACCTTCCCTTTCTATAAATCTACCTTCCGAACCGAGAACTATTCTCATAAGGAATTTTGTTGTGCTTTTGTCCTGTCCATGTTGGAGAAAATAAAAGACGGTGGTGACTCTTGCTTCCGCGACATTTCGCGAACCAGCTTAAAAATAGTCAGTTCGATTTCCACCGATCACAGAACTGGCGACTCTGCTGGGGAAACTCTAAAAGTGAGGTGTACCTTAGGACTAAGATCACTTGTGTTTTCAATTGTCTGAATTGTTGGCTTTATTATTGTGGGTACTGTCTTGGGAGTTCTATAGATCCCAACCCGGATCTGGGGGATACCTTCTTAGAAAGTAGCAACAAGACTGTGAGGGAATTGTGCGGGGTATACCGACATGGTTGAAGCAGTCTGCTACGTTGATGCGGCACTTTGGTGAGTACCGGTAACCCTTGAGTCCAGTCAAGGAGAGTACGGGGCCTCCGCGTGGTGTCGTGAAGCATCAACTGACCTTAGGAACCTTAATTGAACCATCTTGGCCTCTTTAGGGTAGTGAGATAACTGACTTTGGTGCAGTCCGAGGTTGGTTGATACTCGATACTACACTCAATTGAGGGTTGTTTTCTTGGAATATTTCGGTCGCCAATTCAGTGGCTAAATCGAAACGATGAACAATGAAAGCAATCCAATGATATTGGGACCCTTAGAACTCGGTTACTTCTGATAGGACAGGTTTTGAGCCCACAAACTTCAAGAGGGTAATACCCAGACCCCATGCTGGCTTAAACTCTAAGGGCTGTGGTGTGACTGGTGTGCCTTATCATGTTTGCTTTTTGTGAATACTTGTGGTGTGTTTTTATCATAGCATCATAACATCATACAACATCATATGCATTGAATAACCATTTCAGGGGTTTCGAATCTTCATCTTTGTTCTTGTTTTGTAGGACATGGAAACTATACGCAGAAAGACAATTCAGATCAGCCTTGTAAGGATCCCTCCTCAGCTTAAGGAACTTATATCCAGGATTCCCGAGAGCTCTTCTTTTAGTGAGAGGCATGGAAGACTCATCAGCTTGGTCAACACCAACATTGAGGAAGATATGATAAAGGTCCTCTTCCAGTTCTTTGACCCTCTGCATCACTGTTTTACTTTCCTGGATTATCAACTGGTGCCTACCTTGGAAGAGTTCTCCCGGCTTCTGAAGATCCCTATCCTTAGTCAACTACCCTACAACGGTACGGAAAAGGAACCCAAGCTTGAAGAGATTGCTAAAGCCTTACACCTACAACCATCTGACATCAAGGGACATTGGGAAGTTAGAAGTGGTATCAAAGGTTTCTTGGCCAGGTTCCTGTTTGAGAAGGCCCAAGAATGTTGGAATTCCCTTGACTTACAAGCTTTTGAAGAAGTTGTGGCTCTCTTTATCTACGGATTGGTTTTGTTCCCGAATCCCGATCAGCTTATAGACATCAATGCTGTCAAGATCTTCATATCCAGGAATCCTATACCTACGTTACTGGGGGACATCCTTCACTCATGTTACACTCGAACCATGAGAAAAAGAGGTGTTCTTATGTGCTGCACTCCTCTCCTGGGAAGGTGGTTTATTTCGCACCTTCCACAATCAGTTTTGAAGAACGATCGGGGTTTGAGATGGTCACAACGATTAATGACTCTTACACATGCAGATATACATTGGTGCTCTCGGTCCAGAGAGGATGTCACTATCATTGATCGTTGCGGGGAGTTTCCTAATGTTCCTTTACTTGGGATCAGAGGAGGTATTACTTACAACCCGTGTCTGGCTTGGAGACAGTTTGGTTATGCTCGGAGGGACGGCCCTCATGACATGTTAATTCCTGACATAGTTTTTGACTTCGACAACGATGCACAAGGACTTCGCCAGAGATTTATCAGAGCTTGGAGGATGCCCAACAAGGTAGACAGCAAGACACTGAGGCATAGAAACTCCATTCCGTTGGAGCCTTATCTCAAGTGGGTACGAGCCCACTCCCAGAAGTTAGTGATGCCATATCCTCATGTTCTCCCTGTGATCAAAGAGCCAGTATTGGAAGGAGAGGTGTCCTACACCATTCAACATCCTGATATGCCTACATCCTGGGAAGAAATGCAGAAAAGCTGGATCCAGCTTAAGGAAGAACGGAATTCTCTTGAGTCTTGTCTACATGCTAGTGAGAAGAAGGTCTTGGAGCTCACCCGCCTACTGCACGAGGAAAAGACTCTCAACACTTACATATCTCCAAAGAGGATGCGCAGTGTCTTTTGGGATTGATTTACTTTGTAATGTTTTGCCCATGAGGCCTTGATGTACTGAACAATTATTTCTTAATGATAACGTGTGTTCCTTTTTGTCTACAACAAATTTGAACTTTTGAACTTTTGAACCCTTGAATGCATTGCATAAACACATATCATGCATCATGTGCATAGCAGGTACTCTTCTTTTCAAGTTGCTTAATGTTCTTCGCTGTTTATTATTGCATCATGAATCCTGAATCATCTACTGAGCAGTCCATCAAGGCCCTCCAGGCTCAGAACGCCCAATTCCAAGAGCTGATCATGAGTTTGGCCCAAGGACGGGAGGAATTGAAGGCTCTGCTGGTCAAGAAGAAGAAGAAGAGAACTGTATTATTCAACACGGGCCGGAGGTTTGGTAACACACTATAGAATGAGGTTGATCAAGCTGGTTCTTCTGTAGGAAAAGGCAGTCCCCAGGGGGGAAGAGTTCCTAGTCCGGTGGTCTCTGACAACGAGACTGATTTCAATGAGGAACAGTATCCTCTAACTGAAGACAAGTACAAGCAGTTAGAGGATCGTCTGAATGCCATGGAAATTCAACAAGTGCCTGGTTTGGATTTCGGAGACTTGGGTTTATCTTCTGGTGTGGTGATCCCACACAAGTTCAAAGCACCATCTTTCGCAAAGTATGACGGGGCGTCCTGCCCTAAGCTACATCTCAGATCTTATGTGCGGAAGATTCAGCCGTATACTGTGGACAAGAATTTGTGGATCCATTTCTTCCAGGAGAGTCTTTCAGGGACTCATCTCAAATGGTTCTATCAGCTGGATGGGACCAAGGTTCGTAACTGGGAGGACTTGGCTACTGCTTTTTACAAGCAGTATCAGTATAATGCCGACCTCGCTCCTACACGTACCCAACTCCAGGGTATGTCGCTAGGATCAGGAGAAGGTTTTAAAGAGTATGCGCAAAAATGGAGGGACCTGGCTGGCAGGGTGCAGCCACCATTAACCGACCGTGAATTAGTGGACATGTTCTTGGGGACCCTATCCAGGCCATTCTTCAATCATCTCATTGGCAATTCGTCTGCAGGGTTCACAGACCTCATTCTGATTGGGGAAAGGATAGAGGCTGGTTTGAAATCAGGGAAAATTCAGAAAGGTGCATCCTCAAGTTCTGAGAAAAAGCCTTTCAAGAAGGAAGCCAGTGCTGTGCATGGGCCTAGAAGGCAAAACAAACCAGAACGCCGTCAAACTGTCAACACGATGGTGATTGCAAAGCCTGCTGCCGCTCCTCGGCAACTTAACCAACCAAGGGCTGAGAGACCCAGAAGAGAATTTACTCGGCTTAGTATGATCTTGTCACAGATCTTGCCGCAACTGCTATCGACCAACTTGGTAACCGTCAGAGAGGCTCCAAAGGTGGTGAATACAACATCTCCGAAGTACAATGCAAACGCCCGCTGTGCTTATCACTCTGATAGCCCGGGGCATTCTACTGATGATTGCTGGGCCTTGAGAAATAAGGTTAAGGACCTTATCGATGCCAAAGAGGTTCAGTTCGAGGCACCTGAGAAGCCTAATGTGGTGACAGCTCCCCTACCCGACCACGGGGTGAATGCTATCAGGGATGGTGACGAAGTGGAAGAGTCTGAGTTCGACAGCTTGATCTGCCCGACGACCGATGGTGGACTGAATAATTGGACTGCAAAAGACTGCATACCTGTTACTTTTGTTACGCAGTAATGAATTCCTTTGTTTTTTTATTTGTAATGAACAATAAATTGAAACTTTATGGCCCGGTGTCTTACCCGGGGCACCGTGGCTTCATTTGTGAGGGCTTATTAACTGTCATTTCCATATATCATGAATAAATACATTGGACATTTTTCGCATTTCAAATCTTGTGCTCCCTTTCTTTCTTTATATATTGCAAAACAGCTGTATTTACACACACTCACTCATACAGGTTTCAATCCACTCTGGATCTCACTGGTAACGACTCTGCTACTGCCAGTTATGACTTCGAAAATCCGATCAACTTAGCCGAAGACGAAGGTGAAGATGATTGCGAAGTGCCTGGAGAGCTTGCAAGACTGTTACTCCAGGAAGAGAGGGCCATTCAGCCACATGAAGAGCCAGTGGAAACAGTAAACCTGGGTACTGAGGCAGACAGAAGGGAAGTTAAGATTGGTGCTAATCTAGAGCTCCGCGTGAAACAACAGTTGATTCAGATGTTGCATGATTATGTGGAGATCTTCGCCTGGTCTTACGAAGACATGCCTGGGTTGGATATTGACATTGTGGTCCATCACTTACCTAACAAGGAAGACTTCCCCCCGGTTAAACAAAAGGTCCGCCGTATGCGTCCAGAGATGTCCGAGAAGATCAAAGCTGAGGTTATGAAGCAATTCGATGCCGACTTTCTAGCAGTGACTTCTTACCCTCAGTGGGTTGCCAATGTGGTTCCGGTGCCGAAGAAAGATGGTAAGGTCAGAATGTGTGTTGATTACAGGGATCTGAATAGGGCGAGCCCCAAGGATGACTTCCCCCTGCCTCACATCGACGTTCTGGTTGACAATACTGCTCAGCACAAGGTGTTCTCCTTCATGGATGGCTTTTCAGGTTATAATCAGATCAAGATGGCTCCTGAAGATATGGAAAAGACTACCTTTGTTACTCAGTGGGGCACCTTCTGCTACAAGGTCATGCCATTCGGGTTGAAAAATGCTAGGGCAACCTACCAACGTGCCATGGTTGCTTTATTTCATGACATGATCCATCATGAGATTGAAGTGTATGTCGATGATATGATTGCAAGGTCTCAAACTGAGGAGGAACACCTTGGCCATCTACAGAAGTTGTTTGACCGTCTGAAGTTGTACAAGCTGAGGTTGAACCTAACAAATGCACCTTCGGGGTAAGATCTGGAGAGTTGCTAGGCTTCGTCATAAGTGACAAGGGTATTCAAGTGGACCCTGCCAAAGTGAAATCCATACAAGAGATGCCAGTGCCCAAGACAGAGAAAGAAGTCAGAGGCTTTCTAGGACGTCTGAATTATATTGCCTGATTCATCTCGCACCTAACTGCTACCTGTGAACCAATATTCAAGCTGCTGAAGAAAGATCAGGTAGTACGTTGGAATGATGAATGTCAGGCCTCTTTCGACAGAATCAAAGAGTATCTCCAAGAACCACCCATTCTTATGCCACCGGTTGAAGGGAGACCTCTAGTACTATACCTGACAGTACTTGACAGCTCAATGGGGTGTGTGCTGGGGCAGCATGACGAGTTTGGCCGAAAAGAGCACGCCATTTATTACCTTAGCAAAAAGTTTACCGACTGTGAGACCCGATACTCACTGCTCGAGAAAACTTGATGCGCTTTGGTATGGGCTGCTCGCCGGCTGAGACAGTATATGCTGACTCACACTACTCTATTGATTTCAAAAATGGATCCGATAAAGTACATATTCGAAAAGCCTGCTCTGTCTGGAAGAATAGCAAGATGGCAAATGATCTTGACAGAATACGACATCCAGTATACAACTCAGAAAGCTATCAAAGGAAGTGTATTGGCAGACCACTTGGCACACCAGGCAGTAGATGACTACCAGTAAATGAACTTTGAGTTTCCAGACGAGAGCATCATGATAGTGACTGATTGTGAAGTACCTGGACCGGATGAAGGACCTGAGGAAGGATCCCAATGGTCTATGCACTTTGACGGAGCCTCGAACGCTTTGGGTAACGGTATCGGCACTGTGATCATATCCCCTCAAGGAACTCATACTCCACTCACTGCTCGGCTATGTTTCAACTGCACCAACAACATGGCGGAGTATGAGGCGTGTATCATGGGTCTTCAAGCTGCGATTGACTTAAGGATCAAGTTTCTGAGTGTCTTCGGAGATTCCGCTCTCGTGATTAATCAGATCAAAGGCGAGTGGGATACGAAACATCCGAATCTTATTCCTTACAGAGAATGTGTGTTGACATTGATCCCCCATTTCACAGAGATAACTTTTGAACATTTCCCAAGAGAGGAGAATCAGTTGGCGGACGCATTAGCTACGATGTCTTCTATGTTCAAAGTCAAGTGGGACAATGAGGCTCCCCGGATCATTATCTAGAAACTAGACGAACCGGCATTTTGTTGTGACCTTGAGGCTGAGATAGTAACTGAAAAACCCTGGTATCATGAGGTGAAGAGGTATTTGGAAGCTCAAGAATATCCCGAGGGTGCATCTGTCAATGACAAGAAGTTTCTGAGAAGATTCGCAGCAAAGTTCTTCCTCAGTAATGGCATTCTATACAAGCGAAACCATGATTCGACTTTACTGCGTTGTGTGGATAAGACTGAAGCAGAAAGGATCATGGCAGAGCTGTATGAAGGTACCTTCGGAACGCATTCCAGTGGACATACCATGGCAAAGAAAATCCTTCGGGCAGGATATTTCTGGTCCACAATGGAAGCCGACTGCTACCAACATTCTCGGACATGTCACAAGTGCCAGATTTATGCAGATAAGGTGCACGTTCCTCCAGTTCCTCTGAATGTCTTGACAGCACCTTGGCCTTTTGCAATGTGGGGCATTGATATGATCAGCGAGATTAAACCTACAACATCCAATGGGCATCGTTTCATCCTGGTAGCGATCGATTACTTCACAAAGTGGGTTGAAGCAGCTTCCTACGCTACGGTAACCAAGAATGTTGTGGCACAGTTCATTCGGCATAACCTGATCTGTCGATACGGCGTCCCAGAAAGGATCATTACGGACAATGGTACCAATCTCAATAACAAGATGATCACCGAGCTCTGCGAGCAATTCAAGATACAGCACCACAACTCTTCTCCTTACCGGCCGAAGATGAATGGGGATGTAGAAGCAGCGAATAAGAATATCAAAAAGATTGTGCAGAAGATGACGGTGACCTATAAAGATTGGCACGAGATGTTACCGTTTGCTCTTCATGGGTACCGTACCTCAGCAAGAACGTCAACCGGGGCAACTCCTTTTTCCTTGGTCTATGGCATGGAGGCAGTCTTGCCGATTGAAGTCCAGATACCCTCTCTCCGGATAATGAAGGATGCAAATCTGAGCGAAGATGACTGGATCCAGACTCGACTTGATCAATTAAACCTAATTGACAAAAAGAGACTCACTACTATTTGTCATGGTCAGACGTACCAAAAACGGATGATCAGGGCATTTAACAAGAAAGTCAGACCACAAGAGTATCAAGTCGGGGACCTGGTAATCAAGCGCATCATCCTTCCTCAAAGTGATCCCAGGGGCAAATGGACCCCTACGTACGAAGGGCCATTTGTGGTTAAACATATGTTCTCAGGAGGAGCCATGATTCTAACCACCATGGATGGTGACGACCTTCCTCACCCCGCCAATGCAGACATAGTAAAAAGATACTACGCATGATAAAAGACCCGCTAGGTTGACATACCTAGGCAAAAATTAGGGCTTCCCGGCGAACCAAAAGGGTTCGGGAAAAATGAGGGATGAAATAAAAAAATCTGTACACCCGGCAAGTCGAAAACCTGAAAAGGCGACTTGGGCAAAAATGGGTATCCCGGTGGACTGAAAACCCGAAAGGGCGGTCCAGGAAAAAGTTAGGGATTAAAGCGTAATACTATGTCTCATTGGATCACCTTGCATCCAGAATCCGGTATCAACATCAAGTTCAGACGGCATCGATCAATCAACTTCATCTTCAACTGAGCAGCAAAGTGATGAGACGCTCGAAGATATAAAGGCGATAGCAGAGTTGAAACCCAGTGGGATTATTCTTTTCACACATCTGTTTTGTTTTCTTTGTACAAATTGTATAAACTCTGTTGTTCGACGGTGTTCTCTTACTAGGACGTCAGCCTCTTGTACATAAACGCCTATTTACAGGAAAATTCAAAAAATCAATACAAATTCACTTTTCAGATCAATTGCCAATTGTTTTTCTTTTTCTGTTTTGTTTTGCGAAGAACGTCCAATGTTCAGTTTTTGATATATGCATTTGACACTAATTGCTAACTCATAAATATTTGCATGCAAAACAAAGGATTAATTACAGGTGACATTAGAAACAGGGGCAATAATGAGTTGTCTAAAGCGTTCTAATTGCTCCGTCCACCAAGGTACCAAGGTAAGTTCGGCTGAAGAATGTAACCCAGATACCTTCATTCCCCAGTGAAGTCACCAAGATTCAACAATTTACTCCCCAAGCAGTTGGTCTCCCAATCAGCCCTACAAGGCACAGTATCTCCAGCAAGTCAGCAAATACTCTCCCCAAGCAGGGTTGATATACTGTCAAGCCATAAGGAAGTTGGATTATCCCCCGCAGATCTCAACATTCCCCGACGGAGTATACAAATGTTCCTAAACAAGCATCCCCGACAGCCTTAGTACAAGATTGTTCCCCGGCGGAATCCAGAAACCCCAGTGCAATCCAAAAAGTTTCCCCAGGAAAATAGAATCCATACCCCCAGCAGGTCTTGAAGCTTATCCCCAGTAGATTCTGGAAGCTTATCCCCTGTAGAGCACGAACGCGTCTCCCGGACTTTTTATTTAAAGGTTATTTCCCCACCAGGATATAACTGGGTTATCCTCAGCCAATTGTCACGGAAAGATCGTCCCCGACGAAGTCTTCCTATCCCCAGCGGAGTTTATCAAAACTTCCAACAGAGCACAACAATGGTATCCCCAGCGGAGTTATCATCAACATCTCAGCAAAGTACCTCTCTCTCCCCACAGAGTATTCCCCGCAGAGTAATCTATTCGCCAAGTTTATTCCCCAACGGAGTCATCTGCTCCTACCGGTATTCTTGCAACCATCACTCCCAGCGGAAACGAAGAACTCTTCTCCTCAAACATCAGCCCAGGATTTGACTTCCCGGCATTCGTCAAGGATTATTTTCCTAGACAAAAATACACTCATAAACATCACATCTTCATACATTATAGCATGCATACACGCATCAGGAACCTACAATCTCACTTATTCTGAGAACATCACGCATGTCATACATCGCATACAACTAACTTTTTGTCTTTTCAGGACAAAAAGTCAATACAAAGATGATTACTATCAACTGTCGTGATTTCGGATCCGATTCCTGTATCCAGCCAGGGTGTATCTGTTGACGACTATTTCCGGACTCGATTCCTGTAACCAGCCAGAGTACGTCTGAAGAGTTTGAAGATCCGATTCCTGTATCCGGCCAGGGTGTATCTGTTGACGACTAATTCCGGACTCGATTCCTATAACCAGCCAGGGTACGTCTGAAGAGTTTGAAGATCCGATTCCTGTATCTTGCCAGGGTGTATCTGTTGACGACTAATTCCGGACTCGATTCCTGTAACCAGCCAGGGTACGTCTGAAGAGTTTGAAGATCCAATTCCTGTATCTTGCCAGGGTGTATCTATTGACGACTATTTTCCAGATTCGATTCCTGTAACCAGCCAGGGTACGTCTGAAGAGTTTGAGGATCCGATTCCTGTATCCAGCCAGGGTGTATCTGTTGACGACTAATTCCGGACTCGATTCCTGTAACCAATCAGGGTACGTCTGAAGAGTTTGAGGATTCGATTCCTGTATCCAGCCAGGGTGTATCTGTTGATGACTATTTCCAGACTCGATTCCTGTAACCAGCCAGGGTACGTCTGAAGAGTTTGAAGATCTGATTCCTGTATCCAGCCAGGGTGTATCTATTGACGACTATTTCTGGACTCGATTCTTGTAACCAGCCAGGGTACGTCTGAAGAGTTTGAAGATCCGATTCATGTATCTGGCCAGGGTGTATCTATTGACGACTATTTTCCAGATTCGATTCCTGTATCTAGCCAGGGCACATCTGTGAGTAACCGATTGTAGACTCGATTCCTGTATCCAGCCAGGGCACATCTACATAAAGGGTTTAAAGATTCGATACCTGTATCCAGCTAGAGCACATCTGCATGAAGGGTTTAAAGATTCGATACCTGTATCCAGCCAGGGCACATCTACACGAAGAGTTTGAAGATCAACTCCTGTAACAAGCCAGGTAATTATCTTTCTTTCTCAGGTATGCAAGTTCTCGCTAAGGAATCTCTTACGCGATCGACACCCCGATGGCATCTATAAGCCCATCTCCACAACCACCATTACAGTCCCAAATGGCATCCATAAGCCCATTCCCAACAAGGTTCTGTCACACTTCCAGATGGCATCTATAAGCCCATCCTCCTATCCATCAGTCTCCAAATGGCATCGTAAGCCCATTCCCGCTATCACACTGCTGATACTCTGCTATGTGAGTGCAAATTTCTGGGCACTCTAGTGTTCAATCATCTTCCACCTTCGGATTACGAAAGGCACGCCAGCCAATCTACATCCTCAGGTCTAAGAAGATTGAACAGGGGCAACTGTTGTACCCCAAAATTTGCCCTCCCATATTCTTCAAGATTTGCCAAAAATCATGGTTCAAAATCTCTCAAGGGTTGCACAGTCCAATGGCCTCCTAACATAGTCAAAACTAGGGTTTTGGTTCTTGCAAAGAAATTGAAGTTTTCAAGGGTCCAATCAAGTCCCATGTGCCCATATACATTGTCAAGTATCCATATGTCAAGTTTCAAGACTGACAGCATCAAATTGCACAATCAAAAACCCTAATTGCTCCACAGTCAACTGTAGGGGCAAAATGGTCATTTGACAGTCAAAAGTCAAACTTTTGGTCAACATCTCATTTTGAAGTCACAACATCATTTGATCAATTCTTGATCATGATTTCTCAAAGCATGGCTCAAAAAGTCTCAAGATGCAAAAGTTTCTATTTTTGGACAGCTGAAAAGTCAACTGCAAATTGACCAGGGCATAACTTCCTCATGGTTCATCAGAAAAATCCCATCCAAAGCTCATTTTGAAGAGAATGACATTTACTACATCTCATCTTCACACTCCAAGTCCAAGAAATGCTCTCACAAAAAGTTATCAATTTCAACATTATAGGTCATTTTCAAAAGTCAACAAAAAGGCACTTTAAGTCAAAGACCATAACTTGAGATTGGTAAATCAAAATGACATGGGACCAAAGGCATTGGTTAGAGGACTTCAAGACCTTTCCAAAATGTCCAAAAACATGTTCATAGCTTCAAAATTGAGCAAGATATGCATTGGAGAAGTTGGGAAAGTTTTGGGAATTTTGAAAAGTCAACTTTGCACAAAAGGCTTCAAATTTGCTAATGGGCCTCAAATTCTTCCTTGAATCATTACCCAAAGCATATGCACGACCCATTAAGCTCAAAGGGATTTATTTTCTTATTTTTAATTAATTAATTGAATTTTTATTATTATTAATTCATTTAATTAGTTTTAATTGTAGAAAAATATCAAATAATGGTTGTCAAATCTTTTTATGCAGCAAATTCACTCATTATAGGCTAAAGATTTCGTGCACCACCCAAGGGGACAAGATCATCCACATTTGGCAAGATTTTCATGAAAAAAAGATTGGATTTACATGATTGAAAATCAAATATATGAATCATAAATTCAATGGATCCATGGGCTTGTTTTTGACCTAATTTGCTTCATGTACTTATGCAAGACCTAACCTAATGCAAGCATACACGAAAAAGCTGCTGAAAGCACATATTCACTTTGCAAATTTTTCATAAAAACTCAAAAAACTGTTTTCTGATTTACAGTCCAATTCAGGGAAGATTGTTGATTCCAAACCCTTGCTGAGACTTCTTTGAACGTGTTGCAACCATTTTCCAGTCCCCATACTCAAGGAAACGGTAAAATATGGTTATGGTTTGAACGACTATGTTGATAATCGAAACATGATTTACATGCATTATTCATGTGTTTTATTTGTTGATTTACACTAATAATGATGTTCTGAAGCGATTGGTAACATTTAATTGGACTAACACTGCCTGTAGCCGAATCCACCATTGATGAAACCTAGGGTTTCAGAAGCTCCAAAATAGGGCTTTCCTTGTATGGAAAAATTGGACATTGAGACCTATGCCATTGAATTCAGGAGCTCCATACGGATTGAACGATGACCTCGCGCCCTTTTTATATTTAGGCATCTTCTATTCGCTATTTTTACAGGTTGCAGTTTGTGGGGGTTTAAAACCCCCGCTACTTGTTTTGTGTTTACAGGAATAACGAAGAAGAAGCTAGCGTGTCATCACAGGGTTGGAACGTTTGAAATCTGGCGCGTTTTCGTTTGTTCCATATCATTAGCGTTTGTTTTTTTATATTATTTGTTTTCCACTAACATGACAAACGCGCGCAATAGCTCAGATGGTGGGAACGTGACTTGGTAAACGCTGGGACCTGGGTTCGATTCCCAGGTCCCCCATACAATTGCTATTATTTTTTCTAACTCAATTCCATGAAGCGCTTCATCCAGAACTCCACCATGAGCCTCACGCTTGAGCCTGCCAAGTGGCCATGCGCTTCCATCCAAGAGTCAGAAGGTGAATCCCATGGTGTACCTCAGTCAACCAAGGCACACACAAGCGTGAAAAGTCAAACAAGGCTCTATGCTGATGGGCCAAATTACTTCAAAAAACCTCCAAAATGGGCCAGACACCCCCCCTGTTTGTATATTTAATTTCATTTTATTTTTTCTTTTTTATTCTTTTTTATTGCTTTAAATATTTTCATTAATTCACCATAAAATTAATTTTCATAATATAAAAATCAGAAACCAAAATTGCCAAAAAATAATTATATTTAATTTTACTCATCAATTTATTTTTTTTTAAATAAATATTAATAATTAACTTAGTTTAATTTTGTTTTTAAACTTTAATCTTTTTCTTAATAAATAAAATAGGTAGAATTAGGGTTTTTGACATTTTCATCTTTTTCTTAATTAAATCATTTTTCTCATTATTTATTATTATTGTTAATTACTATTTATTTTTGTAAATACACATGTACATTAATTAATTAGTAAATTAGGTCAACTTTAATATTTTTTGATAGTTAAAAAAAACTTAGAATTAGGGTTCCCATTCAATTTTAATTTTCTTTATTTTCATAAATACCAAAAACATAAAAAAAACAATTTCTTTTCTTTAATTAAATAATAATTAGACTTTAATTTCAATTTAATTTCAAAAGGGTCAAAACCCTCGGACGTTCTATTTTTATTCTTTTCGCGCGTTTATTTTCTTTTGAATATTATGTAACTGCTCAAGGCTTGTAATAGTAATTAGGTCTTTTACTTTCCGCATCTTTTACCAAACGGGTCTTTGTAATTTGGCGATGTATAGATCCGCGCCTTGTAATAGCGTAGGATTTATCTTTCCGCATTTAAATTTCCGCACTTTTAAATTCTAATTGCATGAAAGAATGTATGGCTAATTAAAAACAAGCGTAGCTCACCAATACCATGATCAAAGATAAAATATAACATGAAAACAACACACGAATACACACACCACTTCTAGGGTACGCCTCACCTGTTGCCTTACCTTCGAAACGTGGTCGTCGAGTATAGGACGTTTTAGTAAGTCCTCATGTCCATGATCCAGTTGCCTCGAAACGGTTGCCTCGGATTAAAAAAGGATCAAGGGCATAAGGGTAACTTCTAAGGTGTCCTACTGTTGCTCTGGTGACCACACTATCCCTACAAACGAATCGACCCGAACACCTCCAACGGTGGTTCTACCTACCTCTCAATGGTGGGATGGCACTACCTTAAGGACATTTACACAACCTAATTCCTTAGGGTAGGTAGATGACTCATAGATACTTTCTCTATTCAAAAACAAATCAAAACTCTTTTCACACCGACACTTTCAAAAAGCTTTCAAAACAATTTTTCAAACACTCTTGAGGACTGATACAAGAGTTATTCAGAAAACTTTAAATGAAACTTTTTCAAACCCACACACAATTGAAAAGCAAACATTTTGAAAACACAATGAGCAAGTATCTAAGAGACCATGGATAACCATGGATAGAAAGGGTGCTAACACCTTCCCTTTCTATAAATCTACCTCCCGAACCGAGAACTATTCTCATAAGGAATTTTGCTGTGCTTTTGTCCTGTCCATGTTGGAGAAAATAAAAGACGGTGGCGACTCTTGCTTCCGCGACATTTCGCGAACCAGCTTAAAAATAGTCAGTTCTATTTCCACCGATCACACAGGTCATAATCATTATGGCTGTCTTCCAGAGCATTGACTCCATGGTTGTTGATCCGCAAAGGTGGTCCCCCGGTGCGAGCACGATGGAAAGCTCTCTGGGATCCTGGAGTAAAACCCAAACCAAATTTGTCAGATTTGTAGGGAATATCCGGAAGTTGGCCCCAAATGGTACACCCGCCTTCTTCGGCTACTGCCTTGGCATCCTTTAGAGAATCCATCTTCAGTGGAGGTCTGGAAATCTTCGGGACCTTGGAAGCAGTCTTGGTTGCAGCAGCCGTCTATGGAACCTCCTCAAAGTTCTGACACGAGGTCTCAATGAACTCGCCGTCCATTTCGACGTAACTGAAAGAGTTCAGGTGGCTCACCATGTATTCCTCCTCCCCATGGACTGTGATAATTTTACATTGACTGGGTACTTTAGCATCTGATGCAGGGTGGAAGTAACAGCACCAGCCCCATGGATCCAGGGTCAACCCAATAAACAGGAGTAAGATGGGCGGATGTCCATCACATAGAAAGTGGAATTAAAAGTCTGAGTACCCACTTTGATAGGGATGTCCACCTCCCCGTGCACCATTATTTTAGAACCGTCAAAAGCCCTCACCACAATTTTACTGGGCTTTAGTATGAGTCCTTCGCAATCTAACCGATCAAGAGCATTCTTGGGTAAGACATTTAGCGATGAACTTGTATCCACCAGAACATGGGATAATGTAGTGCCCTTGCACTCAATGGAGACAAACAGGGCATAATTATGTTTCCTTCCCTTGGGAGTTAGGTCTGCATCAGAGAATCCCAGTCCATTATCAGCGGTCAGGCTGGCCATGCAATCCTCAAATTGATCAGCGGAGGTCTCCTGAGACACATGGGCAGACTTCAAGAATTTTACTAAAGCCTTAGCATGGGCTTCAGAGCACAATAGTAAGGCCAACATTGATATTTTTGAAGGGGTCTGCCCCAATTCCTCCAAGACATTATAATCACTTTTCTTGATTATCTTCAATATTTCTTCCATCTCCTTTTTAGAAGCCTCAGGGATGACTTCTTTGTGCGCCTTCGTCTGGACAGGCTCAACCAATACCTTTTTGCCCCTAGTCTCGGCCGACTCGGTAGCAGGGATAACAGCAGGACTAATAGTAGAAGTAGCAATGGGAATACTAGCAGGAGTAGCAACAGTTTTTGGAGAGATCTCGGGAGAGAAAACTCTTCCGCTTCTCATAATTTTACTAGTCCCAACGATATTGTCGACGTCAGGATCAATACCTTCAGCAACTTTGTCTTCAATAGCCAATAGGTCTTGCTTGATGCCCTGGTAATAGACGTCAGCCCCATAATTCCAGGGAACAACTATATCCGAGGAAGTGTGATGATCAGGGGAGCAAACTTGGGAACAGATGTAATCCTGACGGGTCTTTTGGTGGAGACCCTGGGAGGATTGTCGGAAATGGTAATTATTGAGACATCTTCACAACAACTTCTTGTAAGGGGAACTTTTTCGAACATAATTTCTTTGTTAACCATCAGGAATTGGACGCCCATCTTTAACAACCAACAACCATCTGGTAGAGACATACATAAGTGGCAACCTTCACCACATCCTGGAAATAAACTGGCTTGCAACAGATTCTCTTTAATAGTCAAAAGAGGAGTAGCTAACTCATCCACAGAAGAAAGAAAATGATTATCATCAACATCATTGACACCTTGGCCATGTTTGGGCATGGGTGCAGTTATTACATTAGACGTCTCTGGAAGGTCGAAATCAATCTCCTTCGCCTTGACAAGATCATGTACCTTATTCTTTAAAGCCCAATAGTCATTCGTGTCATTCCCCGGAGTTTCAGAATGATAGGCACATCGAGCATTCGGGTTGTAGCGGGGAGAGGCAGTATTAGGATTCTTCGGGGCCTCCTTTAGGGTCACCAGGTTGGACTTCAGCAGGTGTGGTAAAACCTGGGATAATGTAATGTTGATCCGAGTGAACTGTCTTCTGGGCGCATCTGGTCTGCGTTGATTGTTTTGTTGTTAATTTGAGGCATGATTAGAAATCATAACAGCCCCTACCGTCGGACGATGTTCAGGTTTGTTGTGATTTCTTTGTCCATAAGCAGCACTAACCTCCTTCTTTCAAGTAAAAGGTTTCTTTGTAGTACTTAAGGATTCATCTCTCTGGATTTTATCACTTTTGATGCCAGCCTATACCCGTTCACCAGTCAGTATTAGTTCAGTGACCCAACAGAAGAACTCCCAATCAGATGGTTAAAGAATGGACCAGACAAGGTGCCCAAGAACATGTCCACCAGCACCCTATCAGACAACGGAGGATGGACTCTTCTCGCAAGGTCTCTCCATTTTTGGGTATAAACTTTAAAACCTTCGCCGGAACCTGTGATACGGTGGGAGAACTGACTTGAGGTTTTGTGTTTTATATATACAAATGATGCGGTTTAGCAAGAGTCGCCACCAAATTTTATTTTATCCAAATAGGAAAGGTGAAAAAGCACAGGAAAGACCTTTACAGATGTTTTCTTGAGTTCGGGGGGTAGATTATGAAAAGGGAAGGTATTAGCACCCTTTTCATCCATGGTTTTCCATGGGCTCTTAGTTACTCGCTAGAGCACTTGCTTTTGTTTGAAATTGTGCTTGTGGTGTGGGTTTTGAAAGTATTTTGAAAATGTAAATTTGTAATGATTCTCATTTCTATAAGAACGCATACAAAGTGTTTGTTTCGAAAATAGTTCAAAGATCTGTTTGTGAGATGTATTTTTGAAAGTGATTTTGAAAAGGTGTTTTCTTTGTAATGGCTCTCATTTATATAAGAAAGCGTACAAAGTGTTTGTCTTTTGAAAATGTTTCAAGATGAAAGTGGTGGTGTAAAAAGTGTTTTTTTCCTGAGCAAGCGAGTAACTGAAAGCGAACCTACCTACTCAAAAGGTATTAGATGTGTTTTTCCTCCTCCTTTAGATGTTGCTATCTTACCATTGTTTTGGTAAGAAGCCACATCGTTGGATGAGAAGGGACGGGCGCGGGTCATCGTATAACCATGATAGCAATATTGTGAGATGACTTAGCATTTTTTCTTTAGGGACTAAGATCATTTTGAAAGGCAACTTTGATAGCGTCATTGAGGGACTATGATCTTATATTTTTGTTTGTGCTAAGATATCCCACATGCATAACATGGCCATTTTTAGGCAACAAGTGGAGTTAACCTTATGGGTTCTAGTGTGAAAGTGTGTTTGATTTGCATCTATTTAGTCTTGATTAGGGTGATGTATTTGTCAATTTCATGTCTTGCCATACACACCCTAATTACTAGCATTTACATTTTAAAGCGATAAGTTGCAAAAATGTAAAGTCCTACGCTATTACAATATTTAGGGGAATGGGGGTACATATTTACGAATGGAAATGTAAAGTCCTAGATTATTATTACAACCATATTGAATGGATAAGAATGTACAAAAGATGTAAAAAAGACTTGTTTTATTTTAAGAAAATATTTTTGATCTTTTGTTTTAATAAATAAAATGAAGCACGTAAAAATAAGAAAAATGTTTTTGGTGTCTTTTTGATTAATGAAATATAAAATAATAGCAAAAATAGTGAGAAAAAGAAAAGTAGAATCAACGCATTGCTGACTAAAGAAGGTCAGAAGTTCTGACTCTGGCATTCTGCAAAACAGATATCCTGTTAGTGAAAAAATGGGTAAAGTAAGAAGTTCTGGGTTCGATGTGAACGGGGTAGTTTTCAGAAGTTCTGATACCACCGGCAATAAAGTAGATTTTAGAAGTTCTGATACCACTGGCGGGAATTGGTCTCCCTCTTCATGCTAGTCAGAACATCTGCAACTTGGTCATTTCTCAACAAAACAGAAGATGTGCATATGACAGTTATGGCAGGTGTCATAGTGTTTCATAAACAAGAATACAGAACTATAAATCAGAGGCAAGTATGAATTTGCTAATCCTAATTCTGAGTTCTAATTTCTTCAAGAAGTTTTGAACTGAGTTACTCCCTACTTAGGCAGGCAGATACATGAAATCTCAGAATATGTACAACATCTGAAACATGATATCTACATTGTATTTTTGAACATGGAAATCTGGTAATGCTTAAGTAATATGGTGAGAGTCAGTAGAAGCTTACCTTATAGCTGGAAGAGATTCTGTGAACCAGAGTTAACCTTAACTCTGATGATGTTGTGAGCAGCTTCTTCACGTAATCAACAGGCTGGAAGTTTTCTACTTCTGGAACAGTAAAGGGGTGATGTTTTGACTTCTCTAAGGTGGAGGTGGATGGAGAGTGAATGGTAGTATGAATACAGAAGTTAGGGCAGTTTCTAATATGTGAATTAGAAACTGTGTGGATGTTTTTAGTTAAGAAATACTTGAAAACAAATGGAGTCTGAATGCAAGGAATAAAAAGTTAATAGGTTTTGTATGTTGTGTTTACAGTTTTTGGAACTCTTGGAATTTTGGCAGGGGTTCAAGGCTTTTCTTTCTCAAATTTTAGACCCTTTCACAGTTGCAAATGTAGTTCAATTTATAGGCAAATATTTAGTAGCTTGGAGAAATCAAAGGTACAGCCATCATATGCTAGGCGCTGACTTGTTCTTGAAGCAAGTTCAAACAAGTATGGTTTAAGGCACAAAGTAAGGTGGTTAGCAGCTTTTAGCCGTGCCTAAGATGGATTTGTAGGTATGAATCAAGGAAATGTACCCTCATAAGAAAAAGCGAAGCATGGGCCTAGCATATACTTTGTACAAAATCTGCTTTTCAAGGACAGCTAAGGTACTTTTATGCCACGCGTGGTAAAATCCTTTGGATAAAGACTCAAAAGTGGTTGTGAGCATTAAATGATGATGAGATTTATCAAATCAGAAATCCTTCCATGTGAAACTCTGCCTCACTGTTTGATTCTGGGTCATAAGTTCAGCTTCAACATCATTTAGAGTGAACATCCAACTTTTGATATTTGTATCTTCTGGCTCCAGCATGTTCTGAAGAAGCTCTCAGACTTTCTGGGAAGCTTGCAGTATGCCTTGTAACCTTCTTTGAATTACCCTGGAAAACTCTGACTGATCCTTTGTGAAAACCTGCCCAGAAGTTCTGACCAAACTTTGTCTTGAAAGTGTCCAGAATTTGCTGAACGCTTTAGTTTTCATGGACGTGTCTTTGAGAAGTTATGACTTGAAATCCCAGCATTTCTAGGAGAAGTTCTGTTCTACAATGTTTCAGATCTTGTTGAGATCTAAAACTCTTGTGTCAGAAGTTGATCCAGAATCAGCTTGCATCATGGTGAACATCTGGTCAGAAGTTCTGAGTTTGTCATGTTTTCTTAAACACTTAGAAAAAATTCTAAGTATTTAGAATTTTGACTTTTGAATTTCTTGGTGAAACAAACTTCATATTTCAATGTGTCTTGACGAAATATGATTCTTGAAGCTTGATTTTGATCCAAAAGTCAAAGTTTGACTTTTTGGTGTGCAAATGACCATTTTGCCCTTGTGAACGGTTCTCTTGGAAAATTTGTAATTTCAGATTTGCAATTGGATGGAAGCAAACCTGAGGGTCCAGGTTGATCCTTTGAGAAATGAGAGGGAAAATTTTGGGGTACAACAGTTGCCCCTGTTCAATCTTCTTAAGCCTGAGGATGTAGATTGGCTGATCTGCCCTTCGTGATTTGAAGGCGGAAGATGATTGAACACTAGAGTGCCCAGAAATTTGCACTCGCATGAAGTAATACTGATTAGTGATGTCGGGAATGGGCTTACAGATGCCATTTGGAAGGCGACGGTGTTGTACCCCAAAATTTGCCCTCCCATATTCTCCAAGAAATTGCCAAGTCAAGCTGCAAAATTCCCCAAGGGTTGCACAATGCAAAGATCTCCCATACAGTCAAGATTAGGGTTTTGTGTTCTGATCAAGAAAAGGAAGTTTTCAAGGGCCCAATCAAGTCTCACATGCCTACAAATATGGTCAAGCATCCTCATATCAAGTTTCAAGGCATTCAGCACAAAATTGCACAGTCAAAACCCTAATTGCACTACAGTCAACTGTAGGGGCAAAATGGTCACTTGACAGTCAAAAGTTCAATTTTTTGGTCAACATATCATTTTGAAGCCACAAACATCATTTGATCAATGCTTGATCATGATTCTCAAAATTTGGCTCAGAAATCATCAAAGATGCAAAAGTTTCCTTATTTGGACAGCTGAAAAAGTCAACTGAAATTGACCAGGGTATAACTTTCACATGGATTGTCAGAAAAATTCCATCCAAAGCTCATTTTGAAGAGAAAGACATTTCCTACAACTCATCTTCATACTTCAAGTCCAAGAAATGCTCTCACAAAAAGTTATCAATTTCAACATTATAGGTCATTTTCAAAAGTCAACAAAAAGGGACTTTAAGTCAAAGGCCATAACTTGAGATTGGTAAATCAAAATGACATGGGACCAAAGACATTGGTTAGAGGACTCAAAGAACTCTCCAAAATGTCAAAGAACATGAGAAAAGCTTAAAAATGGAGCAAGTTATGCCTTGTGGAAGTTGGGAAATTTTTGGATATTTTGAAAAGTCAACTTTGATTCAAATGATCTAAAATTGCTAATGGGCCCATTTTTCTTCCATGATTCATCATCCAAGCATGTGCACGACCACTTGGCCCAAAGGGAAGTATTTTCTCATTTTTTATTTATTTATTTGAATTATTATTTATATTAATTCATTTAAATCATTTAAATATATGAAAAATATCTAACTTGACCTAACCAATCTTTTTATACATGTTTTGGACTCAATATTTCGTGCTTAGCTAAATGTGGAAAGATTTGGAGTGATTGGATCCTAATTGACACAAAGAACACATGGAAAAAGATATGAAAAGATCCTTGAAATCAAATTTTCAAAAACCATTAATTCATTGGATTTATTCTACTTTTGTTAACCTAATGCCTTCACTACATATGCCTGATCATAACCCTAATCACAGGAGACACGCAGCAGCTCAGAATACACCATTACAAACTTGAATTTTTTCTCTAAGAACTCAATTCTGAAATCATTGTTACAAGGCGTTTCAAGGCACAAAAACTATTTCAATAGCTTCCTCAAGGTCCCCTGAACACATTCCAATCAAGAACAGCCATCCAAACGCAGGGAATTGGTATACAGAACCTGGAATACCTTGTGAAAAATTTGTGATCGTGTTTTAAAATTTATGCATCTTCATGACATATTATTCATTGATTCATATTCCTGATGAAGTTTTGATGCTAACTGTACAATTTAATTATGTTTTTGTGCTCTCAACGTGATTTCACCATGTTTGATAGTTAGGGTTTGCAGAATGTTAAAATAGGGCTTTTGCAATAAGGCAAAATTAGAGGCTGAAACCAAGACCATTGAGTTCAACGCATGTGGACGAAGGAGAAGCACCCATCGCGCCAAATTTATGGACACCATAGGCCTAATCGCTATTTTCCCATAGCCGGCCTAACACAACGCGTGAAAAACCGTTGCTTTTGTTTTTATGTTTCAGGGATAATGGAGAAGATGATGTGTTGTCAAAACGTGATACGCTGATTTGAATTTTCGCGCGTGGATCCACTAACGTTTCGTTTTTCTTTTATATTATTTATTTGTTACTTATATAATAAACGCGTTGTAGTGGCTCAGCTGGCAAAGTGTAATGTTATTAACCCTCATGACCTGGGTTCAAGTCCCAGGTCTGTATAATCTCCATATTATTTTTCAGTAATGATTCCTATGCAGCGCCAGCGTTAAGACACACTATGCATCCTCAAAGATCCACAACCACGCGTCCATCAGAAGCAATCCAAGGGTGCAAAATTGAAGGCACATCATATACCATGGTCAACGCATGTGCACGCTGCATGGAAAGGTCAAATGGATCAAGGTTATTGGGCCATAATTTCACAATCAAACCTCCATATTTGGGACTTCCACCCCCCCTGGTTTGCAATTTTCCATATTTTTCTTAATTATTGTTTTATTTTCTTTATTTGTTTAATTTAATTAATTATTCTCACAAAAATATAACAATACATAAAAATCAGAAAAAAGGAAAAAATAATAAAATATTATTTATTTTAGTATTTTTATAAATAAACTTGCATGTAAATATTTAGTTCTAATTTAAGTGTAATTTTAATACTTTTAATAATAAATCTCAAAAAGGTAGAACTAGGGTTTAATTACTAATTTTTCATCTTTTTTTTAATGATCAAACAATTAAATATTTATTGTATTTATTTTTATAATTAAACTTGTAAATTAATTAGGGTTTCATTTAGGTTAAAAACTTCAATATTTTTCTTAAATAACTTAAAAATAATTAGAATTAGGTTTAGTATTCTATTTTAATTTTAATTAATTTCTTTTTTCTATTAAATCCTAAAATATTAAAAATACCAAAAACATCTTCTTTTAATTTCAATTTTAATTCCTCATTAATTTTAATTTTTGCAAAAGGGTCCAACGCCCATGTTCTTAATTTTTATTCGTTCGCATATTTATTTTATCTTCGTTATAATAATTATGTACCTCTCCCGAAGCCATGTAACTAAACTACTCGCACTTCACTTTATTTGCTTTATTTACTTTCTGTCAAATCGGGTCCGGTTTAATTTTGGCGATATGGACCCGCGCCATTTGTAATAGCTTTAGATTTACTTTTCCGCACTCTTTTAACTTTTAAACAAAGCATGCAAGAATGAATGGCCTTAAATAAAATCAAGCGTAGAACACCAATAAACATGACAAGACAAATACAAATGAAAACGACACACAAATCGCACACACCACCCCTAGGGTACGCCTCACTGTTGCCTTGCCTTCGAAAGGTGATCGTCGAGTAGAGGATGTCTTAGTAAGTCCTCATGATCCGGGAACCTGGCATGAGGGTAGCTTCTAAAGTGTCTTCCCATTGCTCTGGTGATCACCATGTCCCTACAAACTCGAATTGACCCGAACACCTCCAACGGTGGTGCTACCTACCTCTCAATGGTGGGATGACGCTACTTTAAAGGACATTTACATAGACGAATTCCTTAGGGTAGGTAGACGACTCTAGATACTTGCTCTAATTTCAAAACAAATTCAAAAAATACTTTTCACACCGACACCTTTTCAAAAGCTTTCGAAAGCAACTTTTTAAACACTCTTGAGGACCGATACAAGAGTCGAACTGGAATTTTCAAAGAAACTTTTTTAAAACCCACAGTTGAAAAGCAAACAAACCATTTTGAAAACACGAATGAGCAAGTATCTAAGAGCCCATGGATAACCATGGATAGAAAGGGTGCTAACACCTTCCCTTTCTATAACCTACCTCCCGAACCGAGAGCAATCTCTTTAAGGAATTTTTCTGTGCTTTTGTCCTTTCCATTTGGAGAAAATAAAAGACGGTGGCGACTCTTGCTTCCGCGACATTTCGCGAACCAACGTTAAACAGTCAGTTCCAGATCCACCGATCACAGAACTGGCGACTCTGCTGGGGATAAACTTATAAAGTGAGGTGTACCTTAGGGCTAGTTCATAACTGTGTTTTCAATTGCTTTCCTTGTGTGCTTTAAAATTGTGGGTTGCTTGGGAGTTCTATAGATCCTAACCCGGATCTGGGGGATACCTTCTTAGAAAGTAGCAACAAGGCTGTGAGGGAACTGTGCGGGGTATACCGACATGGTTGAAACAGTCTGCTACGTTGATGTGGCACTTTGGTGTGTACCGGTAACCCTTGAGTTCAGTCAAGGAGAGTACGGGGCCTCCGCGCGGTGTCGTGAAGCATCGACAGACCTTAGGAACCTTAATTGAACTATCTTGGCCTCTTTAGGGTAGTGAGATATCTGACTTTGGTGCAGTCCGAGGTTGGTTGATACTCGATACTACACTCAATTGAGGGTTGCTTTCCTGGAATATTTCGGTCGCCAGTTCAGTGGCTAAATCGAAACGATGAACAATGAAAGCAATCCCGTGATATTGGGATCCTTAGAACCCGGTTACTTCTAATAGGACAGGTTGAACCCACCAACTTCAAGAGGGTAATACCTAGACCCCATGCTGGCCTAAACTCTAAGGGTTTCTCTTGTGTGACTTGTGTGCCTTCGTACTTGACTACTTGCACGCTTGTTATCTGACACATGAACTACTTGCATGTGTTGTTTATAGTCCTTAACCGGGACTCATAATAGGGTTCACTAGGTCTCTTGCAGGTTTTGTTTATAGTCCTTAATTGGGACTCATAACAAAGTATACTGAATTTCTTGCAGGGTTTGTTTATAGTCCTTAATTGGGACTCATAACAAAGTATACTGAATTTCTTGCAGGGTTTGTTTATAGTCCTTAATTGGGACTCATAACAAAGTATATTGAATCTCTTGCAGAGTTTGTTTATAGTCCTTAATTGGGACTCATAACAGGGTTTACCTACATCACCCCATGCATAGCATAACATCATATCATTGCATACATCCTAACTCATTTCAAGGATCTCAAAGGCTTGTGATGCAGGTCATGATAAATCAAACATCTAGCAAGGGGCAAAGAGGATTTATTTTCCTCTAGCCAAAGTTGTCAGGGGCTATGACCCACTGGATATGGTGAGCCTTGACCCTTGAAGAAGGACTCTCAACAACATGAAGTGCCTTCAATCAAGCTACCGGACCCAAGTTCTAACAAATTTTCTTGTTTATCCTGCGAGGTCCTTGAAAACATTACATGCATGTCATACATCTCATTGCATTGCAGGTATCCCTTTAACAGGTCGCTTACCCTTCTTCGCTGTTTATTTCAGCCGATCGTCATGAATCCCGAATCATCAGCTGAGCAGTCTATCAAGGCCCTCCAGGCTCAGAACGCCCAGTTCCAAGGGCTGATCATGAATTTAACCCAGGGGAAACAAGATCTGAAGGCTTTGCTCTTGAAGAAAGAAAAGAAGAAGAGGAGGACTGTTTTGTTCAGCCCTAGACGCAGATCTAGGAATACCCTGCAGGATCAAACTGAGAGGACAACTCCATCTGTAGGAAAAAACAATCATCAAGAGGAAAGGGTTCCCAGTCCAGTGGTCTCCGACAACGAGACAGATTTCAACGACGAACAATACCCCCCTGTTGACGACAAGTACAAGCAGTTGGAAGACCGTTTGAATGCCATGGAAATACAACAGGTACCTGGGCTGGATTTTGGAGATCTGGGTTTGTCTACTGGTGTGATTATTCCTCGGAAGTTCAAAGCACCATCCTTTACCAAGTATGACGGGGCGTCTTGTCCCAAGTTACATCTCAGGTCCTATGTTCGGAAGATTCAACCATATACGGTAGACAAGAATTTGTGGATCCACTTCTTCCAGGAGAGTCTTTCAGGGACTCATCTCGAATGGTTCTATCAGCTAGATGGGACCAAGGTTCGTAACTGGGAGGAGTTGGCTACTGCTTTCTACAAGCAGTATCAATATAATGCCGACCTTGCTCCTACGCGTACCCAACTCCAGGGTATGTCGTTAGGATCAAGTGAAGGTTTTAAAGAATATGCGCAGAAATGGAAGGATCTTGCTGGAAGGGTACAACCACCTCTGACTGATCGGGAACTTGTCGATATGTTCTTGGGGACCCTGTTTGGTCCGTTCTACAACCACCTAATTGGGAATTCGTCTGCTGGATTCACAGATCTTATCTTGACTGGAGAGCGAATAGAAGCTGGCATCCGGTCTGGGAAAATTCAAGAGGCTGCACCTTCTGATAAAAAGCCTCATCATGGAAAGAAAGAATCCAATGCTGTGCACGGTAAAAAGAGCCGTCATGAGGTAGGGGCAATCCAGATCTCCAATCCTGGACCTGCTCAACAAGGACAGGGGCAGCAGCGCAAGGAGAAACGACAGTACACCAAAATCAACATGTCGCTGGATCAAGCACTGCAACAAATGTTGAAGGCAGGGCTGATCACCTTAAGGGCTCCTCTTCGGAATCCGAACACTTCTGCTCCCAACTATCATCCCAATGATAGGTGTGCATATCATTCCGATAGCCCGGGGCATACTACGGACAACTGCTGGCCTCTCAAGAACAAGATTCAAGACATGATCGACGCCGGGGAGATTCAGTTTGAAGTGCTTGAGACTCTGAACATAATCACTGCTCCGTTGCCCAATCATTGAAGCCTTTTGTTTATTTGAATTTTTGAGTTGTATTTTTCTTTGCTTATACAAACAATTAATGTCACAGCAAACTCTTTTATTCTATCAATGCATCGCATACGTCTGTTTTGGGAATTAATACAATTGTTTTCATTATGTTCAAATTTCTTTTCATATTTTTTCTGATGTCAACTCTGGATCTAAAATTCTAAGCCTCTTGAGGGAGGATGACGAAAACGATACCATAATCTACAATATGCTTTTGAACAGACCCCGCTGATGAGGTACAGGCATTGTTTCAATTCCTAAACACTGGAGTTATAAGGATGATAATCCCTCGTCAACACCTCTGAGCCAAAGAAGTAGGAGTTTTTCTTTTCGAAATTTAAAACCCTTTATCATAACCTGGGGCAGGGTAGTCTCTCAGTTGATCCAAGTGCATAACGAATGGCACCAAAGAGATCCTTACGAAAAAAGAAAGACAGTGATGGTTCAGAACAATCACAAGGATAGGCAGTCGTTATATCGCAAAAATAAATACCCATTAAGTCAAAACCCATGAAGGAGACTTACAAAACTGGGGCATCCCGCTGACTGTAGTTCCAAAAAAGGAAACAGTTCAGGCAAAAAAAAAAGAAAGGGATAACAAAAATCAAGAAAGAGGTCCTACAAACCCTCAACAAAAAGGAATGACTGCCTATTCAAAATAAATCATCAACATCTGAACCATTATTGGAACATCAAAGCAAAGACTCAAGCAAGGTCTAACACACGATCAACTGAGTTTAGGTCTGAAGAACATCACGAAGAGCGGGTGGGTACAAATAATTTGAGCCTTTATCCTTTGTTTCTTAAACCGTGAACCAGGCCACGTTATAACCCTTAAAAGTCCTAGCTGAAGCATGGGTTAGTTCGAAAGCATACTGTTACGAAAGGTATACTGACTCCTTAAGGCTTGCGATAAAATACGGAGTTGACATCACGTTTTACAAACATTCACTTGTTTTATGAAAAAAGAATGCATTTTCAAAATCTTTGAGACAGACATAAGCTTTGCATTTTTAACATAACTTTGTTTGCATATGACTTTTTGTTTGAACAGCATAGAAATTCGCATGATGAAAGTCTAATGAACAAGAGTATCTCCAATCAAGGGGCACAGCATGATCATGGTCTACCATCTGGGGCAGTTAAGTCAAGATCCAGAGAATCTCTCAAAAGGCCAAAAAGCCTGGGGCAAATCTCTGCCTGAGTCACTTGGGGCACTCCAGCAACGAATCTTGCATGATCAGACACCTTCTGGTAATATGGCAACACAAGCAGCCAGGGGACCCTACCTGCATTCTAAGAGCGTGGACATAGTCGAAAAATACTACGCAAAATCAAAGACCCGCTAGGTTGACATACCTAGGCAAAAATAAGGGCTTCCCGGCGAACCAAAAGGGTTCGGGCAAAATGAAGGGATGAAATGAAAAATCTGTACACCCGGCAAGTCGAAAACCTGAAAAGGCGGCTTGAGCAAAAATGGGTATCCCGGTGGACTGAAAACCCGAAAGGGCGGTCCAGGCAAAAATTAGGGATTAAAGCGTACGACTATGTCCTGCCATCTGTCTACCAGAAGAAGGTTTGTCCATCAACAACTATCAGCACCCCACAAGTGCCTCCCCCATAGAAACAGGGGCAATAAAGAGTGGTCTAAGCAATCTAATTGTTCCATCCTCCAAGGTATCAGGGTAGGTTCCGTTGAAGAACATAACCAATACAGTTCAATACTTCCCCAGGAGAGTCCAATCCAGCTTCCCCAGGAAAGTTGGAATCCATCTCCCCAAGCAGTAAGCTTATCCCCAGTTGATTTTGGAAGCTTATCCTCGCAGAGCACGAATGCGTCTCCCGGCTTTATTCAAAGAGTTATTTCCCTAACAGGATATAACTGGGTTATCCTCAGCCAAAAGCCACGGAAAGATCGTCGTCGACACAGTCTTCTCACCCCAGCGAAGTCCATCAACACTTCCAACAACAAGGATATCCTCAGCAAGTTACTATCAACAATCAACAGAGCGTCTCTCTTCCCACAGAGTATTGCTTCCCAGCATGGTCGCTAGAGTATTTTTTCTCCCCGCAGAATCTTCCATTTGCCAAGTTTATTCCGCAACGGAGTCATCTTCTCCTACCGGTATTCTTGCAGTTATCATCCCCAGCGGAGGCAAAATCTATTCTTCAATATCAGCCCAGGATACGACTTCCCGGCACCCGTCAAGGATTAACTTTCCTAGACAAAAGCATACATAAGACATCACATACATCATTATATCATGCATAGACACATCATATCATACAAGTCTCATTTATATTGAGAACATCATTGCTTGATCCATATTATACATTGCATATAACTGACCTTTACCTTTCAGGAAAGATGCAGTTAAAATTCTCAACCATATTTCAAGGCCTTCTCTGGTTCAGTCAGATCGACCCTAAGATCTCCCTGATGCTTATCCAGTTGAAGATATTTCAAGACCTAGACCGGTTCAGTTAAATCGACCCTAAGATTTTCCTGATGCTTATCCAGTCAAAGGCCTTCTCTGGTTCAGTCAGATCGACCCTAAGATCTCCCTGATACTTACCCAGTTGAAGATATTCCAAGACCTTGTCCGGTTCAGTTAAATCGACCCTAAGGTTTTCCTGATGCTTATCCAGTCAAAGGCCTTCTCTGGTTCAGTCAGATCGACCCTAAGATCTCCCTGATGCTTATCCAGTTGAAGATATTCCAAGACCTTGTCCGGTTCAGTTAAATCGACCCTAAGATTTTCCTGATGCTTACCCAGTCAATGGCTTTCTCTGGTTCAGTCAGATCGACCCTAAGATCTCCCTGATGCTTATCCAGTTGAAGATATTTCAAGACCTTGTCCGGTTCAGTTAAATCGACCCCAAGATTTTCCCGATGTTTATCCAGTCAAAGGCCTTCTCTGGTTCAGTCAGATCGACCCTAAGATATCCCTGATGCTTATCCAGTTGAAGATATTTCAAGACCTTGTCCGGTTCAGTTAAATCGACCCCAAGATTTTCCTGATGCTTATCCAGTCAAAGGCCTTCTCTGGTTCAGTCAGATCGACCCTAAGATCTCCTTGATTCTTATCCCAGTAGAAGACACCCAAGATTTTTCTCAACGAGCGTTGTTGAAGTTAAAGTCGCCCAAGGTTCTCTTACCATTCATGCTAAGGCAGTAACCATCACTGGTTCATTCATCGCCGTTTGAAGCTCCAGACTCAACTCCTGTAACCATTCAGGACACATCTATACCAAGCATCTGAAAACCAGCTCCTGCAACGTGTCAGGTACTCATTTTCTATTTTGCAGGTATGCAGGTTCTCGCTAAGGAACCTCCTACGCGATCAACATCCAGATGGCATCTATAAGCCCATCATCCTATCCAGCAATCTCCAAATGGCATCTATAAGCCCATTCCCCCATCACATTGCTAACATGTGAGCGCAAATTTCTGGGCACTCTAATGTCCAATCATCTTCTACCCTCGGATTACGAAAGGCACGTCCGCCAATCTGCATCCTCAGGTCTAAGAAGATTGAACAGGGGCAACTGTTGTACCCCAAAATTTGCCCTCCCATATTCTCCAAGAAATTGCCAAGTCAAGCTGCAAAATTCCCCAAGGGTTGCACAATGCAAAGATCTCCCATACAGTCAAGATTAGGGTTTTGTGTTCTGATCAAGAAAAGGAAGTTTTCAAGGGCCCAATCAAGTATCACATGCCTACAAATATGGTCAAGCATCCTCATATCAAGTTTCAAGGCATTCAGCACAAAATTGCACAGTCAAAACCCTAATTGCACTACAGTCAACTGTAGGGGCAAAATGGTCATTTGACAGTCAAAAGTTTAATTTTTTAGTCAACATATCATTTTGAAGCCACAAACATCATTTGATCAATGCTTGATCATGATTCTCAAAATTTGGCTCAGAAATCATCAAAGATGCAAAAGTTTCCTTATTTGGACAGCTGAAAAAGTCAACTGAAATTGACCAGGGCATAACTTTCACATGGATTGTCAGAAAAATTCCATCCAAAGCTCATTTTGAAGAGAAAGACATTTCCTACAACTCATCTTCATACTTCAAGTCCAAGAAATGCTCTCACAAAAAGTTATCAATTTCAACATTATAGGCCATTTTCAAAAGTCAACAAAAAGGGACTTTAAGTCAAAGGCCATAACTTGAGATTGGTAAATCAAAATGACATGGGACCAAAGACATTGGTTAGAGGACTCAAATACCTTTCCAAAATGTCCAAGAACATGAGAAAAGCTTAAAAATTGAGCAAGTTATGCCTTGTGGAAGTTGGGATATTTTTGGATATTTTGAAAAGTCAACTTTGATTCAAATGATCTAAAATTGCTAATGGGCCCATTTTTCTTCCATGATTCATCATCCAAGCATGTGCACGACCACTTGGCCCAAAGGGAAGTATTTTCTCATTTTTTATTTATTTATTTGAATTATTATTTATATTAATTCATTTAAATCATTTAAATATATGAAAAATATCTAACTTGACCTAACCAATCTTTTTATACATGTTTTGGACTCAATATTTCGTGCTTAGCTAAATGTGGAAAGATTTGGAGTGATTGGATCCTAATTGACACAAAGAACACATGGAAAAAGATATGAAAAGATCCTTGAAATCAAATTTTCAAAAACCATTAATTCATTGGATTTGTTCTACTTTTGTTAACCTAATGCCTTCACTACATATGCCTGATCATAACCCTAATCACAGGAGACACGCAGCAGCTCAGAATACACCATTACAAACTTGAATTTTTTCTCTAAGAACTCAATTCTGAAATCATTGTTACAAGGCGTTTCAAGGCACAAAAACTATTTCAATAGCTTCCTCAAGGTCCCCTGAACACATTCCAATCAAGAACAGCCATCCAAACGCAGGGAATTGGTATACAGAACCTGGAATACCTTGTGAAAAATTTGTGATCGTGTTTTAAAATTTATGCATCTTCATGACATATTATTCATTGATTCATATTCCTGATGAAGTTTTGATGCTAACTGTACAATTTAATTGTGTTTTTGTGCTCTCAACGTGATTTCACCATGTTTGATAGTTAGGGTTTGCAGAATGTTAAAATAAGGCTTTTGCAATAAGGCAAAATTAGAGGCTGAAACCAAGACCATTGAGTTCAACGCATGTGGACGAAGGAGAAGCACCCATCGCGCCAAATTTATAGACACCATAGGCCTAATCGCTATTTTCCCATAGCCGGCCTAACACAACGCGTGAAAAACCGTTGCTTTTGTTTTTATGTTTCAGGGATAATGGAGAAGATGATGTGTTGTCAAAACGTGATACGCTGATTTGAATTTTCGCGCGTGGATCCACTAACGTTTCGTTTTTCTTTTATATTATTTATTTGTTACTTATATAATAAAAGCGTTGTAGTGGCTCAGCTGGCAAAGTGTAATGTTATTAACCCTCATGACCTGGGTTCAAGTCCCAGGTCTGTATAATCTCCATATTATTTTTCAGCAATGATTCCTATGCAGCGCCAGCGTTAAGACACACTATGCATCCTCAAAGATCCACAGCCACGCGTCCATCAGAAGCAATCCAAGGGTGCAAAATTGAAGGCACATCATATACCATGGTCAACGCATGTGCACGCTGCATGGAAAGGTCAAATGGATCAAGGTTATTGGGCCAGAATTTCACAATCAAACCTCCATATTTGGGACTTCCACCCCCCCTGGTTTGCAATTTTCCATATTTTTCTTAATTATTGTTTTATTTTCTTTATTTGTTTAATTTAATTAATTATTCTCACAAAAATATAACAATACATAAAAATCAGAAAAAAGGAAAAAATAATAAAATATTATTTATTTTAGTATTTTTATAAATAAACTTGCATGTAAATATTTAGTTCTAATTTAAGTGTAATTTTAATACTTTTAATAATAAATCTCAAAAAGGTAGAACTAGGGTTTAATTACTAATTTTTCATCTTTTTTTTTAATGATCAAACAATTAAATATTTATTGTATTTATTTTTATAATTAAACTTGTAAATTAATTAGGGTTTCATTTAGGTTAAAAACTTCAATATTTTTCTTAAATAACTTAAAAATAATTAGAATTAGGTTTAGTATTCTATTTTAATTTTAATTAATTTCTTTTTTCTATTAAATCTTAAAATATTAAAAATACCAAAAACATCTTCTTTTAATTTCAATTTTAATTCCTCATTAATTTTAATTTTTGCAAAAGGGTCCAACGCCCATGTTCTTAATTTTTATTCGTTCGCATATTTATTTTATCTTAGTTATAATAATTATGTACCTCTCCCGAAGCCATGTAACTAAACTACTCGCACTTCACTTTATTTGCTTTATTTACTTTCTGTCAAATCGGGTCCGGTTTAATTTTGGCGATGTGGACCCGCGCCATTTGTAATAGCTTTAGATTTACTTTTCCGCACTCTTTTAACTTTTAAACAAAGCATGCAAGAATGATTGGCCTTAAATAAAATCAAGCGTAGAACACTAATAAACATGACAAGACAAATACAAATGAAAACGACACACAAATCGCACACACCACCCCTAGGGTACGCCTCACTGTTGCCTTGCCTTCGAAAGGTGATCGTCGAGTAGAGGATGTCTTAGTAAGTCCTCATGATCCGGGAACCTGGCATGAGGGTAGCTTCTAAAGTGTCTTCCCATTGCTCTGGTGATCACCATGTCCCTACAAACTCGAATTGACCCGAACACCTCCAACGGTGGTGCTACCTACCTCTCAATGGTGGGATGTCGCTACTTTAAAGGATATTTACATAGACGAATTCCATAGGGTAGGTAGACGACTCTAGATACTTGCTCTAATTTCAAAACAAATTCAAAAAATACTTTTCACACTGTCACCTTTTCAAAAGCTTTCGAAAGCAACTTTTCAAACACTCTTGAGGACCGATACAAGAGTCGAACTGGAATTTTCAAAGAAACTTTTTTAAAACCCACAGTTGAAAAGCAAACAAACTATTTTGAAAACACGAATGAGCAAGTATCTAAGAGCCCATGGATAACCATGGATAGAAAGGGTACTAACACCTTCCCTTTCTATAACCTACCTCCCGAACCGAGAGCAATCTCTTTAAGGAATTTTTCTGTGCTTTTGTCCTTTCCATTTGGAGAAAATAAAAGACGGTGGCGACTCTTGCTTCCGCGACATTTCGCGAACCAGCGTTAAACAGTCAGTTCCAGATCCACCGATCACAGACGGGAAATCACAGGAGATGGGCTTAAATATGCCATCCGGAAAAGATTGGTTGCGTAAGAGATTCTTGGATGAGAGTTCCTGTACCTGCTGTCGAGGGGGGAACTTTGTCGGGGAATGTCGACTTATGCACTGAGAAGTAAAGTCTAGGAGCTTTGGTTGTCCATTACTCTATTGAGGAATTATCTTCTGACTAAGGAGGTGAAAGTAGAACGTATACCTGGTTATGGTCTAGGTTGTACAGCCACTCGCTGGGGAAATGTGAAATCGACTGTATCTGGTCGGGTCCAGACCTTGCAGTGTTGTAAAATGATGCTTAGAGATGAGGGAGAAGGAACCTAGATAGTAGGGTTACTTCAAAATGAAAGCCTGGATAGTAGGGCTTGCAAGAAGGAACCTGGGTAGTAGGGTTACCTCGAAATGAAAGCCTGGATAGTAGGGCTTGTGGGAAGGAACCTGGATAGTAGGGTTACTTCGAAATGAAAGCCTGGATAATAGGGCTTGTGGGAAGGAACCTGGATAATAGGGTTACTTTGAAATGAAAGCCTGGATAGTAGGGCATGCGAGAAGGAACCTGGATAGTAGGGTTACTTCGAAATGAAAGCCTGCATAGTAGGGCTTGTGGGAAGGAACCTGGATAGTAGGGTTACTTCGAAATGAAAGCCTAGATAGTAGGGCTTGCGAGAAGGAACCTGGGTAGTAGGGTTACTTAGAAATGAAAGCCTGGATAGTAGGGCTTGTGGGAAGGAACCTGGATAGTAGGGTTACTTCGAAATGAAAGCCTGGATAGTAGGGCTTGTGGGAAGGAACCTGGATAGTAGGGTTACTTCGAAATGAAAGCCTGGATAGTAGGGCTTGCGGGAAGAAAACTGGGTAGTAGGGTTACTTCGAAATGAAATCCTGGATAGTAGGGCTTGTGGGAAGGAACCTGGGTAGTAGGGTTACTTCGAAATGAAAACCTGGATTGTAGGGCTTGTGGGAAGGAACCTGGATAGTAGGGTTACTTTGAAATGAAAGCCTGGATAGTAGGTGTTGTACCCCAAAATTTTCCCTCTCATGTTTTCCAAAGTCTTCCCCCCTGCATGGTTGATCACAAACTCTTGCCTAAGGAAAAGGAAAAATTTTGAGTGGTGCTTTAAGTATATTTCGATTGGCATTCTGGAAGATCCTTCGATTGGCATTCTGAAGGAGCACTTCGATTGGCATTCTGAATGAGCACTTCGATTGGTATTCTGAAGAAGCCCTTCGATTGGCATTCTGAAGGAGCATTTCGATTGGCATTCTGAAAGATCCTTCGATTGGCATTCTGAAGGAGCACTTCGATTGGCATTCTGAAGGAGCACTACGATTGGTATTCTGAAGGAGCCCTTCGATTGGCATTCTGAAAGACCTTTCGATTGGCATTATGGACAAGTACTTCAATTGTCATTATAACAGTGTCCTTCGATTGGAATTCCAAAAAGGTCCATTCGAAGAAACATTCAAAGGGTCCATTCGAAGAAGCTTTCGAAGAGCATTCGAAGGAGACCATCAGTCCATTCGAAGGGGAGCATTCGAAGGCCAACTGCAGGTCATTCAAAATTCAAAAAGGGACAGGATCCCATGTGTTTAGCCAACGTTACAAACTCTTATTCATGGCTTTCAAACACATGATTAACGTTACAAATCCTCCTTCATGGATGTCAAAACACGTAATCAAGCTCATTTAAACCTTTGTCTTCCTGTCCCCTCCACCCCCTCTATATAAAGAGATCACAAATGCTGCAAAAGGACACACGAAAATATACAACGAAACACACACAAAACTCTGCACATAGAGGACGAAAATTACACACACAAAACTCTGCAGACAGAGGACACAAAAATATACAGAAAAATAGAGAACTTAGAGAGACGCTGCCCAGAATTTTCCAAGCCAAAGTTGCCACCCATCGAACACCTCCCCCCTCAAAACTACAGATCGAAGCACTTCTATTTGGTAAAAGAAAAATCTAATCTCAAACTCATTTTTTAAATTCATTTTGATTGCATATTCATATTATTACTGCTGTTTGTGAATGATTTATGTGCTACATATAAGCTACAACGAAGAGTTGAGATTGTGCCATTGCTTGGGCACAATCTGAGTTTCTCTTTCGAATCCCAGGATAAAACAAACCCAGACCCAGATTCAGCAGGTGCGAATAGGGAGGAGATTCGAACCAGGGGGTAAAATTCCCCCTGGACTTTTAATATGTGTTTCGTTTTGCAGGAACCATATTCTCAGCTTCCTGTTCAGAGCTTCGAAGCTCAGCAGTTTAAGTTTCGAATTGGACCCAGGATTTCCAGATCAAAGGATGACATGTCCAGATCGAACACCCTCAGAGTGCAGCCCCTCATGCACCTTCGATCCAGACTCTTCACTGGGTCAAAAGACATCCTGCACCTCTTTCGACCCAGACCTTCAGGATTATATTTCTTTTTTTTTCTTGTTTGCTGCCTGGCCCATTTGTACTCTGTTTATTTTTTTTTGTTTATTCCTTTTAGTTTATTTTTAATTAACATAAAAATCATAAAAAAAATAAATAACTTAGAATTAGGATTTAATTTAGTTAATTATTTTAACTTATTTTCTCCAATTTTAAAATCATTAGACTTAGGATTTATTTAAATTCAATCCTTTTCATAAACAAAAAATGCAAAAATATTAAGTATGTTTTAGAGTAAATTTTAATCAATTTTTTTAAATTAATTAAATTTGACTTAATTGAACATTTAGCATTTTCCCAAAATAAAATAAAACAACAAAAAAGAGCTCTTATTCTTAGGATTTTATTTTAGATTCACGCGCGTTTATTTTATTGTGACTGCTTAATGGTTTGTGGTAGCTTAAATTAAGACTTTTGCCTTACTGCTTATTATTCCCCCAATTTTGGACATGTAAATAATCCCCCTCCCCGAAGCCTTGTAATAGTGTAGTATTTACAGTTTCTGCACTTTAAATTCATGTATATATATTAACTGCTTAGATGTATGCTAGCTAGGATTGTATGACAAGATCTAAAAACAAATGGTAGAACACCTAAATAAACAAAGATAATATAACTGAAAATTGACACACTTGCACATGCCACTCCTAGGGTACACCTCACTTGGTTGCCTAGAATGTGGTCATTAAGTATAGGATGTTTTAGAGGTCGTCCTTTTTATCCCAAGATCATAAGTTGCCTCGAAATTGTTGCCTCGATAAAAATGATCTAAGACATTAGGATTACCACTAAAGCGTCCTAACGTTGCTTTAGTGACCACATGTCCCTTAAATCGAATTGACCCGAAAACTCCAACGACGGTGCTACCTACTCCTCAATAGTGGGATATTATTGTCTAAAGGACTTTAGCACAATTTAATTCCTTTTTGAGTAGGTAGAGGTTCTTAAGTACTTGCTCCTTTTAAAAACAAAACAAAAACTTTTCACACTTACACTTTTTTCAAAAACAAAAATCTTTTCAAAACCCACAATCACAAAGAAAAGCAAACCTTTTGAAAACATAGTGAGCAAGTACCTAAGATCCCGTGGATAACCACGGATAGAAAGGGTGCTAACACCTTCCCTTTCTATAATCTACCCCCCGAACCCGAGAAACAATCTTGTGATCGGTGGATCTGGAACTGACTGTTTAACGCTGGTTCGCGAAATGTCGCGGAAGCAAGAGTCGCCACCGTCTTTTATTTTCTCCAAATGGAAAGGACAAAAGCACAGAAAAATTCCTTAAAGAGATTGCTCTCGGTTCGGGAGGTAGGTTATAGAAAGGGAAGGTGTTAGCACCCTTTCTATCCATGGTTATCCATGGGCTCTTAGATACTTGCTCACTTGTGTTTTTCAAAATGGTTTGTTTGCTTTTCAACTGTGGGTTTTAAAAAAAAGTTTCTTTGAAAATTTCAGTTCGACTCTTGTATCGGTCCTCAAGAGTGTTTGAAAAATTGCTTTCGAAAGATTTTTGAAAAGGTGTCGGTGTGAAAAGTATTTTTTGATTTGTTTTGAAATTTAGAGCAAGTATCTAGAGTCGTCTACCTACCCTAAGGAATTCGTCTGTGTAAATGTCCTTTAAAGTAGTGTCATCCCACCATTGAGAGGTAGGTAGCACCACCGTTGGAGGTGTTCGGGTCAATTCGAGGTTTGGGACATGGTGATCACCGGAGCAATGGGAAGACACCTTAGAAGCTACCCTCATGCCAGGTTCCCGGATCATGAGGACTTACTAAGACATCCTCTACTCGACGATCACCTTTCGAGAGGCAAGGCAACAGTGAGGCGTACCCTAGGGGTGGTGTGTGATTTGTGTGTCGTTTTCATTTATTTTTTGTCTTTTGTCATGTCATGGGTGATCTACGCGTTTGTTTTTATTTAGACATTCATTCTTGCATGCAATTATTAACAGTTAAAAAGTTGCGAGAAATATAAAGTTCCTAAACTATTACAAAGGCGCGGGTCCACATCGCCAAATTAAAATCCAGGACCCGATTTGACATAAAATAAAGTAAAGAAATATAAATATCAAGTTTACACGGCTTTGGGAGAGTTACATTAATATTATAAGAAATAAAATAAAATGCGCGAATTGAATTAAAATTGAAAGCGAGGGCGTTGGACCCTTTTTTAATGAAATTAAATTATTATGAACAAATAAAATAAAATAAAATAAAAAGAAATTATTTTTGAGGTTTTTTGTATTTATGAATTTTTTTATGAATTAAATGAAATTTAAACCTAATTCTAGCTATTTTTTAATTTATTAAGAAAATATGAAAATTACCTAAAATTAAACCTAATTAATTAATGCAATTTGATTTATGAAAAATAAATAATTAATTATTAGTGATGAGAAAATAAAAGAAAAAAAAGTAATTAAAATAATTAAAACCTAATTCTACAAGTTTTTTTAATTTATTAAGAAAAGATATTAAAATTAACCCTAGAATTGAAAATTAAACTAAATGATATTATTTATTTACAAAAAAAAATACTAAATCAAATATATTTATTTTTTGTCTTTTCTGATTTTTTACTATTTTTATATTTTTATGAAAATAAATTAAATTAAAGAATTTAAAGGAAATTAATTAAAATAAATAAACTAGAAAAATATGAAAAAAGAGAATGAAAGGCAAACCATGGGGGGTTCTGTCCCCAAATTGTAGGTATCTCCAGCATTTTTGGCCCATTAAGCCTTGGCCTTATTTGACTTTTCATGCCAGCGTGTGTTTGCATTGACTAAGCCATATCATATGCTTTGAATTCTGGCCATAGGATGGGTGCAGTGGGACGTGTGGCATGGCAGATCATGAGGTTGCATGGTGGTCTTCAGGGGGAAAACTGTATAGAATCATGGTTAGAAGAAAAATATGGAAATAGAAAGGGGGGACCTGGGGCTCGAACCCAGGTCCCAGAGATTACCAACCAAATGCCTTGCCAATGGAGCTGTGAACGCGTTTTGATTATATAATAACAAATAAATATCATAAGACAAAACAAGCGCTAGTGGCAGATTTTCGCGCGAATTTCAAATGAACCAACCATCGCCTTACACCTCATCTTCTTCTTCCTTGTTGCGCTTTACCTGAAATAAAAACCAATTGAATAGCGGGGGTTTTAAACCCCCACTAAATAGTGTATATAAAAATAGCGATTAGCACCCTGCTAATCATAAATTAATCGCGAGGTGTGTGTTAGATCCAGTGGAACCTCACGAATTCAATGGCATCATTCTTATGGTCCAATTTTTCCATAGGAGTAAACCCCCAATTTCACAGCTTAGTAACCCTAATGATCGTCCATGGTAGTTTCGCGTATGGTGCACACAAATTCAATCAAACTACATGGTTAGCTTCAGAAAGGTCTCATTAGTATAAATCAATCAAAGAAGTGCAAGAATGATGCGTATAAATTGATGCACGAATACAAAAAATATGATGAACAGGGTTGTTTCGTGTTACCAATTCTTGAGGTTAAAAGCTATGATTTTGATCCAGACACGTTTCTTGATGTCTCAGGAAGGCAATGGGATAATTATTTTGGCTTGAATCACACTGGAAGGTGGTTTTCAGTATTTGAGTTTTCTTGAAAAAAATGCAAACTTGGTTATGGTGTTCTTGCGCAGCTTCCGGGTTCTTTGGACTTGACTCTTTCCAAATCTGATCATGCACGAAATCCTTGAGTTATTCCATGCCTAAAAAGATTTGAAAACTTTGGTTTAGCATTTTCCACATATTTTAATTAATTAAATGAATTTCTAGCAATTAAAAATTCAAATAAATAAAATAAAAATGATGAATAACTTCCCTTTGGGCCAAATGGTCGTGCACATGCTTTGGATGACGAATCTTGGAGGAAAAAGAGGCCCATTAGCATTTTTAAGGCATTTGAAGCAAAGTTGACTTTTCAAAATACCCAACAATTTCCCAACTTCCACAAGGCATATCTTGCTCAATTTTTAAGCTTTGATCATGTTCTTGGACATTTTGGAAAGGTATTGAAGTCCTCTAACCAATGCCTTTGGTCCCATGTAATTTTGATTTACCAATCTCAAGTTATGGCCTTTGACTTAAAGTCCCTTTTTGTTGACTTTTGAAAATGACCTATAATGTTGAAATTGATAACTTTTTGTGAGAGCATTTCTTGGACTTGGAGTGTGAAGAGGAGTTGTAGGAAATGTCTTTCTCTTCAAAATGAGCTTTGGATGTAATTTTTCTGATAATCCATGTGGAAGTTATGCCCTGGTCAAGTTACAATTGACTTTTTTTAACTGTCCAAATATGGAAACTTTTGCATCTTGAGACTTTTTGAGCCAAGCTTTGAGAATCATGGTCAAGCATTGATCCAGTGATGTTTGTGGCTTCAAAATGAGATGTTGACCAAAAATTTGAACTTTTGACTGTCAAATGACCATTTTGCCCCTACAGTTGACTGTAGTGCAATTAGGGTTTTTGACTGTGCAATTTTGTGTTGTAAGTCTTGAAACTTGGTATGAGGATGCTTGACCATGTTTATAGGCATGTTGGACTTGATTGGACCCTTGGAAACTTCATTTACTTTGTCAGAACCAAAACCCTAGTTTTTTTACTGTTAGGAGGTCCTTGAACTGTGCAACCCTTGGGGAGATTTTGAAGCTTTGACTTGGCAAATTTGAAGAATATGGGAGGGCAAATTTTGGGGTACAACAAATCTCGAAAAGGAATTTTTTCTGTGCTTTTGTCCTTTCCCTTGTTGGATAAAATAAAAGACGGTGGTGACTCTTTCTTACCGCGACACTTTGCAAAAACAAACGCAAACACGAACCAGCATTCCAAAAACAGTCAGTTCTCGTTCCCACCGATCACAGAACTGGCGACTCTGCTGGGGAATGTTATAAGTGGGGTGTACCTTAGGACTAGATCACTTGTGTTTTCATTTGTATTGCTTTGTATGCTTTTAAGTTTGTGGGCGTGTATCGGAGTTCTATAAATCCTCCACCCGGATTTGGGAAACATTCATAGATAGCAATACGTTGTGGAAACTGTGCGGGGTATACCGACACGGTTGAAGCAATAGCTATATTAGTGCGACATATTTGTGAGTACCGGTAGCCTTTGAGTCAATCAAAGAGAATACGGGGCCGCTGAGTTATGTCACCAAGCACTAATGACCTAGAACCTTACTTGACCATCTTGGCCTTTTTTAGGGGTAGTGAGATGACCGACTTCGGTGCAGTCCGAAGTTGGTAGATACTCGATACTACACTCATTGAGGATTGTTTTCTTAGAATATTTTGGTCGCCAGTTAAGTGGCTAAACCGAAACGATGAACATAGAAAACAATCCAATGATATTGAGCTCCTTAGAACCCGGTTACTATTTATAGGACATGTTTTGAGCCAACTAAACTCAAGAGGGTACTTACCTATGAAACCTCCGGCAAGCCTGAAACTAGGGTTTTTGGTGTGACTTGCTTGTACATGTGTTTTTTCATACATCATAAAGCATCATATGCATCTGCTAACCATTTCAAGGGTTTAGATCTTCATCTTTGTTCTTGTTTTGTAGGACATGGAGTCTCTCCGCCGGAAAACAATTCAAGTCAACCTTGTAAGGGTCCCTCTTCAACTCAAGGAGCTTACATCCAGGATTCCCGAGAATTATCTCTTCAGTGAAAGACATGGTAGACTCCTCAACTTGGTCAACACCAACATTGAAGAAGACACGATGAAAGTTATCTTCCAGTTCTTTGACCCCCTACACCACTGTTTCACATTCCCTAATTATCAATTGGTGCCTACTTTAGAGGAATTCTCTCAGCTCCTGAGAATTCCCATTCTTAGTCAACTACCCTACAACGGTACGGAAAAGGAACCAAAACTTGAAGATGTTGCTCAAGCATTACGCTTACAACCATCCGACATCAAGGGGCATTGGGAAACTAAAAGTGGTATCAAAGGATTCTTGGAAAAGTTTCTATTTAAGAAGGCACGAGAATGTTGGAATTCTCTTGATCTACAAGCCTTTGAAGAGATTGTGGCACTCCTTATCTATGGGTTGGTTTTGTTCCCAAATCCTGATCAACTTATAGATGTGAATGCTGTCAAGATTTTCATATCCAGGAATCCCATACCTACATTGCTTGGGGACATCCTCCACTCATTTTACACAAGAACAATGAGGAAAAGAGGTGTTCTCATGTGCTGTACTCCTCTCCTAGCAAGGTGGTTTATTTATCACCTTCCACAATCAGTTTTGAAGAATGAGCAGGGTTTAAGGTGGTCACAACGATTGATGACCCTCACACATTCTGATGTACATTGGTGTTCTCGGTCCCGAGAAAATGTCACCATCATTGATCATTGTGGAGACTTTCCTAATGTTCCATTACTTGGAACTAGGGGAGGCATTACCTACAACCCCTGTCTAGCTTTGAGACAATTTGGATATGCTCGGAGGGATGACCCTCATGACATGCTGATTCCTGACTTAGTTTTTGACTTCGACAACGATACGCAAGGACTTCGACAAAGGTTCATCAGAGCTTGGAGGATGCCTAACAAAGTGGATAGTAAGACACTGGGGCACAAGAATTCCATCCCCCTTGAGCCTTACCTCAAGTGGGTACGAACCCGCTCCCAGAATCTTATGATGCCATATCCTCATATTCTCCCCTTGATCAAAGAGCCTGTTATGGAAGGAGAGGTTCCATACGGCATCCTACATCCTGACATGCCAACATCATGGGAAGAAATGCAAAAGAGTTGGATCCAACTCAAGGAAGAGCGGAATACTTTTGAAGCCAGCTTCTATGCCAGTGAAAAGAAGGTTTTGGAGCTTACCCGCCGACTTCAAGAGGAGGAGACCCTCAACACTTACATCGCTCCAAAGAGGATGCGCAATGTCTTTCTACATTAAGAATTTTGTAATATTTCTCCCATGGGGAACTTATGTACTAACAAATTTCTTCTTAGTATGACGTGTGTTCTTTTTGTCTGCAACAAATTTGAATTTTTGAACCCTTGAATGCATTACATAAATAGCATACCATTCATCATATGCATAACGGGTACCCTTTTACAGGTCTCTTATCTTCTTCGCTGTTTATTTCAGCAATCATCATGTCTGCTGAAACTTCCATTGAGCAAGCTATCAAGGCCCTCCAGGCCCAGAATGCCCAATTTCAAGAGTTGGTCATGAATCTAGCTAAGGGTCAGCAGGACCTGAAGACCCTGCTTCTGAAGAAGAAGAAGAGGACCGTCTTGTTCAATACTGGATGCAGGTTTGGAAACGGGCTGCAGAATGAAATTGATCTGGCCACCCCGTCTGGAGAGAAAGACAGTCCACAAGAAAGGAGGGCTCCTAGCCCTTTGGCCTTCGACAACGAGACAGACTATGATGAAGAACAGTATCCTCCTGCTGAGGATAAGTACAAACAGCTGGAAGACCGTTTGAACGCTATGGAAGTACATAAGGTGCCCGGTCTGGACTTCAGAGATTTAGGTTTATCATCTGGGGTGGTGATTCCCCACAAGTTCAAGGCACCTGCCTTTTCCAAATATGACGGAGCTTCCTGTCCAAAGCTGCACCTCCGGTCATATGTGAGGAAGATCCAACCATACACTACTGATAAGAACTTATGGATCCATTTCTTTCAGGACAGTCTCTCAGGGACTCAGCTTGAGTGGTTCTATCAGTTGGATGGAGCCAGTATCCGCAGCTGGGAGGATTTGGCTGCTGCATTCTTTAAGCATTATCAGTATAATTTCGACCTCGCTCCTACGCGTACCCAACTCCAGGGTATGTCAATAGGGACGGGGGAAGGATTTAAAGAGTATGCTCAAAAATGGAGAGACCTTGCCGGAAGGGTGCAACCACCTTTAGCTGATCGTGAACTTGTTGATATGTTTTTGGGGACCTTGTCTGGTCCATTCTTTAACCATTTGATTGGAAGCTCTCCAGCCGAGTTTACAGACCTTATCTTGACTTGTGAGAGGATTGAAGCTGGTATTAAGGCGGGGAAAATACAGAAGGGTGCCTCATCGAGCACCGAGAAGAGACCGTTTAAGAAAGAGTCCAGTGCGGTCTACAGTTCGAGAAGAAAGAATAGACCTGAACACCGCCAAGCTGTCAATGCGATTGTTATCTCAAAACCTGTCGGTGCTCCTCAGCATCACAACCAACGAAGGGACGAGAGACCTCAAAGGCAATTCACTCGTCTCAGCATGACCTTGTCTAAGATTCTACCACAATTGCTGAAGACCAATCTGGTGACCCTAAAAGAAGCTCCAAAGAATCCAAATACAATGTCACCAAGGTATAACCCTAATGCCCGCTGCGCTTTTCACTCTGATAGCCCGGGGCATAATACAGACGATTGTTGGGTTTTGAAGAACAAGGTGCAGGACTTCATTGATGCAAAGGAGATTGAGTTCGAGGCACACGAGAGGCCTAATGTTGTAACTGCTCCCATGCCTAGGCATGGGGTGAATGCTGTAGAGGAAGACTCGTTTATAGTTTTTGTGGATGATGTTGTTACCCCTCTAATGACTATCAAGAAGAACCTGTTGCTAGCCGGTTTATTTCCGGGCTGTGGTGAAGGTTGCCCTATGTGTTTTGCTTTACCTACTGGTTGCCCATCTCTGAAGTCAGGTATCCAAAACCTGATGGATAGTAAAGAGATTCTTTTTGAGAAGACTGTTGTTCCACCCATTCGTTCTGAAGAAGTTTCAATCATTACCATTTTCTACAATTCTTCCAAGGCTCCCTCGAGGACGCCTGTTAGAATTACATCTGTTCCGAAGACCGCGCCTATAATAATCACTATTCTGGGGCCCATCCCCTATACATCTGACAAAGTTGTCCCTTGGCACTATGGGGCAGATATTTATGTTCTTGGAGTTAAGCAAGAATTCGGTGTTGATACTGACGTCAGCAACGTTACAGGACCTGCTAAAGTCACCCGCAACGATAGACTTTTCTCACCTGATATTGCTCCGCCAGCTGTCCGAAGACCTGTTGTCATTAAGCCTACAAGTATACCTGCTGCCATTCCTGATCAAGTCCTTGTTCCTACCCCTGTCGCCGAGTCATCTAGTGCTCGGGGCAAAGGGATTGCTACAGATATGCCTGCCCAGCCGGAGGCGCCAAAGACAATCAACGTTGAAGCTTCTAAACAGGAGATGGAAGAGATTCTGAAGATCATTAAGAAGAGTGATTATAATGTGGTTGAGCAACTGGGGCAAACCCCATCCAAGATTTCTATGTTATCATTGTTGTTGTGTTCAGAGGCCCATGCCAAGGCTCTGATTACCTTCCTAAAGACGGCCCACGTGCAACAAGAGACGTCAGCTGATCAGTTTACCGATTGTGTGGCCAATTTAACTGTTGATAATGGTTTAGGCTTCTCCGACGCTGATCTGACTGCTAAAGGGAAGAACCATAATGATGCCCTGCATGTCTCCATTGAATGCAGGGGCACTACTCTTTCACATGTGTTGGTTGACACTGGTTCCTCGTTGAACGTCTTGCCCAAGAAAGCTCTAGACATGCTGGATTGCGAAGGTTTGGAGCTAAAACCAAGTAACATTGTTGTCCGGGCCTTTGATAGGTCTAAGAGGATGGTGCATGGTGAGGTTGATATTCCAATCAAGGTTGGTTCTCAGGTCTTCAACTCTACATTTTACGTGATGGACATTCGGCCGTCCTATTCTTGTTTTCTAAGTCGTCCATGGATCCACAAAGCTGGAGCCGTAACCTCAACGCTCCACCAGATGTTGAAGTACCCGGTCAGATGGAAGATTGTAACAGTTCAAGGGGAGGAGGAGTACATGGTCAGCCACCTCAACTCGTTCCGGTACGTAGAGATGGATGGGGAGTTCATTGAGACCCCATTTCAACACTTTGAAGAGGTTCCTCAGACATTGGCATCAGCTGAGACTGTGATTGAAGACTCTCCTATGAAGATGGCTTCCTTAAAGGATGCCCGGGCTGTTATTGAGAAGGGTGAGTATGCAAACTGGGGCTGACTTCCTGATTTCACTCAGAAGACTAACAAGTTCGGTTTGGGTTTCACTGCAGAAGCTCAGAGGGCTGTTTGAAGTGCAAGGATTGGAAGACCTCATGTGTTCATCAGCAACTCGGGAGTAAATGCCATCGAAGATGACGTGGAGGAGTCTGAATTCGACAGCTGGATCTATCCTACGACCAACGGCGGACCAAACAACTGGACAGCAAAGGATTTCATCCTTATTACTTTTATTACTCAGTAATGAGCTCTTTGTTTCGAATTTGTAATAGACAATGTTTTGAAACTTTATAGCCCGGTGTCTTACCCGAGGCACCGTGGCTTCATTTGTGAGGGCTTTTTGTATGCCATTTTCATATACCATTAATAAAAGTATTGGACGTTTTTGCATTTCAAATTTTGCGCTCCTTGTCTTTCTTTATCATATATTGCAAAACAGCTATTTTACACACACTCACATATACAGGTCTCAATCTACTCTGGATCTCACTGGTAGCAACTCTGCTACTGCCAGTTATAACTTCGAAAATCCGATCAACTTAGCCGAAGACGAAGGTGAAGATGATTGCGAAGTGCCTGGTGAGCTTGCAAGACTACTACTCTAGGAAGAGAGGGCCATTCATCCACATGAAGAGCCGGTGGAAACAGTGAATCTGGGTACCAAGACAGACAAGAAGGAAGTCAAGATCGGTGCAAATTTGGAGCTTAATGTGAAACAACGATTGATTCAGATGCTGCATGAATACGTGGAGATCTTTGCCTGGTCTTACAAAGATATGCCTGGGTTGGACACCGACATTGTGGTTCATCGCCTGCCTACCAAGGAAGACTGCCCTCCGGTAAAACAGAAGGTTCACCGTATGCGTCCAAAGATGTCCGAGAAGATCAAGGCCGAAGTTATGAAACAGTTTGAAGCTGGTTTTCTGGCAGTAACTTCTTACCCTCAGTGGGTTGCCAATGTGGTTCCGGTACCGAAGAAGGATGGTAAGGTCCGAATGTGTGTTGACTACAGGGATTTGAACAGGGCAAGCCCTAAGGATGACTTCCCTCTGTCTCACATCGACGTTCTGGTTGACAATACTGCTCAGCATAAGGTATTCTCCTTTATGGACGGTTTCTCTGGGTATAATCAGATAAAAATGGCTCCTAAAGACATGGAGAAGACAACTTTTGTTACTCAGTGGAGTACCTTTTGTTACAAGGTCATGCCTTTTGGGTTGAAAAATGTTGGGGCAACGTATCAGTGTGCCATGGTTGCTTTATTTCATGATATGATCCATCATGAGATTGAAGTATACGTCGACGATATGATTGTGAGGTCCCAAACTAAGGAGGAACACCTTGACCATCTACATAAACTGTTTGACAGGTTGAAGTTATACAAGCTGAGATTGAACCCAAACAAATGCACCTTCGGGGTGAGGTCTGGAAAACTGCTAGGTTTCGTTGTAAGCGACAAAGGTATTCAAGTGGATCCTGCCAAAGTGAAAGCCATACAAGAAATGCCAGCTCCCAAGACAGAGAAAGAGGTCAGAGGCTTTCTAGGACGTCTGAACTACATTGCCCGATTCATCTCGTACCTAACTGCTACTTGTGAGCCCATCTTCAAACTGCTGAAGAAAGATCAAGTGGTACGTTGGAACGATGAATGTCAGGCTGCTTTCGAAAGAATCAAAGAGTACCTCCAAGAGCCACCTATTCTTATGCCACCAGTTGAAGGGAGACCTTTGATTTTATACTTGACAACACTTGACAACTCAATGGGGTGTGTGTTGGGGCAGCATGACGAGTCTGGCCGAAAAGAGCATGCTATTTATTACCTTAGCAAAAAGTTTACCGACTGTGAGACCTGATACTCACTGCTCGAGAAAACTTGCTGCACTTTGGCATGGGCTTCTCGCCGGCTGAGATAGTATATGTTGACTCACACTACTCTATTGATTTGAAAGATGGATCCAATCAAGTATATCTTCGAAAAGCCTGCCTTGTCCGGAAGAATAACAAGATGGCAGATGATCTTGACTGAATATGACATCCAGTACACGACTCAAAAAGCAATCAAGGGAAGTGTATTGGCAGACCATTTGGAACATCAGGCAGTGGATGATTACCAGTCTATGAACTTTGAATTCCCGGACGAGAATATCATGTTCATAACTGATTGTGAAACACCTGGACCGGATGAAGGACCTGAGGAAGGATCCTGATGGTCTATGCACTTTGATGGAGCTTCAAACGCTTTGGGTAATGGCATTGGCGCTGTAATCATGTCTCCTAAAGGCTCTCATACTCCGTTTACCGCCCGACTATGTTTCAACTGCACCAACAATATGGCGGAGTATGAAGCATGCATTATGGTTCTTCGAGATGCAATTGACTTAAGGATTAAGTTTCTAAGTGTCTTCGGAGATTCCGCTCTCGTGATCAGTCAGATCAAAGGAGAGTGGGATACGAAACACCCAAATCTTATTCCTTACAAAGAGTATGTATTGACGTTGCTTCCCCATTTCGAGGAGATAACCTTTGAGTACTTCCCGAGAGAGGAGAATCAGTTGGCGGACGCGTTAGCTACGATGTCTTCTATGTTCAAAGTCAAATAGGACAACGAGGCTCCCCGGATCATTATTTGGAAATTGGATGAACCTGCACATTGCTGTGATCTTGAGACCGAAGAGGTAACAGAAAAGCCTTGGTATCATGAAGTGAAGAGGTACCTTGAAACTCAAGAATACCCCGAGGGTGCATCTGTTAATGATAAGAAGTTTCTGAGAAGGTTCACGGCAAAGTTCTTCATCAGCAATGGCATTCTTTACAAATGTAACCATGATTCAAACTTACTGCGTTGCGTGGATAAAATTGAAGCAGAAAGGATCATGGCAGAGCTGCATGAAGGTACCTTCAGAACTCATTCCAGCGGACATACCATGGCAAAGAAAATCCTTCGGGCAGGATACTACTGGTCCATAATGGTAGCCGACTGATATCAGCATTCTCGGACATGTCACAAGTGCCAGGTCTATGCTGATAAGGTACACACTCCTCCAGTTCCTCTGAATGTTTTGACAGCACTTTGGCCTTTTGCAATGTGGGTTATTGATATGATTGGCGAGATAAGACCTACGGCATCCAACGGGCATCGTTTCATCCTGGTAGCGATTGATTACTTTACGAAGTGGGTTGAAGCAGCTTCCTTTGCTACGGTAACCAAGAACGTCGTGGCACTGTTCATTCGGCACAACCTGATCTGTCAATACGGTGTACCAGAGAGGATCATTACGGACAATGGTACCAATCTTAACAACAAGATGATCACTGAGCTCTGCGAACAATTCAAGATACAACATCATAACTCTTCTCCCTACCGGCCGAAGATGAATGGGGCTGTAGAAGCAGCTAATAAGAACATTAAGAAGATTGTGCAGAAGATGACAGTGACATACAAAGACTGGCACGAGATGTTACTATTTTCTCTTCATGGGTACCGTACCTCAGCACGGACGTCAACAGGGGCAACACCCTATTCCTTGGTTTATGGCATGGAGGCAGTCTTGTCGATTGAAGTTCAGATACCCTCTCTTCGGATCATGAAGGATGCAGGTTTGAGCGAAGACGACACGATCCAGACCCGACTTGATCAATTGAATCTAATCGACAAAAAGAGACTTACTGCTATTTGTCATGGTCAGACGTACTAAAAACGAATGATCAAGGCATTTAACAAGAAAGTCAGACGACAAGAGTATCAAGTTGGGGACCTGGTAATCAAGCGCATTATTCTACCTCAAGGTGATCCCAGGGGCAAATGGACCCCTACTTACGAAGGGCCATTTGTGGTTAAGAACATCTTCTCAGGAGGAGCGATGATTTTAACCACCATGGATGGTGACGATCTTCCTCACCCCGTCAATGCAGACATAGTAAAAAGATACTACGCATAATCAAAGACCTGCTAGGTCGACTGGCCTAGGCAAAAATAAGGGCTTCCCGGCGAACCAAAAGGGTTCGGGCAAATATAAGGGATGAAAATAAAAAAATCTGTACACCCGGCAAGTCGAAAACCTGAAAAGGCGGTTTGGGAAAAAATGGGTATCCCGGTGGACTGAAAACCCGAAAGGGCGGTCCAGGAAAAAGTTAGGGATTAAAGCGTAACACTATGTCTCATTGGATCACCTCGCATCCGGACTTCGGTATCAACTATCAGGCTCGGACGACACCAGTCAATCAGATTCACCTTCAACTAAGCAACAAAGTGATGAGATGCTTGAAGATATAAAGGCAATAGCAGATTTGGAACCCAGTGGGACTATTCACATAGCTGTCTTGTTTTCTTTTCACAAATTGTATAAATTCTATTTGTTCGGCGGCTTTCTCTTACTAGGACGTCAGCCTCTTGTATAAAATGCCTATTTACAGGCCAAACTTCAAAGTCAATACAAATTCATTTTCAAACAAATTTCAAATTGTTTTTCCTTTATCTGTTTTGTTTTGCAAAGAACGTCCAATGTTCATTTTTGATATATGCATTTGACATTAATTGCTGCTCATAAATATTTACATGCGAAACAAAAGACAAATTACAGGTGATATCATAAGTAGGGGCAATAAGAATTGTTTGAGCGGTCTAGTTGCTCTGTCCACCAGGTACCAAGGTATATATTCAACTGAAGAATATGGCTGAGATACCTTCACTCCCCGCAGAGTAAGACAGTAATGGTGGCTCTCCCGGCTGAGACTTGCAACTATGAACAAATCAGCAATGCTCTCCCCAAGCAGAGCTCATCCACCATCGGCGCTAAAAAGGTTAGGTATCCCCAGAAGGTCTTAATATTCCCAATAGAGTATAAAGACATTCTCCAGCAAGCGTAAGAGTATCCCTGGCAGTCTTAATATTCCTCAACGGAATATAAGAATGTTCCCCGGCAGAATGCAAGACACCCCCAGTGGAGCCATTTCCCCAGCACAGTCTAAAAAAACTTCCCCAATGGAGTTGAATCATCTTCCCCAGTAGATTCTGGAAGCTTATCCCCTGCAGAGTACAAAATAAATCTCCCCAGCCAATTTCAGAAGGTTATCCTCAGCAAGTTGCAACTGAAAGATCATCCCTCGCGAAGTTCTTTCTTTCCCCAAGCAGGATTTCTATCCTCAACAGATTCAATATCACCAGCGATGGTAATCAATCCCCAGCGGAGTTTATCATCAAAATCCCCAACAGAGCTTATCAGCGGAACCCCCAGCGGAGCTTATCGTTAAAATCCTCAGCAGAGTACCTCTTCCCCACAGAGTATTTCCCTGCAGAGTAATCTCTTCATCAAGTTTATTCCCCAACGGAGTTCTTCTCTCCTGCAGGTTTATTATCACAATCATCTTCATTCACCATCCCCAGCGGAAACAAAGAATTCAACTCTATTCTCCAGCAAGCTATCCGGGATTTATTTTCCCCAGCTAAAACATTACATTTCCATACATCATGATACATGCATATACGCATCATACGAATACAATCTCATTTATTTTGAGAACATCATTGCCTGATCCATATCATGCATCGCATATGACTGACCTTTACCTTTCAGGAAAAATGCAGTTAAGTTCTCAGCTTAGTCGAAGATCTGACCAGTTCTTAAGTCTCAATTGAATTATCATCAGTTGAATTTCAGATAAGGTTCTCAGTCTCGACAGTCTCCTCCGTCACAGTGTGGACAAGTTCTATAACCTCAACGGTCTACTCCATTGAGCACGAGGCAGTTCCTAGATCTTGATGAAGATGTTTCCCTATGTCATAGTGTGGACGAGTACTATAACCTCAACGGTATACTCCATTGAGCACGAGTCGGTTCCTAGATCTTGATGTTTTCCTCCGTCATAGTGTGGACAAGTTTTATAACCTCAGCGGTTTACTCCATTCAGCATGAGACAATTCCTAGATCTTGATGAAGATGTTTCCCTACGTCATAGTGTGGACGAGTACTATAACCTCAACGGTATACTCCATTGAGCACGAGTCGGTTCCTAGATCTTGATGTTTTCCTCCGTCATAATGTGGACAAGTTCTATAACCTCAACGGTCTACTCCATTGAGCACGAGGCAGTTCCTAGATCTTGATGAAGATGTTTCCCTACGTCATAGTATGGACGAGTACTATAACCTCAACGGTATACTCCATTGAGCACGAGTCGGTTCCTAGATATTGATGTTTTCCTCCGTCATAACATGGACAAGTTCTATAACCTCAACGGTCTACTCCATTGAGCACGAGGCAGTTCCTAGATCTTGATGAAGATGTTTCCCTACGTCATAGTGTGGACGAGTACTATAACCTCAACGGTATACTCCATTGAGCACGAGTCAGTTCCTAGATCTTGATGTTTTCCTCCGTCATAGTGCGGACAAGTTCTATAACCTCAACGGTATACTCCCGTTGAGCACGAGACAGTTCCTAGATCTTGATGAAGATGTTTCCCCCCAATTGAATTATGAACAGGTTCTTAAAGCTCAGCTGAGGCATTCTCCCAGTTGAAGTACAGGCAGGTTCCTAAATCTCAACAAAGTTAGGCTTCCCGAGTGGAATCTTCTACAACAACAGGTATGCAAGTTCTCGCTAAGGAATCTCTTATGCGATCGACACTCCTGCAGATGGCATCTATAAACCCATCCTCCTACCAACAATCTCCAAATGGCATCTGTAAGCCCATTCCTGACATCACAATGCTGATACTACACCATGCGAGTGCAAATTTCTGGGCACTCTAGTGTTCAATCATCTTCCACCTTCGGATCATGAAAGGCACGCAAGCCAATCTACATCCTCAGGTTTAAGAAGATTGAACAGGGGCAACTGTTGTACCCCAAAATTTTCCCTCTCATGTTTTCCAAAGTCTTCCCCCCTGCATGGTTGATCACAAACTCTTGCCTAAGGAAAAGGAAAATTTTTGAGTGGTGCTTTAAGTATATTTCGATTGGCATTCTGGAAGATCCTTCGATTGGCATTCTGAAGGAGCACTTCAATTGGAATTTTGAAGGAGCACTTCGATTGGTATTCTGAAGAAGTCCTTCGATTGGCATTCTGAAGGAGCATTTCGATTGGCATTCTAAAAGATCCTTCGATTGGCATTCTAAAGGAGCACTTTGATTGGCATTCTGAAGGAGCACTTCGATTGGTATTCTGAAGGAGCCCTTCGATTGGCATTCTGAAAGACCTTTCGATTGGCATTATGGACAAGTACTTCGATTGGCATTATAACAGTGTCCTTCGATTGGAATTCCAAAAAGGTCCATTCGAAGAAACATTCAAAGGGTCCATTCGAAGAAGCTTTCGAAGAGCATTTGAAGGAGACCATCATCCCATTCGAATGGGAGAATTCGAAGGCCAGCTGCAGGTCATTCAAAATTCAAAAAGGGACAGGATCCCATGTGTTTAGCCAACGTTAAAAACTCTTATTCATGGCTTTCAAACACATGATTAACGTTACAAATCCTCCTTCATGGCTGTCAAAACACGTAATCAAGGTCATTTAAACCTTTGTCTTCCTGTCCCCTCCACCCCCTCTATATAAAGAGATCACAAATGCTGCAAAAGGATACACGAAAATATACAACGAAACACACACAAAACTCTGCACACAGAGGACGAAAATTACACACACAAAACTCTGCACACAGAGGACACAAAAATATACAGAAAAATAGAGAACTTGGAGAGACGCTGCACAGAATTTTCCAAGCCAAAGCTGCCACCCATCGAACACCTCCCCCCTTAGAACTACAGATCGAAGCACTTCTGTTTGGTAAAAGAAAAATCTAATCTCAAACTCATTTTTTAAATTCATTTTGATTGCATATTCATATTATTACTGTTGTTTGTGAATGATTTAATATGCTACATATAAGCTACAACGCAGAGTTGAGATTGTGCCATTGCTTGGGCACAATCTGAGTTTCTCTTTCGAATCCCAAGATAAAACAAACCCAGACCCAGATTCAGCAGGTGCGAATAGGGAGGAGATTCGAACCAGGGGGTAAAATTCCCCCTGGACTTTTAATATGTGTTTCGTTTTGCAGGAACCATATTCTCAGCTTCCTGTTCAGAGCTTCGAAGCTCAGCATTTTAAGTTTCGAATTGGACCCAGGATTTCCAGATCGAAGGATGACATGTCCAGATCGAACACCCTCAGAGTGCAGCCCCTCATGCACCTTCGATCTAGACACTTCACTGGGTCGAAAGACAACCTGCACCTCTTTCGACCCAGACCTTCAGAATTATATTTCTTTTTTTTTTCTTATTTGCTGCCTGGCCCATTTGTACTCTGTTTATTTTGTTTTTGTTTATTCTTTTTAGTTTATTTTTAATTAACATAAAAATCATAAAATAAATAAATAACTTAGAATTAGGATTTAATTTAGTTAATTATTTTAACTTATTTTCTCAAATTTTAAAATCAGTAGACTTAGGATTTATTTAAATTCAATCCTTTTCATAAACAAAAAATGCAAAAATATTAAGTATGTTTTAGAGTAAATTTTAATCAGTTTTTTTTTAATTAATTAAATTTGACTTAATTGAACATTTAGCACTTCCCAAAATATAATAAAACAACACAAAAAAGCTCTTATTCTTAGGATTTTTTTTTTAGATTCACGCGCGTTTATTTTATTGTGACTGCTTAATGGTTTGTGGTAGCTTAAATTAAGACTTTTGCCTTACTGCTTATTATTCCCCCAATTTTGGACATGTAAATAATCCCCCTCCCCGAAGCCTTGTAATAGTGTAGTATTTACAGTTTCTGCACTTTAAATTCCTGTATATATATTAACTGCTTAGATGTATGCTAACTAGGATTGTATGACAAGATCTAAAAACAAATGGTAGAACACCTAAATAAACAAATATAATATAACTGAAAATTGACACACTTGCACATGCCACTCCTAGGGTACACCTAACTTGGTTGCCTCGAATGTGGTCATTAAGTTTAGGATGTTTTAGAGGTCGTCCTTTTTGTCCCAAGATCATAAGTTGCCTCGAAATGGTTGCCTCGATAAAAATGATCTAAGACATTAGGATTACCACTAAAGTGTCCTAACGTTGCTTTAGTGACCACACGTCCCTTAAATCGAATTGACCCGAAAACTCCAACGACAGTGCTACCTACTCCTCAATAGTGGGATAGCATTGTCTAAAGGACTTTAGCACAATTTAATTCCTTTTGAGTAGGTAGAGGTTCTTAAGTACTTACTCCTTTTAAAAACAAAACAAAAACTTTTCACACTTACACTTTCTTCAAAAACAAAACTCTTTTCAAAACCCACAATCACAAAGAAAAGCAAACCTTTTGAAAACATAGTGAGCAAGTACCTAAGAGCCCGTGGATAACCACGGATAGAAAGGGTGCTAACACCTTCCCTTTCTATAATCTACCTCCCGAACCCGAGAAACAATCTCGAAAAGGAATTTTTTCTGTGCTTTTATCCTTTCCCTTGTTGGATAAAATAAAAGACGGTGGTGACTCTTGCTTACCGCGACACTTTGTGAAAACAAACGCAAACGCAAACTAGCATTCCAAAAACAGTCAGTTCTCGTTCCCACTGATCACAGTAGGGATTATGGGAAGGAACCTGGATAGTAGGGTTACTTTGAAATGAAAGCCTGGATAGTAGGGCTTGTGGGAAGGAACCTGGATAGTAGGGTTACTTCGAAATGAAAGCCTGGATAGTAGGGCTTGTGGGAAGGAACCTGGATAGTAGGGTTACTTCGAAATGAAAGGCTGGATAGTAGGGCTTATGGGAAGGAACCTGGATAGTATGGTTACTTCGAAATGAAAGCCTGGATAGTAGGGCTTGTGGGAAGGAACCTGAATAGTAGGGTTACTTCGAAATGAAAGCCTGGATAGTAGGGCTTGTGGGAAGGAACCTGGATAGTAGGGTTACTTCAAAATGAAAGCCTGGATAGTAGGGCTTGTGGGAAGGAACCTGGATAGTAGGGTTACTTCAAAATGAAAGCCTGGATAGTAGGGCTTGTGGGAAGGAACCTGGATAGTAGGGTTACTTTGAAATGAAAGCCTGGATAGTAGGGCTTGTGGGAAGGAACCTGGATAGTAGGGTTACTTAGAAATGAACGCCTGGATAGTAGGGCTTGTGGGAAGGAACCTGGATAGTTGGGTTACTTGGAAATGAAAGCCTGGATAGTAGGGCTTGTGGGAAGGAACCTGGATAGTAGGGTTACTTCGAAATGAAAGCCTGGATAGTAGGGCTTGTGGGAAGGAACCTGGATAGTAGGGTTACTTAGAAATGAAAGTCTGGATAGTAGGGCTTGTGGGAAGGAACCTGGATAGTAAGGTCACTTCATTTGATCTTGTAGATTAGTTGACCCGTTTGGTTTCGGGAACTGATTTTCTCTTGGTTGCCTGCAGATATGACATGTATAACTTCTGGAATTGTTGGTGATAATTGTCTTTCCTGAAAAGATAACAGGGTTAGTTTTATGCGATGCATGAAATGTAGGGTGAGATGATGTTCTCAAAATAAATGAGAATATGTTGTATGTGATATGTGTGCGCATGTCATGATGTATGTTCATGAAATGCTAGTTGTGACACATCCGAGTCTGGGAAAATAAATCTCTGACTGCTGCTGGAGAATAAATATTATGTTGAGATGAGATGTTGGAGGATAACTCTACGGGGGCCAATTTAGAGGAAGAGATACTCCGTTGACCTGGAGGAATAGACTCAGCTGGGGATGAAATTCCGTTGCTGGAGATGTTGAGCTCTCGTTGGAGATTGAGCTTTCGTACCGAGGGAAATAGGCCCTGCTTGGGGAGATGAAAATTGTTGACTCGCCTGCGATTATGAACCTTTGCTGGGGAAAGTTACGCCCCGTGTTGGGAAAGCTGACATTGATGCCTTTGGATACTCTTACTCTGTGGGGAGTGTATGTAACAACATTTATGTTTCCAAGCTGGCTCTATCCCGGTACCTGCTGGGCAGAGTAACCGTGGGGCTTGGCACTTCTTGTTTTCCTTGTTTCTGGAATTACGATTAATTATCTTTGTTTCTTATGTAAATGTTTATGAGCAGCAATTATTTTCAAATGCATATATCAAAAATAAATCATTGGATGTTCTTGCAAACCAAAACAGAAAAAGAAAAACAAATTGAAGTTTTGTAAAAATGACTTGTATTGATTTTGAAATTGGCCTGTACTAGGCATTTTGTACAAGGAGGCTAACGCTCTAGCAAGAGAACACCGCCGAAAGATAGAAATTATACAATTTGTGTAAAAAGAAAAACAGCTATGTGAAACAACCACATTGGGTTCCAATTCTGCTATTGCCTTTATATCTTCAAGTGTTTCATCATTTTTCTACTTGGCCGAAGGTTGATCAGATTGATTGGCGCCGTCCGAGCTTGATAGCTAATACCAAAGTCTGGTTGTCAAATGATTCAATGAGACATAGTGGTATGCTTTAATCCCTAACTTTTTCCTGGATTTCCTTTTCGGGTTTTCAATCCACCGGGATACCCCTTTTTGCCCAAGCCACCCTTTCGGGTTTTCGACTTGCCGGATGTACATATTTTTTTCATTTTCATCCCTTATTTTTTCTAGAACCCTTTTGGTCCGCCGGGAAGCCCTTATTTTTGCCTAGGCTAGTCAACCTAGTGGGTCTTTTATCATGCGTAGTATCTTTTCACTATGTCTGCATTGACATGGTGAGGAAGGTCGTCACCATCCATGTTGGTTAGAATCATAGCTCCTCCCGAGAAAATGTTCTTAACCACAAATGGCCCTTCGTACATGGGGGTCCATTTTCCCCTGGGATCACCTTGCGGCAGTATGATGCGTTTAATTACTAGATCCACGACTTGATAATCTTGGCGTATGACCTTCTTGTTGAAAGCCTTGATCATTCGCTTTTGATACGTCTGACCATGACAGATAGCAGTAAGTCTCTTTTTGTCAATCAAATTTAGCTGATCAAGTCGATTTTGGACCGGATCGTCTTTGTTCAAACCCGCATCCTTCATAATCCTAAGAGAAGGTATCTGGAATTCAATGGGTAGGACTGCCTCCATGCCATATATAAGAGAGTAGGGTGTTTCCCCTGTCGATGTCTGTGCTGAGGTATGGTACCCATGCAGAGAAAATTGTAACATCTCATGCCAGTCTTTGTATGTCACCATCATCTTCTGTACAATCTTCTTGATGTTCTTGTTAGCTGCCTCAACAGCGCCATTCATCTTCGGCCAGTAGAGAGAAGAGTTGTGATGTTGTATCTTGAATTGTTTACAAAGCTCGGTGATCATTGTGTTGTTGAGATTCGTACCATTGTCGGTAATAATTCTCTCTGGTACACCATATCGATAGATCTGATTATGCTGGATAAACCACGCCATAACGCTCTTGGTTATTATGGAAGAAGAGGCTGCTTCAACCCACTTCGTGAAATAATCAATAGCCACTAAGATGAATCGATGTCCATTGGAAGCGGTGGGCCTGATTTCACCAATCATATCAATGCCCCATATTGCAAAGGGCCACAGAGCTTTCAAAACATTTAAGGGGACTGGAGGCACATGCACCTTATCAGTATAAATTTGGCATTTATGACAAGTTCGAGAGTGCTGATAACAATCGACTTCCATAGTGGACCAGTAGTATCCTGCCCGTAGGATCTTCTTAGCCATGGTATGTCCACTTGAATGGGTTCCGAAAGTGCCTTCATGTAGATCTGTCATGATCCTTTCTGCTTCGCTCTTGTCCACACACCGTAATAGTGTGGAGTCATAGTCGTGCTTATATAGGATTCCATTACTGAGGAAGAACTTTGCGGCGAACCTTCTTAGAAACTTCTTATCATTGACAGATGCCCCTTCGGGATACTCTTGAGCCTCGAGATACCTTTTGACTTCGTGAAACCAGGGTTTGCCTGCCACTTCTTCGGTATCGATCTCGCAGCAGTGTGGTAGTTCATCTAACCGCTCAATGGTGATTTGGGGAGCTTCGTTGTCCCACCTAACTTTTAACATGGAAGACATGGTATCTAGTGCATCTGCTAACTAATTCTCCTCTCATGGGAAATGTTCAAAAGTTATCTCCTCAAAGTGCGGGAGCAATGTCAGTACGTGTTCTTTGTAAGGAATGAGATTCAGGTGCTTTGTATCCCACTCGCCTTTGATATGACTTATCACCGAAGCGGAATCCCCGAATACACTCAAGAACTTGATCCTCAAGTCAATAGCAGCTCGAAGGCCCATGATACATGCTTCATACTCCGCCATGTTGTTGGTGCAGTTGAAACATAATCGGGCAGTGAACAGAGTGTGACAGCCCTCGGGAGATATGATCACAACACCAATGTCGTTACCCAGTGTGTTCGAGGCTCCATCAAAATACATAGACCATCGGGATCCTTCCTCAGGTCCTTCATCTGACCCAGGTTCTTTGTAGTCAGTTACCGACATGATATTCTCATCTGGGAACTCAAAATTCATGGACTGGGAGTCATCCACGACCCGATGAGCCAAATGATCAGCCAATACACTCTCCTTTATTGCTTTCTGGGTCGTATATTGTATGTTGTATTCAGTTAAGATCATTTTCCACCTTGCTATCCTTCCGGAGAGAGCGGGCTTCTCGAAAATGTACTTGATTAGATCCATCTTTGATATCAACAAGGTAGTGTGAGTCAACATATACTGTCTTAGCTGGCGAGCAGCCCATGCCAAAGCGCATTAAGTTTTCTCGAGCAGTGAGTATCGTGTCTCACAGTCGGTAAACTTTTTGCTAAGGTAATAAATGGCGTGCTCTTTTTGACCAGACTCGTCATGCTTACCCAGCACACACCCCATTTAGTTGTCTAGTACTGTCAAGTATAATATCAAAGGTCTTCCTTCTACTGTAGGCATCATAATTGGTGGTTCTTGAAGGTATTCCTTGATTATTTCAAAAGCAACCTGGCACTCATCATTTCATTTTACCACTTGATCTTTCTTCAGAAGCTTGAAGATGGGCTCACAAGTAGCAGTCAGATGTGAAATGAACCTGGCGATATAATTCATACGTCCCAAGAAACCCCTAACTTCCTTCTCCATGTGGGGAGCCGGAATCTCTTGTATGACATTTACCTTTGCAGGGTCTACCTGAATACCTTTGTCACTGACGATGAAACCCAGAAGCTTACCAGACCTTACCCCGAAGGTGCACTTGTTCAGATTCAACCTTAGCTTGTATATCGTCAACCTGTCGAACAACTTTTAAAGATGATCAATGTGCTCTTCCTCAGTCTGAGACCTAGCTATCATGTCATCAACATAGACTTCGATCTCGTGGTGAATCATATCATGGCACAAAGCGATCATGGCTCGTTGATAGGTTGCCCCAGCATTCTTTAACCCAAAAGGCATCACCTTATAACATAAGGTCCCCCACTGTGTAACGAAGGTCGTCTTCTCCATATCTTCAGGAGCCATCTTGATCTGGTTGTAGCCAGAGAAACCATCCATGAAGGAGAAGATTTTGTGTTGCGCAGTGTTGTCAACCAGAACATCAATGTGGGGAAGTGGGAAGTCGTCCTTGGGGCTTGCCCTGTTTAGATCTCTGTAATCCACACACATTTGTACCTTGTCGTCTTTCTTAGGTACTGGAACGACGTTAGAAACCCACTGCGGATAGGAGGTGACAGCTAAGAACCCTGCGTCAAACTACTTCATGACCTCTGCCTTGATCTGCTCTGACATTTTGGGACGCATACGATGGACCTTCTGTTAAATCGGAGGACAATATTCTTTAGTTGGCAGGCGATGTGCCACAATATCAGTGTCTAAACCAGGCATGTCTTCATAGGACCAGGCGAAGATCTAACATAGTCATGCAGTATCTGTATTAACCTTTGTTTGATGCTGAGCTCCAGATTTTCACCTATTCTAACCTCTTTTCTGTCCTCGTCAGTACCCAAATTCATTGTCTCAACTGGCTCTTCATGAGGTTGTATATCCATCTCTTCCTGTTTTAGTAGTCTAGCCAGTTCTCCAGGCACCTCACAATCGTCCTCACCTTTGTCCTTGACTTGGTTGATCGGATTTTCGAAGTCATAGCTGGCAATAGCAGAGTTGTTATCAATAGGATCCAGAGTGGATATGGATCTGCAGTGTGATACGTGAGTGTGTGTAAGAGCATAGCTGTATTTGATAAAGTAAAGGCAGAAAAGAAAAACCAAGAGCGCAAAATTTGTATGTAAAGAACGTCCAATGCTTCATTGATGAAATATGAGATGACATATAATAACCCTCACAGATAGAACCATCGTGCCTCGGGTAAGACACAAGGCCAAAAAGTTTAAATTGTTCATTACAAACTCGGGAAAACAAGTAAGACAATTACTGCAGAATAAAAGAAACTAGAATAAAATCTCTAGCCGTCCAGTTATTCGGTCCACCATTGGTAGTCGGGTAGATCCAGCTGTCGATGTCAGGGTATTCCTCACTGTCTTCAATAGAGTTGACCTCACGATTACTGATGTGTAGGGGAATTCCTCCAACTCGAGTGCGTTGAACAACCCTTTGAGCCCCCGAAGTAAAGCCCAAGCCAAATTTGTCAGTTTTATGAGTGAAATGAGGGAGCTGACCCCAATTGGCAAACCCACCTCCTTCAACCACAGCCCTGGCATCTTTGAGAGAAGCCATCTTCAAAGGAGGTTTGTTGTTAGCAGTTTCAGTTGATGCCAAGATCTGAGGGACCTCTTCAAAATTCTGACAAGGAGTTTCGATAAATTCTCCATCCATATATACCAATCGGTCCAACACCTTCTTGGGCAGAACATTCAGCAAAGACCCAGTATCTACCAGCACATGAGCCATGGTAGTGCCACTGCATTCGATCGAGACATGCAGAGCATCATTGTGTTTTCTCCCTTTCAGTGTCAAATCTGCATCTAAAAAACCCAGCCCATTGTCAATGGTTAGGCTAGCCATGCAATCTTTAAATTGATCAGCTGAAGTCTCTTGCGGCACATACTCAGTTTTGAGGAATGCAATCAAAGCCTTCACATGGGCCTCGGAGCACAACAACAGGGATAACATGGATATCTTTAAGGGGGTCTGCCCCAGCTGCTTGACCATATTGTACTCACTCTTTTTAATTATTTTTAAAATTTCCTCTATTTCTTGCTTAGAGGTTTCCACAACAATCTCTCTAGGTGCCTCTGTCCGGGCAGGCTCACCTACAACTTCTTTGCCTCGAATCCCAGATGACTTATCGGCAGGGGTAACAGCTGGAGTAGGAACAGTAACTGAAGTACTAGAGGGAGCAGAAGATGAAATAACGACTGGCTTAGTAACAGTCTTCAGGGAGAGCTCAGAAGAGAAAACCCTTCAACTTCTAGTAATCTTACTGGTCCCGATAATGTTACCGACATCAGGATCGACTTCTTCGGTCTTCAAGTTTTATTTAACGCCATGATAGTAAACATCGGCGGCATAATGCCAAGGGACAGCTTTGTCCGAGGCGTATGGGATAGGATCAGGACATGTGATTATTAGCGGAGCGATTCTCGTAGCGGGTGTAATCCTAACGGGTTTTCTCGAGGAAACCTTGGAAGGATTGGTGGAAATGGTTATAATGGCAATATCTTCACACAGAATGGTTGGAATCAAAGTTTTTTCAAACAAAATTTCTCAGTTGTCCATCAGGTGTTGGACACCTATCTTCAGCAAATGGCAACCAGAAGGCAGGGATGAACATTTGTGGCAATCTTCATCACAACCTGGAAATAAACCAACCAACAACAAATTCTTCTTAACAGTCATAAGAGGAGTAGAAACTTCATCAACTGAGGTCACGAACAGATCGGTATCAATGGCGTTAACTCCATGGTTGTGCTTAGGCATAGGAGCAGTTATGACATTGGGCTTCTCCGGAGCGTCAAACTCAATATCCTTGGCTTCAATCAAATCTTGTACTTTATTTCTTAGAGTCCAACAGTCATTTGTATAGTGACCAGGACTCTCAGAATAGTAGGCACACCGAGTGTTAGGATTGTACCGAGGAGATAAGGTATTAAGATTCTTGGGAGCCTCTTTTAAAGTTATCAAGTTGGATTTCAGCAGGTGAGGTAGAACTTCAGCTAATGTCACGTTTATGCGGGAAAACTTCTATTGTGGTCTTTCCACCCTTTGTTGATTGTTGCATTGTGGAGTAACTGCAAGTCTAGGTATCATTACGGCACTTACTGTCTGATGATGTTCAACCCTGTTTTGGCCCCTCGGGCTATAGATGGCACTGGCTTCCTTCTTACCAGCGAATGGCTTCTTTACTGAGCTTGAAGAGACATCTTTCTGTATTTTACTGCTCCGAATCCCAGCTTCTACCCTCTCTCCAGTTAATATCAAATCAGTAAAACCAGTCGATGAGATACCGATCAAATGGTTGAAGAATAGACCAGACAGCGTCCCAAGAAACATGTCGACCAACTCCCTATCAGACAAAGAGGGTTGGACTCTCCCGGCCAAATCTCTCCACTTCTGCGTGTAGTCCTTGAAGCCTTCACTTGCACCCATGGACATACTCTAGAGTTGAGTACGAGTAGGGGCCAAATCAGCATTGTATTGATACTGCTTGTAAAAAGCGGCAGCCAGATCCTCCCAATTTAGGACATTGATTCCCTCATATTGATAGAACCATTCAAGCTGAGTCCCCGACAGACTGTCTTGAAAGAAGTGGACCCACAAGTTTCTATCAGCGGTGTGGGGCTGGATATTCCTTACATAGGAACGGAGATGAAGCTTCGGGCAAGACACCCCATTATACTTTGCGAAAACCGGAGCCTTAAATTTCTGCGGGATGACCACTCCGAAGACCAACCCTAGCTCTTCAAAATCCAGCCCTGGTATTCTCTGGATCTCCATAGCACTTAACTGATCCTCTAACTGCTTGTACCTATCCTCAGCGAGAGGATATTGTTCATCATTGTAATCGGTATCATTGTCAGAGACTTCAGGACTGGGGTCCTCTTCCTTTGTCTGCCCCTCTTGATTTTCCCACTCTTTGGATGAGGAAGTCACATCAACTGATTGCTTTAGTGGCCCCCCCGAATCTTCTGCCCATATTGAGGGAACCGACGCGCTTCTTCTTCTTTTTCTTCTCTTTATCTTTCAGGATGAGGGCCTTCAGATCCTCTTTCCCTTTTGCCAGAGTTACGAACATCTGTTGAAATTGGGCGTTTTGTGCCTGAAGATCTTTGATGCTTTATTCAGAAGACATATCTGCTTGAAATAAACAGCGGAGGAGATGAGAAACCTGTAACAGGACCTGTTTATGCAATGTCATGGATGGTATGCGTATGCAATGATTTCAAGGAATTTAGAGATTTAAATTTGTTCAGACCAAAAGAGGAACACAGATCATATTAATAAATCCAAGTTTGAGTACATTATGCCTCTTTGGGCTTATAATGAAAGAAACAAACATACAACAAAACTCCTAAGACAAAAAGCTTTAATGCATCCTCTTTGGCACAATGTAGGCGTTCAGATTCCGTTCTTCATGAAGCTGCTTGGTGAGTTTCAAAACCTTCTTCTCACTGGCGTAAAATTGGGCTTCAAAGGTGTCCCACTCTTCCTTCAACTGAACCCAAGCTTTCTGCATCTCTTCGAGGGAGGTGGGCATGTCAGGATAAAGGACAGTGTATGAGACATCTCCTTCAACAACAGGTTCTATGATAACAGGGAGGATAGAAGGGTAAGGCATTAAGAGACTTTGAGCACGATCCCGTACCCACCTAAGGTAAGGCTCGAGTGGGATAGAGTTTTTGTATCCCAAAATCCTACTGTCCACCTTGTTCACAATTCTCCAAGCTCATGTAAACCTCTGGCGATAACCTTGGTCTTCCTTGTCGTAGTCGAACACCAAACCTTGAATGACCATCTAATGAGGGTCGTCTCTTCGAGCATACCCAAACTGTCGAAGAGCTAAGCAGGGATTGTAGGTGATACCTCCCTTAATACCATGCAAAGGGACGTTAGGGAATTCCCCACAACGGTCAATGATAGAGACATCTTCCAAGGATCTCGAGCACCAATGGATATCATAGTGGTCAAGGGACATCATCCTTTGAGACCATGTCAGTCTTCGCTCGTTCTTCAATACGGATTGAGGTAGGTGTGAAGTGAACCACTTGGCGAGTAGGGGAATACAACACAAAAGAGTACCTCTCTTCCACATGGTGCGGGTACGAAGACAATGCAAGATGTCTCCCAATAAGGTAGGTACAGGATTGCGAGAGAGAAAGACTTTGATGGCGTTAACATCTATGAATTGGTCCAAGTTGGGGAACAAAACCAAACCATAAATGAGAAGAGCCAGGATGTCTTCAAAAGCTTGGAAATCCATGTCGTCCCAGAGTGAACGAGCCTTTTCCAATAGAAACTTGGCCATGAAACCTTTAACCCCACTTCTCGTCTCCCAATTGGCTATGACGTTGGGTCTCTTCATATGTAAAGCTTCGGCGAGGACTTCAGGTTTTGGAATCCCTTCTAGATCGATGAATGGTATCTGATCAAGCACGGGCACCCCTAAGAGTAGAGAGAACTCTTCCAGTGTAGGTACCAACTGATAGTCCGGGAAAGTGAAACAATGATGTATGGGATCAAAGCATTGGAACAGTACACACATCATTTCTTCTTGGAAACTGGATGTAGCCAAACTGAGGAGTCGACCATATTTCTTGGTAAAAGGAGAATCCCTGGGCACTCTTGATACTAACTCTTGAAGCTGAGGGTGTGCTTTTACAAAGCTGATTCAGATGGTGTTTCTTCGGACGGAATCCATGACCTACAAAACAAAAACAAAGATAAATTTCTAAATCCTTAAAATGGTTAGTGAGCATGCGTATGATGCTCATGATATTTATGATGTTATGTACAAGTAGATATATATACACACAAAGAAGACAAGTCCCTATGTTTTAGGCTTGCATGAGGTTTTATAGGTAAGTACCCTCTTAAAGTTTAGTTGGCTCAACCTGTCCTAGTAATAGTGACCGGGTTCTAAAGGATCTCAATATCACCGAACTTTCTTAGGCATTGTCTCAACATAATCAATCTTTTCTTGCGGCCGAGATATCCCAAAAGTTCAGCCTCAATGAGTGTAGTATCGAGTATCAACCAATTTTCAGCTCTACACTGAAACCGGTTATCTCACTACGTCCTAATGGCCAAGTTTGTTCAATTAGGGTTCTAAAATCAGTTAGTGCTTCATGACGTCACTCAGCGGCCCCGTATTCTCCTCGGTTCACCACGAGGGATACCAGTACCCACAAATGCGTCACACTAACGTAGCCATTGTTTCAACCATATCGGTTTACGCCATACAATTTCCATAATCTATTGCTACTTACCTAAAAAGGTGCCCCAGATCCAGGTAGAGGATCAAAACAAACCCAAACAAGGAACCAATAATGTAAAGCAAGCAATTCAAACAAATGAAGGCAGGTAAATGTGATCTAACCCTAAGGTAACCCCACTTTTAAGTAATTCCCCAGCAGAGTCTCCAGTTCTGTGATACGGTGGGAGAACTGACTTGAGGTTTTGCGTTTTGTATTCTCAAATGTGCGGTTTAGCAAGAGTCGCCATCGACTTTTCTTTTATCCAAATAGGAAAGGTGAAAAAGCACAGGAAAGACCTTTAGAGGTGTTTTCTTGAGTTCGGGGGGGGGGGGGGGGGGGGTAGATTATGAAAAGGGAAGGTATTAGCACCCTTTTCATCCATGGTTTTCCATGGGCTCTTAGTTACTCGCTAGATCACTTGATTTTGTTTGAAATTATGCTTGTGGTGTTGGTTTTGAAAGTATTTTGAAAATGTAACTTTGTAATGATTCTCGTTTCTATAAGAACGCATACAAAGTGTTTGTTTCGAAAATAGTTCAAAGAGGTGCTTGTGAGATGTGTTTTTGAAAGTGATTTTGAAAAGGTGTTTTCTTTGTAATGGCTCTCGTTTCTATAAGAACGCGTACAAAGTGTTTGTCTTTTGAAAATGTTTCAAGATGAAAGTGTTGGTGTAAAAAGTGTTTTTTGTTGTGAGCAAGCGAGTAACTAAAAGCGAACCTACCTACTCAAAAGGTCTTAGATGTGCTTTTCCTCCTCCTTTAGATGTTGCTATCTTACCATTGTTTTGGTAAGAAGCCCCATCGTTGGATGAGAAGGGACGGGCGCGGGTCATCGTATAACCATGATAGCAATATTGTGAGATGACTTAGCATTTTTTATTTAGGGACTAAGATCATTTCGAAAGGCAACTTTGATAGCGTCATTGAGGGACTATGATCTTATATTTTTGTTTGTTCTAAGACATCCCACATGCATAACATGGCCATTTTTAGGCAACAAGTGGAGTTAACCTTATGGGTGCTAGTGTGCAAGTGTGTTTGATTTGCATGTATTTAGTCTTGATTAGGGTGATCTATTTGTCAATTTCATGTCTTTCCATACACACCCTAATTACTAGCATTTACATTTTAAAGCGATAATTTGCATAAATGTAAAGTCCTACGCTATTACAATATTTAGGGGAATGGGGGTACATATTTACGAATGGGGATTACAAATAAAATTAAATCCTAGATTATTATTACAACCATATTGAATGGATAAGAATGTACAAAAGATGTAAAATGGACTTGTTTTATTTTAAGAAAATATTTTTTATCTTTTGTTTTAAGAAATACAATGAAGCGTGTAAAATAAGGAAAATGTTTTTGGTGTCTTTTTGATTAATGAAATAAAAAATAATAGAAAAAATAGTGAGAAAAAGAAAAGTAGAATCAACGTATTGCTGACTAAAGGAGGTCAGAAGTTCTGACTCTGGCGTGCTGCAAAACAGATATCCTGTTAGTGAAAAAATGGGTAAAGTCAGAAGTTCTGGGTTCGCTGAGAATGAGGTAGTTTTCAGAAGTTCTGATACCACCGGCAATAAAGTAGATTTAAGAAGTTTTGATACCACTGGCAGGACTTGGTCTCCCTCTTCATGCTAATCAGAACATCTGCAACTTAGTCATATCTCAACAAAATAGAAGATGTGCATATGACAGTTATGGAAGGTGTCATAGTGTTTCAGAAACAAGAAATATCAGAATAAATCCGAGGCAAGTATGAATTTGCTAATCCTAATTATGAGTTCTAATTTCTTCAAGAAGTTCTGAACTGAGTTACTCCCTACTTAGGCAGGCAGATACATGAAATCTCAGCATATGTACAACATCAGAAACATGATATCTACATTGTATTTTTGAACATGCAAATCTGGTAAAGCTTAAGTAATATGGTGAGAGTCAGCAGAAGCTTACCTTGCAGCTGGAAGAGATTCTGTGAACCGGAGTTAACCTCAACTCTGATGATGTTCTGAGCAGCTTATTCACGTACTCAGCAGGCTTGAAGTTTTCTACTTCTAGAACAACAAAGGGGTGATGTTCTGACTTCCCTGAGGTGGAGGTGGATGGAGAGTGAATGGTAGTATGAATACAGAAGTTAGGGAAGTTTCTAAAATGTGAATCAGAAACTGTGTGGATGGTTTTAGTCAATAAATACTTGAGAACAAATGGAGTCTGAATGCAAGGAATCAAAAGTTAATAGGTTTTGTATGTTGTGTTTACAGTTTTTAGAACTCTTGGAATTTTGGCAGGGGTTCAAGGCTTTTCTTTATCAAATTTTCGAACCTTACACAGTTGCAAATGTAGTTCAATTTATAGGCAAGGATTTAGTAGCTTAGAGAAATCAAAGGTACAACCATCATATGCTAGGCGCTGACTTGTTCTTGAAGCAAGTTCAAACAAGTATGGTTCAAGGCACAAAGTAAGGTGGTTAGCAGCTTTTAGCCGTGCCTAAGCTGGATTTGTAGGCATGAATCAAGGAAAAGTACCCTCAGAAGCAAAAGCGAAGCATGGGCCCAGCATATACTTTATACAAAATCTACTTTTCAAGGACATCAAAGGTACTTTTATGCCACACGTGGGGAAATCCTTTGGATAAAGACTCAAAAGTGGTTGTGAGCATTAAATGAGCATTAAATGATGATGATATTTATCAAATCAGAAATCCTACCATATGAAACTCTACCTCATTGTTTGATTTTGGGTCATAAGTTCAGCTTCAGCATCATTTAGAGTGAACATCCAACTTTTGATCTTTGTATCTTCTGGCTCCAGCATGTTCTGAAGGAGCTCTCAGACTTTCTGGGAAGCTTGCAACACGCATTGTAACCTTCTTTGAATTACCCTGGCAAACTCTGACTGATCCTTTGTGAAAACCTGCCCAGAAGTTCTGACCAAACTCTATCTTGAAAGTGTCCAGAATTTGCCGAACGCTTTTGTTTTCATGAATGTGTCTTTGAGAAGTTATGACTTGAAATCCCAGCATTTCTAGGAGAAGTTCTGTTCTGCAATGTTTCAGATCTTATTGAGATCTAAAACTCTTGTGTCAGAAGTTGATCCAGAATCAGCTTGCATCATGGTGAACATCTGGTCAGAAGTTCTGAGTTTGTCATGTTTTCTTAAACACTTAGAAAAAATTCTAAGTATTTAGAATTTTGACTTTTGAATTTCTTGGTGAAACAAACTTCATATTTCAACGTGTCTTGACGAAATATGATTCTTGAAGCTTGATTTTGATCCAAAAGTCAAAGTTTGACTTTTTGGTGTGCAGATGACCATTTTGCCCTTGTGAACGGTTCTCTTGGAAAATTTGTAATTTCAGATTTGCAATTGGATGGAAGCAAACCTGAGGTTCTAGGTTGATCCTTTGAGAAATGAGAGGTCAAATTTTAGGGTACAACAGAACCCATAGACATACTCTGCAATTGTGTACGAGTTGGGGTGAGGTCAACATTATATTAGTACTGCTTGTAGAAATCAGCAGCCAGATCTTCCTAGTTACGAACGTTGGTTCTTTCCAGTTGATAGAACCATTCCAGCCAAGTCCCCTACAAACTCTCCTGGAAGAAATGTACCCACAAATTCCTATCAGTAGTGTGGGGTTGAATCTTCCTAACATATGACCTTAAATGCAACTTAGGACAGGAGACACTGTCGTACTTAACAAAGGTGGGGACCTTGAATTTCTGCGGGATGACCACCCTTGAGATCAGTCCTAGCTCTTCAAAATCCATCCCGGGTATCCTTTGGATCTCCATAGCATTAAGTCGATCCTCCAATTGTTTTTATTTATCATCAACAGGAGGATACTGCTCCTCAGAATAGTCAGGTTCATCTTCCTCAGACCCTGGATTGTTGTTTTCTTCCACTAGCTTCTATTCTTGATTGCCCCCCTCATTTGACGGGGTTACGAAATCTATAGCTCGCTTAACCGGTCCTCTGAGCCTTCTTCCCAAATTTAATACATCAGCTGGTTTCTTTGCCTTCTTGGTCTTCTCTTTGATGATGAGATCTTTCAGATCTTCTTTCCCCTGGGCCAGAGCCAGGAACATCTACTGAAACTAAGCGTTTTGAGCTTGAAGATCCTTTACTCTTTGTTCAAGAGCTATTTCTTTTGCTGAAATAAACAATGAGAAGAATAAGAAACATGTTTTGAAAACCTGTTTATGCGATGATATGCATGATATGCTTATGCAATGTTTTCAAGGGCCTTATAGGATTTAAACTCTTTTAACCAACACAAAAAACAAAGGCTTTTTATTAGTAAATTCAAATGAAATCAAAGTTTACAAAGGAATAACAAATAAGAAACTTCTAAGATTCCTAAGTCTCCAAAGGATGCTTCCTTTTGGTGCTAATGTAGGCATTGAGATTCTGCTCTTCATGAAGCCGCATTGTCAGTTCCAACACCTTTTTCTCACTGGCATAGAATTGGGACTCAAAGGTATCTCGTTCTTCTTTGAGCTGTATCCAAGAATTTTGCAATTCTTCAAAGTTTATTGGCATATCAGGATGCAGAATGATGCGAGACTCGACCCCTTGAACAATAGGCTCTGGAATCACTGGTAGGATAGTAGCATACGACATCATAAGATTTTGAGCATGAGCTTGCACCCATTTGAGGTATGGTTCCAAAGGGATGGAGTTCTTGTGCCCTAGAGTCCTGCTATCAGTCTTCTTAACCATTCCTAAGCACGGTTGAACTTCTGACGATAACCTTGCAGATCATTTGAATAGTCGAACACGATACCCTGGATAAGCATATCATGAGGACCATCTCTCTGGGCGTAACTAAACTGATGTAGAGCTAAATAAGGGTTGTAGGTGATGCCTCCTTTAATGCCAAGGAGTGGTACATTGGGAAGTTCTCTGCAGCGATCAATAAAAGAGATGTCTTCTTGAGAGTGAGGGCACCAATAGATATCTGAGTGAGAAAGAGACATTAATCTTTGGTTCCACCTTAAACCTAACTCATTCTTCATTACTGGCCGAGGAAGGTGAGAAATAAACCACCTGTAAAGTAGAGGTATGCAACACATAAGATTCTCTCGCTTCTTCATGGTACGGGTATGGAGTGAATGCAGAATATCCCCGAGCAATGTAGGCACTGGATTATGAGCAATGAAGATGTTGATGGCACTGACAACTACAAATTGGTCTGAATTAGGGAACAAAACTAACCCTTATATCAAAAGAGCTAAAACATCTTCAAAGGCATGGTAACTCATAGCGTCTAGGAATACCTGAGCTTTATTCATCATAAAACTTGTGAGGAGGCCCTTAACTCCACCCCTTCTTTCCTAATTGGACTCAATTTCAGATGGCTTCAAATGCAAAGCTATGGCAACATCTTTGGCAGTTGGATCTTGTTCTAAACCAGTAAAGGGTATCTGCTTCAATATAGGAAAACCAAGTATTTTGGAGAATTCTTCCAGCGTAGGCACCAACTGATAGTCTGGAAATCTGAAGCAATGGTGTTTAGGGTCGAAGAACTGGAATAAGACACTCATCAAACCCTCGTCAAAACTGGTAGTGACCAAACTGAGCAAGTGACTATATCTCTTGTTGAATGATGAACTCTCGGGAACTTTTAAAACCATTTCTTTGAGTTTGGGAGGAATCTCTACAAAATTGATTCGGATGGTTTTTCTGCGAGCTGAATCCATAACCTACAAAACAGAGGAGAGATAAATCCACAGGCCCTTGAAATGGTTAGTGTACATGACATGTTATGATGTTTATGAAGTTATGATGTTATGATTACGCTTTGAAATCACAAGTATATCAAACACACACAAGTCACACAGAGACCTTAGGTTTAAAGGCTTTCATGAGTTTTACAGGTGAGTACCCTCTTGAAGTTTCAGTTGGCTCAACCTGTCCTATTAATAGCAACCAGGTTTTAAGGAGTCTCATATCATTGACCTTTCTTTTAGGCATTGTTCTAGCTCAAGCACAAAAGTATTGCGGCCAGAAAATCCCAAAAGTCCAATCTCAATGAGTGTATTATCGAGTTCAACCAATCTTCAGTCAGAACCAAAGTCGACCATCTCATTACTTTCTAAATGCTTAGGATGAGTCAATTAAAGGTTCTAAAGGTCATTTAGAGCTTAATGACATTATAAGGAAGCCTAATGTTATCCTTGACTGACTCAAGGAACATTAGTACAAGCTAGAGTATCACGCTAATGTATCCATCACTTCGTTCATATCGGTTTATGCCATACAACTTCCATGATTTATTGCTACTTACCTAAAAAAGGTTCCCCAGATCCGGGTGTAGGATCTTTTAGTAACAATCCAATGAAACGCTCAAAAGTAAAGCATACAAAGCAAGCAAATAAAACAGTTTTAACATGAACTAACTCTTAAGGTAACCCCACTTTATAAGTTCTTCCCCAACAGATTCGCCAGTTCTGTGATACGGTGGCAGAACCGACTGTTATACTATTTTGCATTTATATTTGCAAATGTTGTGGTAAGCAAGAGTCGCCACCGACTTTTCTTTTATCTAAATTAAGGAAAGGGTGAAAAGAACAGAAAAAGACCTTTTCGAGAATTTTCTGAGTAAAGGGGTAGATTATGGAAAGGGAATGTGTTAACACCCTTTCTATCTGTAATTTCCTACGGGCTCTTAGATGCTTAGCTCATTTTTTGAAATAACTTGTGCTTTTGTGTGTTTTGAAAAGATGTTTTTTGAAAATGCCTTAGTGTGGCGATTCTCTTTATGATAACTCTTGAATCAGTCCTCAAGAGTGTTGACAAAGTGAATGTTTTTAAAAATGTTTTGAAATGTTTATGTGAATTTTTTTTTTGAGCAAGCATCTAGGAACTATCTACTTATACTCGAAAAGTTTGTTCTTTTCCTATTATCCTTTAGACAGTGTTATCCTACTATTAGTGAGTAGGTATCCCTACCATTGGATGCTTGAGGGACATTCGAAGGGACGTACAGTCACAAAGGCAACATATGGAGATGCTTTAGCAATTTTGTTTAAGGGACTAGATCATTTAACGAAAGGAAACTTTAGAGTCATCGTGGGACTATGATATTTTGATTTAAGGGTATTTTTCTAAAGCATCCGTATTCTCGAGGGACATGACTATTTTACTTTCCGAAAGGCAACCAAAGTGGGCGTACCCTAGAGGTGTATATGTGCAAATGTGTTGTATTCAGTTATTTTGTGTTTTTTGTTAGGTTCGCTAGCGTTTTGATTTTAATCTTTGCCATACAATCCTATTAGTCATACATCTAGCAGTTAATATGAAAGCAATAGAAAATGCAGAAAATAAGGATCCTAAGCTATTACAACCAAATTGAAAGGCAAGAAAATGTAAAAACAAGAACAAAATAAAGAGGGGAAGTGAGTCCTTCGATCCATGTAGTAGACTCCTTCGATTCACCCTTCTTTTGCTTTCTTTTGATTGAGCTTGGGAGTTGGCGTGAGCAACCTTCGATTGCACCCTTTATTGCTTCTTTTGATTGAGCTTGGGAGTTGGTATGAGCAACCTTCGATTGCACCATTTACTGCTTCTTTCGATTGAGCTTGGGAGTTGGTATGAGAAACCTTCGATTGCAACCTTCTCTGCTTCTTTCGATTAGACTATGAAGCAATATGGACCTGCAGAGCAGCATGAGTGTATATCCTTCCTTCACACCCTTTTTGTCTTTCGTTTGAGTCTGTACAAGTTAGTTCCAACATGTATTTGGACAAGAAAAGCAAACAAATAGAAGGATAGAAACAAAGAATATAACTAAAAAGCTATTTACATGTTATGCTAAAAGGAAAAATAAGTGAAAGTATATTTACATGTTATGCTGAAACGAAAAACAAGTGAAGGGCTATTTACATGTTATGCTGAAACGAGAGATGCAAGGTCAAGAGGACTTACCTTGCTTGAAACAACAACTTGTGTATGGGCTGGAGTTGTTGGATGCTCTTGGATTCGAAAGGAGAGAGGCAAGTGTGGTGTGATCTTGTTGAATTTTGAGAGTTTTTGGTATGCTTCTCTTAGGCTGTGTATGCGTGCAAGGCAATATATGTGTAGTTCTTGGGCCTTTGTCTCTAGTCTCCTGGAGAAATGTTTTTCTTATGTATGTGTCTGGATTTGTATTTATAGGTATGTGAGGGTTTATTGAAATGGCAAGGGACAACCATTAACTAGGCTTTGAAGGCCATGAGACAAGAATCCAACATATTGAAAGTTGGCCATATTTGGATAATTCTTGCCATTTTGGAATCTTGAGTGTACATGGACACATTTGACTCTTTCGAATACCTTTTATCCTTGCTCTTCGATTGGCCCTGAGTTTCCCCCTTTGAATGGCTCTGGTTTCATTCTTATAACTCCTTCAATTGAGTCCATCCTCATCAATTCTAATTGCTCAGATCTTTGATGACTCTAAATTCCAATTGTTCAGAGTTTTCCCTTGTCATAGTTTCTTCAATTAATTCACCATCTGCATCAATTTGAATTTCCCAGAATTCTCTTCGTTAGAGCATTGTTCTTTTTGATGATTCTGAATTCCAATTTGAACCTGTTCAGAGTTTCCCTTGTCAGGGCTTCTTGGAAATCCCCTCAGATCTTTACTCTTCTATTGTCTATGACTTGATTCTCATGGCTCCTTTGATTGGACCCATCTATTTGCCTTAGTAGCTTGATTCAAATAGCCCAAACGAGAACTTCATTCTGGCTAGTCGAAGCCTATTTTGTCACATCCTTCGAATGCCATTGTGCGGGAGGCTTGGGCCTGGCAACATGTAGGACCAAGACTCATCATAAGACAAACTTTCTTTCAATAATTATGTGTCTCCTTCGAATGGCCACCAATGTGTGTCCTTCGAATGGACCTTTGGAGTGCTCTTTCGAAGGGGTCATATTGTGTGTCATAGTGCAGAAACCGTGTTAAGGGGTCTTGGCCTTGTGCATCGAAAGCAAGCACAGAGGAAGTCTTTGCCTTATGCATTAAAGGCAATCATATAATAAGCCTTTACCCTTGTGAATCCCAGACAAGCATGAAGAACCCTCTTCCTTATGGATCAAAGGCCAGTTGAAAGGATCCTTTGACTTAGTGAATCCAAGGAAAGCATGAAGAGGCCTCTGTTGGTGAATCGAATGGAACTGGTTCTTGCCTAAATGAAACTTAGACCAAGGCCTGCTCGAAGGTGACCCAACACTCAATCGAAACTTGATGGACCCAAGCTTGATCGAAGGGTTTTAAATACCTAATCGAAGCTTGTGAGACACATATCACTCGAAGGGTCCCAAATGCCAAATCGAAGATCTTTGTCTAGATGCCAGTCGAAGGACATCTTGTTCAGATGCCCATCGAAGACACCTTTGTTCATCTTCAAAAAAAATATTTTCTTCCATCAAGGGTTTGTAACCATCTATGTAAGAGACAATCTTGGAGAAGATGAGAGGGAAAATTTTGGGGTACAACAGAAAGTATTAGTCGAACCCTCCTAGAAGTAGAGGGAAGCGACCAACATGTTTTGGCAATAAGGAGAGCCAACCCTTGATAGTTGAATCAGGTTAAAGATTCCTTTCTCTTTTTAGGTTTAGCCCATTTCCTTTTCGACTTTGTCCAACCAGGACACATATTCTACATTAACCAAAGGAGAAGAACAAAAGAATCTAGAGGTACGAAACAAATAAGCTAAGTCTATTAGTTTCTTTTCACTAACCTTAGGTTTAGTGCGGTGGTACTCAGGAAAGAATTCCTTAATTTTAGCAATATCTCTAGCAGGTTTATGGATTGGACCCATGAAAGCATGGACACTATCAGCAATTTTAAAAGGGAATAAGTACTTGTGATTTGAAAATCCGAAGCTTTTATTCCTTCAATGGGAGCACTGAGCTTGGTAGCGAGAGGAAAAGTCTCTTTATATTTCTCGTGGTTCTTGGTTTTTAAAGATGAAGCCATTGTTGGAGTTAATGACCTTAAAGTTGAAAAGTTTCAGAAAGAAAATTTGAGCTTACAAGTTGTCAAAATAGAGAAGAAAAGAAATTAAGTGAAAAAAGATATTTATAATCGTGAAAGAAAAACCCTTCAGTTTTTACAATTCAGACAAATGATGCCAACTTTAAGGCACATGGAGAGCGCCTTCGGAGTGGAATCGAGAAGTTTGATTTGGTGGTCCACTTTGCCCTAGAAAGTTAGAGCTATTAAGTAGGTAGTCATGGTTGCACGTCTCCGAAAAATGGTTGATGGGAATGTCATGATGAAAATGATGTCAGCGCACTACCTCAAATAGTATGAAAAGAAAGTAAAAAATGTCTCCATCTCCCTCTAGTCGAAAGAGACATTTTGGGGGGTAATTTGTTAGCTGGGATTTTTGACAAGCCTCAAATTCCACCATAGCAGAGGGGAAGGTGTGGAAACATTTGGTGAATATTTTGGTGATGTTAAGGAGTATGGTCGATATACGTGCTGACAACATTTAGACATGAAGGTGGCAGACTAGGATGTCGAAATCTAGCCTAGAGGAAAAGTTATGGACTTAGTAATTTCTCCAAGCAACAAGTGTAGACATTTCAACCAAGGCATTTGAAATGTACAACGTGGTTGAATAACCACTTTTTGGCCTTGTCCGTATTAAAAGAATGTGTGGAAGCAGTTTTCACAGCAAAACATATGCATTGGAGAACATGGAATTAAGTGGAGAAAAGCCAGCCTTTGGCAGTTATTTGGATTTCAGTATAAATAGTAGTTCCAATAATAGAATTAGGGGTGTCAAATTTACTATTAAACTTACAAAAAGTCATAATACCAAGCGGAGAGAGAAATGAGTTCCAAGAGTGCAATCTATGTTTGATCACCAGTTCACATTTGTGCAAAGCTTTACTTTTAAATTTACATTCATGTTCGTTCTTTTCATTTTCAAACTCTTTACTTTTTCAGTCAAGTTTAACTTTAACTTGTTTTTACTTAAATGATGTGATTTTGCCTACTGTCAAAGTCATTCCTACTCTCACTATATACACATTATTTTGAAAACACGCACATTATTTTGAGACTCTCTAGTCGGTCTTGCAAGTAACCTTTAATAAAAGACTAGTGGTGTTTACCAAATTTTAAGGTAAGAAAAGGGTTAGGTCGACTCAACTAAGCTGGTTACAAAACTGGATTAAAGGGAGTTCATATGGGTGGGCCGGGTACCAAAAGCTGACCCACGAGTCCCTAGATCCGCCCCATCTAAAACCTTGTGGTTTTTAAAGTGGTATTAGGGGTAATACATTTGATCTGAATTCAATCTCTCATTCTCACTTCTCTCACTCGCTCATTTCCAGATCTCTTTACTCCCTCGTTTCAAGTTCACGTTTTCTCACTCTTTCACTCAGAAATCAAAGGATTACATCGTTCTATCTCTCAACCAGGTTTGTTATTTAGGGTTTTTAACTAAGGTTTATGAACATGATATTTTAATCTAGGGTTTCTGATTATTGTTGTTGTTTACAAGTGAGTAAAGGACTTTGAACCAGTTATCTCACTCTACAGGTGATTAGGATTTGCATTTTTTGTTTATTGTTGTTGTTTATCTCACTATCTCGGTTCTCTTAATCTCTCAGTCCTTTAACTCTAATGTATGTTACATGTTCTTAACAAGGATTTTAATAAGGTCAAAGTGGAATGAATGGATCAAGGTCAAAGTGGAATGGAATTTAACTGTAAGTGTATTAACTAAAACTGGAATTGTGTATGCTTAAATTTAGTTATCCTTACGTTGTATGTTAAGTGTGAACATATCTTAGTAGAAGATGTTGTTATGTTTATCTTTATGGATGATATTGGAATGCTTAAACTGAAACTGATGTATGTTTAAACTATTGAGCTAGAAGATGTTGCTAATTGTTATGTTGTATTCATTGGATTTATGTTGTATTTAAGTTGTAGTAATTTATAGCACAAAATATGTTATTGGGCTCAACAAAATATTTGTTCAATAACTCGATTAAACCATTTGTATTAATCTGTGACCCGTCATAACCCAACCTAGCTAAATAGATTAAGAAAATGGGCTTATATTGTTCAACCGTGGGTTCGGTTAGGTGAGGCTTTTGGGTCCAAAACCGCTCAACCCGACTCGTTGTCCAGCCCTAACTAATAGGAAGTAATGTTATTTACTGTATTTTTTTTTTAATATTAAGTGTATAACTCATCTTTACAAAATGAATTGGGTTTAATATTTAAATATATATAAATATTATGTGTATATCAGTAGTAATTTTTCCTAACATATATTTATGTTGTTACAATATTACTCAATTATTTATTGAATTTAGTCTTAGAATTGTGGTTGAAAACTAACACAATTTTATAAAATCGATTTATAAGATGAGAATTATCCATATTTATAAATATACGATCAGATAATGTATTGTCTGAAGTATGGCTCTTAACATGTTACTCACATCCATTATTGTTAGACTTGGTGTTTGTATATTAATGATGGGTGACTAATAGCAAAAAATTGATATTGTCTGATGTGAGACTCTTAACACGCTATCTCGTGTCTAGTACTATTGTGCTTAATGTTTGGATATAAATGGTGGATAGTGTTTTACCCTAATTTTTGACCTAAGATACCACCTCATATGCATCATTGCATCTCTAACAAAATACAAAAATAGCTTGTGTGTTTGCCTTTGTGTCAAGCAGGGTCTTGAATGAAGAAAGTAGATCACTGACTTTTGTGATCAGCGCATGACCTAATGTCTTAGAGCATGGTTCAAAGAACTCAAAATAAACATTTTTACCTAATTATATGGCTCAAGACATTTTTTCAAAGATACTATGGATAGATAGTGAAAGAATTGGAATCATCTGATGAAAAGTCAACTGTCACACAAAAGTCAAAACTTTGACTTTTTGGTAAACTTTTAACTTCAAAAATCAAGAATCATCAAAACATTCAAAACAATCTAATTTTATCATCAAGAATCAAGAGAAATAAGAAAAGTCAACAAAAGTCAAAGTTGAAAGAATTTCAAACACTTAGAAATTTTCAAGTGTTTTATGCCTAAAAATATCTCAACTTTATGGCCAATTTTCACCAAGGTACAAGCTGACTCAAGGAAAACTTTCAGCATGAAAATGGTAGAGCATGATTCATACTACAAATTTGTCATTAAGGGTTTATCTCCAAAAAGTCCATATATTTGGAGATATGAATTAATGAAGTTAGCATCTCAAAATTGTCAAAATCTCAAACACTTAGAGAAAATTTTTCAGCATTCTGACATTGTTAAGTAGATGACTTCATACCCATTTTTCTTCAATATCCCAATTGATTCAAGGAAATTGTTCCACATTAAAGTTATAAATAATGTTTCAAGATTTCCAAAAAGTCCAGGAGCATGAATTTATCATACTTGAGCAAGAAGTTTCAAATATATGAAGATGGGTGTCCAAGGTTGCATTACAAGTCATTTTTGAGATAGCTTAATGATCAAAGCTTCAAGCCATGCTATGCAACCCCTCTTTTCAAGTCATAGTTGAAGAAGTGAAAAACACAAGAAGGGGGGTTGAATTTAAACTTAAAATCAAAAGCGCAGTAGACACGATATTTTTATCCTGATTCGTTTGATCTCAAAATACTCCAGTCCACCCGCCAAGGTGATTTCGCCTCTCTCCAACGAGGACATAATTCACTAATCAAAACTAATTACAACACAACTTTGACAACTGCCAAAGTCTTCTTGAGTACAACCACAACCCAGTTTATCTGAAGGAAAACTAGCTTAATCACAATGAAATAATATATTGTGTACTGTTGTTTTTCATTACAAAAACTGTATCACAATTGTGATATTTTACACAATTTTGAGCGTATATATGAATATGTAAGAATGCAGCACTTGAGAGGTATATTGCAGTAGTCGTCAAAATCATAAATGATTTGTCCTCTAAGATTGTTTATATAGGCATGGAAATCTTGTCCAACATAAAGCGTGATAATGGACATTCAATTATGTTTCCATATTGAGAAGATTCTCTGAATGAAGCTGTTGCATAAGATGTTGTCTTGATTGAAAAGTAACGCCTCGGAACTTAGAATCGTGCATGCTGTAATTTCTTCAGAAAATTGATGACTCAGAGATGTGAGGATCTGATGGTATATTAAACTTCTGTTCAGAATCAGAGTATTCTTCACTTCAGCGCAGGTTCTGATCATCATTCTTCAGCGCAGATTCTGATTACCTCAGCTTGAAAGCTTCTGTAGCTTAATTTCTGATGTTATTTCGGTTAGAACTTCTGCATACAAAATTACACAAATTTAGAGTGCATATTTGTTCTTTGTGTTTGTTATCATCAAAACTCTAATTAAGGGTTGTAGAATCAAACTATGTTCTAACAATCTCCCCCTTTTTGATGATGACAAAAACTAGGATTTTCAATGAAAAATATTGAACAAAAAGCTTTAAGAGATTCTCCCCCTGAGTTGATTACTCAGATAGAGATCAGTTACTTCCCTGAAGTTCCTTCTCGTCAGAGCTTTTGATGCATCTTCTTCTGTCCTTATCAGAATATGTTCCTGTTCAAGCTTTTCATAAAAACATAGAGGTTAAGATATTTAGAATGTTTGAGACTTTGTCCCGGTAAACTGTTATTGAAAATATCTTACTTTCTCCCCCTTTTTGTCAGGTATCAAAAAGCTACATAATCAGACTCAAAAAGGATGATTTATATTGAAAACAGAATGCAATGACAATTTTCAGAAACAAGGAAGATAAGATGAAAAATAAAAATACAGATAAACATTTAAAGAAAATCTAAGAAGGGGGGAAGACGTGTGAACAACGCTTCCAACAAGCTCTTAATATGAGTGCTTGATTCTTCCTGCTTTCCCAGAATGTCTTTGATTTCTTTTGTTGTATCTTCTTGTTTATCCAATATATCCTTGATCTCTTTGTTTGTATCCTCTTGCTTATCCAGTCTGGCATGGATTAAGGCATTCTCCTTCTTCAACTCTTCCAGAGTTTACATGACTAGAGATGAAGTTGGTGTATCTTCAGGGGTTGCATGAAGTTCTGAACACTCTGCAGCCTCTTCTGATTGAACAACTTCTTCTGTTGCAATCATCTTTTCTGGAGCAGTAGTCAGAGGGTGACTATCAGAATCTGGTTCAGTGACTTCTGAAGGTTGGTGCTCTTTCCAGGGAGCATTATCCAGCGGAAGAAATTATTTCTTATACCATTGGCTCATAACTTGATCTTGGAAGGCTTTCAGCTGATCACTGAAGTTCTGCTGAGCCTTTTCATAGCTCAATTCTTTCAACTTCTAGGTTTTAGAGTTGAGCCATTTTCTGAATCTTTCCCACAGAGAATCAGAAGCAGCGGGATTAGAAATCTCTTGACTTGCTTGATTCAAAGAAGTAATCCATTCTTGTATTTCTGTTTCAAAAATCAACAGATTCTTAACAACATATTATTTGGTTGAGGTTGGTTTAGGTTTGGGAGTGGAAATTTTGTTTGAGGTGGAAGCTAGTTGGTCCAACACTTGTAAATCAATGACAAGTCTGCGTTGGTCAGCTGGACGGTTGATAGGTGAGGGAGTGGAAGAGTAAGAAATCAGGATTAGTGAGTGAGGGGTGTTTGGTAGTGTAGATTCATATGGTGAAGGGATTTATGGAATATCATGAATGGAGAGAGCTAAACGAACCGTAAGAGGTTCTGTTATCCCAAGAATTGGGGTAGTGGTATCAGAGTCTGAAAGGGAGTCTTCTGATGGGTTTGCGGTAGCGTGTTGAATTTTTGGTTCAGGTATTTCAAAAGATGGGTTTTCATATTGAGGAGTGAGAGGGTTTTCATTTTCTGGTTGGGGTGAGTCGAGGTTTTGATGTTCTGGTTGAGGAGAGTGTGATTGTGGATTTTCTGGTTGAGGAGAGTGTGGTTGTGGATTTTCTGGTTGTTGAGGTTGAGTGTTTGGATTTTCTGGTTGAGTAGAGTGTGGTTGTGGATTTTCTGTTTGTTGAGGTTGAGTGTTTAGATTTTATGGGAGTGGTGAGGAAAAGTCTTGATCAAACAGTTCAATATCAAATAGAACTCTAGAAAGTTCTGGTTTATGTTGTTTTGGATTTGGATTTGGATTGGGGGAGTGAGGTTCATTCAAGAAATTTCCAAGAGTTACAGATGGGTCAAACTCTATGTCAAAATCCTCAAATGATTGGGGTGAAGGATTTTCTATTTGTTGAGGGGGAATGGTTTCAGATGTTGGAATAGCTATTGATTCTACAACAGAAACAAAAGATGGGTTACCTTTCTTTTTTGCAGCCTTAGGTGTCCTCTGAGAGGATCCTTCTCCTACTGCCTTCCTCTTTCTGGATTTCTTTAGCACAACCTCTGGAGCTGGCTTGTGCAGATCTTGGATGTTGATTTCTGGAATAGTCCCATCAGCCTTGCAAGCTTCAAGGTATCTGACTATAATCTCTGGAGAGGCATCTATCTCAGAAAATAATGGAAAATCCTTCAGAGGGATTCTCCTAGAAGTGATGACCTCATGAGAAGAAATTGTTGGTTCCTTCTTAATATTCTCAATAATCTTCATTTTCTTCAGATTCTTGGCATTTAAAGGTTTCCCAGCAGTTGCTTCCAGAGTACTGATTTCTTGAGCCTCTGTCAGATGTTCTATTAGCTTGTTTTCTGTTAGAATATCTGAAATCAATCTTACTAGAGGAATCCAATCCCTCTTAGTTCTTTCTTCTTCTCTTGTCTCCTTCACACTTGTTCTGAGATGGTTGAAGAGAAAATGTGGAAGGTTTATCTTGGTCTTCTTTGCAATGAAGTAAATCAGAAACTGCTGATCAATATTGATGTAATTAGGGGAGCTTGTACGCTTCCTGTGATTGATACACCCAGAATTATTCTGGCCCAGATTCTGTAATGGTCCTTCAAGTCTCTGATCTTGTTGGATGGTTGTCCAGAAGTGAATATTTCCCTAGCAATAGATTTTAGGTCAGAGCACTTATCATCCATATCAATGCATCTGACTCCACCGCCATTGTATCCAATGAGTTTTCCAATCAAATCTTCTGTAATCACTATCTTCTTCCCCATAACATATGATATGACCTGGTGGTTGGATGACGTAGCATGAATCCAAAACTCTTTAACAAGAATAGGGAAAGTTGGACCCAACAGACGATCAAAGTATCTATTCCATTCCTGTGAAGTTACATCTTCATACTGATTAAACCCATTTTCTTGTAAGCTTTCAAAATCAACGATAAATTCACATAGAACTTCAAGGTTGTCAACCGGTGTGAGTAGCATTCTAATGGGCTCTTCATATTGTTCAGTAGATAAAGATTCAGGAGCACTGTTGAGATTCTTGAGACTTGATGATGATGCCATTGTTCACACGGATTGTTTGAAGAAAATTGACAGAAAGGGTTTTTGAAAAAGAAACTAGAACAAGAGTGAATATTGAAGATGGTAAAACGTGAATGAATGAAATAGTAAATTGAGTTTATATAAGTTCTTTTTAGAAAACGTAACCAGTAAGAAAGAAAATACGTAATGATTATATGCATTAATGAAACCTGAAATTAGGGGATTTAGAGAGATATTGAACAATTACCAATGACAAATGTCTCAATGCATCCAATCAGAGCCTTGGACCCTTCAGAATTTGAACGCGTGTTCAGCCTCAGAAGGTAGCTTGTGAGAGGATGACAGATGTTTGATGGTGTGAACTACACGCCTCTATCCTTGAAATGAAACGTTCAAATCTTCATAGATATATTCTGAGGCAACTGTACTTCTAACTTCTGAAGACAAGTTGATCAGATGTTCACAGAAAATAATAAATAAAGTTCTGAGGGTTAGGATATGCAAATAAAACATTTTATTCTGGAAATAATTTCATGCTGAGATGTTTCAAAATGAAATTGATTCTATCTTCAGAAAGGGGTTTTGTAAATACATCAACCCATTGATGGTCTGTGTCAATAAATTTCAAAGTAAGAGTTCCTTTCTTAATATAATCCCTAATAAAGTGATGTTTTATTTCTATATGCTTAGCCCTAGAATGCAAAATGGGATTTCTTGAGAGACATATGGCAGAAGATTTATCACAGAAGATAGGAATGTTACTCTCAAATATGCTGAAGTCTTCAAGTTGACTTTTCATCTAGAGCATTTGAGTGCTACATCCAGCAACTGCTATGTATTCAGCTTCTGCTGTTGATAATGATATTGTGGATTGTCTCTTGCTGGTCCATGAGATCAGATTGTCTCCCAGAAACTGGCAGCTTCCAAAAGTGCTTTTACGCTTTACTCTGTCTCCAGCAAAGTCAGCATCACAGTATCCTACTAAGTTGTATTCATTGGATTTTCTATAAAACAAACCCATATTAGTAGTACCTTTAAGATACTTGAAAATTCGCTTAACTGCTGTTAAGTGAGATTCTCTAGGATCTGATTGGAATCTAGCACATAAGCAAACACTAAATAAAATATCAAGCCTTGAAGTCGTCAGATAAATGAGAGATCCAATCATACCTCTGTAGATTTTCTGTTCTACCTTTTTACTTACCTCTTCCTTTTCCAGAATGCACGTGGGATGCATTGGAGTCTTTGAGGGCTTACATTCTGAGAGGTCAAATTTCTTCAGAAGTTCTCTGACATATTTGCTCTGGTGAATTTAAGTTCCTTCTAGAGTTTGGTTTATTTGAATGCCCAGAAAGAATTTGAGTTCCCCCATTAAGCTCATCTCAAACTCTGCCTGCCTGCACTTAGCAAATTCTTTTCCCATACAAGGTTTAGTGGATCCAAAAATGATATCATCTATGTAAATCTGAAAAACTAAAACGTCATTCTTAAATGTCTTACAGAACAAGGTTGTGTCCACTTTCCTTCTGGTGAATTCCTTTTCTAACAGAAAGTTACTTAGTCTTTCATACCAAGCTCCGGGAGCTTGTTTCAGACCATAGAGTGACTTCTTTAGTTTGAAAACATATTCTGGGTGTTTGGAATTTTCAAACCCAAGGGGTTGGTTCACATATACATCTTCATCTATGTAACAATTTAAGAATGCACTTTTGGCATCCATCTGATACAGAGTGATGGCATTGTTTACAGCAAAGGAGATTAAGAGTCTGATAGATTCTAACCTAGCGACTACAGCAAATATTTATGTGTAGTCTATCCCCTCTTGCTGACTATAACCTTGTGCCACCAGTCGTGCTTTGTTTATGATGACTTCTCCTTGCTCATTCAGTTTGTTTCTGAACACCCACTTTGTTCCAATGATGTTGAATCCTTTTGGTTTGGGAACTAGATCCCATACGTCATTTCTGGTGAACTGATTTAATTCCTTCTGCATTGCCAGAATCCAGTCATTATCCATAAGAGCTTCATCAATTATTGTTGGTTCAATCAGAGAGACCAATCCCATGAGGGATTCTTTAGAGTTTCTGAATGTTGATCTTGTTCTGATTGGATCATCCTTCTTTCCCAGGATCTTATCTTCTGGGTGAGCTATGCTGCTTCTCGATAACTTTTTCTGGAGTTGATCAACAGAAGGTACGGGATCACTTGTAATATTTCTTTCTGAAGTTTTTGGAGCGTCTCTGTTGGGAACTTCTGATGAGGTGTCTTCTGTACCTGTGAATTCAACTTCTATATCTACAAAAGATTCATTCTGCTTTGACTTTTAAGGGTCAAGCTTATCATCAAATCTAACACTGATTGGATCTTCAACAATATGTGTTTCTGTATTGTATACTTTGTACCCTCTTGAGTGTTCAGAGTATCCTAACATAATACACTTTTGTGCTTTAGAGTCAAACTTGTTCAGATGATCTTTAGTATTCATAATAAAACATGTGCATCCAAATGGATGGAAATAAGAAATGTTAGGCTTTCTGTTCTTCCACAATTCATATGGAGTCTTTTCTAGAATAGGTCTTATAGAGATTCTATTCTGAATGAAACACGATGTGTTAATTGCTTCTTCCCAGAAGATCTTAGCAATGTTAGTCTCATTGATCATGGTTCTGGCCATTTCTTGCAATGTTCTATTCTTTCGTTCTACAACTCCATTTTGTTGGGGAGTTCTAGGACAAGAGAAGTCGTGCAAGATTCCTTTTTCATTAAAAAATGTTTCAAATTTTTTATTTTCACCATGATCACTTCTGACTTTGACAATTCTAAGATCCTTTTCATTCTGAACTTGGTTACAGAATGCAAAAAACACAGAATGTGACTCGTCCTTGTGTCTTAAGAACTTTACCCATGTCCATCTGCTATAGTCATCTACGATCATTAACCCATACTTCTTCTTGCCACTAACAGACGCAGTTTTCACTGGTCCAAATAAGTCTATGTGCAGAAGTTCTAATGGCTTAGAGGTGGAAACAACATTTTTAGATTTAAAAGCAGGTTTTGCAAATTTGCCTTTCTGACATGCTTCACACAGAGCATCTAAGCTGAACTTCAGGTTAGGAAGTCCTCTGACCAGATTGAGTTTGTTAATCTGAGATATTCTTATCATACTAACATGCCCCAATCTTTTGTGCCAGACCCATTGCTCATTGTTAACAGAGAGAAGAAATTTTACATTCTAACTTTTTAGTTCAGAAAGTTTTATCTTATAAATGTTATTTTTCCTCTTTCCATTAAAAAGGATAGTTCCATCTTTCTGACTAACAGCTTCGCATGAATTTTTATTAAAGATTATATCATAACCGTTATCACTTAATTGACTTATGGATAACAAGTTATGCATTAATCCATCAACTAAAATCACATTATTGATAGAAGGAAGATTACCATTATCTACTTTTCCAGATCCAATGATCTTCCCTCTTTGGTTGCCTCTAAAGCCCACGTAGCCTCCAGGTTTAAGTTCCAGGCTTTGGAACATATGCTTTCTTCCCGTCATGTGTCGAGAGCATCCAGAGTCCAGGTACCATGGCTGGTGTTTTAGTCTTGCTGCTAAAGATATCTGCTACGTATATAATTTTGTCCTTAGGTACCCATATCTTTTTGGGTCCTGGTTTGTTAGTTTTACCAAAATTCTGGTTGAATTTTGGTTTGACAGAGTAATAATTACTAGTGTATTTTAGGTCATGTGTGTGCCCATATGTGAAGTGTGATTTTAGTGGTGTGCATTTTATAATAAGGTCCGTGGATTTCTTAGGTGGAGATACCTTACTGTTGTACCCCAAAATTTTCCCTCCCATATTTCCCAAGACATTGCAAGAAAAGTATCCAAGTGGCTCAAGATTGCTCAAGAGTTGGACAGTCAAGCTATCTCCTAAGGCAGTCAATTCAAAATTAGGGTTTTGTGTTGCATCAATGTCCTTACATCCAAATGACCTCAAGTGATCCCCAATGTCTTAATATGTTCTCAAGTTCATCCATGTCAAATTTCAAGCCTTGCAGAGGATGTTTGGTCAGTCAATTGCTTAAAAGGTCCAAAAGTCGACTGTGCTAGGGCAAAAGTCAACTGTGACCTATAAAGAGTCAAACTTCAAGATTTTTTGTCAACATTCTCATTTTGAATGATAATTCATCATTTGATCAATGGTTGATCATGATTCATCAAGGATTGCTCGAAATTCATCAAGACTCAAAAGTTGCTAAATTAGGGTTTTGTAGGAAAAGTCAACTCAACTTTGACCAAGCATAACTTTCTCATACTTTATGAGAAATGACCCATCCAAAGATAATTTTGAATAGGATGCAATTTCCTACACTCCATCTTCATATACCAAGATCAATAAATGCACTCACAAAAAGTTACAAATTTGGACATTATAGGTCATTTTTGAAAGTCAACAAAAACACATTTTTTGCCAAAGCTTATAAATTGAGCATGGAATATCAAAATTAGATGAGACCAAAAGGGTTGGTTATAGGACATCTCAAGCTTTCTAAAAAGTCAAAGAACACTTCCAAAAGTTCAAAATTGAAGGAGTTATGCATTATTGAAGTTGGGCATTTTTCCAAAATTTGCCAAAAGTCAACTATCCTCAAAACTTCAAATTTTGCCAAATGGGCCCATTTTTTTCCACTTGATTTGATCTTGTCACACTACACACGTGTCCTAGCTTCAGCCTTATGTCATTTATTAATTTTTCTATTTTATTTGATTTTATTGAGTTAATTCATTTTAAATCAATTTAAATCCAAATAAAATCTAAATATTGATCACTTGGTATCTTTTTGATTGATACAGGTCTTAATTATCATTATGGACATGGTCAACTCGTATCAAGCCATATCATGCACAAAATATTGGTTTTTGGACAAATTTGGAAGCTTTTTAATGGTGAATCAAATCACATCTTCAAGCATCAATGCACAAAGATTCAATCCACAAAACTTGACATAATGCATTGCTTTATAGATACACAAGTGAGAGGCACGAATTTCAGGACCTAGAGGCTGCTAAATCACAAGAACAAAACTTGAGAAAATTTCAAAAAAAGCTTGAAACTGAAAACCTTCTTAGAGGCCGATTCAAAGCAAAATCTCAACGCTATTCCACTGTTGGACATCCATTGAGTCTGTAGCAATCAAAAGCAGGGTCATTCACCTCCTCAAATGCGCTGTAAGTCTCCCTAAACAAGACCCTGCATTTGAAATCGCAACCTCTCATTCTTGCATTTTTTTTATATATCATGGACATATTCTTGATCCTTGTTCGATTTCTAAGCTTTCTGCAATATTGAATTGCATTTTCATGGCCTGTAACCCCCTAGCCGAATCTAGGGTTCTTGGATTGTTTTTTGGGTGTTTTCTCTACAGGTAAAATCAGGGCAAACAATGGACATGGATGAAATCAGGAGAGGAAGACGAACATGTCCATGGTCTTGGTTTGCATTTTCATAGTCTAGAACCAGTTTTAGGACGAACCTATGGATTTAGCTGCGGATATAAATCCGTAGGTAAATGTCCAGGTTCCAGCGAAGAAGATGAAGACGTGGCTCTTCCTGGTTCGTCATTTCAAACTTCGCGCGTTTTTGTTTTTAATCCCAGCATATTAATTGTTTTTTCCTTATAATAATTGTTATCTATTACATTAACAAATGATGCATAGTGGTATGGTGGTGAGCGCGTTGTTCAGTGACTCATGGGACCTGGGTTCGAATCCCAGGTCCCCAACATATTTGTTATATTTTTCTTTCAGATATTCCAGTACAAGACCAAACGCATGGTACATGATACACCATCACCTAATCATTTGCCAGATGGCCCCAGGCCAGATCTGGTGGTTAAGAATGCAGGTCCATCATAAGACCTAGTCAATGCACACGCGTGCAATTACAAAAGTCAAAGCAGGCTTGCATAAATGGGCCTTGAAACTGCCAGTCTCACCCCTGATCAGGCCCACACCCCCTTCGGTTATCTCTTTTTTTTTCTTCTTTTCATTTTATTTATTTATTTGTTTTATTAATTATTTTTATATTAACTAACCAATGACATTTTTTCTTAATAAAATCAAAAAAACAAAAAAACATATTTTATTTATTAAATTTAAATACAGCATTTTATTTTTGTAAATAAATACTAATTTAATTAATTTAGTTTAATTAGGTATAACTTGTAATATTTTTGCAATTATTAAAATTAATTTAGATAATTAGGTTTTATTAACTTTAATCAATTTATTTTTATTTCTTTAAATATCCAAAAATCCAAAAATATTTTATTAATTAATTAATTATTTAATTTAAGGCTTAACCTAATTTAATTTTTTTTTAATCCAAAAATAACCAAAAAAAAATATTTTCTTTCAAAAAGGGTAAAACCCTAAAAAACTCGCCCAATTTAATTTCTCGCACGCGATCCATTTATGATATTGATGTAATTGTTTCCCGGAATGTAATAGTTTTAATAGGACTTTAATTATTTTATCGCTTTATTTATTTTCCGCGTTTTTAATTTCAAGGGTTGTTTTTGGCGATGTAAATACCCGACGCCTTGTAATAGTTTAGATTTAATTTCCGCAATTTAAAAATTCCGCAACTTATTAACTGTTAGATGTTTGGATAATAGGGAATGCATGACAAGATCAAATCTTTAACCTAAAATCAACATAGCTCACCCATGACATGTACAAAGATAAAATTAACCGAAACAACAGACTCGCACATGCACACTCTTAGGGTACACCTCGCTTGGTTGCCTTCGAACATGGTAATTGAGTATAGGAAGTTTTAGAGGTCGCCCTCTCGTCCAAAGATCATAGTTGCCTCGAAACGGTTGCCTCAGAAAAATGATCTAAGACATTAGGGTTACCGCTAAGACGTCCTAACATTGCTTTAGTGACCACACGTCCCTTAATCAAATTGACCCTTAAAACTCCAACGACGATGCTACCTACTCATCAATAGTGGGATAGCATTGTCTAAAGGACATTAGCACAAATTGATTCCTTTTTACGAGTAGGTACATGGTTCTTAAGTACTTGCTCTTTCTAAAACAAAACAAAACTTTTCGCACTTACACCTTTCAAACAAAAACTCTTTTCAAACCCACAAACACAAAGAAAAGCAAATTTTGAAAACACTTTGAGCAAGTACCTAAGAGCCCGTGGATAACCACGGATAGAAAGGGTGCTAACACCTTCCCTTTCTATAATCTACCCCCCAGACCCGAGAAACATCTCGAAAAATGAATTTTTCTGTGCTTTTTTCCTTTCCTTGTTGGATAAAATAAAAGACGGTGGTGACTCTTGCTTACCACGACATTTTGCAAAAACAAACGCAAAACGCGAACCAGCATTCAAAAAACAGTCAGTTCTTTCCCACCGTATCATAGAACTGGCGACTCTGCTGGGGATGTTAATAAGTGGGGTGTACCTTAGGATTAGATCATTGTGTTTTCAATTGTTTGCTTTGTATGGTTTATCTTTGTGGGCTTGTATTGGAGTTACTATTGATCCTAACCCGGATCTGGGGGATACCCTTTAGGTAAGTAGCAATAAACTGTGAGGGAACTGTACGGCGTAGACCGATACAGTTGAAGCAGTAGCTACATTGGTGTGGCACCTTAGTGTGTACCGATATCCCTTGTGTTGGAACGAGGAGAATATGGGTCTTCTAAGGGGTCATTAAGCACAAACTAACCTTAGAACCTTTAAATTGACCAACCTCGCCATAGAACAGTAGCAGTATGCTACACTCATTGAGACTAAACTCTCGCGATGATTCCGGCCGCAAGAAAAGGTTGCTAAACTGGAATTATGACCGATCAAGGGTAGTTATGGATATTGAGATCCTCTAGAACCCGGTTACTATTTTTATGACAGGTTTGAACCAACTGAACTAAAAGAGGATAGTACCTAAGCTCCTTGCCATCCTGAAATCTAAGGGCTCTCTGTGTGACTTATGTGCCTTTACCATGTTTGCCATTTGTGGATACTTGTGGTGTGCTTACTATCATGACATCATGACATCATAACATTGTATACATCTTGCATTGGACTAACCTATTTCAAAGACAGGAGGGATTCATCTTTGTTTTGTTTTGTAGGTCATCATGATGCCCATGCGTAGGAATACCATCCAGATCAACTTTGTCCAAGTTCCCACCATGCTTAAAGAGTTGGTTGCAAAGATGCCTGATACTACCTCATTCATCAGAGGACATGGTTATCTTCTCAGTTTGGTTACCTCCAAATTGGACAAGCAGATGATGAGTGTCCTGGTCCAATTCTATGATCCGCTGTACCATTTCTTTACTTTCCAGGACTACCAGCTGGTCCCCACCTTAGAAGAGTTCTCTGAGCTGCTCGGTATCTCTATTCTGGAGCAGACCCCGTTTACTGGTTGGGAAAAGACTCTTAGGCCCGAAGATATTGCCGCAGCCCTTCGTATGACCAAAGAGGAGGTAATGGCTAATTGGGAGACTAGAAGTGGAGCAAAGGGCTTTCTGACTAAGTTCTTGGTTGGTAAGGCTAACTATTTCTGGGATAGTCTAGACTTCAAGGCATTCGAGGATATTCTGGCTCTTATGATATATGGCTTGGTATTGTTTCTGAATCCTGACTCCTTTGTTGATGTGAATGCGGTAAAGATCTTCATCTCTCGAAATCATGTACCCACTCTCTTAGGTGACATCCTTCATCAGCTCTATGCTCGTATTGCCCAAAAGCGGGGAACCTTGATGTGCTGTGTTCCATTATTGGCAAGGTGGTTTATTTCGCACCTTCCCAAATCAGTACTGAAGAACAAAGAAGGCATGGGCTGGGCCTATAGGGTTATGTCTCTCTCACATAATGACATTATCTGGACTCTCAAGGGTATGGACGAGGTGGCTATCATTGATCGATGTGGGGAGTACCCTAATGTTCCACTGATAGGAACCTGTGGAGGAATTTCTTACAATCCGTGATTGGCCTTACGTCAGTTTGGGAGAGCCAGAAGAGAAGGACCTCATGAGCTGCTAATGCCTAGTATCATCTTTGATTTTCAAGGGGATAGCGACGAGTAGCGTCGCAAATTCATAAGGGCTTGGGATAGAGTTCACCAATCTGATCCACTTGAGTTGGGCCCAAAGACTTCACTTCCGATGGAGCCGTATCTCAGATGGGTCCGTATCCGTGCCCAAAAGCTGGGTATGCCATATGAAGCTGTCCGGTCTATCATTGTTGAAGTTGCTAATGAAGAAGGGGTTCTGCCAACCATCCTCCATCCTCATATGCCCACTGAAATTGGGGCACTGAAAAGGTCTTGGATACAGCTGAGAGAGGAACGGGATTCTTACCGGGAGAAGTTCAACGAGCAAGAGCAAAAGATCTAGAAGTTGACTAGGCAGCTGGAGAACGGGCGGATTCTCAATGACTATGTCCGCATTGAGAAGAAGATACCATGGGAGCACTGACTGTCCTTTGATGATTTCCTTTCCAGTTTTTATTTACTTTTCAATATTTCCTTTCTTGTAACGCCTTAAAGGAATCAGTTGAACAATTTGAATTCTAAAGTTTATCTAATAAAGTGTGTTTCCTTTCTGGTTTACAAATTTGAATCTCTCGATTGTCTTTGAAATCATGTCATACGCATTTCATCCCATGCACTTCATAAACAGGTACCCGTTACAGGTCTCTTATCTTCTTCGCTGTTTATTTCAGCACTCATCATGTCTGCTGAACCATCAACTGAGCAAGCAATCAAGGCCCTACAGGCCCATAATGCCCAATTCCAAGAGCTGTTCATGAATCTATCTAAGGGTCAGCAAGATCTGAAGACCCTGATTCTGAAAGAGAAGAAGAAGAAGAAGAAGAGGACAATCCTGTTTAACTTAGGGCACAGGTTTGGAAACAGGCTACAGAATGAAGTTGATTTGACCACCTCATCTGGAGGAAAGGACAGTTAGGAAGAAAGGAGGGCTCCTATGTTAGAACAAAGTTTGAATCTACTACCCTATATTTAAGTTTTGATGATAACAAAGTGAAAAGATATAGTATTTATAAATTTCATGTATGAACTATCTGCTGCCTAAAATTATTATGTTCTGACTTGCAGATACTCTGATTGAAATAAGCAAGATCACATCTATTCAGCATCAGAACTTGATTTCAGACACCAGCATCAGAAGTTGCTACATCAGAACGTTAAAATCAGATGATCAACTCACGTACATGTTGAAGCCTGATGAACATGACTGTGCTCAACACTCTGATACAGAAACGCAATAATTCATCAGCAGCGAAGCAGAATCAGAATGAGCCAAGCCAGAACTTGCATTAAGTAAGAAACGGTACTGTGCATTGAAAGCAAATTAATTCCAACAGCCTCATTCCAGACAAGATCTGCTCAATAAGGAAAGCTTGTTATTAGCATTGAATCAAGAATATTGCATCCAACGTTCATCATCTCAGTGCTATATAAACAAGGCTTCGAAGATTGAAATGGTTAATGCTCTCCAAATCTCTACACGCACAAAAGCTAAACCATAATCTTTGTTTGCTCAGTTTTGCTAAACCACACACTCTGATATTCCATTACTATTTAGCAATCTAGTTTCTAAGCTTCAGTTTGTGTATACATCACAGTTGTGATACAGTTTTGTAGAAAACATCCACACACATTGCTTTATCTCTTTGTAAGAAAGTGTTACCTTGACAAACCGGGTTGTGGTTTGAATCAAGAAGGCTTTAGCAGTTGTTAAAGCAGTCTGTAATATTCAGTTGAATATAGTGGATTAAGACCTCGTTGGAGAGAGGCGAAATCACCTTGACGGGTGGACTGGAGTAGTTTGAGATCAAACGAACCAGGATAAAAATATCTTGTTCATTGCATTAGATTTCAGTTTTACAATTCAACCCCCCCTTCTTGTGTTTTTCACCACTTCAATTGGCATCAGAGCGCCTGGTTCTGAGCTAAAACACTTAACCGTGTCAGTACAAGATCCAGCGTCAGAAAAACACAATGGCAGGAAACAATTCTCACATCAGCAATGACAACAATGAGGACAGAGACAGATTCAGTGGCAAACCTCCAGTCTTTGATGGAGAAAACTTTGATTACTGGAAAGACAGAATTGAAAGCTTCTTTCTGGCACATGATGCTGATCTGTGGGATATGGTGACAGATGGATACACGCACCCTGTGAATGCAAGTGGTCATAAGATTGATAGAAAAGCAATGTCTGATCAACAAAAGCGTGACTTCAAGAATCACCACAAGGCCAGAACCATCCTCCTCAGTGCCATCTCCTATACTGAGTATGAAAAGATCTCCAACAGAGACACAGCAAAGAATATTTTTGATTCTCTCAGAATGACGCATGAGGGCAACGTTCAGGTCAAAGAAACAAAAGCTCTGGCGCTCATTCAGAAGTATGAGGCGTTCAAAATGGAAGAATCTGAATCCATTGAAACTATGTTCTCTAGATTCCAGATTCTGGTAGCTGGTCTCAAAGTTCTGGACAAAGGATACTCTACTGCTGACCATGTCAAGAAAATCGTCAGAAGTTTACCCAAGCAGTGGAGGCCTATGGTTACTGCTCTGAAGCTAGCTAAAGATCTCAACAAAATCACTCTGGAGGAACTTATCAGCTCCCTCAGAAGTCATGAGATAGAGCTAGAAGCTGATGAGCCTCAGAAGCAAGGTAAGCCTTTAGCATTAAAATCTAACAGAAAATTTGAGTCTAAAGTTTTGCAGGCAGTTGAAGAAACATCTGATGGATCCTCATCAGAAGAAGACGAACTTTCCCTTCTCTCCAGAAGAGTAAATCAACTGTGGAAGCAAAGACAAAGGAAGTTCAGGAATCCCAGAAGATCTGATCAGAACGAGTCTTCTTCCAGATACAGAAGGACAGATTCCTCCTCTGGATACAGAAGATCTGAAGGCTCCTCCAGTAGCAAAAAGCCAAACACCAAAGACATCATCTGCTATGAGTGCAATGAGCAAGGACACTACAAGAGTGACTGCCCAAAGCTTCAGAGGGAAAAGCCCAAAAAGAAGTTTGGAAGAGAGAAGAAGAAAAGTCTCATGGCTACATGGGATGACTCTGACTCGTCTGAAGCTGACTCAGAATCAGATGATGAAAGGGCAAACATAGCTCTCATGGCTAACATCTCAGAAGATAGTGAAGCTTCTGAATCAGACTCAGAATCAGATACTGAAGAGGTATTTCCTAACTTTGCTGTTAACTTTACAAAGGCTGAACTTGCTGAAAGCCTTAATGAGATTCTGGAACGTTATCAGCAAATTAGAGCTAAATTCAGAGACCTGAAAAGGAATCTTGAATCTGACTCTAATAAGTCTGAGAGTCTCAAATTGGAAAATTCTGAGCTGAGAAATAAGATTTCAAAATTAGAAAACACTTTACAAAACTCTCAGAAGGAACCAATTTCTGAAACTCCCAGCAACGCTGATGAGATCATCAAGGAGTATGATCACAGTTTCCAGAAGTTCCTAGCTAAAAGCATAGATAGAAGCAGAATGGCTTCAATGATCTATGGAGTTAGCAGAAACGGAAGGAAAGGAATAGGATACCAAGGTAAGGTTCCTACACCAAAGAATGTCATGGACTTAACCATTAAACACACTCCTCTGAATTCACACTTTGTGTATGGTCACACACATGATATCAAATATACTAGCAGTAAGCACTCTGTGAAACCAAAATTCAACCAGAGTTTTGGTAAAACTAACAAATCAGGACCCAAGAAAATCTGGGTACCTAAGGATAAAATAATACATGTTGCAGATATCTTTAGCAGCAAGTCAGAAACACCAGTCATGGTACCTGGACTCTGGCTGCTCACGACACATGACAGGAAGAAGGCATATGTTCCAAAGCCTGGAACTTAAGCCTGGAGGCCACGTTGGCTTTGGAGGCAATCAGAGGGGAAGGATAATTGGCTCTGGAACTGTAGGTAATGGAAATCTTCCCTCTATTAATAATGTTCTGCTAGTAGATGGATTGATGCATAATCTGTTATCCATAAGTCAATTAAGTGATAACGGTTATGATATAATCTTTAATCAAAAATCATGTAAAGCTGTTAGTCAGAAAGATGGGACTATCCTGTTTAATGGTAAGAGGAAAAACAACATTTACAAAATCAAACTTTCTGAACTGAAGAGTCAGAATGTAAAATGTCTTCTGTCTGTTAACAACGAGCAGTGGATCTGGCACAGAAGATTGGGGCATGTTAGTATGAGAAGAATATCTCAGATTAACAAACTCAATCTGGTCAGAGGACTTCCTAATTTGAAGTTCAATTCAGATGCTCTGTGTGAAGCATGTCAGAAAGGCAAATTTGCTAAACCTTCTTTTAAATCCAAAAATGTTGTTTCTACCTCTAAGCCATTAGAACTTCTGCACATTGACTTATTTGGACCAGTTAAAACTGCTTCAGTCAGTGGTAAGAAGTATGGGTTAGTAATCGTAGATGACTATAGCAGATGGACATGGGTAAAGTTCTTAAGACACAAGGACGAGTCACACTCTGTGTTTGTTACCTTCTGTAACCAAGTTCAGAATGAAAAGGATCTTAGAATCGTTAAAGTCAGAAGTGATCATGGTGGAGAATTTGAAAATAAAGATTTTGAGTCATTCTTTAATGACAGAGGCATTCTGCATGATTTCTCTTGTCCTAGAACTCCCCAACAAAATGGAGTTGTAGAACGAAAGAACAGAACATTGCAAGAAATGGCCAGAACCATGATCAATGAGACAAACGTTGCTAAGACCTTCTGGGCAGAGGCAATAAACACAACGTGCTACATTCAGAATAGAATCTCAATAAGACCTATTCTGGAAAAGACTCCATATGAATTGTGGAAGAACGGAAAGCCCAACATTTCATATTTTCATCCATTTGGATGTACTTGCTTTATATTAAATACAAAGAATTATTTGAACAAGTTTGACTCTAAAGCACAGAAGTGTATTATGTTAGGATACTCTGAACGCTCAAGAGGGTACAGAGTATACAATACAGAAACACAGATTGTGGAAGAATCAATCAGTGTTCGTTTTGATGACAAGCTTGACTCTGAAAAGTAAAAGCAGAATGAAGTTTTTGCAGGTATAGAAATTGAATTTGCAGGTTCTGAAAACAAGTCATCAGAAGCTCTCAACACAGACATTCCTCCAACGTCTGAAAGGAGCACTGCTAGAAATCCTACAACAGCTGCTGATCAACCTCAGAAGAGATTACCCAGAAGCAGCTTGGATCACCTAGAAGAGACTATCCTAGGAAGAAAGGAAGATCCAATCAGAACAAGAGCAAGCTTCAGAAACTCTGAAGAAACACTTATGGGACTAGTGTCTCTGATTGAACCTTCTTCAATTGATGAAGCACTTCTGGATAAAGACTGGATTCTGGCAATGCAAGAAGAGCTGAACCAATTCACCAGAAACGACGTATGGGATCTCGTTCCCAGACCAAAAGGATTCAACGTCATTGGAACAAGATGGGTGTTCAGAAACAAGCTAAATGAACAAGGTGAAGTCATCAGAAACAAGGCACGACTGGTTGCACAAGGTTATAGTCAGCAAGAGGGGATAGACTATACAGAAACCTTTGCCCCAGTCGCCAGGTTAGAATCTATCAGACTTTTAATTTCATTTGTTGTTAATAGAGGCATCACTCTGTATCAGATGGATGTCAAAAGTGCATTCTTAAATGGTTATATAGAAGAAGAAGTTTATGTACACCAACCCCCAAGTTTTGAAAATACAAAACATCCATAACATGTTTTTAAATTAAAGAAGTCACTGTATGGTCTGAAACAAGCTCCCAGAGCTTGGTATGAAAGGCTAAGTAACTTTCTGCTGGAAAATGAATTCACCAGAGGGAAAGTGGACACTACTCTATTCTGTAAATCAGTTAAGAGTGACATCTTAGTCTGTCAAATTTATGTTGATGATATTATTTTTGGTTCTACTAATCCTTCTCTTGGAAGAAAATTTGCTAAGTGTATGCAGGAAGAATTTGAGATGAGCCTCATGGGGGAACTGAAATTCTTTCTAGGAATTCAGATCAATTAAACTCCAGAAGGAACTTACATTCATCAGAGCAAATACATCAGAGATCTTCTGAAGAAATTTGACCTCTCAGAATGTAAGCCATCAAAGATTCCAATGCATCCCACGTGCATTCTGGAAAGAGAAGAGGTAAGCAAAAGTGTAGAACAGAAAGTCTACAGAGGTATGATTGGTTCTCTCCTCTATCTGACTGCTTCAAGACCTGACATATTATTCAGTGTTTGTATCTGTGCTAGATTCCAATCAGATCCTAGAGAATCTCACTTAACAGCTGTTAAGCGAATTTTCAAGTATCTGAAAGGTACTACTAATCTGGGTTTGTTTTATAGAAAATCTAGTGATTACAGCTTAGTAGGCTACTGTGATGCTGTTTTTGCTGGAGACAGAGTGGAACGTAAAAGTACTTCTGGAAGCTGCCAGTTTCTGGGAGAAAATCTGATTTCTTGGTCCAGCAAAAGGCAATCAACAATTGCTCTGTCAACAGCAGAAGCTGAGTACATAGCAGCAGCAGGATGTAGCACACAGATGCTCTGGATGAAAAGTCAGCTTGAAGACTTCCAGATTTTTGAGAGTAACATTCCTATACTTTGTGATAATACTTCTGCTATTTGCTTAAGTAAGAATCCTATTTTACATTCTAGAGCTAAGCATATAGAAATAAAACATCACTTCATTAGGGACTATATTCAGAAAGGTATTTTGAACTTAAAATTTATAGATACAGACCATCAATGGGCTGATATCTTTACTAAACCCCTTTCAGAAGATAGGTTTAATTTCATTCTGAAACATCTCAGCATGAAAGTATGTCCAGAGTGAAAATGTTTTAATTCCATATATTTACCTTCAGAATGTAATTATTTTTCTGTGAACTTCTGATCAATCTCCTTTCAGAAAGATAGAACATGCAGATTGTATCAGATGCAAGTCTAAAGATCTGAGAGTCTAAAGCTCAAAGACAGACGTGCTGATCACTACATCAAACAAGTGTCATCCAATCATCAGCATATCTCTGAAGCAGAACGCGTGCACGCTTCTGAGAAGGCAAAGCGCTGATTGGGTGCATTGAGACACATGTCTGGTAACCGTTTTTAAGTATCTTTCTCAAATCCCCCAAAATCAGCAAGCATTTAATGAAAAGTAATCATGCTTTTAAATGGCAATCATGATTTTTCTCTCTCTTAAAAACGTTTATCTTTTCAAAATAGTTTTGAAAACTCTATTTAAGCACATTAATCTCTCATTCTTACTCTTTACGCTTTCTCACTAATACTCAAGCATTTTCTGCATATTTCTGTGTTCATCTCTTGCAACCTATTTTCCTCAGTTTATTCTCAAAACCCTTTTTAGTGTGAACATGGCAACCTCCAGCAGCGTTTCTGCAGGTACTCAGAAGAAAGCATCATCTGAGCAATATCAAGTGCCACTCAGAACTCTCCTCACACCAGTGAAGAATCTTGAAGTGCTTTCTGAGTTAATCATTGATTTTGAAAGCTTGAAGGAGAACGGTTTTGACCTAACTGAAGAAGTTAGGGCTCAAAAGTGGGAAAGGTATTTCGATAGGTTGGTTGGACCAACATTCCCAATGCTGGTCAAGGAATTTTGGATTCACGCCAAGGCTTCAACACATCTAGTCACCTCTTTTGTTATGGGGAAGAAAATTGTGATTACTGAAGATCTCATTGCAAGGCTAATCGGTCAAAGTGGTGGTGGCGTCCGTTGTGTGGACATGGCTGAAAGATGTGCTGATATAGGTGTGGTAGCTAACAGGATTTTCACTCTTGGGATGCCCAGCAGCAAGATTAAAGATCTGAAGGATCACTGCAGAGTGTGGGCTAAGATTATTCTGGGGTGCTTCAACCACAGGAAACCAACCAGTTCTCCTGATTACATAAATGTGGATCAGCAGTTTCTGATCTACTTTATTGATCAGAAGATAAAGATCAATCTGGCTCACTTCCTGTTCAACCACCTCAGAACAAGTGTGAAAGAAACAAGGGAAGAAGAAAGAACCAAGAGGGATTGGATACCTTTTGGAAGGTTGATATCAGATATTCTGACAGAGAATAGGCTGATTGAGCATCTGATAGAAGCTCAAGAGCTAAGCATTATTGAACCAACAATTGGGAAACCTCTGAACGCAAAGAACCTGAAAAAGATGAAGCTGATAGAGAATATTCAGAAGGAACCCAGAGCTACTCCCAGTGCTGATATCTCCAGCAGAAGAGTGCCTCTGAGTGACTTTCCGTTATTTTCTGAAATTGAATCCAAACCAGAAGTGATTCTCAGGTACTTGGATGCGTGCAAGGCAGATGGTACAGATCCAAAGCTGAATATCAGAGATCTGCATCAACCTCAACCAGAAGTGACTCTGAAGAAGACAAAGAAGAGGAAGGAGCCATCAGAAGGATCGTCTCAGCAGACTCCAAAGAAAAGAGGTATTTCATCTACTGCCCCTGTTTTTAATTCTTCTACTATTCCAACATCTATCCCTCCTCAAACCTCCCATAGAATCTCAATTCCCATTCCTACCATAGATGAAACTGTACAAGAAGAAGACCCTTCTGAGGCATTAAAACTCAGAAGACCCAGAACCAAACACCCCAAACAACCAACAATTTCAACAACATCAGCACTTGACCAAGTGCTGTCTGATATTGATCAACATGCCTCTGATCAACCAAACCCTGAACCACAAAATATTCCTCCTCCACAACCAGAACAACAGCAATCTGCTGAAGAACCAGAACAACAACAACCAGAACCAGAACAACAACAACCACTCTCAGAAGAACCTCTGATCCCTGAGCAATCAGAGATTCCAACTCCCTCTCCCCAACCAGAAATTAATCCACCATCACCACAAACAGAGTTTCACCACTCTGAAACTCCTTCTCCTCACCAGTCTGAACCTCATTCACCTCAACCATCACCACTGGCAATCCAGCTGCCATGTGGAACAACTGTTATCATGCCCCAGTTACCATCCTCATCAGAATCGACACCACCAAATACTCCCAAAACACCACCCACTCCAATCGAAATATCTGACTCTGATACTCCTTCTCCAAAACAAACAGCTGCTCAGAAAACCTCTGAAAACCCCAACAGGACTTTCATAGACTTAACCAGTCTTGACCGTCTTGCTGATCTGAAACACAAAATTGCCATCCCAAAACCAAAGCAACCAGATGTTGGCTCTGGTATTTTGAATTTTGAAACAGGTGTGCTGCAATGGATTGCTTCTTTGAAGCAAGTCTGTCCTGGACTGATTGACCCAGCTGCTTCTGATCAGCTCTGGTCACAATTCAGACTTTGGGTACGTGCTGAAGCCCTCAAGTTGCAGGATATCAACTATGAGCAGGCACAACAAAATTTCAGCAAGCTTCTGAATGAAGTTGGAAGTCAGCTCCTGAAAGAAGACGTGCTCCCTCTGGACATTAAACCTTGGTCTGAGAAACAGCAAGCTGCAAAGGTGCAACCATCAGAAGAAGACAAGACCATTCAGGCTGAAGAAAGTCAAGCAGAGGATGTTGCTGAAAGTTCTGAGAAGCCTCCTCCTTCTGATGCTTCTCAAGCTGCCTTGGACAGGCAGACTCTGGAAGAATTAAGGCTGAATGACATGCGTCTGCAGCAGCGGATGGATGAAAGCGATCAGAAGATGAAAGAGAGAATGGATGTGCAGGACAGCAAGATTGACACTGTTGTCAGCATGGTGCATAAGCAGAATGAGACTGCTGAAAAGATCCAAGCCATGCTGGAGAACCTGTTCACACGCTTGCCTCCTCAACCTTAGTCTTTTTTTCATGCATGACCTTTTCATGTTTTCCTTGATTTTCTGATGCACTGATTGATTATGTTTTGTAATATTTTCTTGTTTTGATTCTGAACTATCTTAATATGATTAGTTTTTCTCTGATCTTAATTGTTTTAGCACATCACCAACACTTTTTGATTGCTGACAAAAAGGGGGAGAACAAGAAATGATATTTTAATCAATAACGGGCTAACCAGACAGAAATTCTCAAACATTCTAACTCTATTACTTGAAATGTTTTTTTTCTGTTTTTCTTTAAGTCTACAGGCACAAGGAAGCTCTTGGACACTCTGAAGACTAGAAGTTCTGCTCTGATCACTATGAAGCTCTGATCCGTTCTAATATTCTGATCCAAAGCAAAGCTCTGACAAGATAAGCTCTGAAGCTCTGCTCTGACATAAAGCTTCTGATAAGTCAAAGACTCTGATACTCTGATGTTCAAAGAAAGGCAAAAAGATCTGATCCTGAAGAACACGTACAATCAAAGGGAAGTAATAAACTCAGGGGGAGTATCTCTGTACTCCTTATTCTTTTGCTTCTTATTCTGATACATATTCCAGATACCTTTTCACGTCATTTTCATTTAAAATATCTAGTTTTTGTCATCATCAAAAAGGGGGAGATTGTTAGAACAAAGTTTGAATCTACTACCCTATATTTAAGTTTTGATGATAACAAAGTGAAAAGATATAGTATTTATAAATTTCATGTATGAACTATCTGCTGCCTAAAATTATTATGTTCTGACTTGCAGATACTCTGATTGAAATAAGCAAGATCACATCTATTCAGCATCAGAACTTGATTTCAGACACCAGCATCAGAAGTTGCTACATCAGAACGTTAAAATCAGATGATCAACTCACGTACATGCTGAAGCCTGATGAACAAACTGTGCTCAACACTCTGATACAGAAACGCAATAATTCATCAGCAGCGAAGCAGAATCAGAATGAGCCAAGCCAGAACTTGCATTAAGTAAGCAACGGTACTGTGCATTGAAAGCAAATTAATTCCAACGGCCTCATTCCAGACAAGATCTGCTCAATAAGGAAAGCTTGTTATTAGCATTGAATCAAGAATATTGCATCCAACGTTCATCATCTCAGTGCTATATAAACAAGGCTTCGAAGATTGAAATGGTTAATGCTCTCCAAATCTCTACACGCACAAAAGCTAAACCATAATCTTTGTTCGCTCAGTTTTGCTAAACCACACACTCTGATATTCCATTACTGTTTAGCAATCTAGTTTCTAAGCTTCAGTTTGTGTATACATCACAGTTGTGATACAGTTTTGTAGAAAACATCCACACACATTGCTTTATCTCTTTGTAAGAAAGTGTTACCTTGACAAACCGGGTTGTGGTTTGAATCAAGAAGGCTTTAGCAGTTGTTAAAGCAGTCTGTAATATTCAGTTGAATATAGTGGATTAAGACCTCGTTGGAGAGAGGCGAAATCACCTTGACGGGTGGACTGGAGTAGTTTGAGATCAAACGAACCAGGATAAAAATATCTTGTTCATTGCATTAGATTTCAGTTTTACAATTCAACCCCCCCTTCTTGTGTTTTTCACCACTTCAAGCCCTGTGGTCTCCGACAACGAGACAGATTTCGATGAAGACCAGTATCCTCCAGCCGAGGATAGATACAAGCAATTGGAAGACTGGTTGAGTGCTATGGAAGTTCAGAAAGTGCCTGGTCTGGACTTTGGTGATCTAGGTCTATCATCTGGGGTGGTGATTCCCCACAAATTCAAGGCACCAGCCTTTGCTAAGTATGACGGAGTTTCTTGTCCAAAGCTGAACCTCCGGTCATATGTAAGGAAGATTCAGCCTTACACTGCTGATAAGAACCTATGGATCCACTTCTTTCAAGACAGTCTCTCAGGGACTCAACTTGAGTGGTTTTATCAGTTAGACGGAGCCAGTATCCGCAGTTGGGAAGATTTGGCTACTGCTTTCTACAGGAAGTACCAGTACAACTCCAACCTCGCTCCCACGCATACCCAACTCCAGGGTATGTCAATGGGAACGGGTGAAGGTTTCAAATATTATGCTCAGAAGTGGAGGGACCTCGCCGGAAGAGTGCAACCACCCTTGGATGATCAGGAGCTTGCGGACATGTTTTTGGGGAGCTTGTCTGGTCCATTTTTCAATTATCTAATCGAAAGTTCTTCATCTGGGTTTACAAAGCTTATTTTAACTGGTTAAAGGATTGAGGCTGGTATTAAAGCAGGTAAGATAAAGAAGGGTGCTTCATCAAGCGCCGAGAAAAAGCCTTTCAAGAAGGAGTCCAGTGCTGTCTACAGTTCGAAAAGACAGAATAGACCTGAACACCGCCAAGTTGTTAATGCAGTTGTTATTTCAAGACCCGTCGGTGTTGCTCAACACAACAATCAACAAAAGGATGAGAGACCTCGAAGGCAATTCACCTGTCTCAACATGACCTTATCTCAGATTCTGCCACAGTTGCTAAAGACCAATCTGGTGATTCCAAGGGAAGCCCCAAAGAATCCAAATATAACGTCACCGAAGTATAACCCTAATGCCCGTTGTGCTTATCACTCTGATAGCCCAGGGCATAATATAGATGATTATTGGGTTTTTAAGAACAAGGTACAGGATTTGATTGATGCAAAAGAGATCGAGTTCGGAGCACCAGAAAAGCTTAAATAGGATGCAGGGGTGAATGTTATCGGGGATGACGATGATGAAGAGTTTGACATTGACAGCTGGATCTACCCAACTGCCGATGGTGGATTAAGCAACTGGACAGCGAAGGATTCTATGCCCGTTTAAGTTATCACCCAATAATGAAACTTTTTGTTTTGAATTTGTAACAGACAATGTTTTAAACTTTATGGCCCGGTGTCTTACCCGGGGCACTGTGGCTTCTTTTGTGAGGGTTTTTGTGTGTCATCTACATATATCATTAATAAAAGCATTGGACGTTTTCTTGCATTTCAAATTTTGTGATCCTTGTTTTTCTTTATTATAGATTGCAAAACAACCATTTTACACACACTCACATATACAGGTCTACATCCACTCTGGATCTTGCTAGAAACGACTATGCTACTGCCCGTTATGACTTCGAAAATCTGATCAACTTAGACGAAGACGAAGGTGAAGATGATTGTGAAGTTCCTGGTGAACTTGCAAGATTGTTACTTCAGGAGGAGAGGGTTATTCAGCCGCACAAAGAGCCGGTGGAAACAGTGAATCTGGGTACAGAGGAAGACAAAAAGGAAGTCAAGATTGGTGGAAATCTGGAGCATAGTGTGAAGCAACGATTGATTCAGATTCTGCATGACTATGTTGAGATCTTTGCCTGGTCTTATGAAGATATGCCTGGTTTGGATACTGATATTATGGTTCATCACCTGCCTACCAAGGAAGACTGTCCTCCAGTGAAACAGAAGGTCCGTCGAATGCGTCCAGAAATGTCTGAGAAAATCAAGGCTGAAGTTATGAAATAGTTTGACGCCGGTTTTCTAGCAGTTACTACTTACCCTCAGTGGGTGGCCAATGTGGTTCCCGTGCCGAAGAAGGATAGTAAGGTCCAAATGTGTGTTGACTATAGGGATTTGAACAGGGCGAGCCCCAAGGATGATTTCCCTCTACCTCATATCGATGTTCTGGTTGACAACACCGCTCAGCATAAAGTCTTCTCCTTTATGGATGGCTTCTCCGGTTATAATCAGATTAAAATGGCTCCCAAAGACATGGAGAAGACGACCTTTGTTACTCAGTGGGGTACCTTTTGCAACAAGGTCATGCCTTTTGGACTGAAAAATGTTGGGGCAACGTATCAGCGTGCCATGGTTTCTTTGTTTCATGACATGATCCATCATGAGATTGAAGTATACGTCGATGATATGATTGCAAGATCTCAAACAGAGGAAGAACACCTTGACCATCTGTAGAAGCTGTGTGATAGGTTGAAGTTGTACAAGCTAAGGTTAAACCCGAACAAGTGCACCTTCGGGGTGAGATCTGGTAAACTGTCGGACTTCGTCGTAAGCGATAAAGGTATTCAAGTAGATCCTACAAAGGTGAAGGCTATACAGGAAATTCCAGCTCCCAAAACAGAGAAAGAAGTCAGAGGCTTTCTAGGACGACTAAACTACATTGCCCGATTCATCTTGCACCTGACTGCTACTTGTGAGCCAATCTTTAAGCTGCTGAAGAAAGATAAAGTAGTACGTTGGAACGATGAATGCCATACCTCTTTCGAAAGGATCAAAGAGTATCTCCAGGAGCCACCTATTCTAATGCCTCCAGTTGAAGGGAGACCTTTGATCTTATACTTGACAGTACTCGACAACTCAATAGGGTGTGTGTTGGGTCAACATGACGAGTCTGGCCGAAAAGAGCATGCTATTTATTATCTTAGCAAAAAGTTTACCGACTGCGAGACCCGATACTCGTTGCTCGAGAAAACTTGATGCGCTTTGGCATGGGCTGCTCGCCGGCTGAGACAGTATATGTTGACTCACACTACTCTGTTGATATCAAAGATGGACCCAATCAAATATATCTTCTAAAAGCCCGCTTTGTCCGGAAGAATAACGAGATGGCAGATGATATTGACTGAGTATGACATCCAGTATACGACCCAAAAGGCAATCAAGGGAAGTGTGTTGGCAGACCATTTGGCACATCAGGCAGTAGATGATTACCAGTCTATGAACTTTGAATTTCCGTACGAGAATATCATGTTGGTAACTGATTGTGTGACACCTGGACCGGATGAAGGACCTGAGGAAGGATCCCGATGGTCTATGTACTTTTATGGATCTTCAAACGCTTTGGGTAATGGCATTGGCGCCGTGATCATATCTTCTAAAGGCTCTCATACTCTGTTCACCGCCCGACTTTGTTTCAACTGCACCAACAACATGGCGGAGAATGAAGCATGCATCATGGGTCTTCGAGCAGCAATGACCTAAGGATTAAGTTTCTAAGTGTCTTCGGAGATTCCGCTCTCATGATCAGTCAGATCAAAGGCGAGTGGGATATGAAACAACCAAATCTTATTCCTTACAAGGAGTATGTGTTGACATTGCTTCCCCACTTCGAGGAGATAACCTTTGAGCACTTCCCTAGAGAGGAGAATCAGTGGGCGTACGCGCTAGCTACGATGTCTTCTATGTTCAAAGTCAATTGGGACAATGAAGCTCCCCGGATTATCATTGAAAGATTGGACGAACCTGCACATTGCTGTGATATCAAGACTGAAGAGGTAACAGAAAAACCCTGGTTTCATGAAGTAAAAAGGTATCTTGAAGCTCAGGAATACCCCGAGGGTGCATCTGTTAATGACAAGAAGTTTATGAGGAGGTTCGCAGCAAAGTTCTTCATCAGCAATGACATTCTTTGCAAGCATAACCATGATTCGACCTTACTGTGTTGTATGTATAAGAATGAAGCAGAAAGGATCATGGCGGAGTTACATGAAGGTACTTTCGGGACTCATTCTAGTGGACACACCATGGAAAAGAAAATCCTTCGGGCAGGATATTATTGGTCCACAATGGAAGCTGACTGTTATCAGCATTCTCGGACATGTCATAAGTGCCAAGTCTATGCTGATAAGTTGCACATACCTCAAGTTCCTCTGAACATCTTGACGGCTCCTTGGCCTTTTTCAATATGGGGCATTGATATGATCGACGAGATCACACCTACGGCATCTAACGGGCATCGTTTCATCCTGGTAGCAATTGATTACTTTACAAAGTGGGTTGAAGCAGCTTCCTTTGCTACCGTAACCAAGAACGTCGTGGCACGGTTCATTCGGCACAATCTGATTTGTCGATATGGTGTACCAGAGAGGATCATTAAAGATAATGGTACCAATCTCAACAACAAGATGATCACTGAGCTCTGCGAGCAATTCAAGATACAACATCACAACTCTTCACCCTACCGACCGAAGATGAATGGGGCTGTAGAAGCGGCTAATAAAAACATTAAGAAGATTGTGCAGAAGATGACGGTGACATACAAAGATTGGTACGAGATGTTACCATTTGCTCTTCATGGGTACCGTACCTCAGCACGGACGTCAACAGGGGCAACACCCTATTCCTTGGTATATGGTATAGAGGCAGTCTTTCCCATTGAAGTTCAGATACCCTCTCTTCGGATTATGAAGGATGCAGGTTTGAGCGAAGATGACTGGATCCAGACCCGGCTTGATCAACTGAATTTAATCGACAAAAAGAGACTTACTGCTATTTGTCATGGTCAAACATACCAAAAACGGATGATCAAGGCATTTAACAAGAAAGTTATACGACAAGAATATCAAGTTGGGGATCTGGTAATCAAGCGCATTATCTTACCTCAAGGTGATCCCAGGGGCAAGTGGACCCCTACTTACGAAGGGCCATTTGTGGTTAAGAACATTTTCTCAGGAGGAGCTATGATTCTAACCACCATGGATGGTGACGACCTTCCTCACCCCGTCAATGCAGACATAGTGAAAAGATACTACGCATAATCAAAGACCCGCTAGGTTGACTGACCTAGGCAAAAGTAAGGGCTTCCCGACGAACCAAAAGGGTTCGGGCAAAAATAAGTGATGAAAATAAAAAAAATCTGTACACTCGACAAGTCGAAAACCTGAAAAGGCGGCTTGGGCAAAAATGGGTATCCCGGTGGACCGAAAACCCGAAAGGGCGGTCCAGGCAAAAATTAGGGATCAAAGCGTAACACTATGTCTCATTGGATCACCTTGTGTCCAGACTTCGGTATCAACTATTAAGCTCGGACGGCACTAATCAATCTGATTCATCTTCAACCAGTAGCAAAGTGATGAGATGCTTGAGGACATAAGGGCAATAGCAGAGTTGGAACTCAGGGGGATTATTCACATATCTGTTTTGTTTTCTTTTCACAAATTGTATAAATTCTATTATTCGGCGGTGTTCTCTTACTAGGACGTCAGCCTCTTGTACAAAAATGCCTATTTACTGGCCAAACTTCAAATCAATACAAATTCATTTTCAAAGAAATTTCAAACTATTTTTCCTTTATCTGTTTTGTTTTGCAAAGAACGTCTAATGTTCATCTTTGATATATGCATTTGACATTAATTGCTGCTCATAAATATTTACATGCGAAACAAAAAGATGAATGACTGGTAATATCAGAAACAGGGGCCATAAGAAGTGTCCAAGTTGTGTAGCTGCTTTGTCCATCAGGTACAGGGTAAATTCATTTTAAGAACATGGTTAAGATATTTTCACTCCCCGCAGAATAAGACAGTAATGGTAGCTCTCTCCCAGCTGAGACTTGCAACTATGAACGAATCAACAATGCTCACCCCAAGTATAGTTAATCTACCATCAGCACTAAAGAGACTTGATATCCCCGGCAGTCTTAATATCCCCCAACAAAGTATAAGAATGTTCCCTGGCAGGATACAAGATACTCCCCAGTGGAGTCAATATTTCCCCAACACAGCCTAAAAAAGCTTCCCCAACAGAGTTGAAGCATCATCCCCAGTAGACTCTGGAAGTTAATCCCCAGCGGAGTACAGAATCTCCCCAGCCAAGTTGAAAAGATCATTCCCAGCAGAATTCAGAAGGTTATCCCCATAAGAGTCTAAAGGGTTATCCCCAGCAAGTTGCAACTAAAAGATCATCCCCAGTGAAGTTCTTTCCTTTCACAAATAGGAATTCAATCCTCAACAGATTCAGTATCACCAGCAACAGTAATCCATCCCCAGCAGAGTTTATCAGTGGAATCCCCAGCAGAGTTTATCGTTGAAATCCCCAGCGGAGTTTATCAGCGGAATCCCCAGCGGAGTTTATCATTAAAATCCTCAGCAGAGCATCTCTTCCCCACAGAGTAATCTCCTCATCAGTTTATTCCCCAATGGAGTTCTCTTCTCCTGCAGGTTTATTCTCGCAATTATCTTTGTTCACCATCCTCAGCGGAAACGAAGAATTCAACCCTTGTCTCCAGCAGCTATTCGGGATTTATTTTCCCCAGCTAAAACATTACATTTCCATACATCATGATACATGCATATACGCATCATACCATTCAATCTCGTTTATGTTGAGAACATCATTGCTTGATCCACATCATGCATTGCATATGACTGACCTTTTCCTTTCAGGAAAGATACAGTTAAATTTTCAAATAATGTGGAAGACCTCCTCTGGTCCAGTTAAATCAATTCCTAAAGATTTTTCTGATGCCGATCCAGTTGAAGTTGTTTCAAGACCTTGCCTGGTCCAGTTAAATCGATTCCTAAAGATTTTTCTGATGTCGATCCAGTCAAAGGCACCAAGACCTCCTCTGGTCCAGTTAAATCGATTCCTAAAGATTTTTATGATGCCAATCCAGTTGAAGTTATCCCAAGACCTTGTCTGGTCCAGTTAAATTGATTCCTAAAGATTTTTCTGATGTCGATCCAGTCAAAGGCACCAAGACCTCCTCTGGTCTAATTAAATCGATTCCTAAAGATTTTTCTGATGCCGATCCAGTTGAAGTTGTTTCAAAACCTTGCCTAGTCCAGTTAAATCGATTCCTAAAGATTTTTCTGATGCCGATCTAGTCAAAGGCCTTCTCTGGTCCAATCAAATCGATTCCTAAAGATTTTTCTAATGTCGATCCAGTTGAAGTTATCCCAAGACCTTGTCTGGTCCAGTTAAATCGATTCCTAAAGATATTTCTGATGCTGATCCAGTCAAAGGCACCAATACCTCCTCTGGTCCAGTTAAATCGATTCCTAAAGATTTTTCTGATGCCGATCCAGTTGAAGTTGTTTCAAGACCTTGACTGGTCCAGTTAAATCGATTCCTAAAGTTTTTTCTGATGCCGATCCAGTCAAAGGCCTTCTCTGGTCCAGTCAAATCGATTCCTAAAGATTTTTCTGATGCCAATCCAGTTGAAGTTATTAGACCTTGTCTGGTCCAGTTAAGTCGATTCCTAAATATTTTTCTGATGCTGATCCAGTCAAAGTTATTCCAAGACCTCCTCTGGTCTAGTTAAATCGATTCCTAAAGATTTTTCTGATGTTGATCCAGTTGAAGTTATCCCAAGACCTTGTCTGGTCCAGTTAAATCGATTCCTAAAGATTTTTCTGATGCCGATCCAGTCAAAGTTAATCCAATACCTTGTCTGGTCCAGTTAAATCGATTCCTAAAGATTTTCCTGATCCAGTCAGAGTTACTCCAAGACCTTGTCTGGTCCAATTAAATTGATTCCTAAAGATTTTTCTGATGACCGATCCAGTCAATGGCCTTCTCTGGTCCAGTCAAATCGATTCCTAAAGCTTTTTCTGATGCCGATCCATTTGAAGTTATTCCAAGACCTTGTCTGGTCCAGTTAAATCGATTCCTAAAGATTTTTCTGACTCTGATCCAGTCAAAGTTATTCCAAGACCTCCTCTGGTTCAGTCAGATCGCCAATAAGATCTCCCTGATTCGTATTCCAGTCGAAGTTCAGACCACCTGCCAACAGTCTCCAAATGGCATCTGTAAGCCCATTCCCGACATCACCAGGCTGATACTACATCATGCGAGTACAAATTTCTGGGCACTCTAGTGTTCAATCATCTTCCACCTTCGGATCACGAAAGGCCCGAAAGCCAATCTATATCCTCAGGTTTAAGAAAATTTAACAGGGGCAGCTGTTGTACCCCAAAATTTTACCTCCCATATTTCCCAAGACATTGCAAGAAAAGTCTCCAAGTGGCTCAAGATTGCTCAAGAGTTGGACAGTCAAGCTATCTCCTAAGGCAATCAATTCAAAATTAGGGTTTTGTGTTGCATCAAGGTCCTTACATACAAATGACCTCATGTGCTCCCCAATGTCTTAATATGTTATCAAGTTCTACCATGTCAAATTTCAAGCCTTGCAGAGGAAGTTTGGTCAGTCAATTGCTCAAAAGGTCCAAAAGTCGATTGTGCTAGGGCAAAAGTCAACTGTGACCTATAAACAGTCAAACTTCAAGATTTTTTGTCAAAATTCTCATTTTGAAGGATAATTCATCATTTGATCAAGGGTTTATCATGATTCATCAAGGATTGCTCAAAATTCATCAAGACTCAAAAGTTGCTAAATTAGGGTTTTGTAGGAAAAGTCAACTCAACTTTGACCAAGCATAACTTTCTAATACTTTATGAGAAATGACCCATCCAAAGCTCATTTTGAATAGGATCCAATTTCCTACAATCCATATTCATATCCCAAGATCAAAAAATACACTCACAAAAAGTTACAAATTTGGACATTATAGGTCATTTTTGAAAGTTAACAAAAACACCTTTTTTGCCAAAGCTTATAACTTGAGCATGGAATATCAAAATGAGATAAGACCAAAATTGTTGGTTAGAGGACATCTCAATATTTCTAAAAAGTCAAAGAAAACTTCAAAAAGTTCAAAATTAAAGGAGTTATGCATTGTTGAAGTTGGGCATTTTTCCAAATTTTGCCAAAAGTCAACTATCCCCAAAACTTCAAATTTTGCCAAATGGGCCCACTTTTTTCCACTTGATTTGATCTTGTCACACTAGACACGTGTCCTAGCTTCAGCCTTGTGTCCATTTATTAATTTTTCTATTTTATTTGATTTTAATTGAATTAATTCATTTTAAATCAATTTAAATCCAAATAAAATCTAAATATTGATCACTTGGTATCTTTTTTATTGATACAGGTCTTAATTATCATTATGGACATGGTCAAACTCGTATCAAGCCATATCATGCACAAAATATTAGTTTTTGGACAAATTTGGAAGCTTTTTAATGGTGAATCAAATCACATCTTCAAGCATCAATGCACAAAGATTCAATCCATAAAACTTGACCTAATGCATTGCTTTATACATACACAAGTGAGAGGCACGAGTTTCAGGACCTAGAGGCTGCTAAATCACAAGAACAAAACTTGAGAAAATTGCAAAAAAAGCTTGAAACTGAAAACCTTCTTAGAGGCCGATTCAAAGCAAAATCTCAACGCTATTCCACTGTTGGACATCCATTGAGTCTGTAGCAATCAAAAGCAGGGCCATTCACCTCCTCAAACACGTTGTAAGTCTCCCTAAACAGGACCCTGCATTTGAAATCGCAACCTCTCATTCTTGCATTTTTTTTTGATAAATCATGGACATATTCTTGATCCTTGTTCGATTTCTAAGCTTTCTGCAATATTGAATTGCATTTTCATGGCCTGTAACCCCCTAGCCGAATCTAGGGTTCTTGGATTGTTTTTTGGGCGTTTTCTCTACAGGTAAATTCAGGGCAAACAATGGACATGGATGAAATCAGGAGAGGAAGACGAACATGTCCATGGTCTTGGTTTGCATTTTCATAGCCTAGAACCAGTTTTAGGACGAACCTATGGATTTAGCTGCGGATATAAATCCGCAGGTAAATGTCCAGGTTCCAACGAAGAAGATGAAGACGTGGCTCTTCCTGGTTCGCTGTTTCAAACTTCGCGCGTTTTTGTTTTTAATCCCAACATATTAATTGTTTTTTCCTTATAATAATTGTTATCTATTACATTAACAAATGATGCATAGTGGTGTGGTGGTGAGCGCGTTGTTCAGTGACTCATGGGACCTGGGTTCGAATCCCAGGTCCCCAACATATTTGTTATATTTTTCTTTCAGATATTCCAGTACAAGACAAAACGCATGGTACATGATACACCATCACCTAATCATTTTCCAGATGGCCCCAGGCCAGATCTGGTGGTCAAGAATGAATGTCCATCATAAGACCTAGTCAATGCACACGCGTGGAATTACAAAAGTCAAAGCAGGCTTGCATAAATGGGCCTTGAAACTGCCAATCTCACCCCTGATCAGGCCCACACCCCCTTCGGTTATTTCTTTTTTTTTTCTTCTTTTCATTTTATTTATTTATTTATTTGTTTTATTAATTATTTTTATATTAACTAACCAGTGACATTTTTTCTTAATAAAATCAAAAAAACAAAAAATATATTTTACTTATTAAATTTAAATACAGCATTTTATTTTTGTAAATAAATACTAATTTAATTAATTTAGTTTAATTAGGTATAACTTGTAATATTTTTGCAATTATTAAAATTAATTTAGATAATTAGGTTTTATTAACTTTAATCAATTTATTTTTATTTCTTTAAATATCCAAATATCCAAATATCCAAAAATATTTTATTAATTAATTAATTATTTAATTTAAGGCTTAACCTAATTTAATTTCTTTTTAATCCAAAAATAACCAAAAAAAAAATCTTTTCTTTCAAAAAGGGTCAAAACCCTAAAAAACTCTCCCAATTTAATTTCTCGCACGCGATCCATTTATGATATTGATGTAATTATTTCCCGGAATGTAATAGTTTTAATAGGACTTTAATTATTTTATCGCTTTATTTATTTTCCGCATTTTTAATTTCAAGGGTTGTTTTTGGCGATGTAAATACCCGACGCCTTGTAATAGTTTAGATTTAATTTCCGCAATTTAAAAATTCCGCAACTTATTAATTGTTAGATGTTTGGATAATAGGGAATGCATGACAAGATCAAATCTTTAACCTAAAATCAACATAGCTCACCCATGACATGTAAAAAGATAAAATTTACCGAAACAACACACTCGCACATGCGCACTCTTAGGGTACACCTCGCTTGGTTGCCTTCGAATGTGGTCATTGAGTATAGGAAGTTTTAGAGGTCTCCCTCTCGTCCAAAGATCATAGTTGCCTCGAAACAGTTGCCTCGGAAAAATGATCGAAGACATTAGGGTTACCGCTAAGACGTCCTAACATTGCTTTAGTGACCACAAGTTCCTTAATCGAATTGACCCTTAAAACTCTAACAACGATTCTACCTACTCATCAATAGTGGGATAGAATTGTCTAAAGGACATTAGCACAGATTGATTCCTTTTTTCGAGTAGGTAGATGGTTCTTAAGTACTTGCTCTTTCTAAAACAAAACAAAACTTTTCGCACTTACACCTTTCAAACAAAAACTCTTTTCAAACCCACAAACACAAAGAAAAGAAAAATTTGAAAACACTTTGAGCAAGTACCTAAGAGCCCGTGGATAACCACAGATAGAAAGGGTGCTAACACCTTCCCTTTCTATAACCTACCCCCCGGACCCGAGAAACATCTCGAAAAAGGAATTTTTCTGTGCTTTTTTCCTTTCCTTGTTGGATAAAATAAAAGACAGTGGCGACTTTTGCTTACAGCGACATTTTGTGAAAACAAACGCAAAATGGGAACCAGCATTCCAAAAATAGTTAGTTCTTTCCCACCGTATCACACTTACCTTGATATCCTATTCCTTTTCTGCCATTCCTGCTAACTCCATAGCTCGTTGAAGCCATCTTGCTTATATCTATGTTTTTAGCCAGAAACTTCTGAAAGTTGTGATCATACTCTTTGATGATCTTATCCGCATTACTGGGAGTCTCTGAGGTTATTTCTTTCTGATTTTGTAAATCATTTTCTAATTTTAAAATATTTTCTTTTAACTCGGAATTCTATAATCTAAGACTCTCAGTCTTTTCAGAGTCAGAGACAATATCCCTTTTAAGGTTCTTGAATTTAACTCTGATTTGCTGATACCTTTCCAGAATTTCATCCAGACTTTCTGCAAGTTCAGCCTTAGTAAAATTAATAGTGAAATCAGGGAATACCTCTTCTGTGTCTAATTTTGAGTCTGAACCAGAAGCTTCACTGCCTTCTGTCACATTTGCCATGAGACCTATGTTGGCTCTTTCATCATCTGACTCTAAGTCAGCATCAGAAGTGTCTAAATCATCCCATGTTGCCATGAGGCTTTTCTTCTTCTCCTTGAAGGACTTCTTTTTGGGCTTCTCCTTCTGAAGCCTTGGACAATCACTTATGTAATTCCCTTGTTCATTGCACTCATAGCAGATGATGTCTTTGTTATTTGACTTTCTGTGTCGTGAAGAAGCTTCAGATCTTCTGTGTCTAGAGGAGGACTCAGACTTTTTGTATCTGGAGGAGGATTCATTTTGATTCTCTGATCTTCTCGGGTTTCTGAATTTACTTTATCTCTGCTTCCACAGTTGATTGACCCTTCTGGAGAAAAGAGACAATTCATCTTCTTCTGATGAGGATCCATCAGAGGTTTCTTCCATAGCCTGCAAAACCTTATAATTAGATTTTTTGTTAGATTTTAATGCTAGAGGCTTACCTTGCTTTTGAGGCTCATCTTCTTCTAGCTCTATCTCATGACTTCTGAGGGAGCTGACAAGTTCCTCCAGAGATATCTTGTTGAGATATTTAGCCAGCTTAAGTGAGGTGACCATTGGCCTCCATTACTTGGGTAGACTTCTGATGATCTTCTTTACGTAATCAGCAGTAGAATATCCTTTGTCAAGAACTTTCAGCTCAGCAACAAGAATCTGAAATCTTGAGAATATTGCTTCTATGATTTCACTGTCTTCCATCTTGAATGCTTCATATTTCTGAATGAGCGCAAGGGCCTTGGTTTCTTTTACTTGTATGTTGCCTTCATGCGTCATTCTCAGAGAGTCAAACATGTTTTTGGTTGTCTCTCTATTTGAGATTTTCTCATATTCTGAGTATGAGATAGCACTAAGAAGTATTTTTCTGGCTTTATGATGGTTTCTGAAATCACGTTTTTGCTGGTCAAACATCCTTTTTTTGTCTATCTTATGACCACTTTCATCCACTGGATGTGTGTATCCATCAATTACCATGTCCCATAGATCAACATCATGAGCCAGAAAGAAGCTCTCAATTCTTTCTTTCTAGTAGTCAAAATTTTCTCCATCAAAGACTGGAGGTTTGCCGCTGATTCTGTCTTTGTCCTCATGATAGTCATTGCTGATGTTTTGGCTTGGTCCCACCATAGTGTTTTTCTAAAGCTTGGATCTTGTACTGACACGGTTAAGTGTATGAACTCAGAACCAGACGCTCTAATGCCAATTGAAGAAGTGAAAAACACAAGAAGGGGGGTTGAATTGAAAATTAAAATCAAAAGTGCAGTAGACACGATATTTTTATCCTGGTTCGTTTCATCTCAAACTACTCCAATCCACCCGCCAAGGTGATTTCGCCTCTCTCTAACGAGGACTTAATTCACTAATCAAAACTGATTACAACACAACTTTGACAACTGCCAAAGTCTTCTTGAGTATAACCACAACCAGGTTTATCTCAAGGAAAACTAGCTTAATCACAATGAAATAATATACTGTGTACTGTTGTTTTTCCTTACAAAAACTGTATCACAACTGTGATATTTTACACAATTTTGAGCGTATATATGAATATGTAAGAATGCAGCATTTGAGAGGTATATTGCAGTAGTCGTCAAAATCGTAAACAATTTGTCCTCTAAGCTTGTTTATATAGGCATGGAAATCTTGTCCAATATAAAGCGTGATAATGGACATTCAATGTTGTTTCCATATTGAGAAGATTCTTGTCTGAATGAAGCCGTACCATATGATGTTGTATTGATTGAAAAGTAACGCTTCAGAACTTAGAATCTTGCATGCTGCAATTTCTTCAGAATATTGATGACTTAGAGATGTGAGGATCTGATGGTATATTAAACTTCTGTTCATAATCAAAGTATTCTTCACTTCAGCATAGATTCTGATCATCATTCTTCAGCGCAGATTCTGATTACCTCAGCTTGAAAGCTTTTGTAGCTTAATTTTTTATGTTGTTTCGGTCAGAACTTATGCATACGAAATAACACAAATTTAGAGTGCTTATTTGTTCTTTGTGTTTGTTATCATCAAAACTCTAATTAAGGGTTGTAGAATCAAACTATATTCTAATAATAGTACCTCTAAATCTATCCATGATCAAGAGAGTACACAAGATTTCAAGCCTTTACCCAAGAGATACAAGCCATTATCCAAAAAACTTGCCATTTAAGGTAAAAATTTACCATTGCTATTCTTGAAAAGCAAGCGTTTTGGTAAAAAGTTTATCTTGATCCCATACCTTGCTTACTTAAAATCACACTTCACCATGAATCAAGGAAACAATGTCTCTTCATCTAGCCACTCTTTGTACCATGCCTTGAAACCATGGAAAACTTTACATAAGTTGATATTTGCATTTCAACCAAAACCATAACTTGACAACTTGATAACTAATTCATATTATTACCTTTGAGTTTTCTCTTTAAATATAGAGCTCATTTTCACTTCAAAAGATCAATTCATAGCTCCAAAACACAATCTCTCTCAAACACCAAAATTTGCCCAAAAACCCCATTTTTGCAAGTTTTCATACCATAAACACTAAACTCCTAATTCTTGCAAGTTCTTTGCAAACAAACCATCCAAACACCTTTCATACACAATATAGAAGCTACTACAACCTTAAGTTTGCTTCTATAACCACCTAATCCATACTTCCATTTCTCACTTTTTGGGGGCACCTTGAGTTGGTTAGAAAGTTTGGGCTTGTTTCAAAGAAAAGTAAGCACATAAATAGCTTCATTAAGGTCCAAGGAAGCTAAGAGGATCACCCATTTGCTACTGTAATCACATTTAAAGAGGCAACAGACTCATTTCATTCAGTAAATTTTCTTAACTTTGAACTCATAGTTTAAGCTACCATTTGCACTCATTATTAATACATCTATGTTCATATGATTGGTGTGATCTGAAGTCCTATGAAAATAGGAATTGTTTGAGTTTGTATGTCATTTGATTTAACTTTGAAAAAATGCTAGATCTTCTGGCCTTACCAAAAATTCATGAGCTACAGTCTGTATTAATTTATGATGTTTACATTTTTGAAATCCTTGTGAAAAACTAAGCAACCTTGATCTTTACACGTTTGCATTTGGTTGAGAAATGAGTGAGTTTCCATTTTTGGAAGATGGAGGTTGAAGATGATGTGTTTTGAAAACCAGAAAAATCATAAATTTCACGCAGGAAATTGATTTCCTGAAACAGAGGAATCAATTTCCTTAACTATTTTTTTACCTGAAGCAGAGGGGAAATCGATTTCCCCATATCAAGGAATCAATTTCCATAGCAAATCTTATTTTCCAGCGCTTCTGTCTTAGGCTTGCAGCAAAGAGGAAATCGATTTCCCCATTTTAGAGAATCAATTTCCTGAGTCAAATTTCTAAAAATATTTTCTTTTCGTTGCTTGTTTGGCCACTTGATTCCAACACTTTTCTTCAACTTTAAACTTGATTTTAGATGAGCAAATCAACTCCTTTTGGCTTGATTTTTTTCATGCTACTTGATTTATGTGTGTACTTTGATAATATTTAAAAAATTATCAAAAATATGTTTTATTTTGTTTGTTTTATTAAAAATCCAAAAACATGTCTTTTATACTTTTATTTTAAAACTTTCTTGATGATTAATCCTACCATGCCATGTTTTGATCCTTTCTTGATAACATTATGTTTGTGTATATTCGTTACCTCACATGATTAATACTTGTGTCAAAATCCAAGGAAAAGAGATAAATTTTGTTGACTCTATAAGTCATGTGTATATGCATCCCCCTTTGTATAAAACCTTTGTGAATAATTATCTTATGTATATTCTTATACTCTAATAACATCTTGAACCCTAAAAATCAGTTTTCAAACTTTCACCACTTTCATATAAAAAACCTTGACCTTGTGTCATTGTATTTTCAAACTTTCTTTTTAATCAAATGCCCCAATATACTTAAGAATATTTAAACTCTTTCAAAAGACTAAAAGTGATTCAACCTCACTCAAAACTTTTTTCCACTTGGATTTTCAATTTAAAACCTTTTCTCAAAGAGATTACACATAAATCCTCTTTATAGTTGAGATATGATTCCCGTATCCCCATAGTAATTTTTGAAGTAAGTGTGATTATTTTCATATGAAGACGTTAGTTGGAAACTTCTTGATATTTATATCCAAGTTAGTAGCCCTTCCTTCATGATGATGCAAGATCCATCTTCTCATACTTGTGGTGGTATTAGTTGAGCTTTCTCTCTAAAAGATGATGAAATATCTCTTCTCCTAAAATCAACCACAATAAACCATTTTGTTATTTTTACTACGAACTACGAGGTTTTGATCCTTAATTGGTACGTAGGTATAAGACTTTGTATTTCCAAACAAAAATATCCTAAAATATATTTCTTTTCCCATCTCCACACTCATTTAACAAACAAACAATTTAAAACCAAAAACAGATATTATAAGTGGTTGCTATAGAGTACTATAGATACATAGGATGCTATACCTTCCCTTTGTATAACCAACCCACATAACTTGGATCTCTTCCTTTTGCTTTGCTTTTAGTCTTTTATACTTACATTGCATGTTAAATAATAGGGTTTCAATCTTTTCCCTTTTCCTTGAAAACAATAAAGTTTGGTGGTGACTTCTTAAGTCTTTGTGAGTCAAGTTCCTCAATAGCTTGGTCTCATTTATTTTTTACCGCGGAAAAAATGGTAACTTCACTGGGGATGAATGTATCCTTAAGAGGGTTAAACCTAGATTATTTTATTTGTTTTTTGTTATTATTGTTTGTTTATATGTGATGTTTTTCGGTTCCTTGGGTATTGGTGTTTTTGCAAAGGACAAATCCTACACCCGAATTAAAGTAACACTTAAGAATTAGGATGGTGGTATACTCAAAAGTTACATGACTAGATTAATCTTGACATAAGTATCATATGATATAACCAAACTCAATGGAGGCCTCCTTAGGGTGGTAATGCTAAAAAATCAGTTGTTAAAGCATTACTATTTTCAACCTGAGAGCCCGTGAAACTGACAAGTCATAGAGCCCATTTAACCATATTGGCCTTTAGAATGTAGTGTGGTGGCAATTCAAAAGTAGTCTTGAATTATTCATTACGCGATACAACGCATGGACGAGTTTTTCTTGAGAAAACTATTGGTACTCATAAGTAGTTGTGTAAATTAGTAATATCCAAAAGAAGAATCGTGACTCTAAAGGTACTCTTAGAACCTTGTTCTACACGTACAAATGAACCCATAGTACATATCTTGTGGGGTGATTCTTACTTTTGGCTCCATGCTCATGATGTTAAACCTTTGAACCATATTGCTGTGATCTTGTTTGTGATTGTTGCATAACCATGCATCCATACATCCATGAAACTCTTTTTCACTTGATTTTCAAGGAACTTAGAGGTATTTCTTTGTAAACATCATAAGTTTCATCAAACTCAATGGATCTTGGGTGTTGATGGGGTGAAAACCCTAGTCCACCAAAATGGATGATTGATTTTGATGATATCTTGATCAATGCCCTAATTCAATTTGAGATTTACTTCCTATATTCCTGCTTTGATGTTTATAGTTTAATATCCTGAGTTCCTTGAAAGTCAAATAAAAACCAACATTTTTATCATACATCATGTTGCATTTGGTCTTGCTTTTGAGAGTCTTCCAAGTGTCTTATCCTTTCCTCTTGGTCTCCAATAGTCAAGTTGCTTCATCAGTGCCACACTCATGCTAAGAGAAGATGGAAAACATTAAGCAAGAGATCTTTGAACTCTGCAAGGAGGTGATTACTTTGAAAGCTGGTATGAAGCACCTGACTACTCTGGTTGAAGCTTTGGTTATCGATCAAATCAATCCTCATATAAAGGAAGAAATTATGACAAAGGTAACGCTCACGGAAAAGGGTGCCCGAGGAGAACATTTTCCTAAGGATAGTGGTTCTGTCAGCGACATCAAGGTTTATGATAATGATCTCCTGAAGAGCGAGATGCAGGCTTTCAATGATATTCCACCAGTGAGGCAGAGGAAGAAAACCAGAAGAAGATATAATTACTATCAGTACCAACATGTGGCACCAGTGATCCATATGGTTAATCTAGTTCTTGCAGTTCCTACAGGTCCTGTTTATCATCCTCCTCATAGAACTCGTCAGCGATCATATCAGCAGAATAATCAAGGACAAACTCCAAAGAAGAGCATATTTGATCCCATTCTGATGAGTTACACCGAGTTGTTTCCAGCTTTGATGTAAATGGGATTGGCTCAGACTCAATCTTGACCAGTTATTCTAAAGGATCTCCCACCATGGTACAAAGTTGATGCCTACTATGCTTGCCACCAAGGAGCACTTGTCCATGATATCAAACACTATTATCCATTGATGATTGAAGTACAAAAATTGACTAGGGGTGGAATTCTGTCTTTTCAAGATGGATACCCGATTTCCAAAGAAGATCTTTTACTAAAACGTAAACACGATTGATAGAGGCCTTAAAGATTGAAGATAGTTCCTTCACCATAAGTATAAGCAGAGAGAACCTTCTAAGATTTTTAGCATCTTTACTGCTTTTTATGTGATCTTCCTTATTTGTTAATGCATTTGTTTTTGCATGTTTGAATTTGTTTTCCTTTGAATGATAATTATAATATAATGAACATGCTTTTCTTGAAGAAATCCATTTGTTTCACTCGTACTTATTTTAAATTGTTTTTCCTGCATTATGATACTAAATGTTACCAATCTTATTGCTTAGGCAGAAATTGAAGGGAGGATAATGATATGAAAATGCAAAGTTTCTAGTCGTATGCTTTTGAATAAAACCTTGCCGATGATGTACATGCATTGTTTCAAATCCATAAATACAGGAGATATAAGGAAGATAATCCTTTGTTAACCCCTTTTGAGCCTTGAAGTAGGAGTTTCTTTTTATACGAAAAAACCCTTTACATTTGACCTGGGGCAGGGTAGTTTTCAGTTAATTCGACCGAGTGTTAAAAATTCAAAAAAGGAATGTACTTTTGAAAAAACCACAATGACTATCCTTCACACGTCAAGAGGTTAAAGATACGTGAAACCACAATGGTTATCCCCCATCCATCAAGGAACGAGGAAGTCATTGCTTTCTCAACAGTTCTGGACAAGTCAATATCATACGATTTTTTCAAATCAATAAAAAGAAAGCAAAAGAAAAACCCTGCTAAGTCAACAACTTTAAGACAAGTGACTTAGGAAAAAATTAAGGCATCCCGCTAGACTATCAATTCAAAAGAACTTATATGGGCCAAAGTTAGGGAAAATAAAATGAAAATAAAAAGAAAATACATTACAAAGAAATGACTACAAAGAAAAGTCATCAGCAAAGAATAAATCTGTGTGACTACAAACAAGAAGACAAAAAGGACGATTGTTACTCCAAAATCTGCTTTGGTTTCCTAACCATTACAGAATCCTTCTTGAGAGATGAATACTCATGTTGAATTAACTTAACATAGGATTGGAGAATATCACAAATAATGGGTGGGCACCAATAAAATTTGGCCTTAAAAATCCTTTTTCTGAAAAACCATGAACGAGGCCACATTATAACCCTCAAAAGTCCTAATTGAAGTAGGGTTTGTTTTGAAACCATACTTCAACGAGATAGAGTTCCTGACTCCCATGAGTTTTTCTAAATATTTGTGTTGGTATCATATTGCTTTTTTTATATTTTATTTAAAAAAATCAATGTCACGTCCTAGCTAGTGATTTACTCACAGGGTTTTGCGACTTCTTTTCAATAAAATCTTCAAGACTTACATAAATGTTGCATTAGAATTTTCATTCTCAGGATAAAATTCTTCTGCTTGCAAACATTTGCTTGACATCAAAGAAGCTTGTATATGAACATTAGTGATGAGCTTAATCATTTTGAGGCTTGAATCTTTGTTGGGTAATTGGAGAATCATTTCAAAGAATGATCATATCCAGGGGCATGTTACCTGAATACCTTAAGCATGGGCATGTTGTTTTCCCATTTGATGCTTCCACAGTTTGTTCACCCTTATGGGGGCAAAGTTTGAGAACTCCATTATGCCAAGTACATACAATCTGGGGAAGTTACATCGAGATTCGACAAATCTCTCTAAGAGTTTGAAGATCCTAGGGCAGATTATTTCAAGTCCTTATTGTGTAAAGTCTCATTTTTAAATCATTCCATTAACCATGTAATTTGGGGGGAAATTTTGAAGACTATGTTGTGCCAAATACAGTCAATCTGGGGCAGTCACATCAAGATTCGACGAATCTCTCCAAGAGTTTGAAGGCACTGGGGTATTTTGGATGCCAGGGTTTCTGTAAAATCCTTTTAAGAATATTTCTTCTTATAAACCATGTAACTTGGGGCATTTGATAAATGAAGTTTATCCGTGAGAACTGTTGTCCATTTATGACGTGCATCATATTAGTTGTAATCTTGGGGCACCCAAAAATAGTTCCAAGGACAATCTAAATTCGTCACGGTATGTGATTTTCCTTGCAAATATTATCAGATGATGGTGTTCCCTGGTGATCCCAGTTAAGCCTTGATTCAAGTATCTCCAGTTGAGTGTGATTCTTCTCCCCATCAGATCTTTCTTTTCCTAGAAGTGAAGTTTGTGTTATTTTCCTCAATGCATTATTGATGTTAAAAGGTTTAATTTTGGGTTTTCTTCCATAAGAAGTATCCTTCTCTCCTAAGAGGATTTAAAGCCTTGTAGTAGGACTTTGCTCCGTCAAGTGGCCTTTGTTTACCTCTGTTAGTTCTCTTGTTTTAGGATTGACTTAATTTTTATAAAACAAATAATAGAAGCAATCATGTAATGTAGAATAGGGTGTATAAATCTTCTAAGAAGAACAGGTACAATAAGAAGTCCTATTACAATTTCAAACCATGTTGTGTTGAACTTTTTCAAAAACTGGAACAACATGTCGAAGAAGATGTCTTCGACATCGCGCCTGCTGGGCTGGATTAATGAGATTTGGTTTATTATTAATAGAGGCAGAATATTCAGGAGAATATTATGCATCCTATGAGGAGTATATTTAAAGGTCTAGAAAATTCAATCAGAAATTAAGGAGAATGAAGACTTTCTAAATAAGGATATTATTTAGGAAACTAAAGATTAAAGACCTTTCTTAGGGAAGACGTTTCTGCAGTTTGTTATAGTTTACTTGGAGTGATTGAAGGACCAAAACTAGTTGGGTAACAGGTTATAAATAGAAGGGTTGTAACCTAGAAAACTGATGGCTCAAGATGTAGAAGTCTAGGGTTTTCTCAAGGTAAGCCTTCCGGGTTGTGGGAAGGTTACCATGTTCACCTTAAAGTCTGTAGGTAAGAGGCGTATTGTTCTTGGAGGAAGCTTTGAAGTAACTCCAGGATATGTTAGGATCAAAGCTAACAAACAGTGGAGATTGGATTGGACACTTAACTAGGTTGTCCTGAAAGTGTGTCTTCCAAACTATCTATCTGTGTGATCAGAATCTTGATGAAGGGTCATCGATGCAGTGACTGAGGTGTTGAATGCTAGACATCATTGTGATGATTGGAAGTGGGATGTGGATATTCCATATCTAGGGAGGACCTAGGTATAAGGGTCATTGGGTAGTGATTAAGTGCGTAGATCGTCAACTGGTGTGTTGGCTATAGGGTCTACAAATTGATACTGCTGATAATGGACTTCATTCCTGGCTTGGTAGCCCCCAGATTAGGTATTGTTATACACCAAACTGGGTAAACGATTCTGGTGTGTTCTTTATCTTTTCAGTACTATTTTATCTTGTCTATGTGTTTATGTAGGATCAGATGTCTCGACATCCTTATAGGACATCTCAGTCTCTTGTACCAGAATTTCAATCTCTAGTGATAATTCCATCTTATTGAGATTAAACGAGTGCTTGGTTGTACCCTAGTGTTGTTTTCTCATCCCGATATTATCATTTAGCTCTTTTTCTGTTTTGTTAGCATATACATGACATTAATTCATTCACACTTACATCATTCATGCACATTCACATTTCTCGGTGTCCCTGAGTCGACTTACTATCGATTGTGTTTACCCCCCAAGTAATGAACTTCCCTACCCCATTAATGTCTTTGCTCTCCCCAATAGAATTTCGATCATAGTAAGAAATATGTGTATTCCCTCATGATTCCCCATTGAGTTTATTCCTCGTGGGAAGGTTTTGCTTTATTTTTTCCGTCCATCTCCAAATGGGATGAATCCCCAGTTGAGTTTATTCTTTATAAGGAAGAGTCTTATTTGACTGTCTCTCTCTAGTTTATCCCTGGATTGAGCCTTGTTTTTGACAAATAAGTTTTGATTGGATCTCTCTAGACATTAAACCCTAGATCAAGAATGCATTTATTTTGCATATCTCAAGACTTCCTCTCCATTTGAAGAAATTTACTCCACAAGATTAATGACTTGCACTTCTTTTGAAGACCCCCATGCAGATATTTTGTCTCCTCAGCAAGGACTTGATTGCAGTTCCCCAGTGTAATACAGCGGGAGAACTGACTTTTGGGTTTATGTTTTATCACAAATGTTGCGGATAGCAAGAGTCGCCATCGACTTTTCTTTTATCCAATAAAGGAAAGGGTGAAAAGAACAGGAAAGACCTTTGAGAATTTTCTTGAGTTCTACGGGTAGGTTTTGTAAAGGGAAGGTGTTAGCACCCTTTTCATCCGTAGTTATCAACGGGCTCTTAAATGCTAGCTCACTTTTTAAAAAATGCTTTGTGTTTGTGTATGTTTGAAAATATTTTGAAAAATTCCTAAGTGTGGCAATTTTGTAATGATTCTTGTATCATTTAGATGTATACAAAATGTTTTCTTTGAAAATATTTAGGAAAGAGAGCGTTGTTTTATGGCAAGTGTTTTGAAGATGCCAATGTAAGTAAATTTGCTTTATAATAACCCTTTTATCAATCCTCAAGAGTGTTTATAAAGTGTTTTGAAAGTAGTTGATTTGAAAGTGTGAGGTGTCAAAATTGTTTTAGTTTGTGAGCAAGCGATTACGAGTGATCTACCTACTCAATGGTATTTATTATTTTCTTCCTCCTTTAGATAGTACTATCCTACCATTAGTTAGTAGAAAGCCATATCATTGGATGTGAGAGACATGTGTGGGTCATCGTACAGTCATATAAGGAAACTTGTAAGACGCTTTAGCAATTGTCGTAAGGGACTAAGATCATTTAACGAAGGCAACATTGAATGGTCATTGAGGGACTATGATCTTTTAACCAAGGGTTTTTGCTAAAGAATTCTATGTTCGAGGGCCATGACTGTTTTTATTCGAGGTAACAAGGGAGGTTAACCTAGAGGTGCATGTGTGCGAAGTGTTTTGATTTCAAGTATTTGTCTTGAGATTAGGTTTTCTAATGATTTATATTAATCTTGCCATACAAACCCTAGTTACTAACAGTAATAAGGAAAGCAGTAAATTATGGAATTTAAATGTTCTACGCTATTACAAGGCTTCGGGAATGGGGGTACAAATTTATGAATGGGGATGAAAAACAGTAAATCCTAATTATCTATTACACACCATTGAGTAGTTACAATAATTGGGAAATAAAGCACGCGGAGGTTTGTAAAAATAAAGAAAGGAAAAAGATAAATGTTTTGTGATTTTTTTATGGAAAAAGGTTTGATGATTAACCTAATTATTTGATTGATTTTTATTAAGGAAAGTTTAGTAAACCTAAAGAAACTAAAGGAAATCTAATAAATAATAAAAAAAGTTCAATTAATTTAATTGATTAAAAAAGAAAGATAGTTTTGTTATCTTAAAACTAAATCTAAATTAATTTGAATTAAAAAAAAGAAAATTAATTGTTTAGGAAATATTTGTGATGTTTTATTTAGAAAAGTAGTTGAGTTATGAATCCTAATTCTAATAAAATAAAATCCAAGTGATTAAATAAATTAATTTTTATTTGTCAAAAATTAAATTAATTAATTAAAAACCTAAATCTCTTAAAAACTTCTAGTTCAAGCATGATAAAATTGTGTTCTTGGATATTTTAGAAAGCTTGAAACATTGTCTACAACTTTCATGTTGTGAGTTTTGACTAAATCAAATTGGAACTTAGTTAAAATTGGCCAAGAAGTTGAGATGAAAAACTGACCAAAACTTGTTGAAAATTTTTCTAAGTGTTAGATAAAAAATATCACAACTTCATGGGCTCATATCTCTTAATCCAATCACTTTTTAGAAATCAACCCTCATTGACAAAGTTGTAAAATTCATCAATCCCTACAAATTTCATGTTGAAATTTTTCTTTGAATCAAGTTTGATAGTTTTTAATATCTTGATGATTCTTGACTTTTGAATTCCAATGTTGACCAAAAGGTCAAAGTTTGACTTTTTGAGTGACTGTTGACTTTTCATCAATTGATTCAATTTCTTCAACTATCAATAAATTGCATATTTGGAAATGTCTTGAGCCATGTAATTAGGTCAAGATGTTGTATTTTAGCTCTTGAGATCATGCTTCAAGCCATTAGGTTATGCACTAGGCCAAAAGCCAATTATCAGTCATCTTCAATCAAAACCCTAATTTTGGCAATTTTTTACCTTTGATGATTTTAGGGCTTTCCATCGAGGAATAATGGTAAACCCTTGATCAAATGATGAATGTAACCTCAAAATATTGATGTTGACAAAAAAATCTTGAAGTCTGACTGCATGTTTGACCATAATTGACTTTTTACCCAATGTAGTTGATTTTCAGTCATCTGAGCCATTGACTGAGCAAACATGTGATGCAAGGCTTGAAACTTGTAATGAGCATTGTTGAGGACCTATTATGAACCATGAAAGTCATTTGAGACCTTTTCACACCAATCTTCTTTGAGAAGCACCAAACCCTAGTTGAAGACCTTGCTTAGGAGGTGGTTTTGATCAGTAAACTCTTAAGAATCCTTGAGCATTTGAGAATCTTAGAAGAATGCCTTGAAGAAAATGGGAGGGAAAATTTTGGGGTACAACACCCAGGAAGTTGAATTTTTCTCCCAGCAGCATTATTGCAATACTCTCAAAATTATTATCCGATAACAAGTAGTGGTCTCTTTATTTGAAAAGCTTGTGTGTCCTCGAATTTCCTTTTGGACAGAAAATGACAGTCTCTTTTTAGTAGTCAGTCAATTCCCAGAGAAGTTATCCCTAGATATCAATGTTGTTATTTACTTCAACAGATGGTTAGTATCTTTGATGTGATGGAGATAGTTCTTTTTAAAAACCCAATACATGTGGTTACCTTTTAAGAAGTTTGATGTTACCCCTTTCAAGTAGAAGACTTGATTAAAGAATAATATGAGACCCGTTCATCATGGGGAAGTTTATTGTTATCCTTGTCAGGTGGAAAACTTGATAAAGAAGAAGCCAAGACCCGTTCATCATGGGGAAGTTTATTGTTACCCTTTTCAGGTGGAAGACTTGATAAAGAAGAAGCATGTCATGGAATAAAGCTACCATAGCATGCTGATAAGTTGCCCCTACATTCTTCAACCCAAAAGGCATAACCTTGTAACAAAAAGTGCCCCATTGTGTGACGAATGTAGTTTTCTCCATGTCTTCAGGTGCCATCTTGATCTGATTATAACTCGAGAAACCATCCATGAAGGAGAATACCTTACGCTAAGCAGTGTTGTCGACCAGAACATCAATATGCGGAAGTGGGAAGTCGTCTTTGGGGCTCGCCCTATTCAGGTACCTGTAATCTACACACATACGTACCTTGGCATCTTTCTTTGGTACCAAAACAATATTAGCAACCCATTGGGGATATGACATCACTGCTAAGAACCCTGCATTGAATTGTTTTATAACCTCGACTTTGATCTTTTCCGACATTTCAGGATGCATCCGACAAACCTTCTGCTTAATCGGAGAATAACCCTCTTTCATCGGCAGACGATGAACCATCATATCAGTATCGAGCCCTGGCATGTCTTCATATGACCAATAAAATACCTCAACACAGCCGTGCAACATTCGAATCAATCTGTTCTTGACATTTCCCTCTAAGTTGGCACCTATCTTGACCTCTTTTCTGTCTGTCTCAGAACCCAAGTTTACCACTTTGACTAGATCCTCATGTGGTTGGATAGCCTTTTCTTCTTGTATTAAGAATCTGGCAAGTTCTCCAGGTATTTCACAATCTTCCTCACCTTCATCCTTGGCTTGGTAGATTGGATTTTCAAAGTCATAAACTACAATAGTAGAATTGTTATCAACGAGATCTAGAGTGGATGGGGATTTGCAATGTAATGTGTGGGTGTTTGTAAGAACGCATAACTATTTGAAAGTGAAATAAAGTATTTAAAAAAAAGACAGAGAGCATAAAATTTGAATATAAAACATCCAATGTTTTCATTAAATGAAAATGACATATGAAATGACAACTCTTAACAAATGGACCATTGTACCCCGGGCAAGACACAAGGTTTAAAGTCATTGTTTTAAAAGAAATTACATAACCAAATTTCTTAAAGCGATAAAAACAGAAATAACTATTACTCCTGGCTAAAGAAGATGGAGATAATGTCTTCTGCTTTCTAATTGTCGAGTCCATCACCAATGGTAGGGAATATCCAACTGTTAAAATCACCATAACTGTTAGCATCCACTATAGCATTGACTCTGTAGTTGCTAATACGGAATGGAGATCTTCCAGCACAAGCGCGACGAACAACCCTCTGACCCTCTACAGTAAAGCCTAAACCAAACTTATCTGATTTGTAGGGGATGCCAGGAAGCTGCCCCCAAACAGTACAACCACCTTATTTTATAGTTGCTTTGGCATCTTTCAAGGAATCCATCTTGTGCCAAACCCTGGTAGTCTTCGGAATGGCAGAAACATCTTCAACAACAGCAGGGGAAATCACTTCAAAATCTTGACAGGGAGTCTCGATAAATTCTCCATCCATCTCCACGTACCAGAATGAATTTAGGTGGTTGACCATGTACTCCTCCTCTCCGCAGACAGTAAAAATCTTCCCTTTCATAGGATACTTTAATTTCTGGTGCAAGGTGGAGGCAACAGCGCCTACCCCATGGATCCAGGGGCGTCCCAGTAGGCAAGAATAAGCTGGCCAGATGTCCATCACGTAGAAAGTGGACTCAAATATCTGTGAACCCACTTTGATCGGGAGGTCCACTTCTCCATGTACCATTATTTTGGACCTGTCAAAGGCTCGAACTATGATGTCACTGGGTTTCAGCACTACCCCTTCACAATCCAGTCTGTCAAGAGCGCCCTTAGGCAGAACACTTAGAGAAGAACCAGTATCAACTAACACATGGGCCAATGTAGTACCCTTGCATTCAATGGAGACGTACAGGGCCCTATTATGATTTTCCCCCTCCAGAGTCAGGTCAGCATCATAGAAACCTAATCCATTGTTATTCATCAAGCTAGCAACATAACTTCCAAATTGATCGGTAGAAATCTCTTGTGGTACATTAGCGTTTTTCAAAAGTTTCATTAAATCTTGTGCATGTGCTTAAGAACACAATAGTAAAGATAACATGGAGAACTTGGATGGGGTCTGCCCCAGATGCTCAACAATTTTGTAATCTCTTCTATGAATGATCTTCAAAACCTTTCCATTTCTTGTCCAGAGGTATCCTTGGTTATAGCTTCTTTTGGTGTCTCCGTCCCGGCAGGCTCTATCATTGGATTTTTACCTCGAGCTTCGGCAGTTATCTTAGTAACTGTAACTTGAATAGGTGGAGAGATTTCCAGAGAGAAAATCCTTACACTTCTAGTAATTTTACTGGTCCTCACAATATTATCAATATTGAGATCAGTCTCTTCATCATCTTCGTCAGACAACTCTTGTTTAACACCATGGTAATAAACGTCAGATCCATAATTCCATGGAATAGCCTTCTCCGAGGAATATGAGATGGGCCCAGGTTTTGTAATGATTAAAGGAGCAGATTTTGGATTGCTAGTAATCCTTATGGAACCCTTAGAAGTGATCTTGAAAGGAGTACCAGATATGACAGACAAATCTCGGCATAAATTCTCAGCATACAAAACTTTCTCAATTAAAACAATATGTTCATCCATCAGGCGTTGAATGCCTTTCTTCAGTAACTCACAGCCATTGGGTTGAACCGTGCAACAATAACATTCTTTAACACAACCCGGAAATAATCCGACTTGTAGCAAATTCTTCTTGATTATTGAGAGAGGAGTTACCACATCACTTACGAAAGTAACATACAAAACCTCTTCAATAGCACTTATGCCTTTGTCATGCTTTGGCATAGGAGCAGTAATCACGTTCAGAGTCTTAGGAGGGTCGAACTCAATTTACTTGTTATCAATCATATGTTGAATTTTTTTTCCAGGGCCCAACAATTGTTGGTGTTGTTCCCAGGACTGTTTATATGATAGGCACATCTTGCATTCAGATTGTACTTTGGAAAGGATGTGTTGGGATTAGGAGGAGGATCCTTGAGTGTTATGAAATCAGACTTTAACAAATGTTTCAAAGCTTGAGCCAATGACATATTAATCCTGGTGAATTGTCTCCTCGGAGTGTCTGACCTACACTGGTTTCCCTATTGTTGTTGTTGAAGAGGCGTCAGATTGGAGATTAACACCGCCCCCACTGACTGATGACGATCATTTTTACTATGGCTTTTTTTACCAAAGACAACATTAGTTTCCATTTTACCAATGAAGGGCTTCTTTACAGCATTAGAAGATGTAGCCATCAGAATCTTCCCACTCTTAATACCATGTTCAACTTATTCACCAGTCAAAATCAGCTCAGTAAACCCTGATGAAGAACTCCCAATCAGCAAATTAAAGAATGGGCCCGTCAGAGTGCCCATGAACATATCCACCAATTCCTGGCCAGTCAAAGGAGGTTGCACCCTTCCAAATAGGTCCCTCCATTTTTGTGCATACTCTTTGAACCCTTCACTTGAGCCCATGGACATGTTTTGCAACTATACACGAGTCGGCGCTAGGTCAACATTATATTGATATTGTTTGTAGAAAGCAGTAGCCAAGTCTTTCCATGTGTGAATGTTAGTTCCTTCTAGCTGGTAGAACCATTCAAGTTGAGTACCGGTAAACTTTCTTGAAAGAAATGGACCCATAATTTCTGGTCAGCAGTATGAGGTTAGATTTTTTTAACATACGACCTCAGATGAAGTTTGCGACAAGAAACCCCATTATATTTAGTAAAGATAGGGACTTTGAATTTGTGAAGGATGACCACCCCCGGGATCAGACTTAGCTCTCCAAAATCCAATCCAGGCACTTTTTGTATTTTCACAGCTTTGAGTCGGTCCTCCAACTACTTGTATTTGTCATCTACAGGAGGATACTGTTCATTATAGTAGTCTTCATCTTCGGAACCCTGATTATTTTTACCTTCACCCCTGACACTTCTGCCATCCTCCTATTGGTTGTCATCTTCCTCAGAGGAAACATATTGAACTGGTTGAGCATGACCTTTGAATCTTCTTTCAATGTTGAGGATAATGGCCCGCTTCTTAGTCTTCTTTTTTGTGGTGAGGAGCGCCATCATCTTGTGTTTCCCTTTGGCCAGATTCAGAAGAGTCTCTTGAAATTGTGCATGTTGAGTATAGAGATCTTTGACGGTTTGTTCGAGAGCCATCTTATCCTGAAATAAAAAGTAAATAGATGAGGAAACCTATATTGAGAAACCTGCTTATGAAATGATGCATGATATGTGGATGTAATGTTCTCAAGGATCTTAGGAGATTTAAATTTTCTAGCCAGGAGGAAATAGAAATAAATATTTCATTAATAAGTTTAAAATTATAACTGTCTTCTAGGCTTACAATGAAAAACAAAAGGGTCTCAAGGAGACAACAATATGAACTTCTAAACTCTAAGACTCAAGTCTCCCATGGACGCTTCCTCTTCGTGTCAATGTATGCATTAAGGCTTTGCTCCTCGTGAAGTTGCTTTGTAAGCTCTAACACATTCTTTTCACTTGCACAGAATTGAGCTTTAAAGGTTTCCCGTTCTTCCTTGATTTGAATCCATGACTTCTGCAATTCTTCGAGGTCAGTAGGCATGTCTAGGTGGAGGATAATGTGAGAAATGTCTCCTTCGACAACAAGCTCTAAGGTCACCGGTAGAACAGTTGGATATGGCATCATAAGGTCTTGAGCATGACTTCGTACCCATTTGAGATAGAGCTCCAAAGGGATAGAATTCTTGTGTCCTAAAGTTTTTCTATCAACCTTGTTTACCATGCCCTAAGCACGTATAAACCTTTGACGATAACCTTGAAGATCATTTTCATAGTTGAATATAATACCCTGGATAAGTGCGGCATGAGGACCATCTCTTAGAGCATAACCAAATTGTTGTAGAGCCAGAGAAGGGTTTTAAGTAATACCTCTCATAATGCTAAGCAGTGGAACATTAGGAAATTCCCCGCAACGGTCAATGATAGTAACATCTTCCAGAGGTCGGGAACACCAATAGATATTTGAATAAGAGAGAGATACATCATCCTTTGAGACTACCTCAAGCCTTGTTCATTCCTCAATACTGATCATGGAAGGTTATAAATAAACCACCTAGACAGCAAAGGTATGAAACACATAAGAGTCCCTCGCTTCCTCGTAGTACAAGTGTGACATGAATGAAAAATGTCTCTGAGCAAAGTAGGCACAAGGTTACGAGAAAGAAATATTTTGATGGCATTCACATCAATGAGTTGGTCTAGATTAGGGAACAACATCAAACCATAGATAAATAAAGCCAATATTTCTTCAAAATTTTGAAAACTCATAGCATCCAGAAACAACCGAGCCTTCTCTAACATAAATTTAGCGAGAAAACCCTTGACCCCACTTCTTGTTTTCCAATTTGATATAATGTCAGACCGCTTCAGATGTAAGGTTGCTACAATTTCTTCAGGTTGTGGATCTTTCTCTAAACCGGTAAAAGGTATTTGATTTAGAATAGGTACTCCCAGTAATTGAGAAAACTCCTTCATTGTGGGTATCAACTGATAATTGGTAAATGTGAAGCAGTGATGTGCAGGGTCAAAGAACTGGAATAGAACACTCATCATGTCTTCTTCAAAACCCGAGGTAACCAAACTGAGTATTCGACCATGCCTTTTGATGAATGGAGAACTTTCAGGAACCCTTGAGACTAACTTCTTAAGTTGAGAAGGTATCCTCACAAAACCGAATCGCATAGTGTTTCTGCAAGCGGAAGCCATAACCTACAACACATAACAAAGATAAATCCCTAGGTCCTTGAAATGGTTAGTGAAAATGATATGGCATGATGTCATGATGATATGATGTCCTGCTCGAAAAATTAATCAAACACAAAAAAAACACAAGGCCTTAGGTTTAAGCTTGCATGGAGTTTATAAGTAAGTACCCTCTTAAAGTTTTAGTTGGCTCAACCTGTCCTAAAAGAAGTAACCGGGTTCTAGGAATCTCAATATCACTGATCTTCCTCTCAGGCATTGTTTCAGCACAATCATCTAAATTGCGACCGAAATATCCCAAAAGTCCAATCTCAATAAGTGTAGCATCGAGTATCAACCAACTTCAATCTGCACCAAAGCCAGCTATGTCACTACTTCTAATGGCTAAGTTGTGTCAACTAAGGTTCTAATGTCAGTTAGTGCTTATGACACCACGCGGCAGCCCAGCATTCTCCTTGACTTACTCAAGGGACACCGACACTAAGAAATGTGTCACACTAACATAGCCATCGCTTCAACCATATCGGTATACGACGTACAATCTTCACGATCTATTGCCACTTACCTAAAATGCCCCCAGATTCGGGTATAGGATCCACACAAGAAATAAACCCAAGCATATCCCAAAATATAAAGCATACAAGGCAAACAAGCAAAGCAATAAATGTGATCTAGCTCTTAAGGTAACCCCACTTTTAGTTAATTCCTCAGCAGAGTTGCTAGTTCTCTAATACGGAGGGAGAACTAACTTTTGGGTTTACGTTTTACCGCAAATGATGTGGATAGCAAGAGTCTCCACTGACTTTTATTTTATCCAATAAAGAAAAGGGTGAAAAGAACAGGAAAGACCATTGATAATTTTCTTGAGTTCAGGGGGTAGGTTATGGAAAGGGAAGGTGTTAGTACCCTTTTCATCTGTAGTTATCCACGGGCTCTTAATTGCTAGTTCACTTTTTAAAAAATGCTTTGTGTTTGTGTATGTTTGAAAATATTTTGAAAAATTCCTAAGTGTGACAATTTTGTAATGATTCTTGTATCATTGAGAATGTATACAAAATTTTTTCTTTGAAAATATTTATGAAAGAGAGTTTTATTTTGTGGAAAGTGTTTTGAAGATGCCAATGTAAGGCAATTTGCTTAATAACCCTTGTATCATTCCTAAAGAGTGTTTATAAATTGTTTTGAAAGTAGTTGATTTGAAAGTGTGGGGTGTCAAAAAAAATTTAGTTTGTGAGCAAGCGATTACGAGTGATCTACCTACTTGTGATACGGTGAAAGAACTGACTTGAGGTTTCGCGTTTGTGTTCGCAAATGTTTCGGTTTAGCAAGAGTCACCACCGACTTTTTATTTTATCCTAAGGAAAGGTCAAAAAGCACAAGAAAGACCTTTGAGATGTTTTCTTGGGTTCGGGGAGTAGATTATGAAAAGGGAAGGTGCAAGCACCCTTTTCATCCATGGTTATCCATGGGCTCTTAGTTACTTATTTAGATCACTTGTTTTGATTTTCCAATTGTTTGAAATGGTGCTTTGTGTGTGGTTTTGAAAGATGTTTTGAAAAGAGGCCATCATTGTGGCAACCTTTGTAATGATTCTTGTTTGAATGTATACAAAGATGTTTTTTTGTCTTTTTTTGAAAAGATTTGAAAGTTTGATTTGGGAAAATGTTTTGAAATTGTGTTGTGAAGTGTGTTTGAAAATAGCAAGGATGTTTTGCAAGTTTTTGATCAAGTAACTAAGACCTATCTACCCTATTTTACTCAAAGATCTTTCCTAATGTTTTTTAACCCTTTTGACAATGTTGTTTCACCATTGCATTTGGTGAACAACCTTGTGTTAGGATATTAAACGGGACAGGCGCGGGTCATCGTATAGACCATGATAGTAATTGTGTTAAGTATTTTTGGCTAATTTTTGAGGGGCTTGATCATTTTTGTTTAGGAATCCAAGATAGCGTCATCGAGGGACTATGATCTTTTGTTTTGTTTTTGTTTTACCAAAGTACCCAACATGCATAACATGGCCCATTTTTGAAGGCAACAAGTGGATTGTAACCCTAGGGTTGCAAGTGTGTATTGTGTTTGATTTTCATGCATTTTTTTGTCTTTGATTAGGTCAAACTATTTGTTGATTTGGATTTTTGCATACAAACCCTAATTCTCTAATCATGGCATAATTGAAAGCGTAAAGTGCGAGAATTAAAATTCTAAGCTATTACAACATTATTATGGGGATGGAGTACAATCTTTGAATGGGGGGGTATTTGACTAGAAATATAAACCCTAGTTTACTATTACATCCAAATTGAATTTAATTGCATGAATATTTAAATGGACAATATTTAAATAAACAAAATAAATAAATATCAAATAATATGTATTATGCAAAAAGATTTTTGTTTGTTTATGTATGTAAAAGTATTTTTTTAATGTAAAAAAGTATAAAGAAATAAATAATAATAAAAGATTAATTTTATTTGTTTAAGGGTAAACCCTAATTTCTTTAAGAAAATAAACATATTTTATTATTTATATACAATAAAATATATTAATATGTACAAAAATAAAATATACTTAAAAAATGGTATTTTTTAGTATGAATAATAATAAAAGTGAAAATGTAATATTTTTATATTTTTATTCTAAAGTATTTAATAAAATAAAAGTATATATGTATATATATATGTATATTAAATATATTAAATATGTATAATATAAAATAAAATATGTACAAAAATAAAATATATTTAGGAAAATATTTTTAGTATGAATAAAAATAAAGAACAAAAATAAAAGTATAAATTATATATATATATATATATATATATATATATATATATATATATATATATATATATATATATATATATATATATATATATATATATATATATATATATATATATATATATATATATATATATATATATATATATATATATATATATATATATATATATATATATATATATATATATATATATATATATATATATATATATATATATATATATATATATATATATATATATATATATATATATATATATATATATATATATATATATATATATATATATATATATATATATATATATATATTTCAAGTCTTAATAAATAATATAAATGTATTTAAATACTTTTCATGTTTGAAAAATTAAAATAAAATGCCAAATAAATGTAAAAAAATTATGGAAATATTTTTGAGCATTTTTTATGTTTGGAAATAAATAAATAAACAAAATAAAAAATGAAAACAAAATTGCAAAAATATGAAAATACAAGAAAATGGGCCAGGGGATGCAAAAATGAAAATGGGAGGTGTCAAAAGCAAGCCAGGCCAAGCCCAGCCCAAGCCAGCTTCATCTTCAACCTCCAGATTTGAAAATCCCATGCAATTGAGATCTTTTGAACTTGTTGAATAGGTCAAGATGATGTCATTGAGTCCTTGAGTCCATGGTTGAACCTAATTTGCCATTGGCTAGGTCAAAAAGTCAGAAATTGCCTTTGCACAGTCAAAACCCTAAAAATGACCATTTTGCCCTTTTGGTGATCTGAACAAATTTCTTGTGGAGTTGTGGTCCAAACTTGATCAAATGGTTCATATGAGTTCATAATGTTGATGTGGGTCAAAATTTATGAGGTTTGACTGTAAGTTGGCCACAGTTGACTTTTCCCCAATACAGATGATTTCTAGGTCAATTGTCCAATTGACTGGGCAAAAATTTGATTCAAGGCTTGAAACTTGTTAAGGGCAAACTTATAAGTCCAATATGAAGTATGAAAGTCAATTAGAGCATTAAAGGTTCAAAAATCCTTGTGCAAACTCAAACCCTAGTTTAGGTCATCAGTGCAAGGAGATGTCTTGAGTAGAGCAAACTCTATCTTGATCTTGAGTTCCAAGAGCCTTGTGATGAGAAATGTTGATAAAATGAGAGGGAAAATTTTGGGGTACAACACTACTCAATGGTATTTATTATTTTCTTCCTCATTTAGATAGTACTATCCTACCATTAGTTAGTAGAAAGCCATATCATTGGATGTGAGAGACATGTGTGGGTCATCGTACAGTCATATAAGGAAACTTGTAAGACGCTTTAGTAATTGTCGTAAGGGACTAAGATCATTTAACGAAGGCAACATCGAAGGGTCATTGAGGGACTATGATCTTTTAACCAAGGGTCTTTGCTAAAGCATTCTACGTTTGAGGGGATGACTGTTTTTATTCGAGGTAACAAGGGAGGTTAACTTATAGGTGCATGTGTGCGAAGTGTTTTGATTTCAAGTATTTGTCTTGAGATTAGGTTTTCTAATGATTTATTTTAATCTTGCCATACAAACCCTAGTTACTAACAGTAATAAGGAAAGCAATAAATTATGGAATTTAAATGTTCTACGCTATTACAAGGCTTCGGGAATGGGGGTACAAATTTATGAATGGGGATAAAAAGCAGTAAACCCTAATTATCTATTACATACCATTGAGTAGTTTCAATAATTTGGAAATAAAGTACGCAAAGGTTTGTTAAAATAAAGAAAGGAAAAAAGGAAAATGTTTTGTGATTTTTTATGGAAAAAAGTTTGATGAGTAACCTAATTATTTGATTAATTTTTATTAACAAAAATTTAGCAAACCTAAAGAAACTAAATGAAATCTAATAAATATTAAAAAAGGTCAATTAATTTGATTGATTAAAAAACAAAGTTATTTTTGTCATCTTAAAACTAAATCTAAATTAATTTGAATTAAAAACAAAAGGAAACTAATTGTTTAGAAAATATTTTTGATGTTTTATTTAGAAAAGCAATTGAGTTATAAAACCTAGTTCTAATAAAATAAAGTCCAAGTGATTAAATAAATTAATATTTATTTGTCAAAAACAAAATTAATTAATTAAAAACCAAAATCTAATTTTTTTAGCATTTTTATGATTTTTTTCTGATTTAAAAAAATAAAAAAGAATTAATTAAAAAAAATAAAGAAAATAAAATGGGCCTGGGTGCTGTAAAAAAAAATGGGGGTGAAACGAGCAAAAATGTTTGGCCTAAAACAGAGGAGCCCAGCGTCTGTTTGTAATCCAGTGAGGACATTATTCAGAATGTGCATCATGGGGCACGCATGTGGTGTGTTTGATTTGATTGTATGATGATCTAATGGTGTTGGTATGAGACTCATGATAGGCGCGCTAGGCTTGCTCACATTGAATATGTAGAGAAAAAGTTAGAAAAGTTAAATGCCACAGGAAGGGATCGATCCCCTGCCACGACACACTAACGCCCTACACACACACGTGCTTGCCACTGAGGTGGCTGTTTCATCCCATTATGAAACAACCACCAATAAATATATTATAAACTCAATTTTTAAATTCTTATTTCGTGCCAACCTTCTTCTTCTTCCATGTAACTACAACAACAAACTTCCATTCTTTGATTTTGTAAAACTCTCATTTCTCAACCATTTTAAAAAATTCCAAAACCAAACTTGCTTGAAATTTGAACATGAATTCAACCATATAAATTTCAAAAGCTATATGTAAATGGTTAGGATGAATTTTGTTTGGTACCAAACTGAACCCTAAAACTTCAAAAAATTCAGTTCCAAAATTCTCATCACATAGTCCACTAAAACGAAAACTAAAGATATAGTTAGCTTCATAGACATGATATCTACATTTTATCTTTAGAATGTATGCGCAAAGGATGCTTAAATAAGGAGTTCAAAGTTTGAAAAATGTACCAAGTTATAGAAAGTCCAACGCTTCTTCAAGCACTTCCAGAAGCAAGATGATCATTGTTTTAGCTTGCTGGGACCTTGAGGAGTGTATTACAATCCTTACTTTGCTTTGAGAGTGGCTGGAACGATCTACTCAAGTGAAGTTGCAAGGTTGAAATTTGAAAATGGTGGATGATGAAGATGATATTACAGTGATGGAACATGTGTTTGCGTTTGTGTTTGCAAATGTTGCAGTTAGCAAGAGTCGCCGCAGACTTTTCTTTTATCCAAAAGGAAAGGTGAAAAAGCACAAGAAAGACCTTTGAGATGTTTTCTTGAGTTCGGGGGGTAGATTATGAAATGGGAAGGTATTATCACTTTTTTCATCCATGGTTTTCCATGGGCTCTTAGTTACTTGCTAGATCACTTGCTTTTTGTTTTGAAATTGTGTTTTGTATGGTTTTGAAAGTATTTTGTAAAAGAGACCATTGTTAAGGCAATCTTTGTAATGATTCTCGTTCGTAAGAATGTATACAAAGATGTTTGTCTTTTTGAAAATGTTTTCAATGTTTGTAAGTTGTTTGGAAATTTGTGTGTTTGTTTTGAAAATATCAAGGATAGTTATTTGGAAATAGAGCAAGTAACTAGAAGCAATCTACCTACTCAAACGTCTTTCTTATGCGTTTTCTATTCCTTTGATATTGTTGTCTTACCATTGATTTGGTAAATAACCCTATCTTTGGATGTTAACGGGACGGGCGTGGATCATCGTATAACCATGATTAGCAATGTTTGCAAAGTATCTTAGCATTTTTTAGGGACTAAGATCATTTTATAAGGCAACTTAGAATAGCGTCATCGAGGGACTATGATCTTTTGATTTTGTTTGTTTTACCAAGATACTTTGCACGCGTAATATGGCTATTTTTTGTATAAGGCAACCAAGTGGAGAAACCCTAAGGGTGTTTGTGTGAAAGTGTGTTTGATTGAATGCTTTATTTTTATCTTGAATTATAGTCTTCTACTTGATTAATCTTTTACTAGCATTTACATTTAAAAGCGGTAAATTGCAGAAATGTAAAGTCCTACGCTATTACAATATTTAGGGGGCAGGGGTACAAATTTATGAATGGGGGTTGCAAATGAAAATAAAGCCCTAAATCACTATTACAACCATATTGAAATACATAAAAGAAAATATTAAATGAACTTGTTTTATTTCAAGAAAATATTTTTTGTCTTTTGTTTTAAGGAATAAAATAAAGTGTGAACGAAATATTTTTGGTGTTTCGCTGATTAATGAAATGGAGAGTGCCAGTGAGAAAAATAAAGAAAAATAAAATAACAAGGGGAAGAAAAAAGAAGGATCAGCGTGTTGCTGAAAGGAAGTCAGAGGCTCTGACCCTAGCGTGCTGCAGAACAGAAACCTATTAGTGAAAATGTATAGGTCAGAGGTTCTGACCCTGGCACGCTGCAAAACAGAAACTTGTTAGTGAAAATGTATGAAGCCAGAGGTGTTGACCCCACTGGGAACACAGTAATTTTCAAAAGTTCTGATATTAATAATAACAAAACAAGCTCCAGAAGCGCTGGTGCCAATGTCAGAACTTGGTCTCCCTCTATGCTAGTCAGAACATCTGCAATTTGGTTATTTCTCCATAAAATAGAAGACATGTCTAGGACAGTTTCAGCAAGTGTCATAGCGCTTCAGAAATCAGAACCAAAATCAGAGGCAAGTATGCCTTTGCTAATCCTAACTCTGAGTTTTAGTTTCTTCAAGAAAGTTATGAACTGATTCATTCTCTACTTAAGCATACAGATGCGTGAAAATCTCAGAACATGTATAACATCAGAAGCATGATATCTACATTGTGTTTTTTGAGCATGCAAATCTGGTGATGCTTAAGCAATATGGTGAGAGTCAGCAGATGCTTACTTTGCAGCTGGAAGAAGTTCTGTGAACTGGAGTTAGCCTCAACTCTGATGATGTTCTGAACAGCTTCTTTGAATGGATGGATGGAGGGTATATAGTAGTATGAATACAAAAGTTATGGCAGTTTCCAACATCTGGGTCAGAAACTGTATGGATGTTTTTTAGTCAAGAAATATTTTGAGAACAAATGGAGTTTGAAAGAAAAGGATCCAAAGTTAATGGTTTGTATGGTGTGTTTACAGTTTTTGAAACTCTAGGAATTTTGGGCAGAGATTCAAGGTTTTTTTTTCTTGCTCAAATTTTCTTACTCTTTTCTGCAATTTTTCTGGTCGCCTTTTCAGTGACCAATGGCGTTCTATTTATAGGCAAAGCTTTGTGGGTTTTAAAATGTCAAGTAGCGCCAACATTATACACCTGATGCTGACTTGCTCTTGAAGCAAGTTCCAAAAAGGTATGATGGATGGTAGTTTTTAGCTTAGGCTGGAGTAGCAAGCAAGGATTAAGGAAAAGTGAACCTATAAGCAAAATGTAGCGCATGGGCCTTTACCTAATCCTGCACAAAAGTAATTCTACCCTATACGTGGAGAGATCCTTTGGACAAAGACTCAAAAGTGGTTGTGAGCATTAATGAGCATTAAATGATGATAAGATTTGTCAAAATCAGAAATCTTGTAATATGAGATTTGCATCATTACTAAACTCTGGGTCAGAAATTCTATTTAGGACAAAAATCCAACTTCTGATCTTTTGATTTTGTTTCTTGTTGCCTCAGCAAGCTCTGAAGGATCCTCAGACTTTCCAGTAAATTTCTTTGATTTTCCTCTGAAAACTCTGAACTTAGAGATTCTGCTTTAGCGTAGCACCCAATCTTTTGACCCTCTTACCTTCTGGTTCCAGCATGTTCTGAAGGAGCTTTCAGGCTTCATTGATTTCTTTGCATTACTCTAGAAAACTCTGACTGAACTTGCGTAGATGCTGAAAAATCCATGTTCTGACTAAATATTATGTGCTGAACCATGCTTACAACTTCTGACTGCTCCTGCCTGGAGGCTGGCTCAGAAGTTCTGAAGTGTCATTTTTTTCTTAAATACTTTATAAAAATTCTAAGTATTTAGAATTTAACTTTTTCAAGGTAAAATTCGACTTTTGAGCTTCTTAATGAAACAAACTTCATATTCCAACATGTCTTAATGAAATATGAGTTTTGAGATTTGATTTTGATCCAAAAGCCAAAGTTTGACTTCTCGGCGTGTAAATGACCATTTTGCCCTTATAAATGGCTTGCTTGGAAAGAAATGATAATTCAAGGCTTGGATTTGTATAAGAGAAAACTTTGAGAATCCAGGGTGATTTCCTGAGAAATGAGAGGGAAAATTTTGGGGTACAACAGTTGCCCCTGTTCAATCTTCTTTATCCTGAGGAGTTAGATTGGCGAGATTTTCCATTCATGACTCGAAGGTTGAAGATGATTGGACACTAGAGTGCCCAGAAATTTGCACTCGGCGACGATAGGAGGAATGGGCTTAAAGATGCCATTTGGAGAGTAATAAAATCTTGTTGGGGATGGGATTGTAGATGACATCCAAGAATGCTTATTGATATGTAATTTGTAAGTCGAACCTCAGAATGGCGTCCGTGTCTGGAGCGTACATGAAGGCGCCTTTGAATGAGCATCAGAATGGCTTCCGGGTCTAGAGCGTATCTGAACTGTATCAGGAGTTGAATCTGAAGGAGTATCAGAATGGCTTCCGTGTCTGGAGCGTATCTGCACTGTATCAGGAGGTTTCTTTGAATGAGTATCAAAATGGCTTCCGGGTCTGGAGTGTATCTGAACTGTATCAGGAGTTGTCTTTGAATGAGTATCAGAATGGCTTCCGGGTCTGGAGCGTATCTGAACTGTATCAGGAGTTGTCTTTGAATGATTATCAGAATTGTTTCCGGGTCTGGAGCGTATCCGCACTGTATCAGGAGGTGTCTTTAAATGAGTATCAGAATGGCTTCCGGGTCTGGAGCGTATCTGAACTATATCAGGAGTTATCTTTGAATGAGTATCAGAATGGCTTCCGGGTCTGGACCGTATCTGAACTGTATCAGGAGTGCAGATTGTTAATGGTAGCTGTTAATCTTATCCTGAAAAGGGTAAAATGTTAGCTGAAAAACCAAGTTATGTTGCATGAAATGTATGATGCAATGTATTGGTTTTATTGATGTTTATGATATATGGATACAATGTATGTGCATGTGAGCTGATTTGTTGTATTGCTGTCGGATTGGGGAAAATAAATCCCTGACTACTGTTGAGGATATGTAAGTCTTCATGTCTTGAAGTCTAAGTGTTGATGAATTTCTGTTGAGAGAAATAAACTCTTGTTGTAAGGGAAATGCCATGTATTTCTCGTAAGATATGCTTGAGGAAACCTGAGAATATTGACGACTTCTACTGGGGATTAACCAAATGGGAGTTTTTGTTCTGTTGGGGAGCATTGAAAACTCTGTGGGGGGAAAGTTGAATTCCGTTTGAAAAAGTTCAGGAGTCTCGGTTGTCTGCCGCTCTACTGGGGAGTTATCCTTGGCTGGAGAGAATCAAAAGTTAGTTGTTATCTGGTCGGATTCTAGGTTTCACAATGACTTGCTGGGGATAAGGAAGTTTACTATTATCTAGTCGGATTCCAGGATTCGCAGTAACTTGATGTCGAGTAGTCTACTGGGGAAGAGGAGTTGTGGTCCTTTTATTTGTAGTAGTCGGAGAGGCAAACTCAAGCTAAGGAATCTGTAGTTTGTTGGGGATATGTGAATTTTCATGTCTTGAAGTTGAAGTATTGATGAACTCTTGTTGAGAGGAGTAAATTTCGTTGTGAGGGCAACGCCGTGTATTGCTTGTAAGGTCTGTTTGGGGAATCCTGAGAAATTTGATGATTTCTACTGGGGATTAAAACCTGAACTTTTGTTCCTGCTGGGGAGTTATGGAAAACTCTGGAGAATATGGAGTGGTCTAGAGACGTTTTCCTGTCTTTTCAACCTATCAGTAATTGTCTTTCTTATTTTGTTTATTTATAAACAGTGATTATGTTCAAATGCATATGTTCATCAATGTATCATTGGACGTTTTTTGCAAATAAAACATAATTGTAAAGAAAAGACAAATAGTTTTTGAACTTTCAAAGAAATATTTTTGTACTTGACTTTGAGTAAGTATTTTGTACAAAAGAGATAAACATTCTAGTAATAGAATGTTGTTGTAAACAAGAAGAATTTAGAGAAAGAAAGATAGCTATGTGCGATAATCCCATGGGGTTCCCATTCTTCTATAGCCTTCATATCTCTGAGTATCTCGTCTATTTGCCTTGTTTGAAGATAATTGAATTGATCAGAAACTCCGAGTTTGTCAGTGGAAGTCAAAGGTTATCTGTAAGTGATCCGAAGGGACATAGTCATACGCTTTTATTCCCTAACTTTTGCCTGGACCGCCCTTTCGGGTTTTCAGTCCACCGGGAAACCCTTTTTTACCCAAGTCGCTCTTTCAGGTTTTCAACTTGTCGAGTGTACAAATTTTTTTTATTTTATCCCTAATTTTTGCCCGAACCTTTATGGTTCGCCGGGATGCCCTTGTTTTGCTTAGGCGTGTCAACCTAGCGGGTCTCTTATGCGTAGTATATTTTGACTATGTCTGCATTCGCAGGGTGTGGCAGGTCGTCGCTGTCCATGGTGGTTAAGATCATTGCCCCACCGGAGAATAAGTTTTTGATTACAAATGTTCCTTCATCGGTAGGAGTCCATTTTCCCCTGGGATCACTTTGTGGTAAGATGATACGTTTGATCACTAGATCCCCAACTTGATATATTTGGCGTCTGAGTTTCTTGTTGAAAGCCTTGATCATCCTTTTTTGATACATTTGACCATAGCAGACAGCAGTAAGTCTCTTTTCATCGATTAAATTCAGTTGATCAAGTCGAGTTTGGATCCAATCGTCTTCATTCAACCCTGCATATTTCATAATCCTCAGAGAGGGGGTCTGAACCTCAATTGGCAAGACAGCCTCCATGCCGTAAACCAAAGAAAATGGTGTTTCCCCAGTTGATGTGCGAGCCGTGGTACGGTACCCGTGGAGAGCGAAGGGTAACATCTCATGCCAGTCTTTGTATGTGACTGTCATCTTTTGTATGATCTTTTTAATGTTTTTATTTGCCGCTTCGACAGCACCATTCATCTTTGGCTGATAGGGAGAAGAATTATGATGCTGGATCTTGAATTGTTCGCACAAGGCAGTGATTATAGTGTTGTTAAGATTTGTACCATTATCAGTGATGATCCTTTCCGGTATACCGTACCGACAAATGAGATTTTGCTTGATGAAGCGGGAAACAACATTCTTAGTAACGGATGCAAAGGAAGCTGCTTCAACCCACTTTGTAAAATAGTCAATGGCCACTAGGATGAAGCGGTGTCCATTGGAGGTTGTCGGCTTGATCTCTCCAATCATATCAATTCCCCACATAGCAAAGGGCCAAGGAGCCGTCGAGACATTCAGAGGAACCGGAGGCACATGCACCTTGTCAGCATAAATTTGACACTTATGGTAGGTCTGAGAATGTTGATAGCAATCTGCTTCCATGGTAGACCAATAATAGCCTGCCCGTAGGATTTCCTTTGCCATCGTATGCCCACTGGAGTGAGTGCCAAAAGTACCTTCATGTAATTCAGCCATGATCTTTTCCGCCTCAACTTTATCCACACACCGAAGCAGAATAGAGTCATGATTGCGCTTGTATAGGATGCCATTACTAAGGAAGAACTTAGCAGAGAATCTCCTTAAGAATTTCTTATCGTTGATTGATGCTCCTTCTGGGTATTCTTGAGCCTCGAGATACCTCTTGACTTCATAAAACCAAGGTTGGTCCACTACCTCTTCAGTATTAATCTCGTGACAATGTGCTGGTTCATCCATTCGTTTGATGGTGATCTGGGGAGCCTCGTTATCCCAATTAAGTTTAAACATAGATGACATTGTGGCTAAAGCGTCTGCTAGCTAATTTTCTTCTCGTGGGAAATGCTCGAAGGTAATCTTCTCAAAATGTGGTAGCAATGTCAAAACATGTTCTTTGTAAGGAATAAGATTTGGATGTTTAGTATCCCATTCTCCTTTGATCTGACTGATGACCAAAGTTGAATCTCCAAACACATCTAAAGACTTGATTCCCAAATCTATGGCAGCCTTAAGACCAAAGATGCATGCTTCGTATTCCGTCATGTTGTTCGTACAGTTAAAGCAAAGTCTGGCAGTAAAGGGAGTATGACACCCTTCCGGAGATATAAGTACAGCGCCGATACCACTACCAAGTGCATTGGATGCCCCATCAAAGAATAGGGTCCATCGGGATCCTTGTTCAGGTTCGTCATATGGGCTGATTCCTCCACAGTTATCCAAGGTCATGATGTCTTCATCCGGGAATTCAAACTTCATGGACTGATAATCTTCTACAGTTTGGTGAGCAAGGTGATCAGTCAATACACTGCCCTTTATAGCCTTTTGGGTAGTATACTGTATGTCGTGTTCCATTAGGATCATCTACCATCTAGCTATTCTCCTTGACAGAGCAGGCTTTTCGAAGATGTACTTTATCGGATCCATCTTAGATATCAACAGAGTAGTATGAGTTAGCATATACTGTCTTAGCCGGCGAGAAGCCCATGCCAGAGCGCAACAAGTTTTCTCGAGCAGTGAATATCTGGTTTCATATTCGGTAAACTTTTTGCTCAGGTAGTAAATAGCGTGCTCTTTTCGGCCAGACTCGTCATGCTGCCCCAATACACACCCCATTGAGTTTTCTAAAACAGTCAGATACATGATCAGTGGTCTTCCTTCGACTGGTGGCATCAAAACAGGAGGCTCTTGTAAATACTCTTTGATTTTGTCGAAAGCAGTTTGGCATTCATCATTCCACTTGACTACTTGATCTTTCTTCAATAGTTTAAAGATTGGCTCACAAGTAGCTGTTAGGTGAGAAATGAATCTGGCAATATAGTTCAGGCGTCCCAAGAATCCTCTGACTTCCTTCTCAGTACGAGGAGCTGGCATTTCTTGTATTGCTCTAACCTTGGAGGGATCGACCTCAATACCCTTGTTGCTGACGACAAAGCCTAGGAGTTTACCGGACCGTACTCCGAATGTGCATTTGTTTGGGTTCAACCATAGTTTGTACTTCTTTAACCTTTCAAACAACTTTTGCAAGTGATCAAGGTGCTCTTCTTCCGTTTGTGATCGGGCTATCATATCGTCTATGTAGACCTCTATTTCATGATGTATCATGTCGTGAAATAATGTTACCATGGTGCGCTGATAAGTTGCCCCAGCATTCTTTAGTCTGAACGGCATCACTTTGTAGCAGAATGTGCCCCATTGTATGACAAATGTAGTTTTCTCCAAGTCCTCAAGTGCCATTTTGATCTGGTTGTAACCTGAGAATATGTCCATGAAGGAAAACACTTTGTGTTGGGCTGTATTATCAACCAGGATATCGATGTGAGGAAGTGGAAAATCATCTTTAGGGTTGGCCCTATTCAAATCCCTATAGTCCACACACATTCGTACTTTGTCGTCCTTTTTAGGCACGAGAACAATGTTGGCAACCCATTGGGGATAGGAAGTGACAGCCAAGAATCCAGCATTGAATTGTTTCATGACTTCCGCTTTGATCATCTCTGAAATATCAGGCCTCATGCGGAGGACTTTTTGTTTTATTGGTGGACAGTCTTCTCTTGTTGGCAGACGATGTACCACGATGTTTGTATCGAGTCTCGGCATGTCTTCATATGACCAAGCGAAGATCTCAACATAATCCTGCAACAGCTGAATCACACGTTCCTTGACACTAGGCTCTAGATTGGCACCTACCTTGATTTCTTTTATATCCTCCTCAGTATCCAGATTGATTATATCCACTGGTTCCTCATGAGGCTGAATAGCTCTTTCCTCTTGTTGTAGTAGTCTAGCCAATTCCCCTGGTACTTCACAATCTTCCTCACCTTCGTCTCCGGCTTGGCAGATTGGATCCTCGGAGTCACAAAAGGCCATAGCAGTATCGTTATCCATGGGATCCGGAATGGAGGGGTACCTGCATTTTGTGAGTGTGGGTGTGTGTAAGGGTATAGCCATCATTAAAAATAAAATGTAAAAGAAAAACAATGAGCACAAAAAGTTTGTATGTGAAAAACGTCCATGATTCATTGAATGTAATATGAGGATGAAATAAAAACCCTTACAAATGGACCATTGTGCCTCGGGAAAGACACAAAGTTTTAAATGTGTGAATTGTTTGTGAATATTATAAGTCCAATAGAAATATAGAAGATAAATTACTGAGGGATGAAAGTTATTGGGACAAAGTCTCTGGCTTCCCAATTGCGAAGTCCTCCATTGACAGTAGGAAATATCCAATCCTCCAAGCTGCAATCCTTTTCACCATCTTCCACTGCATTGACCTCTAGGTTGCTAATCTTTAAAGGTGGCCCTCCAACACGGGCACGGCGCACAGCCTTCTGAGCACTTGAAGTAAACCCTAAGCCAAACTTGTCAGATATATACGGAATGTCCGGAAGTTGCCCCCAGATGGTGCATCCACCCTCCTCTACTACTGCCTTGGCGTTCTTCAGAGATGACATTCGGAGAGGAGGTCTTGTGATTTTAGGGATCTGGGATACCGTCTTAGTTATTACTACCTCTTGAGAGACTTCTTCGAAATGTTGAAAAGGAGTTTCAATGAATTCGCCGTCCAACTCCACATACCGGAAAGAATTGAGGTGGTTAATCATATACTCTTCCTCTCCGTGGACAGTGATAATCTTTCCATGGACCGGATATTTCATCATCTGATGTAGTGTGGAGGTGACAGCACCGACATTATGGATCCATGGCCGTCCTAGCAGACAGGAGTAAGAGGGGTGGATGTCCATTACGTAGAAGTTTGAGTTGAAGGTTTGAGTCCCAACCTTTATGGGGATATCCACTTCCCCGTGCACCATCCTCTTTGAGCCATCAAATGCTCTCACGACTATGTTACTGGGTTTCAAAGTTAATCCTTCATAATCTAGTCTGTCGAGAGCTTTCTTCGGTAAAACATTCAAGGATGAGCCAGTTTCCACCAAGACATGCGCCAGAGTTGTTCCTCTGCATTCCACAGAGACATGCAATGCCTCGTTGTTCTTTCTTCCCTTTGGTGTCAGATCAGCATCCGAGAAGCCTAGGCCGTTATCAGCTGTCAAACTAGCCACACAATCCTGAAATTGGTCAGCAGGCATCTTCTGAGGCACATGGGCTGTCTTTAGAAACAATACCAGAGCTTTCGCATGTGCTTCAGAACACAGCAACAATGCCAACATGGAGATTTTGGAGGGAGTTTACCCCAACTGTTCAACTACGTCGTAATCACTCTTCTTGATTATTCTCAGGATCTCCTCCATTTCCTTTTGGGAGGTTTCGGGGATAGTCAGTGGTTGAGCCTCCGTCCGGACAGGCTCTTCTTGAATAATTTTTCCTCGAATTTCAGCAGTAGGGGTACTGGTAGGGATAACAGCAGGGGTTGTGTCATCTTTGTCAATAGGAGTACTTGTAGATATGATTATTGGTACGGAGGTAACCTTTGGAACAGCCACGGGTCCAAAAACTGCCTTTGGAGGGGCAATTTCTGGAGAGAAGATTCTACCACTACGGGTAATCTTATTGGTCCCGGAAATATTGCTAATGTCAGAGTCTTCTTCTTTGGAGCTTATCTCTTTGGCGGCCAGCCCATCTTGTTTGATACCATGGTAATAGATGTCTCCACCGTAATTCCACGGCATTGTTTTGTCTGATTCATATGGGTCCGTCCCGGGCATTGTGATTATAAGAGGAGTATTTTTGGAACCGATGTAATCCTAACGGGTCTTTTGGGGACCCTAGAAGGACTGGCGGAGATGGTTATAATTGAAACATCTTCAACAGGAATAGGTGAAACAGGAGCACTTTCAAACAAAATCTCTTTGTTGTCTATCAAGCGTTGAATGCCTATCTTGAATAAAGGGCAAGCAGTTGGGGAGGATAAGCAAAGATAGCAGTCTTTATTACAACCTGGGAAAACACTGGCTTTCAACAAGTTTATCTTAACGATTGGGAGTGGAGTCAAGAGTTCGTCAACTGTGGTAACAAACAAATATTCTTCTATTGCATTGGTGTTATGACCATGCTTAGGCATAGGAGCAGAAATGATGTTTGGTTTCTCGGGCGCATCAAACTCAATCTCTTTTGCCTATATAAGATCTTGAATTTTGTTTTTCAGGGCCCAACAGTTGTTAGTGTCGTGACCCGGACTTTCAGAATGATATGCGCATCCGGCATTTGGGTGATAATGAGGGGACACGGTGTTGGGGTTCTTTGGAGCGTCTTTTAAAGTTACCAAATTGGATTTCAGAAGGTGCGGCAAAACCTGGGCTAGAGTCATATTGATTCTAGTGAATTGCCGGACTGGCCTTTCCACCCTCGGTTGATGACTTCTTGGTTGATCAGATGTAGGTTTTGGGATCATAACAGCTCCTACCATTGGTCGGCGTTCAGCTCTCCTTTGATTCCTTTGTGGGTAAATAGAAGATACCTCCTTTTTCCCAGTGAAAGGCTTTCTCACAACTGTAGAGGCAGATGAATCCTTCTGAATCTTTCCACTCTTTATGCCAGCTTCCACCCTTTCTCCGGTTAGTATTAACTCAGTAAATCCTGCGGATGAGCTTCCAATCAGATGGTTGAAGAAAGGACCCGATAGAGTGCCTAAGAACATATCCACCAACTCCCTTTCAGACAGAGGGGGTTGAACTCTCCCAGCTAGATCTCTCTATTTCTGCGCGTAATCCTCGAAACCCTCATTAGAAACCATAGCCATACTCTGAAGTTGAGTACGGGTAGGCGCCAAATCTGTATTATACTGGTATTTCTTATAGAAAGTTGCAGCAAGATCTTCCCAGTTGTGGACGTCTGCCCTTTCCAATTGGTAAAACTAATCGAGTTGTGTTCCCGATAGGCTATCTTGGGAAAAATGCACCCATAAGTCTTTATCGGCGGAGTGCGGCTGGATATTTCTTACATATGATCGGAGGTGCATCTTAGGACATGACACCCCATCATACTTTGCAAACAATGGCACTTTGAACTTTGGTGGGATCACAATCCCCGACACTAGTCCCAATTCTTCAAAGTCTAGACCTGGTACTCTTTGTATTTCAATAGCATTCAAGCGTTCTTCAAGATGTCTGTACTTATCATCTGCCGTAGGATACTGTTCTTCAGAGTAGTCTTCCTCTTCTTCCTCTTCCTCAGATTCTGACGGAACTGCTGTTTCCTTTCCTTTTCCTTCATCAGAGGTTGTTGCGAAATTCAAGGTTCTTCTAGTCTGTCCCTGAAACCTTCTCCCCATGATTACAACACCGGTTGGTTTCTTCTCTTTCTTCTTCTTTTCTTTAGGCCAATAGAGTCTTCAACTCCTCTTTCCCTTTGGCCAAGGTTGTGAGTAACTGTTGAAATTTCGTGTTTTGAACTTGAAGATCTTTGACTGTCTGTTCGAGATCCATCTTGCTGAAATAAACAGTAGAGAGATGAGGAAACTTGTTGCAAAAGACCTGTTTATGTTATGATTAATGATATGTGCATATGTAATGTTTTCAAGGATTTTTAAAGATTCAAGTTCATTTTTAGACAAAAAGGAACACGCGTTATATTATAAGGTGGAGTTTGAGTACATCAATGCCCCTTGGGAAAAATAATACAAAACTCTAAGATAAAAAGGTAGTGCGCATCCTTTTTGGTGCTATGTAGGCATTTAGAGTTTGCTCCTCATGAAGTAGCCTAATGAGTTCCAAAACCTTCTTCTCGCTTGCGTAGAATTGGCCTTCGAAAGTATCACGCTCCCCTTTGAGCTGTATCCAATCCCTTTGTAGGTCTTCAAGAGATGTGGGCATGTCAGGATGTAGGATAGTGTATGGAACTTCTCCTTCCTTAACAGGCTCAATGATTACCGGGAGAATGGAAGGATAAGGCATCATAAGACTTTGAGCGCGGGTTCGTACCCACTTGAGGTAAGGCTCAAGAGGGATGGAATTCTTGTGTCCCAAAGTCTGGCTATCCACCTTGTTTAGCATCCTCCATGCTCGGATGAATCTCTGGCGAAGATCTTGATTGTCGTTGTCGTAGTCGAATACTAAGCCTTGAATCAACATCTCATGCGGGCCATCCTTTCGGGCATAACCAAACTGTCTTAGAGCTAAGCATGGGTTGTAGGTGATGCCTCCCCTAATGCCAAGTAGAGGGACATTAGGAAATTCCCCACAACGGTCAACAATGATAACATTCTCTTTGGATCGAGAGCACCAATGAATGTCTAAATGTTTGAGCGTCATTAACCTTTGTGACGACCTTAAACCTTGCTCATTCCTTAAGACTGATTAGGGAAGATGAGAAATAAATCATCTTGCCATGAGATGAGTGCAACACATAAGGATACCTCTTTTCCTCATTGTGCGAGTGTGAAAAGAGTGTAGGATATCCCCTAGCAACGTAGGCACCGGATTGGGTGACATGAAGATTTTGACAGCACTCACATCTATGAGTTGGTCAGGATTGGGGAACAAGACCATCCCATAGATAAGAAGAGCCACAATTTCCTTAAAGGCTTGCAAGTCTAGGGAATTCCAACAGCTTTGGGCTTTTTCAAACAGAAATATTGCTAGAAAGCCTTTGACACCACTTCTAGTTTCCCAATAAGTTATGACATTAGATGAGTGCAAATGTAGAACTTGAGCAATCTCTTCTGGCTTTGGATCTCTTTTCGTACCATTAAAAGGTAGTTGATTGAGAATGGGAATCCCCAGGAGTTAAGATAATTCTTCCAAAGTAGGCACAAGCTGGTAGTCGAGAAATGTGAAGCAATGGTGCAAAGGATCAAAGAACTGAAAGAGCACCTTTATCATATCCTCATTTGTGTTAGAGGTGACCAAGTTGAGCAGACGACCATGTCTCTCGGTGAAAGGAGAGCTTTCACAGATCCTTGAAGCTAGCTCCATAAGTTGTGGAGGAATTCTTACAAGGTTGACTTGGATAGTTTTCCTGCGAAGTGAATCCATATCCTACAAAACAAGAACAAAGATGAATCTCCAAAATCCTTGAAATGGTTAGTGGATGCATATGATTTTCATGATGTCCGTGATGTTATGTACAAGTATGTATATACAAGCAAAACAAACAAGTTCTTAGTTTAGGCTTGCATGGGGTTTTATAGGTAAGTACCCTCTTGAAGTTTAGTTGGCTCAACCTGTCCTAGTAATAGTAACCGGGTTCTAAGGAGCTCAATATCATCGGATTGTTTCCTTGGTCATTGTTTCAGCTCAAGCCTCTTTAATGGCGACTGAAATATTCCAAGAAACCAACCCTCAATGAGTGTAGTATCGAGTATCTACCAACTTCGGACTGCACCAAAGTCGGTCATCTCACTACATCCTAAAGGTCAAGTTGGTCAAGTAAAGGTTCTAAAAGTTCGTTAGTGCTTCATGACATCACTCAGCGGCCCCGTATTCTCTTTGATTAACTCAAAGGCTACCGATACCCACAAATATGTCACACTAACATAGTTATTGCTTAGACCATGTCGGTACACCTCGTATAGTTTCCACAATGTATTGCTATTTACCTATAATGTTTCCCAAATCCGGGTGGAGGATTCAAACCCAAACAAAGAACCATAATGTAAAGCAAACAAATCAAACAATGTAAGCATATAAATATGATCTAGCCCTAAGGTAACCCCACTTTTTTTTTAATTCTCCCCAGCAGAGTCGTCAGTTCTGTGATACGGTTGGAGAACTGACTTGAGGGTTTGCGTTTGTGTTTGCAAATGTTGCGGTTAGCAAGAGTCGCCACCGACTTTTCTTTTATCTAAAAGGAAAAGGAAAGGTGAAAAAGTACAGGAAAGACCTTTGAGATGTTTTCTTGAGTTCGGGGGGTAGATTATGAAATGGGAAGGTATTAGCACCCTTTTCATCCATGGTTTTCCATGGGCTCTTAGTTACTTGCTAGATCACTTGCTTTTTGTTTTGAAATTGTGCTTTGTTTGGTTTTGAAAGTATTTTGTAAAAGAGGCCATTGTTAAGGCAATCTTTGTAATGATTCTCGTTCGTAAGAATGTATACAAAGATGTTTGTCTTTTTGAAAATGTTTTCAATGTTTGTAAGTTGTTTGGAAATGTGTGTGTTTGTTTTGAAAATAGCAAGGATAGTTGTTTGGAAATAGATCAAGTAACTAGAAGCAATCTACCTACTCAAATGTATTTCTTATGCGTTTTCTATTCCTTTGATATTGTTGTCTTACCATTGATTTGGTAAATAACCCTATCTTTGGATGTTAACGGGACGGGCGTGGGTCATCGTATAACCATGATTAGCAATGTTTGAAAAGTATCTTAGCATTTTTTAGGGACTGAGATCATTTTATAAGGCAACTTAGAATAGCTTCATCGAGGGACTATGACCTTTTGATTTTGTTTGTTTTACCAAGATACTTTGCACGCGTAATATGGCTATTTTTTGTATAAGGCAACCAAGTGGAGAAACCCTAAGGGTGTTTGTATGCAAGTGTGTTTGATTGCATGCTTGATTTTTATCTTGAATTATGGTCTTCTACTTGATTGATCTTTTACTAGCATTTACATTTGAAAGCGATAAATTGCAGAAATGTAAAGTCCTATGCTATTATAAGATTTAGGGGGTTGGGGTACAAATTTATGAATGGGGGTTGCAAATGAAAATAAAGCCCTAAACTACTATTACAACCATATTGAAATACATACAAGAAAATATTAAATGAACTTGTTTTGTTTCAAGAAAATATTTTTTGTCTTTTGTTTTAAGGAATAAAATAAAGTGTGAACGAAATATTTTTTGTGTTTTGCTGATTAATGAAATGGAGAGTGCTAGTGATAAAAATAAAGAAAAAGAAAATAACAAGGGGAATAAAAAAGGAGGATCGGCGTGTTGCTGAAAGGAAGTCAGAGGTTCTGAACCTGGCGTGCTGCAGAACAGAAACATGTTAGTGAAAATGTATAGGTCAGAGGTTCTGACCCTGGCACGCTGCAAAATAGAAACTTGTTAGTGAAAATGTATAAGGTTAGAGGTTCTGACCCCACTGGGAACACAGTAGTAATTTTCAGAAGTTCTGATATTACTGATAACAAAACAAGCTCCAGAAGCGCTGGTGCCAATGTCAGAACTTGGTCTCCCTCTATGCTAGTCATAACATCTGCAATTTGTTATTTCTCCACAAAATAGAAGACATGTCTAGGACAGTTTCAGCAGGTGTCATAGAGCTTCAGAAATTAGAACCAAAATCAGAGGCAAGTATGCCTTTGTTAATCCTAACTCTGAGTTTTAGTTTCTTCAAGAAAGTTTTGAACTGATTCATTCTCTACTTAAGCATACAGATGCGTGAAAATCTCAAAACATGTACAACATCATAAGCATGATATCTACATTGTGTTTTTTGAGCATGCAAATCTGGTGATGCTTAAGCAATGTGGTGAGAGTCAGCAGATGCTTACCTTGTAGCTGGATGAAGTTCTGTGAACTGGAGTTAGCATTAACTTTGATGATGTTCTGAACAACTTCTTTGAATGGATGGATGAAGGGTATATAGTAGTATGAATACAGAAGTTATGGCAGTTTCCAACGTGTGGGTCAGAAACTGTATGGATGATTTTTAGTCAAGAAATATTTTGAGAACAAATGGAGTTTGAAAGCAAAGGATCCAAAGTTAATGGTTTGTATGGTGTGTTTACAGTTTTTGAAACTCTAGGAATTTTGGGCAGAGATTCAAGGTTTTTTTTTCTTGCTCAAATTTTCTGTCTCTTTTCAGCAATTTTTCTGGTCCCCTTTTCAGTGACCAATGGCGTTCTATTTATAGGCAAATCTTTGTGGGTTTTAAAATGTCAAGTAGCGCCAACATTATACACTAGATGCTGACTTTCTCTTGAAGCAAGTTCCAAAAAGGTATGATGGCTGACAGTTTTTAGCTTAGGCTGGAGTAGCAGGAAAGGATTAAGGAAAAGTGAACCTATAAACGAAATGTAGCACATGGGCCTTTACCTAATCCTGCACAAAAGTAATTCTACCCTACACGTGGAGATATCCTTTGGACAAAGACTCAAAAGTGGTTGTGAGCATTAATGAGCATTAAATGATTATGAGATTTGTCAAAATCAGAAATCTTGTAATATGAGATTTGCATCATTACTAAACTCTGGGTCAGAAATTCTATTTAGGACAAAAATCCAACTTCTGATCTTTTGATTTTGTTTCTTGTTGCCTCAGCAAGCTCTGAAGGATCCTCAGAATTTCCAGTAAATTTCTTTGATTTGCCTCTGAAAACTCTGAACTTAGAGATTCTGCTTCATCCTAGCACCCAATCTTCTGACCCTCTTACCTTCTGGTTCTAGCATGTTCTGAAGGAGCTTTCAGGCTTCGTTGCTTTCTTTGCATTACTCTAGCAAACTCTGACTGAACTTGCGTAGATGCTGAAAAAGCCATGTTCTGACTAAAGATTATGTGCTGAACCATGCTTACAACTTCTGACTGCTCCTGCCTGGAGGCTGGCTCAGAAGTTCTGAAGTGTCATTTTTTTCTTAAATACTTTATAAAAATTCTAAGTATTTAGAATTTAACTTTTTCAAGGTAAAATTTGACTTTTGAGCTTCTTGATGAAACAAACTTCATACTCCAACATGTCTTGATGAAATATGATTTTGAGATTTGATTTTGATCCAAAAGCCAAAGTTTGACTTCTCAGCGTGTAAATGACCATTTTACCCTTGTAAATGGCTTGCTTGGAAATAAATGATAATTCAAGGCTTGGATTTGTATAAGAGAAAACTTTGAGAATCCAAGGTGATTTCTTGAGAAATGAGAGGGAAAATTTTGGGGTACAACATATATATATATATATATATATATATATATATATATATATATATATATATATATATATATATATATGAATGTTTGGATGATTGGTTTGGACAAAAGTTGTAAGATTTGAGAGATTCGAAGATAAGGTTTCAAAAAGCTCAAAAATGGAGGTTTTGGCCAATTCTAACCTGGGAGAGTTTGAGAGGGTTAGAGGGATTGTGAACTCGTGTGTTAGCTTGCAAATGACCTCTCTATTTATAGAGAAAAGGTTTGGAAGACTCAAGTGACCAGAATTGAAAGATAACAAGTTATGATTTTGAAGCTTGGTTTTAAAGTAACTTGCAAAGTCATGGTTCCAAGGCAATTTAGGGTGGCTGATAGGTTGTAGATGGTTACTTCTTGGTGCTGAGATGTTTTGAAGTCAGAAGCAATAATGTATGGGCTCAAGGAGAGTTGACATTGTGTATAAAGTGACTTTACAAGAATGGAAGTCTTGGCTTTCTTCCCTTAATGGAAAAATGGATTGGACAAAGCTTTAATCACTTGGATCATGACTCAAAAGTGTGTGTAATCCTCTAATTATGGATCGGTATGGAGATTTAAGGCCTAAAAAGTGGGATTATGCAGCATGGCTTGAAGATTTGGTTATGAACTTGTCACAAAAATGACCTATGATGCAACCTTAGATACCTAATGTAGCGGTAGAAATGTTGAGACTAAGTCATTGGATTGACTTGACTCACACAGATCAAAATAAAAACCGCCACTGTGCTTTATTATTTCTAAAGGAATGGGAAAAGATCGAATAGCCCAAAATAGAAGGGGAGAGAATTTAAGTTCGGGGGTTGGTTATACAAAGGGAAGGTATTAGCACCCTAAAAATCTACGGTACTCTGTGGGAACCTCTTTGTAAATTTGTGTATTTTGGCTATAAATGTTGTATACAAAAAGTAGATGGTAGATATGAGAGAAGAAGTATTTTTTTACAATTTTTGCACCAGCTGCGGTTGCGAATCTTTAGTGCCTACGTACCACTTTCCGTGCAATAGGGGATTAGGGTACTCGTAATTCACCTTTCAAAATGTTAGAATACAAGTGTGTTGGTTAATTTTAAGAGACGAGACATCGTCATCTTATCCGAGTGGAAGAACATACTTACTACCCACGATTATGAGAAAGGAGAATTTGCGTCATCTCAAAGTGAAGGATATGCTTGGATTTTAAAATCAACAAAGCCTCGCTCAACAACCAAGTGGAAAATATCTCACTTCATTACATATCATAGAAATATAGTATTTCACATCACTAAAAGGATTGACAAGAGTCTAATCTTTTGAGAAAAAGTTTTTTAAGGTAAAAAGCCAAGTGGCAAAATGGTTTGAATGAGATTGATTGGCTTTTAGTCTTTTCACAAAAATGTCAAAGTATTATTAAGTTGTTTAATGTTTGATTAAGAAAATATTTTGAAAATGCATGGACCTAAGTCCAAGTTTATTGTGAAAGTGGTTCAAGTTTAAAAACAAGAAGAGTTTTCAAAAAGAGGGAGAAGATTTTTGAAATTAAAGAAGATGGCAGGAGATAAAGGGACTATCCTAAAGCATAAGGTAAAATCTAGGGAAAATAATCGTCTAATCAACAAGAAGCCAACATTTGACACAATGAGTCAATATAGAATTGCCTTCCTTTGGATTGAAACTAAGCAAGAAAAGATACTAAACCACTTAAGAAAACTAAGCTTCAAATGCATTAAGTCTTCACAAAAATTAGGCAGAGTAATGACTGTATACAGATGAAATCTCAATCATAGACAAAGCACATAATCAGAATAACATGCACACAAAGAAAACAAACGACCCAATGTCTTGTGGTAAACCCCAAAAACTCCAGACAAAATAACAGTAGAAGTCACCAAGGTCTCCAGGGTAGTCAAGATTTCTAATCCTAAGTCCAAGAAGTCCATAACTCCATCATGCCAAGGATAGTAACCAAATGGTCCAAGTAACATTAGGTTTTTTATTGTTCAAGTTAGTTATTAGGTATCTTCAAAAAGAAAATGAAAAGCTCAAATGAGCAAAATAAAAATGACATAAAGATAAATGCTCAAGTGAGCATAGATGAAAATAGCATGAAATAAAAATGCTAAGATAAATGGTGCTTGAAGTAAAAGCATAAAGTAAAAGCATAAAAATAAAAGTAAATTGTTAATGAGTTAGAAATTAGAGGTTAGTTGAATGACCATCTTGAATCTTGCATTTGAAAACTCATTAGAAGATTGATAAAATTAAAGCCTCTCAACAACAAATTTCATTTGCTTTTTGTTAAGTATATAATTCATTTCAAAATCTCAAGGCAACAACAAATGATCAACGATGTTTAACTGGTTCACTTAGTCCAAAATTTATGATGATTCATTAGAGGATTTCTAAGACCAAAGCCTCCTAACAATGAACCTCAAGTTTATTGGATCAAAGGTTTTAAATTAAACATACTTGGGCTTGCAATAGGTTTAGGCCACGAATGATCATTTCTCGAATCGGAACAAAATTTAGCGATATGTTAAGCAATCATAAGTGGACTTATATAAAAATCGCACATATTTTGAGGCCGGTCAATAGTAATCTATGTGCCATATGTTTGGAGAGATGATATGTAGATCATCCTCTAACAACATGTAACACAATGAGAAAGGGATAAGAAGAAGAGGAGGGGATACATTTGAATAAAAAATTTAATTAAACTATCATTAAAATTATCCATCTATTTTAGTGGAGTTAAACTCAATACTCAAGATCCAATGATGTTAATAAAGTTCATGATCAACAAACACAAAGCCAGAATATATTTAAAAAGAATAAATTGTATTTAATGAATAAGATAAAAAGGAGAAATGATTTTAAATTGTTTTTTAAAATGAAAATAAAAGGCAAAATATCAAACTATATTCAAAGTATTAAAGAAAAATTTAAAGAGATCATAGAAAAACCAGAAATGATCTCAAATATTTTTATTAAATTTTTGGTAATTTTTTAAAACAGAAAAGCATTTTTAAACAAATTATAATCACTCAAATAAGTGAAGAAAATGATCAAAAATAGTAGAAGTCAAAATAAAATTCCGGAAAAATTTCAGAAAGTCAGAAATAAGGAAAATGATTTTTATAAAAAAAAATAGAATTTAAAAATATCAAAAAAGTAATTTTAAATAATTAAAAACAAGTTAAAACAAAGGAAAAATTATTTAAAAAATGAAATATGAAAATAAAATCTAGAAAAATAAAAACCAGAAAGAGAATATTAGAAAATATTTTTGTGAATTTTTTCATAATTTTTGAGTCAAAAATGAATTTTCTATGATTTTTTGAAGTTTAAATCAATTAAAATATAAAAATAAGAAAATAAAAATAAAAAAAAAAGATATAGACCATTGGATGAATGTAAAAACGCGTTAGTAATCAGATCCAAGGGATCTGGCGCATTGTGCATATCATGGTCCTTATTGAATAAAACATTGGATCCATTATTAAATCAGATTTTTGAAAAACAAGTGCGCATTATCATTGGTTAAGAGATGACACGTTGGTCATCTTCAACCTCCAGCCACACGAATTATAGGTCTCTCATACTATAAAATCAGCAGCTCATACCTATGACATTCGCTTCGTTTCATCAAGACGAAGACAATCGTACCCTCGCGAAAAATTTATTTATGGTGTAGCTCAGTCGATTTGCAAAAAAACAGAAGGAAAAATTTGAATAGGGATTTGAAAATTCATGGCCAAAACTAAATTCCAGTTGAAAACAAATTTTATGACTAGTATGAGAATGAAGAGAGCTTCATTTTAGTAACAAATTTTGAGAGAATTGATGAAGGAATCTACCTATTGAAGTTTAAATTCAGAGCTCTGAAACTTGACTTGGCTAGCACGATTTATGATGATTTAGGGCTTGGTTCTTCTTTTGTTAGCTTCAGTGAAGTTCAAGGATGAAGAATAAGCAAAGAAAATGGATTCTTGAGGGGTTCACAGCTTAAAGGGTCTTAGGGCATGATTCTTGAAGCAATTTAAAGATAAGGTCACAAACTTTACAATGTGCGAAGAGTGAGATCAATTGGATGCTTGAGCTAAAAGTTGTGATGAGTCAAAGTTGAGAAAAAGATGCTGACTTTTTGTACTTAAAAAAATTCTAAGTTTTTCTTCAAAAGTGACCTATAATGTTTTGATTTCAAACAAGGCATTCCTCCAAGAGCATTGTGCAACTTGAATCACTCAAAAATACCAAGTATTGAAAAAGTTATGGCCTTGGGAAATTGGTGAAAATTCATGAAGTGACATATTATCTTTTGAATTCTTAAGGCATCTTCCACTCATTTTCAAGCTTTTCACATAAAAGAAGAGTTGAAGTTCACATCCTTAAGATTATTGTGAAAAATTAATGGGCTCAAGGAGATAAAAATTGACCAAGTTATGATCTTTTGAAGTCACATAAGGGAATTTGATGACCTATCTAGATGACATGTAATCTTTCTTCATTATTAGGCATCTTCAACGCCAAATTTTCTTGAAAGTCTTGAAGTGATTAGTTGATAACCCTTTAAGGAGAAGCATACCTTTGTAATCACCCAGAATGCCAAAAGATGAACAAGATATAGCCCTTATAAGTTCAAAACCCTAGCTCTTCAAGCACTAAAATAACCTGGAAACCTTTTTCAATTTTGACAATATTTCTTGCATAATAACTTTTGCCATGTGAATAAAAGTTGTTGAGGATGTTAATAAGAAACCATATCACCAAAAATCACTTCCAAATGTTAAGAACTGATAGAGTCATGCACTTGTGATCAAGAAATCAAGAACTTATCCAATTAGGTCAAACTTCTTCAATCAACTTTTGTATCTTTTGACTTCTTTTGACTAATTGAGGCATGATGAATCATAGTAGACCTTGTCATGATAGTACTTTAAAGTATTCTCAAAGATGAATCTTGAATCTCAATGAAGCTTTGTTGAAGAAGGCATGAAAATAAACTCATGAACCTATGAATCAACTTGATGAAGTGTGTTGTGCCCTCACCTATAATATCATCAATTAGAGAAAACATTCATTGTATTTATTAGTTAAAAGTTAATCAACACAAAACATATATGATCATAATATACAAATCAAGGTGCTTGGTGATCCCTCATGAGCAAAACTAAATATAAGAAGAAGAACCAAACCCTAGTGTGATCTTGATATGATTAAGTTGACATTAGATGATAGAGGAATCGTAGGGGCAAAAATTGGGGTACAACACCCAACTTCATCTCTTCGAAACTTCTAGCTCAAGCATGATAAAATTGTGTTCTTGAACATTTTGGAAAGCTTGAAACATTGTCTACAACTATCATGTTATGAGTTTTATCTAAATCAAATTGGAACTTGGTGAAAAATGGCCAAGAAGTTGAGATGAAAAACTGACCAAAACTTGTTGAAAATTTTTCTAAGTGTTGGATAAAAAACATCACAACTTCATGGGCTCATATCTCTTAATCCAAGAACTTTTGGAAATCAATCCTCATTGACAAATTTGTAGAATTCATCAATCTCTACAACTTTCATGTTGAAAGTTTTCTTTGAATCAACTTGGATCTTAGTGAAAATGGCTATGAAGTTAGGACTTTTGTTAAGAACAAAAACACTTAGAATTTTTCTAAGTGTTAGAAAATTTTCCAAATTTGACTTTTGTTGACTTTTTGATTCTTGATGATAAAGTTTGATAGTTTTGAATATCTTGATGATTCTTGACTTTTGAATTCCAGTGTTGACCAAAAAGCCAAAGTTTGACTTTTTGAGTGACTGTTGACTTTTCATCAATTGATTCAATTTCTTCAACTATCAGTTACTTGCATCTTTGGAAATATCTTGAGCCATGTAATTAGGTCAAGATGTTGTATTTGAGCTCTTGAGATCATGCTTCAAGCCATTAGGTCATGCACTAGGCCAAAAGTCAATGATCAGTCATCTTCAGTCAAAACCCTAATTTTGGCAACCCAAACAACCCTCAAAGGATAAAGTATACAAAGCACAAAAAAGAAGTTTAATAATGAACTAACTCTAAGGTAAACCCCACCTTTTATTTCCCCAGCAGAGTCTCCAGTTCATTGATACGGTGGCAGAACCGACTGTTAATACTGGTTTTACATATGTGTTCGCAAATGTTGCGGTAAGCAAGAGTCGCCACCGACTTTTCTTTTATCCAAATTAAGGAAAGGGTAAAAAGAACAGAAAAAGACATTTTCGAGAATTTTCTGAGTAAGGGGGGTAGATTATGGAAAGGGAAGGTGTTAGCATCCTTTCAGTCCATAGTTTTCTACGGGCTCTTAGAGGTTTGCTCATTTTGAAATACCTTTGTGCTTTGTGTATTTGAAAATGTTTTGAGAATGCCTTAGTATGGCGAACTTTGTAATTTTTCTCGGGATAGTGGAGAAAATATACAAAGTGTTTTGAAAATGTTTTTGAAAAGTAGTATTTATGTAAGTGCAACAAAAAAGTGTTTTGAGCAAACTTCTAACAACTATCTACTTTTATACTCGAAAAGGGTCATTCTTTTCCTCTTATCCTTTAGACATTGATATCCTACTATTAGTGAGTAGGTAGCCCTATCGTTGGATGTATTAGGCACATTAGAAAGGGACGTTACAGTCACGAAGGCAACTTGTGAAGACGTTTTAGAAATTTTGTTTAGGGACTAGATCATTTACTGAGAAGACAATTGTAGGGTCATCGAGGGACTATGATCTTTTGATTTATGGGTCTTTGCTAAAGCGTTCCTGCCTCATGACTGTTTTATTTCTGAAGGCAACCAAAGTGGGGTACCCTATAGGTGCACATGTGCAATTGTGTTTAGTTCAAATATTTATCTTGCGCATTTAGGTTTACTAACGTTTTTTGTTTTCAGTCTTGCCACGCAATCCTAGTTACTAGCAGTTATATTGTACAGAAAAATGTAAAGTGCAAAGATAAAACCCTACGCTATTACATGGCTTCTGGGAGGGGGTTTACAATGTACAAAAATTGAGGGAAGACAAAAAAATAAAGAAAGCGGTAAAAATCCTAATTAGTTTATTACATCCAGTATACAGGTACAATAATGAATAGAAATTGCAAAAATAAATAATGCGCGCGGAAGTTGAAAATACGTCTAATAACCTAGTAAGAAAATCTTTTTGCTTATTTTTTTATTTAAGAAAGTAAATAACCTAAAAATCTATTTGGAAAATAAAATTAATCAAGAAAAATAGTCTAAATTCTTTTTTAGTTTTTTTATTATTTAAAGAAAATAATTGAACATAAATTAAGTCCTAAGTTCTAATTTATTTTTAATTAAATAAAAATAGTTAAAATAATTATTAATTAATTCACAAAATTAATTTAATTAAAAAACTAAAACTATATTTTTTGTGATCTTATTATTACATTATACTAATTAAATAAACGAAGAAAACAAATTAAAAAAAAAATATATAAAGCAAAGTGACAAAAACAATGCGAAATGAGCCAGGATAATTAGAAATTGGGGGTGCTGAAATTGAATTTTGCTAGGCCCAAGTGAATGTTAAGCTCAGGCCACGCTGGATCAGGTGAGATGAGGCCTTAAGGGCGCATGGTGGATCTCAAATTGAAGCCTTTAGATCTAGACCCCTTATGATTTGAAGGCTAGATCTGATGGTGTTTGGTACACTCCTGGCCATGAAATGCATCGAATATGCATGAAACAAGTTCGAAAATATAAAAATGGAGCTTACTGAGGCGTTTTGTGATGTTTCAGGGCTTGGTAATGATTGCAAAAGCTTCAGGGAGCCTCCAGGAATGTATTTGGATCTTTTGTTTTGACTGAGGAAGGTTGGAACCTAAAATGCAAATTTTACAACTTTGATATTTTATGCAAAATTTGTAGAGCTTTTCCAGGTTATATATCAAGTGTTGAAGCTTTCTAATGTGTTCTTTATATATATAGGAGGGAGGAGACAAGAGAACAAAGGTAATGACAACCATAAACGTGTATTTTTAAAGCCATGAATGATGTTTTATAACTTTGCCAAAGACATGGAATCTTGTCCTTTTTGAATTTGAATGAATGTGGACATTTCTTGCACGAAATTTTATGGGCCTAGGTTGTCCAAAACATCAACCCAAAGCTCAAAGTCCATTTCCATATATTTTATACATTTTATTTTATATTTATTTGAAATAAATTAAAATAAATATGAATAAAATAGTTAGAAAATGCAAGGCATGGCAAGAATAATTTTAGAGGTCCTCTATAGGCTTAGGAAGATGTTTAAAGTCCAAGAAATTAAGCCATTGACCTAAAACTTCAAGTTTGCTCAATGCATAATTCTTGAAAATTCCCAAATTTTCCCAACTTGGGCAAGGCATAACTTGCTCAATTTTTATCTCATTATGATGATCTTGGACTTTTTGGAAATCCTAAGATGTCTAATTCAATCCCTATTTTGATCAATTTTGCATTTGAAGATTTTATCTTGATGTAAATGGTCTTTATAAAAAGTGCCTTTTGTTGACTTTCTGAAAATGACTTGTAATGTATAAGCTTGTATCTTTCAAATGGTGCATTTCTTGGACTTGAGGGATTAATAGAAGTTGTAGGGAATTGGATTATATTCAAAATGAGCTTTGGTTTGGAAAAAATGGATGAATTATGAGAAAGTTATGTCTGGTCAAAGTTTGGTTGACTGTTCCTATAGAAACCCTAATTAGCAATTCTTGACTTTTGATGAATTAGGAGCATTTCTTGAGGAATCATGATCAACCCTTGCTAAAATGATGGATATCACTTCAAAATGTTGATGTTTACCAAAAATCTTGAAGTTTGACTGTATATATACCATAGTTGACTTTTGACCTAGTATAGTTGATTTTCAAGCATTTAAGCAATTGACTGAGCAAACTTGTAGTGCAAGGTATGAAATTTGTCATGAATAATCTTGAAGACATATTAGGACCATGGAAGACATTTGAGACCTTTGTAGCTCACACATCTTAGTGAAAAGTGAAATCCTAGTTGGAAGGCCAGTGCTAGGGAGGAGAATTTGTCTGATCAATTCTTGGTCAACCTTGAGCAATTGAGGACCTTTAGGAGTATGTATTATGTGAAAATGGGAGGGAAATTTTGGGGTACAACAGCTGACCTTATTCAATCTTCTTAAACCTGAGGATTTAGATTGGCTTGTCTGCCTTTCGTGATCTGAAGGTGGAAGATGATTGAACACTAGAGTGCCTAGAAATTTGCACTCGCGTGAAGTAATATTGATGGTTGATGACATCGGGAATGGGCTTACAGATGCCATTTAGAGAAGATGACTGAAAGTCGTCGGAGATGGGCTTAAAGACGCCATTCAGAGAATATGACGGAGATTCGTCAGAGATGGTCTTAAAGATGTCATCCAGAATAGATGTTGACTTCATAAGAGGTAACTTTATGGGGATTCCTGTTCCTGTTGTCTGAGGAGGAGTCCACTGGGGGGATGTTGATTTCAGTTGTTTTCCTGTTTGAGGAAAACCTTGTAGGGAATAGAGTCTAGGAACTTCAGTTGTCCATGGCTCTACTGAGGGATTATCTCTGGATTGGAGAGATGAAAGTTTGTTGTTTTTTGGTTGAAATCCAGGCTTCACAGTAATTTGCTGGGGAGAATGAAATTAACTGCTATCTGTAAATGTATCAGAAGAAACCTGTGTAGGGCTGTTTCAGGATGAGTCTGGGTAAGACTTCATCTGGAAGTGTATGAGAAGAAACCTGGGTAGGCCTGTTTTAGGAGATATATGAGAGGGAGCTTGGGTAGGGCAGCTTCAGGATGAGTTCGAGTAAAACTGCATCTAGAAACTTTAAGAAGGAACCTGGGTAGAGTTGCCTCAGGATGAGTCCGTGTAAAACTGCATCTGGAAATTCAAGAGAAGGATCCTGGGTAGGGTTGCCTTAGGATGAGTCCGTGTAAAACTGCATCTGGAGATTATGAGAAGGAACCTGGGTAGGGTTGCTTCAGGATGAGTTCGTGTAAAACTGCATCTGGAAATTCAAGAGAAGGAACCTGGGTAGGGTTGCCTCAGGATGATTCCATATAAAACTGAATCTGGAAATTCAAGAGAAGGAACATGGGCAGGGTTGCCTCAGGATGAGTTCGTGTAAAACTACATCTGGAAATTCAAGAGAAGGAACCTGGGTAAGGTTGCCTCAGGATGAGCCTGTGTGAAACTGCATCTGGATATTATGAGAAGGAACCTGGGTAGGGTTGCTTCAGGACGAGTCTGTGTAAAACTTCATAAGGAGGGAGAAGGAACACGTGTAAGATTACTTCATGAATAGCCCGTATAAAGCTGTATTTGGAAGTCAGAAGAAACCAGTGTAAGATTTCTTCATGAAGAGCCCGTATAAAGCTGTATTTGGAAGTCAGAAGAAACCCGTGTAAGATTGCTTCATGATGAGCCCGTGTAAAGCTGTATTTGGAAGTCAGAAGAAACCCGTGCAAGATTGCTTCATGTTGAGCCCATGTAAAGTTGTATTTGGAAGTCAGAAGAAACCTGTGTAAGATTGCTTCATGATGAGCCCGTGTAAAGCTGTATTTGGTCGCACAGATAATTACTTTGTTTTGTTTCAGGAGCTAATCCTGGATCTGTTGAAAATTGTTGATGATAAATATTTGTTGATTGATCTTTCCTGAAAAGGTAAAGCATTAGCTGTATGCAATGTCATGATGTATGAAATGCATTGTGTAATGGTGTTCTCAAAATAAATGAGATTGGGATGTATGCATTTGTACTGCAGATACTATGACGTTTATATAGTGATGTATGAATGCAATATGCAAATGTATCATTTGTTCTATTGCAAAGCTGTTGAATTAGGGAAAATAAATCCCTGATTGCAGCTGGCGATGAAGAATGTAGGTCTTCAGATTTTGTTGAAGTTGAACTGCTGGGAGATGATCTTCCGTTGTTAGAGAAATAAACTTTGTTGGGGAAGGAAAGCTCTATGCACTACCTAGGGATTTTATGAAATCCTATTGGGGAATCCTGAGAAGTTTGACGACTTTACTGGGGAAAACTTGATGTCGGAGCAGTAGTTGGAAATTCTTTTTCTGTCGGGGATACAAGAACACCTAACATCACTAGGTTGTAAATTGAGGATATGGCAGAGACTTTTTAGTAAGATGCCCCTGCCTCTGTACCTGCTAGAGAAAGTACCTGCATAGACTTTGTGGATGGTTTGAGCGTCATCCTAACTCCTAGGGTGTTTGGTAAATGGTGATCAGGATGATAAGTCTTCTACTGACAAACAAATGACAAGATGACGAGACATAATCGTACTTTTTTAATCCCTAACTTTTGCCTGGACCGCCCTTTCGGGTTTACAGTCCACCAGGATACCCTTTTTTGCTCAAGCCGCCTTTTCAGGTTTTTGACTTATCGGGTGTACAATTTTTTTGTATATATCCCTAATTTTTGCCCGAACTATTTTGGTTCGCCAGGATGCCCTTAATTTTGCCTAGGCCTGTCAACCTAGCGAGTCTTTTTCATGCGTAGTATTTTATGACTATGTCCGCGCTCATAGGATATGGAGAGTTGTCACCGTCTATGACAACAAGTTTTGTAGAAATGCCAGAAAATGTTTATGTGATCGCATGTGCCCTTGCATATGTGGGAGCCTGTGTGGGGCTGCTTCAAGATGAATCTGGTGCACCTGATGTTTGATCAAGTTTCTGATAGTCTTGAATTTCCTAGGTATCTTTTCTAAGAATTGTCATGGAAGAATTTGAAGACATGATACTGACACCATCTGATACTACTGGCACAGACAAGCAATTTGGTGGTACCAAAGATTCAAATTTCAGTGATTTTCTGCTCGAATCCCCGATCAATGTAACATCCCCCGAGTGATTTAGATGGAGATCTGCCCCTGGCTATTCAGCATTTTTGGAGAGATTCTTTGCATATTGGCTTGACTGTCCCATATTAATTAGACACCATGTCATGCCCCTTGATTATGAAAGGCTTGTTATTGGGAATGTTTTTTTCGTATGAGGTGATTTTGTCCATTGAGGGGGTCTTCATTCACTGAATATTCATTGTGTGAATTTCTCTGCCATTTGAACAATTAACCATATGCAAACAATGTATTTTAAAGAATGCAAAGCTTATGTCTGTCTTGAAATTTTTTGAAAATGCATTTTTTGTAGTAAAACAAAATTTGCAAGAATGTGATATCAACTCATGATTTATAGCAAACCTTACAGGAGTCGGGATACCTTTGTAACAGTATGCTCTCGAACTAACCCATGCTTAAGCTAGGACTATTAAGGGTTTAAACATGGCCTGGTTCACGGTTTAAGAAACAAAGGATAAAGGTTCAAAATTTATTTGTACCCACCCATTCTTTGTGATGTTCTTCAGTCTTATGCTCAGTTAATTGTGCATTTGGAATCCCAGTTGAGTTCTGGAATGTTGGCCCCGATATTTCGGTGATGGTTCAGAAATTGAACGTTTGTTTGAGAAGGCAGTCATTTTTGTGACCTTTTCTTTTTGTTGAGGATTTTTAGGACCTCTTTCTTTTTTTATTTTGTTATCCTTGTCTTTTGCCTGAACTGTTACTTTTGTGATTACAGCCTACGGGATGCCCCAGTTTGTTTCTTAAGTCTCCTTCATAGGTTTTGATTTAATGGGCTTTTATTTTGAGAGATAATGACTGCATATTCTTAATGATTATGTGGAACCATAACCATCTTTTGGAGAGCATCTTCTACATTATTTGTCGTGTATGAAGGGAAAGCTTGCGACTGAATGCACATCTGAATTAATTGAGAAAACTACCCTGCCCCAGGTTATGATTAAGGGTTTAATTTGTGTGAAAAGAAAGCTCCTACTTCTTAGGCTCAAAGGGGTTGACTAGGTATTATCTTTCTTATAACTCCACTATTTAGGATTTGAAACAACGCATGTACATCGTCAGCAGGGTCTGTTCAAAAGAATACTATAGAGATTATGGTATCGTTCTCGTCATCCTTCCTCTAAAGGCTTAGAGCTTTTAATCAAGAGTTGAATATCACAAAAAGGAAGTAAGAAAGCAGTTTAAGCATAATGAAAACAAATTAATTCAAGACAAACATGTGCAATACATTAATGAAATAACAAAGTTTGACATGACAATAATTGGTTGAACAAACAAAGAAAATACAACTTGAGAATTCAAATGAACAAAAATGCTCTCAATCCTGGCCATGATTTGGCATGGGAGAAGTGATCACGTTGGGAGTCTCAAGAGGGTCGAACTCAATCACCTTGGCGTCAATCATATTTTGAATCTTGTATTTCAGTTCCCAACAATCGTTAGTATCGTGCCCTGGACTTCCAGAATGATAGGCACGCCTTGCATCAGGATTGTAGTTAGGAGAAGAAGTCTTACGGTTTGGATGAGGTCCTATCAACGTAATCAAATTCATCCTCAACATATGTTGTAATGCTTGAGACAACGGCATGTTGATCTTGGTAAACTGTCTCTTAGGATCGTCTTGCCTTCACTGATTACCCTGTTGTTATGGTCGTTGCATGCATGGAAAATTAGAGACCAACACTACCCCTACAGATTAGTGGTAGTCTGCCTTATTATGACCCTTATGGCCATACACATCATTGGTTCCCTCTTACCAGCAAATGGCTTCTTCTCAGCATTAGAAGATACAGCCACCGGGATCTTCCCACTCTTGATACCACTTTTGATCTTTCTCCAGTCAGAACCATCTCTGTAAATATGTATGAGGAACTCCTAATCAGCAGATTAAAGAACAGGCCCTTCAGAGTGCCCATGAACATGTCTACCATTTCCCGATCATTTAGAGGAGGTTGTACCCTGCCAGCTAGATCCCTCCATTTCTATGCATATTCCTTGAACCCTTCTCTTGTGCTCATGGACATATTCTGGAATTGCACTCGAGTTGGTGCTAGGTTAGCATTGTATTGGTACTGCTTGTAGAAAGAAGCAACCAAGTCTTCCCAGGGGTGGATGTTAGTTCCTTCTAGCTGATAGAACCAATCCAAATGAGTGTCATCCAAACTTTCTTGGAAGAAATGGACCCATAGCTTCCGGTCAGCAGTGTGAGGTTGGATCTTTCTGACATATGATCTCAAGTGAAGCATGGGATAGGAAACACCGTCATATTTTGTAAAGATAGTGACCTTGAACTTAGGTGGGATGACCACCCCTGAAACCAAACCTAATTCTTCAAAATCCAGACCGGGCACCCTTTGGATCTCCATGGCATTGAGTTGATCCTCCAGTTGTTTGTATTTATCATCAGCAAGAGGATATTGCTCCTCAGAGTAGTCAGGTTCATCTTCTTCATACGCTGGATTGTTGTCTCCTTCCTTTAATTCCTCGTCATATTCCTCTTGATTATCTCATCCCTTTGATGGGGTTGCGAAATCTAGAGCTCGGTTAGCTGGTCTTCTTCTTCCCACACTCAAAACACAAACTGGTTTCTTTGCCTTTTTCTTATAGTCTTTGAGAACAAGAGCCTTCATATCTTCTTGTCCCTTGGCCAGATTCAGGAACATTTCTTGGAATTGAGTATTTTGTGCCTGAAGTTCCTTAACTGTTTGTTCAAGAGCCATTTCTTTTTTGCTGAAATAAATAGCGAAAAGATAAGAAACCTGCCTAGGGAATACCTGTTATGCAATGACATGTATGATATGCAAATGTTTTCAAGGATCTCGCAGGTTAAACAAGAAAATGTCAGAAGTTGAATTTTGCAGCTTTGATTGAAGAACTTGGCATCGCTGAAAGTCCTTCTACGAGAGTCAATCTCACCATATCGAGTGGGTCATAGCCCCTGACCCAAGTTGTCATGTTCTAGTCTTTTGAAGGCATTTGGTTAGAGGAAAATAGATCCCCTTGCCTCTTGTTTATACATCTGGTTCATCATAACCTGAATCACAGACCCTTGAGATCCTTGAAATGGTTAAGTAAACGTTATGGTATGATGTTTATGATATATATGCTATGCGTTAAGAAAAAAATGTAAGGTGATGAAGACAAGTGATTCTAAGAAGTCCAGGTTACTAGATAATGACTGCGAACAAATCCTGCATGGAAATCATGTTGTTAGATAATAAAACCCTACAAGTAGTTCAAGTTGAAAGCAAGCAAGTCACACAAGCAGCCTCAGGTTTAGGCTTGCATCGGGTTTGTAAGTAAGCAACCTCTTGAAGTTTAGTTGGCTAAACATGTCCTATCAATAGTAACCAGGTTCTAAGGAGTCTCAATATTACTGATCTTTCTTTATCGGGTGTTATTTCAGCTTATCAATCTTTTCTTGCGGCCGAAACATCTCGAAAGTCCGATCTCAATGAGTGTAGAATCAAGTATCAACCAATCCCCAGCTTTACATCGAGGTCGGCTATCTCATAACTTTCTAATGTCCAAGTTTGATCAACTAAGGTTCTAAGGTCTGTTAGTTCTTTACGACACCATGCGGTGGCCCCGTATTCTCCTCGATTCAACACAAGGGATATCGGTACCAACCAAAGTGTCACACCAACACAACTATCATTTCAACCATAGTGGTCTATGTCGTACAGTCTCCACGATCTATTGATGTTTACCTAAAAGAGATGCCCCCAAATCCGGGTGTAGGATCTATAGTAACAACCCAAACAACCCTCAAAAGATAAAGCTTACAAAGCATAAAAAAGCAGTTTAATAATGAAATAACTCTAAGGTAAACCCCACCTTTTATTTCCCCAACAGAGTCGCCAGTTCTGTGATACGGTGGCAGAACTGACTGTTAATACTGGTTTTGCGTTTGTGTTTGCAAATGTTGTGGTAAGCAAGAGTCGCCATCGGCTTTTCTTTTATCCAAATTAAGGAAAGGGTGAAAAGAACAGAAAAAGACCTTTTCGAGAATTCTTTTGAGTAAGGGGGTAGATTATGGAAAGGGAAGGTGTTAGCACCCTTTCCATCCGTAGTTTTCTACGGGCTCTTAGAAGTTTGATCATTTTGAAATACCTTTGTGCTTTGTGTGTTTGAAAATGTTTTGAGAATGCTTTAGTATGGCGAACTTTGTAATGTTTCTCGGGATAGTGGAGAAAATATACAAAGTGTTCTGAAAATGTTTTTGAAAAGTAGTATTTATGTAAGTGCAACAAAAAAGTGTTTTGAGCAAACTTCTAACATCTATCTACTTTTATACTCGAAAAGGGTCGTTCTTTTCCTCCTATCCTTAAGACAGTAATATCCTACTATTAGTGAGTAGGTAGCCCTATCGTTGGATGTATTAGGGACATCCGAAAGGGACGTTCCAGTCACGAAGGCAACTTGTGGAGACGCTTTAGCAATTTTGTTTAGGGACTAGATCATTTACAAAGAAGGCAACTGTAGTTATATTATACAGAAAAATGTAAAGTGCGAAGATAAAACCCTACGCTATTACATGGCTTCAGGGAGGGGGTTTACAATGTACAAAAATTGGGGGAAGAAAAAAAAAGAAAGCGGTAAAAATCCTAATTAGTTTATTACATCCAGTATACAGGTACAATAATGAATAGAAATTGCAAAAATAATAATGCGTGCGGAAGTTGAAAATACATCTAACAACCTAGTAAGAAAATATTTTTGCTTATTTTTTTATTTAAGAAAGTAAATAACCTAAAAATCTATTTAGAAAATAAAATTAATCAAGAAAAATAGTCTAAATTCTTTTTTAGTTTTTTTATTATTAAAAGAAAATAATTAAACATAAATTAAGTCCTAAGTTGTAATTTATTTTTAATTAAAGAAAAATAGTTAAAATAGTTATTAATTAATTCACAAAATTAATTTAATTAAAAAACTAAAACTATATTTTTTGTGATCTTATTATTACATTATACTAATTAAATAAATGAAGAAATTAAATTTAAAATATATATAAAGCAAAGTGACAAAAACAATGCGAAATGAGCCACGATAATTAGAAATTAGGGGGTGCTGAAATTGAATTTTGCTAGGCACAAGTGAATGTTAAGCCCAGGCCAAGCTGGATCAGGTGAGATGAGGCCTTGAGGACGCATGGTGGATCTCAAATTGAAGCCTTTAGATCTAGACCCCTTATGATTTGAAGGCTAGATCTGATGGAGTTTGGTACACTTCTAGCCATGTAATGCATCAAATCTGCATGAAACAAGTTAGAAAATATAAAAATGGAGCTTACTGAGACGTTTTGTGATGTTTCAGGGCTTGGTAATGATTGCAAAAGCTTCAGGGAGCCTCCGGGAATATATTTGGATCTTTTGTTTGGACTGAGGAAGGATGGAACCTAAAATGCGAATTTTACAACTTTGATATTTTTTTCAAAATTTGTAGAGCTTTTCCAAGCTATATATCATATGTTGAAGCTTGCTAATGTGTCCTTTATATAGAAAGAAGGGAGGAGACAAGAGAACAAAGGTAATAACAACCATAAACATGTGCTTTTAAAGCCATGAATGATGTTTTGTAACTTTGGCAAAGACATGGAATCTTGTCCTTTTTGAATTTGAATGAATGTGGACATTGCTTGCACGAAATTTTATGGGCCTAGGCTGTCCAAAACATCAACCCAAAGCTCAAAGCCCATTTACAATTATTTTATACATTTTATTTTATATTTATTTGAAATAAAATTAAAATTAATATGAATAAAATAGTTAGCAAATGCAAGGCATGTCAAGAATAATTTTAGAGGTCCTCTATAGGATTAGGAATATTTTTGAAGTCCAAGAAATTAAGCCATTGACCTAAAACTTCAAGTTTGCTCAATGCATAATTCTTGAAAATTCCCAAATTTTCCTAACTTGGGCAAGCCATAACTTACTCAATTTTTATCTCATTATGATTATCTTTGACTTTTTGGAAAGCCCAAGATGTCCACTTCAGTATCTCTTTTGATCAATTTTGCATTTAAAGATTTTAACTTGATGTAAATGGTCTTAACAAAAAGTTCCTTTTGTTGACTTTCTGAAAATGACCTGTAATGTATAAGCTTGTATCTTTCAAATTGTGGACTTGGGGGCTGAAGAGAAGTTTTAGGGAATTGGATTCTCTTCAAAATGAGCTTTGGTTGAGAAAAAATGGATGAAGTATAAGAATGTTATGCCTGGTCAAAGTTTGGTTGACTTTTCCTATAGAAACCCTAATTAGCAATTCTTGACTTTTGATGAATTAGGAGCATTTCTTGAGGGATCATGATGAACCCTTGACCAAATGATGGATATCACTTTAAAATTTTGATGTTGACCAAAAATATTGAAGTTTGACTGTATATAGACCATAGTTGACTTTTGACCTGGTATAGTTGATTTTCAAGCATTTGAGCAATTGACTGAGCAAACTTGTAGTGCAAGGTATGAAACTTGTCATGGATAATCTTAAAGACATATTAGGACCATGGAAGACATTTTAGACCTTTGTATATCACATATCTTGGTGAAAAATGAAACCCTAGTTAGAAGGCCAATGCTTAGGAGGAGAATTTGTCTGATCAATTCTTGGTCAACCTTGAGCAATTGAGGACTTCTAGGAGTATGTCTTGTGTGAAAATGGGAGAGAAAATTTTGTGGTACAACAACTATCATCTGTTGAGTCGGTAAATTCCTTTCTTTTCTACCTTTATTTATTGAGTTGGTAGATTACCTTCATCTGTAAGTCGGTATACTCCTTTCTTTTCTACCTTCATCTGTGAGTTGGTAGTTTACCGTCGTCTGTTGAGTTGGTATATTCATTGTTTTATTACCTTCGTCCATTGAGTTGGTTGATTACCTTCATCTATGAGTCGGTATCTTAATACCTTTTCTACCTTCATACATTGAGTTTGTAGATTACCTTTATCTGTGAGTTGATATCTTATTACGTTTTCTACCTTCATCCATTGAGTTGGTAGATTACCGTCATCTGTTGAGTCGGTATATTCCTTACTTTTCTATATTCGTCCATTGAGTTGGTAGATTACCGTCATTTGTTGAGTCAGTATATTCCTTGTTTTTCTACCTTCATCCATTGAGTTGGTAGATTATCGTCATTTGTTGAGTCGGTATATTCCTTGCTTTTCTACCTTCATCCATTGAGTTGGTATATTACTGTCATCTGTGAGTCACTATCTTATTACCTTTTCTACCTTCATCCATTGAGTTGGTAGTTTGTCGTCATTTGTTGAGTCGATATTTCTCTTAATTTACGTACCTATATCCATTGAGTTGGTAGTTTATCGTCATCTATTGAGTCGATATTTCTCTTAATTTTCCTACCTTCATCCATTTAGTTGGAAGTTTATCTTTATCTATTGAGTCAGTATATCTATTGTTTATCATAAATTTGTCAATTGAGTTGGTAGTTTACTATCATCTATGAGTCAGTGTTATCCTTCTCACATATTGAAATCATGTTATCTTGTTTTTTTTCCTCTTTGGGTTTTTCCTCAGTAGAGTTGAGTTCTATTTTCTCCAACAAAGTTGAGTTAATCTTTCCCCAGTGGAGTTGGACCCCTTCTTCTAAATTGAACTAGTGTGTTTCTGTTATTTGTCCCCTAATTAGTTGAGTCATGTTGTTACTCCCTGCAGAAGTCAGATTCTTGCATTCATATCATATCATAAAACATTCTTTGTGACATCTTAGGGTCAAAAATTATGCATTTTGTATTTAAGTACCTCTCATCACGTCGAGACGAAGACTTCAATCTTCATATATCTGAATAGAATAAACTTAAATAGAGGCATTTGTGGTACCATAATTGTTTACCTAAGATACCACCTCATATGCATCATTGCATCTTTAACAATATACAAAAATAGCTTATGTGTTTGCCTTTGTGTCAAGCATGGCTTTGAATGAAGAAAGTATATCACTGACTTTGTGCTTAGCGCATGACCTAATGGCTTGGAGCATGGTTCAAAGAACTCAAAATCAACACATTTACCTAATTATATGGATAAAGACATTTACAAGGATACTATGGATAGATAGTGAAAGAATTGGAGTCATCTGATGAAAAGTCAATTGTCACACAAAAGTCAAAACCTTGACTTTTTGGTCAACTTTGAACTTCAAAAATCAAGAATCATCAAAAAATTTAAAACAATCAAATTTTATCATCAAGAATCAAGAAAATTCGACAAAAGTCAAAGTTGAAAGAATTTCAAACACTTAGAAATTTTCAAGTGTTTTATGCCTAAAAATATCTCAACTTTATGGCCAATTTTCACCAAGGTACAAGCTGATTAAAGGAAAACTTTCAGCATGAAAGTGGTAGAGCATGATTCACACTACAACTTTTTCATTAAGGGTTGATCTCCAAAAAGTGCATATACTTGGAGATATGAATTGACGAAGTTAGCATCTCAAAATTGTCAAAATCTCAAACACTTAGAGAAAATTTTCCAGTATTCTGACATTGTTAAGTAGATGACTTTATAGCCATTTTTCTCCAAGATCCCAATTGATTCAAGGAAAGTGTTCGACAAGAAAGTTATAGATAATGTTTCAAGCTTTCCAAAAAGTCCAGGAGCATGAATTTATCATACTTGAGCAAGGAGTTTCGAATTTATGAAGATGGGTGTCCAAGATTGCATTACAAGTCATTCTTGAGATATCTTATTGATCAAATCTTCAAGTCATGCTATGCAATCCCTCTTTTCAGGTCGTAGTACCTCTAAATCTATCCAAGATCAAGAGAGTACACAAGATTTCAAGCCTTTACCCAAGAGATACAAGCCATTATCCAAATAACTTGTCATTTAAGGTAAAAAGTTACCATTGTTATTCTTGAAAAGCAAGCTTTTTGGTACAAAGCTTTTCTTGAGCCCATACCTTGCTTACTTCTAAATACACTTCACTGTGAATCAAGGAAACAATGTGTCTTTATCTATCCACTCTTTGTATTATGCCTTGAAACCATGGAAAAATTGATATAAGTTGATATTTGCATTTCAACCAAAACCATAACTTGACAACTTGAGAACCAATTCATCTCATTACCACTGAGTTTTCTCTATAAATAGAGAGCTCATTTGCACTTAAAAATACCAATTCATAGCTCCAAAACACCATCTCTCTCAAACACTAAAATTTGCCCAACCCCCCCCCCCTTTTTTTGCAAGTTTTCATACCATAAATACTAAACTCCCAATTCTTGCAAGTTCTTTGCAAACAAACCATCCAAACACCTTCCATACATCATATAGAATCTACTACAACCTTAAGCTTGCTTCTATAATCACCCAATCCATACTTCTATTTCTCACTTTTTGGGTTTGCACCTTGAGTTGGTTAGAAAGTTTGGGCTTGTTTCAGAGCAAAGTAAGCACATGAACAGCTTCATTGAGGTCCAAGGAAGCTAAGAGGAGCACTCCTTTGCTACTGTAATCACATTTAAAGGAGAAACCGACTTATTTCGTGTTCGGTCTGTTTATAGAGTCTAAAATCTAACTGCAAGTGCACAGTCTATCGATGTAATATAAAGGATTGTCGAACCATAGAGACCAATCGTCAATCTATCAACTCTATTATTAAGTTGCTTATCTAAGGCGAATCGATTCAGTTGAGGGAGTATAATGCAAAGGAATTAAATAGATAAAGTAAATTTAGACAAAATACAGGCTAGAATGTAAATCACATTGGTCAAATAATATTTCAATTTGTATTTAATAGAACTACTCATGGGGAAATATTTTCCACTCTTGTAAAGGAACAATTTGATGGGAACTTGTCGCTTTCGGTAACTAAGAACCGAGTTTACTCTCTAATCAAATCCTTATATTGTCTTTTATAAAATGGTGTTTCAAGCGTTAAAGCAGCAAACCTATTTTTAAGAAATTAGTTTCTTAACTAGTAAAAAAAGTGGTTTCAACTCAGAATTATTAACATAAAGAGATTCTTGGCTTTCGCTCGAGAATCGGATTGTAAACCTATAAATGCATCCGAAAATAGTTTCAAAATCGTTTTCTAAAAGTGTCAAAGATCTCTAATTAACCAGACAAAACGCTTTCTCCCTTTTTGAACGGTTAAAAACTAACCAAGTTTACTCTTTGAAATGGATGGCTTTCGATCTTATCCAAAAATATTAAGTACGAAAAACTTGTGTTAAAAGTTAAAACAACCCCTAAAGTGTTTCTACTGATACGGTGTTGAAATTCTATCATGACAATGATCCTTACATTCCAACCTTAAAATATTTAGCCAGACATGGAAATAAAAGAAAGCATATTAGAGTTGATCAAAATAAACATATTAATAAAGGCAAAGCAAGGTAATAAAATAAGTAATACAAGTGCAAGACAAAGCGATTGAATAAAATAAAAAAACTTAAATAGAAACCTGCTCCAAATCGGAGTCTTTAAATCTTGGTACAATTGGAAAGTAAATTCTTGAAGTAAAATAGCGTCAAGATTGTAAATAAAAGATATGCTCCAACCTAATCAACACTATGGTGCAATAATCCTCTGATGTGGCGAATTATTGCTTTTACACAAGTGAGTATAGGCTTAGAATTGTAAGACTAAGTTGGATGATGGAAAATGAAATGAGAACTACTATTTATAGAAGTTCTCCAGGCTATGCTTTAACAGAAATGCCCCCTAACTACTTTTTGGCGGGAAGAAACTTAACAAAGACTACAGTCACCGAGGCCCCTCGGTGGGTGCTGAGTGTTCAGATAGAGAGATCGTGGGGGACGTGGCAGTTATTCCCTGGGTGGAGTGGGACACATCACGGCGCCCCCTATAGCGTCCACTGAGCTGAACGCCATGTGTAGGATTTCACTGAAAATCTCGATTTCTTGGCCTTTTCATTTGGTTTCTTCAAGAAGAGCTCCAAATGGGCATGTTGCCTGAAAACAAGATAAATACAAGCATAACACAAGAAAACGGTACTAAAAATTATGAAAAACATGTGTTATTTGAGTCAAATATGCAGCGCGATCAGGTGTTATCATTATGTTCGGTAAATTTTCTTAACTTTGAACTCATAGTGTAAGCTACCATTTGCACTCATTCTCGATACATTTATGTTCATATGATTGGTGTGATATGAATTCCTATAAAATAGGCATTGTTTAAGTTTGTATGTCATTTAATTCAACTTTGAAAATTTCTAGATCTTCTGGCCTTTTCAAAAATTCATGAGCTACAATCCGTATTAATTTATGATGTTTACATTTTTGAAATCCTTGTGAAAAACTAAGCAACTTTAATCTTTACACTTTTGCATTTGATCGAGAAATGAGTGAATTTGCATTTTTGGAAGATGGAGGTTGAAGATGATGTGTCATTGCATTTTCAAACTTTTTTTAATCAAACGCTCCAATATACTTAAGAATATTAAAACTATTTCAAAAGACTAACAGTGATTCAAACTCACTTAAAAATTTCTACCACTTGGATTTTTAATTTAAAACATTTTCTCAAAGAGATTAGATATAAATCCTCTTTATAGTTGAGATATGATTCTCCTATTTCTATAGTACTTACTGAAGTACCTATGATTCTTTCCATATGAAGACGTTAGTTGGCAACTTGTTGATCTTTATATCCAAGTTAGTAGTCCTTCCTTCATGATGATGCAAGATCCATCTTCTCATATTTGTGGTGGTATTAGTTGAGATTTCTCTCAAAAAGATGATGAAATATCCCTTCTCTTAAAATCAACCACAACAAACCATTTTATCATTTTTACCACGAAATATGAGGTTTTGATCCTTCATTGGTACATAGGTATAAGACTATGTCTTTCCAAACAAAAATATCCTAAAATATATTTCTTTTCTCACATCCACACTCATTTAACAAACAAACAGTTTTAAACCAAAAATAGATATTATAAGTAGTTCGGTGGTGACTTCTTAAGTCGTTGTGAGTCAAGTTCCTCAATAGCCTGGTCTCCTAGATTTTTCACCATGATATAAATGGTGTCTTCATTGGGGATTAATGTATCCTTAAGAGGGTAAACCTACCTTATTTTATTTGTTTTTTGTTATTATTGTTTGTTTATATGTGTTGTTTTGTGGTTCCTTGGGTATTGGTATTTTTGCAAAGGAAAAATCCTACACCCGCATTAAAGTAACACTTAAGAATTAGAATGATGGTATAATTATGAATTATATGACTGGAGTAATCCTGACATAAGTAGCATATGATATAACCCCACTCAGTGGAGGCCTCATTTGGGTGGTAATGCTAAAACAAGCCAATTTTTAAAGCATTACTACTTTCAACCTGAGAGCCCATGAAAATGAGAAGTCGTAGAAACCATTTACCCATATTGGCCTTTAGGATGTAGTGCGGTGGAAAATTAAAAGTAGTCTTGAATTAGCCGTTACGCGATACTACACTTGGACGAGTTTTTCTTGAGATTATTATTGGTACTCACAAGTAGTTGTGTAAATCAGTAATATCTAAAAGAAGAATCACGACTCTAAAGGTACTTTTATAACCTTGTTATTAATGTACAAATGAACCTGTTGTACCCCAAAATTTGCCCTCCCATTTCCCCAACATTTTCTCATCACAAGACCTTTGAAGATTAAGATTCAGTTAGGGTTCCCTCTGCTCAGGACTTCTCCTTGCACTGTGGACTCAAATTAGGGTTTGTGTTTGCCTAAGGATGTTTTGACCTAAAATGCCTAAGATGACTTTCATGCTTCATATTGGACTCCCAAGTTTACCTATACCAAGTTTCAAGTCTTGATTCCAAGTTTTGCCCAGTCAATTGGACAGTTGACCTAGAAATCAGCTGTATTGGGGGAAAAGTCAACTATGGCCAATTGACAGTCAAACCTCATGAAATTTGACCCACATCAACATTATGAACTCACATGAACCATTTGATCAAGTTTGGATCACAATTCCATAAGAAATTTGATCAGATCATCAAAAGGGCAAAATGGTCATTTTTAGGGTTTTGACTGCACAAAGGCAATTTTTGACTGCTTGACCTAGCCAATGGAAAATCAAGCTCACATATGGACTCAAGGACCCCATGGAATTATCTTGACATGCTCAACAAGCTCAAAAGATCCCAAGTACACAGGATTGACAGTTGAATTTCCCAGTCAATTGATCAATTTTGACTGTATACTGAAAAGTCAAACTTTGACTTTTTGGTCAAAATCAAGAGTCAAGATTCATTTTTCATCAAAACATGCCAAATCATAAAACTTGTTCACCAAGAAATCACAAAATGCAAATTAGGGTTTGAAAATGGAATTTTTCATAACTTAGAATTTTTCTAAGTTATGAAAAACCCTAATTTTTTCCCAGCTTTGCCCCATCTTTTCACCAAGATCCATTTGGATTCAAACCAAAGTCAAAACATGAAAGTTGTAGCTTGTTGCATAATCTACAACTTTGATTCACAAAGTTTTCTCATTTGAAGCTTGTATCTCAAGTTACAATTTTTTGAATAAGGGCACTAAACCATTTTTAACTTAGTGAAAATTTAACCTATTTTGACAAGGTTTTCTACCCCCACTTCAAGGCCACTTTTCATACCCTTCCACTTAGAATTTTGATTTGCATTTCAAAGATGGATTGTAGTACACATTCCAAGCTTTCCAAAATGTCCAAGAACTCCTCAAACAACCTCATAACTTGAGAGATTCGAATTTCACAAGTTGGCAAAAATTCACTTTTGTTCTTCATCAAAGCATGTTCATAAACTTGCAAATCTGAGTTTAGCTTGCTTTATGCTTGATTACAGGTCCTTGAACCATTCCATACTCAATAATTTAATGCTTATTCATTGTGCCAAGGCCATGTTCTTTGTGTTCTAACATTGCATAATGGATTGATCCTAAACTAGATAAAGTGAACTTTCCATTTTTGAAAAGGTTAACTTTATGTCCAATTGCAAATCAAGCAAGTACAAGCAAGATCTCATGGGCACAAGATTATGGGCAAATTGCTGTGATCAAGAGAGGCTTATGCAGCAGGATTAGAGGCCCCTACTGACCTAAAACACAAAGTGACCTTTGCTTGCTTCATTTTCAAGTAACATTGCATAACTTGTGCCATATCTCATCTCAGCTTAGAAACACAAGAGAGAAGTTATCAAACATATTCCATAGACCATATCCAAGCTAACACACGAGCCCTTGCCCTCCAAAACATCCTCCATCTCAGAATCATCCTCAAACTGCAAAAACAGAGTTGCCTCTGCAGTTTGAGTGCAGACTCCCATTTCTCTCGAGCATTCTCACCAAAATCAATTCATACACCTTCCATACAACATATGCAAACTAACCATGGCCTAAAACCTGATCTGTAATCACTCTAACAGTTTCCACCATTTTTAATTTCTCCTTTTGCAGTTGAAGTTCTGCAGCTTGATACAAGAAGGTTCAAGACAAAGTGAGCATTGAAAAAGCATCCCTGGACCTCAAGGAAGCTTTTCCAATCATTACATTGCACTGAAAGTCCCTCATTCTCCACATAGAAGTTCAACTGCACAGGTAAAACTTTAAACTCGTATCTCTCTTATCATGCATCTTTAGTCTTAAGTTTGTGAAGAAACAAGGTCCTACTCATAGCCCTGAACATGTACATATCTTTACATTTCATTTCTTTTGCCTGAGTAGAGAGAATTTGGAGTTTGAAAATGGTAGAAAAATTAGGTTAGGATTTGGGGGAGGAGAAATTCTCCCTCGTCTTAGAGAGTTAGGTCAAGTTCCATACATGGTTAGAATCGTCTCTTCATGCTGAACATTTCTTGTGTTATGAGTTTTTGCTGAAAAGCCAAGAATCAGGAGTTAGACATTGAAGAACAGGGGCGCGCGTTTTTCAAATGTTTGAGCTGGAGGTTGAAGACAATGATCATTGGGCTGGGCTTTTGTGTTATTTCTTTTCACACCCTATTTCCATGTTTACACCCCCTGAGCCCATTGGCTTCATTTTTGACTCTTTTTGACTTTTTCTTTTTTGGTTGACTTTGATTATTTTTTCTCATGGCATTAAAAAATTAAAAATATTTTTTCCATCATTTTTTGAATATATGGCATATTTATTTGATTTATTTCTTTTGTTTGCATATAAATATATATATATACTATTATTAGAATAAATAGAAAAAAATAGTGTAAATACATTTTTATTTTCATTTACCTTCTGAAAATATTTCACACAAAAAATACTCTTTTTACTTATTTTATTAAAATATTAAATAAATATTTATTTTGTGTATAATGCACATTTAAGAAATTAATATATGTATATATATATATGTTTATTAATATATTTAAGATAAAATATGAAAATACTTGAATTTTTCACTTTTATTAATATTTGATACAAAAATACTTTTTTTTCATAATATACTTCATTATTATTTTATTTTTATAAATAGCAAATAAATAGTTGTATTAAATTAGATAATAATGCATTTTCTTTAAAAATTAGGGTTTTTGCCCTAAATTCAAAATACTCCAAAAAATAATACATTTTTATTTTTCTTTTCTCTTTTACATAAATAATATTTTTTTCATACATATACAAAACATTTCTTTTGCATCTTGCACTTTTATTTAATTTTTGTACATTATTTAAATTGCAAATATTCAAAATGATGTAATAATGTAGATTTAAATTCTTGTCAATATCCCCATTTGAACATTTGTACCCCCCTTCCCATATTTGGTTTTGTAATAGCTTAGTAATTTTAATTTCGCACTTTATTGCTTTCTAATGATAACATGTTAGAATTAGGGTTTGTATGCGAAAAAACGATAAAAAATAGTTTGACCTAATACAAGATAAACAAGCATGAAAATGGACACACAAATCACACTTGCACCCCCTAGGGTTTTCCACTTGTTGCCTTCAAATAAATGGGCCATATTGCATGTTGAACTTCTTTGGGCAAAGCAAACAATTTGAATGATCATAGTCCCTCGACAAAACTTTTCAAAACAAACAAAAACAAATGATCAAGTCCCTTAAAGAAATTGCTCAAAGACATTTAACGCCGTTGCAATTATGGTCTAAAACGATGACCCGCGCCTGTCCCTTTCACATCCTAACACAAGGTTGCCCACCAAATACAATGGTGGAGCAAACTTGTTAAAAGGGTTAAAGTATAGCAATGATCTTTTGAGAAATTTAGGAGTAGATAACCTCTTAGTTACTTGAATTAACTTGCAAAACAAAACACTTGCCTAATTTCAAAATCACACATCACTACACTTTCAAAACAACCTCCAAAAAAACAAATGAAAACTTTTCAAAAGACATACATCTTTGTATACATCCCCACATGGATCATTACAAAGGTTGCCACCACATTGGCATCTTTTCAAAACATTTTCAAAACCCACACACTCAAGCACCATTTAAAACAATTGAAAACAAAAGGCAAGTGATCTAAAGCAAGTAACTAAGAGCCCATGGATAACCATGGATAGAAAGGGTGCTAATACCTTCCCTTTCTATAATCTACTCCCTGAACCCAAGAAAACATCTCAAAAGGTTTTTGCTGTGCTTTTTAACCTTTCCTTAGGATAAAATAAAAAGTCGGTGGCGACTCTTGCTAACCGCAACATTTGCGAATACAAACGCAAAACACTAGTCAGTTCTCCCACCGTATCACAGAACCCATAGTACATACCTTGTGGGGTAATTCTTACTTTTGGCTCCATACTCGTGACGTTTAATCTTTGAACCATATTATTATGATCTTGTTTGTGATTGTTGCATAACCATCCATTCATACATCCATGAAACTATTTTTTCACTTGATTTTCAAGGAACTTAGAGGTATTTATTAATAAACATCATAAGTTTCATCGAACTCAGTGGATCTTGGGTGTTGATGGAGCCTAGTCCACCAAAATGGATGATTGTTTTGATGGTAACTTGAAAAAAAATTAAAAATTTGTTTTTTTTATTAAAAATCCAAAAACATGTCTTTTATTCTTTTATTTCAAGACTTTCTTGATGATTAATCATATCACGCCATGTTTTGATCCTTGCTTGATAACATGATGTTTGTGTATGTTCATTACCTCACATGATTAGTACTTGTGTCCAAATCAAAGGAAAAGAGATCAATTTTGTTGACTTTATAAGTCATGTGTATATGCATCCCCTTTGTATAAAACCTTTGTGAATAATTATAACACCCTTCTAAAACCACACAAATAAATAACAAATAGATCAGAATAATTCACCATCAAAGGTGTCACATCTTTATATAAAACATCCTGCTCAGTGTCGTAATCATAAAAAAATAACGAGTCGCCACCACTACTTTTTATCCTAACGACGGGTAAATAATTAAATAACCTTAAATTGATACAAAGATTCTAAGTTCTTGATTCACTTTAGACAAAGGGAAGGTGTTAGGCACCCCTCATCTACCTTGTTCTCAAGGAAGTCCTAGGGTTTAGGTTAAAAGGGTAGGATAGGGTTTTAACTTTTTAATTAGGGGAACTCGCCATGATTTTTAAGTCGTATGCTTATGTATCCTCTTATGAAGAATCAGAGTCCCAATTCATAGTTCGTAGTGTTTGGTTAGTTTTTTTATGGACTGGGAAAATATTTTGAATTAATCCTTGAACCAAGTCTGAGTTGAAAATAGCAGAATCGTAGACGCAGTTTGCAGTTAATATAAAATAGATTCACAGTCCTTTTTGAAAATCTATTGATTTTATTATGTTAATAGAAAAATAGTTAGCATTTGATTGGTTAGCTATTTTAGAGTATGTTATACAATATGTAATAATTAATTTTGAATGAGAAAAAGATTTAATTCAAATTAAAAAAATAGGGTTAGTATTTTTTTAGAAAATATTTAATTAACAAATAACTATTTTTTCCTAATTATTAAAAATATATTAAGTATTTTTGATAAAATATCCAATAATTATTTATTAATATGAAAAATTATAATTTAATACAAATTGTTAAAAATATGATATATGCTAATTAAATAAAGAAAATAGAATAAGTTAATTAAAGAATTAAATTAATAAATTAATTAATTAAAGGAGGGGCGTAAAAGTTAAATCTTGAGTGTATTTTGTTACTCAAAAGAAACTAAAGTCATTTTTTAAATTTTTGTATTTTTCTATTTTTTTTTTTTTGTATTTTTTATAATAAATAAAAGTTAAGATAATTTTTTTTAATACAAGCAATAAAAAGAAAAATTAAAGTTAGAAATAAGAATTTTTAGGTTTAAAAAAAATAGTTTTTCTATAATAATAATAAATAAGCTTTAAGGTTGAAAAAAATGAATGTCTTTTTAAGGTTAGAGAAAAGATTTTTTTATAAAAAAAAAGGTGAAAATAATAAGAAAAAAACACGAATATCATAAACCAAAAACAAAACAAATAGAAATCAAACAATCAAATCAAAACTCAAACAAGAATAAATTCTAGTCCACATTAAATACAATATTCACACATATGCTTAAAGATATAAAAAAATATCAATCTATAATATCGTAACCAAATTAAGTTGCTCCCTCCATCCTTCTTTTCCTTTTCTTTGTGTTTTTCTCTTTTTTCCTTCAGTGCAAGATTTTCCTTTTTTTCTTCGGTACAAGATCCCTCTTTTTTCAGATTGATGATGGAATGGAGACCTTAGGGTTTAGTTGTTGTTGTTCTTCGATGTGAAGAGCAACAAATTTTAGGAGAACTCTAGTGAGTTGTTGATCTGCAAATGATTATTGATTCTCCAAATGATTGTTGATGGAAAAAATTTAGGTGTTTTGTTCAAAACCCCAAAATTAACCAAAAGAGTTGCGTAGAAAGAATGTTTGTGAGAGAGAGATAGAAAATTATTGATGAAAAATTATGGTGAAGAAAGCCCTATTTATATAATTAGAAATTAGGTTCTAAACGCCAAAAGAAAATTACCCAACATAAAAAGCCCAAATTTTTATCTTGGTCGACAAGTTTAAGAATCTGGTCTCATTTGTGACTCTATACAAGATACGATTTGAAAAATATTTAAATTGAAAAAAATTTCATTTATTTTTAGATTTTTTGCATAAAATAATTATTTTAATAAAAAAATAATATTTTAAAATATATTAAATATAGGAAAACTTAAATATTATTTAAATAAATAAAAAACACTTTTCTATGATATTTGTGAAAAGATTTATACAAATTGAGACTTGATTGAAATTTGGAGGACAAAATTATGAACCTAGACACTTTTGTGATTTTTCTCAATATTGTGATTGATTTGGTGGTTAATAAAAATTGATTTTGAAAGATTTCAATTATTTTTAACATCTTGACTATTAAGTGTATAAAATCAAAGATTTAAAAAAAATAAAACAGTACTTTTAAAATATCCTTAAAATAGAAAACGGAAATAATAATAAAATAATTGAAAAATAATTTTTTTATCCTTTTTAAACACACAAAAAAATATAAATACCAAAAAGTAGTGTAATAGGACTTGAACTCAAGACCTCCCACTTGCAAGTCTTACTCCCTTACCAACTGTGTTATGCCATTTTATTTGAGACAAAAAAGCACATAGAAGCATATGAAGGTGGAAAAATATTTTGCTATTTTAAAAATACAAATAATTTAATGTAAATTATTATATATTTTAAATAAGCAAAAATAAATTATGAAACCAAATGTGAGTAATACCCAAAAAATTTATGAAACCAAGTTTAAAAATAATTTGAATATTTTAAAAATGGGGCAGGCAAATTTGGGGTATGACAGCTGCCTTTATTTAACTACTCTTCGATTGAGGAGTGCGAGAATACAAAGGTATCGCACATTCAGATTGAAGGGTTATTAAATTACGGAGAATCCCAAAATTTGACCAAAGATTATAAGGATACACTGTACAGCGTTCACAATAGTACAGAAAAATAGACAAAGATGATGATGTATCATCCTACCAGAGTTAGAGCGAAAAGTGAAATTGATCTAGATATGAAGATGCGAACAACTCGCCAATACCTATAAAAGAGATCGTAGATTTTTCATATTTACCGTAACTTAGGAGGTAAATAACTGAAGTTTGAAAGTTGACTTACTAACGCTTCGAGACTAACATAGTAAGTTTATAACATAGATGTGTCTATTCATCACAGCCTAGGGGATGAATAAAATAGAGTTAATAATCCATTACCGCATGTAGACTTAACATAATGAATTATATCACAGAGAGACATATAACCTATTGCTGCTTTGAGACTAACGCAATGAGTTATATCGCAAATTTCGTATGTTTACTACAACCTAGGGAGTAAATAATATAAATATAGGTTTGTGTATTTATCACGACCTAGAGGATAAATAACACAAACCTGATAATTCATTGCCGCTTAGAGACTGACGCAATGAACTATATTGCAAATTTTCACATACCTACCACAACCTATGGGGTAGATAACACGAGTATAGGCTTGTGTATTTATTACGATCTAGAGGACAAATAACACAAACCTGATAATTCATTATCTCTTATAGACTGACACAATAAATTATAGATTTTCGCATATCTACCATAATCTAGGGGGTAGATAACACGAGTATAGGCTTGTGTATTTATCACGACCTAGAGGATAAATAACACAAACCTGATAATTTGCATACCTACCATAGCCTAGGGGATAGATAATACAGGTTAGATATTTGAAAATTATTTTGATAATCGAATCTTAAATAACTAAACCAAAGATAAGATCGATGTTTTACCGGTTGTGTTTGTTCTCAACCAAGGTGTTCGTTTGTTTTGCACAGATAATCGACAATAGGCCCCAAGAAAATTCGTAGTGTTATTACCCAAAGTAGATTTGCAAATTCCATGCACGATGCATAATTCTCTAAATCGATATGAAACCCAAAATGTATATGTTCTGAATATTTCGTATGTTCTTGATACTTTGATATGGTTATGTGTATGTTATGCTTGATGTGAGGCTCTTTACGAGAAATCTATTGTTGAGATTTCCAAGGAATCTATTACCGAGAATCAATTAAGGACTACCTACTACCAAGATCTTTTGGAAAATCATCTGCCGAGATCTTCCAAGGGAATCTACTGTCGAGATTCTGATAAGAACTACCTTCTATCATGGTCTTATGGAAATCATTTATCGAGATTAACCAGGGGAATCTGTTGTCGAGATTCGGTTAAGAAACTACCTTTTGCCGAGGTCTTCTGGAAAATCATCTGTCGAGATTAACCAGGAGAATCTACTACCGAGGTTCTGTTGAGAACTACCTTCTACCGAGGTCTTTTGGATAATCAATTGCTGAGATAAACCAGGAGAATCTACTGCCGAGATTCTGTTGAGAACTACCTTCTACCGAGGTCTTCTGGATAAACAACTGCCGAGATCAACCAGAGGAATCTACTTCTGAGATTAAAAATAAGGAACTACCTTCTGCCGAGGTCTTCTGGAAAATCATATGCCGAGATAAACCAGGATAATCTACTGCCAAGATTTTGTTAAGAAACTACATTCTGCCGAGGTCTTATGGAAAATCATCTGCCGAAATCGACCAGGAGAATCTACTGTTGAGATTCTGTTAAGAGCTAACTTCTTCTGAGGTATTCTGGAAAATAATCTACCGAGAATTAACCAGGAGAATCTACTGCCGAGATTCAGCGTAGAATAGATAACTTGATTGACAATGATGATTGTCTTCACATGAAACATGGTTTTATGCTATGTGTGTACATTTTGATTGATGCATGAAATGTAATGATTGATTGATGAATATAATAAGTGACTTGGATATGTATCAATAGATGTTGGATTTTGAAATGCCAATGAGTAATTGGGATTTTTGAGATATGCTTGATCCATGCTGTCGGAATTCATTAGATGGATGAGATGATAAGTATAACTTGATTCTGGATCGAAGAGCCCTAATGAATGATTTATGCAACCTCATATGCTTTTGACAAATGCCCTTGTGAGGGATCGTATATGGTTAAGACGTAGAGAGGTTGCCTATGTAACAAGGATGCTTGTCCCATGATAGTTGGATGTTATGCTAACATGATTTCCTGACACTCGTTTCAAACTCGAAGATTATTGATGTAGGAAGAGAGTTTCATTGGGAATAGTGAAAGTACGCAGAGAGCTTGCCCTTTGTGGAATTTCTTGCCCAAATTTTTTGGTAGGGTCTTGGAGAGATTCTTCTTGATATGATTTCAGAGAGTAGTTTGATCATAGTATGAATGACCTTACTATCTTGGACTTTGAAACATTATGCCCTTGATGAACTACTTGTTTGGATCAATCTCCTATTGATCGAGCCTCGTAGTGGTTTACCCCTATATTTGAGTTTCTTTAAAGGTATGCCCCTCAATCTCCAGAACTTGGAGGAGGTACCCTCATAAAGAACTTCGACCTCCCCATGAACTTGATATAGATTGTCCCAAGTATCCAAATTTTGAAGAATTTGTACTTGAAGTTGCTTGAAGGGGAACTTGGACCCTTCATGCAGTAGGATGAAATTGATATGCATTACCCCAATATTTGAATCTTGAAGGTTGCCACATGATTATCAGGGCCTTGAGAAGTTGTAGAAAGAGGAAACCGAGTCCAACCATGTTGTGATATGACTTGATTGAGTAATGCCCCTTCGAAAGGTATGCCCCTGATTGAATGGTGCTTTGAAATGTGATTCGAGTTGACTGAATCTCAGAATGATCACCCCTAGTCAATAGGATCTTCATGTGATATACCCCTACGATCAATAGTCTTGCTTATGATTATAGGGTTCTTTGTTGGATGCTTTGCCCCTGGCTAGAAGCCTCCTGGAAAGGATCATTTTTTATTAAACCAATTTTTGAGATCTCCTTAATGCTAAGTGTCTATTCGTAGATAAAATTGTACATTTTGAAAAGTAATTTTGTTTGATGCACATGCAAGTTTTGAAATTGAAGTTTGTTATGGAATAGGAATGGATTACTAGAGATGGAGATTCAAAGAAGCAAAGTGGTCAGCAATAATTTTAACAAACATAGGAGTCAGTTTAACACATTTTTTTCCGATTATGCTTTCATAGTTAACCTGGCTTCAATTAGGACTTTTGAAGGTTGTAACATAACCTTGGTTCGTAGTTTAAGAAACAAAGGATATAAAGCTCAAAATTTATTTAGCTCACCCCATTCTCCTTGATGTTCTCCAATCCTAAGTTCAATTAATCCAACGGATGCGTTCAATCTCCAAGAGAAATTTCGTAGTTGCGCAGATGATGAGAAACGTAGATAATCCAAGCACCGATGAAAAGCGTTTGATAAGATCCAAGCATTGATGAGAAGCCTTGATGATTCTTGTGGCAGTCACAAGATTGTTCTCCAATTTATTTGTTTTCAATCCCTTATTTTTGCACAGACCAATTCTTTTGAATTTTGGTCCATCAGGATACCCTATCTTTTGCCTAAGTCAATTTTTTTTATTTTCTTTGACTTAGCGGGCTTTCTCCTTTTGAATTTTTTTTCCTTTTTTGATTTTGAATACTTGTGACTGTCATGATTGTTGTAAACTTCATCTCCATTGTTTCCTTAATCTTGAATGTTATATAGAGGAAGAAGATATTGAGAGCTTCATGGATTCCTCAACCTTGGATAATGAATGTGCGGAAGAGGATGTGTTTGAACCTTTCGCTTATACTTACTTGATTATCTTGAGATTAGAATGCATCATTGAATTAACTGAAAGCCTACCCTTCCCCTGGTTAAGAGGAAGGGCTTTTTAGAAAATAGAACAAAAATCCAACTAATGGATCGAGGAGGTTGCTACGGATTAAGTCCTTATTTCTCCATTATTTAGGGATTGAAACAATGTCTTACATCGTCAAATCGGTCTTACATTGAAAGCATACGTCAGCCAAATACAATTATTTAGTTTTCATCATTCTCCCTCAAAGTTTGTTAAAGTTGTGAAATAGAAGATGGAAGTGAGTAATTGATATTTATGGAAAGTGATGGAAGATTAAAAGGAATAGATTGATTTCAAAAACATGCATGATTATTTATTTAAATCACTAGTAAAAATATACAAATTTACACCAAATACAACTTAGCAACATAGAAATTACAATATGAAATTGATTAGTCTAATGATCTTGTGGAAGAGCTTCTTCATTTAATCCACTTGACTTTAGGATATGCTTCTTAGTTCTTGGACTTGTCAGAGCATGGGGGTGACCCTGGATTTCTCTTGGGCATACCAACTATGCCGATATGGAAATTATTATTTATAGGGAGGGATCACCCATGGTGGTGGAATTTGAGGCATTGTGTAGGCCTTTTACTTGTATGACAAAGGGCTGCCTTGTCTCCATAATAAGATTTATAGGACCAAGCTCCGTTGAATCTCCAATATTTGACCTCTCCTTCACCAATCCAGGACATTCACAGCTTTCTTGAAGCATGCTTGGAATTTGTTCTTTGAGTATCAGGAAATCTTACTATCTGGATTGATAGGGACCAAGGGCGAAGGTGGAAATGCATGAAATGCAAATGTATGAATGTACGAAAATGCATGGGTGTGCAAAAAATATTTTTGGCTTTAAGGGTGTGCAAAAAAAAGTTTCATGGATATGTGATGCGACACGAACGTAGTATGAAGGTAAACATAAGGGTACCCTATACGGGCTTAATGATAGACATGGAAATAAGGATACCCTACACTGACTCAGATTGAGACGGACAAGAACTCCTCAAGGATTATGGATAATGAAAGATGAAGAGGAATCCCTATAAGCTAGGGATTGTAACAGAGGGACGGGAATTCCTACAGGCTAGGAATTATGATAGACTAACTGACAGTTGAGACAAAGATTGGACTTGAGGGAATAGCATGGAAGAGAGTACATGGTGATGGGTCAACGATCACCAAATCCCATGGCTTGATATAGGACGTATGGCGTGCATCAACGAGGACGTCTTTCGTGGGAAGGTTCCATATGGAGAACAAGATCCTATAAAGATTCTAAGGATAATGACAGACAAAAGGGGATCCATACAGGCTAGGGATTATGACTAAATAGAAAACCCTACGAGTTAAACCAAAGAATACCCCTACGAGTTTAGGGTATAATAATGATAAGAGGTAACCCCATGTAGGTTTAAAATTACAATAGAATGTCCCTTGTGGGAAGGCTTCCTATGAAAGATGGGATGACAATAGTTTCCTTAGTATGTAGGTACCTAGTTTCGATCTACGAATATTCTATCATCCCCATAAGGTGGCTTCTTTAAGAGTATCATGGATAACACTAGAGGGAAAGGCACAAGGGGCTTCCTTAAGCACAACCTCATTGTAGACCGAAACTTTTGTCTATAAGGTCGTACAAGGTCTCACCATGAGATTTTAGTTTAGGGTCATACAAAGAGTCATAGGTTTCATTCCAAAGTCCTATCCCCCAAGAGGATACCTCTTGAGACATATTCTTTTTTTTTAGAATTCCATCGACTCTAGGTGAAGTCGTCACAAAAACTCATAGGGATGATATATCTCCTTGGCCAATAGACGAACCTTCTTTCTAAGAGTTTGAATTATTCGAAATTAAAATCCTACCATAAATAAAATATGATAATGAAAATAATATAAAAATAAATAAATAGACCAAATAATTAAATAAAATAAGCAAATATAGAAAAACATCAAAAATAGAAAACCCTAACAAAAACCTTAAACCCAAAAGGAAGAGGTTTCTAAACCCTAGGGTTGAATCCCCAGCAGAGTCGTCAATTGTCGTAACCGATAAAAATTAACGAGTCGTCGCCACAACTTTTTATCCTAACGACGGGTGCATAATGGAATAACCCTAAATTGATAAAGAGATTCTAAGTTCTTGATTCACTTTAGACAAAGGGAAGATGTTAGGCACCCCTCACCAACCTTGTTCTCAAGGAAGTCCTAGGGTTTAGGTTAAATGGATAGGATAGGGTTTTAATTTTTTAATTAGGGGAACTCACCACGATTTTTAAGTCGTATTCCTACGTATCCTCTTATGAATAATCAGACTCCCAATTCGTAGTTCGTAGTGTTTGGTTAGTTTTTTCATGGACTGTGGAAATATTTTTGAATTAATCCTTGAACTAAGTCTGAGTTTAAAATAGAGGAATCATAGACGCAGTTCGTAGTTAATATAAAATATATTCACAATCTTTTTTGAAAATATCTTGATTTTATTATGTTAGTAGAAAAAAGGGTTAGCATTTGATTGGTTAGCTATTTTAGAGTATGTTATGCAATATGTAAAAAATAAGTTTGAATGAGAAAAAGATTTAATGCAAATTAGAAAAATAGGGTTAGTATTTTTTTTAGAAAATATTTAATTAACAAATAAGTTTTTTTTCCTAATTATTAAAAATATATTAAGTATTTTTGATAAAATATCCAATAATTATTTATTAATATGCAAAATTATAATTTAATGCAAATTGCTAAAAATGTATGCTAATTAAATAAAGAAAATAGAATAAGTTAATTAAAGAATTAAATTAATTAATTAAACGAGGGGTGTAAGAGTTAAATCTGGAGTGTGTTTTGTTATTCAAAAGAAACTAAAGTCATTTTTTATATTTTTGTATTTTTCTATTATTTTTTTGTATTTTCAATAATGAATAAAAGTTAAGATGAAAAAATTCTTTTTTTTAATAGTAATAAAAAGAAGAAAAGTTAAAGTTAGAAAAAAGAATTTTTAGATTTAAAAAAAAAAGGGTTTTTCTATAATAATAATAATAATAATAATAATAATAATAATAATAATAATAATAATAATAATAATAATAATAATAATAATAATAATAATAATAATAATAATAATAATAATAATAATAATAATAATAATAATAATAATAATAATGCTTTAAGGTTAAAAAATATCTTTTTAAGATTAGAGAAAATGTTTTATATAAAAAATTGAAAATAATAATAATAATAATAATAATAATAATAATAATAATAATAATAATAATAATAATAATAATAATAATAATAATAATAATAATAATAATAATAATGATGATAATAATAATAATAATAATAATAATAATAATAATAATAATAATAATAATAATAATAATAATAATAATAATAATAATAATAATAATAATAATAATAATAATAAACGAATATCATAAACTATAAACAAGATAAATAGCAATCAAACAATCAAATCAAAACTCAAACAAGAATAAATTCTAATCTACATCAAATACAATATTCATACACATGCTTAAAGATATAAAAACAAATACCAACAAAGAATATTGTGACTAAATTAAGTTGCTCTCTCCATCCTTCTTTTTATTTTCTTTGAGTTTTTCTCTTTTCTCCTTCGGTGCAAGATTTTCCTTTTTTTCCTTCGGTACAAGATCCCTCTTTTTTCAGATTGATGATGGAATAGAGACCTTAGGGTTTAGTTGTTGTTGTTCTTCAATGTGAAGAGCAACAACTTTTAGGAGAACTCTGGTTAGTTATTGATCTGCAAATAATTATTGATTCTCCAAATGGTTCCATTAGGTGTTCTGTTCAAAACTCTCAAAATTAATCAAAAGAATTGCGTAGAAAGAATATTTGTGAGAGGAGATATAAAATTGTTGATGTAATTGTTGATGAAAAATTATGGTGAAGAGATCCCTATTTACAGAATTATAAATTAGGTTCAAAACACCAAAAAGAAAATTACCCAACATAAAAGCCCAAATTTTTATCTTGGTCGACAAGTTTAAGAATTTGGTCCTATTTGTGATTCTATACAAGATATGATTTGAAAAATATTTAAACTGAAAAGGATTTCATTTATTTTTAGATTTTTTGGCTATTTTTTTACATAAAATAATTATTTTAATAAAAAAATAATATTTTAAAATATATTAAGTACAGAAAACGAAAATATTATTTAAATATATAAAAAAAACATTTTTTATGATATTTTTGGAAAAATTTATACAAATTGAGACTTGATTGAAATTTGAAGGACAAGATTATGAACCTAGACACTTTTGTGATTTTTCTCAATATTGTGATTGATTTGGTGATTAATAAAAATTGATTTTGAAAGATTTCAATTATTTTTAACATCTTGACTTTTAAGTGTATAAAATCAAAGATTTAAAAAAATTAGAAAATAAATTTAAAATACCCTTAAAATAGAAAACGAAAATAATAATAAAATAATTAAAATATGACTTTTTTTATCTTTTTTATTGAAAAAACACACAAAAGAATATAAATACCAAAAAGTAGCATAATGAGACTTGAACTCAGGACTTTCCACTTGCAAGCCTTACTCCCTTTCCAAGTGTGCTATGCCATTCTATTCTAGACAAAAAAAAAACACATAGAAGCATATGAAGGTGAGAAAATATTTTGCTATTTTAAAAATACAAATAATTTAAATTAAATTATTATATATTTTAAATAAGCAAAAATAAATTATGAAATCAAATGTGAATAATACCCAAAAAATTTATGAAACCAAATTTAAAAATAATTTGAATATTTTAAAAATTGGACGGGCAAGTTTGGAGTATGACACTCCGTAACACGGGATTTCATGATTTCAAACACATATTCCTTCAAGAATATCATTGTTAACTCAACATATTGCAGCGTAAATAGTATTTTCAAAACATCTTTATTAGTACTTCTGTTGGCTGAAGATTTTGATAATGTTATTAGAAGCCAAATGAATTAACGTTTTGATCGAAATGAGGTAAAGCGTCATGTTTCGAAGTAGCAGAAGCAGTGTTTCGAATAAGTATGTCAAAGCTTGGAGCTTCGAGTGGCAATTATGGGAACATATCTAAAGAAGTCTCGAAATAACAAGAAGGCTGTGTCTGGGAAGAGCGTTCGAAACGGAGAAGTACCAAAGCATTTGAAATTCAAATGGAAGCAGGACTTTCGAAGTTTGAAAGTTATGTGCTGGAGCATTTGGGGACACGTGGAAAGACGAAAGAGGCATTGTCCTGCATGTTCTAAACGTGGCATAATCCTATAGCAAGACCGTTATGGTCGAATTAGTATAAATAGAAGTCTTAGTATTAGGATTTCGTGTGTCATATCTATTATACAAAATACTCAGTAACATTCAAACTACCACATGGCAAGGGAAACGAATGCAAGAGAAATGTATGTATGATAGCACCATGTATTTCTGATTTAATGAAAACCTTTTACCATTTCCAGCACTTTCCTTTATCCTTTTGTCAAATAACATTTACAAATTTTCTCATTTACAGTCCTTTCACTTCGAAATCTCTTCTTCAAAGTTTTACATTTTAAAGTTTTCTTCATGTTTCAAGCACTTTATATCTCAGAAATCTGTCATATTTTTCATACCTTTACCTTCAAGTCTTATCCTTCGAACGCATCTTTTTACTTAAAGTCATTTAAAGATTTCTTGCATTAAACGCTTTCTTCATATTCAAACCTTTTACGTTCCAGAAATCCTTTATATTAACTGTTTTGTAAGTCGAAACCATTTACTTCACTTTTATGCAATTTTACATGTCTTTACAATTAGCATTTATTCGTGTAACTTAGTTTTCACACACACATTTTGATTACATCTTTAGACTTTTAGAGAGAGAGAAATCGAAATAAGCCAAACACATATACAATATCAACCATGAATATATGTTCGATCGTGAGAGTAACCTTAATATCCAAGGAGTCCTAGGATCAATCTAGTCGATCCTGTGAGTTACCAGAGGAATTGAATAACAGTCAGAAAGATTATTCGATAGTTTGGAAGACTAGCGGTTGTTTACCAGAAATCACTGGAAACAAATTGGCACACCTGGTGGGACCAATAATTGGATATTAGAAATAAGGATTGTTGAGACATAACCATTACAAAAACGTTGGAACCTAAGAAGTTTGCTGTTTTATGAACCTGAGAAGTGGTAAGATAACCAACAGCAACCAACCTTTATCCAGAAGAAAACGTTTGGACAAAATGTCTAATTCAGACAATCAACAAGGGGACCAAAATGGCCCACATACAACAGGCACTAATGCGTCCACTTCGATCGGAACATCTAATGTAATCCCTTCGAATGCACAGTCTGTTGCATCTTCGACCAGTAACATAGCCACCAATGGAGTAAGTGGCATATCAACTAATAGTTCGATCTTAGGAAATACTGGAACCATTGGATACCCTGGGGGATTCGTTCCACCATCAGGGACACAATCCCATTTCGCCACTCCATTAACTAGACCACCCGGTTTCGATGGGAATAGAACCAGAAATTCCTCTTATGGAATGCCAACATCTTTTATGGCAGGTTTACACAATTCCACATCGAATTCATCTCCACAACTAGGGTCTGGGTCTAGGGCGAATCAGTTTATGACAAATAACCAAGGGTCGGTGGGTTATAGCATAATGCCTATCTTAACCACAGACAACCAGTTGGCTTTTAGGCAATTGATGGACGACAGTAACCATAATATGATAGGGGTGTTAGCACAAACCATGCAGGAGATATTTGCCCCAATAGTGCAAAATGTGACTGTGACAAACAGAGAAAACGCTGACAATATGAGTCGAATAGCAGATTTCTTTGCTCCCCCAGAAAGGCGTAGGCAGAATCAGGCAGGATTTCGAACAAACATGCCTGTCATAGAACAAATTGCTAACGACCCAATTTATAGACCACCCAGAGAAGAAGTTAACTTAGGGGCCAGGGCACCAAGGTTAGAAGCCCCAATAATCCCGGGCCCACAAAGGGAAATTATGGAACCAGGAGCAAGGGTCGAAAGGCTAGAAGCCCCAGAGTTTCGAGAAGAACAACCTAGGGGAGTTGTTTTGGTTGGTCGAAATCAAGATGTCGATGCTGTCGTTCATAGAATTCGAAACGATAACATCTTGGCAGAAAACAACCTAACCACCATGATAGAGAGAGTCATGGCCCAGAATGGCCTCAACACAGGAATGAGAACGCCAAATTACGCTTCTCCTATATTGGATTGCATAATGCATACTGATTTACCAAGGGGATATAAAGTCCCTAAATTTACAAAGTTCGCTGGGGATACCAATGAGTCAACAGTCGAACACATAGCGAGATATCTAACCGAAGCGGGAGATATAGCCAATAATGAAGATCTCAGGATCAAATACTTCCCAAGTTCCTTGACAAAAAATGCCTTCACATGGTTTACCACTTTGCCTCCTGGGTCCATTGACACTTGGGCTCTCTTAGAGAGATTATTCCATGAACAATTTTACATGGGACAGTCGAAAATAAGTTTGAAGGAATTGGCCAGTGTTAAGAGAAAGTTCACCAAACCCATAGATGATTATTTGAATAGATTTAGGCTTTTGAAATCCAAATGTTACACAGTAGTGCCTGAACATGAGTTAGTTGAAATGGCCGCTGGTGGCTTGGATTATTCTATTCGAAAGAAACTAGACACTCAGTATTTGAGGGATATGGCTCAGTTAGCCGACAGGGTTCGACAGGTCGAAAGACTAAAGGCCGAAAAAGCCAGAGTCTTTAAGAATAGCAAGAAAGAAAGGATTTCCTATGTTGGGACTGAGGAAGCAGAAGAATATCCTGAATTCGAATTCGAAGAGGTCGAAATCGACCTCGCTGAATTAAAACAGGCCCCGCCTTATTCTTGCAAATTGTTAGTTCCCACAAAAGGGAAAGACATTGTTGAAAATGAAAAAAGTGACAAATTTTCAAAGAAGGTTTATACCTTCGATGTCACTAAATGTGACGAGATTTTTGACTTACTTGTCAAAGATGGCCAACTAATTGTGCCATCAAATGTCAAAATACCTCCTTTAGATCAGAGAAAGAAGAGAGGATTTTGCAAATATCACAGTTTCCTAGGCCACAAAACCTCACAATGTTTTCTTTTCAGGGACCTGATTCAAAACGCGATCAAAGATGGCAGACTAAAGTTTGCTGATAAGGTGAAGATGAAAGTGGACGAAGATCCCTTGGATGTCGCAGACACCAACTACTTCGAGCCTGCATGCATTGGAGAGGTCAACATGGTGGAAACTGATCGAAGCGACGCCCTAACAGGAGAGAAGGATACTGGAGTTGAAAACTGGGTGATGGTCGAAGTCAGCGAGGAGGTCACTAAAGACATCCAGAATACGCCAGAGACTCCGATTGCCGCACCTGTAGCTGTTGCAAGAGAAACCCAGGCTACTGAAGGCCAGGGAAATCAAAACCAAGAATTAACACAAGTCACTGAAGGCTTGAGGCTGGAATTGGAGAAAGTCCAAATCACGCAGCCAATTTCCCTTCAGAAGGAAATATGGGACACTCTAGGGGAACCCAGTGGAAAATTTGACTATTTGGTCAAGTATTCTGCCCCAGAGAGTTCGAAGGTTCAGATTGAGGATATAAAGCCCACAGGATGGGGTGATGATGAAGCTAAAAGGGGAGAGGTTGAAATAAATATGGTAGATATGGAAAGACCTCGCTCTGAGATGGAGGAAGTGGAAAAATACTTAGAAAAAGAAAAGCATAGAATGGGGGATAATCACACTGGAGATGCTAGTCTCAAGGATTATCTCATGACATGCCACAAAGGAGATTCAGGCATGATATTATGCCCTAGGTGCAGCATCCTCTGCAATCAAAGAATCGCTGCGAATTTCGAAAGGGTACAGAGGACTCGAACTGGCAACAATTGGCGCCAGGATAACCAGCTTTTTAGGTGCTATCCCAAGGCTGGAGAAAGTTTGCTGGAATTTGTGTTTCGCTGCTACAAAGGGGCAACCAAGTGCTTGATTTGCCCAAGGTGTTCTGCTGTGTATGACCAAAGTATGGCCAGGGCCTTCGAAACGATTCCCTTCGCCCCTTGCTGGAACCATCAAGAAACTGCCCAGATGGGCCCACGTTTCGACAGCAGACACAAACAGCGAAGGCCTGATAGCCCTCACCCCAAGGCTGCTCGAAGAGTGACTTTCAAACTCCCTGCTGAAGTGCCAACCGATAGATGGTTACAGGTCAGAAATGACGAAGGCAAAGATAGATGGAGAAACGCTGAACGAAATGCACGCCATGCTGTGACATACAGGAGGCAATTCAACACAGCAAAAAGGGAGGAGGTGAGATTAGAAAATTACAAAGGAAGGAACCCCATGTCAAGATCCCAGTGGCGCAGACAGCAAAGGATTTGAAAGTCTGAGAGAGAATCTGTGGCAAACAAAGGGGTTACTTCAATGAAAAACCAAGGTGAATCTAGCACCAACAAACCAAAAAATCAAACTGAAGACAAACCTCCAGTCAGTAGGAGGCTTTTCTCTGAAGAACAACGCGATGAACCAAAGGAATACACTCCAGGCCCGGAAGAGGACGAAGATATGATAACAGATAACTTCGAATCGGAGGGGGAGTCTTCTTTTAACTTGAACTGTAACGTGGTGTCTGTGCTTCCCTGCGAATTTGGGCAGGAAACCGAAATCGATGAATATGAGGAGGAAGACACCACAGATTTGATGAAACATAGTCCCGTGTGCTACTATGTGATGGACAATGGGGCTGTTGAGGAACAAAATGTGTTCTTCGAATGTCCAGAACCTGCAATGAAGAACCATCTCAAGCCACTTTTCATTCGGGCGAAAGTTGGTGTCCATGGTGTGAACAAAGTTCTAGTGGATGGGGGTGCTGCAGTCAATTTGATACCCCATTTTATGCTAAAAAGATTAGAGATCCGCGAAGGAGACATCAAGCCCCATAATATGGTTCTGTCCAATTATGAGGGAAAAGTGGGCAAAACACTGGGAGTGGTCCAGTTGGAATTGACAATAGGCTCAAGCTGTAGGCCCACCATGTTTATGGTGATCGAAGCCAAGGCCAACTATAACTTACTGCTGGGAAGAGAGTGGATCCATGGCATGGGGGCAGTTCCTTCGTCAATGCATCAGCGACTAGTTCTGTGGAGAGATGATGGAATCGTGGAAAACATCGAAGCAGACCAGAGTTACTTTATGTCAACTGTCAATTTAGTTGACAAAAGGGATTATGATAAAAATCTGGCAAAGATTGCTCCGTGTGTTCCAAATGATGAGATTAATGAAACTAGAAACGCCCACTACTACATGACCCTTCGTCATGATGGCCTTTACTGGGATAGAACAATAATCAGTGAAGAAGAGGGAGTCGAAAGCACTATACAAAAACGGCCAGCAGGCTGGGACTTCGACAACCTTAGCCATGACTGAGTCTACCTTTTTCGAAAGGATTTCGGTCTATATGGCTGAGAACGAATCAAAAGTGGCCTTAGAGGCTGAAATAAAGAAATCAACTATAAAGACGGACGAAGTAAGTGGGGATGGTTCGAAATGCTCACCCTTCAAAGAGTTTGAGATGGATCAAAGGTTGGATGCCATCTATGATAAAGAACCCTTAGGCTTCGAAAGGGACCCCATAAACTCAGGTGCCAAAATGTTGGCACAGGACCCACTCGAAGAAGTCAACTTAGGGGATGAAAAAACGAAAAGAGTAACCTACATAAGTGCTAAACTTAGCCCAGGCCTCAAGAAGGAAGTGATCGAAGTCCTTAAGGAAAACAAAGATTGCTTCGCATGGGATTATGACGAGATGCCTGGTTTAAAGAGGGAGTTGGTCGAACACAGACTGCCAATCAAAGATGGCAAGAGGCCCATCAAGCAAACTCCCAGAAGATTCGCACCAGCGGTTCTCACAAAAATTAAAGCTGAGATCGAAAGGTTGCTGCGTTGCAAATTCATCAGAACAACAAGGTACGTCGAATGGTTAGCAAACATAGTACCTGTTATTAAGAAAAATGGTTCTTTAAGAATTTGCATAGATTTTAGGGATTTAAACACTGCAACCCCTAAAGATGAATATTCCATGCCTGTGGCAGAAATGCTAGTAGATTCTGCTGCAGGGTTCGAATACTTGAGTATGTTAGATGGATACTCTGGGTATAACCAGATTTTCATTGCTGAAGAAGATGTTGCAAAGACAGCATTTCGTTGCCCAAGAGCCTTAGGCACCTACGAGTGGGTGGTGATGCCTTTTGGTTTAAAGAATGCTGGGGCAACTTATCAAAGGGCAATGAATTCAATTTTTCATGATTTCATTGAAACCTTCATGCAGGTGTATATTGACGATATAGTCATCAAATCTATATCTGCAGAAACACATTTGCATCATTTAAGCCAATCATTCGAGCGAATGAGAAAACATGGCTTAAAGATGAATCCCCTTAAATGTGCATTTTTTGTGCAGGCTGGAGATTTTCTTGGTTTTGTGGTTCACAAGAAAGGAATTGAAATCAACCAGAACAAAACCAAAGCCATAATGGAGACGAAAGCACCTGCGTCAAAAAGGGAGTTGCAATCTCTGCTAGGGAAAATTAACTTCCTCAGAAGATTCATCTCGAACCTAAGTGGAAGAACCCAAGCTTTCTCTCCGTTACTTCGTCTAAAGCAAGGTCAAGCCTTCGAATGGAACGAAGCTCACCAGGAGGCGTTTGACAGAATAAAAGAATACCTTTCTCAGCCTCCTATTTTGTCTCCACCTTCATAGGGGAAGCCCATGAGATTGTACATATCTGCCTCTGAAGTTAGTATAGGTAGTATGCTAGCACAAGAAGATAGCAATGGCGTCGAAAGAGCCATATACTATTTAAGTAGAGTGCTAAATGATGCAGAGACCAGATATAGCAATTTAGAAAAGCTATGTCTCTGTTTGTATTTCTCTTGTATGAAACTCAAGTATTATATAAAACCTGTTGATGTTTATGTTTCATCTCATTTCGATGTCATTAAACATATGCTTTCAAAACCAATAATGCATAGCAGAGTTGGCAAGTGGGCTTTAGCCTTAACAGAATATTCGTTGACTTTCATGCCTTTAAAAGCTATGAAAGGTCAAGTGATTCCTGACTTCATTGTGGACCATTATTTGGTTGAGCAGACGGTCATGAGTTACGTCGAAATGCAACCATGGAAATTGTACTTTGATGGTTCAACCCACAGGAATGGAAGTGGTGTTGGAGTCCTTCTGATTTCTCCTGAAGGAATTCCAACAAAATTCAAGTATAAATTAGATGGTCCTCGTTGTTCTAACAACGAAGCTGAGTATGAAGCGCTCATTGTTGGACTTGAAGCTTTGTTGGAATTGGGGGCAACCAGAGTCGAAATTAAAGGAGACTCTGAATTAGTGGTCAAACAAATCACAAAGGAATACAAGTGCATAAAGGAAAATTTAATGGTATACTTCGTCATAGTCAATAGGTTATTGAGGAAATTTGAATACATGGATATTCAACACATACCAAGAATAGAGAACCAAGAAGCAAATGACTTAGCGCAGTTGGCTTCAGGTTATAAAGTGTCTACCAAGAACTTCAAGGATTTGGTCGAATTAAGGGGAAGAGTTATGGCTACTAGATTCACACCATCGGATCTGGAAAGTATGAGATTGGGATATGCTGAGAAACAGGGATTCGAAATATTAGCCATAAATACTTTGTCAGATGCAGATTGGAGGAGTCCATTGAAGAGTTATTTAGCAGACCCAACTCTAAAGGTGGATAGAAAAACAAAATATAGAGCATTGTCATATCTCCTCATGGGGAACGAATTGTTTAAAAAGACCCAAGAGGGTGTATTATTGAAATGCCTAGGAGAAAGTGAGGCATACTTAGCATTGTCTGAAGTCCATAATGGGGCATGTGGGGCACATCAAGCAGGCCATAAAATGAAATGGTTGTTATTTCGATACGGCTTGTATTGGCCTAGCATGCTAAAAGATTGCATAGACTTTGCTAAAGGATGTGAGGAATGTCAGAAACATGCAGGAATTCAACATGCCCCTGCAAGTGAGTTGCATTCGGTCATCAAACCATGGCCATTTAGAGGATGGGCATTGGATTTGATAGGAGAAATAAATCCTGCTTCGTCCAAAGGACAGAAATACATCTTGGTGGGAATAGATTATTTTACCAAATGGATCGAAGCTATACCACTGATAGTTGCTGATCAAGAGGCTATTATTGAATTTATACAAAAGCACATTATCTATAGGTTCGGATTGCCAGAGAGCATAACTACAGACCAAGGCTCTGTGTTTACTGGTAGAAAGATGCAAGGATTTGCCCAAGAAATGGGATTTAGATTGCTAACATCAACGCCATATTATGCTCAAGCAAACGGACAAGTCGAAGCAGCAAATAAAGTAATAATAGGATTAATCAAGAAGCATATTGGCAAAAAGCCAAGAAACTGGCACAAAACTCTGGACCAAATATTATGGGCTTGTAGAACATCTCCTAAGGAAGCTACTAACACTACGCCTTTCCAAATCACATTTGGTCATGATGCAGTGTTGCCAGTAGAAATTCATCTACAATCAGTTCGAATTCAGAGACAAAACGAAATCCCAGCTGCATTATATTGGGAAATAATGATGAATGAATTAGTTGAGTTGGACGAAATTAGATTACATGCATTGGAAATTTTGATGAGGCAAAAAGAAAGAGTGGCCAGAACATACAATAAAAGGGTGAAGAAAAAAGTATTCATTACTAATGACTTGGTTTGGAGAGTCATATTGCCTATGGACAAGAAGAATAAAGTGTTAGGTAAATGGTCACCTCATTGGGAAGGACCTTTTCGAATATTAAAAGTATTCTCAAACAATGCATACGAAATCGAAGAACTCATGGATGATAAACGTGTCCTAAAGGTTAATGGGAAATATTTAAAGAAATATAAGCCAAGCCTGCAGGAGATTCGAATAGTAACAACGTAAACAAGATGTTATAAAAAGCCAAGATGGCAAGATAAAATGCCAAAATGGCGTTGTTCGAATATTACATGTAAGAAACCAAAATTATAGTCAAATAAACATCAAAATCTAGAAATAAGAATTATTTTTCAATCGATTAAAAGTGCTTCGAAATGATTCAAGTTTCTGCTGAGCGAACCGCCTGGCTCCTTCCAAGGTTGCCACTTCTTCTTTAAGTTGTTCTGCAGTCTCCATTTCCGCAAGCCCCTGGTTGAGAAGCTCTTCGAATTGGTTACCAGCAGAATTGGTTTCGAAGGCTAGTTGTTGTTCTTTAGCCTCCTTAACTTTCTGTTGAAGTTCCAGAATCTGCCTTGCCCAAAGAAGGATGGACTCAGCTCGAGCCTCATAATCAGTTTTCGCCTGCTTCAGATGCATAGCTTGATCCTCAGCTTCTTGAGAGAGTTTCGAAGCTTGTTCATAAGCGGCATCCGTGGCAATGCGTTTCTCTTGAACCTTCTTGGCAGCAGATTCGTCTTGGAGAAGGTAACCAGTTACGTTGTCCAGCAAATTCTGAAGATCGAACAAGAGAGTACTAACTGGCAAGGAGCAGGTGGAAAGATTGACCTTTGTGAGCAGCTCCTTCATAGTATAGCAAGCAGTACTATCTTGCTTAAGCACTTCGAATATATCCACATTGAGAATGGTTTTCCTAATTTTATTAAGAAGAACAATTCTTTCATCTGTGGGAAGAGGATAGTTGGTCGAACTTGTGCCAGCCCTAGCAAGTGGGACGTCCCTCTGAGCCAACTTTGCCTTCATGTACCCAATAGGGTCATTTCGTCTCAGAAGTGCCAGTTCCTCGTCAGTCATTCGAGACAGAGAGGATTGAGGGAGTTCCACACGTAAGGGAGCCACGTCCATTTCAACCGCTATGGGTTCGTTGGTCGCATTACCATCCCCTTCATTCGTTTCGTGCTCTTGGTCTTCTTCATCCTCATCCAAGTCCACCACTTCGATACCATCCCTTTCACTGCTATTTGCGTTGGACTCCGTCCCAACAGTCGAACCGTCATTGGCATTCTCCTCCTCAGATTCTTCGTCTGCAGATTCTTCGGCTCCTTGCCCAGAATCAGCTTTCTCTTCTTCAGTTTGAGTATCCTTTGGGTCCTCTTGAAGAGTTTCAAGAGGGTACTTTTGAAGAGAAGCCCTTTGCAAATCCTCTGCAGACGTTTGAAGTGTTATTTCGTTTATCTCTTTCAGAGGAATGGAGGTACCTTGATCATCCTGCTGTTTAGAAGTTCCAGCCAGAACCGCCATATTGGAGGAACCTTTATTTTGAACCAGGTTGCTGGAATCTCCTTGAGGAGAGGAGTTGAGCGGAGCAGCAGCTCTGGATGGTGAGTTCGAAATAGTGGAAGCTAGATTCAAGATGTTCTGCAAGGAACAACAGAATGTTAAAAACATTCACTAAGGTAATAAGAAGTTAGTATTGTACAAAGTTTAAAGGTTCAATTTACCTGTGGACTCTCGGAGGAGAGGTTACTAGCTATACGTTCCAACGGTGGGTTGGAGGTCGAAGGTGGATTTTTGGATTTGGGAGAGGAAGCAGCATCCCTGGAATCAAGTCCAGAGACACTAGGTGGAACGGTACTTTTTGAAATATCTTTCCTTGGTTTCTTCTTCGAAATAGTATTTAAGTTTCCTCCAGCCTTGGGATCTTCCCCAGTGGTGCTTGATTTTCGCTTCTTGGGAGTAGGAGGAGGAAGCTTATCGGTCTGAAAAGTTTTTGAACGAAGAGTTAGATGCAAACCATAAAGCATGAGTGAATTCGAAACATCAAGGCTAAGTGATTACCGTTGGAATTGGAACACTGGTTGTTGTTGGTATTATTGTTGTTGTTGTGGTTGCAACAATAGTAGTTGTTTCGGGAGGAGTCACTTTGTCAGTAGTTTCGATGGAGGCTTGAGAGGCACTCCCTTCCTTCGACTTCGAGGCAGCTGTCTTTATCCTGATGGCTGAAAATCGAAACAATTAAAGCAAAGGTTAAAGATATGGAAAATAAAAGACATTTGGGATTTTCCCAAGCATTCGCACCTGTGCCTTGATCATATTTAATTGACATGGCAGAAAGGTCGTATCGAAGGTGTCCTGGGAAATCATGAAGCCAGTATCGAGCCCATGTCACAGTCTCAGATGGCTTTGGTTTCCTTTGAAGATATTTGAACATCTCTTTGCAAGTAAACCACCATGGATATGGGGGAAACCAAGCCAGAGCCAGTTCTGAGGTAGGTAATCTGGGAAATTTAGGTGGATGCATTTCGAATGCCAACCTATACCTATCCTCAGGTGACAGCCCTGAAGGAAGTTTTAACTTAGAAACTTTTTGTTTAAATTTTTCCTTCAAGGTCTCAGCTGCTTGATGCACAGTGGAGTCCAAGCGCGTGGGGTCATAAGTAGTTTCAAAATAATTTTGGAAAGCTTTAATCTCTTTGGCATGAGTAAACATACCTTTCTTTGTTGGTACCTGCACATCAAAGGCATCAATTAGTTTTTGTTGAATTGTAAGTGTATCGAACATATAAGTTTGATAAAACTTGGTCCACCATTCCAGAAATCCTTTAGCCGTGAGATGGGTAGGTTCGAAGGTTATCAGCTCAAATTGGGCGAAGCCTTGATATTATTCTTGCTGTATTTTGGCTTCCCGTGCCTTGAAAGTTCGTCCAGAAGTGATGGCGCTCTCAGTATGAAATAAAGGTTCAGGAATCAGTTGGCATAAGCCAAACTGCCTCAAAACGAAGTTTGGTTGGTAGGCAAAGAGGAGAATTTGGTTCTTGGCTGGGGTTATTCTTGAAGAAATGAGTCTAGGCAGCAAAAAAGCTCTCCATACATCCTGAATCTCCTTGCTCTTGATAGCTTCTGAGAGAGCCATGGTGAACCAAGAAGGTCCATGTGCCCTCGAAGCAAAAGGCGCCATGCTCTCTTCGAACTTGTGCCTTTTGGAGAATATCATGATGTACTTCGAGAATTGAACTTTGAAGTCATCTTTGTCTTCATTGGGAGTTAATCTTCGAAGCCTAGTGCCTTCGACTATCCTATCATTTATCTCAGAATCTTGCTCATCAATGGTGTTGGTGGTTGATAAGGAGGGTTCGAACATGGCATTTAGCCATAGTTGGAGTAACCAAAAAGGGCCAGCCAATAGAATATTTTTGGTGGTGTAGGATTTGAGGCTCGAAACAGCTGACCTCAGGCTTTCATAGAGGTCAACTAAGAGCAGTTCACTTAGGCACACTTTTCGATTTTCATGCAAGTCCCTAGCTAGAGGAATGAACCTACTAGCTACCTGTAGGGATCTACTACAGAAAACGTATCTTGACAGCCACAGGGTTAAGAAAGCAATGTGCTCTACGTCAGACACATTGTCCCCCTCAGCATGATAATGACTGATAAATTTTGAAAAACTAGCTAGCTTGACTTCGAAGTCAATTATGCTTGAGTGTTCTTCGTTGTCGGGTATATAAGTTTCTCCCACTGGCGATAGCCCAGTGATGGCCGCTATGTCGAAGAAGGTTGGGGTAATCATTCCACCTGGGAGATGGAAAGTGTTATAGGTATTATCCCAGAAATAAAGGGACGTGAATAGCAGAGGGTGGCTGTAGGTGAAACCAGGCTTCGATAGCTTAATCAGGTTATAGATGCCTAATTCTTCCCATTGCTGGGATTTCTTAGCTTCTACTTTCGTGAACCAATTTTGGTAAGCAATATCAGAGGTGGGGCAAGATCGAAATGGCTTAAAATTACTTTTTACATAATCCAAAACAAAGGGGTCCTTTGGAGGAACAGTTGGGGTTTCTATGGTATTTGAACTAGGAGATTCTACTGCCTTAGGGGCGTCCATTTTGTTAAATAAGGGTTTGAAGCTATAACAAACTGGGAAAATCGTCCTGGTGTCTTTTAATATTTCAAAAACCGTAAGAGGGCCATTTAAAGCTAACCTCTTACCAGCAACGTTGGTAGGAATGAGTACCTGTGACGCATACAGCATTTCTTTTTCTTTTGAAATCATCTGAGGGGCAAGAACGGATTGACCTTGGTGAGTGATGATTTTACTTTCCATGGTAGCTCCTGCAGTTTTTCCTTTCTTCTTGGAGACTTTCTTAAGTTGGGATGAAGTAGAAGAAGACATTTTTGAAAGATGTTGAAAGCTTGGATTTTTGTTCTTACGAGAGAAGGAGGGTAAAAGATTTAGAGTGTGAAAAGAGAAGAAAAAGATTAAGTTGGTGATGTTTTATAATGGGGAAGTTTAAGCATCCACCGAATAAAGGTGTGATACGTGGAGATCATGGGTTGGTGTGATGAAGAGGTGGCGTAAAGTTAACTTGGGTAATAGGCGTGATTTAAAGATAATCATTATTTGTAACTGCACCATGCTGTGAAGTGGCTCCAGGCGGTTAAGGAATCCAAAAGGTGCTATGATTGACGTGACTGGAGTCAAATGCATTAAATGTTATGATGATTCGAAAGTCCCATCAAAATCTTGTGTAGGTGTTTAAAATAGGTATTTCTCAGAGGAATCAAAATACATATTTTAAAGGGGCAATTTGTTGGCTGAAGATTTTGATAATGTTATTAGAAGCCAAATGAATTAACGTTTTGATCGAAATGAGGTAAAACGTCATGTTTCGAAGTAGCAGAAGCAGTGTTTCGAATAAGTATGTCAAAGCTTGGAGATTCGAGTGGCAATTATGGGAACATATCTAAAGAAGTCTCGAAATAACAAGAAGGTTGTGTCTGGGAAGAGCGTTCGAAACGGAGAAGTACCAAAGCATTTGAAATTCAAATGGAAGCGGGACTTTCGAAGTTTGAAAGTTATGTGCTGGAGCATTTGGGGACACGTGGAGAGACGAAAGAGGCATTGTCCTGCATGTTCTAAACGTGGCATAATCCTATAGCAAGACCGTTATGGTCGAATTAGTATAAATAGAAGTCTTAGTATTAGGATTTCGTGTGTCATATCTATTATACAAAATACTCAGTAACATTCAAACTACCACATGGCAAGGGAAACGAATGCAAGAGAAATGTATGTATGATAGCACCATGTATTTCTGATTTAATGAAAACCTTTTACCATTTCCAGCACTTTCCTTTATCCTTTTGTCAAATAACATTTACAAATTTTCTCATTTACAGTCCTTTCACTTCGAAATCTCTTCTTCAAAGTTTTACATTTTAAAGTTTTCTTCATGTTTCAAGCACTTTATATCTCAGAAATCTGTCATATTTTCCATACCTTTACCTTCAAGTCTTATCCTTCGAACGCATCTTTTTACTTAAAGTCATTTAAAGATTTCTTGCATTAAACGCTTTCTTCATATTCAAACCTTTTACGTTCCAGAAATCCTTTATATTAACTGTTTTGTAAGTCGAAACCATTTACTTCACTTTTATGCAATTTTACATGTCTTTACAATTAGCATTTATTCGTGTAACTTAGTTTTCACACACACATTTTGATTACATCTTTAGACTTTTAGAGAGAGAGAAATCGAAATAAGCCAAACACATATACAATATCAACCATGAATATCTGTTCGATCGTGAGAGTAACCTTAATATCCAAGGAGTCCTAGGATCAATCTAGTCGATCCTGTGAGTTACCAGAGGAATTGAATAACAGTCAGAAAGATTATTCGATAGTTTGGAAGACTAGCGGTTGTTTACCAGAAATCACTGGAAACAACTTCACAATCAAATACCATCTCTCAACATGGTTTGTGAGTTTATACTCCAAAACATCTTAAAACAAAATGAACGTTCTCAGAAAGCATAACATGAAGAACATATATTTTAAATCCGTCTATCCCAAAACTCCGATGTTACATATCAGAGCAAGACCCCCTTATTCAATGAAAAGTAAATAAATTCACTCTGAAGCTATCCTCTAAGCTTCAATGGACTATTCCTGATCACTTGTAAGTTACCCACGGATAGAGGCAATATTTCCAAACATAAAAGGTGAGTAATCATAATCATTATAAAAGACATAATAAATAAATATAGTAGATATGCACATAGGCAAGACACCACACGTCATCAGAACCTCATGTTATAATCACACTTTCACAACCTCGTCAATACACAACAATACTTATCATTGACATCACTTAATAAAATCATTATGCAATATCACGTATAAGGTAATGCAACATCATAGACTCATGCATGTGATACCAAAACTTCATTGATGACTCAATCATCATTTTCTCCAATGATCTCCATCAATAGGATCGATTCCCACTTGGAACCAGAGCACGTCATAATATTGCACTCAATCTACACTATGGAATTGATGCCTTCACTAGACTATCATAATATCATTATCACTGGACCGAAGTCTTAACAACATCATTGGATCGAAGTCCCAAACTATACCATGAATGTAAGATGCGCAACAACATAATAAACACAATCACGGCTAGTCAAAACGCATCATCATCCATGAATTCATCACATACATCATAATATACAAAACATCATTACAACATCATCATATCATCATAGCAACAACATAGTATGATCACAGTATCAACAACTCACCATATAAAACACATTAATGCAACCCAACATAGGGAAATCTAACTTCATCATAATTTAGGTACTGGAAATATACATCCTATTACTCATTTTATTCCACCTAATTAAAGTTCATCGTGTTAGTTATTCAACGCTTTGAATGACGCTTCAAACCGAGTTCTAAAACTCAAGTTATAGAATTTTAAAATTTTTACTGTTGTACATCGCCTGCAGCTCGCCTGGAGACGTGAGAGCGACAAAACTCCAATTCCATTCTGGCCTTCATCTCCTGGTGACGCATCACGCTCTCCTGATGACCACCTCTCACTTCTACATCGTCCGACGACAGTGTAAGCGACACACTCTAGTAGCTCCACTTTTCTGCCCATTCTTTTGCTTCCAATCTCGTCCAACAACGACCAGACAACGTCATCATCACCAGGTGACACTTCCCATCGCCTGAAGATGCATAGCATACTGCAACTTTCTATTGCAATTCTGCACATGTTCATCCCCAATCTTTCTTGCAATTTTATGCCAATACGGTCCCAATTCTCATAGTTTTGAACGCATAATCACCACATAATAACCATACAATATTATAGGTTTTATATACACTAATTCATAACAAATCAACATGGTATTTCCATCAATTTCAACATTAAACTCATTACAATTGCAACAATTCATCATCAAACAAACCTAGCACAAAACCTACAATTATCTAAACCTTAGATCAATTATAATAACAATGATCAACACCCCTTACCTTAGATTATAACAGCAAATCTATTCCTCTTGGTGTTCTATCACAATCCTCTTGCCATAGCTCTCTCTTCTTTTCACCGCTTCCTCCAAATTTTACGATTGCATAAAATGATCGTTTAAAATTCTCAAACCTTCCTTATACCAAACTCACCCCTAGGACCCCTAATATGGTCTTCTACTATTATCCTCACTTATTCTTCCCATATGACTACTTTGCCCTTATCATCTCTTAATACCAATATTACACTATTTTACTAATTAAAATAATTCTAACCAATTATTCTAATTATTCTAAATTATCAAAAATCTTCTTAATTCTTAATAATCCCTATAACACATGAACATCAGATAACCATCATAACCATCAAAACAACAAAGATCGTCACAATTACTCATCATAATAAATTAAGAATTTAAATAAATAACTTAATTAATTTGGGGTGTTACAATAATCACCCTATGCATCTTCTTATACTCTAAGAACCTTTTGAACCCTAAAAATCATTTTTCAAACTTTCACCACTTTCATATAAAAAACTTTGACCTTGTGTCATTGCATTTACAAACTTTGTTTTTAATCAAACGCTTCAATATACTTAAGAATGTTAAAACTCTTTCAAAAGAGTAAAAGTGATTCGACCTCACTCAAAACCTTTTGCCACTTGGCTATTTAATTTAAAACCTTTTCTCAAAGAGATTAGATATAAATCCTCTTTATAGTTGAGATATGATTCTCCTATACCCATAGTAATTGTTGAAGTAAGTGTGATTCTTTTCATATGAAGACGTTAGTTGGTAACTTGTTAATCTTTATATCCAAGTTAGTAGCCCTTCCTTCATGATGATGCAAGATTCATCTTCTCATACTTGTGGTGGTACTAGTTGAGTTTTCTCTCTAAAAGATGATGAAATATCCATTCTCCTAAAATCAACCACAACAAACTATTTTGTTATTTTTACCACGAACTACAAGATTTTGATCCTTAATTGGTACGTAGGTATAAGACTATGTCTTTCCAAACAAAAATATCCTAAAATATATTTGTTTTTCCATCTCCACACTCATTTAACAAACAAACAAATTTAAACCAAAAACAAATATTATAAGTGGTTCCTATAGAGTACTATAGATACATAGGGTGATAATACATTCTCTTTGTATAACCAACCCTCGTACCTTGGATCTCTTCCTTATGCTTTGCTTTTAGTCTTTATTTCTTGCGTTGCATGTTAAACAATAGAGTTTCGATCTTTTCCTTTTTTCTTGAAAACAATAAAGGTCGGTAGTGACTTCTTAAGTCTTTGTGAGTCAAATTTCTCAATAGCTTGATCTCTTTGATTTTTCACCGTGACAAATAGTCTGATAGTGGAAACCTGATATTGTCTGGTATCAGACTCTTAATACAACCTCTCGCTATCAATATTATTGAGTTTGGTGTTTGAATATAAATAGTGAATGACCGAACAACTAAAATTTAATAATAAGTAATCCAATAAATCTTGAAGTAGGCTCCCGTGTCATTTTAGAGATGTAGTTGGATCTAACACAACCTTACAAATCAGTTTGTAAGGTGATGATTATCCCTTTTCATTTATAGATATATATCTAGACTATATAACGTCTAATATGAGACTTTTAACATTTAACTCATTTTCTCTCTAATTACTATTATAAACAAATATTCACCTTTAAATTTTATTGAATAATATATATATATATATATATATATATATATATATATATATATATATATATATATATATATATATATATATATATATATATATATATATATATATATATATATATATATATATATATATATATATATATATATATATATATATAATTTGTCTAGTGTATTTTAAACACAATTTCATCATGTCTCTTGCATTTTCTCTCGAACAACATGTATATAAAACCTTGTGATAAACAACTCTAATTGTGTTTAATCGATTGAGTGTTGAAAATATTTTTAGGAAAACTATTATACTCATTTTTAGGAAAATATCGTATTACCCTACTGCTTTGTTAGACTGCCACGTGGATGTCTTCATGAAACACCTTTTTATTTCTTCTGTGAACAAATATTATTTTATTATTATTGACAACTTAACATTACTTCTTCTACTAAACAAAACCACTTTTTCAGTTTTCCTATTATTTTATTAACTAAACTTCAAATTAGTCTTTTACTTTTACTTCTCTCTTTATTATTTTATCAATATATTTTTTAGAGTTTACTTTTCAATAATTTCACAATTGATTTGTCCTTTTTTTTTAAGATTTATTTCTTTTTGTTTAACCACTTATCTTCTAACTTTAAATGATTTTCAGGATTCATTTCGTTGTTGACAAGGATTTTGTTTCCATCTTAGATAATTTTTTATCCTTCTTTTATTCTTCTTATTTTTATTGATTTTGTATTTTAAATAGATTTAAGAATCACAATCTTATAAATAAATTATGTTCTGCATATCTAGATAAAATTAGATGTGAAAAAAATATACATGAAAAAAATAGATCTGAAAATTTCTCTTATTCTTTTTAGGCTTTCAACTTGTGTATTTGTCTTGCTACTTCAACTATTTTCATTTTGACTTCAACATCTCTTCTTCAACAACTAAGACAAATTTTAATTTATCATCTTTATAATTTGCTTTGAATAGTTTTTTTATGTGATTTTTTATTTTTGTTATAGTGATGATTTTCTGTAAAAAAAACTGTTTTAAACATAACACAAATATTGTTTGATTGATTTAAAGTATTTTCTATAAACTTTGTTTATAAACATAAATAAAACATTTTCTTTTTATTTACTGGTGGTTCTTCTTTGAAAATAAAAAAGAATTACAAAAGAAAGTAGCAATGGTAAGAATAAAGAATTATTTATAAAATTTTAATAGAAATAACATGTTCAGTAATGAAGTTTATATGATTTAAATTCTAGAGACATTTAGTTTTGGTAACATGTTTATATTTTATATATTTTTTTAAATTTATTTATTTACCATTGTTATGTTTACTATGGGTTGAAGATCTTTGAAATAATCCATGATTTTACTTATTAATTTTGTTTAACCCCTAATAGAAATTTCAATTTATCTATTTCATCTTAGGTCTAGCATTTGATTTCTGTAACTGGTTTTTCTTTACAATTTTTTTTAGGTAAAAGGAAGAGCCAAAGCTCAAAGAGAGATCGACTACTCTAAATATGCTGGGGAATAGGCTCCCCAAACAAATTACAAATCGATATCAAGTAAATGCTGACATTTTTAATAATGAAGTTAATATGATATGATTTTTTTCTTTTTGAAAGTAAATTTTATAAAATTTTGGAAACATTTGAATTTATGACAATCCTTTTTTAGGAATATTATTCATAGTAATTTAAAATAATTTATTAACTATTTCATTTATAATAATTATAGCATTTTATTCTGCCTGATTCAATTCTAACTGTTTGATTCTTTTATAATGTATATTTGGATTTTAAATTGGCCAATAATTATAATACTTTATTTTGCCTATCCAATTCTAACTATTTAATTCTTTTATAATGTATATCCTGTTGTATTTTTTGATGTTTCAACTTTTCTTTGTTATACACAATTTTTTTTATTGTCATTATTAAATGTGTTCAAATCTAAACTAATTTAAATACAAAATCGAAAATCGATCTAAAAAATTGAAAATCGCAAAAAAATTAAAATTTATTGGATGTGTTTGAATGTCATTTTATGAAAACTGATCGGTTTGAATCAGATTTCAGATGAATTTTTCAAAATCAATTCAAACCAAACCGAACTGCATACATATATTTTTATACTTATTTACTTTTTATTAGTATGATATGTTATGTGAATTTATTATTAGATAATAATTTTTTTAATAATATTTATTAGCTTGATATAATCTATTAATTTTTATTATTTCAATCATAATCGATCACTCTCATTTTATAATATTAATTTTTAATATAGTATATGTTATATATCATATCGAAACTATGATTTATTAATAATTTTATAAATTAATAAAAATATAATGTATAATTTGTATATTCAAAAATCGATCCAAATTAAACCACATAAAATTGGATCGGAATAAATTGAATTTTTTTAATATATCATCCAAAACCGAGTCGAACCGCAAATGGATTTATCTTTGAATCGGATAAATTTTTACTTTAAAACCGATATAAATCAAACCGCGAACACCCCTGATCACTATACACAACTTTTCATTTTCTGTCACTTCAATATGGCTAATTTTCTGACTTTTTCTTTTTTCATTTATTTTAAATTCAAACCCTCCATCCTTTTGTCTTCCTCTAGTTCTTCTCATTTTTTTCTCTTTTTATCTTCTTATCATATTTGTAGACTTTATTATATTTCTAGGTATTTGTTGAGTTTATTTGCAGATTCATCTTTTTAAATTTATAATGATTTTGAATTTGTATTATTCTAATTTCTATGTATTCTATCGATCTGAATGAATAATAGTTTTTAGTCACAAAAAAATTGCGGTTAAAGAGTAAATATTGATAGACCATGAAATAAAAAATTGATAAATCAATCAATAATTTAAAATTAAAGATTAATTAATAACCATTATTATTATTGTTTATATATATATATATATATATATATATATATATATATATATATATATATATATATATATATATATATATATATATATATATATATATATATATATATATATATATATATATATATATATATATATATATATATATATATATATTGTTTTCTAATATTTCCGATCTTTTTAACTTATTAAAATTAAATATTTTTTATCTTAAAATAAAATGATATTTAATACTAACATTTTAATCTAATTTTTTTTATTATCTGTATAAGTGCACTTATACATTGTGGTTCTATGTCCCCGTATTTAAAAACAAATACAAAAGATGAATTTTAGGAATTAAAATTGAAGAATAATTGATAGAATTAAAAAAACTCAAGTATTTATTATATTGGGGAAGTTCAAATGGACAATTATTGTGCATAGTTATTATACATATTCTATTAAAATACTATACTCTCCGTCTCAAAATATAAAATAAAAAAAAAGTATTTTTATTGTTTTAAAATATAAGAGAAAATATTAATTTTTATTTTTTTCAAGATAAAATTAAATGCAAAAGATATTTAATTTATCCTCTCTCATCTTTTCTATAACCAACAACTAATTAGAATTGTGTTTACATCTTTTTATGCATTTTTTTTAAAGAAATACACATGTTAAATCATTATACTTTTACTTTTTTTAATAAGTGTAATTTTATTTTTCTCTCTTATATTTTAAAATGGAGGGAGTACTTTTAATTTTAGTTATTTATTTTTAATATAAAATTTGTATTATTATTTGAATAACTAACAATTATAAATGATGTGGAATTTGAATTCTGTCATCCAAGTTATGACACATCATCACTTCATATGACATGTCATCAAAAATAATATCAAGATTTGATGGGAGATTAAAATCTTATATATTTTTTTACTAATTGTGTGAATTTTATGATAATAAATACTTTATAATTTAAATAAATTATATGAATTTTAACATAAATAATAATAATAGAGTGAACACATCAATAACACATCAATATCTTTTATTAGTTGATATTTATCATACTAAATGATTGCATAAAGTAAATATTTATATACGAAAAAATTATTATTAATTTAAATATTTTTATATACGAAAAATGATATTTATAATCTAAATATTTTTTATTAAAAAATGATATATGAAAAAAACAATTTTTATTGATCTAAATTCACTACTACAATTTTAAACTATAATATATAGTACCTTTTAGAAGACTCCATCGTTTATAATTTCATTCCAACAAAAAAATGTTACATAACAACTTTAAATAAAAATTATTTTCATTAAATCAAAATATTAAATATTAACGAAAATATAAAGTTACAATCAAAATATTGAATATTAACGAGAATATGAAGTTATTTATCAAAATATTTATTATTAACGGGAACATAAAATTACTGATCAAAATATTAAATATTAACGAAAACTTAAAGTTATCAAATATTTAATATTAAAGGGAATATGGAGTTACAAATCAAAATATTAAATATTAACGAAAACTTGAAGTTTCTGATTAAAATATTTAATATTAACACAGCATGAAGTTAGTGATCAAAATATTTATTATTAACACAAACATGTTACTGATCAAAATATTAAATATTAACGAGAACATAAAATTATTAATTAAAATATTGAATATTAATAAGAATATAAAATTACTAATCAAAATATTAAATATTAAAAATTAATCAAAATATTTTTATTAATTATATATTTAATTATTATTTTTCACAGATAACCAAACTATTTAAAAAAAATAGACCACTCATATCAAAATTTATACGAACGCACAAATTTATTATTATACTTATTTTTACAAGCAATGTACGCGTCACTTTTATAACACGAGAGTTAATTTTTATTTCATTATTCATTAGAAAGCAATATCCATTCCATTATTATTGTTTATCGAGCACATATTGTTCACAACATTTATGTTGCCTAATCAGTACCTTTTCATTGTTGGTTTTAGTTATATATTTTATGACTAGTGTTGATTTTTTTTTTTTGGTTACATGACTATTGTTGATTTTGATTCTCAAAAACAATCATTAAACTTTAAATCTTGTCCGTAACAAATTATTATATTTATTAATATTAGAAACGAATGAATTATTGATGAGAGAGCAGGACCGATCCAATCAATTTAAAAGTCATGTTCTAATTTACTAAATATAATTAAATTTAAAAAATACAATTTTAAAAATTATGATGTTACACTTAATTTATAAAAAAAACATATATAAAATGATAGATGTTTGAAAACAAATATGATTTTAAACTTGTTTTAAAAAAAATAAGTGTAAATCTATTACTTTTATAATTAAAAAAGAAATAATTAGATTTTCATGAATCTGAAGCCAGTGTTGCAGCACGTGTATAAAATATTGTTAGTTTGCTTGAGTTAAATTTTATTTAAAATGATGATAAATATATCAATTAAATATATTTGTTTTTTGAATTAATGTATTATTAGATTGGAGTGAAAATGATAAAAAAGATTATTTTATTATTGAGCTTTGAAATATAACAAAACTTAGTGCTATCTAATCTAACGATGATGATAAAAAAAGTGTAATTATAAAATTAAAATAAATAGAAATGTTGTCTTTTCTATATAAATTATTTTAAGGTGAAGAGATAATATCTCACTCTAAAACTTTAGAGTTTAAAGACTACATATTAATTAGTTTATATTCATTTCACTTAAAACACTAATTTAACTTCTTATCACTAAATCAAACTAAATTATATATACATTTTTGTCTTAAAACAAATAATTTTAATTTTTTTAAACGACTCGTACGTTTACACGAGTCGCATAATATCATTTTAAATAATAAATAAATATAATATAATATATTTTTTGTTCTTTTTTAAATGTCGTTTTAGAAGATTTTTTTTGTTTCTGTTTAAGTGTTGTTTTTATAGTTTAATGTTATCACTTGTTAATTATATCCTTACTTTCTCATTAAATCTAGTTCACATTTTCCATAAAATTAATTATTTTCTCAATTAGTTATTGAAAAAAGAGATGGTGTATGATTAAATTTATTTGGAAAGAGAATAAATAAGGGTATAATAGAAAAAATAATTCTAATAATCCACTATCTTGGTTGAAAAGTTTTATACTAAAATGACGCTTAAAAAGAAACGGAGGAAGTAATGCTTAAGAAGTGCATATAAAGAATATATAAATTATGTAATCTCACTTTATCAAAAATATTTATTTTAGTATAAAATATAAATGAAAAAATTAAATAGTTATTTATCCGTTTGCAATATGTGAATTCCTTCGGATTGTGCAATATCATTTTAAATAGTAAATAAATATATTATAATAATGATTATTAATATATAAAAGATATATAAATTAAGTAGTTTCGATTCATTTAAAATGTATATTTTAATTTTAAAAATAAAGAAAATAATTAAATAATTATTTATCTATGCGTTCGTACGAATCACACAATATCGTTATAAATATATAATTTAATAGAAAAATATAAATGATTAAGAAGCAACATATTATTTATTTATTAAAACTAACATGTGCTCTTGATAAGTCATTTGTAAAAATATTCTCTTAAAACGCGTGTATTGAAATTCAATGTTTTAAAATTTTAAATATCACTCTATTACATTTACTTACATTTAAATTTTTTTCTAATCATAATATCCTTAACATGTATTTTAATAGACATGTATGTTAGCATGATCTTTATTTAATTACTATTATTAATAATTAATATCAATGATTAATAACAATCATATTTATTACACAAAAATGACATTGATTAATAATTTTTAAAAAGCACAATCAAATTGAATTTCATTAACTAATTTCCTAAAGAATTTCCTATTATAGATATTTGTAGCATTTTTTGGTAAAAATGTTAACATTTTAGTATAAAATAAACTTTTAGATTAATTGAAACATAATAATAATAATAATAATAATACTAATAATAATAATAATAATAATAATAATAATAATAATAATAATAATAATAATAATAATAATAATAATAATAATAATAATAATAATAATAATAATAATAATAATAAATTTATACTAAAATTTGTACAAATTCTACGTTTAGTGATTCCAAAGTTAATTTCAATTTTCATTATAATTTAATTTTTTCTTAGTCTTATTCAACATTAAATTTGATTTAGATTTATAAAAGAAATCTATTACATATAATTAATTATTATTAACACATATTTATTAATGAAAATTGAAACGGAGACAATTCATAGAATTAATATACATAAACTCTCTATATAAAAATAATTATTTAATTAAATTAATTGAAACATAATAATAATAATAAAATTTATATTAAAATTAGTACAATTTTTATATTTAGAGATTCAAGAGTTAATTTCAATTTTTATCATAATTTAATTTATTTTCTTGATCTTATTAAACTATTAAATTCGATTTAAATTTATAAAATAAATGTATTATATATAAATAAACTACAATAAAAAATTACTATAACAATCACTATATTCTTCTACATATTTAGAATTAACAATTAATAGAATGTTGAGTCAAAAACACTAATGTTGAATAATAAACCTTGTAACTACGTTGAAAAATATTGAGAATCGAAAATAATTCCACAAATAATGAATCTATTATAAGAATAATAACACAAAATATTATTTTTTGAATTGAAAATTCACATGGATGGCAAAACATTTACAAGAATCGAAAAAGGAAGAAAAGAAACACAAAATGGAGGAAATTATTTTCGAAGAGAATGATGCAAGATGGAAGAAAGGAAATTGAAAGAGACCACACAACAAGTATTAGATTCTATTGTAATTATTTTTATATTTGTGTAAAATGAAACAAATTGTAGAAAGATCATGTAATGTTATCCAACGAAGTTGGTATACTAGTGGGCCACAGAAAGGGTTGCCTTGAAGCATGGTGACAGTGAGTGACATTGAACAATCAACACAAGGTGGAGGCGTGAAGGGCTTTACGCGAAAGCACACAATGTGAAGGGCACGATAATATATGAGGAAATTCTCTTCTCATAATATTTACGCATTATACATACAAAAAAAATATTTAAAAGAAGAAATAACTAAATCATGTGTATTATTAAAATAGTTAAATGATGTGTTAATGTAGTACAAAGTTTCGATTCAAAATCTCATAAAAATTTAGATTTGAAGCTCGTTGACTATGCCAAAACTTTGTTAGTACTAACTAGTAATATATAAACACCTCTTATTCGGGTGAATATGTAATTTAACTCCTCTAATATTTTGTAATAAAAGAATAATTAAAATATTATTTTTTAGATATGTAAATTTTTTTTCTCAAATGCTGTAATTTTTTTTGTAATAAAGAGGCCGAAGCCCGAAAAAAAAAAAGGATTGTACACGAATTTATCTAGGAAAAGAGACACCTAAATAATCATCCTCTAACAGAGCACTAATAAAATCAGGAGCAACCAAATAATTTGTATAGCCATCTTATAATTTGCAGTCTTCGTTAGCTAAAGCATATGCACGTCTGTTTGCTTCTCGAAAAATGTGACTAATTTTCACATCCTCGTGCAATCCAATTAATCTAGTAATCTGTCGTAACAACACATGACCTTCATAACTTTCTGACGCACCTTTACTAATAACATCAACCATCGCTACAGAATCAACATTAAGCTACACGTTCCTTCTCCTTAACTGGAGCGTATACTTTAGACCTTCAAACACACCTCATAACTCCACAAAAAAAACATAACTAGAACCCGCATTTTTAGCAAAACCCCCTAACCATGCCCCATTTGAGTTTCGAACAATACCACCACAACCCGAAGTCGAGAAATCTTTGCACGCGCCATTGGTATTAAGTTTGATGTAGTTTCCTTGAGGAGGATTCCAATTGATCATAGCCAAATTTTTATCCACCATAGTAGTAATTGCTTGTTGACTCCTTGCTTCAGCATACTCCTTTACCCGGATTGAGTTATATTGAACCCCGTTTCTAGGGCGAACAAAGTCATCTTCATGATATTCTTTATTCTTCCAAGTCCACAAGCTATGACACGCCACTGCCCAGAACTCACGCCTTTGATTAGATCCAAGATTGAGATTGACCCAATCTTGCAATTCCACCTACAAAAAATCATTAGTAATACTCGAAGGAATGTTATTGGACCAGATTTGCATGGCATACGGGCAATCCCTGAACACATGCAAGATTGTTTCCACCTCCTCCCCACAAGTTTGACATGTATCGCCACCCATTCCCATTTTACTTTTTCGCTGGTTTGTGAGGAGCCTATCATGAGCCAACATCCATATAAAACACAAAATATGTTTCAGAACCATCAGTTTCTAAATTCTTCCATAAGAAACGGGCAACTTCAAAAATGGATTCAAAAACATCAACGCACAACAGTCATACAAACGACCAATTCCCACATAATACACATCATAAATCCCATTATACAATCAGAACCCCACCCTTACCTGAATCGAAGACCGCTCAACCATAATTCCAACCGACAACCTTGCTTTGCTCTGCTCGACACTGGGCAGCTTGCCCCTCTCTTGTGCGGCTTCACACGGTCATGCACAAGACTCCTTGTTCTCCAAACGGTCACCCTTGTGTCAGCTTAACCTTATATCATCAATTCTATTGGGCCTAACTTACACACCCCCACTTTACTACTTCCAACCAATAACATAAGCCTAACACAATTATTCTATTAATTCCAATATTATTATCATTATTAATCAACTACTTAATTAATTAATAATAATCTAACAACTTATACCAATAATTCTCAATATATCACAACTTCAACAAATAATCCAAAAATAATTAAATTAAATTAACGGGCGTTACAACTCTCCCCCACTTAGAATATTTTTGTCCTCGAAAATTTACCTCATTCAAACAACTCAGGATAGGAGTCCTGCATCTTGCTTTCCAACTCCCAAGTCATGCTTTCTCCCTCAGCTCCTAACCAGACTAATTTCACAAAAGCAATCTCCTTGCCTCTTAGAGTCTTCATCTCACAATCTGCAATTCGTACGGGCATAATCTCCACAGTAAGATTATCCCGTACTTGCACATCATCGATATCAATCACATGAGATGGATCTAAAATATACTTCTGGAGTTGTGACACATGAAACACATCATGCAAATTTGAAAGGTTAGGCAGTAAAGCCACTCTATAAGCAACATTTCCAACTTTATCCAAAATCTGATACAGACCAATAAAACAGGGAGTGAGCTTCTTAGACTTCAATGCTCGCCCAACACCGGTCACAGGTGTAACTCTCAGAAACACATGGTCACCTGCTTGAAATTCTCGATCTTTCCTTTGCTTATCATGATAACTCTTATGTCTACTTTGGGAAGTTTTCATATTTTCTCGAATCAACTTCACCTTCACAGTAATCTCGCGAACAACTTCAAGTCCAAGCACTACACTTTCTCCAGACTCATGCCAACATAAATGAGTTTTACATCTTCGACCATACAACGCTTCAAAAGGTGTCATTCCAATACTAGAATGGTGACTGTTATTATAAGTGAACTCTATTAATGGAAGATATGTATCCCACGAACTTCCCTTTTCAAGAATACATGCTCTCAACAAATCTTCTAACGACTGAATAGTCCGTCCAGTCTGACCATCCATCTGAGGATGATACACCGAAATCAGCCTCAACTTAGAACCCAACGCCTCTTACAAACTCTTCCAAAAATCTAAAGTAAACCTCAGATCTCTATTTGACACAATACACAAAGGAACACCATGCAGCTTCACAATTACACTAGTGTAAATCTCCGCCAACTTTGATACTGGAAAACTAATGTTAATAGGAATAAAATGATCTGACTTCGTAAGCCTGTCAACAATCACCCAAATTGAATCATGTCCTCTTGAAGTATTAGGTAATCATGTTAAAAAGTCCAACGAAATGCTATCCTATTTCCATTCTGGTACTTCTAACGGTTGCATCAACCCTGCAGGTTTCTGATGTTCAACTTTCGACTTCTGACAAGTCAAACATGCATACACAAATCGAGCCACATCACTGTTTATTCTAGGCCACCAAAACAAATTCTTCAAGTCTTGATACATCGTTTTATCTCCCGGATGAATGCTCAACTTGCTTCTATGAATTTCCTCAAGAATCACTTTCTTCATCTCCGCATCATCAGGAATACAAATTCGATTAAGGAATCTCAACACACCTTGCGCATCTAACTTGAAATCACTATTCTCAGATTGATCGATTCCAACCATCTAATCTACCAATTTACATCCAACTTCTGAGCTTCTATGATACTGTCCAGAAATTCATTTTTAATTTTCAACATTCCCAACATAACACTTTGCGGTGTCACTTCGCAAACTAAGCTCATATCTCAGAACTGCTCAATTAATTCCAACTCTTTAAACCATCATTGCTGACATATGTAAAGTCTTTCGACTTAACGCATTAGTCACCATATTTGCTTTTCCTGGATGATAACTTAAACTGAAATCATAATCCTTCAACAACTCCAACCATCTTTGTTGTCTCATATTCAATTCCTTCTGATCAAATAGATATTTTAGACTCTTATGGTCACTAAATAATTCAAATCTAGAACCATAAAGATAATGCCTCGAAATCTTCAACACAAAAACAACTGCAGCAAGCTCTAAATCATGCGTAGGATAGTTCTTTTCATGAGTCATCAACTGCCTTGACGCATAAGCAACTACCTTATCATTCTGCATAAGCATACCTCCTAAACCCATCTTGGAAGCATCACAATATACCACAAAAGGTTCTCCTAGATTAGGTAAAGCCAACGCCAATCTTTTCTTTAATTCTGTAAAACTTTCTTCACATTGGACGTCCCATACAAAAGCTCTACCTTTACAAGTCAACTTAGTCGATGGAAGTGCCAACTTAGAAAAACCTTCGATAAACCTTCTATAATTACCAACTAATCCAAAAAAGCTTCTAATCTCAGTAGCAGACTTTGGAGTTTCCCATTGCAACACAACATCTACTTTAGATGGATCTACAACAATGCTACTATCTGAGATCACATGACCAAGAAAACTAACCTCCTTTAACCAAAATTAACACTTAGACAGCTTTGCATACAACTTCTTCTCTTTCAAAACTTGCAATACTATTCTTAAGTGTTCTGCATGCGCTTCTTTCGGTTTAGGGTAAATCAAAATGTCATCAATGAACCCCACTACAAACTGATCCAAATAAGTATGAAAGATACGGTTCATGTATTCCATAAATACTCCTGACACATTAGTAACACCAAAAGGCATCACCGAATACTCATAATATCCATAATTCATTCTGAAAGTCGTATTCTGGATATCTTCATCCTTCACTTTAATCTGATGATAACCCAATCTTAAATCAATCTTACTAAACACTCAAGAACGCACCAATTGATCCATAAAATCATCTGTTCTTGGAAGTGGATACTTGTTCTTAATCGTCACTTTATTCAATTGTATATAATCAACACAAAGCCTCATACTTTCATCTTTCTTCTTTACTAGCAACACTGGAGCTCCCCACAGTGATACACTTGGTCTTACAAACTTCTTTTCAAGTAACTTTTCCAATTGCTTCTTTAATTCTAACAATTTATATGCGGACATCCTGTATGGGGCCATAGAAACAGGTCTGGTACCAGATACAAGATCAATAGCAAATTCAACTTCTCTCTCTAGCGGTACATCAGGAATTTCATCAGGGAAAAATTCAGGAAATTCACATACCACTTATAATTCCTCAATTACATCTTGATTATCGATAGATATAGATGCCACCAACGAGAAAATCTGAGCCTCTTCTTACATCAACTGCCGCAACTGTCTAGCAGACAACATACCGGCTTCCTCTTCTTCAGGAATAGAAAACCTCACCAACTTGTCATAACATTTAATATGAACATAGTTATACTCTAACCAGTTCATACCTAAGATCACATCCAACCCACTTAAAGGCAAACAAACCAAATCAATAGCAAAGTCTCTATCGAAGATCCACAAAGGACACTTTAAACACACAAAATAAGTAGTCACAGACCCCTTGACTGGAGTATCGATGACAATCTCTTCATTCATAGAAAATAACATAAGACCCAATCTTTCAACATAATCAAGAGCAATAAAGCAATGAGTACCACTGATATCAATAATAGTAATTAAAGGAGTACTATTAATGAAACATGTACCTCTGATGAGTCTGTCCTTATTAGCTGTCTAATTCTCAGCCAAAGAAAACACCTTTCCACTGGTTTACGCCTTCTTCGATTTCTGACACTGACTACCAATGTGTCCTTCTTCACCATAATTGAAACAAATCATATCTTTATGCTTGCACTCAGATAAAACATGTCCAGTCTTACCACAACAAATACACTTCTTTACCTCAGCAGTACACACATTGCTCTTATGCCCAACTTTTCCATATTTGAAACAAACCACAACATCAGGAGCATCTCCCTCACTAGTTCTCTGACCCTGAGCAACTTTCTGTTTACCCTTACCAGCTGGGGCATCATAGGGATTACCATGGTTTTGTTGGTGCTTACCCCTCTTCTGATTGATAATCTTATAGTGAACATTATTATCCTCTTCATAGATCCTGCAACTATCAACCAAATCAACAAAGACACAAATCTTCTGGTATCTAACTGCCTTCTTGATCTCTAGGTGCAACCCGTTCTCAAACTTGATGCACCTCGAAAACTCAGCATTTGCCTCGCTATAGTGCGGATAAAACTTGGCCAACTCAGCAAACTTTGCAGCAAACTCAACAACCGACATACTTCTTTGCTTCAGTTCAAGGAACTCAATTTCCTTCTTACCAAGAATGTCTTCATGGAAATACTTCCTCAGAAATTCCCTATGGAACACAGCCCAAGTGACATTTTCACCTGCAGCTTCCAACCTCTGACACATCTCTAGCCACTAGTCATCAGCTTTGACTGCTAGCATATGAGTACCATATCGAACCTTATGCGTTGGAGTGTAGTCCATCACACGAAAGATCCTCTCAATCTCCTTCAACCAATCCAACGCTCCGTCAGGATCATACTTACCCTTGAAGGTAGGCAGATTCTCCCTCTAGAAGGTTGCCAAACTACGAGATGCAGCATTCCCGTCAACATTCGGCTGATTCTCCATAGCATGCACCATTGCTTCCAAACCAGCATCGAGTGCAGCATCATTCCTTCAAGACATCTTAACTTATCACTACAACACAAACAACAGTTAGAACTCAAGTTAACAATACTCGATTGTTAAACAAACTATGACTCGACAACTTGGTCGGACGAGTCGACTTGCTCTGATACCAACTCTGTAACACTCCAATTCTACCTGACTATATATATATATATATATATATATATATATATATATATATATATATATATATATATATATATATATATATATATATATATATATATATATATATAAATTAGAGTTATAAAACTTCCACAACTAAATCAGGATGCTATAAATTCAACTTAAAACAATGACATTCATTACAGATACATAACACGTTAAATTGGGATGAGCCAACAACAACATAAATTAATCTTTTAAAACCAACAACTTCCATAATTACGCAGCAGAATCAAATATTCAACTTAAAGAATATAACATCTTTATCTAACTAAAAAAATTTCAAATAACAGTTATTTAACTAACAACAGCTTAAAGTTCAATCAGCTAAAATAATAACAACAATAAAACAGCAAGCGTTCATCCCCCCGAACGTTACGTATCAGAGCAATGACACTGAATCGAACTACTGAAGGTAAATCGCCTTCACTCTGGATTACCTGCACGTTACCAACATAGGGGTAACATTCAAACAGAAGGGGTGATATATCGAACAATATAATAGAACATATGATAAATAAAACATTACAGTCAGTTCATACGTATTCACCACTTCTCAGATTTTAACAACATAGGCATGATTAAATCAACCACACAACGACTCAAAATGCAACACAAAATGCAACTTGTCCTTATGCAAATGCATGTGGTACCAATGGAGCAGAACTCCCAACTTAAAAATCTGCCAATAAATAGAGGCATCAACAAGGCATAAGCCTTCAACTTAGTATTTTGCCAATCCAGGCCATCTTAATGAGCATCAACTCCAACTTGATATGCGATGTATGCAACACAACATGAATGTAGCAGCAACAACAAACAAAAACTCAACATAAATCAACGTTGGCCATAAGCCTACAACATAACATCTGCCAAAATTAGAGGCATCTCAACGTAAATCATCAACCTGCAAATTCTCAATTCATAACAATTTATACAACACTGATATCGACCAAAACAACATATATGGGCAATAGGGCTAGGGAAACTACCTACCACTCGACATGCACAACAACCAAGACAAAATAATAACTAACTCATACTCCACAACACAGACAGAAACAAAGAATAATAACAACTAACTTATGTTCCTCAGCACAACCTGCAACTTCGTTACGCTTAACAACTGTACTGTGCTCTTCGGCATGCCTCGCAACCTAATGTCACTAGACATCCAACATGTATATCCTCTTACACACTTCGCAGCCTAAATTCCGCTCGGCACCTAACACCATCAGCATCTTCCTCGACCATTAATTCCGACCAACAACATAGAATAATACAACAACATAACGACCACCACAACATAATCCATGACCTCTGACCAACTACTCAGAATAACACAACAACGGGCAACTATATTTACTATCAACATATTCATTAATTGTACAAAACAGTCACACCAAAACCCTCATAAAATGACCACAACAACAATCCCAAATTTCTGGCCAACCGCTTGGAATACCACTGCATCATAACGCCTACATCAACAGGGGATAACTACCTTAACCTATCTATTGTACCCAAAAAATTTCCCTCTCATGTTTTCCAAAATCTTTTCTTATATGGGTGGTCATAAGCACTTGATTAAAGAGAAAATAATTGAAGATAAACAAGATCTTTTGATTAGCATGTCAAAGGGTCTTTTGATTGGCATTTTGGAAGGATTTGTTTGAGCACCTAACCTCCTCCAAGCTTGCATTTTGGCAGGCTTGATGTATACAAGGTTCGACTAGGCATGTGTTTCCTTTGAAACATCTTCCTTCGATTCAAAAAGGAAGGGCCTCATGTCGGTGCTCCTTCGATTACACCTTTGGCTTTACATGCTGCCTTGATTCACAATGCAATGGCTACCTGCATGCAAGCTTAATTCCTGCTTTGATTGGGCATTTGGTTTCTTTGGAGCCAGCTTGATCCCTGCTTCGTTTGGGCATTTGATTTATTTGGAGCAAGCTTGATTCCTACTTCGACTAGGAAAATACTCCCTCTTCAGCTTGCCTTCAGCACACAAGGAAAAAGGCTTCTTTCGACTTACCTTTGATGCACAAGGCAAGAACCCCCTATAAGTGTGTTTCGATTCATCAAGCCAAAAGCCCCTTCATGCTTGCCTTGGATTCACCAAGACAAAAGGCTGCCTCAGACTTTCCTTTGATCCACAAGGCAAAGGCTCCCTCTTCAACTGGCCTTTGATTCACCAAGCAAAGATTTCATCTTCATGCCTGCCTTTGTTTCACAAGCATAGGATTTCTACATTATGAACACACATTGGTGGCCCATTCGAAGAATGTACAAAGAGTGCATGTGGGCTATTCAAAGGACACACAAATGGTGCCTTTGAAGGGGCATGCATTTGGTCCAGTCGAAAGGCACATAATGGTTGAAGATAAGTGCTGTTTTGTCTTTTGATGAGTCTGGCCAAAGTCCTGCATGCTGCCCAGCCCAAGCCTCATGCACCATTAAATGGCAAAGGAGGCTTCGATTGGCCAGAATGAAGTCCTAACTTGGGCTATTGGAATCAAGCAACTAAGGAAAATAGATGGGTCCAACGAAGGAACCATTCGAAAGACACTCAAGAAGTCCATTTGAAAGAGGCAATCAAAAGCCCATTTGAAGGGTACACAAATGGTCCATTCAAAAGACCCTTTCGAAGGAGGCAACCAAAGGCCCATTCGAAGGCTATACAAGAGGTCCAGTCGAAGGAGGCAATAGACCAATCTAAGAGCAACACTAGAGAGTATTCAAAGGATCCAAAATGTCCACATACATTCAAATTTCAAAAAGGGAAAAGTTTCCACATCTTTTGCAACGTTTCAAAATGGTATTCATGGCCTTAAAACACCAACTTAATGGTTGTTACTCTTTTTCCTTCTTGTCCCCTCAATACCCTCTATATAAGGAGACCCCATACATATGCACAAGGTAGGAGACACAAGCCCAGAGGGCACATATTTTTTTACATGCATACGCTGCCCCATAAACCACCCCAAAGGTATCAAAATCATCATACGTGGTCCCAATCGAAGGAATTTTCAACAACGCTCCATTCATTCCCTGAAGTCTGCAGGAAGTACTCCCAAACACTATCCAATTCACGCCCAAGTTGAAGCATCTCATCCTTGGTAAAATTTCAAATTCATGTTCTTATTTTCATGATATATTGATATTTCCTAGTGTCTGATTCATGCCCAGGATATAACATAGCACAACGATCTCATGGACATACAAATACAGAAGTCACAATATGTGCTTTTCATCAAATCCCAAGAGACCATGGTTTTTCTAAGGCAAACGAGCCCAAATTCGAATTCAAAGAAGTCTAATTAATGGGAGGTCGAACTGGGAAAAAGACCTGGGCTCACGCCCAGGTCATGCTTTTGTATTGTTGACACTTTTTCTTGCATATTTTAGTGTTTTTCTCCATATGCAAAGTCATCAGGCGCCACCTCCAACATTCTCTATTGGATCGAAGGCCACGTCCTTCCCTGGATCGAAGTTCACCTTCCATTTGGATCGAAAGCCATTTTTCTTTGGATCGAAAGGCTTTTGCTTTGTATTTTTATTTCTACTACTCATTTCTTTTTCTTAGTTTCCCTTTATTATTTAAATTAACTTTAAACCAAAACAAAAATCACAAAAACATTAGGTTAGTTTTATTTTTAATTAAGTTAATTTTGTAAATAAACAAATTAATCATTTTAACCTTTTCTTTAAATTAAAATTAAATAGACTTAAGTTTTATTTTCTATTATAATTAAAAAAATAAAAATATTTTTACACCTTAGGATTTTCAGACATCTTTTCTACTTCGCGCACATTTATTTATATTTGCATTTTTTAGATTATTGTATCTGCTTACTGGATGTAATAGATTAAAAAACTAGGATATTTACTATTTTATCCCCCTCATTCTTGGACATGTAAAAACCCCCTCCCCAAAGCATTGTAATAGCGTAGATTTAAATGCATGCACTTTAAATTTCTGCAAAATATTAACTGCTAGTAATTAGGCTTGTACGAAAAGACTAATAATCAAACGCTAGCAAACTTAACAAAAAGACACAAATAACTGAACATAATATACACCTATAGGGTACCCCACTTTGGTTGCCTTCGGAAATAAAATAGTCATGAGACATGGACGTTTTAGCAAAGACCCATAAATCAAAAGATCATAGTCCCTCGATGACCCTACAGTTGCCTTTCGATAAATGATTTAGTCCCTAAATAGAAATTACTAACGCGTATCTACATTGTTGCCTTTATGACTGTATGTCCCTTAGAATGTCCCTCATACATCCAACGATGGGGCTTCTTATCAATCAATGGTAAGATAGCAACATCTAAAGGAGGAGGAAAAGAATATTAGACCTTTTTTAGTAGGTAGGATGCTCCTAGTTTCTCGCTTGCTCACAAAAAAAAAATCATTTTTACACATACACTTTCAATTGAAACATTTTCAAAAGTCAAAGTCCTTTGTACGCATTCTTATAGAGACGAGAATCATTATAAAGGCACTTTTCAAAATCACTTTCAAAAACACATTCCACAAACACCTTTTTGAATTATTTTTTAAAAACCAACACTTTGTACGCGTTCTTATAGAGACGAGAACCATTACAAAGACGTTTTCAAAATATTTTCAAACCGACACCACAAAGCATATTTTCAAACAAAAGCAAGTGAACTAGCAAGCAACTAAGAGCTCGTAGATAACTACGGATGGAAAGGGTGCTAACACCTTCCATTTCCATAATCTACCCCCCTTACTCAGAAAATCTCGAAAAGGTATTTTTCTGTTCTTTTCACCCTTTCCTTAATTTGGATAAAAGAAAAGACGGTGGCGACTCTTGCTTACCGCAATATTTGCACAAACGTAAAACCAATATATAACAGTAGGTTCTGCCATCGTATCACAGAACCGACAACTCTGCTGGGGATAAATAAAAAGTGGGGTTTACCTTATAGTTAGTTCATTATTAAACTGCTTTTTTGTGCTTTGTATGCTTTATTCTTGGAGGGTTGTTTGAGTTGTTACTATAGATCCTACACCTGGATCTGGGGGCATATTTTTAGGTAAACAACAATAGATCATAGAGACTGTACGACGCAGGCCGATATGGTTAAAGTGATAGCTGTGTTGGTGTGACACTTTGGTTGGTACCAGTATCCCTTGTGTTGAATTGAGGAGAATACGGGGCCGCCACGTGGTGTCGTGAAGCACTAACGGACCTTAGAACCTTAGTTGAACAAACTTGGCCATTAGAAAGTGGTGAGATAGCCGGCCTCATTGTAAAGTTGGGGATTGGTTGATACTCGATGCTACACTCATTGAGATCAGACTTTCAAGATGTTTCGGCCGCAAGAAAAGATTGCTAAGCTGAACTAATGCTCGATAAAGAAAGATCAGTGATATTGAGACTCCTTAGAACCTGGTTACTTTTCTAAGACAGGTTGAACCAACTAAACTTCAAGATGGTACATACCTACAAACCCCATGCAAGCCTGAACCTAAGGCTGCTTGTGTGACTTGTTTGCCTTCATTATCTAACAACTTGAACTCATTGCAGGGCTTTTTGAAGGACCTTGTTTGTATACATTATCCAATAAACTGGTTTTCCTGCAAGACATACTTGTCTTCATCACCCTACATTTTTCTTGATGCATATCATACACATCATAACATCATACCATAACATTTCCTTAACCATTTCAAGGATATCAAGGGCATGTGGTGCAGGTTATGATAAAGCAGACATCTAGCAAGGGGATTTATTTTCCTCTAGGCAATGCCGTCAAAAGATCAAAAGACGACAACTTGAGTCAGTGGCGATAACCCACTTGACATGGTGAGCTTGATTCTTGTAGAAGGACCTTCAGCGATACAAAAGTTCTTCAATCAAAGCTGCAAAATTCAACTCCTAACATTTTCTTGTGTTTACCCTACGAGATCCTTGAAAACATTTACACATCATGCATGTCAATACATAACAGGTCTTCCAGTACAGATCTCTCATGTTCTCGCTGTTTATTTCAGCAAGGAAAATGACTTTCAAACAGAACAACAGAGATCTCCAAACTCAAGAGCCTCAGTTCATGGAAATGTTCCTCAACCTATCCAAGGGGCAGGAAGAATTGAAAACACTCCTCAACAGGAACTTGACCAAGAAACATCCTGACAACAACAAGGATGACCAGTTGGAATAACTGCAAGCTGAAATGGAAGGGATGAGAATCCAGATGATCAGTCAAATGGCTCTTATCTAAAACTTATCTCGGGGATAAGAAGAGTTGAGAGCCCTAGTCAACAAGTTTCATCTAGATGGATGCAATCATATGGAGCAAACATCGAGAATTGGGGATCAAGTCTTTAATCAGCCTTAAGAGGATTTGGTTGAAAAAACACCTTTCAAGATGGCTGCTACGCCAAGGGTCCAACAACGACCTCGCCAACCACAACAGGGTAATCAGCAAAGGCAAGACAAGCCCAGGAGGTAGTTTAACAAAATCAACATACCATTTGTGATCGGTGGATCTGGAACTGACTGTTTAACGCTGGTTCGCGAAATGTCGCGGAAGCAAGAGTCGCCACCGTCTTTTATTTTCTCCAAATGGAAAGGACAAAAGCACAGAAAAATTCCTTAAAGAGATTGCTCTCGGTTCGGGAGGTAGATTATAGAAAGGGAAGGTGCTAGCACCCTTTCTATCCATGGTTATCCATGGGCTCTTAGATACTTGCTCATTTGTGTTTTCAAAAATGGTTTGTTTGCTTTTCAACTGTGGGTTTTAAAAAGTTTCTTTGAAAATTTCAGTTCGACTCTTGTATCAGTCCTCAAGAGTGTTTGAAAAAATGCTTTCGAAAGCTTTTTGAAAATGTGTTGGTGTGAAAAGTATTTTTGATTTGTTTTGTTTTGAATTAGAGCAAGTATCCACGAGTCGTCTACCTACCCTAAGGAATTCGTCTGTGTAGATGTCCTTTAAAGTAGTGCCATCCCACCATTGAGAGGTAGGTAGCACCACCGTTGGAGGTGTTCGGGTCAATTCGAGTTTGTAGGGACATGGTGATCACCAGAGCAATGGGAAGACACCTTAGAAGCTACCCTCATGCCAGGTTCCCGGATCATGAGGACTTACTAAAACATCCTCTACTCGACGATCACCTTTCGAGGCAAGGCAACAGTGAGGCGTACCCTAGGGGTGGTGTGTGCGATTCGTGTGTCGTTTTCATTGATATTTGTCTTGTCAGGTTATTGGTGTTCTACGCTTGATTTTATTTAAGGCCATTCATTCTTGCATGCTTTGTTTAACAGTTAAAAATTGCGAGGAAAAGTAAATCTAAAGCTATTACAAATGGCGCGGGTCCACATCGCCAAAATTAACCGAACCCGATTTGACAGGAAAATAAAGAAATAAAAAGAATTAAAAGTGCGAAAAGTAATTACAAGGCTTCGGGAGAGATACATAATTATTTAAGCAAAATAAAAATAATAATGCGAGTTAATAAGAAATTAAGAGCGAAACGAGGGCGTTGGACCCTTTTGCAAAATTAAAATTAATAAGGAATTAAAATTAAAATTAAAAGAAAATGTTTTTGGTATTTTTAGTATTTTATGATTTAATATGAAAAAGAGAATTAATTAAAATTAAAATTGAATGCAAACCCTAATTCTAATGGCTTTTAAATTTATTATGAAAGTATTAAAATTTAACCTAAATTAAACCTAATTTTTATATACAATTTTAATTGTGAAAATAAATAAAATAATGTTAAATATTTATGAATAATAAAAAAAAGATGAGAAATTGTTCAAACCCTAGTTCTATGTATTTTTAGATTTTTATTGAAAAGAGTTAAAATTAATCCTAATTTAAAACTAAATAATTACATGTGAATTTATTTATAAAATATTAGAATAAAAATATTTATTATATTTTTCTCTTTTCTGATTTTTATGCATTTTTTATATTTAGGAAAAATAATTAATTAAAGCAAAACAATAAAGAAAACAAAATAATAATTGAAAATAAAATATAAGAAGTATAGAAAATTGCAAACCAGGGGGGTGGTAGTCCCCAAATAGGAGGTCTGGCCCAAGGAATCTGAGCCCAATAGCCTTCAAGTTTGTTGACTTTTCCAGCCACTATGTGGCACCTTTTGACCAGGGTCTACCATATGCCTTGAATCTGAGCCCTTTGATTGATGTAACCAACGCGTGGATGATTGGATCTTGGGAGTGTATGATACGTCTTGACATGGGCGCTGCATGGGAATAGTTATTGCAAAATAATAGGGAAATTATACAGACCTGGGGCTCGAACCCAGGTCATGAACACTGCAAGCATGTGTACCTGCCACTGAGCCATTCCAATTTCATTTAATATATAATAGCAAATAAACATAATAAAAGGAATAATGACCATGGTCCACCAACGCGCGCGAATTTTAAATGATCCAATCACCGTGTGCCACGAATCCGTCTTCTCCATCATCCCTGTAATACAAAAACAAAAGCAACGGTTTTTCATGCGTTTTATTAGGCCGGCTATGGGAAAATAGCGATTAGGCTATCCTTGAACATAAATTAGGCGCGAGGGTCCTATCTTCTTCGTCCAGACTTGCTAAATCCAATTATGGTATTGAGGATGTCCAATTTTACAGCACCTGAAACCCCCTAATTTACAGTTCTACAAACCCTAAAAGTTATCAATGGCAAATCTCCAAATATGGCACGAAAACGAAATTAGACTACATGGTTAGCTTCAAAACATCATAATGAACATGAATCAATGAATAAATTTCACAAATAATGCATGGAATGGGATGTACGATTATGAAATTTATTTGATACAGTCTGCATTCGTGTTACCAATCCTTGAGGTTCTGATGAGTCTTCTTGATTGGGAATCGTTCAGGGGACCTTGAGGAAGCTATTGAAACAAACCTTATGCTTTGAATCGACCTGTAAAGATGATTTCAGATTTGAGTTTTTAGAGGATTTTTCCAAGTTTGTCAATGGCTTTCTTGCGCAGCTTGGTGTGTCCAGCATGATTAGGGTTGTGTTCTAGCATTTGTACTGAGTGCATTAGGTCAAGAAAAACCAATCAAATCCATGGCATTCATTGTTTTTGAAAATTTGATTTGTTAAGATCTCTCCATATCTTTTCCATGTGTTCTTGTGTCAATTATGATCAATTTGCTCCAAATCTTTCCCTATTTGATTAGGCACGAAATATTGAGTCTAAAACATGTATAAAAAGATTGGTTAGGGTGAATTAAATATTTTTCATATATTTAAATGATTTAAATGAATTAATATAAATAATAATTCAAATAAATAAATAAAAAATGAGAGAATACTTCCCTTTGGGCCAAGTGGTCGTGCATATGCTTAGAATGATGAATCATGGAAGAAAAATGGGCCCATTAGCAATTTTAGGTCATTTGAAGTAATGTTGACTTTTCAAAATATCCAAAAATTTCCCAACTTCCACAAGGCATAACTTGCTCAATTTTTAAGCTTTTCTCATGTTCTTGGACATTTTGGAAAGGTATTTGAGTCCTCTAACCAATGCCTTTGGTCCCATGTCATTTTGATTTACCAATCTCAAGTTATGGCCTTTGACTCAAAGTCCCTTTTTGTTGACTTTTGAAAATGACCTATAATGTTGAAATTGATAACTTTTTGTGAGAGCATTTCTTGGACTTGAAGTATGAAGATGGGTTGTAGGAAATGTCTTTCTCTTCAAAATGAGCTTTGGATGGAATTTTTCTGATAATCCATGTGAAAGTTATGCCCTGGTCAATTTCAGTTGACTTTTTCAGTTGTCCAAATAAGGAAACTTTTGCATCTTGATGATTTCTGAGCCAAACTTTGAGAATCATGATCAAGCATTGATCAGATGATGTTTGTGGCTTCAAAATGATATGTTGATAAAAAATTTGAACTTTTGACTGTCAAATGACCATTTTGCCCCTACAGTTGACTGTAGTGCAATTAGGGTTTTTGACTGTGCAATTTTGAGCTGAATGCCTTGAAACTTGATATGAGGATACTTGACCATATTTGTAAGCATGTGAGACTTGATTGGGCCTTTGAAAACTTCATTTTCTTGATCAGAACACAAACCCTAGTTTTGACTGTATAGGAGACCTTTGCACTGTGCAACCCTTGGGGAATTTTGCAGCTTGACTTGGCAATTTCTTGGAGAATGTGGGAGGGCAAATTTAGGGGTACAACAGTTGCCCCTGTTCAATCTTCTTAGACCTGAGGATGCAGATTGGCTGACGTGCCTTTCGTAATCCGAAGGTGGAAGATGATTGAACACTAGAGTGCCCAGAAATTTGCGCTCACATGTTAGCAGTGTGATGGGAATGGGCTTATAGATGCCATTTAGAGGTTGCTGGATAAGATGATGGGCTTATAGATGCCATCTGGATGTTGATCGCGTAAGAGATTCCTTGGCGAGAACCTGCATACCTGCAAAACAGAAAATGAGTACCTAACACGTTGCAGGAGCTGATTTTTAGATGCCTGGTATAGATATGTCCTGACTGGTTGCAAGAGCTGGGTCTGGAGCTTCAAACGGCGATGAATGAACCAGGGATAGTTACTGCCTTGCATGACCCAGAGAAGGCCTTTGACTGGATAAGAATCAGGAAAATCTTAGGGTCGATTTAACTGAACCGGACAAGGTCTTGAAATATCTTCGACTGGATAAGCATCAGGGAGATCTTAGGGTCGATCTGACTGAACCAGAGAAGGCCTTTGACTGGATAAGCATCAGGAAAATCTTAGGGTCGATTTAACTGAACCGGACAAGGTCTTGGAATATCTTCAACTGGATAAGCATCAGGGAGATCTTAGGGTCGATCTGACTGAACCAGAGAAGGCCTTTGACTGGATAAGCATCAGGAAAATCTTAGGGTCGATTTAACCGAACCGGACAAGGTCTTGAAATATCTTCAACTGGATAAGCATCAGGGAGATCTTAGGGTCGATCTGACTGAACCAGAGAAGGCCTTTGACTGGATAAGCATCAGGAAAATCTTAGGGTCGATTTAACTGAATCGGACAAGGTCTTGAAATATCTTCAACTGGATAAGCATCAGGGAGATCTTAGGGTCGATCTGACTGAACCAGAGAAGGCCTTTGACTGGATAAGCATCAGGAAAATCTTAGGGTCGATTTAACTGAACCGGACAAGGTCTTGGAATATCTTCAACTGGATAAGCATCAGGGAGATCTTAGGGTCGATCTGACTGAACCAGAGAAGGCCTTTGACTGGATAAGCATCAAGAAAATCTTAGGGTCGATTTAACTGAACCGGACAAGGTCTTGGAATATCTTCAACTGGATAAGCATCAGGGAGATCTTAGGGTCGATCTGACTGAATCAGAGAAGGCCTTTGACTGGATAAGCATCAGGAAAATCTTAGGGTCGATTTAACTGAACCGGACAAGGTCTTGGAATATGATCGAGAATTTAGCTGATTCTTTCCTGAAAGGTAAAGGTCAGACATATGCAATGCATGACATGAATCAAGCAATGATATTCTCAACATAAATGAGATTTGTGAGATATGATGCGTCTATGCATGCTATAATGATGTATGGAAGTGTTTTATGAATGTATGTTTTCGTCTAGGAAAGTAAATCCTTGACGGGTGCCGGGAAGTCGTATCCTGGGCTGATGTTGAAGAATAGATTTTGCTTCCGCTGGGGATGATAACTGGAAGAATACCGGTAGGAGAAGATGACTCCGTTGCGGAATAAACTTGGCAAATGAAGGATTCTGCGGGGAGAAAAGATACTCTAGCGACCATGCTAGGAAGCAATACTCTGTGGGAAGAGGGATGCCTTGCTGAGTGTTGATAATAGTTTGCTGGGGATAGGAAGACTTTGTCGACGACGCTCTTTCCGTGGCTTTTGGCTGAGGATAACCCAGTTATATCCTGTTGAGGAAATAACTCTTTAAATAAATCCGGGAGACGCGTTCGTGCTCTGCGAGGGATAAGCTTCCAGAACTTACTGGGGATAAGCTTACTGTTTGGGGATATGAATTCCAACTTTCCTGGGGAAACTGGATTGGACTCTTCTGGGGAGTTTTGAACTGCGGGGGAGTGATTCCTTTGAATGTTGGTATACCGCCGGGGAACAATCTTTAGGCCGAGACTGCCGGGGATGCTTGTTAAGAATACCTGCTGCCGGGGCATGTTGAGATCTACGGAGGATACTCAACTTCCTTGAGATTTGATAATTTTGCTTGGAGAGGAATGTACTGTTTTGCTGAACCACTCTCTGGGGATTTAATATGTACTTGGTCGTGTTCTTTAGCTGAACCCACCTTGGTACCTTGGAGGATAGAACAATTGGACTGCTCAGACAAATCTTTATTGCCCCTGCTTCTAGTGTCACCTGCAATTAATTCCTTTGTTTCGTATGCAAATATTTATGAGTTAGCAAATTATTGTCAATGCATATATCGCAAATTGAACCTTGGACGTTCTTCGCAAAACAAAACAGAAAAAAGAAAAATACTTGGCACGTTTAACTGAAAATATATTTGTATTGATTTTTGAATGGCCCGAAAATAGGCGTTTTGTGTACAAGAGGCTGACGTCCTAGTAAGAGAACGCCACCGAACAAAAGAGTTTATACAAATTTTGTACAAAAGAAAATAAAACAGCTGTGTGAAATATGAATGATCCACTGGGTTTCAACTCTGCTATTGCCTTTATGACTCCGAGCGTCTCATCACTTGATGACCTTGGTTGAAGGTGAAGCTGACTGATTGATGCCGTCTGAACTTGATGTAGATACCGGATTCTTGATGCAAAGTGATCCAATGAGACATAATATTACGCTTTTATCCCTAATTTTTGCCTGGACCGCCCTTTCGGGTTTTCAGTCCACCGGGATACCCATTTTTGCCCAAGCCGCCTTTTCAGGTTTTCGACTTGCCGGGTGTACAGATTTTTTTTTTCATTTTCATCCCTTCATTTTGCCCGAACCCTTTTGGTTCGACGGGAAGCCCTAATTTTTTCCTAGGCATGTCAGCCTAGCGGGTCTTTTTTCATGCGTAGTATTTTTTTACTATGTCTGCATTGGCGGGGTGAGGAAGGTCGTCACCATCCATATTGGTTAATATCATTGCTCCTCCTGAGAACACATGTTTAACCACAAATGGCCCTTCGTACGTAGGGGTCCATTTGCCCCTTGGATCACTCTGAGGAAGGATGATTCTCTTGATTACCAGATCCCCAACTTGATATTCCTGTGGTCTGACCTTTTTGTTAAATGCCTTGATCATTCGTTTTTGGTACGTCTGACCATGACAGATAGCAGCAAGTCTCTTTTCATCAATGAGGTTGAGTTGATCAAGTCGTGTCTGGATCCAATCATCTTCGTTCAGATTTGCATCCTTCATTATCCAGAGAGAGGGAATTTGCACTTCGATCGGCAAGACTGCCTCCATACCATAAACCAGAGAAAAAGGAGTTACCCCGGTTGACGTCCTAGCTGAGGTACGGTACCCATGTAGAGCGAACGGTAACATCTCGTGCCAATCTTTGTAAGTCACTGTCATCTTCTGCACGATTTTCTTGATGTTTTTATTTGCTGCTTCTACAGCCCCATTCATCTTCGGTCTGTAAGGAGAAGAATTGTGGTGCTGTATCTTGAACTGTTCGCAGAGCTCAGCGATCATCTTATTGTTCAAATTGGTACCGTTGTCTGTAATAATCCGCTCAGGGACGCCGTACCGACAGATCAGGTTGTGCCGAATGAACCGTGCCACAACAGTCTTGGTTACCGTAGCATAGGATGCTGCCTCAACCCACTTCGTAAAATAATCAATCGCCACTAGGATGAAGCGATGCCCATTAGATGCCGTAGGTTTAATCTCGCCGATCATGTCTATGCCCCACATTGCAAACGGCCACGGCGCAGTCAGAACATTCAGGGGAACCGGGGGAACATGCACTTTGTCTGCATAGATCTGACATTTATGGCATGTCCTGGAGTGTTGGTAGCAGTCAGCTTCCATTGTGGACCAGTAATATCCTGCCCGTAGGATCTTCTTAGCCATAGTATGTCCACTGGAATGTGTACCAAAGGTCCCTTCATGTAGCTCTTCCATGATTCTTTCTGCTTCAGTCTTATCCACACAACGCAGTAAGGTTGAATCATGGTTTCGCTTGTACAAGATGCCGTTGCTAAGGAAGAACTTTGCTGCAAACCTTCTCAGGAATTTCTTATCATTGACAGAGGCACCTTCAGGGTACTCCTGAGCTTCCAGATATCTCTTCACTTCGTGGTACCAAGGCTTCTCAGTCACCAATTCAGTTTCGAGATCACAACAGTATGCCGGTTCGTCCAGTTTCCAGATGATGATCCGGGGAGCCTCATTATTCCATTTGACCTTGAACATTGAAGACATTGTAGCTAACGCGTCCGCTAACTGATTTTCTTCTCTCGGAAAGTGCTCAAAGGTTATCTCTGTGAAGTGGGGGATCAGGGTCAACACACATTCTCTGTAAGGAATCAGGTTTGGATGTTTCGTATCCCACTCTCCTTTGATCTGATTGATCACAAGAGCGAAATCTCCGAAGACACTTAGAAATTTGATCCTTAGGTCGATCGCAGCTTGAAGACCCATGATGCACGCCTCATACTCCGCCATGTTGTTAGTGCAGTTGAAACATAGTCGGGCAGTGAGTGGAGTATGAGTGCCTTGAGGAGATATGATTATAGCGCCGATACCATTTCCCAAAGCGTTGGAGGCTCCGTCAAAGTGCATAGACCATCGGGATCCTGGTTCAGGTCCTTCATCCGGTCCAGGTACTTCACAATCAGTTACTATCATGATGCTTTCATCCGGAAATTCGAAGTTCATAGACTGATAGTCATCTACAGCTTGATGTGCTAAGTGGTCTGCCAATACACTTCCCTTGATGGCTTTCTGGGTTGTGTATTGAACGTCGTATTCCGTCAAGATCATTTGCCATCTTGCAATTCTCCCAGACAGAGCAGGCTTTTCGAATATGTACTTTATAGGATCCATCTTTGAGATCAACAAGGTAGTGTGAGTCAGCATATACTGCCTCAGCCGGCGAGCAGCCCATACCAAAGCGCAGCAAGTTTTCTCAAGCAGTGAGTATCGGGTCTCACAGTCGGTAAACTTTTTGCTAAGGTAATAAATAGCATGCTCTTTTCGGCCAGACTCGTCATGCTTCCCCAACACACACCCCATTGAATTGTCGAGCACTGTCAGGTATAGTATCAGAGGTCTCCCTTCAACCGGTGGCATAAGGATAGGTGGTTCTTGGAGATATTCTTTGATTCTGTCGAAGGCAGCCTGACATTCATCGTTCCAACGTACTACCTGATCTTTCTTCAGCAGCTTGAAGATTGGTTCACAGGTAGCAGTCAAATGTGAGATGAATCGAGCGATGTAATTCAGGCGTCCTAAAAAGCCTCTGACTTCCTTCTCTGTCTTAGGAACTGGCATCTCTTGAATGGATTTGACCTTAGCAGGGTCCACTTGAATGCCCTTATCACTGACCACGAAGCCTAGCAATTTTCCTGATCTTACCCCGAAGGTGCACTTGTTCGGGTTCAATCTCAACTTGTATAGTTTCAACCGGTCAAACAACTTCTGCAGATGATCTAGATGCTCTCCCTCAGTCTGGGACCTAGCGATCATGTCGTCAACATACACTTCTATCTCATGATGGATCATATCATGAAATAAGGCGGCCATGGCACGTTGGTAGGTTTCCCCAGCGTTCTTCAACCCGAACGGCATGACCTTGTAACAGAAGGTGCCCCACTGAGTAACAAATGTAGTCTTTTCCATGTCTTCAGGTGCCATCTTAATCTGATTGTAACCTGAAAAGCCATCCATGAAAGAGAATACTTTGTGCTGAGCTGTATTATCGACAAGGACATCAATGTGAGGTAAGGGGAAGTCATCCTTGGGGCTGGCCCTGTTCAGATCCCTATAGTCGACACACATTCTGACCTTACCGTCCTTTTTAGGTACCGACACCACATTAGCAACCCACTGAGGGTAAGAAGTCACTGCAAGGAACCCGGCATCAAACTGTTTCATGACCTCGGCTTTAATCTTTTCGGACATCTCTGGACGCATCCGACGGACCTTTTGCTTAACTGGAGGGCAATCTTCCTTAGTGGGCAAGTGATGGACCACAATATCGGTATCCAACCCGGGCATGTCTTCGTAGGACCAGGCGAAGATCTCCATATAATCATGTAACATCTTGGTTAACCGTTGCTTCACGCTGAGCTCTAGGTTGGCACCAATCTTTACCTCTTTTCTGTCTGCCTCAGTACCCAAGTTTATTGTTTCCACTGGCTCCTCATGAGGTTGAATTGCCCTTTCTTCCTGAAGCAACAGTCTTGCAAGCTCGCCAGGCACTTCGCAATCATCTTCACCTTCGTCTTCGGCTAAGTTGATCGGATTTTCGAAGTCATAATTGGCAGTAGCAGAGTTGTTATCAGTGAGATCCAGAGTGGATTGAAACCTGTATGAGTGAGTGTGTGTGTAAATACAGCTGTTCTGAAAATTATGTAAAGGAAAAGAAAGACAGAAAAGGAACACAATATTTGTAATGCGAAAATACGTCCAAGATTTTCATTCATGATATATGAAATGACAGTTTGTATGCCCTCACAAATAGAACCACGGTGCCTCGGGTAAGACACCGGGCCATAGAGTTTATTTATTGTTTATTACAAAATAACAAAACATAGGAATTCATTACTCAGTAACAAGAGAAACAGGGAGATTGTCTTTTGCACTCCAATTGTTAGGCCCACTATCGGTTGCCGGGTAGATCCAGCTATCAAACTCAGCTTCATCAACTTCCTCTTCGTCCCCAATAGCATTCACTCCATGAGCAGGCAGGGGAGCTGTCACTACGTTAGGCTTATCAGATGCCTCAAACTGCACCTCTTTGGCGTCAATAAGGTCCTGCAACTTATTCTTTAGTGCCCAACAGTCATCAGTAGAATGCCCCGGGCTATCTGAATGGTAGGCACAACGAGCATTCGGGTTGTACTTGGGGGATGCAGTATTTGGAAACTTCGGCGCCTCCCTGACAGTCACTAAATTGGTTGAGAGCAACTGTGGCAGGATCTGCGACAAAGTCATGCTTAAGCGGGTGAATTCTCTCCGGGGTCTTTCAACATTAGTTGGCCGAGGAGCGGCAGCAGGCTTAGCAATCATTACCGCACTGACAGATTGGCGGTGCTCATGTCTCTCTGATTTCCTGGAACCATATACGGCACTAGACTCCTTCTTGAATGGTTTCTTCTCAGAACTAGATGATGTACCCTTCGGAATTTTTCCAGACTTTAACCCAGCTTCAATTCTCTCTCCAGTCAAGATTAGATCAGTGAACCCTGCAGATGAATTCCCGATGAGATGGTTGAAAAACGGCCCAGATAGGGTCCCCAAGAACATGTCTACCAACTCCCGATCAGTCAATGGTGGCTGTACCCTGCCAGCCAGGTCTCTCCACTTCTGAGCGTACTCCTTAAAACCTTCGCTTGCACCTAACGACATACCCTGGAGTTGGGTACGTGTGGGGGCAAGGTCGGCATTATATTGATACTGCTTGTAGAAAGCAGTAGCCAACTCCTCCCAGTTACGAACCTTGGTCCCATCCAGCTGATAGAACCATTCGAGATGAGTCCCTGAAAGACTCTCCTGGAAGAAGTGGATCCACAAATTCTTATCCGCAGAGTACGGTTGCATTTTCCGAACATAGGACCTTAGATGCAGCTTGGGACAAGATGCCCCGTCATACTTAGAGAAGGATGGTGCTTTGAACTTGTGGGGGATGATCACACCAGTTGACAAACCCAGATCTCCGAAATCCAGCCCAGGTACCCGTTGAACCTCCATAGCCTTCAATCTGTCCTCCAGTTGCTTATATCTGTCATCAGCAGGAGGGTACTGCTCTTCATCAAAATCTGTCTCGTTGTCGGAGACTACCGGACTAGGAACCCTTGCTTCTGCCTGAGGAGAATTCTTGTCAACAGAAGAACCAGCCTCTTCCTGTTGCAGAGTGTTATTAAACCTTCGGCCCGAGTTGAACAGAACAGTTCTTCTCTTCTTCTTCTTCTCCTTCTTCAGGAGCATAGCCTTCAGTTCTTCTTGGCCTTGGGCCAGACCCTTGATTAATTCTTGAAACTGCGCATTTTGCGCCTGAAGAGCCTTGATTGATGTCTCAGTTGATGCAGAGTCGGTATTCATGATGCTGAAATAAACAGCGAAGAACTGTAAGCGACCTGAAAAGAGGAAAAACCTGCTATGCACATGATGTATGAAATGCGTATGGTTTATGTTTTCAAAGACAATCGGGAATCAACTTTGTAAACAAAAAAAGAACACACTTCATTAGATTCAACTTTGCAACTGAAATTATTCAACAAGTTGCCCTTAGGCGTTACATGAAAGGAAATACTAAAAAGGAAATAAAATTGTAAGAACACATCTGAGATTCCTTATTGATCCCATGGTCTCCTCTTCTCAGTACGGATGTAGGCATTCAGAGCTCTCTCATTCTCCAACTGCTTGGTTAGCCTCTGGATCTTTGATTCCTGCTCATTGAACTTTTCCCGGTAAGAATCCCGCTCTTCTCGCAGTTGCGACCAAGATCTCTTCAATGTCTCATAATCAGTAGGTATCTGAGGAGGAAGGACAATTGGAGGAACACCATCTTTGTCAGGACACTCAAGAATGACGGGTCCGACAGCTTCATACGACATCCCAAACTTCTGAGCGCGGATGCGAACCCATTTGTAGTAGGCTTCCATAGGTAAAGAAGTCTTTGGCCCTAACTCTTGTGGGTCAGCTTTATGAACTTTGTCCCAAGCCTTGATGAACCTACGACGCAGCTCGTCACTATCCACCTGAAACTCGAAACTGATGTGAGGCACCAACATCTCATGGGGGCCTGCTCTTCTTGCTCTCCCAAACTGACGGAGTGCTAGACATGGATTGTAAGAGATCCCTCCTTGAGTACCAATCAAAGGAACATTAGGGTATTCCCCGCATCGATCAATAATAGCTATCTCATCCAAACCTCTGCAAGTCCAAATGATGTCTTTATCAGTGAGAGACATTAACCTATGAGCCCAACCTCTTCCTTCTTGATTCTTCAGTACGAACTTAGGGAGGTGCGAAATAAACCACCTCACCAACAAAGGGATACAACACTATAGGGTTCCTCGTCTTCGGGTAGTACGGGCATGAAGTTGTTGCAAGATGTCACCCAAGAGAGTGGGCACAGGATTCCGAGACATGAAGATCCTTATGGCAGTGACGTTGATGAAGTTGTCAGGATTAGGAAACAGGACTAACCCATAGATTAGGAGAGCCAAGATGTCTTCATATGCCCTAAAGTCCAGGTCATTCCAGAAATTGTTAGCTTTACCAATCAGAAACTTGGCCAAGAAACTCTTAACTCCGCTTCTCGTTACCCAGTTGTCTGTTACCTCTTGATGGGTCAAAGGAAGAGCTGCAGCCACATCCTCAAGCCTGAGGGTCTTTTCCCAACCAATAAAGGGAGTCTGATCCAAGATAGGGATACCAAGCAAATCAGAGAACTCTTCCAGGGTAGGGACCAGCTGGAAGTCTTGAAAGGTGAAGCACTGGTACAGAGGGTCATAGAACTGGGTCAGAACACTCATCAACTGCTGATCCCGCTTTGCAGTGACTAAACTGAGGAGGGAACCATGCCTCTGAATGAAGGAAGTGGTATTTGGAATTCTTCTAACCAACTCATCAAGCCACTCAGGTGAACGAACAAAGTTGAACCGGATAGTATTCCTTCGCACAAGCATCATAATGTCCTACAAAACAGAGCAAAGATGAAACCCTCTTGTCTTTGAAATGGTCAGTCCTTATGCAGGATGCATGCAATGCTCATGATGCTATGATGTTATGATAAAGCACACCACATATAGATACAAAGGCAAACATGGTAAGGCACACAAGTCACACAAGGCAAGCCCCTAAAGTTTAGGCCAGCATGAGGTCTAGGTACTACCCTCTTTCAGTTTGTGGGTTCATACCTGTCCTAATCAAAAGTAACCGGGTTCTTAGAGGATCCCAATATCATTGACTACCCTCAATCGGTCATAACTCCAGCATCGCAATCTTTTCTTGCGGCCAGAACCATCACGAGAGTTTAGTCTCAATGGGCGTAGCATACTGCTACAATTCTAAAGGCCAAGTTGTGTCAATTAAGGTTCTAAGGTTGTTGGTGCTTAATGACTCCTTAGAAGACCCATATTCTCCTCGTTGCGACACAAGGGATATCGGTACAGACCAAGGTGCCACACCAACGTAGCCACTGTTTCACCCGTGTCGGTCTACGCCGGACAGGTCCCTCACAGCTTATGCTACCTAAACAGGGTATCCCCAGATCCGGGTTAGGATCTATGTAACTCCCATGCAACCCACAATAGTAAAGCAAGCAAATCAATACAAGTGAAAACACAGTTATGAACTAGCCCTAAGGTACACCTCACTTTATAAGAAGTCCCCAGCAGAGTCGCCAGTTCTGTGATCGGTGGATCTGGAACTCACTGTTTAACGCTGGTTCGCGAAATGTCGCGGAAGCAAGAGTCGCCACCGTCTTTTATTTTCTCCAAATGGAAAGGACAAAAGCACAGAAAAATTCCTTAAAGAGATTGCTCTCGGTTCGGGAGGTAGATTATAGAAAGGGAAGGTGCTAGCACCCTTTCTATCCATGGTTATCCATGGGCTCTTAGATACTTGCTCATTTGTGTTTTCAAAAATGGTTTGTTTGCTTTTCAACTGTGGGTTTTAAAAAGTTTCTTTGAAAATTTCAGTTCGACTCTTGTATCAGTCCTCAAGAGTGTTTGAAAAAATGCTTTCGAAAGCTTTTTGAAAATGTGTTGGTGTGAAAAGTATTTTTGATTTGTTTTGTTTTGAATTAGAGCAAGTATCCACGAGTCGTCTACCTACCCTAAGGAATTCGTCTGTGTAGATGTCCTTTAAAGTAGTGCCATCCCACCATTGAGAGGTAGGTAGCACCACCGTTGGAGGTGTTCGGGTCAATTCGAGTTTGTAGGGACATGGTGATCACCAGAGCAATGGGAAGACACCTTAGAAGCTACCCTCATGCCAGGTTCCCGGATCATGAGGACTTACTAAAACATCCTCTACTCGACGATCACCTTTCGAGGCAAGGCAACAGTGAGGCGTACCCTAGGGGTGGTGTGTGCGATTCGTGTGTCGTTTTCATTGATATTTGTCTTGTCAGGTTATTGGTGTTCTACGCTTGATTTTATTTAAGGCCATTCATTCTTGCATGCTTTGTTTAACAGTTAAAAATTGCGAGGAAAAGTAAATCTAAAGCTATTACAAATGGCGCGGGTCCACATCGCCAAAATTAACCGAACCCGATTTGACAGGAAAATAAAGAAATAAAAAGAATTAAAAGTGCGAAAAGTAATTACAAGGCTTCGGGAGAGATACATAATTATTTAAGCAAAATAAAAATAATAATGCGAGTTAATAAGAAATTAAGAGCGAAACGAGGGCGTTGGACCCTTTTGCAAAATTAAAATTAATAAGGAATTAAAATTAAAATTAAAAGAAAATGTTTTTGGTATTTTTAGTATTTTATGATTTAATATGAAAAAGAGAATTAATTAAAATTAAAATTGAATGCAAACCCTAATTCTAATGGCTTTTAAATTTATTATGAAAGTATTAAAATTTAACCTAAATTAAACCTAATTTTTATATACAATTTTAATTGTGAAAATAAATAAAATAATGTTAAATATTTATGAATAATAAAAAAAAGATGAGAAATTGTTCAAACCCTAGTTCTATGTATTTTTAGATTTTTATTGAAAAGAGTTAAAATTAATCCTAATTTAAAACTAAATAATTACATGTGAATTTATTTATAAAATATTAGAATAAAAATATTTATTATATTTTTCTCTTTTCTGATTTTTATGCATTTTTTATATTTAGGAAAAATAATTAATTAAAGCAAAACAATAAAGAAAACAAAATAATAATTGAAAATAAAATATAAGAAGTATAGAAAATTGCAAACCAGGGGGGTGGTAGTCCCCAAATAGGAGGTCTGGCCCAAGGAATCTGAGCCCAATAGCCTTCAAGTTTGTTGACTTTTCCAGCCACTATGTGGCACCTTTTGACCAGGGTCTACCATATGCCTTGAATCTGAGCCCTTTGATTGATGTAACCAACGCGTGGATGATTGGATCTTGGGAGTGTATGATACGTCTTGACATGGGCGCTGCATGGGAATAGTTATTGCAAAATAATAGGGAAATTATACAGACCTGGGGCTCGAACCCAGGTCATGAACACTGCAAGCATGTGTACCTGCCACTGAGCCATTCCAATTTCATTTAATATATAATAGCAAATAAACATAATAAAAGGAATAATGACCATGGTCCACCAACGCGCGCGAATTTTAAATGATCCAATCACCGTGTGCCACGAATCCGTCTTCTCCATCATCCCTGTAATACAAAAACAAAAGCAACGGTTTTTCATGCGTTTTATTAGGCCGGCTATGGGAAAATAGCGATTAGGCTATCCTTGAACATAAATTAGGCGCGAGGGTCCTATCTTCTTCGTCCAGACTTGCTAAATCCAATTATGGTATTGAGGATGTCCAATTTTACAGCACCTGAAACCCCCTAATTTACAGTTCTACAAACCCTAAAAGTTATCAATGGCAAATCTCCAAATATGGCACGAAAACGAAATTAGACTACATGGTTAGCTTCAAAACATCATAATGAACATGAATCAATGAATAAATTTCACAAATAATGCATGGAATGGGATGTACGATTATGAAATTTATTTGATACAGTCTGCATTCGTGTTACCAATCCTTGAGGTTCTGATGAGTCTTCTTGATTGGGAATCGTTCAGGGGACCTTGAGGAAGCTATTGAAACAAACCTTATGCTTTGAATCGACCTGTAAAGATGATTTCAGATTTGAGTTTTTAGAGGATTTTTCCAAGTTTGTCAATGGCTTTCTTGCGCAGCTTGGTGTGTCCAGCATGATTAGGGTTGTGTTCTAGCATTTGTACTGAGTGCATTAGGTCAAGAAAAACCAATCAAATCCATGGCATTCATTGTTTTTGAAAATTTGATTTGTTAAGATCTTTCCATATCTTTTCCATGTGTTCTTGTGTCAATTATGATCAATTTGCTCCAAATCTTTCCCTATTTGATTAGGCACGAAATATTGAGTCTAAAACATGTATAAAAAGATTGGTTAGGGTGAATTAAATATTTTTCATATATTTAAATGATTTAAATGAATTAATATAAATAAAAATTCAAATAAATAAATAAAAAATGAGAGAATACTTCCCTTTGGGCCAAGTGGTCGTGCATATGCTTAGAATGATGAATCATGGAAGAAAAATGGGCCCATTAGCAATTTTAGGTCATTTGAAGTAATGTTGACTTTTCAAAATATCCAAAAATTTCCCAACTTCCACAAGGCATAACTTGCTCAATTTTTAAGATTTTCTCATGTTCTTGGACATTTTGGAAAGGTATTTGAGTCCTCTAACCAATGCCTTTGGTACCATGTCATTTTGATTTACCAATCTCAAGTTATGGCCTTTGACTTAAAGTCCCTTTTTGTTGACTTTTGAAAATGACCTATAATGTTGAAATTGATAACTTTTTGTGAGAGCATTTCTTGGACTTGAAGTATGAAGATGGGTTGTAGGAAATGTCTTTCTCTTCAAAATGAGCTTTGGATGGAATTTTTCTGATAATCCATGTGAAAGTTATGCCCTGGTCAATTTCAGTTGACTTTTTCAATTGTCCAAATAAGGAAACTTTTGCATCTTGATGATTTCTGAGCCAAACATTGAGAATCATGATCAAGCATTTCTCAGATGATGTTTGTGGCTTCAAAATGATATGTTGACCAAAAATTTGAACTTTTGACTGTCAAATGACCATTTTGCCCCTACAGTTGACTGTAGTGCAATTAGGGTTTTTGACTGTGCAATTTTGAGCTGAATGCCTTGAAACTTGATATGAGGATACTTGACCATATTTGTAAGCATGTGAGACTTGATTGGGCCTTTGAAAACTTCATTTTCTTGATCAGAACACAAACCCTAGTTTTGACTGTATAGGAGACCTTTGCACTGTGCAACCCTTGGGGAATTTTGCAGCTTGACTTGGCAATTTCTTGGAGAATATGGGAGGGCAAATTTTGGGGTACAACACCATTGTCTTAGGCATTGCAACATATGTTGAGGATGAATTTGGCTACATTGATAAGACCTCTCCCAAACCCCAAAACTTCTTCCCCTCACTACAATCCTGATGCAATATGTGCCTACCATTCCAATAGTCATGGACATGATACAGATGGCTGTTGGGCTTTGAAAAATAAGATTCAGGACTTGATCAACGAAGGAGTGTTGAAGTTCACACAAGATGGCCAGACTGAATTCTTCTGCCATCCATCAAAGGCACACCATATGAAGTGACAAATTTAAACAAAAAGGCTTTTTGTTCATCTTAATTCTTAATTTGTAATTTTCTTTTTATTGTTCAAACATTTGTTTCATGTCTGTGATACGGTGGCAGAATCGACTGTTAATACTAGTTTGCATTTTGCGTCTTTTATTTGCAAAATGTCGCGGTAAGCAAGAGTCGCCACCAACTTTTATTTTATCCAATTAGGAAAAGGAAAAAGAACAAAAAAAACCTTTTTCGAGAATATTTCTGAGTACGGGGGATAGATTATAGAAAGGGAAGGTGTTAGCACCCTTTTTATCCATGGTTTTCCATGGGCTCTTAGGTACTTGATCATCTTTTTAAAATTGCTTGTGTGTGCTTATTTTTGAAAATGTTTTACTTCGTGATAACCCTTGTATCAGTCCTCAAGGGTGTGACGGAGTTTGTTTTGAAAATTGGTTTTGAAAGGTGTTTGTGTGAAAAGTTTTATTGAGCAAGTACTTAAGATTCTACCTACTCCAAAAAGGATTGTTCGTTCTCGTTTCCTTTAGACAGCGCTATCCTACTATTTAAGGAGTAGGTAGCCCCGTCGTTGGAGTTTGTAAGGGACGTTCAAAAGGGACAAGTACAGTCACCAAAGCAATAGTTAGAAAACTTTAGTAGTAACCCTAGAGTCTTAAGATCTTTCTGAGGCAACATTCGAACGAGAGTTTTTGATCTTTTAGACTGGAGGGAAACCACTAAAATCTCCTATGCTTAATGACTGTTTACCGAAGGCAACCGAAGTGAGGCAAACCCTAGGAGTGAACATGTGCATGTGAATCTTTCAGTTATTTAGTCTTTGCACATTAGGTGATCTACCATTTTAATTTCAAGTAATCTTCCCATACAATCCTATTAACCATACATTTAACAGTTAAATATTTGCAGGAATTTAAAGTGAGAAAAATAAACCTAGCTATTACAAGGCTTTGACAATTACATAATTATCTTGACGGAAAATAAAAATGCGGAAGCTTAAAACCCTAATTACTATTACAACCTCGAAACAGTTACAATAATAATAAAACGAACTAAAATGCACGCGGCAAATTAAATGCGAGAAGAAATTGAAAACCCTAAAAATCTAATTGAAAAAATATTTAAACTATTTTTGGGAAAAGACTTAATTAGGTTATGTACATCTAAAACCCTAATTATAATTATTTTTAATCATAAAAGAAATTGAAATTAACCTAATTTAAACTAAATTAAATAATTCAAGAAAATAACATATTTTATATAAAAAAAAGATTTTATGTATTTTTTTGTGGTTTTTATTTGAGAAAAACAATTTAATTACGAAATTATAACCTAATTTCTAATTAGTTTTATTTACAAAAAAGAATTAAATTATCCTAGTTTCTAATTAAATTAACTAAAGAAATAAGTATTTCATGAGAAAAATAATTTTTGTGTTTTTTGTGATTTTTGATTAAATAAAAAAAGATTTGTTGATGTTAATTAAAATAATTAAGGAAAATAATAAAAGAATTAAAAATTAGAAAAATAGAAAAAAGGAAGAAATGGGCCTGTGCTAAATGAGAGAAGGGGGTGTAACCCTGAAATTGCTCTTGGGCCCAAGGTTGATGGCCCAAGCTTTCGTGAGATTCCATGTGGCGCTACCTTGAGAGCACACCATGGTTCTTCAGGCCGGAAGCGCTAGATCTGGGAAAGCCGTGATCCATTGGTTGGAGGTGACGGCATATGGTGAGCGTGTGCAAGCTTGATGTACTAGATCTATGAAAAGAAATTGAGAAAATAAGAAAATGTTTGGACCTTGGATCGAACCCTGGTCCTCACACTTACCACTAGTGCGCTCTTCCACTGGGCTGTATGTGTTAGTTGTACAAATAATGGAAGAAAAATATAATATAGAAAACAAGTGGGTTAGTGGGAAACACGCGCGAGATTTCAAATGGTCCACTGATTGGCTGCCACCTAATCTTCTTCTACCTTTCTCCGTCGTCTTAGCTACATACCTTTTACCTACAGTCGTGTGTTTGTAGCTATAGCCCTGTGAATTTCCAAAATTCACAAGACACGTGATAAATTACTTCCAACTATGTGGATCAATTCATCTTGATCTCGTGAACATCACAGTGTTCTTCTTTTGGCCCAATTTAACTTGTGTGACAAACCCCTAAAATGCACACAAAAACCCTAATAATGGCAAAGGCACATATATGCGTCAAAAACTCAATTAAATCATCTATTCATGTTGCAAACATATCAATGATCACAAATATATCACTTAAATATGCTAATGATGCAGGAAATTCAATAATCGATTTGGAAAAAACAAGCAAACTGTGAGAGCTGTAGTGCGCGATTCTAGATGTTTCAGGCCTTGCAAATGCTTGCTATAGGTTTAATGAGTACCTAGGGAGATGACTTGATCTTTAGAAACGTTTGAAACGGCCTATGGAGCAAGATTGGATCTGCACTTTTCTTTGAAAAATTGAAACTTTGTTCTTCCTTTTCACGCCTGCAAAACCTCCTTCTCATGCTTTGTACATGTTCCCTCTATATCTTAGAATGAATTAGGGTTATAAACTTGGCTTGAATCTTTTCAATTATGGAAGATTTGATTTGATTTCTATGCCATATGTAAACTTGCTATTTTGAGTCAAATCATCCCTTTCTTGTACCAATTATGCTTGATTCGTTTTGGTTTTGATATCTCAGCATATTTTGATTACAAGCCTGTCAAAAAATCAAATATAATCATATCTTTGCTATTATTCACCAATTATTTGATTTAATTCAATTATTAATTAATAAAAAATCCAAATAAATTGAAAATGAAGCAAATAATGTGTGGGTGAATATTTGGGTCGTGGACCATATTATAAGTGAGGTGCAAGCATAAAAAGTTAGGCCCATTTGGCAAAAAATGCATTTTTGAGCACATTTGACTTTTGGCAATTTTGCAAAAAAGGTCAACTTTGACAAGGCATATTTCCTCCAATTTTAACCCTAGAGTGGTGTTATTGGACTTTTTAGAAATCTTAGGATGTCCCCTAAGCAACTTTTTTGGTCTCATCTCAATTGAGTCTTCCATGTTCATGTAAGAAGCTTTGACCCAAAAGGTGTTTTTGTTGACTTTTCAAAAGGACCCATAATGTGGAAATTCATATTTTTTTGTGGGTGCATATTTTGAACTTGTGGGATGAATATGAGTTGTAGGTAATTTCATCTTCTTCAAAATGAGATTTGGATGGAAAATTTCTGATAAAGTATATGGAAGTTATGCTTGGTCAAAGTTTGGTTGACTTTTCCTAAGAAACCCTAATTTAACAACTTTTGAGTTTTGAGGAATTAGGAGCATTCCTTGAGGAATAATGATAAACCCTTGATAAAATGATGTATATCACTTCAAAATGTTAATGTTGACCAAAAATCTTGAAGTTTGACTGTATGTGGGCCACAATTGACTTTTGACCTAATACAGTCGATCCTCAAGCATCTGAGCATTTGACTGAGCAAACTTCTTTTACAAGGCTTGAAATTTGAAATGGAGGGTCTTGAGACCATATTAGGACCTTGGAAAGAATTTGGGGCCTTTGTGATCCACACATCTTGCTGAAAGTGGAAACCCTTATTTGAGACACACTGCCTTAGGAGAGAGTTTATCTGGTAAACTCTTGGGCAAACTTGAGAAAATTAAGGATCTCTAGGAGTATGTATTGAGTAAAATGAGAGGGAAAACTTTGGGGTACAACAACTTCCCCTGTTCAATCTTCTTAAACCTGAGGATGTAGATTGGCTCGTCTGCCTTTCGTGATCTAAAGGTGGAAGATGATTGAACACTAGAGTGCCTAGAAATTTGCACTCGCATGAAGTGATACTTGATTTGTGATATCGGGAATGGGCTTATAGATGCCATTTGGAAGTTGCTAGAGAATTTTCGGAGATGGGCTTAAAGATGCCATCCAAGATGTGATGGAGTACCATCAGAGATGGGCTTAAAGATGCCATCGTGAGATGGGCTTTAGGGACTAGATCATTTCACCAGAGGCAACATCGAGGGTCATCGAGGGACTACGATCTTTTTTATCGAAGGGTCTTTACTAAAATGTCCCATATTCGAGGGACATGACTATTTTCTGAAAGGCAAGAAAATGAGATTACCCTAGAGATGCTAGTCTGCAAGTGTGTTGGTTTACATGCATTTTGTCTTGTATTTGAAAGTCATCTATTTATTGATTTTATCTTGCCATACATCCTATTTACTAATAATATATGAAAAGCAAGTAAAATGCAGAAAATAAAATCTAAGCTATTACATCGCTTTAGGGGGATGGGGGTACAATTTAACAATGGGGATGAAGTGGAGACTGAAATATTACAACCATATCGAATGATAATGAAAACAATGTAAAAACTGTGTAAAATAAAAAGAAAACTGCATTTTGAACTGCTATGTGTCGACCCATGCTGCTATGCATTGACACATAGCTTTTCCTTGCTCCTGTAAAACAAAATCTGCTCAATATGAGTCGATACATAATGGGATGTGTCGACTCATGCACCTTCTTGCATCGACGCGAAATGCGTATGTATCGACTCATAGGCTTTTCCAGATTTTGTTTTGTAACTTGAACTCAGTATGGGTCGATGCATGGGGGTTATGTGTCAACTCATACCCTGTTTTTTAACTAGGATGAGTCGATACATGAGGATATGTGTCGATACATGCTGCAATTTCCTGCCTTAAACATTATTTTACTGACTGTACAGGTTAGCATATGATGGATAAATGTAAATAAAACATGATTGAATAAGCCTAAACCATAAGCAAATGATTAGTTCAAAGGGATAATAAAATACTACATCTTATCTTTAAAAAACAACAAATCATTAATGATGTATGAAAAGATATCAAGTCAAGAAGACTTACCTTTTGGGTTGCACTGGCTGTTTTAAATCTGGATGTTTTCCAAATGTTAAGATGACCTCAATGAATCTATAGAAAGCTACTCCAGACTGTTGAAACTAAGTTAGGTTGTACTGTGATGTTTTTGGTATTTTTTAAAGGTGAAGATGAATAATACTACAGGGACTGTTTTTATGTTTGGACAGTCTTTGTAGGTGAAGAGTTGTTTGGCTTATGGGAGAGTTTGTATGGTGGAGTAATGGGTTGGGGTATTATTTTGAATAAGAACAAAACTTTTGTTTTGAAAATGAATGAGTCCAGTTTTTTTCAAAGGATGTTATTTTTCTGCTCAACAAAAACTCTCTATTCTCTCTCTCTCTCCAAAATCCCACTTCAAAAATCCAGCCCTTATGTCTTATGAGACAGTCCCTTTTGTAGGCCCTTGGACTGAGGTTTAGGGGGGAAACCAAATAAGTTATTTTGAATTGTTTTTGCCTACTGTTTTGACACTTTCTTCACATAATTTTCCTTTGCCATTTTGGTGCAATTTTGGGGTTGTTATGATGCAGGTTTTGGGCAGACTGCATAGAGCAGTTTTGGACTGTATTGGGCAGCATGCATACTTGTGGTGCAGCATAGCACAAGGTTTCTTGTAGGGCAGTATGGAGCAGATTTTGGGGTGTTGTGGCAATGTAGCATATCACACTTTGTTCAACTTTGGACAGTATGATTTGTAGCATGACAGAAATTTGGTCTTGGAATATTTCATGCACATTATGTCAAGGGCAAAAAATATTGTGGCAAGGTTTTTTATGAGAAACTCAATCAAGGCATAGTTTTAGAATTTTTAATTTTGCAAAAATGCCACTTTGTAATAACTTGAATTACTTGCATCATTTTGAATTATTTGGAATTGTGGTAAAATGTTAGGAAGCAAATGATATTAATCAAGTATAGAAAATACTTAGAAAAATTTCAAAGTCTTGCAAAGTTGGATTGTTGATTCTCTTGATTTTGATGATCAAATTTCATTTTTTGATGTCTTGACATAATGTGATTTTTGGGACTCAAATTTGGTCAAAAAGTCAAAGTTTGACTTTTTAGCGTTCGATTGACTTTTTCCAGCTAAAACTCCAATGTTGCTCATTTTGCCCCTTTTGATAATTTGAATGATTCCTCTTAGAAAATGTGGTCTAAGGCTTGAAACTTAACTGAAGTAATTCCAAGAGTCCTCGAGACATGAGAGGGCAAATTTTGGGGTACAACAACTGCCCCTGTTCAATCTTCTTAAGCCTGAGGATGTAGATTGGCTGATCTGCCTTTCGTGATCTGAAGACGGAAGATGATTGAACACTAGAGTGCCCCGAAATTTACACTCGCATGAAGTAATACTGATTGGTGATGTCGGGAATGGGCTTACAGATGCCATTTGGAGAATTGATGGAGAATTGTTGGAGCTGGGCTTGTGGATGCCATCCAGAAAAGATTGGTTGCATAATGGATTCCTTGGCGAGAAATCCTGTTCTTACTGTCGAGGAGGACTTTGCCGGGGAATGTTGGTTTATGTCCTGGGAAGTAAACTCTAGGAGCTTCAGTTGTCCATTACTCCACTGGGGAATTAACTCCTGATTGAGGGAGTGAAAATAGAATGTATACTTGGTCAGAGTCCAGGCTGTACAGTAACTCACTGGGGAAGTGTGAAATCGACCGCATCAGATCGAGTCCAGGCCTCACAGTGTTGTAAACTGTTGTCTGAGATAAGGAAGAAGGAACTTGGGTAGCAGGGTTACTTCGTAATGAAATCCTGGATAGTAGGGTTGTGAGAAGGAGCCTGGATAGTAGGGTTATTTCGAAATAAAAGCCTGGATAGTAGGGCTGTGAGAAGGAACCTGGATAGTAGGGTTACTTCGAAATGAAATCCTGGGTAGTAGGGCTGTGAGAAGGAACATGGATAGTAGGGTTTCTTCGAAATAAAAGCCTGGATAATAGGGCTGTGAGAAGGAACCTGGATAGTAGGGTTTCTTCGAAATGAAAGCCTGGATAGTAGGGTTGTGAGAAGGAACCTGGATAGTAGGGTTACTTCGAAATGAAAGCCTGGGTAGTAGGGCTGTGAGAAGGAACCTGGATAGTAGGGTTTCTTCGAAATGAAAGCCTGGATAGTAGGGCTGTGAGAAGGAACCTGGATAGTAGGGTTTCTTCGAAATGAAAGCCTGGATAGTAGGGTTGTAAGAAGGAACCTGGATAGTAGGGTTACTTTAAAATGAAAGCCTGGGTAGTAGGGCTGTGAGAAGGAACCTGGATAGTAGGGTTTCTTCGAAATGAAAGCCTGGATAGTACGGCTATGAGAAGGAACCTGAATAGTAGGGTTACTTTGAAATGAAAGCCTGGGTAGTAGGGCTGTGAGAAGGAACCTGGATAGTAGGGTTTCTTCGAAATGAAATCCTGGATAATAGCACTGTGAGAAGGAACCTGGATAATAGGGTTACTTCGAAATGAAAGCCTGGATAGTAGGGTTGTGAGAAGGAACCTGGATAGTAGGGTTTCTTTGAAATGAAAGCCTGGGTAGTAGGGCTGTGAGAAGGAACCTGAATAGTAGGCTTACTTTGAAATGAAAGCTTGGGTAGTAGGGCTGTGAGAAGGAACCTGGGTAGTAACTTCTAAATGAAAGCCTGAATAGTAAGGCTTAGTGAAGGAACCCAGGTAGTAGGGTTACTCCGCTTGATCATGTAGATTAATTGACCCATTTAATTTCGGGAACTGAGTTTACATTAGTTGTCTATAGATGTGATCTGTATAACTGTCGGATTCATTGAATCTAATTGTCTTTTTCCTGAAAAGATATCAGGGTTAGTTATATGCGATGCATGAAATGCATTGTGATATGATGTTATCAATATAAATGAGGTTATGTTGTATGTGACATGTATGTGCATGTCATGATGTATGAGCATGAGATATTAGTTGTGACATATCCGAGTCCGGGAAAATAAATCCCTGACTGTTGCTGGGGAGTAGTGGAAAGCGGATTCCTGACCACTGCTGGGGAGAAAGGCCTTTCTTGACTGCTGTAGAGAAACATGGCTCTTCTATTTCCGCTGGGGGTGATGTATGGAAGTGACTGTGCTTCTGTCAGGGGGAAATTCTGTTTGAGAATAAATCTGAGGGGACCAATCTTGGAAGGGAGAGATACTCTATTGGTAAACCTGCTGATCTAGAGGTAATAAACTCAGTTGGGGATGAGATTTACTGACTCGCCCGCGATTATGAACCTTGGCTAGGGATAGTGCATGGAAATGACTGTGCCAAAGATTTATTCCTCTACTGTTTATGGATATTTTACCAAGGAGAGACCCTGTGTGAGAGTAACTCTGCGGGAGGAGTGACTCTGTTGGAAGGTGGACTTCCGTAGCTGAAGTAATAAGCTCTGTTGGGGAGTTAGAAATTTATGATGATCCGCTCACGATTATGAAGTTCGACTGGGGGACAAAGGTGTTAGGTTTCTGGACGACCCTGGCTAAGGAGATTACTTCTCGTTTTGAGAGAACTGATGTCAACGCTTTGTTTACCTCTACTCTATGGGGAGTATCGATGTTACAAGGTCATATGTACTGACGACTATGCTCCAAAGCTGTCTCTACCCTGGTACCTACTGGACAGGGTAACTGTCGGGTTTGACATTGTCCCTGTTTCTGGAGTTACGAGTAATTGTCCTTTGTTTCCTATGCAAATATTTGTGAACATCAATCATATTCAAGTGCATATGTTAAGAATAAATCATTGGACGTTCTTGTAAAAATAAAACAAAAGAAAAAATAAATAGTTTTGTAAAATGACTTGTATTAATTGTTGGAGTTGGCCTATAATAGGCGTTTTTGTACAAGGAAGCTGACGCTCTAGTAAGAGAACGCCACCGTAAAAATGGGAGCTATACAATATTGTGTACAACAAAAAGAAAACAGCTATGTGCAACAATCCCATTAGGTTTTAAATATGCTATTGCCACTATGCCTTCGAGCGTCTCCTCACTTTTCTGCTTGTCCGAAGCTGATTAGATTGATTAATGCCGTTTGAGCTTGATAGTTGATACTGAGGTCAGATCGCAGGGTGATCCAATGGGACATAGTGATACGCTTTCATCCCTAACTTTTGCCTGGACCGCCCTTTCGGGTTTTCAGTCCACCGGGATACCCTTTTTTTTCCAAGTCGCCTTTTCAGGTTTTCGACTTGCCGGGTGTACATATTTTTTTTTCATTTTCATCCCTTATTTTTGCCCGAACCCTTTTGGTTCGCCGAGAAGCCCTTATTTTTGCCTAGGCCAGTCAACCTAGCGGGTCTTTTATCATGCGTAGTATCTTTTCACTATGTCCGCATTGACAGGGTGAGGAAGGTCGTCACCGTCCATGGTGGTCAGAATCATTGCTCCACCTGAGAAAACGTTTTTTTACTACAAATGGCCCTTCGTATGTGGGAGTCCATTTGCCCCTGGGATCACCTTGCGGCAGTATGATGCGCTTGATCGCTAAGTCCCCGACTTGATACTCTTGGCGTCTGACCTTCTTGTTGAAAGCCTTGATCATTTGCTTTTGATACGTCTGACCATGACAGATAGCAGTAAGTCTCTTTTTGTCGATCAAATTCAGCTGATCAAGTCAAGTCTGGACCTAGTCGTCTTTGTTCAAAACCGCATCCTTCATAATCCTGAGTGAAGGTATTTGGACTTCTATGGGTAGGACTGCCTCCATGCCATATACCAGAGAGTAAGGTGTTTCCCCTGTCGACGTCCGTGCTGAGGTACGGTACCCATGCAGAGCAAATGGTAACATCTCATGCCAGTCTTTGTATGTCACTGTCATCTTCTGTACAATCTTCTTGGTGTTCTTGTTAGCTGCCTCAACAATGCCATTCATCTTCGGTCGGTAGGGAGAAGAGTTATGATGCTGTATCTTGAATTGTTTGCAGAGCTCGGTGATCATTGTATTGTTGAGATTCGTACCATTGTCAGTAATGATTCTCTCTGGCACACCATATCGACAGATCAGATTATGTCGGATAAACCGCGCCATAATGTTCTTAGTTACTGTGGAAAAAGAGGCTGCTTCAACCCACTTCGTGAAGTAATCAATGGCTACTAGGATTAAGAGATGACCATTAGAAGCGGTGGGCCTGATCTCTCCAATCATGTCGATGCCCCACATTGCAAAGGGCCACTGAGCTGTTAAGACGTTTAAAGGGACCGGAGGCACATGCACCTTATCAGCATAGATTTGGCACTTATGGCAAGTTCGAGAGTGTTGATAACAATCGGCTTCCATAGTGGACCAGTAATATCCTGCCCGTAGGATCTTTTTAGCCATGGTATATCCACTGGAATGGGTTCCGAAGGTGCCTTTATGTAGATCTGTCATGATCCTCTCTGCTTCGCCCTTGTCTACACATCGCAGTAAGGTAGAGTCATGGTTGCGTTTATAGAGGATTCCATTACTGAGGAAGAACTTTGCGGCGAACCTTCTCAGAAAATTCTTGTCATTTCTAGATGCCCCTTTAGGGTACTCTTGAACCTCAAGATACTTTTTGACTTCATGAAACCAGGGTTTGTCTGCTACCTCTTCAGTATCGATCTCGCAGCAGGTGCGGGTTCGTCCAACCTCTCAATGGTGATTCAAGGATCTTCGTTGTCCCACTAGATTTTGAACATGGAAGACATGGTAGCTAGCGCGTCCGCTAACTGATTCTCTTATCGTGGAAAGTGTTCAAAGGTTACCTCCTCAAAGTGTGGGAGCAATGTCAATACATGCTCTTTGTATGGGATGAGATTCAGATGTTTTGTATCCCAATCGCCTTTGATCTGACTTATCACTAAGGCGGAATCCCCGAATACACTCAAGAACTTGATCCTTAGGTTGATAGCAGCTCGAAGACCCAAAATACATGCTTCATACTCTGCCATGTTGTTGGTGCAGTTGAAACATAATCAGGCAGTGAACGAAGTATGACAGTCCTCGGGAGATATGATTACAACGCCAATTCTGTTACCCAATGCATTTGAGGCTCCACCAAAATACATAGACCATCGGGATCCTTCCTTAGCTCATTCATCCGGTCCAGGTTCTTCACAGTCGGTTACTAACATGATATTCTCATCTGGGAACTCAAAATTCATGGACTGGTAGTCATCCACGGCCTGATGAGCCAAATGATCAGCCAATACACTCCCCTTAATTGCTTTATGGGTTGTATATTGTATGTCGTATTCAGTTAAGATCATTTGCCACCTTGCTATCCTTTCGGAGAGAGCAGGCTTCTCAAAAATGTACTTGATCGGATCCATCTTTGATATCAACAAGGTGGTGTGAATCAGCATATACTTTCTCAGTCGGCGAGCAGCCCATGCCAAAGCGCAACAAGTTTTCTCGAGCAGTGAGTGTCTTGTCTCACAGTCGGTAAAATTTTTGCTAAGGTAGTATATTGCATGCTCTTTTCGACCAGACTCGTCATGTTGCCCCAGCACACACCTTATTGAATTGTCTAGCACTGTCAGGTACAATATCAAAGGTCTTCCTTCAACTGGAGGCATCAGAATTGGTGGTTCTTGAAGGTATTCCTTGATTCTTTTGAAAGTGGTCTGGCATTCATCATTCCACTTTACCACTTGATCTTTCTTCAGAAGCTTGAAGATTGGCTCACAAGTGGCAGTCAGATGTGAAATGAACCTGGCGATATAATTCAGGCGTCCCAGGAAACCTCTAACTTCCTTCTCTGCACGGGGAGCTGGCATTTCCTGTATAGCTTTTACCTTTGCAGGATCTACCTGAATACCTTTGTCACTGACGATGAAACCCAGAAGCTTACCGGACCTTACCCCGAAGATGCATTTGTTCGGATTCAACCTCAACTTATATATCTTCAATCTGTCGAACAACTTTTAGAGATGATAAAGGTTCTCTTCCTCAGTATGAGACCTGGCTATCATATCATCAACATAAACCTCTATCTCATGGTGAATCATGTCATGGAACAGAGCTACCATAGCTCGCTGATAAGTTTCCCCAACATTCTTCAACCCAAAAGGCATCACCTTGTAGCAGAACATGCCCCACTGTGTAACGAAAGTTGTCTTCTCCATGTCTTCAGGAGCCATCTTGATCTGGTTCTAGCCAGAGAAACCATCCATGAATGAGAAGATTTTGTGTTGCATGGTATTATCAACCAGAACGTCGATGTGGGGAAGCGGGAAGTCATCCTTGGGGCTTTCCCTGTTTAGATCTCTATAATCCACACACATCCGTACCTTGTTGTCCTTCTTAGGTACCAGAACAACATTAGCAACCCACTGCGGATAGGAGGTGATAACTAAGAATCCTGCGTCGAACTGATTCATGACCTCTGCCTTGATCTTCTTTGACATTTCAGGGTGCATACGGCGGACCTTCTGTTTAACCGGTGGGCAATCTTCCTTAGACGGCAGGCGATGTACCACAATATCGGTGTCCAAACCAGGCATGTCTTTATAGGACCAGACAAAGATCTTAACGTAGTCGTGCAACATTTGTATCAACCTCCGTTTGACGCTAAGCTCCAGATTTGCACCTATTTTAATCTCTTTTCTGTCTATCTCTGTGCCCAAGTTTATTGTCTCAACCGGCTCTTCATGAGGTTGTATAGCCCTTTCTTCCTATTGTAGTAGTCTGGCAAGTTCTCAATGTACCTCACAATCGTCCTCACTTTCGTCCTCGGCTTGGTTGATCATATTTTCGAAGCCATAATTGGCAATAACAGGATTGTTATCAATGGGATCCAGAGTTGATATGGATCTGCAGTTTGATACATGAGTGTGTGTAAGAGGATAGCTGTATTGATAGAGTAAAGAAAAGAAAAACAGAAAGTGCAAAATTTGTATTCAAAGAACGTCCAATGCTTCATTGATGATATATGAGATGACATATAATAACCCTCACAGATAGAACCATTGTGCCCCGGGTAAGACACAAGGCTAAAAAGTTTAAATTGTTCATTACAAACTTAAAAACAAATAAGACAATTACTGCGGAATAAAAGAAACTGATATGAAATCTCTGGTCGTCCAATTACTCGGTCCATCGTTGGTAGTCGGGTAAATCCAACTGTCAATATCAAAGTCTTCCTCACTGTCTTCAATAGCCATGACCCCTCGATTGTTGATGTGTAAGGGGAGGTTCTCCAACTCGAGCGCGTCGAACAACCCTCTGAGCTCCCGAAGTAAAGCCCAAACCAAACTTGTCAGTTTTGTGAATAAACTCAGGGAGTTGCCCCCAATTGGTATTCCTGCCTTCTTCAACTACCTCTCTTGCGTCCTTGAGAGAAGCCATCTTCAGAGGAGGTTTGGTGCTGGTAGTGGTCTTAGTTGACGCCAAAATCTGGGGAACCTCTTCAAAGTTTTGACAAGGAGTCTCTATAAATTCTCCGTCCATCTCTACGTAGCGGAAGGAATTGAGGTGGCTCACCATGTACTCTTCTTCATCCCGTACTGTGACAATCTTTCCCTTCACCTAATATTTCAGCATTTGGTGGAGTGTGGAAGTAACAGCCCCAGCTTCGTGGATCCAACGACGACCCAACAAACAAGATTATGATGGCCTGATGTCCATCACATAGAAAGTAGATTCGAAAGTCTGAGAGCCTATCTTGATAGGGATGTCCACCTCCCCATGCACCATTCTCTTCGTCCCATCAAAATCCTTTACCACAATGTTACTAGGCTTTAAAGTTAAACCCTCGCAATCCAACCGGTCAACGCTTTCTTTGGCAGAACATTCAGTGAAGATCCAGTATCTATCAGCACATGAGCCATAGTGGTGCCTCTGCATTCAATCGAGACATGCATATCATCATTATGCTTTCTTCCCTTCGGTGTCAGGTTGGCATCTGAGAAACCCAACCCATTATCGGCAGTCAGGCTAGCCACGCAATCTTTGAATTGATCAGCTGAAGTCTCTTGCGGCACATGCGCAGTTTTGAGGAATGCAATCAAAGCCTTCGCATGGGCCTCAGATCACAACAGCAGGGATAACATGGATATCTTTGAGGGGGGTCTGCCCCAACTGTTCGACCACATTGTAGTCACTTTTTTTTGATTATTTTAAAAATTTCCTCTATCTCTTGCTTAGAGGCTTCCACAACAATCTTTCTAGGTGCCTCCTTCCGGGCAGGCTCACCTACAAATTCTTTGCCGCGAGTCCCAGATGACTTATCGGCAGGGGTGATAACTGGAGTGAGAACATGAGTAGTAGTTGATGTGCTAGCAGGAACAACAGATGGAATTATAATAGGCTTGTTGACTGTTTTAGGGTAAATCTCATGAGAGAAAACCCTTCCACTTCTAGTAATCTTGCTGGTCCTGACAATCTTACCGATATCAGGATCAACTTCTTCGGCCTTCAAGTTTTGTTTAACGCCATGATAGTAAATATTGGCGCCATAATACCAAGGGACGGCTTTGTCCGAGGCGTACGGGATAGGACCAGGACATGTGATTATCAACAGAGAAAATCTCGTAGCGGGTGTAATCCTAACAGGTCTTCTCGAGGAGGCCTTGGAAGGACTGGCGGAAATGGTTATAATAGCAATGTCTTCAGATGGAATAACGGGAACCAGAGTTTTCTCAAACAAAATTTCTTTACTGCCCATCAGGCGTTGAACACCTGACCTCAGTAAATGGCAACCAGAAGGTAGGAATGAGCACATGTGGCAACCTTCACCACAACCCGGAAATAAACTGGCCAACAACAAATTCTTCTTAACAATCATAAGAGGAGTGGAAACTTTGTCCACCGAGGTTACAAATAGATTAGTATCAATGGTGTTAACTCCATGGTTGTGCTTAGGCATGGGAGCAGTTATGACATTGGGCTTCTCCAGAGCGTCTAACTCAATCTCCTTAGCTTCAATCAGATCTGGTACCTTACTTCTTAGAGTCCAATAATCATTTGTGTCATGACCAGGACTCCCAGAATGATAGGTGCACCTAGCGTTTAGATTGTAATGAGGAGAAGAGGTATTAGGATTCTTGGGAGCCTCTTTTAAAGTTGTCAAGTTGGATCTCAACAGATGGGGTAGAACCTCTGTCAATGTCATGTTGATCCGGGCGAATTGCCTTTGTGGTCTTTCTACCCTTTGCTGATTGTTGCGTTGTGGAGAAACTGTAGGTCTAGATATCATTATGACACTTACTGTTTGACGATGTTCAACCTTGTTTTGGCCCCTCGGGCTATAGATGGCAATGGCTTCCTTCTTACCAGCAAATGGCTTCTTTACTGAGCTTGAAGAGACATCTTTCTGTATTTTGCCTCTCCGGATTCCAGCTTCCACCCTTTCTCCAATTAATATCAGCTCAGTGAAGCCAGCCGATGAGCTACCAATCAAATGGTTGAAGAATGGACCGGACAGCATCCCAAGAAACATGTCAACCAACTCTCGCTCAAATAATGGGGGTTGAACTCTCCCAGCCAAGTCTCTCTGTTTCTGCTCGTAGTCCTTAAAGCCTTCACCTGCACCCATGGACATACTCTGGAGTTGAGTACGAGTAGGGGCCAGGTCGGCATTGTATTGGTACTGCTTGTTAAAAGCGGCAGCCAAATCCTCCCAGTTTCGGACATTGATTCCCTCCAATTGGTAGAACCATTCAAGCTGACTCCCCGATAGACTATCTTGAAAGAAGTGGACCCACAAGTTTCTATAAGCGGTGTGGGCTGGATCTTTCTTACATAGGAACGAAGATGAAGCTTCAGGCAAGACACTCCATCATACTTTGCGAAAACCGGAGCCTTAAATTTCTGCGGGATGACCACTCCTGACACCAATCTCAGTTCTTCGAAATCTAACCCTGGTATTCTCTGGATATCCATGCCACTTAAATGATCCTCTAACTGCTTGTACCTATCCTCAGTGGGAGGATACTGCTCATCATTATAGTCGGTATCATTGTCAGAAATTTCAAGACTGGGGTCTTCTCCCCTTGTTTGCCCTTCTTGATTTTCCCCCTATTTGGATGAGGAAGTCACATCAACTGATTGCTTTAGTGGCCCCCCAAATCTTCTTCCCATATTGAGGGTAACGACGCGCTTCTTCTTCTTCTTCTTCTTCTTCTGTTTCTCTTTCAGGATGAGGGCCTTCAGATCCTCCTGCCCTTTTGCCAGAGTTATGATCATCTGTTGAAATTGGGCATTTTGTGTCTGAAGATCTTTGATGCTTTGTTCAGAATACATTTCTTGCTGAAATAAACAGCAAAGGAGATGAGAAACCTGTAATGGTAACTGTTTATGCAATGTCATGGATGGTATGCGTATGCAATGATTTCAAAGATTCTTAAAAGCTCAAGTTTGCTTAAACAAAAATAAGCACACATTACTTGTATTAATGAGTTTGAATTGTTACAAAAAATGCCTTTAGGCTTACAGTTTAAACAAGACAAAAACTCATAGCAAAAAGAAACTAGGTTTCCCAGGAGCGCATCCTCTTTGGTGCAACATATGCGTTTATGTTCCTTTCTTCATGAAGTAGCCTAGTGATCTCCAGGACCTTCTTCTCGCTGGCCTAAAGCTGAGCTTCAAACGTGTCCCGCTCCTCTTTAAGTTGAACCCAAGACTTCTGCAACTCCTCGTGATCGGTTGGCATGTCAGGATGATGAACAAGGGAAGCCATATCTCCCTCAGAAACTGGTTCCACAATTATTGGTAGGATAGCAGGGTAAGGCATCATAAGGCTTTAAGCGCGAGCTCGTACCCATCGGAGGTAGGGCTCAAGAGGGATGGAATTTTTGTGCCCCAGCGTCTTACTATCAATTTTATGTACCATGCCCCAAGCTTTTATGAACCTTTTGCGGTAACCCTGAACATTGTTCTCGTAGTTGAAGGATATTCCTTAGATAAGTGTATCATGAGAACCATCTCTCCTTGCATAACCAAACTGGCTCCATGCCAAACAAGGATTGTACGTGATTCCTCCCCTAATGCCTAAGAGAGGGACATTAGGGAATTCACCACAACGGTCGATAACGGTGATATCTTCTGAGAACCGCGAACACCAACGAATGTTCGAATTCTTAAGGGACATCAATCTACGAGACTAACTCAAACCCTGATAGTTCTTCAAAACAGACTTTGGTAGGCGCGAAATAAACCACCTAGCCAAAAGAGGAGTGCAACACAGGAGGGTCCCCATTCTCTTTAGAGTGCGAGCATGCAGAGAGTGTAGAATATCCCCGATTAATGTAGGCACTGGATTATGAGACCGAAAAACCTTAATAGTCCTCACATCTACAAGTTGATCCGCATTAGGGAAAAGTACCATCCCATAAATGAGAAGTGCCAGCACCTCTTCGAAAGCTTGTAATTATTTAATTTGATTAAAATGAAATAATTCAATAAAAAATAAAATAAAATAATAAAAATAAGATACGGGCTCATGGATTAAGCTAGGACACGTGTGAAATGTGGAAAGTTCAAATCAAGTGGAAAAGAATGGGCCCATTTGACAAAATTTGAAGTTTTGGGGATAGTTGACTTTTGGCAACTTTGCAAAAATGCGCAACTTCAACAATGCATAACTTATTCAATTTTAAACTTTTGGAAGTGTTCTTGGACTTTTTAGAAAGCTTGAGATGTCCTCTAACCAACCATTTTGGTCTCATCTCATTTTGATATTCCATGCTCAAGTTATAAGCTTTGGCAAAAAAGGTGTTTTTGTTGACTTTCAAAAATGACCTATAATGTCCAAATTTATAACTTCTTGTGAGTGCATTTTATGATCTTGGGGTATGAAGATGGATTGTAGGAAATTGCATCCTCTTAAAAATTATATTTGGATGGGTCATTTCTCATAAAGTATGAGAAAGTTATGCTTGGTCAAAGTTGAGTTGACTTTTCCTACAAAACCCTAATTTAGCAACTTTTGAGTCTTGATGAATTTTGAGCAATCCTTGATGAATCTTGATCCAACCTTGATAAAATGATGAAATATCCTTCAAAATGAGAATTTGGACAAAAAATCTTGAAGTTTGACTGTTTATAGGTCACAGTTGACTTTTGCCGTAACACAGTCGATTTTTGGGCCCTTTGAGCAGTTGACTGAGCAAACTTCCTCTGCAAGGCTTGAAATTTGACATGGATGACCTTGATAACATATTAGGACATTGGGGAGCACTTGAGGTCATTTGGACTCAAATATCTTGATGCAACATAAAACCCTAATTTAGGGCTGATTGCCTTAGGAGATAGGTTGATTGTCCAACTCTTGAGAAATCTTGAGCCACTTGGAGATTTTTCTTGCCATGTTTTGAGAAATATGAGAGGGAAAATTTTGGGGTACAATAGAAGCCCTTCATATTCCATATGATAACTTGTTTCATGTATCATGAACATCGCTAGAAGCGGTTTTGTCAAGTCAATTTCCACGCATATTCATTCATATTTCCCTCTCTCCTGCATTGATGTATTCTTGTCGATTTTCACCGTTTTCGTATTGCCAATATGCCGCAAAACTCTTCCATCATAATACTTAATTGGTAGCCCCAAGATTCTCACCCATACAACAACATTTTGTATTGCAACATTTTGAGGGAGAAAATTAGGGCACCACGGCTTCACTATTAGATAATGGTCGTATATGAACCAAAGTCCATTCATCATCGCTACGACATTATCAGCATCCTGTGAAAAAGTCACCAGGTAATACTCATTACTTAAATTAATGATGTTGATTATTCCTTTCTTCACCCACGTCTGTTTGAGTCTTGTTTATAATGTTTTGTAACTAACTCTCCTACCCAACAACTTAACAATAATACCATGCTTCTAAGGTTTCTGAATCCTCCTATCTTCAACCTTCGATAGAACAAACCGTGGACACTAAAAATTTCCCACCTTTTGATGCTCCACTCAAATTCCTTCAGTCTCAATTTCCTTAGCAGAGTTATCTCCTTCCTCCTCATCAGAATCAAACATGTTCATCTCCCCCTCCTCTACATGTCCGTCAGTGCCTACCACCATCTCCTTGTACGATTTTGGTATTTCACTAGCATCTTTCTCCTTCTCACCCGACCATTCTCCCTCCTTCATCCTTCGCTTGGTAGTCACCATGTCCTCAGTGTGCTTCGCTTGGGTCTATTGGTTAAATTCAAATCTGTCTTGGGTAATGCGAAAGACAGATTCCCTTTGGACAGTGGGAAGTTTATTCCTTTAGGGAACTAGAAATAGTTAATGATGTAACTTTTAATATTCTATCTTGTGATCCTATATAAATCACTCTGTACTCGTATTAAAATTAGTTTGACATTTACAAAGAAAGCAGTTTAAAGTCCACTCCTAATTTTCTCTTCAATTTCTTCAAATTGGTATCAGAGCGCATGGCAAATATGATGGGTCAAATGCCATTGCCACGAATATCAAAGTCGAATTATGAGAACTGGAGTATCCAAATGAAGGCGCTGTTGGGATCGTTAGATGTATGGGAAGTAACTAATGATGGGTTTGAAGAACCATCAAATACGACAGAAAGCACAGCTGCTCAGACCAAGGCGTTGAAAGAAATGCGAGCAAAGGATAAAACAACATTGTACACGCTGTTCAGAGCAGTCAACAAATCAGTTTTCAAAAAGATTGTTGGTTTGACTACATCGAAGGAGGCGTGGGACACACTAGAAAAGGATTTCAAAGGAGCAGATGGAGTCAAGCCAATTCGATTGCAGACTCTTCGAGGAGAAATGGAGAGAATGAAGATGAAGGAGACAGAGTCCGTATCAGACTATATCACTCGTGTGTAGACGGTGGTAAATCAACTCAATCAAAATGGAGAAGCAATGACTGATGCTCGTATTGTTGAAAATATTATGAGATCTTTGACAGACAAGTTCGAAGACATAGTATGCACAATAGAAGAAGCGAAGGACCTTTCGACAATCACTGTTGAAGAAGTGGCTGGTTCGCTTGAGGCACATGAACAACACAAAATAAAGAAGAAGGAGGAGACACTTGAGGATGGAGAAGCCAACAGAGACGAAAAGGCACTTTTCTCTCAAAATTGGCGTGGGAGAGGACATGGTCGTGGAGGACGTAATGGTGGTTGAAGTTGCCAAAATAACAACTTTGACAGAGGACAATCAAGCCAACAAAACAGGCGTGGCAAAGGACGTGGCCAGAGAGGTGCTAGGTCGAATTACAACAATATTGAATGTTACAAATGTAACAAATAGGGGCACTATGCGAAAGATTGCAACTCCTACAGTTGCTACAACTGGGGTAAAGTGGGACATCTTGCAAAATATTGTTGACTAAAAATAAAGATAGAAGAAACAACAAATCTTGCCCTAGAAACAGAATGAAATGAAGGATTTCTGTTAATGACTCAAAAGGAAGCAGATGCAGAAAATGACACTATGTGGTACCTGGACTCAGGAGCAAGTAACCATATGTGTGGTCATAAGAACTTGTTCAAAGAAATAAATAAAATTGAGGATGGTCATGTTTCCTTTGGAGACGCGTCAAAAGTAAGGGTCGAAGGAAAAGGAACAATCAGTTTCTTGCAGAAGGATGATTTGTTAGGATCAATCCAAGATGTGTTCTATGTACCAAACCTCAAAGAAAATATTGAGTCTGGGACAACTCACAGAAAAGGGCTATTCGATTCTCATGGAAGATCGAAGCTTTCACTTAAAAGACAACTCAGGACGCCTGGTTGCTCAAGTCGAAATAGGGAGAAATCGAATGTGTAAGTTGAATTTGAGAAGCATTCGAGAAAAGTGTTTGCAAGTCAATATTGAAGACCAAGCATCCATGTGGCATTTACGCTTTGGTCATATACATCAGGCTGGACTAAGGAGGTTAGCAAAGAAAAATATGGTGCATGGACTGCCAGACGTAGAATTCGAAGGAATGTTTTGTGAAGAATATGTGTTTGGCAAACAGACGAGAACCTCATTTCAATCGAAGGCCGAATATCAGGCTAAACAAATTCTAGAATTGATTCAAACTGACATATATGGTCCAATTACCCTAGAATCCTTCAGTGGAAAAAAGTGCTTTATATCCTTTATTGATGATTTCTCAAGGAAAAATTGGGTGTATTTTCTGAAAGAAAAGTCATAAACCTTCGAAGTATTCAAAAAGTTTAAGATAATGGTGGAGAAAGCAACAGACAGGCACATCAAAGCTCTTTGATCAGACAGGGGTGGGGAGTATAAATCGACAGTCTTTATGAAGTACTATGAAGAGCAAGGCATAAGGATATTTCTAACTGCAACATACTCTCCTCAACAAAATGGTGTGGCGGAAAGAAAGAACCGAACAGTCCTTGGCATGGTTCGATCAATGCTTAAGAGAAAGAACATGTCGAAGGAATTTTTGGCAGAAGATGTACAATGTGCAATCTACGTTCATAATAGATGTTCACATTCGAAGTTGGGAGATTTAATACCTTGAGGTTTTAGGTGGATAAGTGGTGTGTCTCTCATAAAGGTGCTTATTCCTACACTATGTATCGATGCTCCTAGTATCTCCCCCAAACATGGTATCAGAGACAATTGTGTCTCACTTCAAAGTGTTTGGAAGTGTGGCTTATGCACATGTACCTGATCAAAGAAGATCAAGGCTGGAAGATAAGATCCAGAAATACATACTCATTGGGTATGATGAGAAAACGAAAGGTTACAGACTTTTCAACCCAACAAACAAAAAGGTGATAGTGAGTAGAGATGTTCGAGTAAACGAAGGAAGCAAGTGGGAATGGAACAACTCAACTGAAGTTATGGTCGAATTACCAGATACTATATGAAAAAACACTTCGACAGAACCAGAAGACTCTGATGATGAAGAAGGACTCTCACAGCCCAAGTTGCGAAGTTTACAATACTTGTATGAAAACACAGAAGAAGTGCATCCGATATGTTTGTTGGCAGACACTGAAGATGTCAGTATCGACGAAGTAATAAGAAACAAAAATTGGAAGGATGCTATGAATTAAGAAATTAAGGCCATCAAACACATTGATACTTGGGAACTAACAGAGTTACCAAAAGGAAGTCAAAAAATTGGTGTGAGGTGGGTGTTCAAGAAAAAGATAAATGCACAAGGTGAAATCGAAATATACAAGGCGCGACTTGTGGAGAAAGGATATAGGCAGAAAGCAGGAATCGACTATGATGAAGTATTTGCACCTGTTGCGAGAATGGAGACAATTTGACTGCTCATATCTCAAGTTGCTCAATACAAATGGAAAATATATCAGATGGATGTCAAGTCAGCCTTTTTGAATGGCGTGCTTGAAGAAGAAGTTTTTGTCGAACAACCCCGTGGATACATGAAAATCGAAAATGAAGGAAATATGTTAAAGCTAAAGAAGGCACTTTATGGGCTGAAGCAGACACCACGAGCATGGAATACACGAATTGACACATACTTCAAAGAAAATGGATTTCAACAATATCCCTACGAACATGCCTTGTATGTGAAGAAGGAAAAAGAAAAAATATTGCTTGTTTCTCTCTATGTTGATGACTTAATTTTCTTGGGCATTAATAATCAGATGGTAGAAGAATTCAAAGGCACAATGACACAAGAATTTGAGATAACTTACTTAGGCCTGATGAAATACTTTCTTGGCCTCGAGGTTCAACAAGAAGAAGCAGGAATTTTCATCTCACAAGAAAAATATGCAAAAGATATCCTGAAAAAATTTAAGATGGAAAGCTGCAATCCAATTTCGACTCCAATGGAACCAGAAGCAAAGCTTTCAAAATTTTATGTGGGAGAGTGTGTCAAAGCAAACAAATTTTGAAGCTTGGTGGGAAGTCTTCGATACCTCACATGCACAAGTCCAGATCTTTCGCTGAGTGTTGGAATTGTGAGTTGTTTCATGGAAGAACCATTTTTTGCACACTGGAAAGCTCTGAAGAGAATCCTTCGATATGTCCAAGGAACTGTGTCACTTAGAATGTTTTATTCGAAAGCAGAAGAATACAAGTTGACTAGCTACTCTGAAAACGATTGGTGTGGTGACATAGATGATCGAAAGAGCACTTTAGGATATATGTTCTTCATGGGAAACACTGCATTCACCTGGTTGTCAAGGAAGAAACCCATAGTAACTCTTTCGACATGTGAAGCAAAGTATTTGGAAGCATCTTAGTGCGTATTCCATGCAATATGGCTGAGAAGATTGCTGAACAGGATGGAATCGAAACAAGAAGATACAATAATAATTCAAGTTGATAACAAATCTGCAATCGAACTCGCGAAGAATCCAGTCAACCATGAAAGAAGCAAGCACATTGATGTTCGATTCCACTTTATTCGAGAACATGTGAAGGATGGAAACACCAAACTGAAGCACATTGCAAGGAAGGATCAAGCAGCAAACATTCTTACAAAACCACTGTCGAATGAGCTATTCGACAGAGGCAAGAAAATGCTAGGCATGATGGATCAAAGGAATATTTGAATTTATGGGGGAGTTTTGTTGGTTAAATTCAAAGTAACTTGCTTTGGAGGAATGGATTCATCTGCTATCTAGTCGGGTCCCAGGCTTCACAGCCATTCACTAAAGTTAACTATTATCTGGTCAAATTCCAGGCTTTGCAGTAAATTTTTGAGATAGATGAAGTTAATTGCTATCTGGTCGGATTCCAGGCTTCACAACCACTTACTGAAGTTAACTGTTATCTGGTCGGATTCTAGGCTTTATAGTAACTTTCTGAGATAGACGAAGTTAATTGCTATCTAGTCAGATTCTAGGCTTCGCAACCACTTACTGAAGTTAAATGTTATCTGGTCGGATTCTAGGCTTTGCAGTAGTTGATGAAATAGATGAAGTCAATTGCTATCTGGTTGGATTCCAAGATTCACAACCACTTGTTGAAGTTGACTGTTATCTGGTCGGATTCCAGGCTTTACAGTAAATTTTTGGGAAGGATGAAGTTGAACTGTTATTTGGTCGGATTCCAGTCTTCGCAGTAACTTGCTTGAAATGATGAAATTAATTATTATCTGATCGGTTTCTAGGCTTCACGATAATTTGCTTGAGTAGTAACGATTCTGTTGGGGAATGCAATGACTCTATCGAGGATTAAGGGGTTTCGTCCATTGATTGGTAATAGTCTGAGAGACCAACTCAAGCTAGGGAATTTGTAGTTTGTTGGGAAAATAAACCCTATTGAAGAGAATATTTTAACGACCTACTAGGGAAGTGACTTCTTTAGGTAGAAATCCGCAAGGTTTCTTTTTTCAGTTAAGACCAACTCAGCTGGGGAGAGGGTTTTCAAGAGGTTGCAACTCTGGCTGGGGAATGTCAGAATGAATCTGAGCCTTGATTGTATCTGAGGAGATATTGGACGAGTATCAGAATGACATCCGTATTTGAACTGCACCGGGAAGAAAATCTGGAATAAGTGTCAGAATGAATTTGCATGTAGATTGTGTCTGAACTGTATCTAAGAAGATGCATTTTGAATAAGTATCAGAATGGATCATTTTCTGGATCGTATCCGTACTGTATCTGCAAGAGAATTTGGAATGAGCATCATAATGGACCTGTCTTTAGATTGTATATGTACTGTATCTAGAAGATGGTAAACTGTTGGCATTCTCCCTCTGTTTGGGAACTTGTGTGATGTGCGTTCGCTGGGAGAAGATCAAACTCCTCTACTCGCTGGTGGGTCTGACTATGTCATCGGCTGGAGGATGCCCCACTTTTTTTTAAAGAGGCTGATGCACTTGTCGGGGATAGCCTTGTGGAGGAGGCTCTAGCCACTTCACTGGGAATCACCTTATGAAATGGACTTTGTGGGGATCTGTCACTGTCCATAGTAATAAGTGTTGTAGCATTTCTAGAAAATGTTTGTTTGGTCGTACATGCCCCTTTACTGGAATTCATGTTCAATTCCCTAAGTGATTCCAATGGAAACCTGCCCCTGGCTATTCAGGACTTTACGAGAGATTTCTTGGAATCTTGACTTGACTTCACTGATGAGTTGGACAATAACATGTCATGCCCCCTTGATTATGGAGGGTTTGTTATTGGATTTGAAGTGATTCTATTTCTTGAGAGAATTTTCTGTTCATTGGATGTTTGCCGTGCAAATTTCTCTATTGTCGATCAATTGGCCATATGCAAACAACGGTATTCAAACAATGCAAAGTTTATGTTTGTCTTGAAATTTTTGAAAATGCGTTTTTAGCAAAAGAATTTTGTAAGAATATGAATTAAACTCAGGATTTACAGTAAGCCTTATAGGAGTCAGGATACCTTTTGTAACAGTATGCTTTCGAACCAACCCATGCTTCAATTAGGAATTTTAAAATGTTGTAACGTGGCCTGGTTCACGGTTTAAGAAATAAAGGATAAGGCTCAAAGTTTATTTGTACCCACCCGTTCTTCATGATGTTCTACAGTCCTAAACTCAGTTAATTATGCATTTGAACTCCTATTGAATCTGGAATGATATTTTGGTGATGGTTCGGATAAATTAAGTTTATTTGTGAAGGCATTCATTTTTGCAACATTTTTCTGTTGTTGAGGATTTGTGACGACCTATTTTTTGATTTATTGTCCCTAATTTGGCCTGACTATTTTTGTTTCCAGACTACAGTCAGCAGGATGCCCCAGTTTTTCTTAAATCTCCTTCATAGGTTTTGACTCAGTGGGTTTTGAGAGATAATGACTACCTATTTCACGGGGAACCATCGCCATCTTTTAATTCAGAAGGATGTTTTTGATGTAATTCGTTGTGTACGAAGTGAAAGCTTTCGATTGAACACGCATTTGAATTAACTGAGAAACTACCCCGCCCTAGGTTCTGATTATAGGTTTCAATTTGTGTGAAAAAGAAAACTCCTACTTATTTGGCTCAAAGGGGTTGACTAGGGATTATCTTCCTTATAACTCCACTGTTTAGGAATTGAAAGAACGCTTGTACCTCATCAGCATGGTCTGTCCAAAAGCATATTGTATGAGATTATGGTATTATTTTCATCATGCTCCCTCTAAAGGCTTAAGACTTGTAGTTGAGAGTTGAATATCATACAAAAAGAGGTAAAAGCATAATTTCAGTATAGTGAAAACGAATGGATTGACTCAAGACAAACATATGTAATGCATTAATGAGAACAACCAATGTTTGACATAAGGACAAATGTTTGAGCAAACAAAGAAATTACAACTGAAAATTCAAATAAGCAAAAGTTTCTCCACCTAAACTTATCGCTTCATATGGTGTGTCTTTGAGAGGTGACAGAAAACTCTAGTTGACCATCTTGTGTAAATTCTAACACTCCTTCGTCAATCAAGTCTTGAATCTTGTTTTTCAATGCCCAACAATGATTAGTGTCGTGTCCCTGACTGTTGGAGTGGTATGCGCACTTTTCATTGTGTTTGTAGCGGGGAGAAGAAGTATTAGGGTTTTGAGGAGGCTCCCTCAATGTAACCATCTCGACTTCCAACATATGATGCATTGATTCAGTCAAGGACATGTTGATCTTGGTAAATTTTCTTTTGTTCATATTTTACTTATGCTTACCACCCTGTCGTGGTTGGCGAGGTCGTTGTTGGACCCTTGGCATAGTAGCCATTTTGGAAGGTGTTCTCTCGACCAAGCCAACTTCTTGTCTCATCAAAGGCTGGTTAATGACTTGATCCCCAATCTTAAGTGTTTGATTCATATGGTTGAGCCCGTCTTGATGAAGCTTGTTGACAAGAATTCTCAATCTTCTCTTCCCCGAGCTAGGTTTTGGATAAGAGCCATCTGACCCACCATCTGTCCCATTATCTAGACTTTCATCGTTGCTATCTCAGTTTGTAACCGTTCCAACTGGTCATCCCTATTGTCCTCAGGATCTTTCTTGGTCATTCTCTTAGTGAGGAGTGCTTTCACTTCTTCTTTCCCCTTGGATAGGTTCAAGAACATTTCTTGAAGCTGAGCATTTTGGGTCTGAAGATCCTTGATTGTCTGTTCGAGGGCCACTTTTACTAAAATAAACAGTAAGCGGATGAGGAAACCTGTATGGGGAAAACCTATCTGTTATACCCCAAAATTTTCCCTCTCATTTCTCAAGGATTCTCTCACAAGATCTTATATGATATCAAGTTTGCAGCACTGATACATCAATTTAGGCTTGGAATTGGCACAGGGGCAAAATGGTCAATTGCATACTGGAAAGTCAAACTTTAACTTTTTGGTCAACATTACATTCCAAAGGTCAAATTTCATCAAGACATTCAAGAATATCAAGCTTGATCATCAAGAAGTCAAGAAAGTCAAAAGTCAACTTGAAAAGTCAAGATTTCCAAGACTTAGAAATTTTCTAAGTGTTTTTATACATGATAATTTCATCACTTCATGCCATTCTTTCACCAAGATGCAAGACGGTTCAAGGGAAACTTTCAACATGAAAGTTGTAGATCTCCATGATATCTACAATATTGCTTTACACAACTTCTCCTAAATATGCTTGGATCTCAAGTTATAAGTTCATGAAGTCATGGCATTTTCATTTAAGACTTAGGGAAATTTCCAACAGATTTTGGTCAGGATTTTATCCTAACTTCTTGGCATTTTTTCACATAGTTACGAGATGATTTTGTCAAAATGGCCAACATGAAAGTTATAGAGGTTGTTTCAAGCTTTCCAAAACATTCAAGAGCATGAATTTATCATACTTGAGATAGGAGATTCAAGGGCATGAAGTTGGGCATCCATCCTTGAATTGCAAGTCATTATATTGAAGAACACATAACAAAACCCTTGTGCTATGCTGCATAATATTTTGTTGCATGCCTTCTTGTTTACAAAGCTCTACATAATTTAATGCTTACACCAACTCTTGAGCTATTACCCAAGTGTTTAAGCCATTGCCCAAAAGATCTTTCCATTTATGGCATAAAGGCACCATTGTTATTCTTGAAAAGCAAGCTTTTTGTACAAAGTTTGTCTTGAGCCCATACCTTGCTTGTTGATGATTATACTCCACCATAAATCATGGGAATTAGCTCCTATATGCCAGAAACTTTGGTACTTCACCTTGGGACTATTGAGTACTTGACATAGTTTGATCTTTGCAATCCAACCAAACCATAACATGCTGTCTTGCAAACCTAGTCATCTCATATGCACAAACCCCCTGCCTATAAATAGAAGAAGCATTTGCAAGAGAAAGAGGTTGGAAAAAGGTTAGAAAAAATAGAGAGAAAGGCCGGAAAAATAGGAGGGGAAACTAACACTCAAAATCATTTTTGCTGTCAAAAACCAGATTTGTACACAAAACCTCCATTTTTGAGCTTTGAAGTCCAAATCTTTGAATCTCATACCTTGCAAGTTTTCTCCAAACAAACCATCCAAACACTTCACATACCCCATATAGAAGTTGTTCAAACATAAGAATAACTTCTGTAACATCACTACCACCATCTTCTAAACTCAAAAAACATACATTGCAACTTGACTTGGTTGGAGTGGTTCAACCATTTTCAGTATAAAAGGAAGGTTGGAGTTACTTCAAGAAGGTTCAAAGGAGCTCGATCAATCACCACTTTGAACTCGAATACCTCTGTACGTTTCCTAAATCTTCCGCTTCGAGAGGTAAACTTTCTCAAACCGTGATCTCATTGTTCATACATCATTTGCTTTTGTGCTCAAAAGATATAACAAGATAGATCAAAGAGAAAAAACTAACAAAAATCCAGACCAGAGGTTGACACGGGTGCCCGTGTCACACGACACGGCCCGTGTCAGCTTATTTGGGTTGAAAAACATAGTAAAATGCAGGGACAGAGGCTGACACGGATGCCCGTGTCAATCGACACGGCCCGTGTCAGGATGTCTGGGACCAAAAAATGCATAAAAGTCATGGACAGTTCCTGACACGGGTGCCCGTGTCCACTGACACGGCCCGTGTCAGCTCGGGCACCAAATTTCTTAATTTTTGGAGATTTTTTAGGTTCTTTCTGACATATTGCATTGCTTGGAAGTGACCTAAATTTATAAAACCTTTTTGTTCAAATGAAACCTCAAGAACACTTTTCTAAACAATTAACTTAGACTTAGGTTTTTTTCTTCAATGAAATTAATTACAAAACCTTTTTCTATAAAAAAACTCTAAAAAGAAATTTCTCTCACTTCACATCTTCTTGCATATTTTATTCTTTATGCATTATAAATCATGTAATTATCAAAGCCTTGTAATAGTAATTAGGGTTTAATTTTCTTGCAATCCCTATTTGTACATTTGTATACCCCATCCCCATAATGATGTAATAGCATAGTAATTTTACTTTCCGCAATTTATCGCTTTCATATCAATGCTAGTAAATTAAGGTTTATATGGAAAGATAAAACCAACAAGTAGGTCACCCTAATCAAGACTAAATGCATGTAAATAAAACACATTTGCACACTGTTGTACCCCAAAATTTTCCCTCCCATATTCTTCAAAGTTTTGACAAGCATCATCTCAATTTGCTCAAGTCTACTCAAGGGTTGCACAGTTCAAACACCCTCCTAAGCCAGTCAAATTAGGGTTTTGGTTCTTACAAGGGAGTTGAGGTTTTCAAGGGCTCAATAAAGTCACATATGCCTATACACATTGTCAAGCATCCCCATGCCAAGTTGCAAGACTCACAACATCAAGTTGCACAGTCAAAACCCCTAATCGCTTCACAATTAACTGCAGGGGCAAAATGGTCATTTGGCAGTCAAAAGTCAAAATTTTTGGTCAACATCTTATTTTGAATCCCCAATCATCATTTTATCAAGTCTTGATCATGATTCCACAAGAATGGCTCAAAAATCATCAAGATGCAAAAGTTTCCATTTTTGGACAGCTGAAAAGTCAACTGTAACTTGACCAAGGCATAACTTTTTCATGGTTCATCAGAAAAATCACATCCAATGCTCATTTTTAAGGGGATGACATTTCCTACAACTCATATTCACATTCCAAGTCCAAGAAATGCTCTCACAAAAAGTTATCAATTTCAACATTATAGGTCATTTTCAAAAGTCAACAAAAAGGCATTTTAAGTCAAAGACCATAACTTAAGATTGGTAAATCAAAATGACATGGGACCAAAGACATTGGTTAGAGGACTTCAAGACCTTTCCAAAATGTCCAAGAACATGTTCATATGATCAAAATTGAGCAAGCTATGCATTGGAGAAGTTGGGAAATTTTTGTGGAATGGCAAAAGTCAACTATCCTTAAAACTTCAATTTTTGACAAAAGGGCCCACTTTCTTCCACTTGATTCAGCCTTGTCATGCCATACACGTGTACCATGATTAATTTCAAGATTAAACATTAATTTTTCTATTTTATTTTATTTTTTATTGATTTAATTCATTTTAAATCCATAAAATTCAAATAAAATCAAAAAAATTAATTTAATAACATCTTTTGATTTGAATGGCTTTTATGTGTCATGAGCAAGTTACCAAATTCGTGCCAAGCCATTTTAAGCACAAAATCATGGTTTTGCCTCAAACTTGGAATGTTCTTTAATGGTGATAAACCAAAATCCAAAAACTTAATTGCAATGGATCATTGGCTCATAATGTGACCTAATTTCATTCACATGTACATATGCAAGCCTTCCCAACCTCATTCACGACCTGAACACTGCACAAACGGCCAAACCAATTCAAAAAAAAAACTAAAGAAAGTTTGAAACTGAATTCCACCTTAGAAGCCCTTTCAAGGAGATTTAAGGATTCAGACCTATTGCTGGAAGCTTCAGGAGTGATTTGGGATCAAAACCACTTTCTAGAACTCAAGGAATCGTCCACTTCAGTCACACGGTTTTCCTAATTTTTCTAGAATCAAAACTCATAATTCTTGCATATTTAACATGATATAATTGTTGCTTTACATTGCTATGACCTTGCTGAAGCTGATGATATAGGTTAATTGCATTATGGTTCCCTGGAATCGAAACCACCATTGATGGAATCTAGGTTTTCAAAGCTTCCAATTTGGGGGTTTACAGCATAGGTAAAATTAGGACTAATGGCGCCTATGGTTGAATTCGTCAAGGCCAGACGAATTCAACCCAACCCTCGCGAACAATTTCTGATCATCAGGTGGCTAATCGCTATTATTGGCAGTTCCATGTTGTGGGGGTTAAAAACCCCCGCTAATTGTTTTGTTTTTTACAGGAAAAAAGAGGAAGACGAAGCACGTGGAAGCATGTGACTGGCCTATTCAAATAACGCGCGTTTATTTGTTTTGTTTTCAGGGCATTATTTGGTTCATTAATATATTATTTGTTTATTCTCATTGTTTCAATTAAACAAGACAGCTCAACTGGCCAAGGCGCATGTGCATAGTCCCTTGGGACCTGGGTTCGAATCCCAGGTCCCCCATAATTTCCATGTTATTTTGCTTTACATGTTCACGTGCAGATTCTCAAAAGCAGGACCACCATGCATGTCCAGATCCCAGGCGCCAAGTGGCCAGTCCCACAGATCCAAAGGCCAAAAGATGAAGAGTACCATGTTCTTCAGTCAAAGCACATGCAGGCAATTCCAAAGTCAAAGCAGGCCTGATCATTATTGGGCCAATTTGTTTCTTCAAACCTCCACATTGGGCCTTCAACACCCCCATTAGTTTCTATTTCTTTTTCTATTTTCCTTTTCTTTTTATTTTCTTTAATTATTATTATTAATATTAGTATTATTTAATTAATTAATAAACTAACATTTTTTTCCATAAAATTCAGAAAACCAAAAAAAAACTAATATTATTATTATTTATTAATTTCATGTTATTTTTGTAAATAAATTCTAACATTAATTAACTTAGTTGTTTAATTAGGTTTAATTTTAATCCTTTAACAATAAAACCAAAAAAAAAAAAACATTTTCATTATTTATTAACCTTTTTTGTAAATAAATGTAAATTAAATTAAATTAGTTTAATTAGTTAACTTTAATACTTTTTTTACAATAAATAAAAACAAATTTAGACTTAGGCTTTTCTTTTGACATTTTTAATTCTTTTTTATTTTATTTCATTAAACATAAAAAACACAAAAACATTTTTCTTTAATTAAATAATTAATTAGTTAACTAGGTTTAATGTTTAATTTAATTCTAAAAAAGGGTCAAAACCCTTGAGACGTTCCCGATTCAATCTTCTTTCGCGCTTTAATTTCTTTTGACTATATTTATGTATCTGTACAGAGTATGTAATAGTTAATTAGGATTTTATCGCCTTATTTAAATTCTCGCACTTTATTTTCAAAACGGGTTTTTTCTTTTGGCGATGTATAGACCCGCGCCTTGTAATAGCTAGATTTACATTTCCGCAATTTATTTTCCGCACTCCTAACTGTTAATATGCCTGCAAGAATGTATGAATAATAAAATTAATTCGTAGCTCACAAATAACATGCAAAGACAACATAAACTGAAATTGAACACACAAGCACATGCCACTCCTAGGGTACGCCTCACCGGTTGCCTCGAACGTGGTCCTCAAGTATAGGGTGTCTTAGAGGTCGCCCTTTTGTATAAAGATCCAGTTGCCTCGAAACGGTTGCCTCAGATACCAAGGATCTAGGACATTAAGGTTACTTCTAAGGTGTCCTACCATTGCTTCGGTGACCACACATGTCCCTTAATCGAATTGATCCGAATACCTCCATCGATGGTGCTACCTATCTCTCAATGGTGGGATAGCACTATCTAAAGGACTCTTACACAACCCAATTCCTTAGAGTAGGTAAATTTCTCTTAAGTACTTGCTCTTTTCAAAAACAAACAAAAACAACTTTTCACACTCACACTTTCTAAAAGTTTTCAAACAAATTTTGCATACACTCTTGAGGACAGATACAAGAGTTACTTAGAAACTTTTCAAACAAAACTTTTTCAAAACCCACACACACTTGAAAAGCAAACATCTTTTGAAAACATAAGAGCAAGTACCTAAGAGCCCGTGGATAACCACGGATAGAAAGGGTGCTAACACCTTCCCTTTCTATAAATCTACCTCCCGAACCGAGAAACATTCTCAAATAAGGAATTTTGCTGTGCTTTTGTCCTTTCCATGTTGGAGAACATAAAAGACGGTGGCGACTCTTGCTTACCGCGACATTTCGCGAAACCAACTTAAAAAATAGTCAGTTCTATTTCCACCAATCACAGAACTGGCGACTCTGCTGGGGATACTTAAAAGTTAGGTGTACCTTAGGATTAGACCACTCTTTGTTTTCAATTGCTTGCTTTGCTTGATTTAATATTGTGGGCCTGTTTTGGGAGTTTCATATATCCTAACCCGGATCTGGGGGATACCTCTTAGAAAGTAGCAACAAACTGTGAGGGAACTGTGCGGGGTATACCGACACGGTTGAAGCAGTTTGCTACGTTGATGTGGCACTTTGGTGAGTACCGGTAACCCTTGAGTCAAGTCAAGGAGAGTACGGGGCCGCCGCGTGGTGTCGTGAAGCATCAACTGACCTTAGGAACCTTACTTGACCATCCTGGCCTCTTTAGGGGTAGTGAGATGATCGACTTTGGTGCAGTCCGAAGTTGGTAGATACTCGATACTACACTCATTGAGGGTTGCTTTCTTGGAATATTTTGATCTCCAGTTTAGTGGCTAAATCAAAACAATGAACACAGAAAACAACCCAATGATATTGAGCTCCTTAGAACCCGATTACTTTTGATAGGACAGGTTTTAAGCCCACCAACTTCAAGAGGGTAGTACCCTAAACCTCATGCTGGCCTAAACTCTAAGGGCTGTCTGGTGTGACTTGTGTGCCTCATCATGTTTGCTTTTTGTGAATACTTCTGGTGTGTCCTTATCATAACATCATAGCATCATACAACATCATATGCATCCACTAACCATTTCAAGGGTTCGAATCTTCATCTTTGTTCTTGTTTTGTAGGACATGGAAACTATCTGCAGAAAGACAATTCAGATCAACCTTGTAAGGGTCCCTCCTCAGCTTAAGGAGCTTACATCCAGGATTCCCGAGAACTCTTCCTTCAGTGAAAGGAATGGTAGACTCATCAGCTTGGTCAACACCAGCATTGAAGAGGACATGGTGAAAGTGTTGTTCCAGTTCTTTAATCCCTTGCATCACTGTTTTACTTTCCCGGATTATCAATTGGTGCCTACCTTGGAAGAGTTTTCTCAGCTTCTGAAGGTTCCCATTCTCAGTCAACTACCCTACAACGGTACAGAAAAGGATCCAAAACTTGAAGAGGTGGCTAAAGCACTATGCCTACAACCATCTGACATCAAGGGACACTGGGAAACCAGAAGTGGTATCAAAGGATTCTTGGCCAAGTTCCTGTTTGAGAAGGCCCAAGAATGTTGGAACTCCCTTGACCTAAAAGCCTTTGAAGAAGTTGTGGTACTCCTTGTCTATGGGTTGGTATTGTTCCCGAATCTAGATCAGCTTATAGATATCAATGCCGTCAAGATCTTCATGTCCAAGAATCCTATACCTACGTTGCTTGGGGACATCCTCCACTCATGTTACACTCGAACCATGAGAAAAGAGGTGTTCTCATGTGCTGCACTCCTCTCCTGGCAAGGTGGTTTATTTCGCACCTTCCGCAATCAGTTTTGAAGAACGAGCGGGGTTTAAGATGGTCACAACGATTGATGACTCTTACACATGCTGATATACATTGGTGTTCTCGGTCCAGAGAAAATGTCACTATCATTGATCATTGCGGAGAGTTTCCTAATGTTCCTTTACTTGGAATTAGAGGGGGCATTACTTACAACCCGTGTTTGGCTTTGAGACAGTTTAGGTATGCTCGGAGGGATGGCCCTCATGACATGTTGATTCCTGACATAGTTTTTGACTTCGACAACGATACGCAAGGACTTCGCCAGAGGTTTATCAGGGCTTGGAGGATGCCCAACAGGGTAGATAGCAAGACACTGGGACACAAGAACTCCATCCCCCTGGAGCCTTATCTCAAGTTGGTACGAGCCCGCTCCCAGAAGCTGGTGATGCCATATCCTCATGTTCTCCCTGTGATCAAAGAGCCAGTTTTAGAGGGAGAGGTGTCCTACATCATCCAACATCCCGACATGCCAACATCTTGGGAAGAAATGCAGAAGAGCTGGATCCAACTCAAGGAAGAACAAAATTCTCTTGAAACCAGTCTACATGCCAGTGAGAAGAAGGTCTTGGAGCTCACCCGTCTACTGCACGAGGAAAAGACTCTCAACACCTACATTGCTCCAAAGAGGATGCGCAGTGTCTTTTGGGATTAATTATTTTGTAATGTTTTGCCCATGAGGCCTTGATGTACTGAACAGATTATTTCTTAATACAATGTGTGTTCCTTTTTGTCTACAACGAATTTGAACTTTCGAACCCTTGAATGCATTGCATAAATATCATATCATGCATCATGTGCATAACAAGTACTCTTTTATTACAGGTTGCTTAAATCTTCTTCGCTGTTTTATTTCAGCACTCACTCAATCATCATGAATCCTGAACCTACTACTGAACAAGCTATCAAGGCCCTCCAGGCCCAGAATGCCCAGTTCCAGGAGCTGGTCATGAACTTAGCCCGGGGACAACAGGAGTTGAAGGCTTTGCTCCTGAAGAAGAAGAAGAAGAAGAGGACTGTGTTGTTCAACACTGGACGCAAACTCAGGAATACACTGCAGAATGAAGCTGAGCTGACTACTCCATCTATTGGGGAAGGCAGTCACCAAGGGAGAGAGGTGCCTAGTCCTGTGGTCTCCGACACCGAGACAGATTTCAACGATGAACAGTACCCTCCTGCCGAGGACCGGTACAAACAGCTAGAGGACCGGTTAAATGCTATGGAGATTCAACGTGTGCCTGGGTTGGATTTTAGAGACTTAGGGTTATCTTCTGGGGTGGTGATCCCACACAAGTTCAAGGCACCTGCCTTTGTGAAGTACGACGAGGCTTCCTGTCCTAAGCTGCACCTCCGCTCTTATGTAAGGAAGATCCAGCCTTACACTGCAGATAAGAACTTATGGATCCATTTCTTCCAGGAGAGTCTTTCAGGGACTCATCTCGAATGGTTCTATCAGCTGGATGGAACCAACATTCGTAACTGGGAGGACTTGGCTACTGCTTTTTATAAGCAGTATCAGTACAATTCCGACCTTGCTCCCACGCGTACCCAACTCCAGGGTATGTCACTGGGAACGGGTGAAGGTTTTAAGGAGTACGCGCAGAAGTGGAGAGACCTGGCTGGTAGGGTGCAGCCACCATTGACGGACCGTGAACTCGTGGACATGTTCTTGGGGACTCTGTCTGGTCCATTCTTTAATCACCTGATTGGTAATTCCTCTGCAGGGTTTACAGACCTGATCCTGACTGGTGAGAGGATCGAAGCTGGTATCAAATCGGGGAAGATACAGAAAGGTGCCTCCTCGAGTACGGAAAAGAAGCCCTTCAAAAAGGAAGCCAGTGCTGTTTATGGTCCCAGAAGACAGAACAAACCAGAACGCCGCCAAGCTGTCAACGCGGTGGTAATTTCAAAGCCTGCTGCTGCTCCTCAGCAGTATAACCAACCAAGAGTTGAGAGGCCCAAAAGACAGTATACTCGGCTCAGCATGACCCTGTCTCAGATTTTGCCGCAACTGCTGTCAACCAATCTGGTAACTGTCAAGGAAGCTCCAAAGGTTGTGAACACAACCTCTCCAAAGTACAACCCCAACGCCCGCTGCGCTTATCACTCTGACAGCCCGGGGCATAACACAGACGATTGTTGGGCTCTGAGGAATAAGGTCCAAGACCTTATTGATGCTAAAGAGGTTCAGTTCGAGGCGCAAGAAAGGCCTAATGTGGTGACAGCTCCCATGCCCAACCATGGAATAAATGCTATCAGGGAGGATGACGAAGTGGAGGAATCCAAATTCGACAGCTGGATCTACCCAACAACCAATGGTGGACCAAGCAACTGGACTGCCAAAGACTCCATATCTGTTACTTTTGTCACTCAGTAGTGAACTCCTTTGTTTCTAAAGTTGTAACGAATAATAATTTGAAACTTTATGGCCCGGTGTCCTACCCGGGGCACCGTGGCTTCATTTGTGAGGGATTTTGTGTGTCACTTTCATATATCATGAATAAAAGCATTGGACGTTTTTCACATTTCAAATCTTGCGCTCCTTTTCTTTCTTTATATATTGCAAAATAGCTATATTTATGCACACTCACTTATACAGGTTCCAATCCACTCTGGATCTCACTGGTAACGACTCTGCTACTGCCAGTTATGACTTCGAAAATCCGATCAACTTAGCCGAAGACGAAGGTGAAGATGATTGCGAAGTGCCTGGTGAGCTTGCAAGACGGTTACTCCAGGAAGAGAGGGCCATTCAGCCACATGAAGAGCCAGTGGAAACGGTAAATCTGGGTACTGAGACAGACAGAAAGGAAGTCAAGATTGGTGCCAATCTAGAGCTCAGTGTGAAACAACGGTTGATTCAGATGTTGCATGACTATGTGGAAATCTTTGTCTGGTCTTATGAAGACATGCCTGGGTTGGATACCGACATTGTGGTTCATCACCTGCCTACCAAGGAAGAATGCCCTCCGGTTAAACAGAAGGTTCGCCGTATGCGTCCAGAGATGTCCGAGAAAATCAAAGCTGAGGTTATGAAACAATTTGACGCCGGTTTTCTAGCAGTGACTTCTTACCCTCAGTGGGTTGCCAACGTGGTTCCAATGCTGAAGAAGGATGGTAAGGTCCGAATGTGTGTTGATTACAGGGATTTGAATAGGGCAAGCCCCAAGGATGACTTCCCTCTACCTCACATTGACGTTCTGGTTGACAATACTGCTCAACATAAGGTATTCTCCTTCATGGATGGGTTCTCAGGTTACAATCAAATCAAGATGGCTCCTAAAGATATGGAAAAGACTACCTTTGTTACTCAGTGGGGCACCTTTTGCTACAAGGTCATGCCTTTTGGGTTGAAAAATGCTGGGGCAACCTACCAACGTTCCATGGTTGCTTTATTTCATGACATGATCCATCATGAGATCAAAGTATACGTCGATGATATGATTGCAAGGTCCCAAACTGAGGAGGAACACCTTGACCATCTACAGAAGCTGTTTGACCGTCTGAAGTTGTACAAGCTAAGGTTGAACCCGAACAAGTGCACCTTCGGGGTAAGATCTGGAAAATTGCTAGGCTTCGTCGTAAGTGACAAAGGTATTCAAGTGGACCCTGCCAAGGTGAAATCCATACAAGAGATGCCAACTCCCAAGACAGAGAATGAAGTCAGAGGCTTCCTAGGACGACTGAACTACATTGCCCGATTCATCTCACATCTAACTGCTACCTGTGAACCAATCTTCAAGCTACTGAAGAAAGATCAAGTAGTACGTTGGAACAATGAATGTCAGTCCGCTTTCGACAGAATCAAAGAGTATCTCCAAGAACCACCCATTCTTATGCCACCGGTTGAAGGGAGACCTCTAATATTATACTTGACAGTACTGGACAACTCAATGGGGTGTGTGCTGGGGCAGCATGACGAGTCTGGCTGAAAAGAGCACACCATTTATTACCTTAGCAAAAAGTTTACCGACTGTGAGACCCGATACTCACTGCTCGAGAAAACTTGCTGCGCTTTGGTATGGGCTGCTCGCCGGCTAAGACAGTATATGTTGACTCACACTACTCTGTTGATTTCAAAAATGGATCCGATCAAGTATATCTTCGAAAAGCCTGCCTTGTCCGGAAGAATAGCAAGATGGCAAATGATCTTGACCGAATACGACATCCAGTACACGACTCAGAAAGCAATCAAGGGAAGTGTGTTGGCAGACCATTTCGCACACCAGGCAGTGGATGACTACCAGTCCATGAACTTTGAATTTCCAGACGAGAATATCATGGTAGTGACTGATTGTGAAGTACCTGGACTGGATGAAGGACCTGAGGAAGGATCCCGATGGTCTATGCACTTTGACGGAGCCTCAAACGCTTTGGGTAACGGTATTGGCGCCGTGATCATATCCCCTAAGGGCACTCATACTCCACTTACCGCCCGGCTATGTTTCAACAGCACCAACAACATGGCAGAGTATGAAGCATGTATCATGGGTCTTCAAGCTGCAATTGACTTAAGGATCAAGTTTCTGAGTGTCGTCGGAGATTCCGCTCTGGTGATCAATCAGATCAAAGGCGAGTGGGATACGAAACACCCAAATCTTATTCCTTACAAAGAGTGTGTTGACCTTGATCCCCCATTTCACGGAGATAACTTTTGAACACTTCCCAAGAGAGGAAAATCAGTTGGCGGACGCGCTGGCTACAATGTCTTCTATGTTCAAAGTCAAATGGGATAATGAGGCTCCCCGGATCATTATCTGGAAATTGGATGAACCTTCACATTGCTGCGATCTTGAGGCTGAAGAGGTAACTGAAAAACCTTGGTATCATGAAGTGAAGAGGTACTTGGAAGCTCAAGAATACCCCGACGATGCATCTGTTAATGATAAAAAGTTTCTGAGAAGGTTCGCAGCAAAGTTCTTCCTCAGCAACAGCATTCTATACAAGCGAAACCATGATTCAACCTTACTGCATTGTATGGATAAGACTGAAGCAGAAAAGATCATGGCAGAATTACATGAGGGTACCTTCGGAACACATTCCAATGGACATACCATGGCAAAGAAAATCCTTCGGGCAGGATATTTCTGGTCTACAATGGAAGCCGACTGTTATCAACATTCTCGGACGTGTCACAAATGCCAAATATATGCTGATAAGGTGCACATTCCTCCAGTTCATCTGAATGTCTTGACAGCACCTTGGCTTTTTGCAATGTGGGGCATTGATATGATCAGCGAGATCAGACCTACGGCATCCAATGGGAATCATTTCATCCTGGTAGCGATTGATTACTTCACAAAATGGGTTGAAGCAGCTTCCTATGCTACGGTAACCAAGAACGTCGTGGCACGTTTCATTCGGCACAACCTGATCTGTCGATACGGTGTACCTGAGAGGATCATTATGGATAATGGTACCAATCTTAACAATAAGATGATCATTGAGCTCTGCGAGCAATTCAAGATACAGCACCACAACTCTTCTCCCTACCGGCCGAAGATGAATGGGGCTGTCGAAGAGGCAAATAAGAATATCAAGAAGATTGTGCAGAAGATGACAGTGACGTACAAAGATTGGCACGAAATGTTACCGTTTGCTCTTCATGGGTACCGTACCTCAGCACGGATGTCAACAGGGGCAACTCCCTTTTCCTTGGTCTATGGCATGGAGGCAGTCTTGCCTATCGAAGTCCAGATACCCTCTCTCTGGATAATGAAGGATGCCAGTTTGAACGAAGATGACTGGATCCAGACTCAGCTTGATCAATTAAACCTGATTGACGAAAAGAGACTCACTGCTATTTTTCATGGTCAGACGTACCAAAAACGGATGATCAGGGCATTTAACAAGAAAGTCAGACGACAAGAGTATCAAGTCGGAGACCTGGTAATCAAGCGCATCATTCTTCCTCAAAGTGATCCCAGGGGAAAATGGACCCCTACGTACGAAGGGCCATTTGTGGTTAAACATATCTACTCAGGAGGAGCTATGATTCTAACCACCATGGATGGTGACGACCTTCCTCACCCCACCAATGTAGACATAGTAAAAAAATACTACGCATGATCAAAGACCCGCTAGGTTGACACACCTAGGCAAAAATAAGGGCTTCCCGGTGAACCAAAAGGGTTCGGTCAAAAATAAGGGATGAAATGAAAAAAAATATGTACACCCGGCAAGTCGAAAACCTGAAAAGGCGGCTTGGGCAAAAATGGGTATCCCGGTGGACTGAAAACCCGAAAGGGCGGTCCAGGCAAAAGTTAGGGATTAAAGCGTAATACTATGTCTCATTGGATCACCTTGCATCCAGAATTCGATATCAACTAACAGGTTCAGACGGCGTCAATCAGTTAGCTTCATCTTCAACTAAGCAGCAAAGTGATGAGACGCTTGAAGACATAAAGGCGATAGCAGAGTTGGAACCCAGTGGGATCTTTCACATAGCTGTTTTGTTTCCTTTTCACAAAATTGTATAAACTTCTTGTTCGGCGGTGTTCTCTTACTAGGACGTCAGCCTCTTGTACACAAACGCCTATTTACAGGAAAATTCAAAAATCAATACAAATTCACTTTCCAGACAAATTGCCAATTGTTTTTCTTTTTCGGTTTTGTTTTGCAAAGAACGTCCAATGTTCACTTTTGATATATGCATTTGACACTAATTGCTAACTCATAAATACTTGCATGCGAAACAAAGGATTAATTACAGGTGACATCAAAAACAGGGGCAATAATGAGTTGTTTAAGCGATCTAGTTGCTCTGTCCACCGAGGTACCAAGGTAGGTTCGGCTGAAGAACGCAACCAAGATACCTTCACTCCCCGCAGAGTAGGACAAGATTCAGCCAATTCTCCCCAAGCAGAGATGGTCTCCAATCAGCCCCAAAAGGCACAGTATCTCCAGCAAATCAGTCAACGCTCTCCCCAAGCAGAGTTAGTCTACTGCCAGCCTTAAGGAAGTTGGGTATCCCCAGAAAATCTCAATATTCCCCAGCGGAGTATACGGTTGTTCCTAAGCACGCATCTCCGGCAGTCTTAATATAAGATTGTTCCCCGGCGGAATACAAGACACCCTAGTGGAGCCATTCCCCAGTGCAGTCTCAAAATTTTCCCCAGGAGAGTTGAAATATCCTCCCCAGTAGGTTCTGGAAGCTTATCCCCAGTAGATTCTGGAAGCTTATCCCCTGCAGAGTACGAACGCTCTCCCCGGCTTTATTCAAAGATTATTCCTCACCAGAGCTTATAACTGGGTTATCCTCGGCTAATTACCACGGAAAGATCGTCCTCGGTGAAGTTCTTCCTATCCCCAGCGGAGTCCATCAAATTCCCCAGCATAACTTATCAACGGAGTCCCCAGCGGAGTTATCATCAAAACCTCAGCGAAGTATCTCTTCCCACAGAGTATTCCCCGCAGAGTAATCTCTCCAACAAGTTTATCCCCCAACGGAGTCATCTTATCCTACCGGTTTATTCTTGCAACCATCATCCCCAGCGGAAACGAAGAACTCTACTCTTCAACGTCAGCCCAGGAGTTAATTTCCCGGCACTCGTCATGGATTTATTTTCCTAGACGAAAATACATTCATAGACATTTCACATTTCATACATAATGCATGCATATCAAACGATCTCATTTATCTTGAGAACATCATGACATCATGCATTTCATACATCATGACATTGCATATAACTGATGTTTTGCCTTTTCAGGAAAAAGGTCAGCCCAAAGATGATTACCATCAACCTGTTGAAATTCCAGATTCGATTCCTGTATCTAGCCAGGGGATATCTGTGAGTAGATTCGATTCCTGTATCCATCCAGGGCATATCTGTATGAAGAGTTTGAAGATTCGATACCTGTATCCAGCCAAGGCATATCTGTAGATGACTAATTCCAAATTCGATTCCTGTATCTAGCCAGGGCATATCTGAAGAGTTTGAAGATTCGATACCTGTATCCAGCCAGGGCATATCTGTAGATGACTAATTCCAGATTCGATTCCTGTATCTAGCCAGGGCATATCTGAAGAGTTTGAAGATTCGATACCTGTATCCAGCCAGGGCATATCTGTAGATGACTAATTCCAGATTCGATACCTGTATCTAGCCAGGGCATATCTGGGAGTAACTGATTGTAGATTCGACACCTGTATCTAGCCAGGGCATGTCTGCATGAAGAGTTTAGAGATTCGATTCCTGTATCCAGCCAGGGCATATCTGTAGACGACCAATTCCAGATTCGATACCTGTATCTAGCCAGGGCATATCTGTGAGTAATTGATTGTAGATTCGATACCTGTATCCAGCCAGAGCATGTCTGCATGAAGAGTTTGGAGATTCGATTCCCGTATCCAGCCAGGGCATATCTGTAGATGACCAATTCCAGATTCGATTCCTGTATCCAGCCAGGGCATATCTGTAGACGAAGAATTCCAGATTCGATTCCTGTATCTAGCCAGGGCATATCTGTGAGTGACTGATTGTAGATTCGATACCTGTATCCAGCCAGGGCATGTCTGCATGAAGAGTTTAGAGATTCGATTCCTGTATCCAGCCAGGGCATATCTGTAGACGAGCAGTTCCAGATTCGATACCTGTATCCAGCCAGGGCATGTCTGCATGAAGAGTTTAGAGATTCGATTCCTGTATCCAGCCAGGGCATATTTGTAGACGACCAATTCCAGATTCGATTCCTGTATCTAGCCAGGGCATATCTGTGAGTAACTGATTGTAGATTCGATTCCTGTATCTAGCCAGGGCCTATCTGTGAGTAACTGATTATAGATTCGATTCCTGTATCCAGCCAGGGTATGTCTGCAGGAAGAGTTTAGAGATTCGACTCCTGTATCCAGCCAGGGCATATCTGTAGACGATTAATTCCAGATTCGATTCCTGTATCCGGCCAGGGCATATCTATGAGCGATTGATTGTAGATTCGATACCTGTATCTAGCCAGGGCATATCTGCATGATGAGTTTAAAGTTCCAGATTCGATACATGTATCTAGCCAGGGCATATCTGTGAGCAATTTATTGTAGATTCGACACCTGTATCTAGCCAGGGCATATCTGCATGAAGAGTTTGAAGATCAACCTTGTAACAGGCCAGGAAACCATCTTCCTTTCTCAAAGTACGCAAGTTCTCGCTAAGGAATCTCTTACGCGATCGACACCTTCCGATGGCATCTATAAGCCCATCTCCACAACTATCCATCACATTTCCAAATGGCATCTATAAGCCCATTCCCGACAAGGTTCTGTCACATCTCCAGATGGCATCTATAAGCCCATCCTCCTATCCACCACCTTTCCAAATGGCATCTGTAAGCCCATTCCCGCCATCACGTTGCTGATACTCCACTATGCGAGTGCAAATTTCTGGGCACTCTAGTGTTCAATCATCTTCCACCTTCGGATCACGAAAGGCACACAAGCCAATCTACATCCTCAGGTCTAAGAAGATTGAACAGGAGCAACTGTTGTACCCCAAAATTTGCCCTCCCATATTCTTCAAAGTTTTGACAAGCATCATCTCAATTTGCTCAAGTCTACTCAAGGGTTGCACAGTTCAAACACCCTCATAAGCCAGTCAAATTAGGGTTTTGGTTCTTACAAGGGAGTTGAGGTTTTCAAGGGCTCAATCAAGTCACATATGCCTATACACATTGTCAAGCATCCCCATGCGAAGTTGCAAGACTCACAGGATCAAGTTGCACAGTCAAAAGCCCCAATTGCTTCACAATCAACTGCAGGGGCAAAATGGTCATTTGGCAGTCAAAAGTCAAAATTTTTGGTCAACATCTTATTTTGAAGCCCCAATCATCATTTGATCAAGTCTTGATCATGATTCCACAAGAATGGCTCAAAAATCATCAAGATGCAAAAGTTTCCATTTTTGGACAGTTGAAAAGTCAACTATAACTTGACCAAGGCATAACTTTTTCATGGTTCATCAGAAAAATCCCATCCAATGCTCATTTTGAAGGGGATGACATTTCCTAAAACTCATCTTCACATTCCAAGTCCAAGAAATACTCTCACAAAAAGCTATCAATTTCAACATTATAGGTCATTTTCAAAAGTCAACAAAAAGGCATTTTAAGTCAAAGACCATAACTTAAGATTGGTAAATAAAAATAACTTGGGACCAAAGGCATTGGTTAGAGGACTTCAAGACCTTTCCAAAATGTCCAAGAACATGTTCATATGATCAAAATTGAGCAAGATATGCATTGGAGAAGTTGGGAAATTTTTGTGGAATGGCAAAAGTCAACTATCCTTAAAACTTCAATTTTTGACAAAGGGGCCCACTTTCTTCCACTTGATTCAGCCTTGTCATGCCATACACGTGTACCATGATTAATTTCAAGATTAAACATTAATTTTTCTATTTTATTTTATTTTTTATTGATTTAATTCATTTTAAATCCATAAAATTCAAATAAAATCACAAAAATTAATTTAATAACATCTTTTGATTTGAATGGCTTTTATGTGTCATGAGCAAGTTACCAAATTCGTGCCAAGCCATTTTGAGCACAAAATCATGGTTTTGCCTCAAACTTGGAATGTTCTTTAATGGTGATAAACCAAAATCCAAAAACTTAATTTCAATAGATCATTGGCTCCTAATGTGACCTAATTTCATTCACATGTACATATGCAAGCCTTCCCAACCTCATTCACGACCTGAACACTGCACAAACGGCCAAACCAATTCCAAAAAAAAACTAAAGAAAGTTTGAAACTGAATTCCACCTTAGAAGCCCTTTCAAGGAGATTTAAGGATTCAGACCTATTGCTGGAAGCTTCAGGAGTGATTTGGGATCAAAACCACTTGCTAGAACTCAAGGAATTGTCCACTTCAGTCACACGGTTTGCCTAATTTTTCTAGAATCAAAACTCATAATTCTTGCATATTTAACATGATATAATTGTTGCTTTACATTGCTATGACCTTGCTGAAGCTGATGATATAGGTTAATTGCATTATGGTGCCCTGGAATCGAAACCACCATTGATGGAATCTAGTTTTTCAAAGCTTCCAATTTGGGGGTTTACAACATAGGTAAAATTAGGACTAATGGCGCCTATGGTTGAATTCGTCAAGGCCAGACGAATTCAACCCAACCCTCGCGAACAATTTCTGATCATCAGGTGGCTAATCGCTATTATTGGCAGTTCCATGTTGTGGGGGTTAAAAACCCCCACTAATTGTTTTGTTTTTTACAGGAAAAAAGAGGAAGACGAAGTACGTGGAAGCATCTGACTGGCCTATTCAAATAACGCGCGTTTATTTGTTTTGTTTTCAGGGCATTATTTGGTTCATTAATATATTATTTGTTTATTCTCATTGTTTCAATTAAACAAGACAGCTCAACTGGCCAAGGCGCATGTGCATAGTCCCTTGGGACCTGGGTTCGAATCCCAGGTCCCCCATAATTTCCATGTTATTTTGCTTTACATGTTCACTTGCAGATTCTCAAAAGCAGGACCACCATGCATGTCCAGATCCCAGGCGCCAAGTGGCCAGTCCCACAGATCTAAAGGCCAAAAGATGAGGAGTACCATGTTCTTCAGTCAAAGCACATGCAGGCAATTCCAAAGTCAAAGCAGGCCTGATCATTATTGGGCCAATTTGTTTCTTTAAACCTCCACATTGGGCCTTCAACACCCCCATTGGTTTCTATTTCTTTTTCTATTTTCCTTTTCTTTTTATTTTCTTTAATTATTATTATTAATATTAGTATTATTTAATTAATTAACAAACTAACATTTTTTTCCATAAAATTCAGAAAACCAAAAAAAAACTAATATTATTATTATTTATTAATTTTATGTTATTTTTGTAAATAAATTCTAACATTAATTAACTTAGTTGTTTAATTAGGTTTAATTTTAATCCTTTCACAATAAAACCAAAAAACAAACATTTTCATTATTTATTAACCTTTTTTGTAAATAAATGTAAATTAAATTAAATTAGTTTAATTAGTTAACTTTAATACTTTTTTTACAATAAATAAAAACAAATTTAGAATTAGGCTTTTCTTTTGACATTTTTAATTCTTTTTTATTTTATTTCATTAAACATAAAAAACACAAAACATTTTTCTTTAATTAAATAATTAATTAGTTAATTAGGTTTAATGTTTAATTTAATTCTAAAAAAGGGTCAAAACCCTTGAGACGTTCCCGATTCAATCTTCTTTCGCGCTTTAATTTCTTTTGACTATATTTATGTATCTGTACAGAGTATGTAATAGTTAATTAGGATTTTATCGCCTTATTTAAATTCTCGCACTTTATTTTCAAAACGGGTTTTTTCTTTTGGCGATGTATAGACCCGCGCCTTGTAATAGCTAGATTTACATTTCCGCAATTTATTTTCCGCACTCCTAACTGTTAATATGCCTGCAAGAATGTATGAATAATAAAATCAATCTGTAGCTCACAAATAACATGCAAAGACAACATAAACTGAAATTGAACACACAAGCACATGCCACTCCTAGGGTACGCCTCACCGGTTGCCTCGAACGTGGTCATCAAGTATAGGGTGTCTTAGAGGTCGCCCTTTTGTCTAAAGATCCAGTTGCCTCGAAACGGTTGCCTCAGATACCAAGGATCTAGGACATTAGGGTTACTTCTAAGGTGTCCTACCATTGCTTCGGTGACCACACATGTCCCTTAATCGAATTGACCCGAATAACTCCAACGATGGTGCTACCTACCTCTCAATGGTGGGATAGCACTATCTAAAGGACTCTTACACAGCCCAATTCCTTAGAGTAGGTAGATTTCTCTTAAGTACTTGCTCTTTTCAAAAACAAACAAAAACAACTTTTCACACTCACACTTTCTAAAAGTTTTCAAACAAATTTTTCATACACTCTTGAGGACAGATACAAGAGTTACTTAGAAACTTTTCAAACAAAACTTTTTCAAAACCCACACACACTTGAAAAGCAAACATCTTTTGAAAACATAAGAGCAAGTACCTAAGATCCCGTGGATAACCACGGATAGAAAGGGTGCTAACACCTTACCTTTCTATAAATCTACCTCCCGAACCGAGAAACATTCTCAAATAAGGAATTTTGTTGTGCTTTTGTCCTTTCCATGTTGGAGAACATAAAAGACGGTGGCGACTCTTGCTTACCGCGACATTTCGCGAAACCAGCTTAAAAAACAGTCAGTTCTATTTCCACCGATCACACACACTTACACCCTTAGGGTGATTCTACTTGTTGCCTATCGGAAAATAGTCATGTCCCTTGAGCATGGGAGTTTTAGCAAAGACCCTCGATAAAAGATCGTAGTCCCTCGATGACCCTTGATGTTGCCTTCGATAAACGATCTAGTCCCTAAAACGACATTGCTAAAACGTCCCATATGTTGCCTTCTATGAATATATAAACGTCCCAACGCCCGTCCCGTCACATCCAACGATGAGGCTTCTTACCAAATCAATGGTAAGATAGCCACATCTAAAGGAGGAGGAAAAGCACATTTAAGACCTTTAGAGTAGGTAGATTCGCTCCTAGTTACTCGTTTGCTCACAACAAAAACATTTTTATACACCCACACTCTCATCTTTGAACTATTTTCGAAACAAACACTTTATATGCGTTCTTATAGAAACGATAATCGTTACAAAGTTACATTTTCAAAATACTTTCAAAAACACATCTCACAAACACACCTTTGAACTATTTTCGAAACAAACACTTTATAGGCGTTCTTATAGAAACGAGAACCACTACGAAGTTCCATTTTCAAAAATACTTTCAAAACACACACCACAAGCACATTCAAACAAAAGCAAGTGATCTAGCAAGTAACTAAGAGCCCATGAAAAACCATGGATGAAAATGGTGCTAATACCTTCCCTTTTTATAATCTACCCCCGAACTCAAAAACATCTCTAAAAGTCTTTCCTATGCTTTTTCACCTTTCCTTTTGGATAAAAGAAAAGTCGGTGGCGACTCTTGCTAACCGCAACATTTGCGATAAAACGCAAAACCTTCAAGTCATTTCTCCCACCGTATCACACTATCATGATATGATGCATGGTAGGGGATGCAATGTTTTCAAGGACTTTTAAGATTTAAATTTGCTTAGACAAAGAGGGAACAAACATTAATTGCATTAATAAGTTCAAATGGTTACAAAATACATCTTGGGCTTACAATGGAAGAAACAAAGATGATACAAAATAAATTCCTAAAACAAAAAGGACTCAAGCTTCCCAGGAGCACATCCTCTTCGGTGCAATGTAGGCATTCAAACTCCGCTCTTGATGAAGTTGTCTTGTGAGCTCCAAAACCTTCTTCTCGCTTACATATAACTGGGTTTCAAAGGTGTTTCGCACCCCTTTGAGTTGAATCTATGATCTTTGCAATTCCTTGAGAGTAGTCAGCATGTCAGGATAAATAGTAGTGTAAGGGACATCTCCCTCGGTAATAGGCTCCATGATGATAGGTAGGATGGAGGGGTAAGGCATCACGATACTTTGAGCACGAGCTCGTACCCACTTCAGGTAAGGCTCCAAAGGGATGGAGTTCTTATGCCCCAATGTCTTGCTATCAACTTTGTTCACCATGCCCCAAGCTCGTACAAATCTTTGACGATAACCTTGGACATCATTCTCATAGTCAAATGCAATTCCTTGGACAAGTGCATCATGAGGACCATCCCTCCTAGCATACCCAAATTATCGAAAAGACAAACAAGGATTATAAGTGATACCTTCCCTAATGCCAAGGAGAGGGACATTAGGGAATTTCCCACAGCGATCAATAATGATAACATACTCCAAAGATCGAGAACACCAATGAATATCCAAGTGTGTAAGTGACATCAACCTATTAGACCATCTCATGCCTTGCTCATTCTTTAAAACAGATCGGGGTAGGTGCGAAATAAACCACGTAGCCAACAAAGGAGTGCAACACATAAGAGTTCCTCTTCTCTTCATGGTGCAAGATTGAAGAGAGTGAAAAATGTCTCCAAGCAAGGTAGGCACTGGGTTACAAGATAGAAAAACTTTGACCACATTCACATCTATGAGTTGGTCTGGGTTAGGAAACATTACCATCCTATAGATTAGAAGGGCCAGAACCTATTCAAAAGCTAGCAAATCCAGAGCATCCAAAAAGAGTTGAGCCTTCTCAAACAGAAACTTGGCTAGAAAACCCTTAACACCACTTCTTGTTTCCCTATTTGCCATAACGTCGGACCGTTACAAATGTAAAGCTAAAGCAATCTCCTCAGGTCTTAGGTCTTTCTCAATACTGGTGAAGGGTAATTGATCAAGAATAGGTACTCCCAAAAGTTAAGAAAATTCCTCTATGGTGGGTCCTAATTGGTAATCAGGAAATGTAAGGCAATAGTGTAAAGGGTCAAAGAAATGAAATAGAACTTTCATCATGTCTTCATCAAAGCTTGAGGTAACCAGATTGAGAAGTCGACCATGTATCTTGGTGTACGGAGAATTCTCGGGAACCCTTGTCACTAACTCTTTGAGTTGAGGAGGCATTCTTACAAGGTTGATTTGGATAGTATTCTTGCGAGTGGAAGTCATGTCCTACAAAAAAAAACAAAGATAAATCTCTAGGTCCTTGAAATGGTTAGTGCAAAATGCCATGGTATGATGTTATGTATAAGTAAACATATACAAGCAAAGCAAACAAATCCTTAGGTTTAGGCTTGCATGAGGTTCATAGGTAAGTACCCTCTTGAAGGTTAGTTGGTTCAACCTGTCCTAAAAAGTAACCGGGTTCTAGGGAATCTCAATATCATTGATCTTTCTTCATCGGGCAATGTTTCAGCGCAAGCTTCTTTATTGGCGACCAAAATATCCTAAAAGTCAGATCTCAATGAGCGTAGCATCGAGTATCAATGAACTTCATACTGCACCAAAGCCGGCTATCTCACTACTTCATAATGGCCAAGTTGTTCAATTAAAGGTTCTATGGTCAGTTAGTGCATTATGGCACTACACAGCGGTCCCGTATTCTCTTTGACTAGACTCAAGAGCTACCGGTACCAACAAATGTGTCACATTAACATAGACATCGCTTCAACCATGTCGATATACCCTACACAGTCTCCACGATCTATTTCTACTTACCTAATAATGTTCCCTGATCCGAGTAGAGGATCAATACAAACCCAAATAAGGGCCCATAAATGTAAATCAAACAAATCAAACAAGTAAAGCATTTTAAAGGTGATCTAGCTCTAAGGTAACCCTACTTTTAAGTATCACTCCCCAGCAGAGTCGCCAATTTTGCGTTTTATCATAATTGTTGCGGATAACAAGAGTCACCACCGACTTTTCTTTTATCCAATAAAGGAAAGGGTAAAAAGAATGAGAAATACCTTTTGAGATATTTTCTTGAGTTCGGGGGGTAGGTTATGAAAAGGGAAGGTGTTAGCACCCTTTTCATCCGTAGTTATCTACAGGCTCTTAGTTGATAGCTCACTTTGAAAATTCTTTGTTTGAAATGTGTTTGTGATTATTTTTGAATGTATTTTTGAAAATTGCCATCGTTTAGGCGAACTTTATAATTATTATCGTCTCTATAAGAATGTATACAAAGTGTTGACTTTTGAAAATATTTCATTTTTGAAAGTGTTGGTGTGTTTGAAATATGTTGTTTTGAAAATGTTGTGAGCAAGCAACTATGAACTTTCTACCTACTCAAAAGGTCTTTGTTCTTTTCCTCCTCCTTTAGATGTTGCTATCTTACCATTTATTGGTAAGAAGCCCCATTATTGGATGTGAAGGGACATGCACGGGTCAATCGTACAATCATAGAAAGTAACTTGTAAGATGCTTTAGCAATTTTTCGTAGGGATTAAGATCGTTTTACCGAAGGCAACGTCGAAGGGTCATCGAGGGACTGCGATCTTTTCATTCGAGGGTCTTTGCTAAAGCGTCCCACATTCGAGGGACATGACTATTTTTTTGAGGCAACAAGCGAGTTTACCCTAGAGGTGCGCGTGTGTGAAGTGTGTTTGATTGCATGCATTTTTGACTTTGAGATTAGGGTTTTCTAACGGTTGAATTTATCTTACCATACACACCCTAATTACTAACAATTATATTAAAGCGATAAATTATGGAAATTAAAATCCTAACTATTACATCACTTGGGGGATAGGGGTACAATTTACAAATGGGGATGAAGCATAGGCCTAATTAAATTATTACAACCATATCAATGAAAAATATAAAAGGAAAATAGTGTACAAAGAAAGTAAAACAAACTTTATGTATAGACACATACCATCATGCATCAACACATGCCACTTCCTGTTCCTGAAAAATCCAAATCTACTCAGTATGAGTCGATGCATAATGGGATGTGTCGACTCATTCCACTTCCTGTTTCTGAAAAATCCAAATCAACTCAGTATGAGTCGATGCATAATGGGATGTGTCGACTCATTTCTTGTTTGTGTCGACACATTCGTGTTTTGTGTCGACTCATGCACTTTTTGTCTCTCTGTATTATGTCTGGAAAATAGTATGCATCGATGCATAAGGTCTTGTGTCAACTCATACCCTGTTCTGCAACTGATATGAGTCGAATCATGTGAGTATGTATCGACTCATGTTGTAGTTTTTTGTCTTAAACATTGTTCTATTATGTGTACAGGTCAGTTCTCAACATAGTATTGACAAAAATGAAAAGCAAGTAAATGGTTAGCTTCAAAAGGCAATTATTACTACATTTATCTTCAACAATGAATCACTAATGATGTTTGAAATGAAGAGTTCAAAGTTAAGAAGACTCACCTTGAGACTGCAATTTGTTTTGAATATGAACCTCTTTCAAAATGCTGTGGTGGCTTCAGTGAACCTCTAGAGAGCTGCTCCAGTCCTTCCTCTGTATTGGAAGCTACTAAACCATTCCAACCCAGTCAAGTTGTATAATACTATTTTTTTTTATATTTCGAAGGTGTTGTACCCCAAAATTTACCCTCTTTATTTCGACCTTTTTGGCTTACATTTCATTATTACATACATGCATATCATTGGTTTTATGGTTATGGAATCAAGGTATATTTAGCAAGCTTCTTCAGCTTACAAGTGACGTTTATTTCGTCAATGGATATTCTCAGAGTATTTTTTATACTAAAGATCGGTTTGCCGTTTCGCAACGATTCGGGGTTCAAAGATTCACGAGTCCAACAGGGCGCGTCATATTCAGGTGTTCTTTCGCCAAGATATCCCTGATAACATATTCTCAAATTCAGGTTTGGCTCAAGAGCCAATTCTTTAAAGAAAGTCTCCGAATGTGCGATTTTTCTCGAAGAAATATGGTGAAAAAGTATGCTGAAAGTGCAGTTTTTACAATAAAAAATTCATAACTTGAATATCGTGGCTCGTTTTGAACCCGTTCCGGTGGCCAAAATTCCGCCTTGACGTCATCTATATTTTCATCTCTCATGGCTGGAAGCCAATTTCGATAAGAAGGTCTTCAAATATACGGATTTATCAAGTATTATCGTACAAAAAAATTGTGACAGAAGTTTATTTGCGTCATGTTCAGAAAATCATAACTTGGTCGATTTTAATTTTATCGAGCTGGTTTCGGTGCCAAAATTTCAATAATTGAGTTGACTACATTTTCACAAGAGGTATCGAGTTCGAATGGTATCCAAAAGGCCTTCGTTTTTTTCCCAGAGTGCATGTGATACGCCGAAAATCCTGAATGCTGAATATTATTTTATCTGGGTCGATACTTCAAAAATTCATAACTCATTCAATTTTTATCAGATCAGCCCCATCTTTTTACACAAGGTCACTGACTCAAAGATCTACAACTTTGTTTCCAAGGTCGAGACAGAGTTCTTCTCTGATCAATACCAGTTTTTTATTGAAGAACGTGTCAGAGTTTGTTCTCGACGTCGGCTACATTTTGTTTTCATATTTCAACTTCAAAAATTGCACTTAAGTCCCTGCGATTTAACCTGGAATATGACTGACTCAAGTGAATAAAAATCAGCACTATTGCTTGTGGTTATTGGAGGCCCAATTGCACATTCAAAGCCCATATCTTTGCTCTAATTTCCATTATATAATCTCATTCTTTTCATACAAACAGGACACGAAAAAAAACCTTTGCCACAACCCTGTCAAAATATCAAATTCTTTCAAGAACTCTAAAAATCTTAAAATCCTTGTTACAAACCCCTATCTCACTACAAACAATCAATCCTTGTTACAAACCTCCACCTCACTACTTCTTCAGTAAGGGTAAGGCTGGTTTGATCTTCATGATCAAAAAGGTGTAGAAGCATTCATACATGCCATATAGATTTTAATATTACAAAATGTCATATATTTATTTTCTTTGTATTTTATGGTATACTATTTTGTTTAATGTGTCTATGAGATTCAACACTACAAGTTTTACCATTATGGTCCCATGCATGGTTATTACAAAACGCTGATGCTAAAACAGAACAACCACCAATGCATGACTCATGGTAAGGCAGACATCCTGAGGAGGTTAAGGATATAAGTTCAACACCCACCCCTATTGGTTTTGATTTTCTTCCTTTTTATTTATCCTTTTACCTACCTTCATTCTTTTTGTTTAAAATATTTTTCATAAAACTTATCATTTTTCACAAATTTTTGATTTTTCATAATAAACTCGAATAATTAATTTTAGATTTTTTAAATTTAATTTTAGGTTTTAAATTAATTTTTGGTTCAACACCCACTCCAAACATTTGTATTATTTATATTTTCTAACCCTATTTTTCATTGATGTTTCTTCCCCTATCTATTTTTTGGCAAACTTAATTCTTTTTTGTTAATCATTACACATAAACTATTTTTTTAAAAACCTTTTTTTAATTAAAATTAATTAGGTTTTAGGTTTTTTTAATTAACCCTTTTTTTCTTCAAAATGAGCCTTTTTTAAATTAAAATTAATTAGGTTTTTTTCAATTAACCTTTTTCAAAATTAACCTTTTTTTAATTAAAATTAATTAGGTTTTTAGGGTTTTTTATAATTAACCTTTTTTTCTTCAAAATTAACCTTTTTTTTAATTCTAACTAATTAGAATTTAGGTATTTTAATTAACTTTTTTTCAAAATTAACATTTTTTTTATTAATTAAAATTAATTAGGTTTTTTAGGTTTATTTAGTTAATTATCATAAATCATTTTTTTCATAAAAAATCCCCAAAACATGTTCTTTGCTATTTTCATCTTATTTTTATTTTCCTAGATAAAGTGTATAGGACGCGTTCAACTGTAATAGCGTAGCTTTATTTTTCTCGCTTTTTTTAATCATTATCATGTAATTGCTTCTGGGATGTAATAGTTTTAGGATTTCTTTTCCGCACTCTTCACTATTATGTAACTGCCCCAAAGCTCTGTAATAGTCTAGGTTTACATTTCTGTCTTTACCTTCAGCTACTATACTTTATGCAATGCTTAAATTAATAGGATTATATAGAAAGATAAAAATGAACGATAGAAAACTTTAATTTCAAGATAAATAACCAAACTGAATCATTTGCACACTTGCACCTCTAGGGTAACCTCACTTGTTGCCTTCGGAAATTGTCATGTCCCTCGAATGTAGGGATATCTTAGAAAAGACCCTCAGTCTAAAAGTCATCATAAAGATCATAGTACCTTAACGTCCCTCGAGTTTCCTACGAGAAATGATCTTGTCCCTCGATGTTGCCTATATGATGACAGTCCCTTCGAACTACTAAGGTATCCCTATATGTTGCCTTCTATGACCATAACGATAACCCGCACTTGTCCCTCACATATCCAATGATAGGGCTACCTACTCACTAATAGTATGATAGCGCTGTCTAAAGGATAGGGAGAAAAGAACGACCTTTTCGAGTATAAGTAGATAAGTTCTTAGATGCTTGCTCAAAACAACTTTTTGCACCTACACAAAAAACATTTCAAAACACTTTCAAAAACATTCGCCTTGTCAACACTCTTGAGGACTGATACAAGAGTTATCACAAAGAGAATCGCCGCACTAAGGCATTTTCAGAACACACAAAGCACACGCAATTTTCAAAACATGAGCTAGCATCTAAGAGCCCGTAGATAACTACAGATGTAAAGGGTGTAACACCTTCCCTTTCCATAATCTACCCCTTACTCAGAAACTCGAAAAAGGTCTTTTTCTGTTCTTTTCACCCTTTCCTTTATTGGATAAAAGAAAAGTCTATGGCGACTCTTGCTTACCGCGACATTTGCAAACAAAAAACGCAAACCAATATTAACAGTCGGTTCTGCCACCGTATCACAGAAGGTGATAATAATGGAACTACATAAGCTGTTCTTGTATTTAAACAACCTCTATATGATGTGAAGTGCTTGGATGGTTGGTTTATAGGAAAAGATTGCAAGGTGGAACAATGGGTTGAGGATTTTTTTGTTTTGTGAATGAAGATAGAGCAGAGTCTTTTGAATGAACAAAGGTTACAAAGACTTCTGTTTTTTCTCTAAAAATCCTCCAAATCCTCTAAAAGTCCCCCCTTGTGTATTGTGAAAACAGTCTATATATAGATGAAGTTGGCTGAAATTTGAGAGGGAAACATATGAGTTTTTGAAATTTTTGGGTATACTGTCTCATTGCTTTTTAGATGCAGCTCTTATATGCAAATTTGGTGCAAACACGGGACTGATATGATGCAGATTTTTTCAGGGCAGCATTGCAGGTTTTGGAGCAGATTATGATAGTGTTTAGAGGCAGCATAGCAGGACTATTTTTGTACATGACATCAGACTGTCTTTTAACAAGGTTTTGGGTTGTTATATGGACATTACAACAGGCTTGGACTTGGAAGCATATAAGACTTTAGGGCTTTTCTGGACAACAACATTTGTAACGTGATACAAGTCTGGTTTGTGGACAACATAATGGCAAGGTTTGAAGATTGAGTCAAAGGGAAAGGTTTAAACAAGACAAGGCTTAGAATTTGTAACTTGAATTTTTTTTTTAACTTTAGAAATGCAGCCTTGTTATTTACTTGAAAGCTTATAATAATTTGAATGGTCTTGAATTGTGGTGAAAAAATATCATGAAGAAATGAAATTAACATGTATAGAAAATACTTAGAAATTTTTTCCAAGTCTTGCAAAGTTAGATTTTTGATTTTCTTGATTTTTGATGATCAAATTTCATATTTTGAATGTCTTGATGAAACATGATCTTGGAAACTGAAATTCGACCAAAAAGGCAAAGTTTGACTTTTCAGTGTATAATTGACTTTTCCATCGGTTGACCAAATTTCATCTATCAATCCATTGATCTAGGAAGATGAGTTGAAATATGCGATTAAGTCAAAATGATGTACTTGAACCCTTGAGATCATGTTTCGAACCAATAAGTCATGTACCGGGTCAAAAGTCAAAGATTGGTCACTCTCAGTCAAAACCCTAATTTGGAGTCTCAATGTTTCGAGGATGATTTTGTCTAATCAATTCCTTGAGAATCCTTGAGCATTGGAGATCCTTTGTGAGGGATGCCTTGAAAAAAGAGAGGGCAAATTTTGGGGTATAACATGTGGTTTCATGCACATGATGCAAAATTTGCTGCATAAACTTTATCATACACCTCATTTTCACGCCCTTGATCTCATTTTTTTTGCTTCTTATGGACAGACCACTCACACTTTGCTCATGCTCATCTATTGGCTTTATTTGCCAATTTTGGTAAAGAATTAAAATTGTTCTCTTTCTCTCCCCATGTGCACAAATGACACCTCACTATCACACTTCCCTCCTGACCTCATAAACTCATCAAAACACATTCTAAAATGGAACAAGAGCGCATAAATGCATACACACTTCATTATTTTCATTTTCACCCAACTTGCTCAACAAGTTTATTGAACCATGGTTAAACTTTTTAACCTCACTCCAACTCATTCCTTGTGCTATTTAATCACTCCTCACTCTCTCATTTCAGACACGAGCTCAACATTCATCAAAAAATTAGATCTCACACTTTTCTTTCTTCTTGAAGCTTTTTTTCTTCGACTCTGGGATTTTGTGCAAGCAAGCTATATTCTCTCTCTTTTCCATCAATTTAAAGCTTGAAGAGAAATATTCTTGGGTTTCTAAATATTTGTAGCTATAGGTTTCATGGATTTATTTTCCACTTGAGGTAAGCTCTCTCAACTTCAAATCTCCATCATGCTAGGGTTTTAGAGTTTGTGAATCACGTTTATGCATCTTAGCTGAGCCAAACAATAGGTGTGAGATAAGTTTGTGGTTGTATTTTGCTTGAAATCATGATTTGAAGATTTTGAGTTTTTGACGTTTTCACTTGTACGTGACTTTCCCACTCAAACATCTCTGTGATTTGTGCCTTGATTGTGAAAACTATGGATTCTATTGTGTTCTTCATAGTTTTTTTTTTAATTTTGCATTTGGTTTCATCTGATTTCATGAAATAATGAGAGAGATATCTTGATCTGAACATGTGAAGAAAATCTGTGTTCATCGAATTTTGCAAATATGCTTGTACCGTGACCTTACTGTTCATATTTCTCCATGATGCATGCTTCATTTGTGAAAATTATTGATTCTATGATGTTCCTTGAAATTTGTAGAACAATTTTGATGTTTATATTTTTTATTTTTGTTGATAAACAAGCAAGTTATGATGCCTTGAATATTGCATGTTGAGCCTGTTCATCGTGTTAGGGTTTTGTCTCCATAACAGAGATGATGTATTGGCGTTTTTTATTGGCTTAGGGATCAAGCTTTTTGCAGTGCTTTTTAACATAATAGGTGTAATAGATCTGTGCATATTTTAAATTTCATTTTATTTCAATTAATTTTCTCAATTTTATTTTAATATTTTTACCAACACAAAAATTATGAAAAATAAAATATTCTAAGTCTCTTTTTGAACCTATTTTGTGAAAATAATTTTTATTTGGTCATTTTTTATTTTTGTGGTCAATCAATTAATTCATATGATTAAATGAGTGTTTTATTCACTAGTTTAACGTTTGAATTTTATTTTAAAATTTTAATTAACCTAAAAAAATTCACAAAAATATATTTGAGAATCCTTACTGTCTTAACTAATTTTGCGTAGTTAAAAACCAAATTTATAAATAATTTTTCTTTGATTTTGTAAATTGTTGAAGTTTAACGTCCATTTTTATGGTTTTCTTTGCTTAGGTCTAGAGATTAAATTAATTCTCTCATCTCCATCACTTTTAAATTTCATAATAAATTTGTTCATGATTTCTGGATGCCTTAGTATTGTCAAAATGAATTTTAAGGAATTTTATCCTTTTATCTTCTAATTTTCACAAGATAATTTGTTAAGCTTGTCTAAATTGGTGGTTTTGCCCACTAGTCTTGGTGTTTACACTTCAAATTCACCCTTTCTCTTCAATCCAAGAATCATAACCTTTGTTTCTGACTTCTAGAAGTCCTTATGATGTTAGAACTAATTTGGTTTGAATTTATAAGTCTTCTTTCTAATTTTTATTAAATTTTGAAGTGAACATCTCCCTTTGACCTATTGTAATTGAGTCAAGGTTTATTTTGAAGCTTATGGACATAATTTAAGGCTAATATTTGGGTATGTTATGATTATTTGAGTGCTACATTGATACATAAACTTATTTTCATTTATTTTAAAGGGTAATTTGACCATTTGGGTTTTTACTTTGAGCATAAAGTTTATGTGGTTTGCAAAACCCTAATTTGTGATTCTTTTAGTCTTTTGAGCCAATTCTTGCTATGATTATGAATTCATTAAGGTTTAGAGATATGATAAACTCAATGGTAGTCTTAAAAATGATCAAGTTTCATTTGATCTCTCTTTTAATCATTTCTCATTTCATTTTGAACTAGATCCTTTCTTATGCTTCTTTGTTGATTATGTGAGATATAGTGAATTCACTTGTGCAACGTATAAGGAATCAAACTTCCTTCTCTTTACCCTATTATCATAACTTTCTTAGTATCTTAATTCAAATCCTTTGAACCATTTAAGCATCCTAATTTATGTTTGTTTATGCGCCTAAATTCACCAAATGTGACCAAGGTTAGGAGTTTGTTTTGATGCATTCCTTTGTCAAATACCTTTGGTCCATAATGAATGAAACTTTATGTCTTTTCTACTGACCTATAAGTTCATCATGCCTTTAAGGCATATCTCCCATGATTCTATGACTTGCATTCCATTACAAGTCCATCTTAATGACAATTGGGAGCAATATTTCTCTTTCCAACCTTGTTTTCATTTCTTCTTTGATTGGTGATGTCTCAAAGGCATATGATCCACCTTTGTCACTTTATGTGTGACTTTATTATTAAGTAATTATGTATTTAATCTCATGTTCATGGACAATGCTAAGACTACTTGATGCATTTCTTTTGTTGTTTGTTTTGTTTGTTTATCATTCATTAATGAGATTTTGACTTGGTATTTTCCTTGAGCATTTCAAATTGATGTTTCTAGATCCATTAATGATAGATTGTGCTTGTGTTAGCTTCTTAATTATAAAGTTCTAAGAGTTCTTGTGCCTTTCTCCTTTGATTCCTTGATTGACATTCCATTATCAATTCATCATGATGACAAGTAGGAGCCACATTCTCTAGTTTTGACCTAGTTTTGTTTGATGATTAATGAATCCATTAGAGGAACACGGTCCAATATCTCATGCTTTAGTTTAAGTATTAAATTCCCTTACCCTTTAAAATTCTCCATGCTTCCTTGACCCTTGGTTAAGGACTTACTTACTAACTAACATGGTGATATATTAGAAGCTACATTTGCTTCCTTACTTGTGTTTTGAGCATGATTATTTAGTGATTGCTTCATGAGATTTTGTGCCATGTCTCTTTAATGTATCTTGATGTTGGCTACTTCCCATAACCTCTAATAACATTGATTTTGATCTATTTAGATCACAATGCCTGTGTGCATATATGGATTATACTTTGCCAATTTGTCATGACATTCTAGTATATTATTTTGCTGATATTTCTTGAGGATTTAAGTTCATGATGGATACATTATTAGGGATTAACCATTATCCTATGACATATAAGGTATCATTTAACCTTCACTTGATCTTCATCGATATTGTTTGATTTAAGACAAGTACCATCCACTTTAGATGATGTTATTCATCAATTAGGAGACTTTGTTTATGCATGGAGTTTCATCTTCTTCTTTGTTTCTCTTTAACCTCATCTTGAGTTTAACTTATTATACAAGTCGCACATTCTATAAATCTTTAATTATGCTTTCATAATTTGATCTTTACTTTAAATTTGAAAATACTTGTTTGTCTCCTTTGGCCACTTTCCTTGTGTGTTTTGTGTGCAACTTTCTCTCTTTGCTTGTGATACTAAAATTTATGATATTAGAGTTCACTTACCTTTCCTCTAATCATGTTTCCTCTTTATCTATCCCTTTCTTATGCTTCACTTACCTTTAGGAGCATATTAGGGTGTGGTATTGACCATTTCTTGCATTAACCTTTGTTTGTGCTTTAGTAGTGATTCCTTAGGGATGTTTATAGGTCAATGGCGTGTGTTAACCTTAAGTGTTTGCTTATGACTTCACTCTTACTTGACACATAATTCCATGCTCAATTAATCACACACTTGTTTCCACTTTACATCACAATTTTGGTTGATGCTAGTTTGTGTACTTTGGTGTTTGAACCATGTTTTTGATGACTAATTGAACTTATTATTGACCATGATAATTGTGATAAGTTCATAACATGTCTATGTTTACCTCTTCTTATTCTGCACATTACCACTTATTTTCCAATTGGTTTGCTTGTTAGCAATGCATGAAGACTTATGTCCATTTAGGGCTGATTGTGATCCTTTCCTTGCATGCCTTTGATGTGAATATTTCTAAAGTATATTTATGTGATAAGGATTAGTTTCTCATGAGTTCAATTCTGAATTTTACACTCACTTAACCCTTTAACTTCACCTCACTTCCTTATAACATGATATGTTAGGTACTTGGCTCCTAAGTCTTCACTAGCTAGTGTATTTGCCTAATTGTTCTTTTTTATGGTTACTACATCTATACCCTTGTATCATGACCCTTAGGAATGTCTCCATATATTATTTATGTCCTCTTTATTCAACGTCATTGCCTATCCATGGTTTTCCCCTTACTTGAGACACAAGTCTTATCTTGTCACTTACCTACACTTCATCTCTTTCTACTATGTCTACTTGTTTGTTTTAGGTGATGTTTGTAAACATGTAATATCTTGGTAATAATTTGTTATGTCTTGAAGCATGTTTAGACTTAGGTATCCACCTCTTGTCTCCCATTTTGATTGATGATTTTGATATCTGTTGAAGTTTTGCCTTCTAAATGCACTCTTACACTTCTACTTGCCTATTTAGGTAATTTCCTTTACTTCTTGACCCATGTTTCTATGCTTAGGATAGTATAAGGTTTATAACATGTTAGGACTAGAACTAACATCCTACTTTGATGTGCTTTTATGCCATGCTCCTTTGATTTTTATCATTACTCTCTTACTTTTCTTATTTACTTCTTCAAGTTTGTTTGTGAGATCTCCATCTCTTTTATCACACTAACTTATGTGTTTAGTAATGTTTTATCATCCTTATCTTTTATTGAGACTTGATGTTTTGTCATCTTATTACATGTATGCTTTATGTTTTACCATTTATCCCTCCTCATCTTTTATTTTGATGTGTTACCCTCATTATTCTTCTTTTGATACTTGATGTGCTATCATCGTTGTTTAATGTTTTATAATCTCTTCTCCTAATTGTTTGCTTGTTTAGGTATCCACCTATATGTTTGCTTACTTGATGTATTGTCATCTCTTCTCCTATTTTCTTGCTTGCTTAGGTATCCACCCTTTTGCATGTATACTTGATTGATGCGTTGCCACCTCTCTTCCTTCTTGATTGCTTATTTAGGCATCCACCAATATACATGATTATTTGTGTGTTACTTGCTTGTCTAACTGGGTATGCTTTAAGCATATTGTCTAAGGGATTAATTGTGATGTTAACTTGTTTTATCTCTTATCTAAGTGTATGATTGTTTGTTTGTTTCTTCTTCTTCTTCTTCTTCTTCTTCTTCTTCTCTTTTGTGAGATTGCCATGTTCCCTATATGATCTTTATTTCATTCTTCTCTAAGTTTGAACTAAATAGACCTTAGGTTAGGAATCCATGCATGATAACATTAGGTAGATCTCCCTCTCATCCCAACTTTAGTCCACAAGCATGACAACTTAAAGGATTAAGATCCCCTTTTGTTTAGTCTTTCTCTTTTGCATCCATGTTAAAATTAAAACTTCTTTCTTTAGAAAATGTCAAAATACTTAACAATAAAGATGTGAACCATGTGTCACGAGCCCTAAGCCATTGGTATGAGCATGAGGGGGTCCATTTTTGAACCTTGTGTTTCTTTCAATCATAGTCTTTAATGTGGTTCAAATCACAAATCCTTTTTCAAGGTAAAAACACAAACAAATTCAAACCTGTTTGTCTTCAGACTTTTTCTTTTAAAACATTTTCAAAAAGGACATGCTTCACCGACATCGTTCATATGAAACACACAACAAACTAAAACACCTTTTTAGGTGAACTACGAGTGCGCTGATCCCTTATTGCACGACAGGTGGTACATAGGCACAAAGGTCGCAACTGCGGCGGACACAACTAATAAAAAATTTCTTTTTATATACACTTTGCATGCATTCCCTTAGTATTAAGTTTTAGTTTTTTTTATACACCCTTTTATTAGAACAAACTTGACTAGATCCTGTGGAGTACCACAGACGTGAGGGGTGTGTTGTAGCCCAATTTTTGCCCCTAAGATTCCTCTATCATATCACATCAACTCGATCATAACAAGATCATATTAGGGTTGGTTCTTCCTCTTTTTCTATCTCCTATCTATAAGTTTGCTCTTGAGGAATCTCCAAGCACCTTAGTTGTGTATTTTGTATATGTGTTATTGACTAACTTCTAATCAAAATACAAAAAAAATATTTGCCTTTGTCTTTGTATATTTTTGTTTTGTAGGTACCAAGTCGAAGCGTCTGACAAATAAGGATTTCTGGTATTATTTTCATAAAATCTCTATTTGCAAAGGAAAAATTAACAAAAATTCATTTTTTTTACTGATGCAATCGATTGCTCTTAGTGTGCAAGCGATTGCACATAGAGCATTTTATCCCATTTTTGAAAAAAATACACCGTGCAAATCGATTTGCACTATAGTGCAATCGATTGGACAACGTGAAAATTTGAAAAAAATCAGCAATTTTAAACTTGTCAAATTTTCGCTCCAATTTTTATTTATTTTTGAAAGATATACCATTAATTCAAATTTTAGCACCAATCTTTCATTTTTAAGAAGAATTATCATTAATTCAAATTTTGGCTCTAATATTTGAACGAATTATCATTAATTCAAATTTTGGCTCAAGAATCAATTACCAATTTACCACTAATCCCAATCCTAAAACTCTATAAATAGAGCCCTCATTTCATTCAAATTTCAAGCTTTTGATAGCCAAATCCACCTTGCTAAAAAATCTCTCAATTCTCTCCATCTACCAAATTCACTCAAAGCTCCATTTTCAAAAAGTTAGTAAGCTTTGCATTGAAGCTTACTAATCTTTGAGCTAAACCTTCATCCATACACTTTTTCTTTATCAATTCTCTACATCTAAGTTTAAGCAATTGATTCTTGTGGTTGAATTGAAGCAAATTCTTGAAGTTCTTTTGATAATTCTTTAGATCTACCTTTGGTAAGTTGAATAATTCATCTTTCACAATGTGATCTCTTGTTGATCTTTGGGTTTGATTCATTGAGCATTATTTTGTGATTCCAATGGTGTTATTTTCTCATAATTTGATGGAATTTTCGTGCTCAATTGGATCCATGATCATAAGGTATTTGATGGAAAGTTTGAACAAGAATTTGGCCTTTTAAAATGCTGTTTTGCTGTCTGTAACAGCGTGCAATCGATTGCAGTAATAGTGCAATCGATTGCACAAAAGCAATTTCGCGTAGATTTTTGAAAATTGTACTGTGTAAATCGATTTACACTTTAGTGCAATCGATTTACACATAAACATAATGCATTTTTTGCCTTGTTTTGGGGCTGTTTTTATTCATAAATGTTTTTCTACTCACTCCTTTTGATTGTTGGTTTGGATTGCAATTTTAAATATCCAATTTCTCTTTAAACTCAATGGACTTTGTGATGTAGATGAAGTTGGATAAATGTTCATCAATTCAAATCTACCAAAGAGTGAATTATTTAATTCATTTTTGGTGCTTTGGATTAATGATATGTTTAGTGCTTTAATCCATCTAGAGGAGTGATTGAATTTAAAGATGAAAGAAATTTAAAGTAATGATTCAAATTAGCTTATCATTCCCCTCCCTCTTCATCTTATCCATTTCTTTTTTAATTGTGCTACATGTTAAGGGATGGTGATCTCTATATCATTTATCCAAACATGAAGTACATAGATTGCCATTGACCGACCTCAAAATAGGTGCGACTTCTACATAAGTCCACTTACGATTGCTTAACATAGCACTAAATTTTGTCCTGATTCGGATGAATGATCATTCGTGACCTAAACTTATGTTTTCAAGTCCAAGTATGTTAATTTTATCTCTTTGATCCAATAACCTTGAGATTCATTGTGTGGAGGCTTTGGTTCTACCAATCCTCTAATGGATCTCCATCAATTTTGGTCAATGCGGATCACTTAAACATCGTTGATCATTAAATGTTACCTTTTGAGGATTCCAAAATGGATGATATACTTGACAAAAAGAAAATGCAACTTGTTGTGTGGAGGCTTTGGTTCTACCAATCCTCTAATGAGTTCCAAATGTAAGTTTCAAGATGGTCATCCAACTAACCACTAATTTCTAACAATTGACTTTATGTTATGCTTTTATTTTATGCTCTTTACTTTATATACTATTTACTTTAAGCATTTACATTTCATTCCATTTTTATTTTGCTCACTTGAGCATTTATTTTTATGCCATTTTTATTTTTGCTCACTTGAGCATTTACTTTTATGTCATTTTTATTTTGCTCACTTGAGCTTTTCTTTTCCTTTTGAAGACACCTAATAATCAACATGAACCGTAAAAAACTTTAATGATACTTGGACTATTTGTTTACTATCCTTGGCGTTATGGAGTATTGGTCTTCTTGGACTTAGGATTAGAGACCTTGGCCTATGTTGGAGACCTTGTGACCTTAATTAATATTTTGTCTGGAGTTCTCGAGGTTTACCTCAAGACATAAGGTTGTTTGTTTGTTTTGTGTGCATGTTATTGTGATTACATACTTTGTTTGTATTCTAGAATTCACCCGTATACAGCCGTTATTCTGCCCAATTTTTGCGAAGACTTAATACACTTGAAGTTTGGTTCTCTCAAGAGGTCTAGTATTTTTGCTTGCTTGGTTTTAATCCGAAGAATGAGAATTCTATATTGAATCATAATGTCAAGTATTGGATTCTTGTTGGTTAGATGGTTCTTATCCCTAGATTTTACCTTATGCTTTAAGATAGTCTCTACATCTCCTCCCATCTTCTTTAATTTCAAAAATCTTCTCCCTCCTTTTGAAAAATCTTCTTGTTTTGAAACTTGAACCATTTTCATAATAAACTTGGACTTAGGTCCATGCATTCTCAAAACATTTTCATGAATAAATTTCAATCAACTTAATAATACCTTGGCATTTTTGTGAGAAGACTAAAAGTCAATCAATCTCATTTCAACCCATTTTGCCACTTTGGCTTTTTACTTTAAAAAAAACTTTTCTCAAAAGATTAGACTCTTGTCAATCCTTGTAGTGATGCAAACAACTATACTTCTACAATATGTAGTGAAGAGAGATATTTTACACTTGGGTGTTAAGTTAGGAATTGTTGATTTTAAAATCCAAGCCATATCCTCCACTTTGAGATGATGCAAATTCTCCTTTCTCATGATTGTGGGTAGTAAGTATGTTTTCCACACGGACAATAACGATGATGTCTTATCTCATAAAATTAACCAACACACTTGTGTTTTAAATTTTCAAAGAGGAACTACGTGTACCCTGATCCCCTATTGCACGAAAGGTGGTACGTAGGCACTAAAGGTTCGCAACCGCGGAGGGTGCAAAAATCATAAAAAATATGTTTTTTTTCTTACCTCCACCATCCATTTTTATACAACATTTTTCCATAGCCAAAATATACAGATTTTTCAAAGAGGTTCCTGTGGAGTACCGTAGATGTTTAGGGTGCTAATACTTTCCCTTTGCATAACCAACCCCCTTACCTTGAATCTTTTCCCCTCTTTTTGGTTTATTCGCTCTTTTCCCATTCCTTTGGAAACAATAAAGCACGATGGTGATTTTTATTTTGATTCGTAAAAGTCTAGTCAACCCAATGGCTTAGTCTTAAACATTTCTACCGCTACAGGGTGCTAATACCTTCTCCTTGCATAATCTACTTCCTTACCCTTTATCTTGGTCGTAAGACCATGTTATTTCCCTCCCTTTAGGTTTACTCAGCATTTCCTTTCCCTCTCTTGGGATAAATAACATTGATGGCGACTCTTCTTTTCCGCCTCCTTCGCGCTTCGATGAAAATCCCAGACGCAATAGAAAGCATCATACATACAATCACCCTTACCTCACAATGGTTGGTCATCCATTGTGTTATCCCTTTTCCAACTGTTGTGGTATGGATTTTTCGTAGTAGTGTTACTTAATATGAAGTGGAGAGACAAATCTGCAACATTGTAACAGATAAATGATCATCCAGAAGTATGGCTGCTCTCTTTATGTTCACCCCAATCTTTTGTGTACATACAAAGAAAACAAAAATAGTGTAGCATGAGAAGTTTCACTCGAGTATGATATAAGATATTATAGTAATGTGAAGTAAGAGAACATATCCCTAGAACTGTCTAAAATGGAAATTCTAAGTAACTCAAATTAAGAATAATAATAGTACTCATTCTTGTATTATCATAACAACAATAACCAGCTAGAAAATTTTCTACAAGGCGAGATACTTTGCAAACGTATTTATGTATCTCATCTTTAAGTATTTTGATCTAAATTAATTATCATCTCATGTATATCAAACACGGTCATTCAATCTTAATGTAATAAGCCTGATACAAACAAGACCTGCTAGGATGATTGATAACGATAAGCTAATAATTACTGTGAAATGAATGATGCAATACAGTTGTATATTAAGTGAAGATGCTTGATATTTTCAGCAGGGTTCATTTTGGAATTAATTCAGCAGATGATTTTCAGAACCATGGCGTGGTGCATGTAAAATGGTAACTGATCTTTGTTTCACTCAACTAACTGAAATTGCGAGTGCTAGTTGTAAATACGAGGAACAATATCGTAAGTTCTGAAGATTTACATGTTTATTCATAGGCCATTGGAGTTTGTTAATACCAACAAGACTAAAAATTAGAAAAAATAATGATTGTAATGCCTTTTTTTCTAGGAAAGATCCAAAGTTTCCATCTGCTGGTATGGTAACACAGAGGTCATTATTGGAAACATTACTGCAAAATCACAGTTTCAAATTAACTGATAAATTAAATTGAATTTGGATTTTATCCATTCTAGAACATGAAGAAGATAAATAAAAATATGTTTTGCATCATATTATCGCACTTCGCACCTTAAATTTTCACTTGATATTATTAAACAAACTCACATGGGTGGTTAGTTGTATTTTGCTAATAAGATTGACAGGCTTTGGAGTTTGGATGATAATTTGAAACGTCCTCACTGTGACTATTGGATCTTTATTTAATTTATTTATGCGTTTTTGATGATTTATTTAATTCTTGGATCTTTATGGGATAAGTGTCCTTGAGTTAAGTGCATGGAGAGATAATTAGTGGGGGATAAAATAATTTAGAATTATTTTATTAATTAAAATAATGTTTTAGTTAACTATTTAAATAAAATAAGGGGAATAGAACAATTAGGCCAAATGTGAGGACTAGGGAAAGTTGTGGAGAGGAAGGAGTAAAAAATATGTAAGTTTGGGCTAAGTGTGTAATTTTGAAAAGATTTAACCTAAATATAAAAAACTAAGAGATAAACCTATAATTAGTGGATTTTTTCATCAGAACATGAAAAACTTGGTTTAGAGAGAAAAAAGGCAAAGGCTAAGAGTAGAAGGTTGAAGCTTAAAAGAGAAGAACATCAACCAAGTTATAAAATCAATTTGCTTGCTAAGAATTAAGGTAAGGGGATAATTATCTTAATAAATGGTATATGCATGAGGAATATGGTAGATGATTCCTTAACCTCCAATAGGTTTGATATGAATAAGCATGTATTGTTCTCATATGAATTTGGAAATTGGTAATCTATGGGTGTTATAATATGTTTTGCATGATGAAGTTCATGTTCCCTTTACCATGAAAATATGCCATGTATATGTGTTATTGAATTGGTATGATGAACATGAAATTGTATGATTTAATCCATGAATTATTCATTAAATTTATGTTATAAATATGTGTGTGTATGTATATATATATATATATATATATATATATATATATATATATATATATATATATATATATATATATATATATATATATATATATATATATATATATATATATATATATATATATATATATATATATATATATATATATATATATATATATATATATATATATATATATATATATATATATATATATATATATATATATAGTTATCTGCTTTGATCTGTATACCATGTTTGTAATCAAAATTTGGGGGATTAGGGTCCAAAAATTAGAGCTCGAAGGTGCTCCATGACAGACAACGTGAATTCTTCCTTCTGGATCAGAGTGACGGGCGTCACCAGTATGACAGGTAGACTGTCATGCACTTTGAACCGATGACGGGCGTCATCAACTTGACAGAAAGGCCATCATGGTTTCCAAGCTTAGTTTTCAAGTTGTTCGTCATAAGGTGAGGAGTGGTGAGGTCAGTAACAGTCATCATTGGGGTGACGACCAAGGCGTCATGGTCCTGTAATTTGTGTAGTAAGTTTGTTTGGGAGTGTATAAATGCATATTTTGATTGTTTGACTTTTGAGTTATTGTTTGACTTCTGTTGGGACTGAGATGATGAAACTTTATTACTTTAAAATTATTAAATCAAGTATATGTTGATTTATGCAAGTTTGATGTTGTGTTGAGCATGAAATATGAGTCGTGGTAATGTTATGATATATTTTGTATGTTGAGTTATAACTGATTATGATTGTATGGTAATCTGGAGAGTGGATTACGAGAGTTGTCAGTTCATTATGTTAGGATCAGAAAGGGGTATTAACACATTTATATTGATATGTATAATTCATGCATCATTCAAGTTGTGTTAAGAGGGATGTTTACTAATTCAAAAAGGGGGCTATTGGCTTGTACCAAACTCATAGAGGGGGATCAGAGGTTCAGAGAAGGGACCCGTTTTATGAGAGAACCAAATATTGAGTTGGTACCACATGCATATACATTGAGTTTCATTAAACAAACGAGTTATATGCATAATGTTTATTTACGTGTAATTGTTGAGTTGGTGTGAGAATATGTTGTGTGATACTGCATGCAGTTATTTGTAAAATATGTATGTGTCTTATAATCAACCTTGTAGTATGTACCTCTTACTTTATTAATGTGATTTCTCACCCCCTTTGTTGTTGTTATTGTATGTGCTTCTCTTTGGAGTATAAATAAGCAGGTAATTTAATAACTTCTTAGAGTGGAAGGATGGCACAAGCCTGTTCTTGTTTCCTTTTTGTCTTTGCGTCTTTAGAATTACGTTGCTCTGATTTCTAACAATGGGCGGGGCGAACGATCTTTGCTTATTTTGTTTATGTTATTTGGAGAGTTAGATGTTATGCTTTCATTGTTGTGATGACTATGTCATCTTATAGAGATTTTTATCACACTTATTTGAGTTTAATAAAGTGAATTTATGAGACCTATATGATTTGTGAAGCATGTTTATCTTTATTAATTCAGCTGCAATGATACCCTAGTGAAGGTGAGCATGTGATGACATGTATTGAATGTCTTTTTTTAAATCATGTGTTACATAGCAAATATGTTTGATGTCGAGTAACATCTTAGGTATGAATATATGCTTTATTTTATAATATTAAGTGTGAGGTTTTTAGGGTGTTACATTAATGGTATCAGAGCAGGTCCATCCATCTTGCCGAGTTTTTATAATGTTATTTGTCCCCTGGTGGTCGACTAATGTGAGGACACTGTCGATGTTTTGTATCTAATGTTTCTTTCCTATATGCAGAGATATGGTTAGAGGAATAAATGATGATGTGATTACTAAAGCTTTAGAATCACTGGCTTAAGCAATGGATCTGAATCATTTGGACAATCAAAATGCTGGAGAGAATGATGAGTTACGTGCCTCAGGAAAGTTTCAGAGAAACAACCCATCAACTTTCAAAGACCTACATAATCCTGACAGTGCGAAGGCATGGCTCAAAGGGATTGATAATATTTTCTGAGTGATAACTTGTACTGAAGTTCATAAGGTATAGTTCGATACTCATATTCTAGAAGAAGTGGCTGAAGTTTGGTGGGATAATGCAATGCACGTTAGAGAATGGGAATTGAGGGAACAAAGATCACTTGGGTTGTGTTCAGAGCTGTATTTTTAGAGAAATGCTTCCCAGAAGATGTGCGTGACAAGAAATAGGTCGAGTTCCATGAGCTAAAGTAGGGAAATATGATTGTTGCTGAGTATGCTGCTAGGTTGATGAACTGGTGAAATTTGTCCACACTATAATAGTGCGGCAGCTGAGGGATTTAAGTGCATCAAATTTGAGAGTAGCTTGCTTCCCGAGATTAAGCAGGGCAATGGATACCATGAGATTTTCAATTACTAATGCCAATGAATAAGTGCAAGATTTTTTATGAGGATATAGGGTCCGGTCTGCTCACTACAAGAGTCTTAGTGAGAAGAAGGGGAAATGACAGTTTCTAGGAAAGTCGTATGGGACGCCTATTGACAAGGGGAAGCAGGAGACTTCGGATGGGAAGAATCAAAGTGGGGGAGAGACTCTCGTTCCTGTCAAGTGCTACAAGTGTGGTGTTATGGGACATCGTGCTAATGAGTGCCAGAGTTTTGAGACAACGTGCTTTAAGTGTGGGAAGACTGGTTATAAGGCTGCTGATTGTAAGAGTAATGGGATAATTTTCTATAATTATGGAGAACGGAGACACATCATTACTAATTGTCAGAAGCCAAAGAAGGTTCAGTCTGGAGGAAAGGTCTTTGCTTTGTTTGGTTCAGAGACTACCAGTGAAGACAAATTGATTCGAGGTACATGTTTTTATTAATAGTACCCCCTTGATTATTGCTATTATTGACACAGGTGTGACACATTCGTTTATATCTGAGGATTGTACTAAGAGGTTGAACCTCAAATTGACTTCTATGAATGGGAGTATGATTGTGGATACTCCGGCTCTAGGTTTGGTAATGACGTCATGCGTTTGCTTGAATTGTCTGTTGATAATCTTTGTTAAGAATTTTGGGATGGATCTAGTTTGTTTACCGGTGAGAAAACTCAAAATTAAAGTGTAAAATTATTCGATGATTCTCCATAGATGATGAAGTAGCGACGATTTTGACCTATGCTGATGATGGTACTCTTAATGAGTAATCTAAGTCAACGAAGAGAGAAATTAGACGTTAGGGATTTTGATGCGGAGGTTATTTTGTCGCCATATAGGTAAGGATTGACAATCTAATCTATTTAGATAAGTAACTAACCTATAGGGTTGGTATGATGCAGTGTCAAATAGAGAGAAACATCGTGTCAAATGTGGCACATTATCACTAGAGAAAAATGGCCGCATGATACAACATTTCTTGAGAGAAACACGTATGAAACTAAATCATAAAGTATAATACAATATCACTTGAGAAAAATATTATACAGATACAATATCAATTGAGAGAAACACAATCATATTTATATTATGGATATATTGCAATAACATATAGAGAAATACTGCATGATACAACATTATAAGAACAATCCGATTCTCAGCAAAGTAGAATGATAGTAAAGGAAATTGAGAAATTATATAATATAGAAGCATGCATAATATTAAGTAAAGTATTGATTGAATAACTTTGATGGATGAATTTTGTGTGTATATAATTAATTTTTTTTTAAAATTCATAAATATGTTTAGATTTAAACGGTTTAAAGATCTATAAATATTAAATGTATTATTTTAAAATTTAGAAGGTCACATATTACAAAATTTTATTAATCTTTTATAGAATAATTTGTAATATGTGAGTTGATAGTGTGATATTCTTTATATATAAAAAATTTAAATTCTTAAATATTATATATTTAGTCTCAAATACTTTAGATAGTTATAAATATCAAATATATAATTTTGAAATTTAAAAGGTAGTATATTGGAAAGTTTTATTAATCTTTTTGTATAAACACATTTAGTATTAAATTTTTATATTCTACAATAAAGGCTAAAGTATTCATAAACATATCAATAGAAAATGTTTCTTGGAGACTTCTAGAAGTCTATAAGGGATGGAAGAATGAACGGCAACAAAAATAATTAAAACGTTTCTAGATTAAAATTAGATTGAATGAATTCAACGTGATTAACATGAACTAAAAGAGCTTAAATACTAATCAACGCTATCAATCTTACACAAACAATTTTCCCAAAATCAACTTATAGACAACATTCTTTTCTTCACAAGTCATTTATATTACTCACCAACAAACACAATCAGCTTTCACCTTTTAAGCATGTTTGTTTGGCATAGTGGTCCCATACCACTTTCAAAAAGGACCAAAAAACTCCATCATCTAACTGATCAAGGCACTGACCCTTACCTACTAACATGTCCCCTCCATAACCTGATTATTAAAACATTAAAATGGAAAAATGATAGTATTTTTCAACTTGCAAATGATTATATCTAGATATTAATAATGAGTTTGCTAACTTGACACATCTTTTATCTAAAATGGCAAAATGGGCATAAAAAGGGTACCTTTCATATTCATCTTTACCCAAAGTTAAAGCCAACCACTAGATGTTTTGGACCCACTTGTAGGTTGGGATAATACATCCACCAAGTCATCTTCTCTACCTAACTTAACCACTTTTGGTTTGAGACCTCTATCATGGAAAACTTCAACCTTAATAAATAGGAAGGTAATATACACATTAAAATATATGATTAGTAAATTATTAGAGTTGAACAAATCACTAAATTGTTGGTTTAATAGATTGAACAACGCAATAAAACATAGTCCATATAATATTTAATAGGTGTACTTTTTCAAAATTGTTCTTAATTTAATATTCTAGGGTTATTTATTGTGCTTATTCTTAATATATTAAAATAGAATATACAGTTAGCGTTAAATTTTAAACAAAATTTCGTCTAAATATTTTTAATCACATTATTTTTTTTCTCTTTTTAATAAATATTATTTAATATATTAATTAATATTTAATATTAATTACTTTAACTTATTATTTCACTATTAATTTCAATGTGCTCCAACTATTCAATTAACAAAAATCATAAAAAAAAATTCCACACATAATATTTATCTATAATTTGTTATATGCATCACACATAATAAAAGTACGAGTTTAATTAATAGAACAAATATCACTTTAGACTCAATTATAAAATAAACTTATTTAAAATGACTAGACTATATATATATATATATATATATATATATATATATATATATATATATATATATATATATATATATATATATATATATATATATATATATATATATATATATATATATATATATATATATATATATATATATATATATATATATATATATATATATATATTCAAATTTATAATATTATTTTAAAAATAATTTAATTCTTTTTTTTTTTGTGAAGAGATCATTGTTATAATTAAGAGTAGTCTAATAATTGAATGTACTTTTATATATAAAATAAGAAAATAAATATATTTAACTAACATTTTTATAAGTGTAGATCTTCTTTCTGTTGTTGTTTGAAATTCACGTTCAATGGTGTATTACACTTATGATCACATGATGATTATCTATACAATATTAGTGTGACTTACAAACATTAATAAGATTCAACAATCTAAACAGTTTGATTGGTTAGTAGCTTAGGTAACAAGTAACTTAATCAATACCTTAAAATTTGAATCTACACTTATTACCGTGAACATACTTCTTACTTCTTTTGAACTTTTCAATATTGTGTGTCTTGGTTAGAATATATGCATGTTGGTCCACTATTATGCTGGATGTTAAAGTAATTTTGCTCTTGCGTACTTGATCCATAAGAAAGTGAAATTTTGTTTTAGTGTGTTTGATCCTTGAGATTCTTTGCAATGTTAATTGTTGATCGGCTGTCTGCTATTAATTTCATTTCTTATTTTTTTCCCTATTTTAATCTCAATCAACAGGGATTGCAACCACACTCTATGACGAGATTCATAATATACTCAACTTCATAAAGAAGATCGAGCCACCATTGTTTAATTGCTAACACACTGAAATTAGAGAATTGAACAACTTTAACACAAATGACATTGTGCTTCTTATTTCTATTTTGTCTCCACACAAATTCTAGTTACAAGAACCAATAAGCTTGGGCATAATACATCGTTTAGTCCCTTAACTTAATTTAACGTTCCACTTTAATCCCTTATCTAAAAAATATTACATCTAAGTCCCTTAAAAACAGTTATGTTAGTCTAGTTGCTCCTTTCTGTTAAGTTTTGTGAAAAACATTAACTTTTACCTATGTGCCAATCTAGCTGAATTTGTTTTTATCTATGTTACTTTTGTTGGAACTATTATCCATGTGATTTTATTCTTATATAGTCATTCCTCTCTTCTCTCATCCCTTCTCCAAAACCCTAGCCGTCACCTTCTTCTCTCTTCTCTTTCTTAGACCTTCTTCTCTCTTCAATATTCTTATGCCTTCAAATCTTCAGAGCATCCTTCCATTAGACAGTACTTGATATGTGACATCACCCTTCAATTTTCAAGCACATTACAAAGAAAATATCTTCTATAGTTTGGATAAGGTCTTTAATGGTGAAAAATATCTTCTTCTTTCTCTTTTTCTATTCATCACAGTTCAACATTCCTAATCTGTGCGTCAGAACCCTAGATTCAATCCTCACCCTCACTGATGATCTTAACCAAGTTAATTTCCAATCGTCCTCAAATATAAAAAAGTAATTTTCATTGAGTAAACTACAGATTTAAGTGTGGTGAATTTTAAAGTTACTAATTTTGCATACATGAATTTTAAAGTTAAATTAGTAGTATTGATGTAGAGTATATGTTTTCTTTTAAATTGTTGCTCTATAATCATCATAATTGCATTTTTAAACAAAAGGATTTCTAACTTTTTTACAGGTTTGTGAAGCGTGAATTTTCAAAATGTTCAATTGATTATATTCCTAAAGAAGAAGAAAATAATAAACTTGTCTCGTGATCAGTAAATTAACAAGTATACTAATTTATCAATATAGTAATAATGAGAAATTCCAAAGTATCGATCTCAAGGATTACGTATCAGTATTAAGTTTAATTTGTGGTTCAATTAAACAAAACTCAATTTGGGGTTTAGTTTGGAAATTGTCACTTAATAATAAGTAGAAATAAGCAGAAAATAAATTGGATTTTTCACAGATATGAGAAGCATGCTAGGGCCAGTGTATGATTTTTCCTATAATAACCTTGAATTCTGATTTCTTCAACAAGCTCATAACATTCAATTACCAGCTCTTTAGGTTATTTTCCCCTAAGTCCTCAGTAGGAAAACCTTTGAACATTCATCCTAACTCCTAAGTCCTTAGAGAATTATGATGAAATCAAGCCTTTGTTTTATCAAGAGTTAACCAGTAACTATAAGGTATCCCTAGTCCTAGGTGATATCTACTATAGTCTAATCGTACAAAAATCTTAACAACCACGGTCCATCTGATTGTTAACCGTAAATCACTCCTTGTTGGTCCGACAAAGAAAGCATAAAAAACCTTGTACAATTAAATTGAATATGAAAAACCAATAAATTTTTGAAATTAGGAATTCAGAGTCATTGCAAAATCAAATCAGGGACACACCTTAGCATTGAGGGGTTTAACTACTCATATTGTTCAAAATAATTACAAGATAAAAACTAGACATTACAGGTATTTGGGTAACTTCGATCTTCAATTGCTTCCACTTATGAGAATCTTCCGTTCTCTAATGACCTTAATCTCTGCAATCTTCAATCGTGTAACAATTCTTCGCTGGCAAAAGTCCCCTAATCCATCGTGAAAACTCATCTAAATAGTGGAAATCCACTTAGGTCAGTTGGAAATACCCAAAACACCCTCGCAGGCTACACATAGTGAAAAATCAAGAAAACGATAAAAACCAGCATCACTGGCCAACACGGCCCGTGTCAGGCGACACGATTTCCCGCGTTGGCCTTCTGATTTCTAAGTCCCAGGACGTGCAACATGGTCCATGTCAGGTGACACGGCTGCCCGTGTTGCACCCCTTACTTTCTACTCTTCTATAACACAACCTAGGCCTTCCTCTTGACACGGACCGTGTCAGCTGACACGACCACCCGTGTCAGACCTCATGTAGCATGATATTTTCACTTCCTTCGAAACTCCGAGTTTTCCACTTTTTCACACTGATTTGTCCTGATTTATTCTTGTGAGCCTAAAACAGTCAAATACACAACCAACACATAAAATATGGAAACATGAGATAAAATGCTAGACAATAACAAGAAAAGATAACTAAAATCAAAGGTAAATAACTGTGTAAAAACCACTGATCATCTTGCAATTCCAAGTATTATATAAAAGAGCTTCTCTCAAATGCAAATTTCAAGTGAATGGACCTATGCAAATTTCAAGTGTTAAAGTTTGAATCTGAAGAATACGTGGAAGGACCTATACATGCGGTTCTAAATTTTAATGGCTATGTTATGATTTAGGAATGTATTATGTGCATACTATTAGTTTTAGTTTTAATGAGGCTTTTTGTTTGTAGAGTGCTATGTTTTATAAAATAGATAGACAAAAATAAAACAAGATGAAGATGTTAAAGTGGTGTCTTTAATGACTAATAATGTTGTTGTCAAGATAATGGTTAATCTCAACAGCGATACCAACTTCAATGAAAGCATAAGAATTATTATATTTTTACATGTTATTAACAATTGGCAAGAGTTTTTAACCTCCGAAAACAAAACCCCTTCAACCTAAACAAGATACCATTTTTTTAAACATACACTGACTCAGAATTTGACAAATTGCCTTGCTGTCATGCCATGTCTACATGAGTTAATGTTTTTTCACTAAATTTAACGGAAATGACCAATTAGACTAACATAAGTGTTTTTAAGGGACTGGCATGTAACATTTTTTAGATAAGAGACTAAAGTGAAATATTAAATTATGGTAAGGGACTTTGTGACTAATTACGCTGTAAGCTTATCTCTCTGGCCATTAGGTTTAGGAAATAAGATGCCATGGTCTATTTTACCCTTAAGATATCTCATGGTCCCCTCTGTAAGAACACGTTTTGGTTCTATATCTGGCCTTGAGTTTTGATGATAATATTACATGGGTGATTAGATAAAAATTTAGTACCCCTAATGGTTTGTTTAGTGTGTAGCTTTTGCTAACAGGTTTTGACTCTGAAGAATTGACGTGTGATATCATTCAATTATGGACTCAACACACTAAGTGATACAACTGCGTGTTTCGTTGCTTAGAATTATTCTTAAAACAACGGTTCTGATGAACATTAGTTTTATTGCTTTTAACCGTGACTATGATAATAGAGCTTTTGAAGGGTTCTCAAGCTCTCAAGATTCCAAAGCTCTCTGGCACCAAGGTTCTGAATATTCCGAAGTCGAGGTTCTTTTGAACAAGTTCTAAAGATTCTGAAGACACCTCTCTGAAGGCCAACTTGTTTAAGACTCTGAAAATAAGGTTCTGTTGAACGAAGTTCTGAAGACTCCTAGGATGAAGGTTCTGGAGAATATTTTTTATCCTTCTAAGCATGCTTCAACTCATACATATTGTGAAGCCTCTGGATATTAGAATAGAAGATCAAAGGTCTCATGTGAAGAAATAGTACAACATCACATCCTTTCACTATCCTGGTTTTGTGGCGCAAGGACTGTACTTTTGGTACTATGTTGTCTACCACTATCACTGACCGTTGCAATAAGACAACTGTAATTTTGGTATTCCTATTCTATCCTCAAATGGATTTCTTTTCAGTTATAAAAGGAAGACTTGTAAGAATTGGAATTGTGGAATAACTTTAAATAATTTTACGCTAATTCAAATAGCTGGAATGCTGCCAAAATAACTATGTAATTTTTGTAAAGCAAGTAACTTTTGTTCATTAACTTGCTAGAAAGGAATTGTAGTACTAACTTGTTTAACACTGTTGTGTTATTATTTGTGTTTCATTTCTATGAAATCTGCTTTCAAGAAGCTTTATTGTAAACACAAAAACTTGTATTCAATAGTGAGTTAATTTTTCCTTGAGTGACTAAGTGTTAGTCTGAATACTCAAGAAGTCATTGGCAATTTTCTTTGAGGTGGTATTCCTTGGGTGACTAGGTGTTAGTATGAATACTCAAGAATTCATTGACATATTGTCTTTGAGGTGTTATTCCTTGAGTGACTAGGTGTTAGTTTGAATACTCAAGAAGACATTGACAATTTGTCTTTGTGGATTTTAATCAATCTGGTTATAGTGGATTAAGTCTTTTATTGAGAAAGGAAAATCACCTTGGTGGATGGACTAGATTAACTTCGTTAACAATGAACCATGATAAAAATAATTGTGCTCATTTATTTTTGTTCTTGAGTTAACTTCTTGTGGTTGGTTTCGAAAATATTTTATTTCTACCCCCATTTCTTGTGTTTCTTGCACCTTCAATTGGCATTAGAGCTCTGGTTCTAGTATTGATAGTTATCAAACACTTTACCATGTCAGATAAATATCCAGACATTTTAGAAACACTATGGCTATTCCACCACTTGTTGTTGTTGTTCTTGTTCTCAATGAGACAGAAAACAATAATTTTAAATCTCCCAACTTTTATGGTGAAAGATTTTATTATTGGAAGGATAGACTGAGGAGTTTCTTTCTAGGTCAAGATGTTGATCTTTGGGATATGGTAGTTAATGGCTACGAACATCCTTTAGATGAAAGAGGAAACAAGATCGAGAGAAGATCTATGAATGACTAACAAAAGAAAGATTATAATAATCATCCTAAAGCAAAAACTATCTTGTTGAATGAGGTTTCTTATATTGAGTATGAGAAGATAACAAATAGAGACTCAACTAAGTCTATGTTTGATTCTTTAAGAATGACTCATGAAGGAAATTCTTAAGTTAATAAGACCAAAGCTTTGGCTTTGATTCAGAAATATGAAGCCTTTAAAATGGAAGAAGATAAAACAATTAAGACTATGCTCTCAAGGTTTCAAACCTTGGTTGTAGGACTTAGAGTTATGAACAAAGGATACTCTACTTCAGATCATGTGAAGAAGATTATCAGAAGCTTGACATCTAAATGGATGCCTATGGTAACTGATCTTAAATTAGCTAAAGATCTGAACACCACTTCTCTAGAAGAACAGGTGAGTTCTGTTAGAACAAAATTTGGATCCGCGTTTAAATATCTATGCTTTGATGATAACAATGCACATATTTTATGTAGAAAAATTTTAGTTCTAATGGTTTCATTGAGTGTGAAGATATTAGAATTCTGGACAGTCTTAATTAATATATCATTCGAATCACTTTACCACTTAGAAGAAGAACTATTGAGTTTGTTTCTAATGAAACATCAGTAGTTCTGTTGAATGTTGAATGTTCGTCGAGAAAAGAATCTAGATGCGTTTCTAAGAATAGCTTGCGATTTATTAGAAATCAAAGAAGTCAAGATTCAAAGATCAGCTCAGCATCAAAATCAAGATCATAATCAAGATCTATGAAGTCAAGATATCAGAAATCAAAGAAGTAGCTAATAAAAGCTTTTACTTACAACTCAATATCAAGAATGAAGATATCATAAATGAAGATCATAAACAAAGATATCATAAATCATAGCTTAGAATTGAAGATCTCAATATATTAGAAACGAAGATCTCAGATATCAGAAAGAAAGTATTCATGATCAGAAACAAAGATGTAGTTGACATAAGTTATTGCTTCCAGCTCAATCCAAAGATCAGAATTCAAGAGATCATAAAGGAAAAAAATTCAAGACCAAAAAACCAAGATGTAGCTGACATAAGTTGTTGCTTTCAGTTCAATTCAAAGATCAAAAATTCAAGAGATCAGAAAGAAGAATTCAATGTCAAAATCATATGCACTGTTATAAGATTTTGCTTCAGAAATCAGACATCAGATATCCATCTCAGAGAAGGTGTCATCATAAATTAAATATCAGATCAAAATGAATTAACCAGAACATCAGATGTACTGATATAAGCTTCTGCTTCAGAAATCATACATCAGACATGCATATCAGAAAAGCTGATTATCAGAATCAAGATCAAATCAAGACGTAGTGGATCAGAAAAGCTTTCATTCACAAACAAAGAAGTTGTTCCTAAAATAAGTAGTTGCTTGTATATCTAAAGACAATGTTCAAATATCTGAAAGACTCTGACTCTACAACATAGAAGCATCTTCTGGATAACTATCATTCTTCAATTAGAATCAATCCAGCAAGAAGAAAAGAATCAAAGCTAAGTGTTGTACCCAAAAATTTTCCTTATCATTTCTCAAGGGATTTCTCACAAGGATTCTCAAAGTTCAAGCTTGCACAAGTACAAATTTGGAGAAAAATAATTTTTCTTTGATTTCCCTTGCTTCGATTGGATTTTTGGTCTCCTGCAAATCTACTTCGATTCACAAGGCTTTGATTGGACTTTGGTCTCCTTCAGGCCTTCTTCGATTTCCCTTGTTTCGTTTGGACTTTAGTCTCTTTCAAGACTTCTTAGATTGGACTAGGACTTCCTTAAAGCTTCCTTCGATTCAGAAGGAAACGATCTTCATACAAGCTTCGACTGAGTTTTGTTTCCTTTTGAAACAGTGTCCTTTAATTCAGGAAGTAAAGGCCTCCTTTTGGTTTTCTTTGATTCAGAAAGTCAATAATCTTCTGAAAGCTTCCTTCTATTCAGAAGGCAATAACCTTCTGAAAAATATCCTTCGATTTCACCTTTTGGCATCCTTCGATTGCACAATTTGCCTTCTGCACACCTCTTTCGTCTGGGAATTTTTGCTTCCTGCATACCTCTTTCGTTTGGGTATGTGACACCCCTTTGTTGCAAGCTTCGTTTGGGCATTTAGACCCTCTGGCAGGAAATCCTTCGATTGGACAAGAGCCACTTGCATACAAAGTTTCGGTTGGAGTTTTGATTCCCTTCGAATCAGCATATTTTGAACCCAACTCTGGACCATTCGAAGCAAGCTTGTTTGAAGAACTTTGAACAAATCTCATAGCCTTATCTTCAAAATCTCACTTGTCAGGCTATGTTGCTTCCAAATCTTTACATAATCAGAAGCTTGTACAAAGGCTCGAAGCTTTGTCTATTGGATAATACTATTCTTGGTTAAAATAGCAAAGGCTACGTACCTTTTTTCATATAGAGTACTTTTAAAGCAGCTTCCAATCTGATTTTTGTCTGAACACAAGCAACGCCAAAAGTATATGTCAAATCTTCTGCCAGCAGGCCCCCACTTGTACTGGAAAGGTGGGAACAACGAAAAGGGACTGACTTGTTTCACCCTTAACCAAACCATGGTTTGTCATCATACAAACCTGGTTACTTCAAACATGTTGATTCTTTTCTCTATAAATAGAGAAGCATTTTCAAGCTCACATGAGAACTTTTTGGCCAGAGGAAGGAATCTCCAAAATTTTCTCAAACACAATAAAGCTCTCAAACACAAACCCATAATCCAAACACTTACCCTCTTAGAATTTCAAAGGTCCATGTACCTTGTTCCCATTCGAATCCAACAGGAAGAACCTCACGCTTGTTCTCCTCCAGCATCAAAGGCCTAACCTCTGATCCCTCCATTCGAGTCCAGCAGAGTTCAAGGAAACCACTTCAAGGTCCAACACACCCTCCAGCCTCCAGCAAGGTAAGTTGTTCCAAATCTTGAGCTTTTCATTTCTTATATAACATGTAAATAAGCTTTTCTTTTGTTTCAAGCATGTACATACCATTGTTCTTTTCGTTTCCACCCTTTTAATATGTTTTCACAGCTAACCCTTTCGTTTTGCTTCTTGTTTACCTAAACATGCATTAAGTATTAAACTGGTTGTAAGGAAATCCTAGCATGGCCTTAGGCCATGTTGCTATTTAAAAGTTCAAACGAAAGAAACAGGAAACAGTCAGTAGGAAATGAAGCTTCTGGCTTCTACCCCAATCTCCAGGTCAAACGAAAGAGGAAACCAGAAGGCACACCATGCTGACTTCCAAGCCCAGACAAAAAGCATGCCTACACTGGTACCAGGCCCAGTCGAAAGACACAACATGCTGACTTCTAGGCCCAGTCGAAAGGCACACCATGCTGACTTTAGGCCCCAATCGAAAGGCATAACATGCTGACCCCCAGGCCTCAGTCGAAAGCCACACTTTCACTCCTTCCAGGCCAAATTGAAAGAAGCCAGGAAGAGCAGAATCGAAGGATGCCGCTGCCTGGATCGAAAAGGCTTATTTTCCCTTCTTTATTTTGTTTGTCTTTACATTTTCAATATGGTTGTAATAGTGTAGGATATTTATTTTCTGCATTTTTTTGCTTTATATAAATGTTAGTAATTAGGATGTATGGCAAGATAAAACCAACAAGTAGACAACCCAAAAATAAAAGACAAAAGGCATGCAATTAAACACACTATTCAAAAGACAAACACTTCGTATGCGTTCTTATAGAGACGAGAATCATTACAAGGAAACCTTTTCAAAATCACTTTCAAAAACAAATTCCACAAACACTTCTTTGAACTATTTTCCAAACAACACTTTGTATGCGTTCTTATAAAGACGAGAATCATTACAAAGGCACATTTTCAAAAAACTTTCAAAATTACACCATAAAGCACACTTTCAAACAAAAGCAAGTGATCTAGAAAGAAACTAAGAGTCCATAGATAACTATAGATGAAAAGGGTGCTAACACCTTCCCTTTTCATAATCTACCCCCCGAACTCATGAAATAATCTCGAAAGGTCTTTCCTGTTCTTTTCAGCCTTTCCTTATTGGATAAAAGAAAAGTCGGTGGTGACTCTTACTATCTACAACAATTACGATCAAACGCAAAACATCCTAAGACAGTTCTCCCACCACGTTACAGAACTGGCGACTCTGTTGGGGACTTTCCTTAAAAGTGGGGTTACCTTAGGGCTATATCACCTTTACTTAATTTCCTTGTTTGATTTGCATGCTTTACATTATGGTTCCTTGTTTGGACTTGTTTTGATCCTTTACCTGGATCTGGGGCACCTTTTTAGGTAAGTAGCAATAAGTTGTGGAAACTGTGCAAGGTATACCGACACGGTCTAAGAAATAACTGCTTTAGTGTAACACATTTGTTGGTACCGGTATCCCTTGAGTAGTCAAGGAGAATACGGGGCCGCTGTGTGGTGTCATGAAGCACTAACTGACCTTAGAACCTTTAATTGAACAACTTGGCCTTTAGGAAGTTGTGAGGTAGCCGTCTTTGGTGTAATCCGAAGTTGGTTTATACTCGATACTACGCTCATTGAGATCGGACTTTCAGGATATTTCGATTGATATTAAAGAGGCCTGCGCTGAAACAATGCCCAATGAAGAAAGATCAGTGATATTGAGATCCCCTAGAACCCTGTTACTATTACTAGGACAGGTTGAGCCAACCAAACTTCAAGAGGGTACTTACCTATAAACTCCATACAAGCCTAAACCTAAGGACTTGTCTGTTGTGTGTATTTGATTATTTGTACATAAACAACTTGCTTACTTTGCATACTTGTACATAACATCATAACATCATACCATAGCATTTTCAATAACCATTTCAAGGATCTCAAGGGCCTATGATGCAGGGTCTTGTTGAACCAGACGACTATCAAGGGGCAAAAAGATTCATTCTCTAATCAAACGCCATCAAGACCAAAGCACGGTAACTTGAGTCAAGGGCTATGACCCACTTGACATGGTGAGCTTGATTCTAGTGGAAGGACATCCACCGATACAAAGTTCCCCAATCAAAGCTGTTGATCAACGTTCAAATTCTAACATCTTCTTGTGTTTAACCCGCGAGATCCTTGAAAACATTGCATCCGCATATCATGCATGTCATCATAACAGGTTTTCCCATACAGGTATACTTATCTTCTTACTGTTTATTTCAATAGAGATGGCCCTAGAACAGACTATCAAAGACATCTAGACTCAAAATGCTCAACTACAAGAGATGTTATTGAACCTATCCAAGGGGCAAGAAGAGTTGAAAAACACTGTTCATTGAGAGTGTGACTAATGACGATCCTGAAGGCGACAAGGAAAGTCAAATAAGACAATTACAAGATGAGGTAGCAACAATGAGAATCCAAATGTTGGGACAAATGGCTCTCATCCAAAACTAATCTAGGGGACAAGAAGAGCTAAGGGCCCTCGTCAACAAGCTCCATCAAAACAGATGCAACCGTATGAAACAAACAGTCGAGGCTGAGGATCAAGTCATTGATAAGTCCTCAAAGAGACAAGAGGTTGGTTTGGTGGAGAGTATACCTTTCCAATTTGCTACTACATCACGAGCCCAACAACAACCTCGCTAACAACAATGGGGTAATCGGCGTAAGTAGGATACATCCAATAGGCAATATACCAAACTTAACATGTCGATGTCGCAAGTCTTACAACATATGTTGAATATAAATTTGGTCACATTGAAGGATCCTCCTCGAAATCCTAATACTTCTACTCCTAGATACCATCCCAATAAAAGGTGTGCGTATCACTCCAACAGTCCGGGGCATGATACTGATAGCTGTTGGATGCTGAAATATAAAATTCAAGACCTGATCGATGAAGGAACTTTGGAGTTTGAACAAGATGGTCAAATTGAATTTTTCTGTCGTCCCTCAAGCAAACACTATCTGAAGTGACAAGTTCAGACCGAGGGGCTTTTGTTCATTTTGAATTTTCAATTATAATCTCTTTTGTTGTTCAAACACTTATCTATTAATGTCAAACTTTATTTCATTAATGCATTGCATATGTTTGTCTTGAATTGATCCATTAATTTTCACTATATTTAAACTATGCTTTTTACTCCCTTTATATTCAACTCGTGTTTTAAAAGTTGTAAGCCTTTAGAGGGAGAATGACGAAAACCATGCCTTAATCTCATATAATATGTTTTTGGACAGACCTTGCTGACGATGTACATGCGTTATTTCAAATCCTAAACACTGGAGTCATAAGGAAGATAATCCCTAGTCAACCCCTTTGAGCCGAAGAAGTAGGAGTTTCCTTTGTACACAAATTGAAACCTTTAATCAAAACCTAGGGCTGGGTAGTTTCTCAGTTAATTCAAAAGCGCATTCAGTCGCAAACTCTCATTTCGTACACAACGAGTGATATCAAAAACATTCCTCTGGAATCAAAAGATGGTGATGGTTCCCTGTCAAATAGGCAGCCATTATCTCTCAAAAGAAAAGCCCACTAAGTCAAAACCTACGAAGGAGACTTAAGAAAAACTGGGGCATCCCTTTGACTGTAATCTCAAAAAACAAGAACAGTCAGGCAAAATCAGGGATAATAAAAAAAAAGAGGTCACTGCAAATCCTCAACAACATGAAAAATGTTGCAAAAATGACTGTCGTCCAATAAACTAAACTTGTCTGAACCATCACCAAAACATCATTGGAGTTCGAACGTATAATTAACTGAGTTTAGGGCTGAAGAACATCACGAAGAATGGGTGGGTACAAATAAAATTTGAGCCTTTATTCCCTTGTTTCTTAAACCATGAACCAAGCCACGCTACAACCTTTCAAAAGCCCTAATTGAAGCATATGTTAGTTCGAAAGCATACTGTTACAAAAGGTATCCTGACTCCTGTAAGGATTACTCTAAATCAAGAGTTGGATTTTCTTACAAAAATTCTTTTATCTGCTAAAATGCATTTTCAAAACTTCAAAGACAAGCATAAACTTTGCATTATTTGAATATCGTTGTTTGCATATGGCTATTTGTTTGACAGCGGAGAAATTCGCACGACTAATATCCAGTGAACAAAAACCCTCTCAATAAACAAAATCACTTCAAGTGGGAAGACACTTCCAATGATAAATCTCCTATAAGCAAGTGGGCATGACATGTCACTATCCAACACACCTGGGGAAGTCCAGTCAAGATTTCAAGAGATCTCAAGAAACACTGAATATACCAGGGGCAGTTTTCCATATGAATCACTTGGGGCATTGGACATGAATTCCGACGACGAATTATGTACGATCAAACAAACATCTTCTGGCAGTATGGAAACACATGCTACCAGGGGCAGGGACAAGTCTCCCCTAAAATCCTATTCATAGGATGACCCTCACCCAGGGTTTCAATCTCTGAAAACTTCTTCCCAATTTAGTCGACCTCAAGAATCCTCGAGGATTTCTGCCAAAAGAAGACACCTCTCCAACAGACTGGCGACAAGGTTTATTTTCCCAACAAACTACAGATTCCACAACTTGAGTTTTCCTCTTAGATTGATATAAATAAAGGGACTACAACTCCTCTTCCCCAGTAGACTTCTCTACAATCCCCAAAATTTGTTATGAAGCCTGGAATCCGACCCGATAATAATCAAATTCAGTAAGTTACTGCAAAGCCTGGAAACCGACCAGATAACAGTTAACTTCAATAAGTTGTTGTGAAGCCTGGACCCGACCACATATCAGTTCAACTTCATCCTTTCAAATAAGTTACTACAAAGCCTAGAAAATGACCAGATAACAATTAACTTCAGTAAGTTGTTGTGAAGCCTGGACCCGACCAGATATCAATTCAACTTTATCCTTTCAAGTAAGTTACTGCAAAGACTGGAAACCGACCAGATAATAGTTAACTTCAGTAAGTTGTTGTGAAACCTGGACCCGACCAAATATCAATTAACTTCATCCTTTCAAGTAAGTTACTACAAAGCATGGAAACCGACCAGATAACAATTAACTTCAGTAAGTTGTTGTGAATCCAGGACCCGACCAGATATCAATTCTACTTCATCCTTTCAAGTAAGTTACTGCAAATCCTGGAAACCGACCAGATAACAGTTAACTTCAATAAGTTGTTGTGAATCTTGGACCCGACTAGATATCAGTTCAACTTCATCCTTTCAAGTAAGTTACTGCAAAGCCTGGAAACCAACCAGATAACAGGTAACTTCAGTAAGTTATTTTGAAGCCTGGAATCCGACCAGATAACAGTTTAACTTCATTCTCTCAGAAATTTGTTGTAAAGCCTGGAAACCGACCAGATAACAATTAAATTCAGTAAGTTACTGTGATGCCTGGAAACTGGCCAGATAACAGTTAACTTCAGTAAGTTGTTTTGAAGTTTGGAATCCGACCATATAACAGTTCAACTTCATTCTCTCAGAAATTTGTTGTAAAGCCTGGAAACCGACCAGATAACAATTAAATTCAGTAAGTTACTGCGAGGCCTGTAAGCCGGCCAGATAACAGTTAACTTCAGTAAGTTATTTTGAATCCTGGGACCCGACCAGATAATAATTAACTTCATTCTCTCAGAAATTTGTTGTGAAGCCTGGAAACTGACCAAATAACAATAAAATTCAGCAAGTTACTGTAAACCCTGGGACCTGACCAGATAACAAATAATTTCAGTTAAGTTATTTTGAAGCTTGGAATCCGACCAGATAATAATTAACTTCATCCACCTCAGAAACTTTCTTAAAAGCCTGGAATCCGACCAGATAACATTTTAATGTTAGTAAGTTACTGCAAAGCCTGGAATCCGACCAGATAATAGTTTAACTTCATTCTCCCAAGAAATTTTCTGCGAAGCCTGGAATACGACCAGATAACAGTTAATTTAGTCTTCCCCAAGATAACTCCCCAGTAGAGCAACAGACAACTGAGACTCCTAAACTATTTTCCCCAAGCGGAAATCAATGTCCTCCACATAGTTTTCTTCTCAAGCAAAGTCTACTTCCCCAGCGGAGTTCTCCTCAATCAACAAAACAGGAATCCTCAGCAGAAACATTAGCAGAAACATTCTAAAGACAAGGTCTAGAAAGGTGTGCATACTCTTCACCCCCAACGGCCGTCCGGGATTCAGCTTCCCAAAACTCCCCAACATTTGTCAAGGATTTATATTCCAAGACAAATTACATTCCAACAACATTTCATGCATCATATTTACATACATGATAAATGCATACAACATAATCTCATTTATGTTGAAAAACATCATTATGCCATGCATTTCATACATCATGACATTGCATAAGGCTAACTCTTTACCTTTTCAGGAAAGACTAAATAACAGATAACTATCATCAACAATTTTCAATAGTTCCAGATTAATACCTGTAACAAGACAAGACAACTATCTGTGGATGACCAATTATAGATTAATACCTATAACATGCCAGGAAAACTATCTACATGAAGAGATTGAAGATTAACACCTGTAACAAGCCAGGAAAACTATCTCTCTTTCTCAGGTCAAATATTAGTACTTGAAACCAGACAGGACAATTATCTACACAACCAGCTGAAGCAATCCTACACGGGCTCCTTCTCATACACTCTTCTAGAAACAGTTCAGATGCAATCCAAATATGGCATACATTCTGATACTTACTCCAGATTCCTTCTAGAAACAGTTCAGATGCGATCCAGATATGGATAAAATTCTGACACTTACTCCAGATTCCTTCTAGAAATAGTTCATATGCAATCCAGATATGGCTGACATTCTAATACGTACTCCAGATTCCTTCTAGAAACAGTTCATATGAGATCTAGATATGGCTGACATTCTGATACTTACTCCAGATTCCTTCTAGAAACAATTCAGATGCGATCCAAATATGGCTGACATTCTGATACTTACTCCAGATTTCTTCTAGAAATAGTTCAGATGCGATTCAGATATGGCTGACATTCTGATACTTACTCTAGATTCCTTCTAGAAATAGTTTAGATGCGATCCAGATACGGCTGACATTCTGATACTTACTCTAGATTCCTTCTAGAAACAATTCAGATGCGATCCAGATATGGCTGACATTATGATACTTACTCCAGATTCCTTCTAGAAACAGTTCAGATGCGATCTAGATATGGATAACATTCTAATACTTACTCCAGATTCCTTCTAGAAACAGTTCAGATGCGATCCAAATATGGATGACATTCTGATACTTACACCAGTTTCCTTCTAGAAATAATCCAGATACGATCCAGATACGGATGCCATTCTGACACTCATTCAACACATTTTTCAAATACAGTCCAGATACGATCCAGATACGAATGCCATTCTGACACTCATTCAGTACATCCATCAAATATGAGTCAGATATAATCCATTTATGGATATTATTCTAGTAATCATCCCACTACATCCACTGTTTTGGTATAAATCAACCAAAGATTTATTCTGATAATTCTTACATTTTTTTGCCAATAATCACTTTCGATGGCATCTATAAGCCCATCTCCAATAACTTTCCATCATTTCTCCAAATGGAATCTTTAAGCCCATTCCCTACACAGTCAACTAACATATCATCTAGTGTAAATTTCTGGGCACTTTAGTGTTCAATCATCTTCCACCTTCAAGTCACGAATGGCAGGCTTGCCAGTCTAACTCTTCAGGTTTAAGAAGATTAAACAGGGGAAGCTGTTGTACCCCAAAATTTTCCCTCTCATTTCTCAAGGCATTTCTCTATAAGATTCTCAAAGTTCAAGCTTGCACAAGTACAAAATTGGAGAAAAATAAGTTTTCTTTGATTTCTCTTGCTTCGATTGGATTTTTTGTCCCCTGCAAATCTACTATGATTCACAAGGCTTCGATTGGACTTTGGTCTCCTTCAGGCCTTCTTCAATTTCCCTCGTTTCATTTGGACTTTAGTCTCTTTCAAGACTGCTTCGATTGGACTAGGACTTCCTTAAAGCTTCCTTCGATTCAGAAGGAAACGATCTTCATACAAGCTTCGACTGAGTTTTGTTTCCCTTTGAAACAACGTCCTTCAATTCAGGAAGTAAAGGCCTCCTTTTAGTTTTCTTTGATTCATAAAGTCAATAACCTTATGAAAGATTCCTTCGATTTAGAAGGCAATAACCTTCTGAAAAATATCCTTCGATTGCACAATTTGCCTTCTGCATGCCTCTTTCGTCTGGGCATTTTTGCTTCCTGCATACCTCTTTCGTTTGGGTATGTGGCCCCCCTTTGTTGGAAGCTTCATTTGGGCATTTAGACCCTCTGGCAGGCAAGCCTTTGATTGGACAAGAGCCACCTGCATATAAAGTTTCGATTGGAGTTTTGATTCCCTTCGAATCAACATATTTCGTACCCATTTCTGGACCATTCAAAGCAAGCTTGTTTGAAGAACTTTGAGAAAATCTCATAGCCTAATCTTCCAAATCTCACTTGTCAAGCGATGTTGCTTCCAAATCTTTACATAATCAGAAGCTTGTACAAAGGCTCAAAGCTTTATCTATTGGATAATACTATTCTTGGTTAAAATAGCAAAGGCTACGTACCTTTTTCATAAAGAGTACTTTTAAAGCAGCTTCCAATCTAATTTTTGTCTGAACACAAGAAATGCCAAAAGCACATGTCAAATCTTCTTCCAGAAGGCCCCACTTGTACTGGGAATGTGGGAACAACAAAAAGGGACTGACTTGTTTCACCCTTAACCAAACTATTGTTTGTCATCATACAAACCTGGTTACTTCAAACATGTTGATTCTTTTCTCTATAAATAGAGAAGCATTTGCAAGCTCACATGAGGACTTTTTGGCCAGAGGAAGGAATCTCCAAAATTTTCTCAAACACAATAAAGCTCTCAAACACTTAAACACTTGTCAAACACAACCCCAGAATCCAAACACTTACCCTCTTTGAATCTGAAAGGTCCCTGTACCTTGTTCCCCTTCGAATCCAGCAGGAAGAACCTCACGCTTGTTCTCCTCCAGCATCAAAACCCTAACCTCTGCCCCCTCCCTTCGAATCCAGTTGCATTCAAGGAAACCACTTCAAGGTCCAACACACCCTCCAACCTCCAACAAGGTAAGTTGTTCCAAACCTTGAGCTTTTCATTTCTTGTATAACATGTAAACAAGCTTTTATTTTGTTTCAAGCATGTACATACTGTTGTACCCCAAAATTTTCCCTCTCATTTCATCAACACTTTCTCATCACAAGACTCTTGGAATTCAGGATCAAGCTAGGGTTTGCTCTGCTCAAGACCCCTCCTTGCACTTTTAACCCAAATTAGGGTTTGAGTTTGCACAAGGATATTTTGACCTACAATACCCAAATTGACTTTCACGCTCCATGTTGGGTTCACAAGTTTTCCCATACCAAGTTTCCAGCCTTGATTCAAATATTTGCCTAGTCAATTGGACAGTTGACCTAGAAATCAACTGTATTGGGGAAAAAGTCAACTGTGGCCAATTGACAGTCAAACCTCATAAAATTTGACCTACATCAACATTATGAACTCATATGAACCATTTGATCAAGTTTGGATCACAATTCCACAAGCAATTTGATCAGATCACCAAAAGGGCAAAATGGTCATTTTTAGGGTTTTGACTGCACAAAGGCAATTTTTGACTGTTTGACCTAACCAATGGCAAACCAAGCTCACATATGGACTCAAGGACTCAATTACATTGTCTTGACCCATTCAACAAGTTCAAAAGATCTCAAATGCATAGGATTGACAGATGAATTTTTCAGTCAACTGATCAAAATTTGACTGTATACTGAAAAGTCAAACTTTGACTTTTTGGTCAAAATCAAGTGCCAAGGGTCATTTTTCATCAAGACATGTCAAATTATGAAACTTTTTCATCAAGAAACCCAAAAATGCAAATTTGGGTTTAAAATGGAAAAATTTCATAACTTAGAATTTTTCTAAGTTATGAAATTTTCTTATTTTTTCCTAACTTTGTCCCATTTTTTCACCAATATGCAAATGGATTAAAACAAAACTTGCAACATGAATGTTTTATTCCATCACAAAGTCTACAACTTTTATTCACAAAGTTTTCTCAAAAGAAGCTTGTATCTCAAGTTATGATTTTTGGAACAAGGGTACCTAAAACTTTTAACTTAGAGAAAATTTGCCCTAATCTAAGCAGGATTTTGACCCATCTTCTTGGCCATTTTTCACATAGTTCCACTTGGAGTTTCAAGTTGCATTGCAAATATGGATTGTAGTACATGTTCCAAGCTTTCTAAATTGTCAAAGAACTCCTCAAACACCCTTGTGGTTAGAGAGAATCGAATTCTTGAAGTTGGCAAAAACTCACTTTTGTCCATGGCCAATACATGTTCATAACAACTTGCAATTCTGATCTAGCTAGCTTGGTTTGACATTACAGGCCTCAAAACCAATTTGCACTCCATAATTTAATAAAAATCCATCAGTCTAAGCCTTTGTTTTGTTCACTTGGACATTATACACAAGATTAAGCCTTAAGTAGAAAAAGACAAATTTCCATTTTTGCTTAAGTATGCTTTATGTCAAACCAACAATCCTTGAGCATTGGTCCAAGATCTATTGCAGCAAAACAAATCCACAAATCAGAGGGGCCAAGAGCAATGTATGCAAGCATATTTGACAGCCTATAGAAGCCTGTAACTTCACTTCCACATTTGAACTTAAAGAAAAGAAAACTTGCAAAACACAAGCAATCTCTCATATATGTTAACAAGAGCTTAGACAAACATTGCATATGAGTTCCATACCTCCCAACAAGCCTAAAGCACGACCCTTTCACCCCTAAAACCTCCTCATACTCAGAACCACTGTTTTTCTGCAAAACAGGGCATGTTCTGCATTTTGCAAGCCACAACAAAATTCCATCGTGCGTTTTGTCCCAAGATAGTTCCAACACCTTCCAATCAACTCACCTGAACTATCCCAGGCCCCCATTGCAAGCTGTAACACCTCTAACTCACTTTGCCATTTTCATTTCAAAGCTCTGCAGGGTGAGTTCTACAACACGATTCAAGTTGTTTTAAAGCAAGCCAAGCACTGGAGAAGCTTCCTTGGACCTCAGGCAAGCTCAACAGAAGCTCAAACACCATTGAAGGTTGCTACATTGTCCAGCTCGAAGTCAACTGAAACACGTATTTCATGGACTTCTATCTCCCTATCTAGGAATGGTTAGGCTTAGGTTTATGAATGAAATATGTTGTACTCATAGCCCTGAAGCCATACATATGCTTAGTTTTCATTTACATTAATCGTGCTGAGGGAATTTCACTCATGAACTTTTTGAAAAAACTAGGTTGAAAATTAGGGCCAGAGAAATTCTCTTTGGTCTTTGAGAGTTAATCCAAGTTTTTTATATGGTTGAATTCGTTGTTTAATTCTCTACAATGTTCATCTTATGAGTTTTGTCAAAAAATCAAAGAATCAAGAGTTAGCCATTGATACACAGAAGCGCGTGTTTTGTGAACAAGAGGAAGAAGAAGAAGTCTGGTGGGCTGGGCCTGTTGTGTTTTCACTTTTAACACCCCTATTTTCTGTTTACACCCCCTGGCCCATTTATTTAATATTTATCATTTTTGACATTTTTATTTTTCATTCTGACTTTATTATTTTTTGTATAAATATAAAAAATGCCAAAAATAATTTTCTATATTTTTTCACATGTATTTGATATTTATTTTATTTTATTAAGTATACATATGTAAATAAACTATTTTCTTTTTAAAACAAAACTAAAAAATAATACAAAAGATATACTTATTTTCATTTTTTTCATTTATTTATATTTAAAAACATTTTCTTGAAAATATTCATTTTTTGTAAATAGTTAATTGTTATTTTATGTTTAATATGTTTAATATATATATATATATATATATATATATATATATATATATATATATATATATATATATATATATATATATATATATATATATATATATATATATATATATATATATATATATATATATATATATATATATATATATATATATATATATATATATATATATATATATATATATATATATATATATATATATATATATATATATACTTAGGGTTTTATTACATTTTCATTTTTATTATTATTTTGGACTAAAAATATCATTTTTATAATATACTTTTATTTTTTGTATAAATTAGTATATCATTGCACATAATTAATAAATAATATTATTTATTAAGAATTAGGGTTTCTTGCCCTAAATAGGAAAAATAATTAAAATTGATCTTTTTATTTTACTTTTCACATTGAAAAAAAAAACTTTTTACATACTAAAAACATTTTGGCATAATACATTTTATTTACATTTATTTATTGTATTTATTTCAATTATTGTACATTTAAATATTGTATCTTGTACATTCAATTTGGTTGTAATAGTAATCTAGGGTTTAATTTCTTATCAAATACCCCCAATTTAAATTTGTACCCCCTCCCTATATCATGTTGTAATAGTGTAGCATTTAAATTCTCGCACATTTAAAAGCTTTCAATTATGCCATGTTAGATCTAGGGTTTGTATGCAAATAAAATCAACAACTAGCTTGACCTAATCCAAGATAAATATGCATGAAAAACAAATACAATGCACACTTGCACCCCTAGGGTTACAATCTACTTGTTGCCTTCAAAAATGGGCCATGGTTGCATGTTGAGTACTTTGGCAAAACAAAAACCAACAAAAAGATCATAGTCCCTCGATGACGCCATCTGAGTTGCCTAAACAAAATGATCAAGTCCCTCAAGAAAATTGCCAAAGATACTTAACACTATTGCTATCATGGTCTATACGATGACCCGCGCCTGTCCCGTTAACATCCTAACACAAGGTTGTTCACCAAATACAATGGTGAAACAACACTGTTAAAAGGGTTAAAAACATAAGAAAGATCTTTGAGTAAAATAGGGTAGATAACTCTTAGCTACTTGATCAAGCTTGCAAAAACATCCTTGCTACTTTTCAAAACACACTCCACAACATAATTTAAAAACCCTATTTTCAAACATTGAAAACCTTTCAAAAGACAAAAACACCTTTTGTATACATTCAAACAAGAATCATTACAAAGGTTGCCACAACGATGGCCTCTTTTCAAAACATTTTCCAAAATCACACACAAAGCACCATTTCAAACAATTGAAAAGCACCATTTCAAACAATAGAAATGCAAAGCAAGTGATCTAAGCAAGTAACTAAGAGCCCATGGATAACCATGGATATAAAGGGTGTTAATACCTTCCCTTTCTATAATCTACTCCCCGAACCCAAGAAAACATCTCAAAGGTCTTTCCTGTGTTTTTTGACCTTTCCTTAGGATAAAATAAAATGTCGGTGGCGACTCTTGCTAAACCGAAACATTTGCGAACACAAACGCAAAATCCCAAGTCAGTTCTCCCACCGTATCACAGAACTGGCGACTCTGTTGGGGATAATATTAAAAGTGGAGTAACCTTAGGGCTTAGATCACCCTTTGCATGACTATTGTTTGCTTTGATTGCTTTACATTTTTGTTCTCTTATTTGGGCTTGAAATCCTCCACCCGGATTTGGGAAACATTCATAGATAGCAATACATTGTGGAAACTGTGCGGGGTATACCGACACGGTTGAAGAAATAGCTATATTAGTGCGACATATTTGTGAGTACCGGTAGCCTTTGAGTCAATCAAAGAGAATACGGGGCCGCTGAGTGTTGTCATTAAGCACTAATGAACTAGAACCTTACTTGACCATCTTGGCCTTTTCATTAGGGGTAGTGAGATGACCGGCTTTGGTGCAGTCCAAAGTTGGTAGATACTTGATACTACACTCATTGAGCGTTGTTTTCTTGGAATATTTTGGTCGCTAGTTAAGTGGCTAAACCAAGACAATGAACATAGAAAACAATCCAATGATATTGAGCTCTTTAGAACCCGATTACTATTTATAGGATAGGTTTTGAGCCAATTAAACTCAAGAGGGTACTTACCTATGAAACCTCATGCAAGCCTGAAACTAGGGTTTTGTGTGACTTGCTTGTACATGTGCTTGTGCATACATCATGAACATCATAAAGCATCATATGCATCCACTAACCATTTCAAGGGTTTGGATCTTCATCTTTGTTCTTGTTTTGTAGGTCATGGAAATCTCTTCGCAGGAAAACAATTCAAGTCAACCTTGTGAGGATTCCTCCTCAACTCAAGGAGCTCACTTCTAGGATTCCAGAGAATTCTCTCTTCAGTGAAAGACATGGTAGACTCCTCAACTTGGTCAACACCAGTATTGAAGAAGACATGGTGAAAGTACTTTTCCAGTTCTTTGACCCCCTACACCACTGTTTTACATTCCCTGATTACCAACTGGTACCAACTTTGGAGGAATTTTCTCAACTCCTGAGAATTCCTATTCTTCATCAACTACCCTACAACGGTACGGAAAAAGAACCAAAGCCTGAAGATGTTGCTCAAGCATTACACTTGCAACCATCTGACATCAAGGGGCATTGGGAAACCAGAAGTGGTGTCAAGGGCTTCTTGGTAAAGTTTCTGTTCGAGAAGGCACAAGACTGCTGGAATTCTCTTGATCTACAAGCCTTTGAAGAGATTGTGGCTCTCCTCATATATGGGTTGGTTTTGTTCCCAGACCCTGATCAGCTTATAGATGTGAATGCTGTCAAGATTTTCATATCCAGGAATCTTATACCTACATTGCTTGGGGACATCCTACACTCATTTTACACACGAACAATGAGGAAAAGAGGTGTTCTCATGAGCTGTACTCCTCTTCTAGAAAGGTGGTTTATTTCTTACCTTCCACAATCAGTTCTGAAGAATGATTAGGGTTTAAGGTGGTCACAACGATTGATGACCCTCACACATTCTGATGTACATTGGTGTTCTCGGTCCAGAGAAAATGTCATCATCATTGATCGTTGTGGGGAATTCCCTAATGTCCCACTACTTGGTATTAGGGGAGGCATTACTTACAACCCCTGTCTAGCTTTGAGACAATTTGGATATGCTCGGAGGGATGGTCCTCATGACATGCTGATTCCTGACCTAGTTTTTGACTACGACAATGATGCGCAAGGACTTCGACAAAGGTTCATTAGAGCTTGGAGGATGCCTAACAAAGTGGATAGTAAGACACTGGGGCACAAGAATTCCATCCCCCTTGAGCCTTACCTCAAGTGGGTACGTACCCGCTCCCAGAATCTTATGATGCCATATCCACACATTCTCCCCTTGATAAAAGAGCCTGTTATGGAAGGAGAGGTTCCATACACCATCCTACATCCTGACATGCCAACATCATGGGAGGAAATGCAAAAGAGTTGGATCCAACTCAAAGAAGAACGGGATACTTTTGAAGCCAACTTTTATGCCAGTGAGAAGAAGGTTTTAGAGCTCACCCGCCGACTTCATGAGGAGGAAATTCTCAACACCTACATCGCACCAAAGAGGATGCGCAATGTCTTTTTACATTAAGAATTTTGTAATATTTCGCCCATGGGGCATTTATGTACTAACAAATCTTTTCGTAATATGACGTGCGTTCTTTTTGTTTGCAACAAATTTGAATTTTTGAACCCTTGAAAGCATTACATGAATAACATACCATTCATCATATGCATAAACAGGTCTTCAAGCCAGGTTTCCTTATCTTTCTGCTGTTTATTTCAACAAGATGGATTTGGAGCAAACAGTAAAGGACCTACAGGCACAAAATTCACAATTTCAACAACTCCTCATGACCTTGGCAAAGGGTCAAGAGGATCTCAAAGTTCCGCTAGAGAAGAATAAAGAGAAGAAAAAGAAAAAGAGACCGGGGGTAGCCACTTTCGGAAGAAGGTTTGAGAGCGATGCTAGGAGGACTCTGGAGTTCCCTTCGACGTCTGACGAAGGAGCTGGCAAGGGGAGAGGAGTTACTGTACCTTCTGAGTCTGAGGTAGAAGAGGAGGAAGAGGAAGAAGACGAAGACTATTAAGAACAACAGTATCCACCAGCGGATGACAAGTATAAGAACCTTGAAGACAGATTGGCAGCTATGGAGTTGCAGAGGGTTCCCGGATTGGATTTTGAGGAACTGGGGTTGGTAGCTGGGATTGTAATCCCTCCCAAGTTCAAGGTGCCAACATTTTCCAAGTACGACAGTCTGTCTTGCCCTAAGATGCACTTGAGGTCGTATGTTAGAAAGATCCAACCACATTCATCCGATAAAGACCTATGGGTACACTTTTTCCAAGACAGCTTGTCTGGCACTTAGTTAGATTGGTTTTATCAGCTAGAGAGATCAGAGGTTCACAATTGGGAAGACTTGGCAGCTGCTTTCTATCGTCAGTATCAGTATAATGCTGATTTGGCGCCCACTCGTACTCAGTTACAAAGTATGGGGATGGCTTCAAATGAAGGGTTTAAGGAGTATGCCCAGAAGTGGCGTGACCTGGCTGGAAGGGTGCAGCCACCGCTATCAGATAAGGAATTAGTTGACATGTTTTTGGGGACCCTGTATGGCCCCTTCTTCAACCATCTAATCGGGAGCTCTTCTGCGGGATTTACTGAACTGATTCTGACCGGCGAAAGAGTGGAGGCCGATATTAAAAGTGGAAAGATTCAAAAGGATGCCTCTGCATCCACAGCTATTAAAAAACCTTTTCCAGCCAAGAAAGAAGCATCTGCTCTGTATTCTCAGAAGGGATTAGGAAGAACTGAGCGTCGGCCAACTGTAGGAGCCGTGATGATTCAAAATTCGTCAAACGATCAACCTCGTAACAATCAGTCGAGACCTAATCAACAACGGGTAGAACGGCCACAATGGCAGTTCACCCGCATCAACATGACACCCACACAGGTTCTTCCCCATTTGTTGAAGCTAAATCTGACTAGTTTGAAGGAGGCGCCAAAAAACCCTAACACCTCCTCTCCATACTATCACTCCAACGCCAAGTGTGCTTACCATTCTGACAGTGCTGGGCACGATACCAATAATTGCTGGGCACTTAAGAACAAAATTCAGGACTTAATTGATGCCAAAGAGGTTGAATTTGATGCTCTTGAGAAGCCTAATGTTATATATGCTCCGATACCCAAGCACGGCCACAATGTGCATGCCATTTTGGAAAACCTCCATGTTACTGATGTTGCCAATCTGTTGACTCCTTTGATTGTGATCAAAGAAAATTTGTTGAGAGCCGAGATCTTTCCTGGTTGTGGTAAAGACTGTTATTTTTGCTTGAACATTCAAGGTGACTGTCCAATGTTGAAGTCAGGTGTCCAACGCCTGATGGATACTCAAGAAATACTTTTCCAGAAAACCCCTGTTAAAACTTTTGTAAGTGTTTGGTTGTTGGCATTTTTTTTTGGTAAAACCAGTTTTGTGAATGTCATGACTGATGTCATAACATTCTGGGATACAAGGTACACTCTGCAGAAAAAGAATATCATACAGGAGCTACTCAATATGAGTGTATAGCTGATCATTAAGCAATGATCATATTTATTGCATTCTACCAAAATCAGTGAACAGGATTCTTGTTGTCATAACCAATGTTAAGACATCCTGTACTGATCTAACATTTGTGAAGATTTGTTATTCCTGAGAATTTTCAGGAATCTGGTTTATACAGTCCAGATCAGATACTCACGTGGACATTAGGTTAACTCTGCTTAACCCTAATCTGGTTGTTAAAGACCTATGACCAAGTCTTGAGGTTAACTCTAATTAACCCTAACTATTTTCGTGGAAGCCCTAACTGAAGAATAGCTGCCTATATATTCCTCACGAAGACTGTTAGTGAATGACACTTTTTGACAGAAGATCAATAAGGGATTGTATAGTTGTAACTACTGTGAGCCAAGCAATTATCATTGTGATAAGTGACTTGGAGTAGGATTTGATTGTAAGGGTTGTGTATCACTCAAAGCTTTGAAGCACGAGTGTTTGTCACTTGATTAAAGCTGTGAAGCAAAATAAAGTGTGTGTACTGAAGAGTATCTTCATAATTTCATTAATCAATAGTTTAGTATCACTGCTGTGATTGAGGGGGAGTGAGCAGGAACTCAGGTTTAAGTTGAACTTAGATTGAAGTTGCATTGGGTAGGTCTTAAGTGAAGGAGATAAACTGGTTGGTTTATTCCTAAATTAATATCTCTTATAGTGTATTTCCTCCCTGGCTTGGTAGCCCCCAGAGTAGGTGTTGTTACACACTAAACTGGGTAAACAATTGATTGTGTTCTTTACTGCTTTTAAAATTACTTTCTTGAAGTGTGTCAGATACAGTGTCATAACATTCACTGTGACATTGAGTATCTGTTGCCAGAATTTCAATTGGCATCAGAGCAGGAACCCTGCCTGTCTTACTGGGTGAGATATAGGGATATTATTTTCTGGCGCTATGGACAAAGAAGGAGGATTTGGGAATAGACCACCCATTATGGATGGATCAAATTATGACTACTGGAAACCTCGTATGATTGCCTTCTTAAAATCACTGGACAAAAAGGCTTGGAGAGCTGCTGACAAAGGATGGAACCATCCCACCATAACTGGGAAAGATGGGACAACCAGTCTGAAACCTGAGGAAGAATGGAGCAAAGAAGAAGATGAGTTAGCCCTGGGTAACTCCAAATCATTAAATGCCTTGTTCAATGGAATTTATAGAAACATATTCAGACTAGTACATCAATGTGAACTGGCCAAGGATGTTTGGGACACTCTCAAAACTACCCATGAGGGCACATCCAAAGTAAAAATGTCAAGGCTTCAGATGCTGACTACCAAATTTGAGAACCTAAGAATGATGGAAGATGAGACCATTCATGAGTTTCACATGAACATCTTGGAAATTGCCAACACCTCAGGAGCATTGGGAGAAAAGATGTCAGAAGAAAAGCTGGTGAGAAAGATTCTCAGATCCTTGCCTAAAAGATTTGCAATGAAGGTGACTGCTATAGAGGAAGCTCAGGATATCTGCAATTTGAAGGTTGATGAACTCATTGGGTCACTTCAGACCTTTGAGATGGGGATCAGTGACAATGTTGACAAGAAAAACAAGAGCATAGCACTTGTATCTAATACTGAAGATGAAAACAAGGAGGATGAAGAAGAAAATATTTCAGAAGCTATAGCCATGCTTGGAAGGCAGTTCAACAAACTCATCAAGAGAATGGACCCAAAGTCAAGGTCAAATGTCAAGAACATTCCCTATGACATTAACAGATCTTATGACTCCAGCAGAAGACCAAAGTCTGAAGAGAAGGGAAATCAAAGCAAAGGAATCCAATGCCATGGATGTGAAGGATATGGGCACATTCGAGCTGAATGTCCTACCTTTCTTAAGAAACAAAAGAAAGGAATGTCTGTTACTTGGTCTGATTGTGACTCAGAAAGTAATTCTGAAGAAGAATCTGCCAAACTAGTTACTGCACTAACTGGTATTTGTAACTCTGATAGTTACTCTAGTGATGAGGAAGTGACATTTGAAGAACTGGCTGACTCCTACAAGAAGTTATGTATCAGAAGTGCTGAAGTCTGTCAGCAAAATGAGAGACAAAAAAAACTCATAGTAAAGTTGGAGGCTGAGAAGAAGGCAGGCACTAATACTATAAGTCATCTCGAAGGTGAAGTTCAAATGCTAAACTCAAAACTTGACCAGATGACCAAATCTGTCAAGATGCTGACAAATGGAACTGACAAATTAGAAGAAATCCTTCAGGTTGGACAAAATGTGGGAAACAAGTCTGGTCTAGGATTTGTGGCATCAAAGAAATCTATTGTAGAAAAGAAGAAGATCAGGCCTGATAAACAAATGTCAAAGCAGATGTCACAACATAACACTCAACATCGAGAACAGAGAAATATGAAGAAAAAGTATCAAAGATGGAGATGTCATCATTGTGGGAGGTTTGGTCACATAAAGCCATTCTGCTTCAGATTATATGGATATCCTAATTAGACCCCAGTTGTCAAACCTAAGTCTAACAAGGCACCATATACTCAACAGTGGAAGAAAAAGTCTGCAGCCCTGATAGCTCACACCTCCCTTAGAGTCTTTGCAAAGGAAGACTGGTACTTTGACAGTGGATGCTCTAAACACATGATTGGAATCAAGAATCTTTTCAATAATGTTAAACCTCATACTACTAGTTATGTGACTTTTGGAGATGGTGCTAGAGGGGAAATCAAAGGAGTTGGAAACTTGGACTGCCCTGGAGTTCCAAACCTAAATGAAGTGTTGCTGGTAAAAGGCTTGACTGCTAATCTCATAAGTATCAGTCAATTATGTGATCTAAGATTCAAGGTCAACTTCACCAAGTCTAAATGTCTTGTAACTAATGAAAAACAAGAATTTATAATGAGAGGAGTCAGATCTAAATACAACTGTTACTTATGGGAGTCTGAGAACACTAATTATTCTTCTGTGTGCTCTATTGCCAAAGAAGAAAAAGAAGTGAAACTGTGGAACCAAAAACTTGGTCATTTACATCTAAGAGGAATGAAAAGGATTATATCCATGGAGGCAGTCAGAGGGATTCCAAGGCTTCAAATTGATGAAGGGAGAGTCTGTGGTGAATGTCAGGTTGGAAAGCAAACTAGAATGTCACATCCAAAGACAAGACATCTGACCACCTCTAAGGTGCTAGAACTTCTACATATGGATCTGATGGGACCAATGCAGGTGGAAAGTCTTGGTGGAAAAAGATATGCCTATGTTGTTGTGGATGATTTTTCCAGATTCACCTGGATTAACTTCATTAGGGAAAAGTCTGATGTATTTGAAGTATTTAAGGAACTGTGCAAAAGAATTCAAAGAGAAAAAGAAGGATGCATTGTCAGAATTAGAAGTGATCATGGCAAGGAATTTGAAAACAGTAAGTTTGATGAGTTCTGCTCCTCAGAAGGAATTAATCATGAATTCTCTTCACCCATAACTCCTCAACAAAATGGAGTTGTGGAAAGGAAAAACAGGACTATACAGGAATCTGCCAGAGCAATGATACATGCCAAAAGACTTCCTATTCATTTTTGGGCTGAAGCTATGAATACAGCCTGTTATGTCCATAACAGGGTCACCTTGAGAAAGGGAACATCATCCACCATTTATGAACTTTGGAAAGGAAGAAAGCCTACAGTGAAGTACTTCCATGTCTTTGGAAGCAAATGCTATATTCTGACAGATCGTGAACAAAGGAGAAAGATGGACCCTAAAAGTGATGAAGGAATATTCCTAGGATACTCTACCAACAACAGAGCATATAGGGTATTCAATTCTAGGACCAAAGTTATGATGGAATCTATAAATGTCATAGTTGATGATTACCATGAGGAAACAAATGTCCCATATGATGTTGAGACATTCTTTGAGACCTTAACTCAAAAGGATGATGTTCCTAAAACTACTTCATCAGAGTCTGAATCAAAGGAAGCTAACAAAGACCCTTCCATCAAAATTCAGAAAGATCATCCTAAGGAACTCATCATAGGAGATACTAACAGTGGAGTCATTACAAGATCTAGAGAAACCATCACAAACTCTTGCTTTGTATCTAAGATTGAACCAAGAAATGTTAAGGAGGCTTTAACTGATGAATACTGGATTGGAGCAATGCAAGATGAATTGAACCAATTCAAGCAACATGAAGTATGGGAGTTAGTTCATAGACCAGGAGGAACAAACATCATTGGCACAAAATGGATCTACAAGAACAAATCAGATGCTGAAGGAGTTGTCACCAGGAATAAGGCAAGACTTGTTGCTCAAGGATACACTCAAGTTGAAGGGGTTGATTTTGATGAGGCTTTTGCTCCTGTATCCAGACTGGAATCAATCAGACTCCTATTGGGAATTGCTTGTCTCCTTAAGTTCAAGCTATTTCAGATGGATGTAAAGAGTGCCTTCCTTAATGGGTACTTAAATGAGGAAGTATATGTGGAACAGCCTAAAGGATTTGTGGATCCAAACTGCCCTGATCATGTCTACAAATTGAGGAAAGCTTTATATGGCCTGAAACAAGCTCCTAGAGCCTGGTATGACAGGTTGACAAAATTCCTCTCTGACAAAGGATATAGGAAAGAAGGCTTGGATAAAACTCTTTTTGTCAAAAATGAAGGAGGAAAGATAATGGTAGCTCAAATCTATGTTGATGACATAGTGTTTGAGGGAATGTCAGATAAAATGGTTAAACATTTTGCTGACCAGATGCAAGCTGAATTTGAAATGAGCCTCATGGGAGAATTGACCTACTTTCTTGGACTGCAAGTCACACAGATGGAAGACTCAATTTTTCTGTCTCAAAGAAAGTATGCAAAGAACATTGTCAAGAAGTTTGGAATGGAGAATGCCAGTCACAAAAGGACTCCTGCAACTACTCATTTAAAGCTGTCCAAAGATTCAAGTGGGGTTAATGTGGATCAAAGCTTGTACAGAAGCATGATAGGAAGTCTGCTATACTTAACAACCAGCAGACCTGACATTGCTTTTGCAGTTGGAGTATGTGCAAGATACCAGGCTGAACCCAAAGTAAGTCATGTCAATCAAGTGAAAGAATTCTGAAGTATGTGAGTGGAACTTACAACTATGGCTTGCTGTACTCTCATGGATGTGAACCAACTCTGTCTGATTACTGTGATGCTGATTGGGTTGGAAGTGCTGATGATAGAAAGAGCACCTCTGGAGGATGTTTCTTCTTGGGAAATAATCTTGTCTCTTGGTTCAGCAAGAAACAGAACTGTGTGTCTCTATCTACTGCTGAAGCTGAATACATAGCAGTTGGTAGTAGCTGTTCTCAAATGATCTGGATGAAACAGATGCTTACTGAGTATAATGTCACACAAGATGTCATGACATTGTATTGTGACAATCTGAGTACTATCAACATTTCCAAGAATCCTATTCAGCATAGCAGGACCAAGCATATTGACATTAGACATCACTTCATCAGAGATCTCGTGGAGGAAAAGGTGATTAAACTGGAACATGTTGCCACTGAACTACAATTGGCTGACATTTTTACCAAGGCACTTGATGCTAGTCAATTTGAAAATTTGAGGGGCAAGCTGGGTATTTGCCAACATGAAGAAATGTAGCAATTAATTTTGCTTAAAACAAGGGATGAAAGAGATATTTTAGTTAAGTCTACTCTGATTGGGCTAATCATCTGTTTCTCTATTTCTTTCCAAATTTTTAAGAAGTTGAATAGACATTCATATATCTCCCTCCTCTCGCGTTTCTGCAACAATCTCCAATCTCTCAAACGAGGATTTCACTATCGTTGTTACCTGTTTTCTAAATTACTTAAAATGTCTCAACTATCCATCTCATCATCCTCTTCAAAGGCGACTGCTTATTCCGTATCCTCTGACCGTGAACCTAGGCCAATCACAAACTGCATGGATTCTGATATTCTGGAGATAACTCCTCTTCGTGAACTGGCAGCTGATCCCACTAAGGTCAAGAAGCTGCGAACCAGACATGCAAGAAGATCACAAGCCTCTCCATCTGGTAAATCTTCTCAACCATCATCTTCAGTTCCTCCAGATATAACAAATAAGGAAGGTTCTATTTATGTTCATCTAGCTATTGCTAGACTAGTCACTAGGATTCTAAATGAGAATCACTATGGACCTGGCATTTCTGTACCTTTGAACCAAGAATCTACTAGTCCAAATGTTGAAATGAATCTAGATGTCACTCAGAATGTTGAGACACCTGATGACAACATTAGGAAATCTCCTAAAAATCATGATCACCAGAACCCTACTGACAAGGATGTTGAACCCCCGGTTATTGATGTTGATGAAGAATACTCTAACAACGATTTAATTGCCAATATCAACCCTAGCATAGCTAGAAGGATGATGAACAGAAAAGGAAAGCAGGATGCTGCCAAAAGCCTCTCCAAAGAGAAGGCTACTGAAGTTGTTCATAAGAAAACCAGGTCTAAGAACAAGACTGGAGTAGAAGCTGAGAAGGATCGGAAAGCTGGATTGTCAAAAGGGAAGGGGAAGGTGGAAACTAGAGTACCTGTTGGTAGTCTCTCAAAACCTTTGAGACAACCAATAGCCAAGAAAAGGAAGGACCCTGAACCCTCTGAATCTGATGAGGAATCAGAATTTGAGTTTGATGTTGAGAGCAATGTTCCAGAAATTCCTCTCAGAAAGAAACTCTCTTCGAGCAAAATGCCTAAAGTCCCTGAAGTTGCCATTGACAACATCTCCTTTCACCATCCAGAAAATGCAAACAGGTGGAAGTATGTACTTCTGAAAAGGATTGCCTTGGAAAGAGAGTTGAACAACAGTGCCATTGAATGTAAGGAGATCATGGATCTAATCAAGACTGCTGGTCTAATGAAAATTGTGGTAAAGTTTACCAACTGCTAGGAGATTCTTGTCAAAGAATTCATAGTAAATTTATCTGATGGGTGTGCTGATGGAAAGTCAGCTGATTTTAAGAGTGTGTATGTGAGAGGAAGGAAGGTAAATTTCTCTCCCTCTGAAATAAACAAATTCCTAGGAAGACCTGATGATGCTTGCCATGAGCTTGAAGTTACTGACAACCAAGTTTGTCAAACCATCACTGCAAATCAAGTCAAGAGCTGGCCCTTAAAAGGGAAGTTGAATGCAAGTAAGCTGAGCATGAAGTTTGCCATTCTGCACAAAATTGGTGCAGCTAACTGGGTTCCCACCAACCATAAATCAACCATCTCCACAGGCTTGGGAAGATTTATTTATGCTGTTGGAACCAGGACAAACTTTGACTATGGCAAGTATATCTTTGATCAAACATTGAAACATGCTGGAAGCTGTGCTATTAAAGGCCCTATTGCTTTTCCCTCTCTCCTGTGTGGTATAGTCATTGCTCAGTATCCTGATATTCTAGTTGAAAAAGACACTTTATGCAAAAGAGCCCCTGCTCTTGGTTTGCACTATAAGTTGTTTCAGGGAACACATGTCCCTGACATTGTTATGACATCTGCTGAGACATCAACTGTCAAATCTCATTCCAAGAAAACTGATGTTATAGCTGTGCTGAAGGAAACTTGCAAAGAGCTTGATACAAGGAAAAGGACTCTTGAGGACCTGATTGCTAGACTAGAACAGAAGGAGAATGAAGGACAAAGAAGGGAAGAGGATACTGATGAAGACCAGCATAATGCTGAAGATAGTGCTTCCTTGGAAGATGAGAGTGCTTGAAGATCAGTGTTGTTGAAAAGTTTGCTGCTGGTACTTGTTGCTGCCAAATGACTTTTTATTTTTCTCTGTGTTTTTATTATTCCTTTTGGATGACTGTATAACTTAAAAGTACAAGTATCTTTGGCCTCTTTATGGCTAAAAAGGGGGAGAAGATTTTGTGATAATTTTGGTAGATGTTATTAAAAATTCTGCTGCTTTCTAATCTCTGATTGTTTAGGGGTTTTAGCCAAAAATTTGCCAAAGGGGGAGTTTGTAAGTGTTTGGTTGTTGGCATTTTTTTTGGTAAAACCAGTTTTGTGAATGTCATGACTGATGTCATAACATTCTGGGATACAAGGTACATTCTGCAGAAAAAGAATGTCATGCAGGAGCTACTCAATATGAGTGTCTAGATGATCATTAAGCAATGATCATATTTATTGCATTCTACCAAAATCAGTGAACAAGATTCTTGTTGTCATAACCAATGTTAAGACATCCTGTACTGATCTAACATTTGTGCAGATTTGTTATTCCTGAGAATTTTCAGGAATCTGGTTTATACCGTCCAGATCAGATACTCACGTGGACATTAGGTTAACTCTGCTTAACCCTAATCTGGTTGTTAAAGACCTATGACCAAGTCTTGAGGTTAACTCTAATTAACCCTATCTATTTTCATGGAAGCCCTAACTGAAGAATAGCTGCCTATATATTCCTCATGAAGACTGTTGGTGAATGACACTTTTTGACAGAAGATCAATAAGGGATTGTATAGTTGTAACTACTGTGAGCCAAGCAATTATCATTGTGATAAGTGACTTGGAGTAGGATTTGATTGTAAGGGTTGTGTATCACTCAAAGCTTTGAAGCATGAGTGTTTGTCACTTGATTAAAGTTGTGAAGCAAAATCAAGTGTGTGTACTGAAGAGTATCTTCATAATTTAATTAATCAATAGTTTAGTATCACTGCTGTGATTAAGGGGGAGTGAGAAGGAACTCAGGTTTAAGTTGAACTTAGATTGAAGTTGCATTGGGTAGGTCTTAAGTGAAGGAGATAAACTGGTTGGTTTATTCCTAAATTAATATCTCTTATAGTGCATTTCCTCCCTGGCTTGGTAGCCCCCAGAGTAGGTGTTGTTACACACTGAACTGGGTAAACAATTGATTGTGTTCTTTACTGCTTTTAAAATTACTGTCTTGAAGTGTGTCAGATACGGTGTCATAACATTCACTGTGACATTGAGTATCTGTTGCCAGAATTTCAACTTTCAATCCGATTACTCCTGATACTTATGATACTTCAACCAACGATATTGTTATCATAACCATTTCCGACAATCCTCCCAAGGCTTGCAAAAGGCCTGCCAGGATTACACCCAACTATGAATGTGTACCTTTAAAGATCACCATGCCGGGACCTGTCCCGTACCAATCAAGCAAAATGATACCGTGGAACTATGGGAGAGAAATCTTCTACCACAGCATCAAACAAATCGAAACAGTCCAAGAGACTTCTGAAGAAGACCCTGATATAGGGAACATCGCGGGTACAAGCAAGATAACCCGCAGTGGCCGAATCTTTTCTCCGGAGATTGCTCCCCCTCGCGCAGTTTTCGGACCCTTAAAAGCTTCTACACCTGTTGGGCCCTCTGTGCAAGGCCCAGTGATTGAAGAGTTAAATACTCCTGAAGTAAGACCATCCGCTGATAATACCAACAAGGGTAAGGGGGTACTGGAAATGCCTGTCAGGACGAAGGCTCATGCTGTGGTTATCCCTGAAACCACTTAGAAGGAAATGGATGAAATTCTAAAAATAATCAGAAAACGTGACTACGACGTTGTAGAACAACTGGGGCAGACCCCTTCTAAAATTTCAATGTTAGCCCTCCTGCTCTGTTCAGAGGCCCATGCTAAGGCCCTGATTAAATTCTTAAAGATGGCACATGTACCCCAAGAGACTTCGGCTGACCAATTTCAGGATTGTGTGGCCAGTCTTACTGCTGACAATGGCCTGGGCTTTTCCGATGCTGACTTAACTCCCAAAGGAAGGAAGCACAATGATGCGTTACATGTTTCAGTTGAATGCCTAGGAACCACTCTCGCCCATGTCTTGGTTGATACTGGTTCTTCCCTGAATGTGCTGCCAAAGAAGGCCTTAGACCGTTTGGATTGCGAAGGGTTGACCCTCAAACCTAGTAACATCGTCGTTAGGGCTTTCGATGGTTCCAAAAGAATGGTTCATGGAGAGGTTGGTATTCCTATCAAGGTAGGCACCGTAGTGTTCAACTCCACCTTCTACGTAATGGACATCCGTCCGTCATACTCATGTTTGCTAGGAAGACCGTGGATCCATTATGCCGGGGCAGTTACATCCTCTTTGCACCAGATGCTGAAATATCCTGTTAAGGGTAAAATCATAACTGTGCACGGCGAGGAACAGTACATGATCAGTCATCTCAATTCCTTTTAATATGTGGAGTTAGATGGCGATTTCATCGAAACGCCTTTTCAACATTTTAAGGAAGTTTCTCCCGAGGTAGCAGTTGCGAAGACAGTGGTTGAGGTACCTATCATTCCCAAGCATGTGGCTAAGATGGCATCTCTCAAGGATGTAGAGGCTGTGATTAAGGAGGGGAAGAGCACGGTATGGGGACAATTGCCTGACTTTCCCCATAAGACGGACAAGTTTGGTTTAGGGTTTACTGCTGCAGGACAAAAGGTTATGCGTCGCTCTAAGGTCAGAGGACCACCCGTCAAGATCTCACACCACCTAATCAATGTTGTAGAAGATGAAGATGAGGATAGCCATTTTGAAGATTGGATCTTTCCGACTGTCGAAGGGGGTTTGAGCAATTGGGAAGCAAAGGATTTTGTTCCTATCACCTTTATCAACCAGTAATTTTATCTTTGAACAATTTCCCATTTTTATGGTCTGTAATAACTAAAACAATTCGTACACTATTTTCACCTCATGCCTTGCCCGGGGCATGTAGGTTCATTTGTAAGGGCTTGATTTTCTTCATAATCATATGCCATGTTTTAATGAATCATTGGACGTTTTTCATCTATAAATTGTTGTGTTCATTTTCTTTCCTTTTGCATTTTTGTTTGTTTAAGGATGGCTATCCCTTACACACACCCACACTCACAAATGCAGGTACCCATCCACTCCGGATTCCATGGGTGACTATTCTGCTTTAGCCTTCGATAACTCTGAAGATTTGTTCAATCATGCTGAGTACGAAGTTGACGAAGATTGTGAAGTGCCGGGAGAGTTAGCCAAATTTCTACAACAAGAAGAGAGGGCCATTCTGCCTCATGATGAGCTGTTAGAAACCATCAACTTAGGGACAGAGGAAGACAGGAAGGAAGTAAAAGTGGGTTCCAACCTGGAACCAAGTGTCAAGGAGCGCTTAGTGCAGTTGTTGAACGAATATGTTGAAATCTTCGCTTGGTCTTATGAAGACATGCCAGGGCTAGACACCGATATCGTGGTTCACCGTCTCCCCACAAGAGAAGATTGTCCACAGTTCAAGCAAAAGGTTTGCCGAATGAGGCCTGACATGTCTTAGAAGATTAAGGCTGAAGTAATGAAGCAATTCAACGCTGGTTTTCTGGCTGTTACAACCTATCCACAATGGGTTGCTAACATTGTGCCTGTACCCAAAAAGGACGGCAAGGTCAGAATGTGTGTGGACTATAGGGATTTGAACAGGGCCGACCCTAAATACGATTTTCCACTACCGTATATCGACATCTTGGTTGACAACACAGCTCAACACAAGGTTTTTTCCTTCATGGACGGATTCTCGGGCTACAACCAGATTAAAATGGCCCCCGAGGACATGGAGAAAACTACCTTTGTCACGCAATGGGGTACCTTCTGCTACAAAGTGATGTCGTTCAGACTGAAGAACGCAGGGGCAACCTATCAACGCGCCATGGTAGCTTTGTTTCATGATATGATACATAATGAGATCGAAGTTTACATAGACGATATGATAGCTCGATCACAGACAGAAGAAGAGCACCTTGAACATTTGCAAAAGTTGTTTTCCAGGTTAAAGGAGTATAAGCTCAGACTGAACCCAAGCAAGTGCACTTTTGGAGTTAGGTCTGGTAAACTTTTGGGATTTATTGTCAGCAACAAGGGTATTGAGGTTGATCCTGCTAAAGTAAAGGCTATACAAGAAATGCCTGCCCCCCTGTACTGAAAAGGAGGTTAGAGGATTCTTAGGACGCTTGAACTATATCGCCAGGTTCATCTCTCACATGACATCTACCTGTGAGCCAATTTTCGAACTGTTAAAGAAAGATCAGGTAGTTGAATGGAACAACGATTGTCAAGTTGCTTTTGATAACATCAAGGAGTACTTACTAGAACCTCCTATCTTGATGCCACCCGTCGAAGGAAGGCCGTTGATGATGTATCTGACTATTTTGTATAACTCAATGGGGTGCGTGCTGGGCCAACATGACGAGTCTGGTCGAAAAGAGCATGCCATTTATTACCTTAGCAAAAAGTTTACCGACTGTGAGACTCGCTACTCACTGCTCGAGAAAACTTGCTGCGCTTTGGTATGGGCTTCTCGCCGGCTAAGGCAGTATATGTTGACTCATACCACTTTGCTGATTTCCAAGATGGATCCGATCAAGTATATCTTTGAGAAGCCTGCTTTATCTAGAAGAATCGCTAGATGGAAGATGATCCTGACTGAGTATGACATTCAGTATACTACCCAAAAAGCTATAAAAGGGAGTGTACTAGCTGACCATCTAGCTCATCAAGCCGTCGAAGATTATCAATCTATGAAGTTCGACTTCCCTGACGAGGACATCATGACTTTGGACAAAATCAAAGGTAACAGACCGTATGACGGACCTGAACAAGGATCCCAATGGACGCTGTACTTTGATGGTGCTTCAAATGCACTTGGCAACGGTATCGGTGCGGTACTCATCTCTCCGGAAGGTTGCCATACACCCTTCACTGCCCGACTTTGTTTCAGCTGTACCAACAACATGGCCGAATATGAAGCTTGCATCTTTGGTCTCAAGGCTGCTATAGACTTGGGAATCAAATCTTTGGTCGTATTTGGGGACTCGGCTTTGGTTACCAGTCAAGTCAAAGGAGAGTGGGACACCAAACATCCTAATCTTATTCCATACAAAGAACATGTCCTGACTTTGTTGCCTCATTTCGAGCAGATTACTTTCGAGCATTTCCCGCGAGAAGAGAATCAGCTAGCAGATGCTCTGGCTACAATGTCTTCCATGTTTAAACTCAACCGGGATAACGAGGCTCCCCAAATCACCATCGAGCGAATGGACAAAGCTGCACACTGTCATGAGATTAATACCGAAGAAGTAGTGGAACAACCCTGGTTTCATGAAATCAAAAGGTATTCCCAAACTAGAGAATACCCCGAAGGAGCTTCCGTCAATGACAAAAAGTTCTTAAGGAGATTTGCTGCCAAGTTCTTCCTAAGCAATGGCATCTTTTATAAGCGCAGCCATGATTGTGTTTTACTTCGATGTGTGGACAAAGCTGAAGCAGAGTTGATCATGACTGAGATACACAGTGGCACATTTGGCACCCATTTGAGCGGACATACGATGGCTAAGAAGATTCTAAGGGCAGGCTACTACTGGTCTACCATGGAAGCTGATTGTCACCAACATTCCCGTACTTTCCACAAATGCCAAGTCTACGCCGACAAGGTACATATTCCTCCTGTTCCTCTCAACGTTCTAACAGCTCCTTGGCCATTCGCAATGTGGGGCATTGACATGATTGGAGAGATCAAGCCCACGAAGTCCAATGGACATCGCTTCATCTTGGTCGCTATTGATTATTTTACCAAGTGGGTCGAAGCAACTTCCTTTGCCTCTGTTACAAAGAATATGGTTGCCCGCTTCATCAAGCAGAACCTCATATGCCGGTATGGTGTCCCCGACAGGATCATCACAGACAACGGTACAAATCTGAACAATACTATGATCACCGCTCTATGCGATCAGTTCAAGATTTATCATTATAATTCATCTCCCTATCGGCCTAAGATGAACGGTGCTGTTGAAGCCGCGAACAAAAATATCAAGAAGATCATTCAAAAAATGACAGTTACCTACAAAGACTGGCATAAGATGTTACTGTTTTCTCTGCATGGATATCGTACCACGGCACGTACTTCAACAGGGGCAACCTCATTTTCTTTGGTGTATGGCATGGAGGCCGTCCTACCCATGGAAGTTCAGATTCCTTCCTTAAGGATTATGAAGGACGCTGGTTTAAGTGAAGAAGATTGGATTCAGAACCGGCTTGATCAACTCAATTTGATCGACGAGAAGCGACTTACTGCTGTTTTCCATGGTCAGACGTATCAAAAACGGATGATCAAGGCTTTCAACAAGAAAGTCAGGCGTCAGATATATCAAGTCGGAGATCTTGTAATCAAGCGGATCATCTTACCGCAAAGTGATCCCAGGGGAAAATGGACTCCTACTTACGAAGGACCGTTTGTGATCAAGAGCATCTTTTCTGGTGGGGCAATGATTTTGACCACCATGGACGGCGACGATTTGCCATACCCTGCGAACTCAGACATAGTCAAAAGATACTACGCATAAAACAACCCGACAAGTTGAAAACCCGAAAGGGCGACTTGGGCAAAAATGGGCATCCAGGTGAACCAAAAACCCGAAAGGGCGGTTCAGGAAAAAATTAGGGATAAAACAAAAAAGATCTGTACACCCGGCAAGTTGAAAACCCGAAAGGGCGACTTGGGCAAAAAAGGGTTTCCCGGTGGATCGAAAACCCGAAAGGGCGATTCAGGCAAAAGTTAGGGAATTAAAGCGTATGACTGTGTCTCGTCGGATCACTTTAAAGAACAATCTCCTCATCAACAAGCTCCGAGCTTCTGATCAACCTAGTCATCGGCGGACGAAGCAACAAATGGACAAGATATTCAGAGTTGTGAAGGCTATAGCAGAATGGGAATCCCATGGAATTGTTACACATAACCATCTTTCTTTTGTATAAAAATTTTCCAATTTATGCGACAACATTCTCTTACTAGGATTTCTGTCTCCTTTGTATAAAGATACTCACAAAAGTTAAATACAAATATACTTCGAAGTGCAGAAATTTGCTTGCCTTTCTTTTCTTTTTACACTTATGTTTTATTTGAAAACGTCCAATGTTTGGTTAAAAAGGCATATGCATTTGAACATAATCACTGCTTACAAATAAAACGAAATTGAAAAAAGATAATTACTGATAGGTTGAAGGTGTAGGAAGATATCTTTATGCCATTTCAGAAGAAACCCCCTACGATACATCATTCGGATCCTCAACAAAGCTAAAAATTGGAATATGTTTCCCCAACGAGGTTAAGCTTCAAGATCCTCGACAGAGCCATTGCTTTCTAAAGCTTGATTCCCCAAATAAGCTGAATTTCAAAATTCCCATCAGAGTCAAGTTTCGAGATCCCCAGTGGAGCCCAAAAACCTTGAAAATCCTATCCCCGACGGAGCCAGAATAGTGAGCATTTCCCCACAGATTTATTTCCCAGCAGATTGAAGATTCTCAGTCTCATTTCTCCAGCAGAGGTCTCCCAGGTTTTAACTTCCCAGTAGAGATTTTTTAGAGTTTCCCTTATTCCCCAAGAAGTCAGCAAGGGTTTCTCATCTTCAAATCCTCAGCATCGGTCAAGGATTTATTTTCCCCGGCAGTAGTCAAAGATTTCGTTATCTCCAGCTATCCGGATTTTATCTTCCTCAACAAGACGACTACTCAGCTTACATGCATAACCATTACATTCATATATCATAAACATTGATGAAATGCAGTTCATTGCATCATACATATCATGCAGCATAACTTTGTGTTTTAGTTAACATTTTATCCTTTTCAGGATAAGATTAAAAGGCTATCGTTAACAATTATTCAGATACAGTATGGATACACCCCAGATACGGCGGTCATTCTATTACTCATTCGTAATTTCAAGTCAAATACAGTACAGATACACCCCAGACACGGCGGTCATTCTACTACTCATTCAGACTTCAGCAATCCGATACAGATTAGATACGCTCCAGACACGGAGGCCATTCTATCTCTCATTCAGATTCAATTATCAACCTCAAGTTCAGATATGCTCCAGACACGGATGCCATTCTGACCCTTACACCAGCGGTTTGATTCCCTCAGTGCAGTCGCCACGGAAGTCATTCTGTCATTCATCCAGATCCTAGTTACAGTACAGATACACTCTAGACACGGAAGTCATTCTACTACTCATACAGATCTCAACTTCAGATACATTCCAGATACACTCCAGACACGGAAGTCATTCTACTACTCATACAGATCTCGACTTCAGATACAGTCCAGATATGCCCCAGACGCGGTTGCCATTCTGTCACTCATTCAGAGTTTATCCCCAGCACACAGTTGCTCTATACACAGATATTTCTCTGTTACCCAGATACAATACAGATACACTCCAGACACGGCAGTCATTCTGATATTCATTCAACATTCAAACACAGTTACAACTTAGATACGCCCCAGACGCAGACGCCATTCTTTTGCTCATACAAACTCAGTCTCCAGATACAGTACAAGTGCATTCCAGACACGGATACCATTTTGATACTCATTCTTTTGGCCTACAACATTGCAATTCAACAAAGGTTCTTGGATGGCATCTTTAAGCCCATATCCAGCAAGATTCTTCCATCTCCAAATGGCATCTTTAAGCCCATTCTCGCACCTATGTTTTGACGAGTGCAAATTTACGGGCACTCTAGTGTCCAATCCTCTTTTACCTTCGAGTCGCGAAAGGCAAACTTGCCAATATAACTCTTCAGGTTCAATAAGATTGAACAGGGGCAACTGTTGTACCCCAAAATTTGCCCTCTCATTTCATCAACACTTTCTCATCACAAGACTCTTGGAATTCAGGATCAAGCTAGGGTTTGCTCTGCTCAAGACCCCTCCTTGCACTGTTAACCCAAATTAGGGTTTGAGTTTGCACAAGGATATTTTGACCTACAATACCCAAATTGACTTTCATGCTCCATGTTGGGTTCACAAGTTTGCCCATAGCAAGTTTCCAGCCTTGATTCAAATCTTTGCCCAATCAATTGGACAGTTGACCTAGAAATCAGCTGTATTGGGGAAAAAGTCAACTGTGGCCAATTGACAGTCAAACCTCATGAAATTTGACCCACATCAACATTATGAACTCATATGAACCATTTGATCAAGTTTGGATCACAATTCCACAAGAAATTTGATCAGATCACCAAAAGGGCAAAATGGTCATTTTTAGGGTTTTGACTGCACAAAGGCAATTTTTGACTGTTTGACCTAACCAATGGCAAAACAAGCTCACATATGGACTCAAGGACTCAATGACATTGTCTTGACCCATTCAACAAGTTCAAAAGATCTCAAATGCATAGGATTGACAGATGAATTTTTCAGTCAACTGATCAAAATTTGATTGTATACTGAAAAGTCAAACTTTGACTTTTTGGTCAAAATCAAGTGCCAAGGGTCATTTTTCATCAAGACATGTCAAATTATGAAACTTGTTCATCAAGAAACCCAAAAATGCAAATTAGGGTTTAAAATGGAAAAATTTCATAACTTAGAATTTTTCTAAAGTTATGAAATTTTCTTATTTTTTCCTAACTTTGTCCCATTTTTTCACCAAGATGCAAATGGATTAAAAAAAAACTTGAAACATGAAAGTTGTAGTCCATCACAAATTCTAAAACTTTGATTCACAAAGTTTTCTCAAAAGAAGCTTGTATCTCAAGTTATGATTTTTGGAACAAGGGTACCTAAAACTTTTAACTTAGAGAAAATTTGCCCTAATCTAGGCAGGATTTTGACCCATCTTCTTGGCCATTTTTAACATAGTTCCACTTGGAGTTTCAAGTTGCATTGCAAATATGGATTGTAGTACATGTTCCAAGATTTCCAAATTATCCAAGAACTCCTCAAACACCCTTGTGGTTAGAGAGAATCAATTCTTGAAGTTGGCAAAAACTCACTTTTGTCCATGGCCAATACATGTTCATAACAACTTGCAATTCCGATCTAGCTAGCTTGGTTTGACATTACAGGCCTCAAAACCAATTTGCACTCCATAATTTAATGCCAATCCATCAGTCTAAGCCTTTGTTTTGTTCACTTGGACATTATACACAAGATTAAGCCTTAAGTAGAAAAAGGCAAATTTCCATTTTTGCTTAAGTAAGCTTTATGTCAAACTAACAATCCTTGAGCATTGGTCCAAGATCTCTTGCAGCAAAACAAATCCACAAATAAGGGGGGTCAATATAAATGTATGCAAGCATGTTTGACAGCCTATAGAAGCCTGTAACTTCACTTCCACATTTGAACTTAAAGAAAAGAAAACTTGCAAAACACAAGCAATCTCTCATATTTGTTAACATGAGCTTATACAAACATTGCATACGAGTTACATACCTCCCAACAAGCCTAAAGCACGACCCTTTCACCCCTAAAACCTCCTCATACTCAGAACCACTGTTTTTCTGCAAAACAGGGCAGGTTCTGCATTTTGCAAGCCACAACAAAATTCCATCGTGCGTTTTGTCCCAAGATAGTTCCAACACCTTCCAATCAATTCACCTGAACTATCCCAGGCCCCCATTGCAAGCTGTAACACCTCTAACTCACTTTTCCATTTTCATTTCAAAGCTCTGCAGGTTGAGTTCTACAGCACGATTCAAGTTGTTTCAAAGCAAGCCAAGCATTGGAGAAGCTTCCTTGGACCTCGGGCAAGCTCAACGGAAGCTCAAACACCATTGAAGGTTGCTACATTGTCCAGCTTGAAGTCAACTGAAATAGGTATTTCATGGACTTCTATCTCCCTATCTAGGAATGGTTAGGCTTAGGTTTGTGAATGAAATATGTTGTACTCATAGCCCTGAAGCCATACATATGCTTAGTTTTCATTTACATTAGTCGTGCTGAGAGAATTTCACTCACGAACTTTCTGAAAAAACTAGGTTAAAAATTAGGGCCAGAGAAATTCTCTCTGGTCTTTGAGAGTTAATCCAAGTTTTTTATATGGTTGAATTCGTTGTTTAATTCTCTACAATGTTCATGTTATGAGTTTTGCCAAAAAATCAAAGAATCAGGAATTAGCCATTGATACACAGAAGCGCGTGTTTTGTGAACAAGAAGAAGAAGAAGAAGTCTGGTGGGCTGGGCCTGTTCTGTTTTCACTTTTAACACCCCTATTTTCTGTTTACACCCCCCTGACCCATTTATTTAATATTTATCATTTTTGACATTTTTATTTTTTATTCTGACTTTATTATTTTTTGTATAAATATAAAAAATGCCAAAAATAATTTTCTATATTTTTTCACATTGATTTGATATTTATTTTATTTTATTAAGTGTACATATGTAAATAAACTATTTTCTTTTTAAAACAAAACTCAAAAATAATACAAAAGATATACTTATTTTCATTTATTTCAAATATTTATATTTAAAAATATTTTCTTGAAAATATTAATTTTTTTTAAATTGTTAATTTTATTTTATGTTTAATATATATATATATATATATATATATATATATATATATATATATATATATATATATATATATATATATATATATATATATATATATATATATATATATATATATATATATATATATATATATATATATATATATATATATATATATATATATATTTTATGTTATTAAATAATTAGGTCAAAAATACAAAGATATTACATTTTCATTTTTATTATTATTTTGGACTAAAAATATCATTTTTATAATATACTTTTATTTTTTTGTATAAATTAGTATATTATTGCACATAATTAATAAATAATATTATTTATTAAGAATTAGGGTTTCTTCCCCTAAATAGGAAAAATAATTAAAATTGATCTTTTTATTTTACTTTTCACATTGAAAAAAAAACTTTTTACATACTAAAAACATTTTGGCATAATACATTTTATTTACATTTATTTATTGTATTTATTTCAATTATTGTACATTTAAATATTGTATCTTGTACATTCAATTTGGTTGTAATAGTAATCTAGGGTTTAATTTCTTGTCAAATACCCCCAATTCAAATTTGTACCCCCTCCCTATATCATGTTGTAATAGTGTAGCATTTAAATTCTCGCACATTTAAAAGCTTTCAATTATGCCATGTTAGATCTAGGGTTTGTATGCAAATAAAATCAACAACTAGCTTGACCTAATCCAAGATAAATATGCATGAAAAACAAACACAATGCACACTTGCACCCCTAGGGTTACAATCCACTTGTTGCCTTCAAAAATGGGCCATGGTTGCATGTTGAGTACTTTGGCAAAACAAAAACCAACAAAAAGATCATAGTCCCTCGATGACGCCATCTGAGTTGCCTAAACAAAATGATCAAGTCCCTCAAGAAAATTGCCAAAGATACTTAACACTATTGCTATCATGGTCTATACGATGACCCGCGCCTGTCCCGTTAACATCCTAACACAAGGTTGTTCACCAAATACAATGGTGAAACAACACTGTTAAAAGGGTTAAAAACATAAGAAAGATCTTTGAGTAAAATAGGGTAGATAGCTCTTAGCTACTTGATCAAGCTTGCAAAAACATCCTTGCTACTTTTCAAAACACACTCCACAACAAAATTTTAAAACCCTATTTTCAAACATTGAAAACCTTTCAAAAGACAAAAACACCTTTTGTATACATTCAAACAAGAATCATTACAAAGGTTTCCACAACGATGGCCTCTTTTAAAAACATTTTCCAAAATCACACACAAAGCACCATTTCAAACAATTGAAAAGCACGATTTCAAACAATAGAAATGCAAAGCTAGTGATCTAAGCAAGTAACTAAGAGCCCATGGATAACCATGGATAGAAAGGGTGCTAATACCTTCCCTTTCTATAATCTACTCCCCGAACCCAAGAAAACATCTCAAAGGTTTTTCCTGTGCTTTTTGACCTTTCCTTAGGATAAAATAAAAAGTCAGTGGCGACTCTTGCTAAACCAAAACATTTGTGAACACAAACGCAAAATCCCAAGTCAGTTCTCCCACCGTATCACACATACCATTGTTCTTTTCATTTCCACCCTTTTAATATGTTTTCAGAGCTAACCCTTTCGTTTTGCTTCTTGTTTACCTAAACATGCATTAAGTATTAAACTGGTTGTAAGGCAATGCTAGCATGGCCTTAGGCCATGTTGCTATTTACAAGTTCAAACGAAAGAAACAGGAAACAATAAGTAGGAAACGAAGCTTCTGGCTTCTACCCCAATATCCAGGTCAAACGAAAGAGTAAACCATAAGGCACACCATGCGGACTTCCAGGCCCAAACAAAAAGCATGCCTACACTGGTTCTAGGCCCAGTCGAAAGACACAACATGCTGACTTCCAGGCCCAGTCGAAAGGCACACAATGCTGACTTCAGGCCCCAATCAAAAGGCATAACATGCTGACCCCCAGGCCTCAGTCGATATCCACGCCTTCACTCCTTCCAGGCCAAATCGAAAGAAGCCAGGAAGAGCAGAATCGAAGGATGTTGCTGCCTGGATCGAAAAGGCTTATTTTCCCTTCTTTATTTTGTTTTTTTCTTTACATTTTCTTGCTATTCAATATGGTTGTAATAGTGTAGGATATTTATTTTCTGCATTTTTTTGCTTTATATAAATGTTAGTAATTAGGATGTATGGCAAGATAAAACCAACAAGTAGACAACCCAAAAATAAAAGACAAAAGGCATTCAATCAAACACACTATTCACACATGCACCCATAGGGTTAACTCCACTTGTTGCCTAAAAATGGTCATGTTATGCATGTGAGACGTCTTAGCAAAAACAATCAAAATATAAGATCATAGTCCCTCGATGACGCTTCAAATGTTTCCTTACAAATGATCTTAGTCCCTCAAGAGAAATGCTAAGATATCTCACAATATTGCTATCATGACTATACGATGACCCACGCCCGTCCCTTCACATCCAATGATGGGGCTTCTTACCAAATCAATGGTAAGATAACAACATCCAAAGGAGGAGGAAAAGAACAAAAAAGACCTTTTTAGTAGGTAGATTTCTCCTAGTTGCTCGCTTGCTCACAACAAAAACATTATATACATCAACACAATTCATTTTGAAAACATTTTCAAAAGACAAACACTTTGTATGCGTTCTTATAGAGACGAGAACCATTACAAGGAAACCTTTTCAAAATCACTTTAAAAAAATTCCACAAACACTTCTTTGAACTATTTTCCAAACAACACTTTGTATGCGTTCTTATAGAGACGAGAATCATTACAAACGCACATTTTCAAAATACTTTCAAAACCACACCATAAAGCACACTTTCAAACAAAAGAAAGTGATCTAGCAAGCAACTAAGAGACCATAGATAACTACGGATGAAAAGGGTGCTAACACCTTCCTTTTTCATAATCTACCCCCCGAACTCAAGAAATATTCTAGAAAGGTATTTCCTGTTCTTTTCAGCCTTTCCTTATTGGATAAAAGAAAAGTCGGTGGAGACTCTTACTATATGCAACAATTGGGATCAAACGCAAAACATCCCAAGTCAGTTCTCCCACTGCGTTACACTCAGAATTAAAATACTTGAGACTCTGAAAGGATGTTGCCACAATATCTGATTTTAAGATCCAAACATCATAAAGCTTTTGATATCAACTTCAGAAAAGCTTTCGCCTACAACGACAAGACTTGTTCTCAGATAATCTGTTGCTTATATATCTGAAGATAAGAATCCACTAATGAAAGATTATTAAATGAAACATCTTCTCACTTAATTTTCATCTCTCAGATAAGATATAAGCCTTAAATACTAGTTCTAAGATCAAAAGTCAAGCTTCGTGTTTCAGAAAAGTTGTTGCTATTATTTCTGAGGACAAGTCATGGTTCTGACAACTCTGATGTCCCTATGCTACAACAACAAAGTAGTTTATGAAATACTCGTCAGTTATTCATCAGAAGAACAAAGACAAATTAATTGATCTCTTCCAACCTTAATACTTTAGAATCATAAGTATATCATTAGAAGATAAAAGATCAAGAAACTTAGTCAAGAAGAATATAGTACAAACAATACACCATAAATTCCACTATGATAATATTGGTTGTACTATTCATAGAAGTTATCTTCCACGATCTTATGCTAACAACTACAAGCACCAGGCTAAGGAAAGTGACATTTTGTACTATTCCAAACATCTCTTGAATCTATCAGTTTGGAATCAACCTTTGGAAGGAAAGGACTTTTCTACCCTTACAATGACTCTTTTTGAAGGATATATAAGAAGATCAATGGACTAACTGCAATTTGATGAAGTCGACGATATTGACGACGATGAAGTCCATAAACACAAAGAATAAGAGATACAAAGAAGATATGAAAAGAAAGAAGAAGAAGAAGAAGAAGAAGAAGAAGAAGAAGAAGATGAAGAAGACTACAAGATGTTGCACTCAAAATTAAATTTATAGTCATCTTTGTAGAATTATGTAAAAGCAATGAGTTGTTGCTCATATCTTGCTAAAAACTTGTATGTTTTATCATGCACTTAAACTAGGAGTAATCTTCTTGTTAAGAAGCATTCTTGTATTCTCCAGAAACAATTCTTTCTAGAATTGGTGTTGCCTTAAGTGATCAAGTGAAGATCTGTATACTTGAGAAGACTTTGACATCTGGTCATTATAGATTAAATCCTTTCTAAGGGACCGGGTAGGTCAGAATCCTTGAGGGGTCAATGATCATTATATCTCTTAGGGGATCAGGTGGTCAGAATTCTTAAGGGATCACTAACTGTATGATCATTGTTGTTGTTAGTCACCGGCGGGTATCCCGTGCATCTGTAATCTATTGAGATTAGTGGATTAAGTCCTTTTATAAGGCAAAATCATCTGAGGAGGGTGGACAAGATATAACCTTGTTGAAGGTGAACTTGGATAAAATGAATGCGTCTCTTTATATTTCTAACATTCTATATTCTTTCATAGTTTTATGAAATAGTTTTTCAAAAGGGAAAAGTTTTGAAAACACAATTCAAACCCCCTTTCTTGTGTTTTTATCTACCTTCAATTGGTATCAGAGTCCGGCTCTGTTATTGACTTTTTAATCAAACACTTAACCATATAGGTAGATCTAGTAAGATAAAAACTATGAATGCTATAGATTGAAATGAAAGAAATAGGGATCAATTTCAAATATTTAGTCTTATCAAAAAAGGCATCATGGTTCTGAAAGTGACTCAAAAATATCAAGAACAAGATGCACCAACAACCAGCTGAGCAAATCATAATAAGAAAGTATTAGAGTCTTATAGAAGAAATGAAGATCATGCATGTGAACAAAACTCTAGACGGGTCAAATCTAGAAGAAGGAGTCATCATCTCTCAGAAGCATACAAGTTTGGATTAGAATCAGATCTCTTGTTGACAAAATCAAAATATGATAAAATCAAAATCAAAATCAATCAAGTAGACAAATGCTAAAATTAGAGTGTGAAAATCATTAATACACAAATTGAGATTTAGTTAATCTGGAGAACCCACTATGTGATTATCCAAAAATAACTAATCACTGATTGAAGATCCAGAAGCAGAAAAGTCCAACTCAGAATCTGTCCCAGAAGGGCAGTTTTAAGAAAAGCACTCTCAAAGTCAAACACGCCATTACAACAGATACCTCAACAGAAGGATACTTTTCAGAAACCTTCAAATTGGTTTCAAAAAGGTTATGATAGTTATTATATTATCACTTTGGACTCATACAAGGAAACTGTTGAAACCAAGGAAGAGATGAGTTTACACTGAAACATGATATAAATTCATTCGTCCAGAAAAAGATAATTAAACTTTGTTTCGAAAGGAGTTACTTCAGAAGAAAAAGTCTATTGTTAGAACAAGATTCATTCTCCAGGAAAATGAAAAAATAATATTATGATAACTTTCTCTAATCACTCATCAAGGGGAAATTCAAGAGATATGTACGAAGTAAGAAAAATTTATGATAAAACTCTTCAAGAAGAATTTGATATCTAAGTATTAAAGGATGTCACCAAAAGGATCAGAAACAAGTACAACTGTGCAGAAGAACCATTAGAATCCAAGGATATAATAAGACATAATTATCTTCCTAATCGGCCAGATCTTTCTAACTCTTTTTACTTACATATTTTTTTCTAAATTATATTTTAATACTCAGTTACAATATTATTTATTCTTAATTAACATATTTTTCTTACACATTTTTCAAATGTCTGGCTGTGATTTATTGTGACACTTGTTAAAGTAGTCATAAATACATCGATTGATTGACATCTTAAACAATTGTATTTTCTTGAGATTAGGTTAAAAATCATCATTAATCTCCCACTCAATATGTTTTCTTAAAGCTAGTAATCATTTCACTTGTTTCATTTTTCTAAAATCATTCACCATCACACACTACAACTTTTCACTTTTCACATTTCCAATTTTCAAAACCCTAGAGAAATATTTTTCTCAGAAACCTTTGACTCATGGATGCTCATTAAGAACAAGTGTGCAAACTTTATTACGATTTAGTTTCTAAATAAAAATCTCCTCAACAAGTGGCTTCAAGTTCTACACTTCCATCACCCGCAACAATGCAACAATACTCATCTTCAACTCAACAATAACAAGATCATATTCTTGATCATCTAAAGCATGTTCATTTGTCTTCTCTGGTAGATAAATTAGAAGTTCTACAAGTACTACTGGTAGACTTTGAGAATATGAAAAACAACACTATAGATCTCACTGAAAATTGAACTTTCAAGGATGGAGCAATTACTTTAACCGTCTCTATGGTCCTATCTACTCAAAACTTGTAAGGGAATTTTGGAAATTTGTTGAAGCAAATGACAAATATGTCGTCTCATATGTTATGGGTACGAAGGTTGTCACCGCTGTAAAATTAATTGATATCTTTCTTGGAATGGAGGAAGCAAAAGGAATAGTGGTTCATCGCATAAATTCAATATCAAATTATCTAACAGTGTTGTAGCTCCTTCTATCTCCACCGAGAAAGCGGTAAATCTTACTATAGGAAAGATACCCTCTAAAGTCATGAATCTCCCTAAGAACCTTCGTGTATGGATCAAGATTATTCTGGGTTGCATTCATCCTAGACCAAGTAACAGTTTAACATACTATATAAACGCGGATCAAAAGTTCATTATTTTCTATCTATTGAAAGGAACTAGGGTACATTTTTCGTCTCTTATTTTCAACTATTTGAAAAACACTGCTATAGAAACCAAAGATAATGGAAAATCTAAAAAGAATTATATTCCATTTGGAAGATTAATTTCAGATATTCTTGTTGAGAGTGGTGTAGTGGAACATCTCATTTCACAGTCTTGTGAAAGAATTAGTCACTAAAACTGGAAAATCTTTTAATGGGACAAATATGAGATATACGAGTGTAGTAGAAAAATATTGGGAAGTTATACCATCAACAATATCTACAGATTCTCGGAGCATTAAATCTCAAAGGAAACCAGTAGATGGATATCCTCACTTCACAAAATATGTTTCATCTAGTGACCGAAACCTATCTTAGTGGAATTGAAGTTGAAGGAACTAATATCGCTGTAAAAGAGTATGATGCAGCTCATGAAAAATCTTCTAAAACTCTGAAAACAAAAACTAGATCTCCTCTGGAGAAATCCAAGGTTAAGAAGCTGAAAATTGTTAGAACATCAGAGCCAGAAAAGTCCTTGACTATCACAAATAAAAATCTTGATACCACAATTACATTAAAAACCACTACTACAAACTCAAATACAAACCTAGCTTCCTCATAAATTCCTCTACCTCTTCCATCAACTTCGACCATAGTTACAAATACCTTCATTCCATCACCATTAGAAAGAAAACTCCCAACAAAAAATCCAAATCACTACCACAATCCTCTCAAAGTTCCATTAGAACAACAAGTATCATCTCAGAATCAGTTGGTTCTCCATCTGTTATTCTTCTATATGTTACCCTTATCACCAATACCCCATAAACTGTTCAACCTTCTACCACTTTTATCCAAACCATCGTTCCATTTGGGACATTTAAAGAAATTCTTGTTGAAGCATCTATTCTTGGATTATCCAATCCAAACAATGCTCTTATCATGAACAACCCACCAGATTCTGCTGAAAACCAAACCTATCCTGATGGAGAAACCTCTCTTATTCATCAGATCTCCATTGACACTATTCCTGATCTTGATTTTGCTGGATACTATCTCAGCTTAAAATCAATGGTGAAATAAAAATAGAGAGACTTAAAAGAAAGTCCAGATCAAGCAACAATTCTTCTAAAGTAAAAGCTTTCTGGAGAAGGTTTGACAGGTGGATGAATGTTAAATATTTGAAAATCCAAAGGCTATCTGCTAAAATGAAAAACAAATATGCTAAGGATTATGAAGAAATATGTAAGTCTCTTGAAGCTCAAGAGGCTGCTGAAAGGGAAGCAGCTGAGAAAGAGGCAGCAAAAAAAGAAGCCACTGCAGAAAGAGAAGCTGCTGAAAAGCTTGAAGCAGAAAATGCAAGAAAAGGAGAGGAGGAAAGTGAAATAGCATAACTCTTAAAAAATTCAGGTGTTTTCTCGCGTCTTCAAAGTTCTTTTCATGATATGCAAAAAGAGCAGACAATGATTAGAGAAATGCTGAAAGAACAAGGCGAATTCAACAAATCCATTCAAGGATCACATGAAAAACTTCTTCAGCGAAGCCAAAATTCTTCCAAGTCTTAGGCACTCTGATTTTGGTCCTCATTTTATTGTTGGTTGTCTATTATAAGTGTTGCAGATGTTTTATCTTTGGAATGTGTGTTTAATTTTATTATAAAAAAAAATAATGTTTTCCTCTACGATTATATTGTGTTCTTTATGAACTCAGTATTGCATGCTTAAAATGTTTCAAAAAATCAATTAAGCATTTCTTATATATTTTTGATTATGACAAAAAAGGGAAGAAAGAGTTATCATTTTGATTAATATCCATTTTATAAACTATATGATTTACATGACATTCTAACATGATATAAATTGCAAAATTACTTAGAATGTACATGGCTGCAAGAACATTTACGAATGAAACATTATGCAATTACTCTGATAAATCTTGTTCTGATATAGAACGACTAATGTTTCAAATGTTCTGGAAGATTTGATAATCTGATAAAGCTTAAAGGTTAAATCAAGTGTTTAAATCAGATTCAGAAAGAATAACAATGCTCTTACCCTCTGAAAGATCATAAGTTTATGATTAAGGGGGGAGATTTTTTTATTCCAGAGGGAGTTGTTCATCTTATGGGGAGTTTTATAAAATCTTATACTATTTTGTTTATGATTTAACCTTGTAAAATTATTCCATAAAAATACATGGTTTTGTCATCATCAAAAAGGGGAGATTGTTAATACAAGATTTGGATATGTGTTTAAATTTCTATGTTTTGATGATAACAATGCATATATTTCATGTAGAACAATTTTAGTTCTAATGGTTTCATTAAGTGTGAAGATATTAGAATTCTGGATAGTCTTAATCAAGATATCATTAGAATCACTTTATCACTCAGAAGAATAACTATTGATTTCGTTTCTAATGAAACATCAGTAGTTCTGTTGAATGTTGAATGTTTGTCGAGAAAAGAATCTCGATGAGTTTCTAAGAAGAGATTGTGCTTTAAAGATTAGAAATCAAAGAAGTCGAGATTCAAAGATCAACTCAGCATCAGAATCAAGATCAAAATCAAGAGCTATGAAACCAAGATATTAGAAATCAAAGAAGGAGCTGATAAAAGCTTTTGCTTACATCTCAATATCAAGAATGAAGATATCATAAATGAAGATGCTCATAAACAAAGATATCAGAAATCAGAGCTTAGAATTGAAGATCTCAAGATATCAAAAATGAAGATCTCAAATGTCAGAAAGAAAGAATTAATTATCAGAAACCAAGATGTAGATGGCATAAGTTGTTGCTTCCATCTCAATCCAAAGATCAGAATTTAAGATACCATAAAGGAAAGAATTCAAGATCAGAAACCAAGATGTAGCTGACATAAGTTGTTGCTGTCAACTTAATTTAACGATCATAATTCAAGAGATCAGAAAGAAAAATTCAATGTCAAAATCAAATGTGCTGATATAAGCTTTTGCTTTAGAAATCAAACATCAAATATGCAACTCAGAAAATTTGTCATCAGAAGTCAAAGATCAGATCAAGATGAATTAAGCAGAAAATTAGATGTACTGATATAAGCTTTTGCTTCAAAAATCATACATCAGACATGCAACTCAAAAAAGCTGATCATCATAAATCAAGATCAGGTCAAGACATAATGGATCATAAAAGCTTTCATTCACAAACAAAGAAGTTGTTCCTCAAATTAGCTATTGCCTGTATATATGAAGACAATGTTCAAATATCTGAAAGACTTTGACTCTACAACAAAGTAGCATCTTCTGGATCACTATCATTCTTCAATCAGAATTAATCCAGCAAGAAGAAAAGAATCAAAGCTGGGAATTTAAATGCTTTAGAATAAGAAGGTTGTTGCCATAATATCTGATTTCAAGATACAAATCATCAGAAAATCTTTTGATATCAACTTCAGAAAAGCTTTCACCTACAATGACAAGACTTATTTTTCAGATAAGTTGTTGCTTCAGGAGAAGATGAAGGCTTATTAGAGTCATTAGAAGAGTTATCATGATAAGAAGAGGAAATCACTTGAGTTTGAGAAGGGAGATCATTTGTTTCTTTGAGTTACTCCAGTAATAAGTGTTGGACGAGCGTTAAAGCCGCGTAAGTTGACGCCACATTTTATTAGTCCTTATCAGATTCCAAATAAGGTAGGTGAAATGACTTATCAGATTACTTTGCCAGTGTCGCTTGCTAATCTCCATGATGTGTTCCATGTGTCTCAGTTGAAGAGATACATTACGAATCCGTCTCATGTGGTCCAATTAGATGATGTTCAGGTTAGATATAACCTGACTATGGAGACATCACCTATGCAGATAGAGGATCGGGAGTTGAAGCAAATTTGTGGTAAAGAGATTGCCTTGGTGAAGGTAGCTTGGGGAAGACTGATAGGTGGAAATGTGACTAGGGAACTCGAGAGTTAGATGAGCGAGTCTTATCTTGAGTTTTTTGTTTGAGTTAATTTTCAAGGACGAAAATCTTTTAAGTGGGGAGAGTTATAACACCCTGATTTTTATTTATTAATTATTTTATTAGTATTTTATTTTATTAATTATTATTTAATATAATAATTAATTAATTGTGTGATTTTTTGGAAATATGTGTTATATGTGTAATTGGGTTAGTAAGTGTGAGAATAGCATTGTTAATTAATTGGGCCCCTTATGTGTCACATTAGTGTGAGTGGGTGAGATAAGCCCATTAGAGTAAAACAATAGTTATTATGTAAAACAAAGAGAAAATAGATCTAGAGAGAAGTTGTCAAAACAAGAGAAGAGGAGAAAGAGGAAAAGAGAAGAAAAGAGAAAAGAAGAAGGGATAACCCTAGAAAAGGATCTACATCCAAGTTAAGGGTGAGTTTTTACTTGATTATGGGATTATGTGATGTTAGAAACATATTTAGGATGAAATCACTAAATTTTATAGTTTTGAAGTTGTTAGGTTTTGATAATGAATCCTTGAATATGATGGGTAATGTTGTTGTAATGTGTTTTTCGTCCTTGATTCACGTGTCTTATGATATAATATCTTTTGGGATTATTGGAGGTTAAAACTTGGGGTTTGGGTTTGTTAAAAGGTTGAAAAACAAGAAAAAACGCACAAAATCGCGTGAAAATATGGTTTTCTGGGCTCTGACACGGCCCGTGTCAACTAACACGGGTGGCCGTGTCAGCTCCCTGGTGTTTGCATTTCAAAATCATTCTGGTCAATTCTTTTGAACCATAAGTCCAAATCGAGAATCGTTTGAAGCGTCAGAAAGCTAATGAATAGAAATATAACATAGTATAGATAAGAGAATTGATTGCTCAGTATTTTTATGTCTAATATGTTTGGGAGGTCAATTGTGTATATGTTCTATTAATGAATTATTGCACTATTTGTTGCAAGTTGTGAAATTAATTATGGGAAATTAATTGAATAGTTGTGTGTGTGGGTGTATAAGTATGTTTTGAAGTGTGACAACATGAATACATAATAGTTATTTCTTGTTGTGATGATAATATAGTTATATTTTTTTTGTAAAAGTGTGTTGTATACCATTTGAAAATGAATCATGCATGGATAATACTTGAATATGTGTTTGTATGTGCAATATTATGGTAATTCAAAATGAGATGAATTATGAGATTCATGCATGTATGATTAAGATTGAGAGATGGTCTTTAAACAAATCAAGAAAATGAATCTCTCAAACAAAAAATGAAGTCTCCATCAAATATTTATTTATCCTGCAGAGGGAAAGGAAAACATTGAAGAAAACCTGAAGAGGGTGAAGTCACAGTCTCGCAACTGAAAGATCGGGTAGAGGAGTCGATTACGCGAGGGGAAGGTATTAGCACCCCTCACGTACGTGGTACTCCACAGGATCTACTCTTGTTGTCTAATCTAATGGATGTGTTTAAATTTAAAGCTTAGCGGTAAAGCTAATGCATGAATGCAAAGTATTATGTACAAAAAGAAAAGGTTTTATTAGTGCACCTGCCTTAGTTGTGAACCTTTGTGCCTATGTACCATCTAATGTGCAATAGGGATCAAGGTACCCGTAGTTCACCTTAAAGTTTTTGGTTGGTTGCATGTTTTTTATGGATAATGCTGTGTTCTCATCCTTGCAGTTAGGATTGCAACTCGTGTTTTGTGTTACAACTCGTAAGAGACTCATGCTCGACCACTCGCACACTTAGAATTTTAAAGTTGCTCGAACCTGAAACAACATACTCTTATTGAAAAGTTTTTAAAAGAAAAAGTCTGAAGACAAAAAGAATTTGCAATGGTTGGTGGTTTTTACCTTGAAAAAATGGTTTAATAATGTTAGTGTGTTTTATGAGTTTGACTAAGAAAAAGAGTTTTAGTTTTAAAAGGGATGCCAAAAGAAAAATCTAACAAAAGGGGAATCTCAATCCTACTTGTTATCATGCTTGTGGACCTAAAGTTGGGATCAAGGAAATTCTACCTAATGTTGGTATACATGGATATCAATCCTAAGGTCTACTTAGTTCAAATCTTGACCAAGAATGAACTGAAGATCCTATGGGGAATATGTGATCACACAAAAGAAATAACACGTAAGCAATCAAGAACTTAACCAAGACATGAAAGCAAGAACACAATGCATGAGAAATATCCACTTACTCAACTACAAACGTCTAACCATGATATCATGTCATCAAGGTAGGATATAGGAAGAGGACACCTAACCATGATATCAAATCATCAAAGTAGGATGAGGGAAGAGGACACATAACCATGATATCAAGTCATCAAAGTAGGATGAGGGAAGTTCTTAACCAAGATATTGTGTTATCTAGGCAAGAAGTATGAAGGAATATCGAGTCTTGACCAAGATATCTTGTCATCTAGGCAAGAAATAGGGGAACAGGAATAAAATCTTAACCATGATATTATGTCATTAAGGTAAGAAGTAAGGAAGAGGGGGGAATAAACTCTTAACCAAGATATCATGTTATCTAGGTAAGAGAAGAGCAAGAGTGAATGTCATAAGCGACTAAGAACCTAACTAAGGTATCATGTCATCGAGGTAGGAGATGGGAGACAATAATGAGATCACCACAGAGCATCAATGTTTACAAACGTGAGCTAAAGACAAATTATGGGGGTTGATTACAAACCCTTTTCCACTTGACCTACTCGATAACAAGAGTAGCAGGATTCATAATGTCGACGTGTAACGTGAGGTAAGAATGACATGGGGACTTGAAATGGCGGGGGTCGATTGCGGACCCACACTTCACCTTATTTCCTTCTTTGAGGACTTTATCAATGCCTTCTTCAAGGTCTTTGCACAAAATAAAGGGAAATGGGATTTGCCTTCGTCGAGGTCTTTGCACACACAAACAAACAAAATTTTCCTTCATCGAGGTCTTTTAAACAAACATTGCCTTCGAAAGGTATTTAAATAAAATTGCCCATCTAAAGTAGGGACTCTCAAGCATGCATCTCTATTGCTACTTCTCATGGAAAATAAATCGAAATACAATACAGTATAAAAATAGATGAGAAAGTACCAAACGGATGACAATCCGCCTTTATATAGCAAAGCAATAAGAAACCCGAAGAACTTTGCCGAAGCTTCACCAACAAAGAAAAGAAGTCACAAATAAAATCGTCCGACATAAGCATCAAAGCATCATCGATTCGAAAGTAAATCACAATCAGAAAGTATAGGATACATCCGAATGTCGCACAATAAACCTACACGAAAATACAAATCTAGATAAAAACACAAGCAATGTATACATCTCATGGAATGAGACAACAATCAAACACATTGAAAATGAACCCAAACCACAAAGAAGTGGAAAAAATTCTTTTCAATCGAATAATTAAGAATTAATTAATCAATTGAAAGCTCTATTGAAATGCCTTGCAGAAGTCAACAAAAGAGTTAGAAATAACAAGGAGACATAATCAGAATCAAGTATTCACATCACAACTTAAATTAAGACTAAATCATGAAGAAATAAATTCCAAATGTGCAAGGGAACACTAACATCAAAAACCACGTAGAAAAATCGTAACTCATGAAATGACTTGAAAAATCAATTTAAAATCAACAAAACTTATCATGGACATTAAACAATTATCAAATTAAGTCCGCTTATGCACCGATCAAGAATTTATCCACATATTACACGCACTTACAAACTTCGGACATCAACACTTTAACACATGAACATGCTCAAAAAAGTTGAACTTAAATCAACCAAACTTGATACCGGTACCAACCAAATATGCTAACAAGCTCAACTATGCAACAAGTGTGAATTAAATCACAATGTACATGCAAAAACCATTTCCCAGACAACATTGAATTAACATACGAAATGCTCTAAAAGTTGGATTTAAATCAACCAAATTGATACTGCTATCAACCAAATACCAACATAAAATCACTTATGCAACAAGTATGAATTAAATCACAACGTACATGCAAAAACCATTTCCCAGACAACATTGAATTAACACATGAAATACTTAAAAAGTTGGATTTAAATCAACCAAAATTAATACCGGTATCAACCAATTACCAACACAAAATAACTTATGCAACAAGTATGAATTAAATCACAATGTACATGCAAAAACCATTTCCCGGACAACATTGAATTAACACATGAAATGCTAAAAAAGTTGGATTTAAATCAACCAAAATTGATACCGGTATCAACCAATTACCAACACAAAATCACTTATGTAACATGTATTTGTGAATTCCGGGAAGCATTGTGCATATATTGATGTTCATCCATTAAATCGATACTGGTACCATAATTTCCAACCATTGAAACAAAAAAATAATTTACGCGTCGACAACAATTAAACACTTCAAGATTTGATTCCGATACGTAAAATCAACAATTATTCACAAAGTATCAAGTCAGAATCAAACCTCGACGCGTCAATCAACAATTATGAACAAATTATCGATAGTGACGCGTAAACTCACAAATAATTTCAATCAATTAACCAATTCCAATAACTCTCAACATTATCAACATCAAGAATTAAATCAATTTTCATTATCAAGATTCAATTCATGCTTAATCAACACTAAAATCAATTAATTCATGAATCAAGGTTTTACACTAATAATTAAATCAAGAGATGAGGAATTTACCGAATGTGATGCGAAGCTTGAACGGAGAATAGAAGCCGAATTTGTGAGAGATACCGTCAGAGGGAGGCAACCGGAGGGAGTATGCGCGCTGGAGAAGGAGAACGACAGTGGGAGAGCGCGAAGAAGAGGGAGAAACCGAGAGAGGCACCAGTGGTGGGAGTCCGGTTGAGCTTCTTGCCAGAAGGGGTGGTGGTCGGCCAAGACAGGGGGCAGGACGACTGTAAGAATAGAGATGAAGGAAGAGAGTGAGCTTGAGAAGCTTGAGTGTGTTCTTGAACTTGAGAGAGAATAAAGAGCTTTTGAGTGATTTTTTGTACATTGAGTGAAAAGTGCTTTTTCATTTGTATCAAAACATTATATAGGAGTGAGCTAAGGCCATATTTCACAAATGATATAAAAAGAACAAAATCTCTTAATTTTGAATAGTGCATAATTTTTAGCTTATTTTTGTGTACAGTTCGATAAACAAACCACAAGCTCATAACCCGGTGCATAATCTGAACTCGAGTCCTGAAGCAAAATCATAGATGACGAAATTTATGATGACATTCTGAAAGAATCGTCCCGATATGATAAAAATTCAGAAAGTTATGAATTTCGCAATGGCGAGAAAATTGAGACAGAAAACCCTTTGTTTTGGTTTCGTGCCTTTTCCACTGCATAGATTTGAGAGGCGAGCCATAAACAGAAGCCTTCATAGCACAATTCGCACTTGGGACAAGAAGAAAAGTTGTAGCTATCATATTTGTGATACCATGCCGCAAGAATCTTCTCAAAATGTTAAAAAATTCATAAATTTATGATTTTTTGAATATCGAGAAAACAGTCAACTGGACATTCGTTTCACTGTGGAATTTTCAGGTAATTTGCACTTTCCGAGGTCTTCTTCACATAATTGGCTTCCGACCCGAACATATGAAATATAAAGGATGTTAAGACGAATTTAATTCCCAAAGAACCACCCAAAAAAAATTTTTTTGGTTATAAGTTATGAATTTTTGAAGTCACACTGCAAAATACTGATTTTTTGCTCAAACTGTTCCGAATCGACTGAAACACTTGACTTTATCTACAATTCAAACATGCTAGAGCACATGGGAACTTGGCATGATGAGGACTTAACTACCCACCAATTAAATAGCCTAGAGAACTCTCTAAGCGCGTTGACTGGCGAAATAAACGTCTTCTGTAACCTGACGAAGCTTCACAGAAGTGCCTTGATCACATAACCATAGAACCAAATGATATGTATGCAAGCATATGATAATGAAATATAAGAAAAATAGGGTTGAAATAAAGAGAGTAGATTTTGGGGTACAATAGCTTCCTCTATTAAATCGACTTAAACCTGGATGCAACATTGGCGCCAGCCTTTCGAGCCATAAGGTAGAAGGGGATTGAATACAAAAATGAACTAAAAAATTTGCACTCTGAATTAGGACAAGATGTACCAACACTGGTAATTGTGTTTTGGTAGCTTTAAAGTATTAAACCAAAAGAAAATTGGTATGTTAACATGAAGGACCTGATAAGCAAGGACAATAAACAATGGACTTAACCCAAGAAGGCTAGCATCCACTAGACTCTAAAGATGTCATCCCCGGGAAGAATTGGATCACCAACACAGAAAAAGCCGCGCCAGGGAAGATTTGGACCACCAACAAAGTAACAAGCAACTAACTCTAAAGATGTTACGCCAAGGAAGAATTGGACCACTAACAAGGCAAAGAGTGAACAACTCGACCGGAGAATACCAAAATACTATATCCTGAAGAAGGTAACAAGTAAGCATACTTGACCTTAATAGGAACTAGACCAGGGAAGAACTAGACCATTGACACTGAAAACATTATGCCAGGGAAGAACTGGACCACCAACAAGGTAAGAAGACCCAAAAAAGTCGCGCTAGGGAAGAACTAGGCCACTTGCATTGAAAACATTGTGCCAGGGAAGAACTGGACCACCAACAAGGTAACGAGACCCAAAAAATGTCGGGCCAAGGAAGAACTGGACCACCAACACTAAAAACGTTGCGCCAGGGAAGAACTGGACCACCAACAAGGTAAAGATACCAACAAATGTTACACCATAGAAGAATGGGTCCACCGACACTGAAAACATTGCACCAAGGAAGAACTGGACCACGAACAAGGTAACGAGACCCAAAAATGTCGCGCCAAGAAAGAATTGGACCACTGACATTTAAAATATTATGCCAAGGATGATTTGGACCACCAAGAAGGTAACGAGACCCAAAAATATTGTGCTAAGGAAGAACTGGACCAGGGACAATGAAAATGTTGCACCAGGGAAGAACTGGACCACCAACAAGGTAACGAGACCCAAAAATGTCGTGTCAGGGAAGGATTGGACCACCGACACTAAAAACATTGCACCAGGGAAGAACTGGATCACCAACAAGGTAACGAGACCCAAAAAATGTCGCACCAGGGATGAACTGGAACATCGACACTGAAAATGTTGTGCCATGGAAGAACTAGACCACCAACAAGGTAACGAGACCCAAAAATATCACATCAGGGAAGAACTAGACCACCGAAACTGAAAACATTACGCCAGGGAAGAACTGGACCACAACAAGGTAACAAGACCCAAAAATGTCGCTCCAGGGAAGAACTGGACCACCGACACTGAAAACATTGCGCTAGGGAAGAACTGGACCATCAACAAGGTATCGAGACCCAAAAATGTCGCGCCAGGGAAGAACTTGTCCACCGACACCAAAAATGTTATGCCAGGGAAGAATTAGACCACCAACACTTAAAAAGTTGCACCGGGGAAGAACTGGACCACCAACAAGGTAGCGAGCCCAAAAAATGTTGCGACAGGGAAGAATTGGACCACCGGCACTGAAAACATTGTGTTAGGGAAGAACTGGACCAACCACAAGGTAACAAGACCCAAAAATGTTGCGTCGGGGAATAATTAGACCACCAACGAGGTAACATGCAACAAACTCTAAAGATGTTGCGACAGGGAAGAACTGTACCACCAACAAGGAAAAGAATGGACAACTCGACAGAAGAAGACTAGTATTCACTAGACCCAAGAAATTTGTGCCAGTGAAGAGCTGGATCACAAACAAAGGTAACGAGTAAATAGGAATGACACGGGATAAGGAAGTAAAGAACAAGTAAACACTTATCCTAAGAGGACTAGAAACATCTAGACTTAGGAAAGAAATGTCAGAAAAACAACCAGACTTGAATGATACATCAATAAACATTAAACAGGAACCACGAAGACTTGCACAAGGAAAGAAACATCCCTTGCGTGAGAAGCAATAAGGGGACCGACTTACAAGAAGAAATGAAAGTATTTGGTATTTACAATAAAAAGAACTACATTATCCCTCAGGTCAAAGGCGAGGTATAATCCTTCAAGAGTGGAAATTATATGAATTTCTAAACACCAAATAAGGCTCTTCAAATAATTGAGAAGAAAGAAAGGTTATACACCAACTCTTTCTTGCACTCTAACTTCAAGAGGAAAACACGGGTAATAATCGAGAAGAAAGGACAGTCATAAAAGCGGTAGACGTTGTGGGAACCTGTCAGGGGTATCAGGGATATCTGTGGAGATTAACAATTCTCTGGGGTACAGGAAACTGAGCTAACTTACTAGGGAAGAAAGCAATAAGATTTGGCTTATAATTCAATGCATGTTTGAATTTTTTTTGGAGTGATGTTCCAAAATGAATGGAAACACTACACATTTGACTGTATGAAATGTAATGATGCATGTTTAGATGTTTCACCGGGGAATAACACATAGGAATAAATAGAAACCACTGTCCATATTCAGATAGGGCTTGCAAAAATAAGTTACAAACTTCACTTGAGAGAAACAAAACACATTGTGCGCTTGTGCAAGAATACCAATGAAGGTTGCACGCTGCCAAGGGATACCACTAATCACTAAATCTGTAATGAGTAACTTGTCATCTTTTTGCTGGAGCTAAAAAGATCTTCTGAACAAAAAATGAATCTATACACTTCTGTCGCTATATGGAAATACCTCAAAAATAAAACATCTCGGGGATAAGCGAAATCTTGACAAGGAAATCCCAATAAAACTCTATCGGGGAGAAAGAAGACTTTCGAACACGACTTAACTGGGGAATGAGGAGGATTTCTCAACTAAAGAAAAAAACATACTTCATGAATGACCATTGTAATACGGTGGGAGAACTGACTTGGGATGTTTTGTGTTTGATCGCAATTGTTGTGGTTAGCAAGAGTCGCCACCGACTTTTCTTTTATCCAAAAGGAAAGGCTGAAAAGAACAAGAAAGACCTATGAGATTATTTCTTGAGTTAGGAGGGTAGATTATGAAATGGAAAGGTGTTAGCACCCTTTTCATCCATAGTTATCTATGGGCTCTTAGTTGCTTGCTAGATCGCTTGCTTTGTTTGAAAATGTGCTTTGTAGTGGTTTTTGAAAGTATTTTTGAAAAGGCGCCTTCGTTTAAGCAAACTTTGTAATGGTTCTCGTTCGTAAGAACATATACAAAGTGTTGGACTTTTGAAAATATTTCATGTTTGGAAAGTGTTGTTTGTTTTGAAAGTGCTTGTTTTTGAAAGTGTTTGTTTTGAAAGTGAGAAAGGATGTTGGTTTTGAAAGTGAGCAAGCAACTAAGAACGTTTCTACCTACTCAAAAGTCTTTTGTTCATTTCTCCCTTCATTTGATATTGCTATCTTACCATTGATTGGTAAGAAGCCTTATCTTTGGATGTAAAGGTATGGCCGTGGGTCATCGTATAGTCATGATAGCAATGTTGTAAGATGTCTTAACATTTCTCTTTGAGGGATTAAGATCATTTGAAAGGCAACATTCATAGCCTTATCGAGGGAATATGATATTATATTTTTTATTGTTTTTGCTAAGACATCCCACATGCGTAACATGACCATTTTTATAAGGCAACAAGTGTAATTACCCTAAGGGTGCATGTATAAATAGTGTGTTTGATTTGCATGCATTTAATCTTTGATTAGGGTTATCTACTTGTTGATTTTATCTTTCCATACAAACCCTAATTAATAGCATTTATATGAAAGCGATAAATTGCGGAAAATAAAATTACTACGCTATTACATTATTAGGGGGATAGGGTATACAAATTTACAAATGGGGATTGCAAGGAATTAAACCTTATTATCTAATACAACCATATCTAAATAATGTACAAGAAATGAATAAATATAATGTGCAAGAATGTAAATGGAAAGGAAATAGATTTTTGTTTGGTTTTTGAGGAATGGGTTTTAACCTAATTATCTAAAAGAAAATAATTAACTAAATTAAGAAGGTTAAACCTAAATTAATTAAGAAAAGAAATTAAATTAGAAAGAATTTTTAGGGTTTTTTAGAAAAGGGTTTAAGTTTAATAAAAATAGTATGGAAATTAATTAATTAAAAGAAACCTAAATTCTAAGTTAATTTAATAAAAAGAAAATAACTAAACCTAAATCTAATTATTAATTTATTAAGAAAAAAATAAAATTAAGTTTGTTTAAGAAAATATTTTTGTCTTTTTGTTTTTTAAAGGAATAAAATATAAGTGAATATAAATATATTAGATATATAAGTAAATAAACTATTTTTTGGATTTTTATTATTAATAATAATAATAATAAAGATAATAAAGAAAAATAAAATAAAATAAAATATGAAAATAAAAGTCAGGGGGGTTTGAAATGGAATTTGAGAGTTTGTTAGAAAAAACAATTTTTTGAAGCCTGGCCCAATGGTGTTCCGTAATCAGAAAAATAAAATAAAAAGAAAGGTTGGGCATGTGTTGTGACAAGCAGGCAGGGGGGTGAGCCTCAGCAAAAAGGCAAAGTCCAATGGCCTTAGGCCCAAGCGTGCATAGTTGTGCCAAAAAGAGAGAAAATATTAGAAAAAGCAAAAAGTGGCAGCGCTAAGGCTTGAACCCACACTCTTGACATGAAACGCGCGTTGCCTTACCACTGGGGTGACTATACATCCGTTAACTAAACTGAAACCATAAATATATAACACAAATTCAGTCCTAGAAATGAATTCATCTTCAACCTCCAGCCATGGTTCCTGTAACTCATTCATTTCTCATCCATTCACAAAACTTCCAACATCAAACTTGTTAGAAATTTCACCACGATTATGAATATGTAAATAACTTAAACTAATTCTCAAAGATGAGCATGAATCTCTAAAAGTACCAAATCCTGACCTAACTTTTTTCAGAGATTCAAACCTAAAATTCTCTAATGGACATGTACAGCTTCAGGGAAATGATATCTACATTTTATCTTCACAAATCAGAATCAAATGATGCTTGTATGAAGAGATACAAGTTTGAAAACTTACCTCTTGCAGCTAGATTCGTGTATGGAGTTTGAGCAACCTTTGAGGTGGCCTGATGATTTCTTTAGCTTGCCTGGACCTCCTTAAGTGTATTCCAACTCCTACTTTGCTTTGAGGATGGCTGAAACTCCCAACTCAAGTCAAGTTGCAAGCTTCAGTTTTGAAAATGGTGGATGGTGATGGAGGGGTTACAGTCAGGAAACAGGGGCCTGGATCACTTTGATATGATGTATATTAAGTGTTTGGAAGGTTGAAACTTAATACGCACGAGTGGATTTGGAGATGGCTATGTGAGGTTCAAAACTGTCAAGTTATGGCAGATTTTGGGTTGCAGAGTGCTTGGGAGTGTTTTGGGATGCTTGAAATCGTGTATTATGTTGCAATAGACTTGTGCATATGTATGGAAAAGGTTGGAGATCAAATGCACTCAAGTTTTCTGAGTTCTAGCCTTTTGGCTCTATAGCTTACTTTTGAAGAAAAGTGAGAAGACAAATCTCAAAGTGTTGTACAAGCATGGTCTGAGTTGATAGAGGACTTAGACATGTTTCTTTTGGTTTATAGGGGTTGTGTGTGCAGAAATAACAAGTGCAAGGCTCAAGGAGTTGACAATTGCAAAAGTGATGCTTTATCAAAATGGAAATGACAACTTTGTGCCATAAATGGAAAATCATTTTGGACAAAGCTTAAACCAAGTGGATAAGGGTCTAAAGAGTTGTGTAAACCATTAATTATGGAGTGAAAAACAAGTTTGAGGCCTGCAAAGTGAGGATTATGCAGCATGGCTATGCATTGGATCAAATGTTCATCATGAAAATGACTTGAAAAACAAGTTTGAAACCCTAACTTCTTGCCTTCGATTCTCTTAGCTCAAGTATGATATTAATGAGATCTTTAAAATTTTGGAAATCTTATAACATCTTCTACAACATTTATGTTGGACATTTTTGAAGATTCATCTTGGAACTAGGTGAACAGTTTCCATGAAGTTGGTACCAAAAATCTGCCTAACTAGGGCAAAATTTCCCTAAGTGTTTTAAGTTCATGAGCATATCTTCACAAATTCATAACTTGAAATATAAGCATTTCTAGAAAATGTTCTGCCCTATAATGTTTTAGATCTCATTGGGATCTACAACTTTCATATTGGAAGTTTCCCTTGAATCATCTTGCATCATGGTGGAAATTTGGCACAAAGTTATGAAAAAATGTGAACTTTCCAACACTTAAAAAAATTCTAAGTCTTGGAAATTTGACTTTTCAAAGATGAATTTTGAATTTTGAATTCCTTGATAAACAAGTTTCATACTTTGACATGTCTTGATGAATTATAATCTTTGAAACTTGATTTTGATCAAAAAGTCAAAGTTTGACTTTTCAGTGTACAGTTGACTTTTCATCAGTTGACTGAATTTCAACTATCAATCAATTGATCTTGAGAAATGTTTTGAGCCATGAAATTAGGTCAAAATTATGAATTTAAATCCTTGAGATCATGTCCTAACCCAATAAGTCACTTCCTTGGTCAAAAGTCAAGAACTGAGCCTTCTCAATCAAAACCCTAATTTTAACCATTTTGCCCTTTTGATGTTCTGATCAAATTTCTTGAGGAATTATGATCCAAACTTGATCAATTGACATATACGAGTTCATAATTTTTATATGGATAAAAAATATGAAGTTTGTCTGCCAATTGACCACAACTGACTTTTTTTCCCCAATACAGCTAATTTTAGGTCAACTGATCAATTGACTGAGCAAAAATGTGATCCAAGACTTGAAACTAGACATGAGCAATCTTGAGGGTTCCTAATGATCTATGAAAGTCATATTGAGCCTTGAAAGTTCAATTGTCCTTGTGAAAACTCAAAACCTAATTTTCAGTTGTCAGTGCTTGAGGAGGTGTCTTGAGCTGATAAAACCTTGTGTAGTCTTGAATCAATGAAGATATTATAATAGATTTCTTGAGAAATGAGAGGGAAAATTTTGGGGTACAACAGCTGCCCCTATTCAATCTTCTTAAACCTGAAGAGTTAGATTGGCGGATCCGCCATTCGTGACTTGAAGGTGGAAGATGATTGAACACTAAAGTGTCTTGAAATTTGCACTCGAAGATGTATTGGGAATGGGCTTATAGATGCCATTTGGAGAAATGATGATAAATACTAGAATAGGTATCAACATAAATATTTGGTCGATTTATACTAAAATTTGATGTTTTACCTGTAGGAAAAAGGGTTAGTTAAATGCAGATGTATGCATGCCATTCACAAGATGAATGAGATTGTGCTGAATACGTTTCATATGTATATGCTATGATGTATGAATATGGGATGCATATTTTTCCGGGAAAATAAATCCCTGACTACTGCTGAGGAGTTCTGGGAAGCTGAATCACGGATGGTTGTTGGGGATGAAGAATATACATATCTTTAAGTTTTGTTGAAAGAATGCTTTCGCCGGGGAATATCTCTTGAATGTTAGATGTTATCTGGCCGGATCCAGGCTTCACAACTTGCTGAAAATGAGGAAGTCAACAGCTATCTGGTCAGATTCCAGGTTTCACGGTAACTTACTAGGGAAGAAATAATTAACTATTATCTGATCGGATTCCAGGCTTCATAGAAAATTGCCTGAAATTGAACTGTTATCTGGTCGGATTCCAGGCTTCACAGATTTTGAGGTGGATGAAATTAATTTCTATCTGATCGGATCCAGGCTTCATAATAACTTTTCTAAAGAGATGAAGTTAAACTGATATCTGGTCGGGTCTAGGCTTCATAGTAACTTGCTTGAAATTAAATGCTATATGGTCGGATTCCAGGCTTCACAACAAACTTCTGACGGGAATTGCTATTTGGTCGGATTTTACGCTTCATAATAAGTTGTGTGAAAAGATAAAGTTGAACTGATATCTGGTCGGGTCTAGGCTTCACAGTAACTTACTGGGGTAGAGGCAAACTCTACTGGGGAAAAGAAGTTAAACCCTTGTCTGGTTGAGTCCAGGTTCTTCAATATCTCGAAGAGTTAAACTATTATCTGGCCGGGTCCAGGTTTCATAGTATCTTGAGAAGTTAACTATTATCTGGTCGGGTCCAGGCTTCAAAGTTACTTAAAGTTGTAATAATATCTGGTCGAGGCCAGGCTTCATAATATTTGAAAATTGTACTATTATTTGGTCGGGGCCAAGCTTCATAGTATCTGAAAGGTTACACTATTATCTGGTCGGGTCAAGGCTTCATAGTGACTGAAGGTTGTACTATTATTTGGTTGGGTCTTGGCTTCATAATATCTTTGAGAAGTTACACTATTATCTGGTCGGGTCCAAGCTTCATAGTATTTTGAACGAATGAAGTTGACTGTTATCTGGTCGGATCCAGGCTTCACAACAACTTACTAAAGGTAAAACGGTTATCTGGTCAGATTCCAGGCTTCACAGCAACTTTTGGAGATAGCAATGACTTTGTTGATGACTTTACTAGGGATTAGGGGTTATGGCCCTCTGATTTGTAATAGTCAAAGGCAAACTCAAACTGGAGAGGATAGACTATGCCGGGGAATTTTACTGTTCGTTGTTTGTTGGGGAAATAAATCCTGTTGATGAACTACTGACGAGGCGATTTCTTTTTAGGAGGAGATCCATAAGGCTTCTTATTTTAGGACCAACTTAGATGGGGAGAGAACTGTCAAGAGATTGAGACTCTGGCTGGGAATCAACCTATGCAAAGAGACTTTATGGGCAACTCCGTTGGGGAAAGGTTTATTGTAGCCATCCTTGTGTGGATAATGCTAATGAGATAACTCTGTGGGTATATTCCATATACATTAAAGAGATGCTTGCATCTACTTAGAAGGACAACATGTGTTAAATAGTTTTAATTATGTTCACATGCATATGCTCGTTCAATTTTAGCCATTGGACAACTTTGCATTCAAAATAAAAATAGAAAGTTTGCACTCCAAAGTATATTTATATTGATATTTTACCCGTGAATAGGCGTTTTTGTACAAAGATACAGAGATCCTAGTAAGAGGAAATCATCGAAAGGAAAATAAAAAATGAAAACAAAACAAATAGCCATGTGGAAATGATCTCATTGCATTTCAACTCCACTATTGCCCCAATGTCTTCGAATTCCCCTTGCCGTTGACAGAAGTTGATTGGATTGATCTTGGATCTTTTGAACTCAGACCTTAGTAATAAAGTCGACTGTGGTGATTCCACGGGACATAGTCATACACTTTTAATCCTTAACTTTTTCCTGGACCGCCCTTTCGGGTTTTCAGTCCACCAGGATACCTATTTTTTCCCAAGTAGCCCTTTCGGGTTTTCAACTTGCCAGGTGTACATTCTTTTACATATATCCCTAATTTTTTCCCAAACCTTTTGGTTTGCCGGGATGCCCTTATTTTTTCCTAGGTGTGTCAACCTAGCGGGTCTCTTATGCATAGTATTTATTAACTATGTCCGCATTCACGGGGTGTGGGAAGTCTTCACCATCCATGGTAGTCAGCATCATGGCACCTCCAGAGAACACTCTCTTGACAACAAATGGTCCTTCATAGGTGGGAGTCCATTTGCCCCTGGGGCCTCCTTGTGGCAGAATGATACGCTTTATCACCAAGTCACCAGCTTGATATACTCGAGGTCTGATCTTTTTATTGAAAGCCTTGATCATGTGTTTTTGGTACATCTGACCATGACAAACAGTAGCCAATCATTTTTCATCAATCAAGTTCAACTGATCCAATCTTGTCTGAATCCATTCGTCTACGCCTAGGCCTGCTTCATTCATAATCCTTAGTTGTAGCGGTAGAAATGTTTAAGACTAAGCCATTGGATTGACTAGACTTATACATATCAAAATAAAAATCGCCACCGCGCTTTATTGTTTCCAAAGGAATGGGAAAAGAGCGAGTAACCCAAAAAGAGGGGGAAATATTCAAGGTAAGGGGGTTGGTTATGCAAAGGGAAGATATTATCACCCTAAACATATACGGTATTCCGCAGGAACCTCTTTGAAAAATCTGTATATTTTGGCTATAAAATGTTGTATGTAAAATAGATGGCAGAGGTGAGAAAAGAAATATATTATTTATGATTTTTTTTGCACCCGCCGCGGTTGCGAACCTTTAGTGCCTATGTACCACCTTTCCTGCAATAGGGGATCAGGGTATACATAGTTCTTCTTTAAAAATTTTAAAACACAAGTGTGTTGGTTTATTTTATGAGATAAGACATCATCGTCATTGTCCGTGTGGAAAATATACTTACTACCCACAATCATGAGAAAGGAGAATTTGTATCATCTCAAAATGGAGGGTATGACTTGGATTTAAATATCAACAATCCCTCACTCAACACCCAAGTGGAAAATATCTCACTTCACTATATATTGTAGAAGTATAGTTGTTTACATCACTACAAGGATTGACAAGAGTCTAATCTTTTGAGAAAGGTTTAAAAATAAAAAGTCAAAGTGGAAAAATGGTTTGAAATGAGATTGATGGACTTTTAGTCTTATAAAAAAAATGGATGTCAAGGTGTTATTAAGTTGATTGAAGTTTATTTATGAAAATGTTTTGAAAATGCATGGACATAAGTCCAAGTTTATTATGAAAGTAGTTTAAGTTTAAAAAACAAGAAGAGTTTTCAAAAGGAGGGAGGAGATTTTTTGAAATTAAAGAAGATGGGAGGAGATGAAGGGACTATACTAAAGAATAAGGTAAAAGATAAGGAGAAGAACCATCTAACCAACAAGAAGCCAATACTTGATATTATGAGTCAAGATAGAATTCCCATTCTTTGGATTGAAACCAAGCAAGCAAAGATACTAGACCTCTTGAGAGAATTGAACTTCAAGTGTATTAAGTCTTCACAAAAATTGGGCAGAGTAACGACTTTATACGGGTGAATTCCATATTACAAACAAAGTATGTAATCACAATAACCTGCATACAAAACAAACAAACAAACCAATGTCTTGAGATAAACCCCAAGAACTCCAGACAAAATACCAATTAAGGTCACAAGGTCTCCAACATAGGCCAAGGTTTCTAATCCTAAGTCCAAGAAGTCCAATATTCCATAATGCCAAGGATAGTAACCAAATAGTCCAAGTATCATTAAAGTTTTTTTATGGTTCATATTGATTATTAAGTGTCTTAAAAAAGAAAAGAAAAGCTTAAGTGAGAAAAATAAAAATGACATAAAAGTAAATGCTCAAGTGAGAAAAGATGAAAATAGCATAAAATGTAAATGCTAAAGTAAATGGTACATAAAGTAAAGAGCATAAAAGAAAAGCATAAAATAAAGTCAATTGTTAGAAATTAGTGGTTAGTTGGATGACCATATTGAAACTTGCATTTGGAACTCATTAGAGGATTGGTAGAACCGTAGTCTCCACACAACAAGTTTCATTTGCTTTTTGTCAATTATATCATCCATTTTGGAATCCTCAAAAGTAACATTTAATGATCAACGATGTTTAAGTGATCCGCGTTGACCAAAATTGATGAAGATCCATTAGAGGATTAGTAGAACCAAAGCCTACACACAATGAATCTCAAGGTTATTGGATCAAAGAGATCAAATTAACATACTTGGGCTTGCAAACATAGGTTTGGGCCACAAATGATCATTTATCCGAATCGGGACAGAATTTAGCGCTATGTTAAGCAATCGTAAGTGGACTTATGTAGAAGTCGCACCTATTTTGAGGCCGGTCAATAGCAATCTATATACTTCATGTTTGGATAAATGATATAGAGATCATCATCCCTTAACATGTATCACAATTAAAAAATAAAGGGATGAGATAAAGAGGGAGGGGAATGATAAGCTAATTTGGATCACTACTTTAAATTTATTTCATCTTTAAATTCAATCACTCCTCTAGATGGATTAAAGCACTAAACATATCATTAATAAAAAGCACCAAAAATGAATTAAATAAGTCACTTTTTGGTAGATTTGAATTTATGAACATTTATCTAACTTCATCTACATCACAAAGTCCATTGAAGTTAAAGATAAATTGGACATTTAAAATTGCAATCCAAACCATCAATCAAAAGGAGTGAGTAGAAAAAGCATTTTGGATCAAAGATGCCCCAAAACAAGGAAAAAAAATGCGTTATGTTTCTGTGAAAATCGATTGCACTAAAGTGTAAATCGATTTACATAGTACAATTTTTAAAAATCTGCACGAAATTCACTTATTGCAATCGATTGCACTGTTACAACAATCGATTGCACGCTGTTACAGACAACAAAATAACATTTTAAAAGGCCAAATTCTTGTTCAAACTTTCCATAAAATACCTTATGATCATGGATCCAATTGAGCATTAAAATTCCATCAAATTATGAGAAAATAGAACCATTGGAATCACAAAATAATGCTCAATGAGTCAAACCCAAAGATCAACAAGAGATCACATTGTGAAAGATGAATTATCCAACTTACCAAAGGTAGATCTAAATAATTATCAAAACAACTTCAAGATTTTGCTTCAATTCAACCACAAGAATCAATTGACCAAGCTTGGATGTAGATAATTGATGAAGAAAAAATGTTTGGATGAAGGTTTCGCTCAAAGATTAGTAAGCTTCAATGCAAAACTTACTAACTTTTTTCTTGAAAATGGAGCTTTGAGTGGATTTGGTAGATGGAAAGAATTGAGAGATTTTTTAGCAAGGTGGATTTGGCTATTAAAAGCTTGTAATTTGAATGAAATGAGGGCTCTATTTATAGAGTTTAGGATTGGGATTAGTGGTAATTTGGTAATTGATTCTTGGAGCCAAAATTTGAATTAATGATGATTCTTTCAAAAATTAGAGCCAAAATTTGAATTAGTGAATATTTTTAAAAATGCAAGATTGACACCAAAATTTGAATTAATGATATATCTTTCAAAAAATGAATAAAAATTGGAGCCAAAATTTGACAAGCTTAAAATTGCTGATTTTTTCAAATTTTCACTATGTGAAAATCGATTGCACTACAGTGCAAATCAGTTTGCACAATGTATTTTTTCAAAAATGGCGCAAAATGCACTTTATGCAATCGATTGCAATCTAGGAGCAATCGATTGTACAGTGAAAAAAATGAATCTTTTAAATTCTTTTTCTTTACAAATAGAATTTTTAGGGAAATAATACCGTAAAACCTTATTTGTCAGATACTTTGACTTGGTACCTACAAAACACAAATATTCAAAGACAAAGACATTTTTTTTTGTATTTTGATTAGAAGTTAGTCAACAACACATATACAAAATACACAACCAAGGTGCTTGGAGATTCCTCAAGAGAAAACTTAAAGATAGGAGATAGAAAAAGAGAAAGAACCAACCCTAATGTGATCTTGTTGCATTGTGAGGGTATGATATGACAGGGGACTCTTAGGGGAAAAAATTGGGGTACGACAACTGCCCTTATTTAAGTGTCTTCTATCCGGAGATACGAAGGTTAAAAAGCTTCGTGTCGACGCGATTGAAGATACTCAAATATAAAACAAGCCCTATTTTTGTCCCTAAGATTCCATGCAATGCTTATGATTATGAATGCAGATGGACAGATCTAAAGAGACGCAAGACACCACTGAGGATGTAGCAAAGGAAATAAAAATAAAAAAGAAACCCAACCAGGAAAATAAATCACTGGTGAATCAAAAGACACAACTCTATTGGTGCAAAATCCAAAGAGGAGACAATATAGCATCAACTCAATAAATGAGGAAAAAGGCCGTGGATAGCAACGATCGACAGATAACTGTGAACTACCAACTCAATAGTCAAAGGTTGAAGATCAAAAAGATACCGGCTCAAAAATGACGGTAAAAGGTCAAAGGATACACTAACTTTTACTGAAGGCGAAACTACCAATGTTCATTGAAGGTAGTAAGAGAATAACATCGACATTCACTATCGATGAACTACCAACTTTCACTGAAGGTAGAGAGAAAAGAAATATCAAAGCATCGACGTTCACTGACCGTGAACTACCAACGTTCACTGAAGGTAGCAAAAAGATAACAATCACCAACGTTCACTGATGATGAACTACCAACTTTCATTGAACATAGAGAGAAAAGAAATATCATAACATTGCCGTTCACTGACAATGAACTACCAACGTTCACCGAGGGTAGCAAAAAGATAACAATCACCAACTTTCACTGATGGTGACCTACCAACTTTCACTGAAGGTAGAGAGAAAATATATCATAGCACCGCCGTTCACTGATGATGAACTACCAACATTCGCTGAAGGTAGCAAAAAGATAACAATCACTGACTTTCACTGAAGGTGACCTACCAACTTTCACTGAAGGTAGAAAGAGAATATATCATAGCACCTCCGTTCATTGACAATGAACTACCAACATTTACTGAGGGTAGCAAAAGGATAATAATCACCAACTTTCACTGATGGTGACCTACCAACTTTCACTGAAGGTAGAGAGAAAATATATCATAGCACCGCCGTTCTCTGACGATGAACTACCAACGTTCAATGAGGGTAGCAAAAAGATAACAATCACCAACTTTCACTGATGGTGACCTACCAACTTTCACTGAAGGTAGAGAGAAAATATATCATAGCACCTCCGTTCACTGACGATGAACTACTAGTGTTCACTGAGGGTAGCAAAAAGATAACAATCACCAACTTTCACTGATGGTGACCTACCAACTTTCACTGAAGGTAGAGAGAAAATATATCATAGCACCGCCACTCACTGACAGTGAACTACCAACGTTCACTGAGGGTAGCAAAAAGATAACAATCACCAACTTTCACTGATGGTGACCTACCAACTTTCACTGAAGGTAGAGAGAAAATATATCATAGCACCTCCGTTCAGTGATGATGAACTACCAACGTTCACTGAAGGTAGCAAAAAGATAACAATCACCGACTTTCACTGAAGGTGACCTACCAACTTTCACTGAAGGTAGAAAGAGAATATATCATAGCACCTCCGTTCATTGACAGTGAACTACCAACATTTACTAAGGGTAGCAAAAGGATAATAATCACCAACTTTCACTGATGGTGACCTACCAAGTTTCACTGAAGGTAGATAGAAAATATATCATAGCACCTCCGTTCACTGACGATGAACTACCAACGTTCACTGAGGGTAGCAAAAAGATAACAATCACCAACTTTCACTGATGGTGACCTACCAACTTTCACTGAAGGTAGAGAGAAAATATATTATAGCACCGCCGTTCACTAACGATGAACTACCAGTGTTCACTGAGGGTAGCAAAAAGATAACAATCACCAACTTTCATTGATGGTGACCTACCAACTTTCACTGAAGGTAGAAAGAAAATATATCATAGCACCACCGTTCACTGATAGTGAACTACCAACGTTCACTGACGGTAGCAAAAAGATAACAATCACCAACTTTCACTGATGGTGACCTACCAACTTTCACTGAAGGTAGAGAGAAAATATATCATAGCACCGCCGTTCACTGACGATGAACTACCAACATTCACTGAGGGTAGAAAAAAGATAACAATCACCAACTTTCACTGATGCTGACCAACCAACTTTCACTGAAGGTAGAAAAAGAATATATCATAGCACCTTCGTTCACTGACGATGAACTACCAACGTTCATTGAGGGTAGCAAAAAGATAACAATCACCAACTTTCACTAAAGGTGGAGAGAAAATATATCATAGAACCGCCGTTCAATGATGATGAACTACCAATGTTCACTGAGGGTAACAAAAAGATAATAAGTTTCCCCAAAATTCCGGCGTTTCACCTAGAATGGGTCTCAACTTCTTCTTTAACCAAGGCATTTCGCCCAGAAAGGGTAATATATAAGTTGTCTCAAATAAAGAGACTACCACTTGTAAAGATTTCACAATGAATTGTTTCTGTGATATTGAAGAGACTAGCCATCCACTGGAGTATTTTGACAACGTACTGCAAACTATCCACTCATAGAGAAGATATCAAAAAAGTAACGTCGACCTTTATGGGGAAATATAAGTTGCTCAAATAAAGAGACCTGCTACTTACTGTTATGGCGGATTGTAAAATGACTTCCTAGGGAAAATGTCATGACTTCTTGGGGAATGAATAATGACTTCACGGGGAAGGAAGTATAGCTTCCTGGGGAAAAATGGCTTCCTGGGGAAATGCCAACATATTCCTGCTGAGGTGATAAAGTCCTCTTGTGCAAAATAAATTCACACTCAAACCAAGGCTCGAAGCTTGTAGAGATCAAAATTAATAACATCGCTGGGAAGCAAAGATTCAAACCAAAAATAAACTGGAGCGAAACAATCAACCAAAATACATAGTTTGAGAAATAAACTCAAGAGGGAAACCCAAATCATCCAGACAAAAAGCTGTGTAAGAAGGCTAAAGCAAAAATCTTCCATAAGGGATAACTCAGTGGGGAAATTGCTCGTGGGGAAAGGATAACACAACTCTGTAAAACAGGGTAATATGTCAACAAGATATTAATGGATACGAATGAGCAATGATTTTCTAAGTTTTGCTATGCATGATGTATGTATGAATGTATGAGTGTTATCATGTATATGCTGACAAAACAAACATATAATACTGGGGATAAACAAACAAAACTAAATCGGGCACAAACAACACTCGACTAAATCACATTCAAGACTATCATTCTATAAGAAAATAAGCACCAACTGAGAAAACAAAGTCCTACTGCATGGCTTAACTTTACTGGGGAGAAACATAACATAGTGACAAAACAATACAGATACAGGGATATAACATCCTTCTCAAGGCTTCACCAGGGAATAGCACTCAGACTTCAACGAGGAAATAAATGTTTTCATGTGTAGCACTTCTACTGGGGATTGCAAAACTAATCTTAAATAAGGCAGATGGAACCAAATCGTCAAAACATTCACTGGGGAATTCAGGCCAACTTTAAAGGAGAAAAAAACATACAGACATCACTAAGGGAGATAATGCTTCATCATCGAGACATCTATTGGGGACTTCGTGCTGAATTCATTGGGGAGGTCAACACCATATCATCGAGGGGAAACCGATATACGTTCTTCATTGGGGAAACCGGAGATACGTTCTTCTTTGAGAGTAATTATTGCACCAACTTCTCTGGGGAGAAATGACTTCTATCAAATAAGAGAGGCCTTCACTGGAGAATCTTGGATTGAGTCTTCATATCATGCAAATTTATTTCACAAGAGATGCCCTGGGGTAGCCTTCTTAGGAAATAACTACCAACAAAAATGCCAATTACTGCAAAAAAGAACAACATTTTGCAAATGGTTTCATCTTAGCATACAAAGGGTAAGACCTTTCGTCATATGAGAGAAAACTTTGTTGGGGGATCTGGGATAGAGGCTGAGAATACCTTCCCGGGGAAAACAAAACTTCTCAAAATTGTTGGGGTTCGTCCATTCCTGGGATCACCATTTTTGTTTTCCTCTTGAATCACAAAATCTTAAAGTAAAAGTAAGTTGTAAATTCTTTTTGAAAAAACAACTTTGTTATTTAGTCCTTTTTTCTTTGAAAATTATTATCAATAATAAATGGAGTCTTTGCAAGCTAAATAAAATAAGAAATACAAAGAATTGTGTAACAGCTCAAATTTTATTGATAGAATGGTAGTCTGGGAGTGGCGAGACTCCATGGATGATTACAAAGTTCAGAAAATGGTAATATATAATGGAAAAGATACATTGAGATACAATGACCACTATCCTCTCTAACAACTTTTGAAATCCCGAGCAGCAGCTTCTGTTGAAGTATTATGAGGATCTAAGAAGATTGTTGCTTCAATGATCAAGTCTTGTCTGATGCAGTTACTTGCCAAGAAAGTCCCTAACTTTTTCCTAAGCTACCCTTGCGGGTTTTCAACTTAGCGGGAAATTTTTTTCTGTTTATGTCTCTAATTTTTTCCTAGACCACTCTTTTGGGTTTTCGGCCTACCGAGACACTCTTTTTTGCCTAAGCCGCCCTTTCGATTTTCAACTTAGCGAACTGTTCTTTTATTTCTTTAGGCGAAGTATTTCTTGACTGCATCAACATTCATGGGACGTGGGAACTCCTCGTCATCCATAGTTTCAAGAATTAATGCACCTCCAGAGAAGGCTTTCTTGACAACATATGGGCCTTCAAAATTGGGAGTCCACTTGCCCCTAGAATCAGCGTTAAAAGACATGATCTTCCTGAGAACGAGGTCGCCTTCTATGTACTCACGAGGTTTGACCTTCTTATCAAAAGCTTTCTTCATTCTCTTCTGATATAACTGTCCATGACACAAAGCCGTCATTCTCTTCTCTTCGATCAAATTCAATTGGTCAAACATGTTTTGTACCCATTCAGCCTCTTACAACTTGGTTTCCATTATCACACGCAAAGAGGGAATCTCAACCTCAATTAGGAGTACCGCTTCCATTCCATACACAAGGGAGAACATGGTTGCTCCTGTTTAATTGCGGACAAATGTCTGATATCCATGTAAAGCAAAAGGGAGCATTTCATGCCGATCTTTATAAGTAACAACCATCTTCTAGATGATCTTCTTGATATTCTTATTAGCAGCTTTAACAGCCTCATTCATCTTCGACCTGTACGGAGATGAATTGTGATGGACAATCTTGAATTCTTCATAAAGTTTTGTCATTATCTTGTTGTTCAGATTCGAGCCATTGTCGGTGATAATCCTGCTTGGCAAACCATACCGACATATAAGATTATTCTTGATGAAGCGCACTACCACCTGCTTAGTAACATTATCATACGAAGCAGATTCCACCCATTTGGTGAAGTAATCAATTGCTACCAAGATAAAACGGTGTCCATTCGATGCTTTAGGTTCTATCATTCCAATCATGTCAATACCCCACATAGAGAAAATCCACGGGGAAGAAATAACATTGAGAAGTGCCGAAGGCACATGAATCTTGTCCGCATAAATCTGGCATTTATGACACTTCTTTGAAAATTTGTAACAGTCAGATTCCATTGTCATCCAATAGTAACCTCCCCTTAGCATCTTTTTAGCCATCAAATGTCTATTGGCATGAGTGACAAATGAACCTTCATGAACCTCATGCATCAACATGTCTGCTTCGTGTCTATCCATACATCTGAGCAAGACCATGTCATGATTTCTCTTGTACAACACGTTTTCACTGAGGAAGAAACTGCCAACCAATCTTCTCAATGTCTTTCTATCTTTATTCGAATCTCCACTTGGGTATTCCTGAGTCTGAAGGAAATGCTTGATATCATAATACATAGAAGCCAGAGTGGGCCTATATGAGCGGGTATCCCATATGATCGGGCCTATCCAATCGCCAAACTATAATTTGAGGTATATCATTCCAAGTACTCACATGATACATAGAAGCCAGAGTTTCCAGAGCATCCGCCATTTGATTTTCATCTCTAGGGATGTGATGGAATTCAACTTTATTAAAGAAGGGTAACAATCTTCTAGCATAATCTTTGTAAGGGATCAAGCCGGGGTGACGAGTATCCCAATCTCCTTTAATATGATTTATTACCATAATTGAATCACCCTACACATTAAGAATTTTAATTCGAAGATCAATATCTTCCTCGAGACCCATGATGCAAGCCTCATATTCTTCCATATTATTAGTACAATCAAATGTCAACCTTGCAGTAAAAGGAATGTCTGATCCATGTGGAGTGACAATCACATCACCAATTCCTCTACCATAAGCATTCTCAGCTCCATCAAATATCATACTCCAGCAAGACTCAGGATCTGGACCTTCCTCAGGCAATGGTTCATCACAATCTTTCACTTTCAGAAACATTACATCCTCATCGGGGAAATCGTACTTCACAGACTGATAATCATTGACTGGTTAGAGAGCAAGATAATCTGCCAACACGCTGCTTTTAATAGCTTTTTGAGTGCGGTATTTGATATCATATTCAGATAACAACATCTGCCAGTGGGAAATTCTCCCAGTAAGAGTAGGATTTTCGATATTGTACTTGATTGGATCCATTTTGGAGATCAACCAAGTAGTGTGATTCAACATATACTGCCACAAACGTTTTTCCGCCCAAGCCAGAGTACAACATGTATTTTCCAGCATGGAATACCACGACTCACAATCAGTAAACTTTTTACTAAGATGATAAATGGCATACTCTTTCTTCCTCGTTTTATCTTGTTGTCCCAGAATGCAGCCCGTGGAATTATCTAACACTGTCAGATACATAATCAATGGTCTTCCTTCAACAGGAGGGAGCAAGATAGGAGGTTCAAGCAAATATTCTTTAATACTTTCAAATGCCCTTTGGAAGTCATCTGTCCACACACAACCTTGATCTTTCTTTAACAACTCAAAGATCGGTTCACATGTTGCAGTCACGTGGGAAATGAATCTGGAAATATAATTCAAACACCCGAGGAACCCTCTGACTTGCTTTTTAGTTCTCGGTGCTGGCATTTCTTGAATTGCTTTGACTTTATCAGGGTCAACTTCAATCCCTCTCTGGCTAACAATGAAACTCAACAATTTCCCTGATCGAACATCGAAGGTACATTTATTTGGGTTCAAGCAGAGACGATACTTCTTCAAACGCTGAAACAACTTCAACAAATCTTTTACATGCCCTTATTTAGTTTGGGATTTAGAAATCATATCATCAACATATACCTCAATTTCCTTGTGCACCAACTCATGGAATATGGTTGTTATAGCCCTCTGGTACGTTGCACCAACGTTCTTCAACCCGAAGGGCATCACTCTGTAACAGAATATTCCCCATGGTATGATAAACGTTGTTTTTTCCATGTCCGTAGGCGCCATCCTGATTTGATTATACCCGGAAAGTCCGTCCATGAACGAGAAAACTTTGAATTTTGTTGTGTTATCCACTAACATATTAATGTGTGGCAATGGAGAATCATCTTTTGGACTAGCTTTATTTAGATCTCTGTAATCTACGCACATGCGAACTTTTCCGTCTTTCTTCGGTACTGGGAGAATATTGGCAATCCACTTAGGGTACACTGATGTCACAAGAAAACTGGTATTAATCTGCTTTAGAACTTCCTCTTTGATCTTCACTGCCATATCTGGGTGAGTTCTTCGCAACTTCTGTTTGATTGGCGGGCACTCTGGCTTCAGCGACAAACGATGCTCTACAATATCTGTATCTAAACCAATCATATCTTGGTAAGACCAAGCAAAAATATTCACATATCTTTCAATATCTCAATCAACCTACTCTTCACATCAGGATGCAATAATCCTCCAATCTTGACTTCCTTCGGATCTTCTTCTAAACCCAAATTGATTACTTCCAATGGCTATTTATATGGCTGAATGGCATTCTCCTCGTGCTCAAGCAACCGTGAGACCTCTTCCGGAATCTCATCATAGTCTTCTTCTTCGGCCCCGTACACAGGACATTCAAAGTTGGGAGAGGGTGCAGGGTCATTGTATTCAACGGGTTTTTTTTAATTAATATGCATATATGATTTATGATTGCTTTTAGAAATTGACACATATAACAAGTCATCATGCAGATTGAATTTCAGTTATTATTTATTTTGAAAGTTTTTTTTCTGATTACCATTTTCCAAGAAAAAAGCAGAAAATAAAGACACAATTTGGGAAACAAAGACAAATTTTATTATTGATTTAAAAAAAAACACAACAAACAGATAAGCCCATCAATATTAATACTTTTCACCTTGGGCAGAGTGAAAGTTTTTTTAAAAATATGAACACAAAAAAATTACTTTGAAACATGTATGCAAGATGGAACATCAATGGTGATCCAGTTTTGAACCCTAACTCCGTGCGTCACATAATTCGGTGATTCTGGCTCTGCTTCATTAACCATAATGGCATTAATCCCGGAAACAGTTGGATGCAGATAACCCACGGAGAACCCCAATCCACCTCTATTCTTGTTTACAGGTGGATCAACAATTTGTCCCCATACTTCGCTATGGCCTTTATGCACAACCTACTGGGCATCCTTAAACTAAACCATAGAGTTCTCATTTCCTCTTACATTATCAATGGATAAAGCTTGGAATTGGGTTCCAACAGCAGCTTCATCCGCCTCCACAATGCTGAAAGAGGAAAAATGAGATATCCATACTGCCTGTTCTCCATTTATAATTACAAATTTTACTTCACGTACAAACTTCAGCTTCTGGTGTAAAGTCGAAGTGACACCCCCTGCCTCATGTATCCACGGCCATCCCAGCAAGCAACTATAAGCGGATACAATATCCATGCCCTGGAAAGTAATCTGAAACAAATGTGGGCCTATATGAATAGGCAAGTCCACTTCACCAATAATAAATTTCCTGGATCCATCGAACGCTTTCACAATAATGCCACTTGGGAGCATGGGCGTTCCTTGATATTTTAACTTCATAAGAGTGCTCCTTGGTATAACCTTCAATGCGGATCCATTATCAATCAACACATTTGATAATGAATCATTCTTGCAGTTCATAGAGATGTGGAGGGCCAGGTTGTGATTCCTCCCTTCATTGGGAAATTCATCATCGCAGAAAATCAGGTTATTACATGATGTAATATTCCCCACTACACTGCTGAATTGGTCTATAGGAATTTCACTTTCTATGAAAGCTTGGTCCAATACCCTCATCAAAGATTCTCTGTGAGCAGAGGAGTTCATCAGTAAAGCCAAGATAGATATTTTTGAAGGAGTCTGCAGTAGCTGATCTACAATTCTGTAGTCGCTCATCTTAATTATCTTTAAAATATCATGCACCTCTTTTTCTAGCATAGCTCCACTAGATTCACCCACGTCCTTCTTGGGTTCAACAGTTTCAAAAAATTTCTTTCCAGTACTAACATCTCCATGGACAACTGGTGCAAATACACGACCGCTGCGGGTAACTCTGCTAGTCTCAACAATATTTCCAACACTAGGCATTGACTGGATGGGAACTTCCACACCATCCTCTAAAATCGTAGCATTATATTTGTAGGGTACAACCTTATCTGAATTGTAGGGGACACGACCAGGCAAACTAACTACCAATGGAGTACTAGTTCGCTTGCTATGATATTCAACTTCAAAATGGGTAGGCGCACCGAAACATGGCACAATAAAATTTACTCCCTCTTCTACATAATAAGTCATTACAGAGTCACCTCTGGAAAACATATCTTCATCCGAGGAGAAGAACTCATCTGCAGAGGCATACTCATCATCCGACTCTTCTATAGCCAAATAAACCTCAATCACACTGACTTCATGGTAATTATCCCTTTGACCTGTAACCTTGATAGTTCCATTATCTAACAACAACTGAATACCATTCCTAACAATTGAACATCCTCGGGAGTCCTGACAGCAAATTCGGCAAGATCCATACTGATGTTCCACCTGACCAGCCATGTGGCAGAAAGTAGCATGCAATCGTACAAGATCCTCATTCATATACTCCACATCAAACATTCTGAACTCTCCAGGACATCCAGAAACCATGTTTACTTCCTCTTCATACTCTACTCTAGGCCTGATTATGTGGATGAGGCCTTCATCCATCATCTCTTGCAAATCAGTCTTTATCTTGTCGCAACCCTGTATGTCTGTACTGCAAATAGCACAACCAGCATGGTCATGCGTATAGTAGCTAAATTCATAGAGGTTTGCATGCATTTTCACCGAATCTCCTCTAACCAAATTAACATAAAAAATCCTGAAGTCGCCTGGACAATCGACCACCATGTTCACAGCATTTACTCTTCCATGCTTGGGCAGAGGATTGTCTTTCACATTAGCGCCCACATCCTTGAAAAATAGAATACCTGACTTCACCAATTTTTGTACTTCTGTCTTCAAAGGATAACAGTTCTCAACATTATTCCCTGGTGCTCCCTGATGAAAAGCACAAGTTTGGTCTGCTTTGTAATACCAAGGCAATGGTGATGGTACAACGGGAGGTGGTCGGGTCTGAACCAACTTCTTTTGAATTAACGCCAGGAGTAACTCTGTATAAATCATAGGGATATGATCATAACTCTCCCTTCTCTGATTATACCATTGATTCCCCTGCTGGGATGGTCTCTTATAAGCAACGATGGTTGGAGCCACACCAACAACTGGAGTCACTGAGGCAACTTGCTGATGACGCTGATAATTTCTTCTAGGAGGATTAACCCTCCTTTATTGCATAACAGCGTTTGTATCTCCTTCCTTATTTTTGGCAAACCCATAGGATGGATTCTTCGTATTTCCAGAACTTCCATCCTTTGTTAGACAACCCTCTCTTACAGCCTCTTCTAAGAGGATACCCATACCTACCATTTCAGTAAAGTCGCTTGGCACACTCGCTACCACCCTCTCATAGTAGAAAGCACCCAGAGTCTTCAAGAAAATCTTATTCATCTCCTTCTCTTCCATGGGAGGAATCACTTGGGTGACTACCTCACGCCATCTTTACGCGTATTCTTTGAAGGATTCCCTGTCTTTCTAGACCATGGCCCTGAGTTGATCACGGTCAGATGCAATGTCTATGTTGTATTTGTATTGTCTGATAAATGCTTCTCCCAAGTCATTAAAATTATGGATATTAACGCTATCCAAACTCATATACCACTTCAATGCAGCACCAGTAAAACTATCCTGGAAAAAGTGAATCAGTAGACGTTGATCATCAGTTTGGGTAGACATTCTCCTTACATACATCACAAGATGAGCACGAGGACAAGTGTTGCCCTTGTACTTCTTGAACTCTGGGACCTTAAACTTTGCGGGTATCTTAACATTCGAGACCAAGCATAAATTATTCACATTCTTCCCGAACAATTCCTTTCGCCTGAGGGCCTTCATCTCCCTCTGCATCTTGTCAAACTGCTCTTGAAAATCATCCATTCTATCATAGAGACCCAAGTCTTCACTCGGTGGAGGAAAAGGATGACACATATCATCATTAACAATTGGAACCATATTCACCGAAGGAGGTGCAACAAGAGCAACATGAACCACAAGAGGTGCAGGAGTAAAAGTAGTCTGAACAACTGAGGCTTCTTGACGACCAAGATTAAATCCTTCAGGCACAAAGTTCTCTGGCATTCCCCATGGATAACCTTGAGGCATGCGATTCTGAACAACAGCTGGCGTAGCAGACACAGGAAAAGTCGGAGCTTCAGTGGTAACCCTTTTTTGTTGAGGTTGAACACTCGGTGGCTGATTCTGAGAAGCCGCCATAGATTCCATCAAAGAAGTAAGATTTCCCTTGCCGGCCTTCAGAGTAGAAACCTCCTCGTGCAGCTCGCGATTCTCTTGTTCTAAGTTGTCCATCTTCCTTCTGAAATTAGCTCAAGTGTTGTAGTGGTGAGACAGCTTGCTGAACGAAGTAAAGAAGCTCGGTAAGACACTTGGATATGCATAACAAATGCAAGAAATATGTGCAATATGATGCATGATATGCAATGCACATGATTTGTTTTATTAATATTTCAAGGGACTTAAAGATTTATAGACACGTTGAAAATATCAAAGCAATAACACATTTGAAATACTGAAATTTTTTATTATAACTTCAAAATGGATTATAAGTTTCAACAATCCCAAGTACAAGATGAAAATAAATTCTAAAACCCTAAGAAGTAAAGCTGACGGAGATCACTCTATACGCTGGTGCTTCCTTGTAAGCCTGGAAATATGAGCCTTCAACCTCTGGTTTTCTTCCACATATCTGGTGGCAACCTTCTTCCAATCACCTGAATCAGGAAATGAGAAACTAGCATCTGATTAAGGCTTAGAGGAAAATAAATCCCATTGCCTATCCATTGTCTCTACAGCCTGACTCTCAAGAATCTCAATCAAGTTGTATTTCTCCTTCAAGTATGCTCGATAGGAAATCTCTAAAGTTTGTCACTTATTCTTCCAAGCATCCTTTTCCTGCTGCATCCTGACCAAAGCAAGTTGTAGCTCTTCTACATCATCCAATAAGGTAGGAGTGGTCTTCACAAACAAATCAGGCATAGGTGTTTCCCGAGAATACAACATCTTCAACTGAATAGCTCTCGTTTGGACCCACTGAAGATATGGCTCCAAAGAAACAACCCCCTAGGTCCCAAGTCTTTCCTACTCTTCCTATGAATGTAAAGCCATGCCTTTGCAATCTGCTCCCTAGCTTCCTTATGGTCTTCTCCCTCCTTTAGGAAGAAACTACTCAAATGAATATTATTTGGTTTATTCCTCATCGGATAACCAAGTTGTCATCATGCAAGAACAGGGTTATAGTTAATTCCTCCCTTTGTACCAAGAAGAGGTACATTGGGGAAACTACCACAACTGTCGACAATCTCTACATCCTGGTAAGCTCGATGATACTAATAAATATCCTAGTGAGTAAGTGCCATGACCTTAAGAGCCCAACGAGGTTCCTTCCTGACATTCCAAAAAGCATCAGACTGAGGCATATGAAAAATAAACCACTGGTACCACAAAGGCGTGCAACAGACAATCATCCCCCCATGATAAGAATTTCGAAGATGATTAGAGTAATAAGCATCACCCAACAATGTAAGAAATGGGTTTCCAATCATGAAGATCCTGATAGCACTAACGTCAACAAACTTGTCCACATTAGGAAATAAGAATAACCCGTAAGCAAGTAGAGCAAAGATGGCCTCAAAAGCGACTATACTCTTCATCCGGGCTAAGTAACGAGCTTTCTCCAATAAGAATTGAGCTGGTAATCCTCTAATCCCTCCTTTAGTAGTCATATGGGCTTCAACCTCATACTTCCCCAGATGGATCAAAGCAGCATTCTCGTGTGATTTTGGCTCACCCTCCAAACCAGTAAATGGAACACAATTGGTAACAAGTAAATCTAACAGATAAGATACTGGACCAAGTAAAGCAATGATACATTGGATCATAGATCTGGACCAAGGTCGAGAGAATACCCTCCTTCATCCTAAGCTTCATGAGAGGAATGATGGGTCCATACTTCTTTCAAAAATCTACAGAACACTCAATCTCGGGAATTAGACTGATCAACTCATCTATCTTGGGATCTTTGAAACTGTATTTTCAGGTCTTTCTTTTTCCAGAATCCATGGTCAAAAGGTACCTGAGATATTCACAAATGGTCAACTTTCAAGTCCCTCAAAATAAAATTTCTTCAAAAGATGCTTATGAGTGCATGGATGCATGATGCAACAATCACACACAAGATCACAAACATAGGGTTCATAGGTTCAACGTCACGAGCATGAGGTCAAAGGTACTATCCATAAGGTATGGTCTAAAAGTTATCACCTGCCGAACAAGGTTCTAGAGGTTCCCAGAGTCTACATCCTTCCTTCGAATATTACCAACTTCCTGATTAACTCAATAATTAGTAATATTCTCAAGAAAAACTCGTCCGAGCGTAGTATCACGTGACAAGTATTTTTGGATTACTCTGTCATAGCTTCCGCACTACACCTAAAAGGCCAAGATGGGTTAGGTATTCTACGGTCCTCAGCTTCAGCAGGCTCCCAGGTCGAAAGCAGCACGTCTTCTCGATTACTCGATGTGATACGGTGGGAGAATTGGCTTGAGGTTTTGCGTTTCATCGCAAATGTCGCGGTTTAGCAAGAGTCGTCACCGACTTTCATGTTATCCAAAAGGAAAGGTAAAAAAGCACAGGAAAGACCTTTGAGATGTTTTCTTGAGTTCGAGGGGTAGATTATGAAAAGGGAAGGTGCTAGCACCCTTTTCATCCATGGTTTTCCATGGGCTCTTAGTTACTTGCTTAGATCACTTGTTTTGCTTTTGAAATTGTTTGAAATGGTGCTTTGTGGTTTTGAAAGTATTTTGAAAAGAGGTCATTTATTTAGGCAATCTTTGTAATGATTCTCGTTCGTAAGAATGTATACAAAGATGTTTGTCTTTTGAAAAATGTTTCAAGGTTTTGTAAGTTGTTTTGGAAATGTTTTGAAATGTGTGTGTGTGTGTGTGTGTGTGTGTGTGTGTGTGTTTGAAAATAGCAAGGATTGTTTTAGATGGAGCAAGTAACTTAGAAGCTATCTACCTACTCAAATGTCTTTCCTATGTATTTTTATTCCTTTGACATTGTTGTCTTACCATTGTTTTGGTAGACAACCCTATCTTTGGATGTTAAACGGGATGGGCGTGGGTCATCGTATGACCATGATAACAATGTTGCTAAGTATCTTGGCATGTTTGAGGGACCAAGATCATTTTGTTTTAGGCAACCTTTTGATAGCGTCATCGAGGGACTATGATCTTATTTTTGTTTTGTTTTGCCAAGATACTTCGCATGCGTAACATGGCCATTTTTGTTTAGGAAACCAAGTGGGTGAAACCCTAAGGGTGCTTGTGTGCAATGTGTGTCATTTTTCATGCATTTTGTTTGTCTTGGATTAGGTCTTTTCTATTTGTTTTGTTTTTGGTCTTGTCAGGCAAACCCTAGTTTACTAAACATAGTATAGGAAAGCAATAAATTGTGTAAATGTAAACTAAGCTATAACAACAATTATTATGGGAGGGAGGATACAAGTTTTTGAATGGGGATATTGCACAAAATAAACCCTAAAAATACTATTACAACTCAATTGAATATTGTGCGGAATAAATAAATATACAAATATTTAAATGTGCAATGCAATGTATTTATGCAAAAAATGTTTTGTATTTGATTTTTGTATGAGAAAATAGAATTAATTAACCCTAGAAAATAAAGAAAAATAATATTATTATTTTTGAAAGGGGGAAAACTCTAATTTTCATTAAAAGAAATATATGTTTGCTATTATTTATTTTATCCATTTTTGTACAAGAAAATAATAAATAATATTATATGTCAATATTAAAAATTAAATATGTATGAGAAAATGAATATTTTATGTGTAAAATAATAAAATAAAAATGTATAGTATTTATTAAATGTATTTACAATTTATTTAAGAAAATAAAGTCCATTATCCTAATAAGACTATTTTTTATGCCAAAAAATGATAAAAAAATAAAATAAAATGCAAAAAATAAAGAAAATATTTTTCATGATTTTTTATGGTTCAGAAAAATAAATAAAAACAATAAATATAAAAATGAAAATAAAATATGAAAAATAAACAAAATAAAGCCAGGGGGTGCAAATATCAAGTCAGGGGGTGTGAAAATCAAAAACAACAAGCCCAAGGCGCCAAGGCCCAGAACTTCATCCCTGTCCTCCAGCCTCTTCTCCTTGCCCGCGTTTTTTTCTTTAAATCTGTAACTCTCTATTGCTTGCATAAAAACAAAAACTTATAACACAAAACATGTAGCATTTTGTCTCACGATTCCAATGATATAAAATTTGTAACCTAACTCTCAAAGATCAGAGAGAATTTTAAAGGCCCTAAATCGTGACCTAAATTTTTCAACAACTTCAAGGTTCAAATCTCTTAGCTCAGTTAATGTAAATGACAAGTATGCATATGTACAGCTTCACCATGATAAGGGCTACATTTTTGCTTCACAAATCGTGGCTTGAAGATGCCTAAATAGAGAGATAGAGTTTTGAATAATACCTCCTTCATCTGGATTTGGACATGAGAATGTGGGGACTTTGAGTGAGGCCTGAGGATCGTGTGAGCTTCATTGAACTTCTTTCAAACTATTCCAATACCTAGCTTGCTTTGTGGATGGCCAAAACTCTCTGTAGAAGTCAAGCTGCAACCTCCAAATTTGAAAATGGCAATGGCTGAAACAGGGGTTACAGAAATAATGTAAAGGCTTGGATAGCTTTGATATGATGTGGATGAAGTGTTTCAAAGGTTAAAAGGCAAAATGCACGAGCCAAAATGAAGTTGGCAAGGATTTTGCAGAAGCTGGATGTTTGGGCAGAAAAATGTTGTTTTTGTGTTTTGGAGTGTTTCAGATGTTATCTATTCGTGTTCAGCATTGTAATGACTTGGTATATTTGTATAAAATGGATACAAAGTCCACTCTCACTAGTTGTACAAGTTCTAGCACTTTTATCTAACTTTCTTGCATTTTAAGAAAAGTGAGATGATTTGTGCAACAGGCCTGTCCTTGCTTGCTTGTGGGCTGCAGAGAGTTGGTAACTATTTCTTGATATCTATGGAAATTTCCTGCACCAAAGGGATAGCTCCAAGGATCAATAATGATAAAGTTGCAAAAGCTTGCCTTTATGAAAATAACAATGTGCCCTTTATGCCATTAATGGAATTATCTCTTGTACAATATTACAAAAGCCAAAATAAAGCCTTTATATTCTGAGTTATAATTTAATTATGGAGTGTAGAATGAGTTTAGGACCTGTAATGCAAGGTACAAGCATCCAAGATCAGATTTGCAACTTGACACTTTGTGAAAATGGCTTGAACAAAAGTGACAAAATGCCAATTTCTCTTCTTCGATTCTCCCTAACCACAAATGATCTTGGAGAGTTCTTGGACATTTTGGAAATCTTGTCATGTTCTATATAATCCATATTTGAAATTCATTTTGAGACACCTCTTGGAACTAGGTGAAAAATGTCCATGAAGTTGGGTAAAAAACGTGCCTAAATTAGGGTAAAATTTCACTAAGTCATTTAGTTCATGGACCTCTATTCACAAATTCATAACTTGAGATCCAAGCATCTTTTGGGAAAATTTTATGTAGAAAATTTGTAGATTTCATGGAGGAATACAACTTTCATGTTGGAAGTTTTCTTTGAATCAAATTGCATCATGGTGAAAAAGTTGTGAAAAGTTGGGAAGAAATAAGAAAATTTCCATACTTCGAAAAATTCTAAGTTATGAAATTTTTTCAAATTAAAACCCTAATTTGCAAAATTGGTTTTCTTGGTTAAAAGGTTTCACATTTTGACATATCTTGATGAATTATGACCCTTGGCACTTGATTTTGACCAAAAAGTCAAAGTTTGACTTTTTAGTGTACATTTGACTTTTGATCAGTTGATTGGAAAATTCATCTGTCAATCCTATGAACTTGAGATCTTTTGAACTATGTGATTATGTCAAGATGATGATATTGAGTCCTTGAAATCATGCTTGAACTCAATTGGTCATTGGCTAGGTTAAAAATCAGAAACTACCCTTTCTCAGTCAAAACCCTAATTTTGACCATTTTGCCCTTTTGATGATTTGATCAAATTTCTTGAGGAGTGGTGATCCAAACTTGATAAAATGGTACATATGAGTCTAAAATGTTGTTGTGGATAAAAAATTATGAAGTTTGACTGTAAATTGGCCATGGTTGACTTTTTCCCCAATACAGTTGATTTTTAGGTCAACTGTCCAATTGACTGATCAAAAATGTGATTCAAGGCTTGAAACTTGATATGAGCAATCTTAGGGGTTCAATATGATGTATGAAAGTCACATGAAGAATTGATGGCCCAAAAATCCTTGTGCAAACTCAAACCCTAATTTCAGGTTATCAGTGCAAGGTGATGCCTTGAGCTGACCAAACCCTAATCTTGTCTTGAGTCCAAGAAGTCTTGTGAGGAAAATCTTGATAAATGAGAGGGAAAATTTTGGGGTACAACAACTTCCCCTGTTCAATCTTCTTGAACCTGAAGAGTTAGATTGGCGAGTTTTGTCGTTCGTTACTCGAAGGTAAAAGATGATTGGACACTAGAGTGCCTATAAATTTGTACTTGATGAAGTAATTGAGGGAATGGGCTTAAAGATGCCATTTGGAGAGGTGATAGAATCTTGTTGGAGATGGGCTTGTAGATGCCATCCAAGAGTGTTTGTTGTAAGTCAAAAGAATGAGCATCAGAGTGGTATCTGCATCTGGAACGTATCTGAGCTGTATCTGAACTTGAATCTAAATAAGTGACAGAATGGCTTCCGTGTCTAGAGTGTATCTGAGCTGGGGAAAATCAGAATAACTGGAAGAATGGCAACCGTGTCTAGAGCGTATCTGAACTGTATCTGGACTGCATCTTGAAGTTGGAATCTGAATAAGTGACAAAATGGCTTCCGTGTCTGGAGCGTATCTGAGCTGAAATGTATTCGAGCTTTGTAATCTGAATAAGTAGTAGAATGACTTCCGTGTCTGGAGTGTATCCGTACTGTATCTTGAAATCTGACTTTGAATGAGTAACAAAATGACTTCCGTGTATGGAGCGTATCTGGATTGTAAACTGAATAAGTAACAGAATGACTTCCGTGTCTGGAGTGTATCGGTACTGTAAGAATCTGAATAAGTGACAGAATGGCATCCGTGTCTGAAGCGTATCTGTAATGTATCTGAAATCTTTGAATATTGTTAATGATAGTTATTAATCTTATCCTGAAAAGGGTAAAATGTTAGCTGAAACACATAATTATGTTGCATGAAATGTATGATGCAATAAATGTGCTTTATCAACGTTTATGATATATGAATGTAATGTATGCGCATGTAAGCTAATTCGCTATTTTGCTGAGGAAAATAAATCCTTGACAGTTGGGGATAATAAAATCCTTGACTGCTGCCGGGGAGAATAAATCCTTGAATGTTGAAGATAAGAAATCCTTGGCGACTTCTCTGGGGATTGGAGTATTGACAAAAATTATGTTATGAGGGTAATGCCATGTACTGCTTGAGTAATTTTCTTGGGGAATCCATAGAACTTTGCTGACGTCTACTGGGGATTACACAAAGGGAATCCTTGTTCTGCTGGGAAATAAGAATGAGAACCTTCATTCTGTTGGGGAGCAATGAAAAATCTGTGGGGAAGAAAGCTATACTGCTGGGGGGTAGGTTCAGGAGTTTTGGTTGTCTGCCAATCTACTGGGGAGTTATCAGAAGTTGTTGTCTGGTTTGTTTTTAGGCTTCAAAATAACTTGCTGGAGAATTTGGAGAAATTGGATGGTTTCCACCGGGGATTGATGTTTGATGTTTTAGCTCCGCTGGGGATCTTAACGATGTACTGTAGGGATTATTCACGGAATAGCCTAAAGACATTTTCCTATTCTTTCAACCTGTCAGTAATTATTCTTTTTCATCATGTTTATTTGTAAACAATAATTATGTTCAAATGAATATGTTCATTAATGAATCATTGGACGTTATTGCAAATAAAACACAAGTGTAAAAATAAAAAGACAAATGGTTTTTCTGCACTTTAAAGAGATATCTTTGTATTTACTATGAATAAGTATTTTGTACAAAGGAGACAGACATCCTAGTAAGAGGATGGTGTCATAAAAAATGAGAAAAATTTATACAAAGAAAGATAGCTATGTGTAAAAAATCCCATGGGGTTCCCATTCTGCTATAGCCTTCGTATCTCCGAATATCTTGTCCATTTGCTTCCTCGTCCGAAGATGATTGGATTGATCAGAAGCTCCAGGTTTGTTAGTGAAGATATTGTCCTTAAAGTGATCCGACGAGACATAGTCATACGCTTTAATTCCCTAAATTTTGCCTGGACCGCCCTTTCGGGTTTTCGATCCACCAGGAAACCCTTTTTTTCCCAAGTCGCCCTTTCAGGTTTTCAACTTGTTGGGTGTACATATTTTTTTATATTTTATCCCTAACTTTTGCCCGAACCCTTTTGGTTCGCCGGGATGCTCTTGTTTTGCTTAGGTGTGTCAACCTAGCGAGTCTTTTATGCGTAGTATCTTTTGACTATGTCTGCGTTTGCAGGGTGTGGCAGGTCGTCGTCGTCCATGGTGGTTAAGATCATTGCCCCAACAAAAAAGATGTTCTTGATTACAAATGGTCCTTCATAGGTAAGAGTCCATTTTCCCCTGGGATCACTTTGTGGCAAGATGATGCGCTTGATCACTAGATCTCCAACTTGATATATCTGGTGTCTGACTTTCTTGTTGAAAGCCATGATCATTCGTTTTTGATATGTCTGACCCTGGAAAACAGCAGTAAGTCTCTTTTCGTCAATTAAGTTCAACTGATCAAGTCGGGTTTGAATCCAATCTTCTTCACTCAAACCTGCATCCTTCATGATTCTCAAAGAGGGGATCTGAACCTCAATAGGTAGAACAACCTCCATGCCATAAACCAAAGAATAGGGTGTTGCCCCAGTTAATGTGTGTGCCGTGGTACGGTACCTGTGGAGAGCAAACGGTAGCATCTCATGCCAGTCCTTGTAGGTGACTGTCATCTTCTGTATGATCTTTTTAATGTTTTTGTTCGCAGCTTCGACAACACCATTCATCTTTGGCCGATAGGGGGATGAATTATGGTGTTGAATCTTAAACTGCTCACACAAGGCGATGATCATAGTATTGTTAAGGTTTGTATTGTTATCAGTGATGATCCTTTCAGGGATACCGTACCAGCAACTGAGATTCTGCTTGATGAAGCGGGCAAAAACATTCTTAGTAACGGATGCAAAGGAAGCTGCTTCGACCCATTTTGTGAAATAATTAATGGCCACTAGAATAAAGCGGTGTCCATTGGAGGTTGTAGGCTTGATCTCCCCAATCATGTCGATTCCCCACATAGCGAAGGGCCAAGGAGTTGTTAATACATTTAGAGGAACCAGAGGCACGTGCACCTTGTCTGCATAGATTTGACATTTATGACAAGTCCAGGAGTGTTGATAGCAGTCTGCTTCCATGGTAGACCAGTAATAGCCTGCCCATAGAATTTTCTTTGCCAACGTATGCCCGCTAGAGTGAGTGCCGAAGGTACCTTCATGCAATTCAACAATAATCCTTTCAGCTTCAAGCTTGTCCACACAACGGACCAGAATAGAATCATGATTGCGCTTTTACAGGATGCCATTACTTAGGAAGAACTTAGCCGAGAATCTCCTTAAGAACTTTTTGTCATTGACTGAAGCTCCTTCAGGATATCCCTGAGCCTCGAGATACCTTTTGACTTCATGAAACCAAGGCTGGTCCACTACTTCTTCAGTATTAATCTCATGACAGTGTTCTGGTTCATCCATTAGTTCAATGGTGATCTGGGGAGCCTCGTTATCCCAATTAAGTTTAAATATGGATGACATTGTAGCTAGAGCATCTGCTAGCTGATTTTCTTCTCGCGGGAAGTGCTCGAAGGTAATCAACTCGAAATGTGGTAACAATGTCAAGACATGTTCTTTGTAAGGGATAAGGTTTGGATGCTTAGTGTCCCACTCTCCTTTGATCTGACTGATGACCAAAGCTGAGTCCCCAAACACAACTAAAGATTTGATTCCCAAGTCTATGGCATCCTTGAGTCCAAAGATGCATGCTTTGTACTCTGCCATGTTGTTCGTATAGTTGAAGCAAAGCCTGGCTGTAAAAGGAGTATGGCAACCTTCTGGGGATATGATTATCGCGCCGATTCTGTTACCAAGTGCATTGGATGCCCCATCAAAGTACAGGGTCCATCGGGATCCTTGTTCAGGTCCGTCATATGGTTTGATACCTTCACAGTTGTCCACTATCATGATGTCTTTGTCAGGAAAGTCAAACTTCATGGATTGGTAGTTTTCTATAGCTTGATGAGCCAGATGATCAGCTAGCACACTTCCCTTCATAGCTTTTTGGGTAGTGTACTGTATGTCATATTCTGTTAGGATCATCTGCCATCTAGCTATTCTTCCAGACAAAGCAGGCTTCTCAAAGATGTACTTTATCGGATCCATCTTAGATATCAGCAAAGTGGTATGAGTTAACATATACTGTCTTAGCTGGCGAGCAGCCCATACCAAAGCGCAACAAGTTTTCTCGAGCAGTGAATATCTGGTTTCACAGTCGGTAAACTTTTTGCTAAGGTAATAAATGGCATGCTCTTTTCGGCCATACTCGTCATGCTGCCCCAATACGCACCCCGTTGAGTTTTCTAAGACGGTCAGATACATGATTAGCGGTCTTCCCTCGACTGGTGGCATTAAGACAGGAGGCTCTTGTAAATAATCCTTGATTTTATCGAAAGCAATCTGACAGTCATCATTCCATCTAACTACCTGATCTTTCTTCAGCAGCTTGAAGATTGGTTTACAAGTAGATGTTAGGTGAGAAATGAACCTAACAATGTAGTTTAGGCGTCCCAAGAACCCTCTGACCTCCTTCTCAGTGTGAGGAGCAGGCATTTCTTATATCTCTTTGACTTTGGCAGGATCAACCTCGATGCCTTTGTTGCTGACGATGAAACCCAAGAGTTTATCGGACCGGACTCCGAATGTGCACTTGTTCGGGTTTAACCTTAGCTTGTACTCCTTCAATCTGACAAACAGCTTTTGCAAGTGATCAAGGTGTTCTTCTTCAGTTTGTGATCGGGCTATCATGTCATCTACGTAGACCTCTATCTCATGATGTATCATATCATGAAACAAAGCTACCATGGCGCGTTGATAGGTTGCCCCGACATTCTTCAGTCTGAATGGCATCACTTTGTAGCAGAACGTACCCCACTGTGTGACAAAAGTAGTTTTCTCCATGTCCTCAGGTGCCATTTTGATCTGGTTATAGCATGAGAATCCGTCCATGAAAGAAAATACTTTGTGCTGAGCTGTATTGTCAACCAGAATGTCGATGTGCGAAAGTGGAAAATCATCTTTAGGGCTGGCCCTGTTTAAATCTCTATAATCCACGCACATTCTGACTTTGCCGTCCTTCTTAGGCACTGGAACAATGTTAGCAACCCATTGTGGATAGGAAGTAACAGCCAAAAATCCTGCGTTGAACTGCTTCATAACTTCTGCTTTGATCTTCTCTGACATGTCAAGCCTCATACGGCGGACCTTTTGTTTCACTGGTGGACAGTCTTCTCTTGTGGGTAGACGGTGTACCACGATGTCTGTATCAAGTCCCGACATGTCTTCGTATGACCAGGCAAAGATCTCAACATAATCATGCAACAGCTGAATTAGACGCTCTTTGACACTCGGCTCTAGATTGGCACCCACTCTGATTTCCTTTTTGTCTTCCTCAGTACCCAAGTTGATTGTATCCAACAACTCCTCATGAGGCAGAATAGCTCTTTCCTCTTGTTGTAGTAACCTGGCCAATTCCCCGGGCACCTCACAATCTTCCTCACCTTCGTATTCGGCTTGGTAGATCAGATCTTCAGAGTCATTAAAGGCTATAAAAGTATCGTTACCCATGGGATCCAGAATGGAAGGGTACTGCGGTATGAAAGTAATCGGGATGAAGTCTTTGGCTTCCCAGTTGCACAGTCCTCCGCCGACAGTAGGAAATATCCAATCTTCCAGACTTCCATCTTCTTCACTGTCCTCTAGTGCATTAACCCATTGGTGGCTGATCTTTACAGGTGGCCCCCCGACACGGGCGCGGCGCACAGCCTTCTAAGCGGTTGAAGTAAATCCCATGCCAAATTTGTCTGATTTTTAGGGAAAGTATGGAAGCTGCCCCCAGATGGTAGATCCGCCTTCTTCCACTACTGCCTTTGCATCTTTTAGAGAAGACATTCAAGGTGGAAGTCTTGTGATCAAAGGAGTCGAGGACACTGCCTTGGTTGCCGCTATTTCCTGAGAGACTTCTTCAAAATGTTGGAAAGGGGTTTCAATGAATTCGCCATCCAATTCTACATATCGAAAAGAATTCAGATGACTAATCATGTATTCCTCTTCCCCATGGACAATTATGATCTTCCCTTGGACATGGTACTTCAGCATCTGATGTAAGGTGGAGGTGACAACACCGACATTGTGAATCCAGGGGCGTCCCAACAGAAAAGAGTAAGAAGGACGGATGTCCATCACATAGAATGTTGAATTTAAGGTATGAGTTCCCACTTTAATCGAGATGTCCACCTCCCCATGGACCATCCTCTTAGAGCTGTCAAATGCTCTCACAATTATATTGCTGGGTTTCAGGGTTAGGCCTTCACAATCCAATCTATCCAAGGCTTTCTTTGGTAATACGTTCAGAGATGAACCAGTGTCTACCAATACATGGGCTAAGGTCGTTCCCCTACACTCCACTGAGACATGCAGCCCCTCGTTATGTTTTCTCCCTTTGGGGGTCAAGTCAGCATCGGAGAAACCCAGGCCATTGTCAGTTGTCAGACTGGCCACACACTCTTGGAATTGGTCAGCCGACGACTCTTGCGGCACGTGAGCTGTCTTCAGACCAAAGTTTTAGCATGTGCCTCAGAGCACAACAACAATGCTAACATAGAGATTTTGGAGGGGGTCTGCCCCAGTTGTTCAACCACATCATAATCACTTTTCTTAATTATCCTTAGGATTTCTTCCATCTCCTTCTTGGATGTTTCAGGAATAACTAGTGATTGAGCCTTCGTCAGGACAGGCTCCTCTTGAATAGTCTTTCCTTTATTCTCAGCAGCGGAAGTAGGGATAGGAATTGTATTGTCATTGTTGGTAGGTACACTTGCAGGTGTAATCACTGGTGCAGAGGTAATCTTCGGAACGGCCACAGGTCCAAAGACTGCCTTTGGAGGAGCAATCTCTGGAGAGAAAATTCTTCCACTACGGGTAATTTTGCTTGTTCCAGCAATGTTACTGATGTTGGAATTGTCCTCTTCAGAGCTCTCTTCTTCGGCAGTCTGTTCAATCTGTTTGACGCCATGATAGTAGATTTCTCCACCATAGTTCCATGGTACCATCTTATCTGATTTGTATGGGGTTGGCCCGGGCCTTGTTATCTTCAATGGAGTAGTCATAGGAGCGGATGTAATCCTAACGGGTTTTTTAGGAACTCTGGAAGGATTGGCGTATATGGTTATTATTGAAACTTCTGGAACTGGAATGGGTGAAACCGGAGCTTTCTCAAACAAAATTTCCTGGTTATCAATCAGTTGTTGGATACCTTTCTTCAACAGAGGGCAGTCAAATGATGAGGATAGGAAAATATGGCAATCTTTGTCACAACCTGGGAACACCCCAGCCTTTAACAAATTCAACTTGATGGTCGAGAGAGGACTCAACAATTCATCCACGGTGTCAACAAATAAGTCTTCCTCAACAACACTGGCATTGTGTCCCTGCCTAGGCATTGGAGCGGAGATAACATTCAGTTTTTCTGATGCTTCAAACTCAACTTCCTTTGCATCAATTAGATCTTGGATCTTGTTCTTCAGAGCCCAACAGTTGTTGGTGTCGTACCCTGGACTTTCTGAATGGTATGCGCACCTGGAATTCGGATGGTAGTGGGGAGATGCAGTATTAGGATTTTTAGGGACCTCTTTTAGCATGGCCAAATTCAACTTCTGAAGATGTGGTAGGACTTTAGCAGGAGTCTTATTTATCTTGGTGAATTGTCGTACAAGCCTTTCCACCCTTTGCTAATTATTTCTCGGCTGGTTATTCCTTGGCTGATCATTCCTTGGCTGGTCTGATGCAGGCTTTTGAATCATAATGGCCCCCACCATTGATCGACCCTCGTTTCTTCCCGGATTTCTCTGTGAATAGACAGCAGACACTTCCTTCTTTCCAGTGAAGGGCTTTTTTACAGCAGCAGAAGTAGATGCATCTTTTTGAATTTTCCCACTTCTTATACCAGCTTCTACCCTCTCGCCAGTTAAAATCAATTCAGTGAACCCTGCAGAGGAACTTCCAATCAGATGATTAAAGAAAGGGCCTGACAGAGTCCCCAAGAACATTTCCACTAGCTCCCTTTCAGATAATGGTGGTTGCACCCTTCCGGCTAAATCTCTCCACTTTTGGGCGTAGTCTTTAAAGCCCTCATTTGATACCATTGCCATACTCTGGAGTTGAGTACAGGTAGGTGCCAAATCGGTGTTGTATTGATACTGTTTATAGAAGGCTGCTGCAAAGTCTTCCCAATTATGGACATCTGCCCTCTCCAACTGGTAGAACCAATCAAGCTGCATTCCTGATAAACTGTCCTGGAAAAAGTGGACCCACAAGTCTTTGTCAGCAGAATGTGGCTGAATCTTCCTGACATAAGATCTTAGGTGCATTTTGGGACAAGACACCCCATCTTAATTTGCAAATAAAGGCACTTTAAACTTCGGCGGGATTACTATTCCTGACACCAGCCCTAACTCTTCAAAATCCAGCCCCGGTACTCTTTGTACTTCCATAGCAGCTAGACGCTCTTCCAAGTGTTTATATTTGTCATCCGCGAGAGGGTATTGTTGTTTAGAGTAATCCTCTTCTTCATCTTCTTCTGCTTCAGAATCTGATGGCACCGCCGTCTCTTTTCCTTTTCTTTCCCCTTCATCATAGGTTGTTGGAAATTCTAAGGTCCTTCTGTCTTGTCCCTCAAACCTTCAGCCCATGATAACCACACCGGCTGGCTTCTTCTTCTTTTTCTCTTTCTCTTTCTCTAGCAGAGTCTTCAGTTCCTCCTGCCCCTTGGCCAAGGTCAAGAGTAACTGTTGAAATTGTGAATTCTGAGCTTGTAAGTCTTTAACCGTTTGTTCAAGATCCATCTTGCTGAAATAAACAGTAGAAGGATGAGGAAACTTGTTGCAAAGACCTGTTTATGCTTATGATGAATGATATGTATTCATGCAATGTTTTCAAGGATTTGAAAATCAAATTTGTTTCAAACAAAAAGGAACACACGTTATATTAATAAAATAGAATTTGAATACATCAATGCCCCTAGGGCAAAATAATACAAAATTATAAGATAAAAAGACGTTGCGCATCCTCTTTGGTGCAATGTAGGTGTTGAGAGTCTGCTCTTATTGAAGTAACCGAGTGAGTTCCAAAACCTTCTTCTCGCTTGCGTAGAATTGGGCTTCGAAATTATCGCATTCTCCCTTGAGCTGTATCCAACTCCTTTGTAAGTCTTCGAGTGATGTTGGCATGTCAGGATGTAGGAGGGTGTATGGAACCCCTCCTTCCTTAACAGGCTCTATAATCACTGGGAGAACAGATGGGTAAGGAATCATAAGACTTTGGGCATGGGTTCGTACCCACTTGAGGTAAGGCTCAAGAGGGATGGAATTCTTGTGTCCCAAGGTCTTACTGTCTACCTTGTTTGGAATCCTCCAAGCTCGGATGAACCTTTGTCGGAATCCTTGATTATCGTTGTCGAAGTTGAAAACCAAGCCTTGAATTAGCATGTCATGTGGGCCATCCTTTCGGGCATAACCAAACTGTCTCAGAGCTAATCGCGGGTTGTAGGTGATGCCTCCCCTAATTCCAAGTAGAGGGACATTAGGGAATTCCCCATAACGGTCGACGATGATAACATTCTCTTTGGATCTAGAACACCAATGAATATCTGAATGTGTAAGAGTCATCAGCCTTTGTGACCACCTCAAACCTTGCTCATTCTTCAAGACTGATTGGGGAAGATGAGAAATAAACCATCTTTCCAGGAGAGGAGTGCAACACATGAGAACACCTCTTTTCCTCATTGTACGAGTGTGAAAAGAGTGTAAGATATCTCCAAGCAACATAAGCACCAGATTGCGTGACATGAAGATTTTGACAGCACTCACATCTATGAGTTGGTCAGGATTAGGGAACAAGACCATCCCATAGATGAGAAGAGCTACAATATCCTAAAAATCTTGCAAGTCCAAGGAGTTCCAACAACTTTGGGCCTTCTCAAACAAGAACTTTGCCAAGAAGCCTTTGACACCACTTCTAGTTTCCCAATGGGTTGTGACATCAGATGAGTGCAAGTGCAGGGATTGAGCAATCTCTTCTGACTTTGGATCTCTTTCCATACCATTGAAGGGTAGTTGATTGAGAATAGGAATCCTCAAGAGTTGAGAGAATTCTTCCAAAGTAGGCACAAGCTGGTAGTCAGGAAATGTGAAGCAGTGATTCAAAGGGTCAAAGAACTGGAAAAGAACTTTCATCATGTCTTCCTCTGTGTTGGAAGTGACTAAGTTGAGTAGACGACCATGCCTCTCGGTGAATGGAGAGTTCTCAGGAATCCTTGAAGCTAGCTCCTTCAGTTGTGTAGGAATTCTTACAAGGTTGACTTGGATAGTTTTCCTGCGAAGTGAATCCATAACCTACAAAACAGGAACATAGATGAATTTCCAAAATCCTTGAAATGGTTAGAGGATGCATATGATGCTTCATAATGTCCATGATGTTATGCACAAGTATATATGTACAAGTAAATCACACAAGTTCCTAGTTTAGGCTTGCATGGGGTTTCATAGGTAAGTACCCTCTTGAATATTAGTTGGCTCAACCTATCCTAGAAATAGTAACCGGGTTCTAAGGAGCTCAATATCACTGGATTGTTTCCTTGTTTATTGTTTCAATTCAGCCTCTTTACTGGCGACCGAAATATTCCAAGGAACCAACCCTCAATGAGTGTAGTATTGAGTATCTACCAACTTCAGATTGCACCAAAGCCGGTCATCTCACTACATCCTAAAAGGCCAAGTTGGTCAAGTAAAGGTTCTAGAAGTTCATTAGTGCTTCATGACATCACTCAACGACCCCGTATTCTCTTTGATTGACTCAAAGGCTACCGGTACCCACAAATACGTCACACTAACATAGCTATTGCTTAGACCATGTCAGTATACCCCGCAAAGTTTCCACAACGTATTGCTATTTACCTATAATGTTTCCCGAATCTGGGTGGAGGAGTCAAACTCAAACAATAGAACCAAAATGTAAAGCAAACAAGTCAAAACATTGTATGCAAATAAAGGTGATATAAACCCTAAGGTAACCCCACTTTTATTCATATTCCCCAGCAGAGTCGCCAGTTCTGTGATACGGTGGGAGAACTGACTTGAGGTTTTGCGTTTTGTCACAAATGTCGCGGTTTAGCAAGAGTCGCCACCGACTTTTATTTTATCCAAAAGGAAAGGTAAAAGAGCATAGGAAATACCTTTGAGATGTTTTCTTGAGTTCGGGGGGTAGATTATGAAAAGGGAAGGTGCTAGCACCCTTTTCATCCATGGTTTTCCATGGGCTCTTAGTTACTTGCTTAGATCACTTGCTTCGCTTTTGAAATTGTTTGAAATGGTGCTTTGTGGTTTTGAAAGTATTTTGAAAAGAGGCCATTCATTTAGGCAATCTTTGTAATGATTCTCATTCGTAAGAATGTATACAAAGATGTTTGTATTTTGAAAAATGTTTCAAGGTTTTGTAAGTTGTTTTGGAATTTTTTTGAAATGTGTGTATGTGTGTTTGAAAATAGCAAGGATTGTTTTAGATGGAGCAAGTAACTTAGAAGCTATCTACCTACTCAAATGTCTTTCCTATGTATTTTTATTCCTTTGACATTGTTGTCTTACCATTGTTTTGGTAGACAACCCTATCTTTGGATGTTAAACGGGATGGGCGTGGGTCATCGTATGACCATGATAGCCATGTTGCTAAGTATCTTGGCATGTTTGAGGGACCAAGATCATTTTGTTTTAGGCAACCTTTTGATAGCGTCATCGAGGGACTATGATCTTATTTTTGTTTTGTTTTGCCAAGATACTTCGCATGCGTAACATGGCCATTTTTGTTTAGGCAACCAAGTGGGTGAAACCCTACGGGTGCTTGTGTGCAATGTGTGTCATTTTTCATGCATTTTGTTTGTCTTGGATTAGGTCTTTTCTATTTGTTTTGTTTTTGGTCTTGTCAGGCAAACCCTAGTTTACTAAACATAGTATAGGAAAGCAATAAATTGTGTAAATGTAAATTAAGCTATAACAACAATTATTATGGGAGGGGGGATACAAGTTTTTGAATGGGGATATTGCACAAAATAAACCCTAAAAATCTTATTACAACCCAATGGAATATTGTGCGAAATAAATAAATATACAAATATTTAAATGTGTAATGCAATGTATTTATGCAAAAAATGTTTTGTATTTGATTTTTGTATGAGAAAGAAGAATTAATTAACCCCAGAAAATAAGGAAAAATAATATTATTATTTTTGAAAGGGGGAAAACCCTAATTTTCAATTAAAAGAAATATGTGTTTCCTATTATTTATTTTGTCCATTTTTGTACAAGAAAATAATAAATAATATTATATGTCAATATTAAAAATTAAATATGTATGACAAAATGAATATTTTATGTGTAAAATAATAAAATAAAAATGTATAGTATTTATTAAATGTATTTACAATTTATTTAAGAAAATAAAGTCCATTATCCTAATAAGACTATTTTTTATGCCAAAAAATAATAAAAAAATAAAATAAAATACAAAAAATAAAGAAAATATTTTTCATGATTTTTTATGGTTTAGAAAAATAAATAAAAACAATAAATATAAAAATGAAAAGAAAATATGAAAAATAAACAAAATAAAGCCAGGGGGTGCAAATATCAAGTCAGGGGGTGTGAAAATCAAAAACAACAAGCCCAAGGCGCCAAGGCCCAGAACTTCATCCCTGTCCTCCGGCCTCTTCTCCTTGCGCGCGTTTTTTTCTTCAAATCTGTAACTCTCTATTGCTTGCATAAAAACAAAAACTTATAACACAAAACATGTAGCATTTTGTCTCACGATTCCAATGATATAAAATTTGTAACCTAACTCTCAAAGATCAGAGAGAATTTTAAAGACCCTAAATTGTGACCTAAATATTTCAGCAACTTCAAGGTTCAAATTCTCTTAGCTCAGTTAATGTAAATGACAAGTATGCATATGTACAGCTTCACCATGTTAAGGGCTACATTTTTACTTCACAAATCGTGGCTTGAGGATGTCTAAATAGAGAGATAGAGTTTTCAAAAATACCTCATTCAGCTGGATTTGGATATGATAATTTAGGGACTTTGAGTGAGGCCTGAGGATCGTGTGAGCTTCCTTGAACTTCCTTCAAACTATTCCAATACCTAGCTTGCTTTGTGGATGGATTAAACTCTTTGTAGAAGTCAAGCTGCAACCTCCAAATTTGAAAATGGCAATGGCTAAAACAGGGGTTACAGCAACAATGTAAAGGCTTGGATAGCTTTGATATGATGTGGATGGAGTGTTTCAAAGGTTAAAAGGAAAAACACACGAGCCAAGATGAAGTTGGCAAGGATTTTGCAGAAGTTGGATGTTTGGGCAGAAAAATGATGTTTTTGTGTTTTGGAGTGTTTTAGATGTTATCCATTCGTGTTCAGCATTGTAATGACTTGGTATATTTGTATAGAATGGATACAAAGTCCACTCTCACTAGCTGTACAAGTTCTAGCACTTTTGGCCAACTTTCTTGCATTTTAAGAAAAGTGAGATGACTTGTGTAACATGCCTGTCCTTGCTTGCTTGTGGGCTGCAGAGAGTTGGTAAATATTGCTTGATATCTGTGGAAATTTCCTGCACCAAAGGGACAGCTCCAAGGCTCAAGAATGATAAAGTTGCAAAAGCTTTCCTTTATGACAATAGCAATGTGCCCTTTATGCCATTAATGGAATTATCTCTTGTACAATGTTCCAAAAGCCAAAATAAAGCCTTTATCTTCTGAGTTAGCATTTAATTATAGAGTGTAGAATGAGTTTAGGACCTATAATGCAAGGTACAAGCATCCAAGATCAGATTTGCAACTTGACACTTTGTGAAAATGGCTTGAACAAAAGTGACAAAATGCCAATTTCTCTTCTTCGATTCTCACTAACCACAAATGAACTTGGAGAGTTCTTTGACATTTTGGAAAGCTTTTCATGTGATCTATAATCCATCTTTGAAATGAATTTTGAGATACCTCTTGGAACTAGGTGAAAAATGTCCATGAAGTTCGGTTAAAAACCTGCCTAAAGTTGAGATCCAAGCATCTTTTGTTAAACGTTTGTGAAGAAAAGTTGTATATTTCATGGAGTACTACAACTTACATGTTGGAAGTTTTCTTTGAATCAAATTGCATCATGGTGAAAAAGTTGTGAAAAGTTGGGAAAAAATAAGAAAATTTCCATACTTCGAAAAATTCTAAGTTATGAAATTTTTTCAAATTAAAACCCTAATTTGCAAAATTGGTTTTCTTGGTTAACAAGTTTCACATTTTGACATATCTTGATGAATTATGACCTTTGGCACTTGATTTTGACCAAAAAGTCAAAGTTTGACTTTTCAGTATACAGTTGACTTTTAATTAGTTGACTGGAAAATTCATCTGTCAATCCTATGAACTTGAGATCTTTTTAACTATATGATTAGTTCAAGATGATTCTATTGAGTCCTTGAAATCATGCTTGAACTCAATTGGTCATTGGCTAGGTTAAAAATCAGAAACTGCCCTTTCTCAGTCAAAGCCCTAATTTTGACCATTTTGCCCTTTTGATAATTTGATTAAATTTCTTGAGGAGTGGTGATCCAAACTTGATCAAATGGTACATATGAGTCTAAAATGTTGTCGTGGATCAAAAATTATGAAGTTTGACTGTAAATTGGCCATGGTTGACTTTTTCCCCAATACAGCTGATTTTTAGGTCAACTATCCAATTGACTGATCAAAAATGTGATTCAAGGCTTGAAACTTGATATGAGCAATCTTAGGGGTTCAAGATGATGTATGAAAGTCACATGAAGCATTGATGGCCAAAAAATACTTGTGCAAACTCAAACCCTAATTTCAGGTTATCAGTGCAAGGTGATGTGTTGAGCTGACCAAACCCTAATCTTGTCTTGAGTCCAAGAAGTATTGTGAGGAAAATCTTGATAAATGTGAGGGCAAATTTTGGAGTACAACACTCGGTAAATGACCCTACAGTCAAAGGGGCCTCCATTGAATGGGGGATCTCATGCCTCCTTTTTTGGGATTACTCCCTCAAAGTTAGCATGACTATACTCCCTCTTGCAGTTCTCTCTTTCTCGGTTAAGTCCTAGCTACGATATCTCTTAAATTCTTACTATCTCATCACGAATATGATTTCAAAAATCTACAACCAAATTTGGTTCAAATTCCAAACCATAACTCTCAATAAGTTAATCTAAATGAAAATTGGACGTGATATTTAAGTATTTAGCGTATGAGTGAGTATCAAGACAATAAGGAAATCCTGATGGTAATAAGGAGTTCGAGAAGAAATACTTACGAGGTCGGAGCTAGTCCAAAATATACGATGTCGATGAAGAGTTTAGGTATTTTGAATTGATCCTCCCTCTTTTCGTCTGCTCGGTCCTTTTTTTTTTTAATTTCACTAATTCCTCTGTGCATATTGTTGGCGTGGATTATGTTGTTGGTGAGATGTTAAGTTAGTTGCATTTCCTGTTTATCCTTTTACAAGTGAAGCTTGAGTGTGCGTAATCGTTGATCAGTTGCAAGTGTAGAGAAATAATAAGGCTGAGGATTTGGTGAGGTTCTGAACTGATAAAGGTTTGGGGAAGGATGAGCAGGTTATAGAGTGGTTCGAATCCAAAAATAAGGTCAGTAAGATGGTCTTGACTGGTTTTCCCGTTATGCAGAACTTGTGTTATCTTTTATTTTCTATTCTATTATTTTTGAGTGTGATCTTGAGTGTGATGTAATACATTTTTTCTTCTAAAATTCTCTTTTTTTGAGTTGCTGTATTTATAGATGAAGAGATGAAATTTTGGAGGGAAAACATGATTCCTTTGAACATATTTAGTTGGATGTTTTGATACTTTCTGATGCAGTTTATGTTTGCCTATCTTTGTGTGATGTTTAGACTGACATGAAGCAGGTTTGGCAGTATTATGCACTGATGTGTTTGGAGTTTTTTGTGGCTTATAATCTCAGGTTTTGGATAGACTTGTGCATAGGTTATGCAGGCTATTTTGCAGGGTATGCGGCATGTTTTGGTTTTGGCATTTTCTATTTTGGTGCAGGGCTATACAATATAACAGCTTGTTTGATGGTTTTTCTTTGGGTGATTCCTTTCTAATCTTAATCTTTTCCTCTTTTTCTATATATGATGTAAAACTACTGTTCTGCTTTTCTTAATTTCTGAAGGGTTTGTTAGTTTAGGAAAATGATGATACATTTAAGGTTTTAGCTACTTGATATCTTTTCAGGTTTTTAAGCTGTTGTTGTTTGCCTTTTGATTTCTGTCTTGGACTGCTGTCGTTTCTGTTTGTTTATGACTACTATTTTGCTTGTTAAGGCTGTCTTGGGTTGCTGTCATTTTTGTTTGATTATGGCTTCTGTTTTGCTGCTGTTTTGGGTTTTACATTTGGCCAGTTGGGAATGTTTTGCTTGTCGGTTCTGACTTTGTTTTTCGCAGTGAACTTGTTTTGACTTTCTTTTCCTTTTGTGAACCAAATCTCAAACTTTGTGATTGGCAAAAATAGGAGAAATAAGTACATGATTGAAAATAAATCCTTTGAATTTTTTATTCCAAACACGAACCCTAATGATGAAATGAAAATTCTCTCTTAACAATTTGTTCTCGTTTTGAATCTTATTCAAATATTGATGTTTGCTAACTCTTTCTCTCTTTCTGGTTTCATGAGCAATGAGGATTGGATGGCAAAGGCAAGGTTGAAATCTTGAAGAAAAATTCATGGCAAGGAGTGAGGACAAGTTGCTTGAAGATTAAACAAAGAAACTTGAAGAACAACTATTTCTTTTTTTGTAAACAAAATATTTGTAACTTGTCTTTCAACTTGTAATCCACTTTGTAAATTGCCCCAAAAAATGTAATGAATATCAAACTTGAATGATATTTCTTTGAACTCATGAATGATGAACTTATTGCATGGAAATTAGACAATTCTTGAATCTTAGTTGAAATTTGAAATTCCCCACTTGAATGGTTTGAATGATACCTGTTGCTTTGGTAATTTGAACTTCCAGAAATCACGAATGACCTTTGTAACTTGTATTTCAAGTAAACCATATGCCTTGTCTTCCAACCTCAATCTTCACATTGTGTCCGAATCAAACTTGCACTCTCAATGAGAACCTTATCCTTGATGTCCAAACCACAAGTGACTTGTAACTGAAGTAACAAAAACATCCCTTCATTATCATACGAGTTCGCAACATCATCTCTTGTTCATGGCTCAAATACTTGCAATATTAGTCACAAACCCTTGACCATAATTTTGAATTACTTAACAGGCCCAAATATGATGATGCTCATTGATGAAGAAAGATCTCAAAGTGTTTAAGATAATTGAAACCCTAATCTAGGACTTTGAAGAATTTCCATGTGACTTAACAAAGAAGGAAACCCATGATACCTCAGAACTTCATTCCATAATCCACTGCTCAATAACTAAATGAATTTGTCTCTTCAAACCAAAATTAAACCTTAATTTTTCCAAATATTGATCCTTGAACCCATGTGCATTGTTGAATGAAATGAAAAGTCTAACCAGAGAAACAGTAAAAGGGTAGGACAAATTCAGGGTTTGACAGCTGCCCCTATTTAATCGTCTTAAACATAAAAGTAAGATTGGTGGTAGCCTTTCTATCATTTAAGGTAGAAGAAGATTAAATACCAATACCTGCAATTTGTCCTGGAGAGATGGTGTAAGTGTTATTATTTGTGACGTCTGCTGAGGGATGAGGAAAAAATGAATTCTCAGGTAAACTAGTCATGATGGGTAAATGTGGTTGAGTAATGATAGCTTGTATTGGGGTAACGGTGTCAATAAAAGGTTCTCGGGGAAGTGGGTGTTAAAGTGACTGAAAAGATATGGTTGATGATGTCGCGGTGACTGAAAGTAGGATTAATGACAACATGATAACTTAAAGACGACGGGTAGAACTCGACGACAACATAAAATCTATCGTGTGGGATTCGCGAATCAAAATAAAGGTAAGGACAACGGGTAAAGATTAGTGTATGATCTATGACCCAAGAGAAAGGATAACATGAGAGTAAGACCCGCGAGCGACCTACGACCCAAGTATATATAACACGAGGGTAAGATCTACGGACAACTTACGACCCTAAAAAGATAATGTGAGAGTAAGATCTACGAACGACCTACGACCCTAGATAAGATAATGTGAGGGTAAAGTCTATGAACGACCTACGACCTTAAAAATGATATCGCGAGGGTAAGATATATGGACAACCTACGACCCTAAAAAAGATAACGCGAAGGTAAGATCTACGGATGATCTACGACCTTAAAAAAGATAATGTGAGGGTAAGATCTACGGACGACCTACGACCTTAAAAATGATAACGCGAAGGTAAAATCTATAGACGACCTACGACCTTAAAAATGATAATGTGAGGGTAAGATCTACGGACGACCTATGACCCTATGAGGGATAACGTGAGGGTAAGATCTACGAATGACCAACAACCCTAGAAAAAAGATAACATGAGGGTAAGATCTACGGACGACCTACAACCCTAGAAAAAAGATACAGTGGGTGTAAGATTTACGGACGTCTTACGACCCTAGTAAAAAAGTTAACATGAGGGCAAGATCTACAGACGACCTGCAACCCTAGAAAAAAGATACAGTGAGGGTAAGATCTATGGACGACCTACAACCCTAGGAAAAGTAAAGTGAGGGTAAGATCTATGGACGACCTACGACCCTAGAAAAGATAACATGAGGGTAAGATCTACAGACGACCTACGACCCTAGAATATAACATGAGGGTAAGATCTACGACGACCTACGACCCTAAAAAAATAAAGTGAGGGTAAGATCTACGGATGACCTAAAACCTAAAAAAATATAATACGAAGGTAAGATCCCCGGATGACCTATGACCTTAACAAAAGATACAGTGAGGGTAAAATCTACGGGCGGCCTACGACCCTAAAAGATAACATGAGGGTAAGATCTACGGATGACCTACGACCCTAAAAGATAACGTGAGGGTAAAGTCTACGGATGACCTACGACCCTAAAAATGATAACATGAGGGTAAGATCTGCGGACGACCTACAATCCAAGATAAGATAACACGAGTACTGAGAGTTGAGGAGTGCAATGTACTGAAACCACGACTTATTTTTGGTTGGTAGTGTAATGACAAATGTTAACCGAGAATTGTGAGGATGATATTCTTGGATGTTCTATTGATTTGGGGCTTTCGTGCAAGGTACCAAATTTGGCTAATGCTTCATATGCATTTTGAAGTGTGGCATGATGATCCATGGATATACTATGCGTTTGAGGATGCAATGTAATATGAAGTGACGATTACTGTACGCAGAGTGCAAAATATTAGGCTCATTTTGGTTCATTGCCTGTTGTCTTGAGATGTCAATACAAATTGGTGCTTGAAAACTTCAAGAATTGAGTTATAGCCTTGTCGTGTTCACTGGGGATTAAATCTTGTTGAGGAGGAGGAGGAGCTTGATCTGACTTTCTTCATATGCTGGACTCCTTGTGGATGACTGAGTAGAGACATGGATCTCATCAAATTCCCAAAGTTTCTAGGTGTTGGAGAATCGGTTTCTCAATCGTCTGCAAAGAGGTGACGAGGATGAAAGCTTGGTCGAGGTGACCGTTATGACTTGCTACCTACATAGAAAAACAACACTTGAATTCCATTGCATTCCCTCAGGATGCTTTTATATCTATGAAATGTCGTGTTTCGCATCTTAGCTTGTGATTTATTATTTCCTTATTGTTTTCAATACAATTCTTAATAAAGAACTTAAATCACATTTCGCATGCGAAAAATAAAGTGAAAAGGACATGACAAAGACTTTTTGGTGGAAGGGAAATTTTTTATTAATGAGCTTGGCCTGTGAATAGGCATTCGTACATGGAAACAACTCCTTAATGAGGAAGTTGCAAAGAAGAAATAAAATGCAACAGGGTAAATGGCAATAAGAAAATCTTGAACTTCCATTAAAACTGATATTGTTATAGTTCCCATGTCCTGGATCGTCCTAGTGACGTGCTTCCGAATGATAATAGTTGAATTGATCCATCCAGTGTTAGGAGGGTGTACTTGTTATTCGTGACGAGTTTTTCAGACCGCAGTCTCTCACTTTTTGTCCCTAATTTTTTTCCTGGATCGCCCTTTTGGGTTTTCAATCCACCGGGACACCCATTTTTACCTAAGCCTCCCTTTCGGGTTTTCGACTTAGCGGGTTATTATTATAATTTTTTTCTTTTTTCGTTTTTTAGCCCTAACTTTTTCCTAAGCCGACCTTTCGGGTTTTCAACTTAGCGGGTATTTTTATGCGTAGTATTTTTTGACTGAGTCTGAATTGACTAGAAGTGGAACGTCTTCCCCATCCATGTCTGTCAGGATTAGAGCACCTCCTGAGAATTATTTCTTTACGATGTATGGCCCCTCATAGTTAGGAGTCCACTTGCCTCTTGGATCAGAGTGAATTGGGAGAATCGTCCTTAAGACTAAGTCTCTTGTGTGGAACTCTCGAGGTTGAATCTTCTTGTCAAATGCTCTCTTGAAACACTGTTGATATAAATGACCATGACAAATAGCTTCTAGGTGTTTCTCTTCGATGAGATTGAGTTGGTCGAGCCTTGTTTGAATCCACTCAGCTTCATCAAGCTTAGTGGCCATCAGAACCCTTAGTGAAGGAATTTCCAGTTCGACTGGGAGTACTACATCCATACCATAGACTAGTGAAAAAGAAGTTGCCTCAGTGGAAGTGCACACTGATGTTCGATATCCATGTAGAGCAAAGAGCAACATCTCATGCTAATCTTTGTATATTCTCACCATTTTCTGAATAATCTTCTATATGTTTTTGTTAGTTACTTCGACTTCCCCATTTATCTTTGGCCGATAGGGTGATGAATTATGGTGCTCAATCTTAAATTCTTCACACATTCCATTCATAATTTTGTTGTTGAGATTCGTCCCGTTATCAGTGATTATCTTACTAGGAGTCCCATAACGACATATGATTTCTTTCTTGATGAAGCGGGTGATAACTTGCTTGGTCACATTCTTGTACGAGGCTGCTTCTACCCATTTGGTGAAGTAGTCAATAGAAAATAGAATGAACCTGTGTCCATTTGAAGCACTCGACTTGATGCGTCCAATCATATCAATGCCCCATATTGCGAAGGTCCACAGTGAAGTCATCACATTCAAAGGAGTGGGAGGAATATGTATCCTGTCTGTGTAAACTTGAAATTTATGGAACATCTTTGCATATGCACAACAATAACTTTCCATCGTCATCCAGAAATAACCTACTCGTAGGATTTTCTTGGCCATGGAATATCCGTTGGCATGAGTCCCAAAAGAGCCCTCGTGAGTTTCTCGTATGATGGATTCTGCTTCGTGTCTATCCCCGCATCTGAGCAGAACCGAATCACGGTTTCTTTTATACAAAACGTCTCCTGACAGTAAAAACTTGGATGCTAACCTTCTAAGAGTCTGCTTATCACAGATTGTAGCACCCTCAGGGTACTCTTGCTTCTCAAGATATCTTTTGATGTCGAAATACCACAACTTTTCACCCGACACGTCTTCAGTTGTGAGACAATGAGCAGGGAAAACGTGTGATGGCTCCTTGTAAAGAAGGATTCTTATGTTAGGTGCATGATTCGCGTAACTAACTTTGAACATTGTTGCTAAAGTGGCCAGAGCATATGGTAGTTGATTTACTACTCTAGGAATATGCTCAAAGGTGATCTCATCAAAAGTGGGCAATAACTCTAATATGTAATCCTAGTATGGAACTAAATTAGGGTGTCATGTATCCCAATCACCTTGTACTTGATATATCACTAAGGTAGAATCCCCATAAACATCAAGAATCTTGATCTTCAAATCAATGGCCGCTTCAAGACCCATTACACAAGCTTCGTATTCTGCGACATTATTCGTACAATCAAAACATAGCCTGGCTGTGAAAGGTACATGAGTATTGCATAGAGAAGTAAGAACCGCCCCAATACCATGGCCCATGGAATTTGATGCTCCATCGAACGTGAGATCCATCGCTCCCCTGGTTCGGGTCCTTCATCATCAAGTTTAATAACATCCTCATCTGGAAAATCGAACTTCATTGACTGATACTCTTCCAATGGCTGGTGGGCGAGATGATCCATAAAAGAATGCTACCTTTGATAGCCTTTTATGTGACGTACTGGATGTCATACTCAGACAAAAGATTTTTCCATCGAGCCAATCTCCCTATGAGTACTGGTTTCTCGAAGATGTACTTTATTGGATCCATCTTAGATATCAGAAGTGTAGAATGCGTCAACATGTACTGCCTCAAACGTCGAGCTTCCTACGTAAGAGTGCAACAAGTCTTCTCAAGTAATGAATACCTAGATTCACAATCAGTAAACTTCTTGCTCAGGTAATACATGTTGTGTTCTTTTCGTCCCATATCATCATGTTGTCCGAGCACACAACCTATAGATCCTTCAAGCACCGTCAAGTACATAATGAGAGGTCTCCCTAGAACTGGAGGTATCAGTATTGGGGGTTCCTTAAGGTACTATTTAATCTTTTCGAATGTCTGTTGACAATTTTCATCCTAATGGACATCTTGATTCTTGTGCAACAATTTAAAGATAGGTATACAGGTAGCAGTAAGATGAGAAATGAACCTGGCTATGTAATTCAAACTTCCAAGGAACCCAAATACTTCCTTTTCATTTTTCGATGACGGCATATCCTGTATTGGTCTTACCTTGTCTGGATCTACTTCAATCCCTCGTTGACTTACGATAAAACCAAGTAACTTGCTCGATCGAACCCCAAAGGTGCACTTGTTTGGATTAAGCCTTAACCTAAAATTTCATAGACGATCAAGCAACTTCTGTAAATGGACTAAATGTTCTTCCTCAGTTTTTGATTTCGCGATCATATCGTCCACATACACTTCGATCTCTTTATGAATCATGTCATGAAAGAGAGTCACCATAGCATGCTGATATATCGCACCAACATTTTTGAGACCAAAAAGCATGACCCTATAGCAAAAAGTACCCCAAGGAGTCGTGAAAGCTATTTTATCCATGTCTTCAGAAGCCATCTTTATCTGATTGTAACCCGAGAATCCATCCATGAAGGAGAATATTAAAGAGTAAGCAGTATTATCAACCAATACATCAATATGAGGCAACGGGAAATCATCCTTTGGGCTTTCTCTATTCAAGTCTCGATATTCAACATACATACGTACCTTACCATCTTTCTTAGGTATAGGCACAATGTTAGCAATCCAAGGAGGATAATTTATCACATATAGGAAGTGTGCATCAAGCTATTTCTGAACTTCTTCTTTCATCTCAAAGCCATGTCTGGTCTGGTCCTTCTCAGCTTCTACTTTACAAGAGGGCATTCTGGCTTGAGTGGCAATCTGTGCATCACTATATTAGTATCTAAATTGGGCATGCCTTCATACGACCAGGCGAAGATGTCAGCATACTCTCGAAGTAACTCAATCAACCCCTTATTTTCTTCACTTTGCAAGGCATCACCTATCTTGACTTCTTTCTTTACCTCTTTACTACCGAGATTGATAACTTCTGTTTCTTCTTGATATGGCTGGATGACTTTCTCTTCATGTCTCAAGAGTCTTGCTAGTTCTTCAGGGACTTCACAATCTTCCCCATTATCTTCATCAGCATGGTCAACTGAATTCTGAAGGATATTAGGAACCATAGCACTATCATTTTTGATTGAATTCGACACGGATATACATGATTGATGATTTTACGTTTTAATTTTAGAAAGTGCAAGAAATTATTTAGAATATAAAAAAAATCATTGGCATTTTTATTTTGAAAAGTAAAAGTAAAAGAAAATACATGGAACAAAATTGTATATGAAAGTGCGATTTTTCATTCAATTTTAAATGGGGATTGAAACATAAGGGGCCCCTTCTACAAGCTGTTTCTATGCCTTGCGCAGGGCATATGACTTAATGAAAACAAAAAATTACACATCAAAGAAAACAACTTTATGGATATCCAAGGCAGTCCAATTACCGAGATCCTGTTCCGACATAACCTGATAGATAAATCTGGAAACATCTTCATCATCACCTTTATCATATGTTAAGAGAACTTATCCTTCTTTACTTATACCAGCACTGATGAAGACTTCAGAAATCGGGAGAACCTGCTTTCCTTTGAGAGGAACCAAACTAGCTTGCACGGAGGATGATGGCTGATTCCCAAGACCACAACGATCTTTCTTCTCAGGTACTTCAATCAATTTTCCCCAACCATCATGGGGAGATATAACTTCCATGAGTGCTTTAGCATAATTCAAAGAGGCCATGGGTGCTTCAGAATTCTTACCTTCCACGACAGGGAACTTGTCAACAGAAACAATCTCTATAGCTTGAAAGGGCAACTCCTGCACCCCACCTTCTACTTCCATATAACGGTAGGTTATCAGATTCTTAATCACCACATCTTCTTCTCCACAAACAACAATAACTTTGTCATTTACAATGAACTTCAGGCATTGGTGAAGAGTAGATGTCACAACTCCTACTACATGGATCCATGGGCGACCTAAAAGACAAGTATAGGATGGACGAATGTCCATAACATAGAATGGAAGATAGAAAGTGTGGGGACTAATCTTGAAAGGAAAATCCACTTCTCCCTCCACAGATCTTCTTGAACCGTCAAATGCTCAAACACTCAGGGTGGAAGGCCTCATCATTACCCCCATCCATATTCAGCTTAAACAGAGTAGCCTTAGGCGTCACATTGAGTGAAGAACCCGTATCTACCAAAACTCGAGATAAATCCGTATCCAAACACTTCATAGAAATGTGCAACACTTTGTTGTGAGCTCTTCCTTCAACTGGGAGCTCATCATTACAGAAAACCAAACAATTTCCTAAAACAATATTGGTTACTGTTGTACCCCAATTTTTGCCCCTAAGATCCCTTCATCATACCATGTTGGTTTATTCACAACAAGATTACACTAGGATTCTTAGTTCCCCTCCCTACTTTGAGTCTTGCTCCTTTTGAGGGATTACCAAGCACATTTACTTATGTTCCTTTTGTGATCATGAATATTGTTTTGATTTCTTCATTTAACTAATAGAATACAATGTCGGCTTGTCTTGCTTGTTATCCATGTAGGTAAGGGCAATGAGATTTAACAAGTTACTCCATGGGTTCATGAGTTTATTTCCATGACCTATTCAATATAGCTTGAGAAGTTCAAACCTCACCATTGGATTAGTTTTGGAAGGATTGGCATGGCAAGGTTGCTTTGGTTCATCACATTTCAAGGTTATTAGATTTGACTCAAAAGTACAAGGGGTTGATTGGAGAAGTTGTCATGTTTGGACAAGGTTTTGTTCCCATTGGTCACAAGAGCATATTTCTCTCAAATTTCAAGATATGGAAGTGGTTTTGGTAGCCATGAATCCTCATTATCATCCTCAAAAACTTCTATTCACAAAGAAAGAATATTGGTACAAGAAGTTTGTTCAAGCTTGTCAAAGTTCTTCAAAGCATTTTCTTGATCTAGGAGCTAGGGTTTTGAACTTCAAAGGAGAATATCTTGCTCACCTTTTGGTATTTTTGAATGATTCAAAATAAAACCTTCTCTTAAAAGGATTATCAAGAAATAACTTCAAAAGTTCCAAAGAGTTTTCATGTGGAAGAAACTTGGTGAAGAAGAAAGATTACAAGTCCTCTAGATGAATCCCCAATTTTCCATGTGTGACTTCAAATGGTCCTAACTTGGTCAATTTTTATCATCTTGAGTCCATTCTTTTTCCATAATTATCTTGAAGATGTGAAATTTATGCCTTCTTTTATGTGCAAAGTTGGAAAATTGATGGAAGTTACCCTAAAGATTTAAAAGATTATAGGTCATTTCATGAAATTTTGCCAACTTCAACAAGTCATAACTTGTTCAAATTTTGGAGATTTTGAATAATTCAAGTTTCAAAATGAAATTCAAGAGATCTACTTCATTCCATCCTTTTTGATCAAGATCAAATTCCAAGTGGAAGGCCATGTTTAGATGCAAGACATTATAGGACATTTTTGATGAAGAATTTGAAATATTTCTAAGTATGGAAAGTCAACCCTTTTTCTTCAACTTTGACTCAATATAACTTTCAGCTCAAGCATCCATTTAACTGCATTCTTTTTCCATTGCAAAGCTTGTAACCTCATCTTTCTAAAGCATCAAGAATCATGCCTTAAGACCCCTTTAGTCGAGAATGCCATAGTTTCAAAAATGGTAACTTGGAATTGAAGTTTCCTTGCAAGTCAGGATTTCAATTTCATGTTACAACCTCTAAAACTCAAATTAACACGCGTTTTGGGTCTAAACATGATTAGCCAACTTTCCCAAGTGGATTAGTGCATCAAAACGCAAGAATTGGATGAGTTTTGATGAAGTTTGGATCACACTTCACTCGTGCACCAGGTTTGCACGAATTCCCTCCAAAACGCATCATTCACTCTTCCTTTTGATCCCATTCGTTTCTCCTATAAATACATGAACTATCCCATTCATTTTCTCAAGCTTGGATAGCCAGAATCACCCTGCCAAACTTGCTCCATAACTCTATTTTCAGTAACTTCAAAATCCATTCTCGAGCCTTTTTCAATCCAATTTTTCCATCAATTCACCTTCCTTGATCTTTCCTGAAGCTAATCACATAATTCCATTCAAGAATCGTGCCCTATACTTCTCCATAGAAGTCCAGTTTCAGAGCTCTGCAACTCAACTTCAATAGGTAGATTCCTTCATCAATTCTTCAAAACTCTGATATCATTGTGTTGCTCTCATTTCCTTGGTTCTAGTCGCAAGACTTACCTTTTACTGGAAACACATATTGACCATGAAATTTCAAATCCCTTTTCAAAACTTTCCTTCCAAATTGCTTGAGCTACAATTTATATAAATTTGGCGCAAGGGTGTGTCTTCGTCTTAAAGAGACGAAGCGAATGGCATAGGTCTGAGCTTCTAATTTTACAGTTTGAGACCTGCAATTCATGAAGGCTGGAGGTTGAAGATGACCAACGTGTCATCTTCCAACCAATGAAGGTGCGCCATCTGTATTTTTCAAATCCTGATTTAATTAATGATTCTGTACAATATTCACTAATGACCATGATATGCACAGCACGCCAGATCCCTTGGATTTGATTACTAACACGTTTTTGAGTCTCATCCAATAGTCCACATATTTTACTTTTATTTTCTTTTTCCTATTTTTATATTTTAATTGTTTTAAATTTCAAAAAATCAGAGAACATTCATTTTTAGTCCAAAAAATCAGAAAAAAATTACGAAAAATATTTTTGATTATTCTCTTTCTGGTTTTTATTTTTAACAATTTAATTTTAAGTTTTGGTATTTTTTATAAATTTTACACTTATTTTATTTGTTTTAAATGTTTAAAAATACTTTTATACATTTTAAAATTCTGAAAAAATTATGGAATGATCCAATGATATTGTGACAAATATTGGTGACCTTATTTTATTTTTGTTTCTGACTTTACTATTTATTACGGTTTTTTGTTTATTTTACCCATTTATTTTAATTTCAAAAATAGTTTCTGACTTTAAAAAATTACCAAAAAATTTGTAAAATTATTTGAGCCTTTTTTCTGATTTTTCTATGGTCTTACTTTTTATTTCTTGATTAATTTGAACATCGTTGATATTCTTCTCTTTATTTTCTATTCTTAAACATTATTTTTAAACCCTTTTATGTATATTAAAATGTGATATTATTTTGTGACTATTTTCTGACTGATCTGGGGTTAGATTTTGGATTATGAACTTTATTAACATCATTGGATCCATGGTGTTGAGTTTAACACCACAAAAATGGATGAATGATTTTAATAATAGTTTGATTAAAATTTAATTCAAATGTGGTTTGTATATTTTTTCCCCATCCCTCTTCATCTTATCCCCTTCTTATTGCACTAGATGTTGTTGGAGCATGATCTCTATATCATGTCTCAAAACAAATATTGCATAGATTGCTATTGATCGACCTCAAAATAGGTGCAACTTCTATATAAGTCCACTTACGATTGCTTAACATAGCACTAAATTTTGTCCCGATTCGAATAAATGATCATTCGTGGCCCAAACTTATGATTACAAGCCCAAGTATGTTAATTTGATCTCCTTGATCCAATAACCTTGAGATTCATTGTGTGGAGGCTTTGGTTCTACCAATCCTCTAATGGATCTACAACACCTTTGGTAAACGAAGATTACTTAAACATCGTTGATCATTAAATGGTACTTATGAGAATTCCAAATGGATGATATACTTGACAAAAAGCAAATGCAACTTATTGTGTGGAGGCTTTGGTTCTACCAATCCTCTAATGAGTTCCAAATGCAAGCTTCAAGATGGTCATCCAACTAACCAATAATTATTGACTTATTTTACCTTATGCTTTCATTCTTTTTTATGCTTTATGTACCATACTTTTAGCATTTACATTTCATGCCATTTTCATCTTTGCTCATTTAAGCATTTAGTTTCTTGTCATTTTTACTTTGCTCACTTGAGCTTTTCTTTTTCTTTCTTAAAACACTTAATAATCAACATAAACCCTAAAAAATCTTTAATGGTACTTGGACTATTTGGTTATTATCCTTGGCATTATGGAGCATGAGACTTTTCTTGGACTTAGGATTAGAAACCTTGACCTATCTTGGAGATCTTATCTGATTATTTTGTCTGGAGTTCTTGAGGTTTACCTCAATACATTGGGTTGCTTGTTTGTTTTTGTGTGCAGGTTTTTATGATTACACCCTCTGTTTATAATTTGGAATTCACCCGTGTACAACCGTTACTCTGCCCAATTTTTGTGAAGACTTAATACACTTGAAGTTTGGTTCTCTCAAGAGGTATAGTATTTTTTTGCTTGCTTGGTTTCAATCTAAGGAATGGGAATTCTATCTTGGCTCATAATGTCAAGTATTAGCTTCTTGTTGGTTAGATGGTTCTTATCCCTAGCTTTTACCTTATGCTTTAGGATAGTCTCTTATTCTCCTCCCATCTTCTTTAATTTCAAAATCTTCTTCCACCTTTTGAAAACTCTTATTGTATTGAAACTTGAACTATTTTCATAATAAACTTGGACTTAGGTCCATGTATTTTCAAAACATTTTCATAAATAAACCATTAATCAACTTAATGATACCTTGAAATATTTTGTGAGAAGACTAAAATTCAATCAATCTCATTTCAAATCATCTTGCCATTTTGGCTTTTTATCTTTAAAATTTTCTCAAAAGATTAGACTCTTGTCAATCCTTGTAGTGATGCAAACAACTATACTTCTACAATATGTAGTGAAGAGAGATATTTTCCACTTGAGTGTTGAGTGAGGCATTGTTGATTTTAAAATCCAAGCCATATCCTCCACTTTGAGATGATGCAAATTCTCCTTTCTCATGGTTGTGGGTAGTAGGTATGTTTTCCACACGGACAATGAAGATGATGTTTTATCTCATAAAATTAACCAACGCATTTGTGTTTCAAATTTTTAAAGCGGAACTATGTGTACCCTGATCCCCTATTGCATGAAAGGTGGTACGTAGGCACTAAAGGTTCGCAACCGCGGTGGGTGCAAAAATTATAAAATAAATACGTTTCTTTCCTCACCTCCACCATCCACTTTTTATATACAACAATTTTTTATAGCCAAAATATAAAGATTTTACAAAGAGGCTCCTGCGGAGTACCGTAGATGTTTATGGTGCTAATACCTTCCCTTTGCATAACCAACCCCCTTACCTTGAATATTTCCCCCTCTTTTTGGGTTATTCTCTCTTATCCCATTCTTTGGAAACAATAAAGTGTGGCGGTGGTTTTTATTTTGATTTGTATAAAGTATAGTCAATCCAATAGCTTTGTCTTAAACATTTCTACCGCTACAGAAAAATGGCGACTTCACTGGGGAAAGATTGACCTCTTGATGGTCCATCCCTAAGTGGGTTAAGCCTATTGTGATACGGTGGGAGAACTGACTTGGGTTTTTGCGTTTGTTTTTGCAAATGTTTCGGTTGAGCAAGAGTCGCCACCGACTTTTTATTTTATCCTAAGGAAAGGTTAAAAAGCACAGGAAAAACCTTTGAGATGTTTTCGTGGGTTCGGGGAGTAGATTATAGAAAGGGAAGGTATTAGCACCCTTTCTATCCATGGTTATCCATGGGCTCTTAGTTACTTGCTTAGATCACTTGCTTTGCATTTTCATTTGTTTGAAATGGTGCTTTGTGTGTGGTTTTGAAAGATGTTTTGAAAAGAGGCCATTGTTGTGGCAACCTTTGTAATGACAGGTGTTTGAGTATATACAAAGGTGTTTTTGTCTTTTGAAAAGTTTCTCAATGTTTTGAAAGTTGTTTTGAAGTTGTGTTGTGGGGTGTGTTTTTGAAAAGTAGCAAGGATGTTTTCTTTGCAAGTTTGATCAAGTAACTAAGAGTTTGTCTACCCTATTTTACTCAAAGATCTTTCCTTATGTTTTTAACCCTTTTAACAGTGTTGTTTCACCATTGTATTTGGTGAACAACCTTGTGTTAGGATGTAAACGGGACGGGCGCGGGTCATCGTTTAGACCATAGAGGCAATAGTGTCAAGTATCTTTGGCAATTTTCTTAAGGGACTTGATTATTTTTTTTAGGCAACAAGATAGCTTCATCGAGGGACTATGATCATTTGATTTGTTTTTGTTTTTCCAAAGACACTTAACATGCAACCATGGCCCATTTTTGAAGGCAACAAGTGGAGTAACCCTAAGGGTGCAAGTGTGCATTGTGTTTGTTTTTCATGCATGTTTATCTTGGATTTAGGTCAAACTACTTGTTGATTTTATTTGCATACAAACCCTAAGTCTAAGCATGGCATAATTGAAAGCTTTTAAATGCGAAAATTTAAATGCTAAGCTATTACAACATGATATAGGGAGTGGGGTACAAATTTGCATTGGGAATATTTGACAAGGAAATAAAATCTAAGTTATTACAACCATATCGAAAGTTAAGGATACAAATATTTAACATTTAAATAAATACAATTTAAATAAATATCAAAATGCAATGTATTATGCAAAAAAAAGATTTTTTTATGTATGTAAAAAGGTTTTCACGTTTGAAGTATAAACAAAATAAAAAGAGTCATATTTTTGATTATTTTTGTTGTTTAGGGCAAAACCCTAATTTTCAAGTAAATAGTACTTATTTATTAATTATGTAGAAGGTATATTAATTTATACAAAACTAATAAAAAATAAGTATATTGTAGAAAAAAATATTTTTGGTCAAATATTAAATAAAAATAAAAGGTATTATTTTTTGTGTTTTTGCCCTAATTAATAAAATATGTACATGTATATATTAAATGTATTAAATATGCTTAGTATATACAAAAAATAAAATATTAATTATTTACAGAAATGTATATTTTTAGAAAATGTTTTCAAAATGTAAATAAAAAATAATAACTAAAAATAGATATTGTTTGTATTATTTTTAGGGTTTTAAAAATGAAAAGGAAATATATTTATTTACATACATATATTTAATAAAGCAAATAAATGCCAAATAAATGTAAAAAAAGGTGGAAAAATATTTTTTATGTTTTTTATGTTTTAGCAAAAAATATAAAATCAGAATCAAAAAGAAAAATGCAAAAATGTCAAATATTTCACATAATGGGCCAGGGGGTGCAGATGGAAAAAAGGGGTGTAAACAGCAAAATAGACTCAGGCCCAGCCCAAGCCAACCTTCTTCAACCTCCATCTCTGTTTTAACAACAAAATGCGCGCCTCTCCTTGTCCAACACTAACTCCTGATTCTTTGATTCTTATGCAAAACTCATAACACAAATATTATAGAGCATCAAAAGATGAATTCAAACATGTAAAAAACTTGGATTAACTCTCAAAGGCCAGAGAGAATTTCTCTGGCCCTAAATTTTAACCTAATTTTTTCCTCATGTTCATGGCTAAAATTCTCACAGCACGCTTAACATAAATGAAAAGTGATCACATGTATGGCTTCAGGGCTATGAGTAGGACATGTTTCATTCACAAACCTAAGCTTAACTCTTCCTTGATTGAGAGATAGAAGTCCATGGATTACCTATTTCAGCTTGGATCGTGTAGAGCAATATGGCCACCTTCAATGGAGTTTGAGCTTCTGTATAGCTTGCCTGAGGTCCAAGGAAACTTCTCAAGTACCTAGCTTTCTTTGAAACAGCCTGTGTCGTGCTATAGAAGTTCACCTGCACAGCTTGAAAGTGAAAATGGAAAACGAGGTTAGGGGTGTTACAACTTGAGTCTAAGGCTTGTAATAGTTTCAGTGGATGGTATGGAATGTGTTTGAACAAGTTTTAGCCAAAGCGCACGAGTGGATTGAGTTGTGGACCTCAATCTACAGCAGATGCCCTGTTTTTGCAGCAAGATGGTGTTTTGGTGTATTAGGAGGTATGAGGGGTGGTTGAGTCGTGTTTTAGGTCATTTGGGATGTGTGGAAGATGAGTACAAAGTTTGCTTAAGCTCTGGTTTGCAGGAAGTGAAAGTTGGATCCGTTTTGCAATCTTTCTTGTTTTTGAAGTAAGAAATCTCAAGTTGCAATATAGGCATGTACAATCCTCTCAAGCATGTTGCAGCATTTGCTCTTGGTAAATTGAATTTGTGTACTTAGCTTTGCCTCAAAGATCTGGCCTGTACCTCAAGGATTTGGAACATGACATAAAGTGATATTTTATCAAAATGGCAATTTGCTTTTTCTATTTAAGGGTTAATTCTATGTGTAATGTCCAAATGGGTGAAATAATGCCTTAACACAATGGTTAGGCATTAAATTATTGAGTGTAAACTTAGTCTTGAGGCCTGCAAGCTAGCAATGCACAAACTGATTTGCAAATGCAAGTGTTATGAACAAGCCTTGGCCATGAACAAAAGTGTGTTTTGGCCAACTTTGCAAATTCGATTCTCTCTAACCACAAGGGTGTTTGGGAAGTTCTTGGACAATTTGGAAAGCTTGGAACATGTACTACAATCCATATTTGTAATGAAAATTGAAACTCCAAGTGGAACCATGTGAAAAATGGCCAAGAAGTTGGATCAAAATCCTGCCTAGAATAGGGCAAATTTTGTCTAAGTTAAAAGTGTTTGGTACCCTTATTCCAAAAATCATAACTTGAGATAAAAGCTTCCTTTGAGAAAACTTTGTGAATAAAAGTTGTAGATTTTGCAATGGACTACAACTTTCATGTTTCAAGTTTTGTTTGAATCCATTTGCATCTTGGTGAAAAAATGGGACAACGTTAGGAAAAAAAATAAGAAAGTTTCATAACTTAGAAAATTTTCTAAGTTATGAAATTTTCCATTTTAAACCCTAATTTGTAATTTTTGGTTTCTTGATGAAAAAGTTTCATAATTTGACATGTCTTGATGAAAAATGAATCTTGGCACTAGATTTTAACCAAAAAGTCAAAGTTTGACTTTTCAGTGTACAGTCAAATTTTGATCAGTTGACTGAAAAATTCATCTGTCAATCCTATGCATTTGAGATCTTTTGAACTTGTTTGAATGGGTCAAGACAATGCCATTGAGTCCTTGAGTCCATATGTGATCTTGGTTTTCCATTGGTTAGGTCAAACAGTCAAAAATTACCCTTGTGCAGTCAAAACCCTAAAAATGACCATTTTGCCCTTTTGGTGATCTGATCAAATTTCTTGTGGAATTGTGATCCCAACTTGAATAAATGGTTCATATGAGTTTATTATGTTGATGTGGGTCAAAAATCATGAAGTTTGACTGTCCATTGGCCACAGTTGACTTTTTCCCCAATACAATTGATTTATAGGTCAACTGTCCAATTGACTGAGCAAAGATTGGAATCAAGGCTTGAAACTTGGTATGGATAAACTTGTGAGTACAACATGAAGCATGAAAGTCACTTTGGGCATTTTAAGTGAAAACATCCTTGTGCAAACTCAAACCCTAATTTGGGTCAACAGTGCAAGGAGGGGTCTTGAGCAGAGCAAACCCTAACTTGATCTTGAGATCCAAGAGTCTTGTGGTGAGAAAATGTTGATGAAATGAGAGGGCAAATTTTGGGGTACAACAGTTGCCCCTGTTCAATCTTCTTGAACCTGAAGAGTTAGATTGGCAGTTTTGCCGTTTGCGACTCGAAGGTAAAAGGAGATTGGACACTAGAGTGCCCAAAAAATATGCACTCGTCAAAGCGATAGGTGCGGGAATAGGCTTAAAGATGCCATTTGGAGATGTGATGGATAATTGCTGGAGATGGGCTTAGAGATTCCATCTGGAGAGGTGACAGGATCTTGTCGGGGATGGGCTAAAAGATGCCATCTGGAGATTGTTTGCTGAATTGTATGTCATTGGTGAGTAAGTGAGTATCAGAAAGGTATCCATGTTTGGAATATCTCTGGACCGGGGGTCTGAATAAGCAATAGATTGACATCCGTGTTTGGAGAATCTGTAAACTGTTTTCTTGGAGTTGAATAAGTAATAGATCATCATCCATGTTGGGGAAGCGTCTGTAAACTGTTTTCAGAAGTCTGGAATCTGAACAAGTGATAGACTAACATCCGTGTCTGGAGAACCTGTAAACTGTTTTCAGAAGTTTTGAATCTGAACAAGCGATAGATTAACATCCGTGTTTGGAGAATCCGTAAACTGTTTTCAGAAGTCTGGAATCTGAACAAGAGATAGATTAACATTCGTGTTTGGAGAATCCGTAAACTATTTTCAGAAGTTTGGAATCTGAACAAGCGATAGATTAACATCCGTGTTTGGAGAATCCGTAAACTGTTTTCAGAAGTCTTGAATCTGAACAAGCGATAGATTAACATCCGTGTTTAGAGAATCCGTAAACTGTTTTTAGAAGTTTGGAATCCGAACAAGCGATAGATTAACATCTGTGTTTGGAGAATCCGTGAACTGTTTTCAGAAGTTTGGAATCTGTACAAGTGATAGATTAACATCCGTGTTTGGAGAATCCGTTAACTGTTTTCAGAAGTCTTGAATCTGTACAAGTGATAGATTAACATCCGTGTTTGGAGAATTCATGAACTGTTTTCAGAAGTCTTGAATCTGTACAAGTGATAGATTAACATCCGTGTTTGGAGAATCCGTGAACTGTTTTCAGAAGCCTTGAATCTGTACAAGCGATAGATTAACATCCGTGTTTGGAGAATCTGTAAACTGTTTTCAGAAGTTTTGAATCTGAACAAGCGATAGATTAACATCTGTGTTTGGAGAATCCGTGAACTGTTTTCAGAAGTTTGGAATATGTACAAGTGATAGATTAACATCCGTGTTTGGAGAATCCGTGAACTGTTTTCAAAAGTTTGGAATCTGTATAAGTGATAGATTAACATCCGTGTTTGGAGAATCCGTGAACTGTTTTCAGAAGTTTGGAATCTGTACAAGTGATAGATTAACATCCGTGTTTGGAGAATCCGTGAAATGTTTTCAGAAGTCTTGAATCTGTACAAGTGATAGATTAACATCCGTGTTTGGAGAATCCGTGAATTGTTTTCAGAAGTCTTGAATTTGTACAAGTGATAGATTAACATCCATGTTTGGAGAATCCGTGAACTGTTTTCAGAAGTTGAAGTTGAATAAGCAATAGATCAGCATCCATGTTGGGAAGCGTCCGTAAAATGTTTTCAAAAGTTGAAGTTGAAGCTTATTAATCTTATCCTGAAAAGGGTAAAATATTAGCTGAAACACAAAGTTATGTTGCATGAAATGTATGATGCAATATATGTTATATCAATGTTTATGATATGAATGTAATGAATGCGCATGTAAGATGATGAGCTGTCTTGCTGAGGATATATGAATCCTGGATAGCCGGAGATAATAGAATCTTGACTGCTGCCGGGGAAAGTGAATCCTTGACTGCTGCAGGGGATTAAGTTCTGGAAGGCTCTCTTGGCTGGGGAAATTAGTTTTGAGAAAGCTTTTGTTCTGCTGAGGATCCTGAAGTTTAACTCTGTTTGGGGAATTAAGTTCTGGATTTTAACTTTGTTGAGGAATTTGGAGTTTAATTCCGCTGGGGATTTCTTCTGAAAGGGCATCAAGATATCTATTTGTACCTTCAACCTATCAGCAATCATCTTTCTTGATTTGTAAGAAAATGATTATGTTCAAATGCATATGCCTATTTAACAAAACATTGGACGTTTCTCAAATAAAACATAAGTGTAAAAAGCAAAAGGAAGACAAAGCAAATTTCTGTATTTGGAAAAGTGTTTGTATTAACTTTTTATGAGTATCTTTGTACAAAGGAAACAGGCATCCTAGTAAGAGGATGTTGTCGTAAAAAATTGAAAATTTTATACAAAAGAAAGATGGCTATGTGTAACAATTCCATGGGATTCCATTCTGTTATAGCCTTCACAACTCTGAATATCTTGTCCATTCAATGCTTCGTCCGTCGATGATTGGATTGATCAGAAGCTCGGAGCTTGTTGATGAAGATATTGTTCTTTAAAGTGATCCGACGAGACATAGTCATACGCTTTAATTCCCTAACTTTTGCTTGGATCGCCCTTTCGGGTTTTCAATCCACCGGGAAACCCTTTTTTGCCCAAGTCGCCCTTTCGGGTTTTCAACTTGCCGGGTGTACAGATTTTTTTTGTTTTATCCCTAATTTTTGCCTGAACCACCCTTTCGGTTTTTCGGTTCACCGGGATGCCCATTTTTGCCCAAGTCGCCCTTTCGGGTTTTTGACCTGTCGGGTTATTTTATGCGTAGTATCTTTTGACTATGTCTGCGTTTGCAGGGTGTGGCAAATCGTCGCCGTCCATGGTGGTCAGAATCATTGCACCACCGAAAAATATGCTCTTGATCACAAACGGTCCTTCGTAAGTAGGAGTCCATTTGCCCCTGGGATCACTTTGCGGAAAGATGATCCGCTTAATTACAAGATCTCCGACTTGATATACTTGACGTCTTACTTTCTTGTTGAAAGCTTTGATCATTCATTTTTGGTACGTCTGACCATGGTAATTAGCAGTGAGTCGTTTCTCATCGATCAAATTGAGTTGATCAAGTCGGGTCTGAATCCAATCGTCTTCACTCAAACCAACGTCCTTCATAATCCTTAAAGAAGGAATCTGAACTTCCATGGGTAGGACAGCTTCCATGCCATATACCAAAGAAAATGGGGTTGCCCCTGTTGAAGTACGTGCCGTGGTACGGTATCCATGCAGAGCAAACGGTAACATCTCATGCCAGTCCTTGTAGGTAATGTCATTTTCTGAATGATCTTCTTGATGTTTTTGTTCGCAGCTTCAACAACACCGTTCATCTTCGGCCGATAGGGAGATGAATTGTGATGATAAATCTTGAACTGTTCGCATAGAGCGGTGATCATAGTATTGTTCAGATTTGTACCGTTGTCTGTGATGAGCCTGTCGGGGACACCATACCAACATATGAGGTTCTGCTTGATGAAGCGGGCAACCACATTCTTTGTAACAGAGGCAAAGGAAGCTGCTTCGAACCACTTGGTAAAATAATCAATGGCGACCAAGATGAAGCGGTGTTCATTGGATGTCGTGGGCTTGATCTCTCCAATCATGTCAATGCCCCACATTGCGAATGGCCAAGGAGCCGTCAGAACGTTGAGAGGAACACGAGGAATATGTATTTTGTCGGTATAGACTTGGCATTTGTGACAACTACGGGAATGTTGATGGCAATCAGCTTCCATGGTAGACCAGTAATAGCCTGCCCTTAGAATCTTTTTAGCCATCGTATGTCCGCTCAAGTGGGTGCCAAATGTGCCACTATGTATCTCAGTCATGATTAACGCTGCTTCAGCTTTGTCCACACAATGAAGTAAAACACAATCATGGCTGCGTTTATAAAGGATGCCATTGCTTAGGAAGAACTTGGCCGCAAATCTCCTTAAGAACTTCTTGTCATTTACGGAAGCTTCTTCAGGATATTCTCTGGTCTGGAGATACCTTTTGATTTCATGAAACCAGGGTTGTTCCACTACTTCTTCGGTATTAATCTCATGACAATGCGCAGGTTCGTCCATTCGCTCGATGGTGATTTGGGGAGCCTCGTTATCCCAGTTGAGTTTAAACATGGAAGACATTGTAGCCAAAGCATCTGCTAGCTGATTCTCTTCTCGCGGCAAATGCTCGAAGGTGATTTGCTCGAAATGAGGCAACAATGTTAGGACATGTTCTTTGTATGGGATAAGATTAGGATGTTTGGTATCCCATTCTCCTTTGATTTGACTGATAACCAAAGCCGAGTCCCCAAATACGATCAAAGATTTGATCCCCAAGTCTATAGCAGCCTTGAGACCAAAGATGCAAGCTTCATATCCGGCCATGTTGTTGGTACAGCTGAAACAAAGTCGGGCAGTGAAAGGTGTATGGCAACCTTCTGGGGAAATGAGTACCGTACCGATACCGTTTCCAAGTGCATTTGAAGCACCATCAAAGTACAGGGTCCATCGAGATCCATTTTCAGGTCCGTCATACGGTCCGTTACCTTCAATGTTGTCCAAAGTTAAGATGTCCTCGTCCGGGAAGTCGAGTCTCATGGATTGATAATCTTCGATAGCTTGATGAGCTAGATGGTCAGCTAGTACACTCCCTTTTATAGCTTTTTGGGTAGTATACTGGATGTCATATTCAGTCAGGATCATTTTCCATCTAGTAATTCTTCCAGATAAAGCAGGCTTCTCGAAGATATATTTGATCGGGTCCATTTTGGAAATCAGCAAAGTGGTATGAGTCAACATATACTTCCTTAGTTGGAGAGCAGCCCATACCAAAGCGCAGAAAGTTTTCTCGAGCAGTGAGTAGCGAGTCTCACAGTCGGTAAAATTTTTGCTAAGGTAATAAATGGCATGCTCTTTTCGACCAGACTCGTCATGTTGGCCCAGTACGCACCCCATTGAGTTGTCCAAAACGGTCAGATACATGATCAGCGGCCTTCCTTCAACGGGTGGCATCAGAATAGGAGGTTCTAGCAAATACTCCTTGATCTTATCAAAAGCAATTTGACAATCATCGTTCCATTCGACTACCTGATCTTTATTTAATAGTTTGAAAATTGGCTCACAGGTAGACGTCAGGTGAGAGATGAACCTGGCGATATAGTTCAAGCGTCCCAAGAATCCTCTAACCTCCTTTTCAGTACGGGGGGCAGGCATTTCTTGTATAGCCTTTACTTTTGCTGGATCAACCTCAATGCCTTTGTTGCTGACAATAAATCCCAGAAGTTTACCAGACCTTACTCCAAAAGTGCACTTACTTGAATTCATCCTGAGTTTGTATTCCTTCAACCTGGAAAACAGCTTTTGCAAATGTTCAAGGTGTTCCTCTTCTGTTTGTGATCGAGCTATCATGTCATCTACGTAAACTTCAATCTCATGATGTATCATATCATGAAACAAGCTACCGTGGCGCGTTGATAAGTTGCCCCTGCGTTCTTCAGTCCGAACGACATCACCTTGTAGCAGAAGGTACCCCATTGTGTAACAAAGGTTATTTTCTCCATGTCCTCGGGGGCCATTTTAATCTGGTTGTAGCCCGAGAATTCGTCCATGAAAGAAAATACTTTTTGCTGAGCTGTGTTGTCAATCAAAATGTCGATATGTGGTAGCGGAAAATCATCTTTAGGGCTGGCCCTGCTCAAATCCCGGTAGTCCACACACATTCTGACCTTGTCGTCTTTTTTGGGAACGGGCACAATGTTAGCAACCCATTGTGGATAGGATGTAACAACAAGAAAGCCAGTGTTGAATTGCTTCATTACTTCAGCTTTAATCTTCTCAGACATGTCGGGCCTCATTCGACGGACTTTTTTCTTGATTGGTGGACAGTCTTCTCTTGTAGGGAGACGATGAACCACGATATTTGTGTCTAGCCCTGGCATGTCTTCATAAGACCAGGCGAAAATTTCACCGTATTCATTCAACAGCTGTATTAAGCCTTCCTTGACAATTGGTTCCAGATTGGCACCCACTTTGACTTCTTTCCTGTCTTCCTCTGTCCCTAAGTTGATGGTTTCTAACAACTCTTCATGATGCAAGATGGCCCTCTCTTCTTGTTGTAGAAGTTTGGCTAACTCTCCCGGTACTTCACAATCTTCGTCATCTTCGTACTCAACCTGATTGACCAAATCTTCGGAGTTTTTGAAGGATAAAACAGAATAGTCATCCATGGAATTTAGAGTGGATGGGTACATGCATTTGTGAGTGTGGGTGTGTGTAAGGGATAGCCATCCTTAAAAAAACAAAAATGCCAAAAGGAAAGAAAATGAACACAGCAGTTTATAAATGAAAAACGTCCAATGATTCATTAAACATGACATATGATTATGAAGAGAATCAAGCCCTTACAAATGGACCTACATGCCCCGGGCAAGGCATGAGGTGAAAAACAGTGTGCAGATCGTTTCATAATTATTACAGACCAACAGGAAATGTTCGAAAGATAAATTACTGATTGATGAAAGTAATGGGAACAAGGTCTTTCACCTCCTAGTTGTGCAGTCCCCCTTCAATGGTTGGGAAGATCCAATCTTCAACGTTACCCTCTTCGTCTTAGTCTTCTAAAGCATTGATTCCATGAGGAGAAATCTTGATGGGTGTCTTTTCAATTTTGGAGCGACGCATAGCCTTTTGCCCCGCAACAGTAAATCCCAACCCAAACTTGTCTGTCTTGTGGGGAAAGTCAGGCAACTGTCCCCATGCTGAGCTCTTTCCCTCCTTCATTGCAGCCCTTGCGTCTTTCATAGATGCCATCCTGGCCACCTGCTTGGGTACCTCAGCTACTGCCTTTGCCACTGCAACCTCGGGAGAAACTTCCTCGAAGTGTTGAAAGGGTGTTTCGATGAATTCGCCACCCACCTCCACATACCGAAAGGAATTGAGATGGCTGATCATGTACTCCTCCTCACCGTGTACAGTTATGATTTTACCCTTAACAGGGTATTTCAGCATCTGATGTAAAGAAGAGGTGGCTGCCCCAGCATTATGTATCCATGGTCTTCCTAGCAAGCAAGAGTATGATGGGCGAATGTCCATCACATAGAAGGTTGAGTGGAACACTTCAGTGCCTACCTTGATGGGAATGTCGACCTCCCCATGCACCATTCTTTTAGACCCGTCAAAGGCCCTGACAATAATATTACTTGGTTTCAGCTCCAAGCCTTCACAATCCAACCGGTCCAGAGCTTTCTTAGGCAGCACGTTTAGGGAAGAACCAGTATCGACCAAGACATGGGAGAGAGTGGTTCCTCGGCATTCAACCGACACATGCAGTGCGTCATTGTGCTTTCTTCCTTTCGGAGTCAGGTCAGCATCAGAGAAACCCAGGCCGTTGTCGGCGGTAAGGCTGGCTACACAATCCTGGAATTGATTGGCTGAGGTTTCTTGGGGCACATGGGCCGTCTTCAAAAACTTAATCAAGGCTTTGGCATGAGCCTCCGAACAAAGCAGCAAGGCTAACATGGAGATCTTCGAGGAGGTTTTCCCCAGTTGTTCTACAACATCATAATCACTCTTTTTGGTTATTTTCAGAATCTCCTCCATTTCTTTTTTAGAGGTTTCGGGGATGACCAATGGCTGAGCCCTCGTCCTGACGAGCTCTTCTTGGATCCCTTTCCCCTTATCAGCAGCAGCAAAAGGGGCAACCATAGGAGTAAAAACTTCTTCAATCATTGGAGTTCTTGCAGATAGTTTTACCGGTGCAGGGGTAACCTTGGGAGCAGCTGAGGGTCCAAAGATTGCCTTTGGAGGGGAAATCTATGGAGAGAAAATTCTTCCACTTCGGGTAATTTTGCTCGTACCAGCAATGTTTCCAATGTCGGCAGTTTCTTCGTCAGAGCTCTCTTCAGTTATCTCAATTTGTTTAACACTGTGGTAGTATATTTCTCCACCATAATTCCACGGTATTGATTTGTCAGATTTGTATGGGACGGGCCCAGGCATGGTTATTTTCAGAGGTACAATCTTCGGAGCGGATGTAATCTTAACAGGCCTTTTGGGGACCTTGGAACGATTGGCGGAAATGGTTATTATTGAAACATCTTCGACAAGGGTTGGGATAACGGGAGTCTTTTCGAAAAGAATTTGTTGGTTGTCCATTAGGCGTTGGATGCCTATTTTCAGCAATGGACAGTCGATTGGTAGGGAGGAACAAAGGTAGCAATCTTCTTTACAACCTGGGAAAGTCCCAGCCTTCAACAGATTCAACTTGATTGTCAGTAGTGGAGTTATCAGATCATCAACAGTAGAAACAAACAGATCTTCTTCAACAGCATGGACATTGCGACCATGCTTTGGCATTAGAGCGGAGATTACATTCGGCTTCTCGGGGGCGTCGAACTCAACCTGTTTTGCGTCTATCAAATCCTGAGTTTTATTCTTAAGCGCCCAACAATCATTGGTGTCATGTACGACGCTGTCAGAATGATAGGCACACTTTGCGTTGGGGTGATAATGTGGGGAAGTGGTATGCACATTCTTTGGCGCCTCTTTGATATTGGTGAGATTCAGCTTCAACAAATGGGGAACAACTTGTGCGGGCGTCATATTGATGCGGGTGAACTGCCATTGTGGCCGTTCTCCCCATTGCTGTTTAGGTCTGGACTGATTGTTACGAGGCTGATCATTTGAAGAATTTTGAATCATCACGGCCCCTACAGCCGGCCGGTGCTCAGTTCTTTCCAATCCTTTCTGAGAGTATATAACAGCTGCTTCCTTCTTGGCCGGGAATGGTTTCTTAACAGCTGTGGAGGCAGAGGCATCCCTTTGAATCTTCCCACTCTTAATACCAGCTTCCACCCGTTCGCCAGTCAGAATCAGTTTGGTAAACCCTGTAGAAGAGCTCCCGATCAAATGGTTGAAGAAAGGGCCAGATAGGGTCCCCAAGAACATATCAACTAGCTCCCTATCTGAAAGCGATGGTTATACCCTTCCGGCCAAGTCGCGCCATTTCTGGGCGTATTCTTTGAACCCCTCATTTGAGTCCATCCCCATACTTTGTAGCTGAGTACGGGTCGGTGCCAAGTCAGCGTTATATTGATACTGGCGGTAGAAGGCAACTGCCAAGTCTTCCCAATTATGCACTTCTGACTTCTCAAGCTGGTAAAACCAATCTAGCTGAGTACCGGACAAGCTGTCATGGAAAAAGTGTACCCAGAGATTTCTATCGGATGAATGAGGTTGAATTCTTCTGACATATGACCTCAGGTGCATCTTTGGGCAAGACAGACCATCATATTTTGAGAAAGTTGGTACCTTTAATTTGGGAGGGATAACAATCCCAGTAATCCGTCCCAATTCTTCAAAATCTAGCCCGGGAACCCGTTGCAACTCCATGGCTGCCAATCTATCCTCCAGGTTTTTATATTTGTCGTCTGCTGGCGGGTATTGCTGCTCTGAATAATCTTCATCTTCCTCAACCTCTTCTTCTTCAGCCTCAGACTCAGAGGGTAATGCAGCTCCTTTTCCTTTGCCGGTCCCCTCGTCAGATGTGGAGGGGAATTCAAGAACTCTCCTAGCTTCATTCTCAAATCTTCTCCCCAGTGTAGCTACCCCAACTCTTTTCTTTTTCTTTTTTCCTTTTTCTTGCTCTTTATTCCCTAACAGTGCTTTAAGATCCCCTTGACCCTTTGCCAAGGTCATAAGGAGCTGTTAAAATGCGAGTTTTCTGCTTGCAGATCTTTGACCGTCTGCTCAATATCCATCTTACTGAAATAAACAGCAGGAAGATAAGGAAACCTGGTGTGAAGACCTGTTTATGCATATGATGAATGATATGTTTATTCATGTAATGCATTCAAGGATTTAGAAATTCAAAGTTGTTACAAACAAAAAGAACACACGTCATATTAATAAGAAGAAATTTTGTCAGTACATAAATGCCCCATGGGCCAAATATTACAAAAACTTCTTAAGGTAAAAAGACGTTGCGCATCCTCTTTAGTGCGATGTAAGTGTTGAGGGTCTCTTCCTCGTGAAGTCGGCAGGTAAGCTCCAAAACCTTCTTCTCACTGGCGTAGAAGCTGGCTTCAAAAGTATCCCGTTCTTCCTTGAGTTGGATCCAACTCTTCTTCATTTCCTCCCATGATGTTGGCATGTCAGGATATAGGATGGTGTATGGAACCTCTCCTTCCTTAACAGGCTCTTTGATCAAAGGGAGAATGTGAGATTAAGGCATCATAAGACTCTGGGCGCGGGTTCGTTCCCACTTGAGGTAAGGCTAAAGAGGGATGGAGTTCTTGTGTCCCAGTGTCTTACTATCCACCTTGTTAGGCATCCTCCAAGCTCTGATGAATCTTTGGAGAAGTCCTTGCGCATCGTTGTCGAAGTCAAAAACTAGGTCAGGAATCAGCATGTCATGAGGGCCATCCCTCCGAGCATATCCAAATTGTCTTAAAGCTAGACAAGGGTTGTAGGTAATGCCTCCCCTAATGCCAAGTAATGGAACATTAGGGAACTCACCACAGCGATCAATGATGATGACATTTTCTCTAGACCGAGAACACCAATGTACATCAGAATGTGTGAGGGTCATCAATCATTGTGACCACCTTAAGCCTTGTTCATTCTTCAAAACTGATTGTGGAAGGTGAGAAATAAACCACCTTGCAAGGAGAGGAGTACAGCACATGAGAAAACCACTTTTCCTCATTGTTCGTGTGTAAAATGAGTGTAGGATGTCCCCAAGCAATGTAGGTATGGGATTCCTGGATAGGAAAATCTTGACAGCATTCACGTCTATAAGTTGGTCAGGATTTGGGAACAAGACCAACCCATAAATAAGGAGTGCCATAATCTCTTCAAAGGCTTGCAGATCCAGGGAATTCCAACACTCTTGTGCCTTCTCAAACAAGAACTTTTCCAAGAAGCCCTTGACACCACTTCTGGTTTCCCAATGCCCCTTGATGTCATATGGTTGCAAGTGTAGTGCTTGAGCAACATCTTCAGGTTTTGGTTCTTTTTCCGTACCGTTGTAGGGTAGTTGATTAAGAATAGGAATTCTCAGGAGTTGAGAAAATTCCTCTAAAGTAGGCACCAATTGGTAGTCGGGGAATGTGAAACAGTGGTGAAGGGGGTCAAAGAACTAGAACAACACTTTCACCATATCTTCTTCAATGCTGCTGTTGACTAGGCTGAGCAGTCTACCATGTCTTTCACTGAAGAGAGAACTTTCTGGAATTCTGGATGTAAGCTCCTTGAGTTGAGGAGGGATTCTCACAAGGTTGACTTGGATAGTTTTCCTGCGAAGAGTTTCCATGACCTACAAAACAAGAACAAAGATGAAGATCCAAACCCTTGAAATGGTTAGTGGATGCATATGATGCTTTATGATGTTCATGATGTATGCACAAACACATGTACAAGCAAATCACTCAAAAAACCCTAGTTTCAGGCTTGCATAGGGTTTCATAGGTAAGTACCCTCTTGAGTTTAGTTAGCTTAATACCTGTCCTAAATAGTAACCGGGTTCTAAGGAGCTCAATATCATTGGATTGTTTTCTATGTTCATTGTTTTGGTTTAGCCACTTAAATAGCGACCAAAATATTCCAAGAAAACAATCCTCAATGAGTGTAATATCGAGTATCTACCAACTTCGGACTGCACCAAAGCCGGTCATCTCACTACCCCTAATAAAAGTCCAAGATGGTCAAGTAAGGTTCTAGGTCATTAGTGCTTAGTGACATCACTCAGCGGCCCCGTACTCTCCTTGATTGAACTCAAGGGTTACCGGTACTCACAAATATGTCGCACTAATATAGCTATTGCTTCAACCGTGTCGGTATACCCTGCACAGTTTCCACAACGTATTGCTATCTATGAATGTTTCCCCAAATTCGGGTGGAGGATTTCAAGCCCAAACAAGAGAACCAAAATGTAAAGCAATCAAAGCAAACAATTAGTCATGCAAAAGGGTGATCTAGGCCCTAAGGTTACTCCACTTTTAAAGTAATCCCCAGCAGAGTCTCCAGTTCTGTGATACGGTGGGAGAACTGACTTGGGTTTTTGCGTTTGTTTTCGCAAATGTTTCGGTTGAGCAAGAGTCGCCACCAACTTTTTATTTTATCCTAAGGAAAGGTTAAAAAGCACAGGAAAAACCTTTGAGATGTTTTTGTGGGTTCGGAGAGTAGATTATAGAAAGGGAAGGTATTAGCACCCTTTCTATCCATGGTTATCCATGGGCTCTTAGTTACTTGCTTAGATCACTTGCTTTGCATTTTCATTTGTTTGAAATGGTGCTTTGTGTGTGGTTTTGAAAGACGTTTTGTAAAGAGGCCATTGTTGTGGCAACCTTTGTAATGACTCGTGTTTGAGTATATACAAAGGTGTTTTTGTATTTTGAAAAGGTTTTCAATGTTTTGAAAGTTGTTTTGAAGTTGTGTTGTGGGGTGTGTTTTTGAAAAGCAGCAATGATGTTTTCTTTGCAAGTTTGATCAAGTAACTAAGAGTTTGTCTGCCCTATTTTACTCAAAGATCTTTCCTTATGTTTTTAACCCTTTTAACAGTGTTGTTTCACCATTGTATTTGGTGAACAACCTTGTGTTAGGATGTAAACGGGACGGGCGCGGGTCATCTTTTAGACCATAGAGGCAATAGTGTCAAGTATCTTTGGCAAGTTTCTTAAGGGACTTGATCATTTTTGTTTAGGCAACAAGATAGCGTCATCGAGGGACTATGATCATTTGATTTGTTTTTGTTTTGCGAAAGACACTTAACATGCAACCATGGCCCACTTTTGAAGGCAACAAGTGGAGTAACCCTAAGGGTGCAAGTGTGCATTGTGTTTGTTTTTCATGCATGTTTATCTTGGATTTAGGTCAAACTACTTGTTGATTTTATTTGCATACAAACCCTAAGTCTAAGCATGGCATAATTGAAAGCTTTTAAATGCGAAAATTTAAATGCTAAGCTATTACAACATGATATAGGGAGGGGGGTACAAATTTGCATTGGGAATATTTGACAAGGAAATAAAATCTAAGTTATTACAACCATATCGAAAGTATAGGATACAAGTATTTAACATTTAAATAAATACAATTTAAATAAATATCAAAATGCAATGTATTATGCAAAAAAAAGATTTTTTTATGTATGTAAAAAGGTTTTCATGTTTGAAGTATAAACAAAATAAAAAGAGTCATATTTTTGATTATTTTTGTTGTTTATGGCAAAACCCTAATTTTCAAGTAAATAGTACTTATTTATTAATTATGTACAAGGTATATTAATTTATACAAAACTAATAAAAAAGAAGTATATTGTAGAAAAAAATATTTTTGGTGTCAAATATTAAATAAAAATAAAAGGTATTATTTTTTGTGTTTTTGCCCTAATTAATAAAATATGTACATGTATATATTAAATGTATTAAATATGCTAAGTATATACAAAAAATAAAATATTAATTATTTACATAAATGTATATTTTTAGAAAATGTTTTCAAAATATAAATAAAAAATAATAACTAAAAATAGATATTTTTTGTATTATTTTTAGGGTTTTAAAAATGAAAAGGAAATATATTTATTTACATACATATATTTAATAAAGCAAATAAATGCCAAATAAATATAAAAAAAGGTGGAAAAATATTTTTTATGTTTTTTATGTTTTAGCAAAAAAATATAAAATCAGAATCAAAAAGAAAAATGCAAAAATGTCAAATATTTCACATAATGGGCCTGGGGGGTGCAGATGGAAAAAAGGGGTGTAAACAGCAAAACAGACTCAGGCCCAGCCCAAGCCAACCTTCTTCAACCTCCAGCTCTGTTTGAACAACAAAACGCGCGCCTCTCCTTGTCCAACACTAACTCCTGATTCTTTGATTTTTATGCAAAACTCATAACACAAATATTATAGAGCATCAAAAGACGAATTCAAACATGTAAAAAACTTAGATTAACTCTCAAAGGCCAGAGAGAATTTCTCTGGCCCTAAATTTTAACCTAATTTTTTCCTCATGTTCATGGCTAAAATTCTTACAGCATGCTTAACATAAATGAAAAGTGATCACATGTATGGCTTCAGGGCTATGAGTAGGACATGTTTCATTCACAAACCTAAGCTTAACTCTTCCTAGATTGAGAGATAGAAGTCCATGGATTACCTGTTTCAGCTTGGATCGTGTAGAGCAATATGGCCACCTTCAATGGAGTTTGAGCTTCTGTATAGCTTGCCTGAGGTCCAAGGAAACTTCTCAAGTACCTAGCTTGCTTTGAAACAGCCTGTGTCGTGCTATAGAAGTTCACCTGCACAGCTTGAAAGTGAAAATGGAAAACGAGGTTAGGGGTGTTACAGCTTGAGTCTAAGGCTTGGAATAGTTTCAGTGGATGGTATGGAATGTGTTTGAACAAGTTTTAGCCAAAGCGCACGAGTGGATTGAGTTGTGGACCTCAATCTGTAGCAGATGCCTTATTTTTGCAGCAGGATGGTGTTTTGGTGTATTAGGAGGTATGAGGGGTGGTTGAGTCGTGTTTTAGGTCAGTTGGGATGTGTGGAAGATGAGTACAAAGTTTCTTAAGCTCTGGTTTTCAGGAAGTGAAAGTTGGATCCGTTTTGCAATTTTTCTTGTTTTTGAAGTAAGAAAGCTCAAGTTGCAATATAGGCCTGTACAATCCTCTCAAGAAGCTGCAGCATTTGCTCTTGGTAAATGGAATTTGTGTACTTAGCTTTGCCTCAAAGATCTGGCCTGTACCTCAAGGATTTGGAACTTGACATAAAGTGATATTTTATCAAAATGGCAATTTTGCTTTTTCTATTTAAGGGTTAATTCTATGTGTAATGTCCAAATGGGTGAAATAATGCCTTAACACAATGGTTAGGCATTAAATTATTGAGTGTAAACTTGGTCTTGAGGCCTGCAAGCTAGCAATGCAAAAACTGATTTGAAAATGCAAGTGTTATGAACAAGCCTTGGCCATGAACAAAAGTGTGTTTTGGCCAACTTTGCAAATTCGATTCTCTCTAACCACAAGGGTGTTTGGGAAGTTCTTGGACAATTTGGAAAGCTTGGAACATGTACTACAATCCATCTTTGTAATGCAAATTTAAACTCCAAGTGGAACCATGTGAAAAATGGCCAAGAAGTTGGACCAAAATCCTGCCTAGAATAGGGCAAATTTTGTCTGAGTTAAAAGTGTTTGGTACCCTTATTCCAAAAATCATAACTTGAGATAAAAGCTTCCTTTGAGAAAACTTTGTGAATCAAAGTTGTAGATTTTGCAATGGAATACAACTTTCATGTTTCAAGTTTTGTTTGAATCCATTTGCATCTTGGTGAAAAAATGGGACAAAGTTAGGAAAAAAATAAGAAAGTTTCATAACTTAGAAAATTTTCTAAGTTATGAAATTTTCCATTTTAAACCCTAATTTGTAATTTTTGGTTTCTAGATGAACAAGTTTCATAATTTGACATGTCTTGATGAAAAATGAATCTTGGCACTTGATTTTGACCAAAAAGTCAAAGTTTGACTTTTCAGTGTACAGTCAAATTTTGATCAGTTGACTGAAAAATTCATTTGTCAATCCTATGCATTTGTGATCTTTTGAACTTGTTTGAATGGGTCAAGACAATTACATTGAGTCCTTGAGTCCATATGTGAGCTTAGTTTGCCATTGGTTAGGTCAAACAGTCAAAAATTACCCTTGTGCAGTCAAAACCCTAAAAATGACCATTTTGCCCTTTTGGTGATCTGATCAAATTTCTTGTGGAATTGTGATCCAAACTTGACTAAATGGTTCATATGAGTTTATTATGTTGGTGTGGGTAAAAAATCAGGAAGTTTGACTGTCCGTTGGCCACAATTGACTTTTTTCCCAATACAGCTGATTTCTAGGTCAACTGTCCAATTGTTTGGGCAAAGATTGGAATCAAGGCTTGAAACTTGGTATGGATAAACTTGTGAGTCCAACATGAAGCATGAAAGTCACTTTGGGCATTTTAGATTAAAACATTCCTGTGCAAACTCAAACCCTAATTTGGGTCAACAGTGCAAGGAGGGGTCTTGAGTAGAGCAAACCCTAACTTGATCTTGAGATCCAAGAGTCTTGTGGTGAGAAAATGTTGATGAAATGAGAGAGTAAATTTTGGGGTACAACACCTATCTTTGTTTATATTTGTATATGTGTTATTACTATTTTTGTGTTATATGTTGTATATATGTTTTGTCTGGATTTTCCTGATTTTCAAGGTGCTTGGTGATTACTCATAAGTCCTATACCCGGACTTGGGAAAACTTTAAGATAGGACGGGAGATATAGTCATGTTAACTTTGAGGGAGTAATCCCAAAAAAGGAGACATGAGATCCCCCACTCAGTGGAGGCCCCTTTGACTGTAGTGTTGTTTACCGAGTAATCGGGAAGACGTACTGCTTTCGACCTGGGAGCCTGCTGAAACTGAGGACCGTAGAATACCAAACCCGTCTTGGCCTTTTAGGTGTAGTGCAAAAGCTATGACGGAGTAATCCGGAAATAGTTGTCACGTGATACTACGCTCGTACGAGTCTTTCTTGAGAATAATACTAATTACCGAGTTAAATCGGGAAGTTGGTAATATCCAAAGGAAGGATGTAGACTCTGGGAACCTCTAGAACCTTGTTCGTCAGGTGATAACTTTTTAGACCAATACCTTATGGGTAGTACCTTCGACCTCATGCTCGTGACGTTGAACCTATGAACCCTATATGTGTGATCTTGTGTGTGATTGTTACATCATGCATCCATGCACTCATAAGCATCTTTTGAAGAAACCATATTTCAAGGGATTTAATGGTTGACTATTTGTGAATATCTCGGGTACTTTTTAACCATGGATTCTGGAAAGAGAAAGACCGGGAAATACAGTTTCAAGGATCCCAAGATAGATGAGTTGATCAGTCTAATCCCCAAGATCGAGTGTTCTGCAGACTTTCGGAAGAAGTATGGATCCATTATTCCTCTCATGAAGCTGAAGATGAAAGAGGGTATTCTCTCGACCGTAGTCCAGTTCTATGATCTGATGTATCATTGATTTACTTTTCCCGACTATCAATTGATGCCTACACTAGAGGAGTATTCTTATCTGTTGGATTTACCTATTACCGATCGTGTTCCTTTTACTGGTTTGGAGGGTGAGCCAAAACCACATGAGATTGCTGCCTTGATTCACCTGGGGAAGTCTGAGGTAGAATCCCATATGACTACTAAAGGGGGAATTTGAGGATTACCAGCTCAGTTCTTTTTGGAGAAAGCTCGTTACTTTGCCATAATGAAGAGTACAATTGCTTTTGGGCTATTTTTGCTCTACTTGCTTACGGGTTGTTCTTATTTCCTAATGTGGACAGGTTTGTTGACATTAACGCTATCAGGATCTTCATGATTGGAAACCCAGTTCCTACACTGTTGGGTGATACTTATTACTCTATCCATCTTCGGAATTCTTATCAGGGGGTTAATTATCTGTTGCACGCCTCTGTTGTACCGGTGGTTTATCTCTCATATGCCTCAGTCTGATGCTTTTTGGGATGTCAAGAAGGAACCCCGTTGGGATCCTAAGATCATGGCACTTACGCACTCGGATATTGATTGTTATCATCGAGTTTACCAGGATATAAATATTATTGACAGTTGTGGTAGTTTCCCCAATGTACCTCTTCTTGGTACAAAAGGGAGGAATTAACTATAACCCTGTTCTTGCACTGTGACAGCTTGGTTATCCGATGAGGGATAAACCGAATAGTATTCATTTGAGTAGTTTCTTTCTGAAGTAAGGAGAAGACCATAAGGAAGCTAGGGAGCAGATTGTGCAGGCCTGGCGTCACATTCATAACAAAAGTAGGAAGGATTTGGGACCTAGGGGTGCTGTTTCTTTGGAGCCATATCTTCAATGGATCCGATCGAGAGCTATTCAGTTGAAGATGCCGTATTCCCGGGAAACACCTATGCTTGATCTGTTTGTGAAGACCACTCCTCCCCTATTGGATGATCTAGAAGAGTTACAACTTCCTTTAGTCAGGATGCAACAGGAAAAGGATGCTTGGAAGAACAAGTGCCAAACTTTAGAGATTTCCTATAGAGCAGACTTGAAGGAGAAAGACGACTTGATTGAGATCCTTGAGAGTCGAGAGGTAGAGTCTATGGGGAGGCAAGGGGATTTATTTTCTCCTAAGCCTCAATCAGGTGCTGATCACTCACTTCTTGACTCAAATGATTGGAAGGAGGTTGCCACCAGATATGCGGAAGAAAACCAGAGGTTGAAGGCTCAGATTGTCAGGCTCACGGGGAAGCGCCAGCGTACAGATTGATCTCCATCAGTTCTTTTTCTCAGGATTTTAGATTTTATTTTCATCTTGTACTTGGGATCATTGAAACTTGTAATCCATTTTGGAGTTATTATAATAAAAAATTTTCAATATTTCAAAAACGCTATTACTTTGATGATTGCAACATGTCTATAAACTCTAAATCCCTTGAAATATTTAATAACAAAGTAAAAATAATCATATGCATTGCATATCATGCATTATATTGCACATATTCCTTGCATTTGTTATGCATGTCCAAGTGTCTTACCAAGTTTCTTTACTTTGTTCAGCAAGCTGACTCATCACTACAACACTCGGGCTAATTTTAAATAGAAGATGGACAACTTAGAACAAGAGAATTGCGAGCTACGCGAGGAAGTTTCTGCTTTGAAGGCCGACATGGCCAATCGGACTACTCTGATGGAAGCTCTGGTGGCTGCTAAGAATCAGCCACCGAGTGTTCAACCCCAACCAACAAGGGAAAATACTAAAGCTCCGATTGTTCCCGTATCTGCTACTCCGGCTGTTGTTCAAAACCATATGCCTCAAGGTTATCCATGGGAAATGCCAGAGAATTTTGCACCTGAAGGTTTCAATCTTGGGTCCCAAGATACTCCAGCGGTTCAGACTATTGTTAATCTAGCACCTCATGTGGTACATATTGTTCCTGTTGCACCTCCTTCGGTAAATATGATTTCGTTTGTTAAATGATGATGTATGTCATCCTTTCCCTCCACCGAATGGAGACTTGGGTCTTTATGGCAGAATGGATGATTTTCAAGAGCAGTTTGACAAGATGTAGAGAGAGATGAAGGCCCTCAGGGGGAAAGAGCTATTTGGGCAGAATGTGAATGAGCGATGCTTGGTCCCAAATGTTAAGATACCTGCTAAGTTTAAGGTCCCGGAGTTTGAGAAGTATAAGGGTAACACTTGCCCTCGTGCTCATTTGGTGATGTACGTGAGGAGAATGTCTACCCATACTGATGATCAGCGTCTGCTGATTCACTTTTTTCAGGATAGTTTGACTGGTGCTGCATTAAAGTGGTATATGAGTTTGGATAGCGCCAATATCCATACTTTTAATGATTTAGGAGAAGCATTCATCAAACAATACAAGTACAACATGGACATGGCGCCTGATCGTGATCAACTTAGGGCCATGGTTTAGAAAGACAGGGAATCATTCAAAAAGTATGCACAAATATGGCGTGAGGTAGCCGCCCTAGTGATTCCTCCCATGGAAGAGAAGGAGATGACTGAGATTTTCTTAAAGACGTTGGGCGCTTTCTACTATGAAAGGATGGTAGCAAGCACACCAAGTGACTTTACTGAGATGGTAGGAATGGGTAACCGCTTAGAAGAGGCTGTAAGAGAAGGCCGTTTGACGAAGAGTGAAGGATCCAGAGGTGTAAATAAGCCATCTTATGGGTTTACCAAGAAGAAATAAGGGGATGCAAATGTTGTTATACAAGAGAGGAGGGTAAACGCTCCTAGAAGGAATTATCAGCGTCATCAGCAAGTCGCCTCAGTTACTCCTGTTATGAATGCCTCTTCGACTACCGTTGCTTATCAGAGACCGTCCCAGCAGGGGAATCAAGGGTATAACCAGAGAAGGGAGAGTTATGAACCTATTCCCATGAGCTATACAAAGTTACTACCGGCATTGATTCAGAAAAAGTTGGTCCAGACACGACCACCTCCCGCCATACCGTCACCATTGCCTTGGTATTACAAGGCAGACCAAACGCGTGCTTTTCATCAAGGAGAACCAGGGCATAATGTTGAGAATTGTTATCCTTTGAAAACCGAGGTACCAAAATTGGTGAAGTATGGTGTTTTATCTTTCAAATACGTGGGACCTAATGTGAAAGATAATCCTTTACCCAAGCACGGGGGAGTAATTGTTGTGAATATGGTGGTTGGGTTTCCAGGTTACATTCGTATTTTTGATATTAATCTGGTTAGAGGATATTTGGTAAAAATGCATGTAGACCTATGAATTTAGCTACTACACGCATGACCATGCCGGTTGTGCTATTTGCAGTACGAACATGCAGGGTTGTGAGAAGAAAAAGGTTGATTTACAGGAGATGATGGATGAGGGCCTTATCCACATAATCAGGCCTAGGGCAGAGTATGAAGAGGAATTGAACATGGCTTCTGGATGTCCAGGTGAGTTCGAAATTTTTGATGTGGAGTATATGAATGAGGACCTCGTGCAGTTGCATGCTACCTTCTACCATACGGCTGGTCAGGTGGAACACCATTATGGACCTTGCATAGTTTGCTGTCGAGACCCCCGAGGATGTTCAATCGTGAAGAAGGGTGTTCAATTGTTGTTAGATAATGGAACCATCAAGATCACAGGTCAGAGGGATGATTACCATGAAGTGTATATGATTGAGGTTTGTTTAACGGAAGAAGAGTCAGAGGAGGAGTAAGCCTCTGCAAATGAGTATTTCTCTTCAGACGAAGATTTGTTTTCTGGAAATGACTCATTAATGATCGATTGCATTGAAGAAGGGGTAAACATCATTGTGCCTTATTTTGGTGCACCCGCCCATTTTGAAGTAGAGTATCATAGCAAGCCAGTTGTCACCCCATTGGTAATTAGTTTTCCAGGTCCTATCCCCTACAAATCAGATAAGGTTGTGCCTTACAAATACAATGCTACAATCTTGGAGGATAGTGTGGAGGTTCCCATCCAGCCAATTCCTGATGTCGGAAATATAGCTAAAAATAGCAGGGTGACCCGTAGTGGTCGTGTGTTTGCACCAGTTGTTCGAAGAGATGTTGATGCTGGAAAGAAAGTTGCTGAGAATGATGAACCTAAGAAGGCTACAGGAGAGACTAGTGGAGCTACGTTAGAGAAAGAAGTAGATGATATTTTGAAGATAATTAAGATGAGCGACTGCAGAATTGTAGATCAGCTACTGCAGACTCCTTCAAAAATATCCATCTTGGCTTTATTGATGAACTCCTCTGCTCATAGAGAATCCTTGATGAGGGTACTAGACCAAGATTTTGTGGAGAATGATATGCCAATATATCAATTCAGCAGCGTAATAGGAAACATTATGTCGTGTAATAACTTGAGTTTCTGCGATGATGAATTACCAGATGAAGGGAGGAATCACAACTTGGACCTCCACATCTCTATGAACTGCAAGAATGATTCGCTATCCAATGTGCTGATTGATAATGGATCCGCGTTGAATGTCATACCAAGAAGTACCCTTATGAAGTTGAAATATCAAGGAACGCCTATGCGCCCTAGTGGTATAATTGTAAAAGCGTTTTATGGGTCAAGGAAATCTGTCATCGGTGAAGTGGACTTACCTATCCATATAGGACCACCTTTGTTCCAGATAACCTTCCAGGTCATGGACATCATTCCCGCTTATAGTTGTCATCTAGGACGACAGTGGATACATGAAGCAGGGGCTGTCACTTCAACTTTACACCAGAAGTTAAAGTTCGTGCGTGAAGGGAAGGTGGTGATCATAAATGTGGAGCAGGCATTTTTTATATATCATTTATCCTCTTTCAGCATTGTAGAAGCGGATGAAGCTGCTGTTGGAACCTAGTTCTAAGCCTTATCCATTGATAACATAAGAGGAAATGAGAATTCCATGGTTTCGCTGAAGGATGCGCAACAGGTTGTGCGTAATGGTCATAGGGAAGTTTGGGGACGAATTATGGATCCACCTATAAATAAGAACAAAACTGGCTTAGGGTTCTCTTCAAAGAATGACAAAGGTAAGGGCATGAAGCCGAAGTCTGCTGCAGGCAGGTATCAAGACGTTTTCCGTAGCGGAGGCTATCTTCATCCGACTGTTTCCAGGATTAACGCCATTGTGGAGGATGAAGTAGAGCAGGAAATGCCGAATTATGTGACACACAGAGTCAGGGTTCAGAACTGGGTCACCATTGATGTTCCCTCTTGCATACATGTTTCAAAGTAATTTGATTTGTTAATCTTTTTTTCTTGAAAAGCTTTCACTCTGTCCAAGGTGGAAGTATTAATGTTGTAGGGCTTATCTGTTTACTGTGACTGTTAAGATCGATAATAAAAGTTGTCTTTGTTTCCCAAATTATGTCTTTATTTTTCTTCTTTTTCTCAGAAAATGGTAATAAAAAAACCTTTCAAAATAAATAATGACTGGAATTTAATCTGTATGATCACTTCTTATATGTGTCAGTTTCTAAATGCAATCACAAATCATATGTACAAATTAATTAAAAACCCATTGAATACAATGACCCTGCACTCTCTCCTAACTTTGAATGTCCTGTGTATGGGGCTGAAGAAGAAGATTATGAAGAGATTCTAGAAGAGGTCTCACGATTTCTTGAGCACAAGGAAAATACCATTCAGCCATATAAAAAGCCTTTGGAAGTAATCAATTTGGGTTCAGAAGAAGATCCAAAGGAAGTCAAGATTGGAGCATCATTGCATCCTGATGTGAAGAGCAGGTTGATTGAGCTGTTGAAAGAGTATGTGGATATTTTTGCTTGGTCTTACCAAGATATGCCTGGTCTAGATACAGATATTGTCGAGCACCGTTTGCCGTTGAAGTCAGAGTGTCCGCCAATTAAACAAAAGTTGAGAAGAACTCACCTATATATGGCAGTAAAGATCAAAGAGGAGGTTCTAAAGCAGATTAATGTTGGTTTTCTTGTGACGTCAGTGTATCCTCAATGGATTGCCAATATTGTCCCAGTACCAAAAAAAGACGGAAAAGTCCACATGTGCGTAGATTACAGAGATCTAAATAAAGCTAGTCCAAAAGATGATTTTCCATTGCCACACATTGATATGCTAGTGGATAGCACAACAAAATTCAAAGTATTCTCGTTCATGGATGGATTTTCCGGGTATAATCAAATAAGAATGACTCCAGAGGACATGGAAAAAACAACGTTTATCACACCCTGGGGAACATTATGTTACAGAGTGATGCCCTTCGGGTTGAAGAACGCTGGTGTGACGTACCAGAGGGCTATGACAACCCTATTCCATGATCTAATGCACAAGGAAATTTAAGTATATGTTGATGATATGATTTCCAAATCCCAGACTGAAGAAGGGCATATAGAAGATTTGTTGAAGTTGTTTCAACGTTTGAGGAAGTATTGTCTCCGCTTGAATCCAAATAAATGCACCTTCGGTGTTTGATCAGGGAAATTGTTAGGTTTCATTGTTAGCCAAAAAGGAATTGAAGTTAACCCTGATAAAGTCAAGGCAATTCAAGAAATGCCAGCACCGAGAACTGAAAAGCAAGTCAGAGGATTCCTCGGGCGTTTGAATTATATTTCCAGATTCATTTCCCACATGACTGCAACATGTGAACCGATCTTTAAGTTGTTAAAGAAAGATCAAGGTTGTGTGTGGATGGATGACTGCCAAAGGTAATTTGAGAGTATTAAGGAATATCTGCTTGAACCTCCTATCTTGCTCCCTCCCGTAGAAGGAAGACTGTTGATTATGTATCTGACAGTGTTAGATAAAACAGGGAAGAAGGAGTTCGCCATCTATTATCTCAGTAAAACATTTACTGATTGTGAGTCGCGGCATTACATGCTGGAAAAAAATGTTATGCTTTGGCCTGGGCGGCAAAGCGTTTGCGGCAGTATATGTTAAATCACACCACTTGGTTGATCTCCAAAATGGACCCAATCAAGTACATTTTTGAAAAACCTGCTCTTACTAGAAGAATTTCCCACTGGCAGATGTTGTTATCTGAATATGATATCGAATACCGCACTCAAAAGGCTATTAAAAGTAGTGTGTTGGCAGATTATCTTGCTCACCAACCAGTGGAGGATCACCAGTCTATAGAATATGAATTCCCTGATGAGGATGTGATGTTACTGAAAGTGAAGGACTATGATAAGTCGTTGCCTGAGGAAGGCCCTGACCCTGAATCTCGTTAGAGTATGATATTTGATGGAGCTGTGAATGCTTATGGTAAAGGAATTGGTGTTGTGATTGTCACTCCTCATGGATCGCACATTCCTTTTACTGCAAGGTTAACATTCGATTGTACTAATAATATGGCAGAATATGAGGCTTGCATCATGGGTCTCGAAGAAGCTATTGATCTCAGAATTAAAATTCTCGATGTGTTTGGTGATTCAGCTTTGGTAATAAATCAGATTAAAGGAGAATGGGATACTCGTAACCCCGGCTTGATCCCTTACAAAGATTATGTTAGAAGATTATTACCATTCTTTAATAAAGTTGAATTCCATCACATCCCTAGAGACGAAAATCAAATGGCGGATGCTCTGGCAACTGTAGCTTCTATGTACCAAGTGAATACTTGGAATGATATACCCCGAATTACAGTTCGATGGCTGGATAGGCCCGCTCATGTGTTTACAACAGAGGAGGTAGCAGATGAAAAACCTTGGTATCATTATATCAAGCAGTTTCTTTAGACTCAAGAATACCCGACCGGTGCATCAAAGAAAGATAGAAAGATATTGAGAATATTGGCTAGCAGTTTCTTCCTCAATGAAAATGTGTTATACAAGAGAAATAATGACATGGTCTTGCTCAGATGCATGGATAGACACGAAGCAGACATGTTGATGCATGAGATTCATGAAGGTTCATTTGACACTCATTCCAATGGACATTCAATGGCTAAAAAGATGCTAAGGGCAGGTTACTATTGGTTGACAATGGAATCTGATTGTTATAAGTTTGCAAAGAAGTGTCATAAATGCCAGATTTATGCAGACAAGGTCCATGTGCCTCCGATACTTCTCAATGTGATTTCCTCCCCATGGCCTTTATCTATGTGAGGTTTTGACATGATTGGGATGATAGAACCCAAAGCTTCGAATGGACACCGTTTTATCTTAGTAGAAATTGATTACTTCACCAAGTGGGTGGAGGCTGCTTCATATGCCAATGTTACTAAGCAGGTGGTTGTACGCTTCATTAAGAATAACCTTATATGTCGGTATGGTGTGCCAAGCAGGATTATCACTGACAATGGATCGAATTTGAACAACAAGGTGATGACAGAACTGTGCGAAGAATTCAAGATTGTCCATCATGATTCATCTCCATATAGGCCTAAGATGAATGGGGTTGTTGAAGCTGCTAATAAGAATATCAAAAGAATTATCCATAAAATGGTTGTTACTTATAAGGATTGGCATGAAATTCTTCCTTTTGCTCTGCATGGATATCAAACATTTGTCCGCACTTCAAAAGGAGAAACCCCGTTCTCCCTGGTGTATGGAGTGGAAGCTGTACTCACTGTCGAGGTAGAGATTCCCTCGCTGCGTGTGATAATATAAACCAAGTTGACAGAGTCTGAATGGGTCCAGAACAGGTTTGACCAATTGAATTTGATTGAGGAGAAGAGAATGACAGCTTTGTGTCATGGCCAGTTATATCAGAGAAGAATGAAAAAAGCTTTTGATAAAAAGGTCAAACCTCATGAATTCAGAGAAGGCGACCTCGTGCTCAGGAAGATCATGTATTTTAACACTGGTTCTAGGGGAAAGTGGACTCCCAATTTTGAAGGCCCATACGTTGTCAAGAAAGCCTTCTATGGCAGTGCATTAATTCTTGAAAATATGGATGGCGAGGAGTTCCCACGTCCCATGAATGCTGATGTAGTCAAGAAATAATTCGCCTAAAGAAATAAAAGAACAGCTTGCTAAGTTTAAAACCCGAAAGGGCGGCTTAGGCAAAAAGGAGCGTCTCGGTAGGCCAAAAACCCGAAAGGGCGGTCTAGGAAAAAATTAGAGACATAAACATAATAAAATTCCCGCTAAGTTGAAAACCCACAAGGGAAGCTTAGGCAAAAGTTAGGGACTTTCCAGTAAAGTAACTACGTCAGACAAGATTTGATCATTGAAGCAACACTCTTCTCGGATCCTCACCCTACTTCAACAGAAGCTGATGCTCAGGACTTCAAAAGTTGTTAGAGGGGATAGTTGTCATTGTATCTCAATGTATATTTTCCAGTATATATTACCATTTTCCAAACTCTGTAATCATCTATGGAGTCTCGCTATTCGCAGACTACCATTCTATTAATGAAATTTGAGCTTTTACCCAATTCTTTGTATTTCTTATTTCATTTAGTTCGCAAAAACTCCGTTTATTATTGATAATAACTTTCAAAGCAAAAAAAAAGATTAAATAACAAAATTGAATTTAAAAAAAAAAAGAGATTTTACAATCTGTTTTTACTTTGAGATTTATGATGAAACAATGATAACAAAAATGGTGATCCCAAGAATGGACAAACTCCAGTTTCTTTGAGAAGTTTTTGTTCCCCTCGGGAAGGTCTACTCGGGTTGTTTTCACCTTATTGGGTTTATGGTTCTGGTATCCTCGGTCAAGTTTGGATTCATTTCTCCTCTTTTCTGAGTTTTCATGATGTGAAGTTTCAATCCGCATTTTCTCCAATGAAGTTTTCGTTTGGCCCGATAGAAGTTATTTTTTCCAGAGAGATTAGTACCATACCCGCTCTTGAAGAACGTAGGTCCCTGGTTTCTCCAAATGAAGGACGTATTGTGAATATGATATTAACCTCTCCAATGAAGTGAGTCTGATTTACCCAATGAATGTTCGGATGTTTTGGTGTCAGTTTGCTTTGCTTGAGACTGGTTTTGTAATCTTCAGTAGGAATGTTACTTTCGAAAACACTTGTTTCCTAGGTGAAGCCTGAAGAAGGATGTTCTATTCCTGTATCCGTACTATTTCATCACTTTGATTTATCTACCTCCGGATCATGTTTCTCCTTGGTAAAGTTAAAGCAAGCAGTAGGTTTTGTTTCCTCAGCTGGCCTTTACCTTTCTTAGAATGATCATCTTGGATGAAGTTTAGCCGAGTGTTGTTAGTACCCGAGGCAGTCTTACCTGGTTGTTCCCAGTGTTGTATATTTGTTGTGTCAGCATGTGTATGATAAAGCTCATACATTCATGCATACATCATGCATAGCTAAAATTGGAAAGTCATTGTTCAATTACATTTGTTAATATTTTTTTGACATATTACCCTATTTTGCAGATTTATGTTGTCCTCTCTTCAACAGAGTGTTGGTCCTAAGCATAAAGCGTATATTCTTTCAATGTCCCCACTGAGTTGTCCCTCATGGAAGATTTTTGCTTTAGCCTTCCGGTACAACTCCTTGTTTGGTTGGATTTGGTTTTCCCTCTTGAGTTTATTTCTCAAAGGATGTATTCTGGTTGACTATTTTATTCCAGTTTATTTCTGGTTTGAATCAGTGGTTCCACGACAATGTTATTTACTTTGGGTTTCTGAAAATTCCAGATTTTGGTTGGTGCATTTATTTTGCACGAGAAGACTTTATCCCCTCATCAATAATATCATGGTATCTCCCCAGGAAGTCATGCCTCCTTCCCAAAAAGCCATTTCTTTTTACAATCTTCTGTGACAACAAGTAGCAAATCTCTTTATTTGAGACAACTCATATGTTATCCTTTCCAGGCAGAGCACCTTGGTTAAAGAAGAAGTTGAGACCCGTTCTAGGTGAAACACCAGAATCTTGGGGAAACTTGTTATCTTTTTGCTACCCTCAGTAAATGTTGGTAGTTCATTGTCAGTGAACGACGGTGATATGATATTCTCTTTCTACCTTCAGTAAAAGTTGGTAGACCATCGGCAGTGAACGTCGGTGATTGTTATCTTTTTTCTACCCTCAGTGAATGTTGGTAGTTCATCATCAGTGAACGGAAGTGATATGATATATTCTCTTTCTACCTTCAGTAAAAGTTGGTAGACCATCGGTAGTGAACATCGATGTTTATTATCTTTTTGCTAACCTCAGTGAATGTTGGTAGTTCATCATCAGTGAACGACGGTGATATGATATATTCTCTTTTTACCTTTAGTAAAAGTTGGTAGACCATCGGCAGTGAATGTTGATGTTTATTATCTTTTTGCTACCCTTAGTGAACGTTGGTAGTTCATCATCAGTGAACAACGGTGATATGATATATTCTCTTTCTACCTTCAGTGAAAGTTGGTAGACCATAGACAGTGAACGTCGATGTTTATTATCTTTATTCTACCCTTAGTGAACGTTGGTAGTTCATCATCAGTGAACGACGATGATATGATATGTTATATTTGTACCTTCAATGAAATTTGGTAGACCATCGGCAGTGAACGTCGATGTTTATTATCTTTTTGCTACCCTCGGTGAACGTTGGTAGTTCATCTTCAGTGAACGGCGGTGCTATGATATTTTCTCTTTCTACCATCAGTGAAAGTTAGTAGACCATCGGCAGTGAAGGTCGATGTTTGTTATCTTTCTCTCTGCCTTCAGTAAACGTCGGTAGCTTCGCCTTCGGTAGGAAGTTGGTGTATCCTTTGACCATTCTACCATCCTCTTTGATTAAAGTCTTTTGGTTTACCAGTGATTTATTTTCCTGATGGGGTTTCTCCTTTATTTCTTTATTATTGTTGCATCCCCAGTGATACTTTGCGTCTCTTTGGTCCTGTTCATATGCATTCATATGCATAAGCATTTGCATGGCATCTTAGGGCCAAAAATAGGGTTTGTTTTATATTCAAGTATCTTTGATCGCGTCAACACAAATCTTTTTAACCTTCGTATCTCCGGATAGAAGAAACTTAAATAAGGGCAGTTGTTGTACCCCAATGTTTGCCCCTAAGATCCCTTCATCATACCATGTTGGTTTATTCACAACAAGATTACACTAGGATTCTTGGTTCCCCTCCCTACTTTGAGTTTTTCTCCTTTTGAGGGATTACCAAGCACCTTGACTTATGTTCCTTTTGTGATCATGAATATTGTTTTGATTTCTTCATTTAACTAGTAGAATGAAATGTTGGCTTGTCTTGCTTGTTATCCATGTAGGTAAGGGCAATGAGATTTAACAAGTTACTCCATGGGCTCATGAGTTTATTTCCATGCCCTAGTCAATATAGCTTGAGAAGTTCAAACCTCACCATTGGATTGGTTTTGGAAGGATTGACATGGCAAGGTTACTTTGGTTCATCACATTTCAAGGTTATTAGATTTGACTCAAAAGTATAAGGGGTTGATTGGAGAAGTTGTCATGTTTGGACAAGGTTTTGTTCCCATTGGTCACAAGATCATATTTCTCTCAAATTTCAAGATATGGAAGTGGTTTTGGTAGCCATGAATCCTTATTATCATCCTCAACAACTTCTATTCACAAAGCAATAATATTGGTACAAGAAGTTTGTTCAAGCTTGTCAAAGTTCTTCAAAGAATTTTCTTGATCTAGGAGATAGGGTTTTAAACTTCAAAGGAGCATATCTTGCTCACCTTTTGGTATTTTTGAATGATTCAAAAGACATCCTTCTCTTCAAAGGATTATCAACAAATCACTTCAAAAGTTCCAAAGAGTTTTCATGTGGAAGAAACTTGGTGAAGAAGAAAGATTACAAGTCCTCCAGATGAATCCCCAATTTTCCATGTGTGACTTTAAATGGTCCTAACTTGGTCAATTTTTATCACCTTGAGTCCATTATTTTTCCATAATGATCTTGAATATGTGAACTTTACGCCTTCTTTTATGTGAAAAGTGGGAAAATGGATGGAAGTTTCCTTAAAGATGCAAAAGATTATAGGTCATTTCAAGAAATTTTGATAACTTCAACAAGTCATAACTTGCTCAAGTTTTGGAGATTTTGAATGATTCAAGTTTAAAAATGTCATTCAAGAGATCTACTTCATGCCATCTTTTTTGATCAAGAGAAAATTCCAAGTGGAAGACCATGTTTGGATGCAAGACATTATAGCACATTTTTGATGAAGAATTTGAAATATTTCTAAGTATGGAAAGTCAATCCTTTTTCTTCAACTTTGACTCAATATAACTTTCAGCTCAAGCATCAATTTAACTCCATTCTTTTTCCATTGCAAAGCTTGTAACCTCATCTTTCTAAAGCATCAAGAATCATGCCTTAAGACCCCTTGGGCTGAGAATGCCATAGTTTTAAAAATGGTAACTTAGAATTGAAGTTTCCTTGCAAGTCAGAATTTGAATTTCATGTTACAACCTCTAAAACTCAAATTAACACGCGTTTTCGGTCTAAACTTGATTAGCCAACTTTTCGAAGTGGGTTAGGGCATCAAAACGCAAGAATTGGATGAGTTTTGGTGAAGTTTGGATCACACTTTACTCGTGCATCAGGTTTGCACGAATTCCCTCCAAAACGCATCATTCACTCTTCCTTTTGATCCCATTTGTTTCTCCTATAAATACATGAACTATCCCATTCATTTTTCCAAGCTTGGATAGCCAGAATCACCCTGCAAAACTTGCTCCATAACTCAATTTTCAGTAACTTCAAAATTCATTCTCGAGCCTTTTTCAATCCAATTTTTCCATCAATTCACCTTCCCTGATCTTACCTAAAGCTAACCACATAATTACTTTCAAGAATCGTGCCCTATACTGCTCCATAGAAGTCCAGCTTCAGAGCTCTGCAACTCAACTTCAATAGGTAGATTCCTTCATCAATTCTTCAAAACTCTGATATCATTGTGTTGCTCTCATTGTCTTGGTTCTAGTCGCAACACTTACCTTTTACTGGAAACACGTTTTGACCATGAAATTTCAAATCCCTTTTCAAAACTTTCCTTCCAAATTGCTCGAGCTACAGTTTATATAAATTTGGCGCGAGGGTGTGGTTGTCTTCGTCTTAAAGAGACGAAGCGATTGGCATAGGTCTGAGCTTCTGAATTTACAGTTTGAGAGACCTGCAATTCGTGATGGATGGAGGTTGAAGATGACCAACGTGTCATCTTCCAACTAATGAAGGCGCGTCATCTGTATTTTTCAAGTCCTGATTTAATTAATGATTCTGTACAATATTCACTAATGACCATGATATGCACAGCGCGCCAGATCCCTTGGATTTGATTACTAACGCGTTTTGACTCTCATCCAATGGTCCACATATTTTACTTTTATTTTCTTTTTCTGATTTTTATATTTTAATTATTTTAAATTTCAAAAAATCGTAGAAAATTCATTTTTAGTCCAAAAAATCTTTAAAAAATTATGAAAAATATTTTTGATTATTCTCTTTCTGATTTTTATTTTTTTCACAATTTAATTTTGTGTTTTGCTATTTTTTTATAAATTTTACACTTATTTGATTTATTTTAAATGTTTAAAAATACTTTTATACATTTTAAAGTTCGGAAAAAATTATGGAATGCTCCAATGATATTGTGACAAATATTGGTGACCTTATTTTATTTTTGTTTCTGACTTTACTATTTTTTACCATTTTTTGTTTATTTTACCCATTTATTTTAATTTTAAAAATAGTTTTTTACTTTATAAAATTACCAAAAAATTTATAAAATTATTTAAGCCTTTTTTCTGATTTTTCTATGGTCTTACTTTTTATTTCTTGATTAATTTGAACATAGTTGCTTTTCTTCTCTTTATTTTCTATTCTTAAACATTATTTTTAAACTCTTTTATGTATATTAAAATGTGATATTATTTTGTGACTATTTTCTTGATGATCTTGAGTTAGATTTTGGATCACGTCCTTTATTAACATCATTGGATCCATGGTGTTGAGTTTAACTCCACAAAAATGGATGAATGATTTTAATAATAGTTTGATTAAAATTTAATTCAAATGTGGTTTGTATATTTTTTCCCCATCCCTCTTCATCTTACCCCCTTCTTATTACACTAGATGTTGTTGATGCATGATCTCTATATCATGTCTCAAAATAAATGGTGCATAGATTGTTATTGACCGGCCTCAAAATAGGTGCGACTTCTATATAAGTCCACTTACGATTGCTTAACATAGTGCTAAATTTTGTCCCGATTCGAATAAATGATCATTCGTGTCCAAACTTATGATTGCAAGCCCAAGTATGTTAATTTGATCTCTTTGATCTAATAACCTTGAGATTCATTGTGTGGAGGCTTTGGTTCTACCAATACTCTAATGGATCTACAACATCTTTGGTCAACGCAGATCACTTAAACATCGTTGATCATTAAATGGTTCTTATGAGAATTCCAAATGGATGATATACTTGACAAAAAGCAAATGCAACTTATTGTGTGGAGGCTTTGGTTCTACCAATCCTCTAATGAGTTCCAAATGCAAGCTTCAAGATGGTCATCCAACTAACCAATAATTATTGACTTATTTTACCTTATGCTTTCATTCTTTTTTATGCTTTATGTACCATTTACTTTTAGCATTTACATTTCATGCCATTTTCATCTTTGCTCGTTTGAGCATTTACTTTCTTGTCATTTTTACTTTGCTCACTTGAGCTTTTCTTTTCCTTTATTAAAACACTTAATAATCAACATAAACCCTAAAAAATCTTAAATGGTACTTGGACTATTTGGTTACTATCATTGGAATTATGGAGCATGGGACTTTTCTTGGACTTAGGATTAGAAACCTTGACCTATCTTGGAGATCTTATCTGATTATTTTGTCTGGAGTTCTTGAGGTTTAACTCAAGACATTGGGTTGCCTGTTTGTTTTTATGTGCAGGTTTTTGTGATTACACCCTCTGTTTGTAATCTAGAATTCACCCGTATACAGCCGTTACTCTGCCCAATTTTTGTGAAGACTTAATACACTTGAAGTTTGGTTCTCTCAAGATGTCTAGTATTTTTTTGCTTGCTTGGTTTCAATCCAAGGAATGGGAATTCTATCTTGGCTCATAATGCCAAGTATTGGCTTCTTGTTGGTTAGATGGTTCTTATCCCTAGCTTTTACCTTATGCTTTAGGATAGTCTCTTCTTCTCCTCCCATCTTCTTTAATTTCAAAATCTTCTTCCTCCTTTTGAAAACTCTTCTTATTTTGAAACTTGAACTATTTTCATAATAAATTTGGACTTAGGTCCATGTATTATCAAAACATTTTAATAAATAAACCTCCAATCAACTTAATGATGCCTTGATATTTTTTGTGAGAAGACTAAAAGTCAATCAATCTCATTTCAAATCATCTTGCCATTTTGGCTTTTTATCTTTAAAATTTTCTCAAAAGATTAGACTCTTGTCAATCCTTGTAGTGATGCAAACAACTATACTTCTACAATATGTAGTGAAGTGAGATATTTTCCACTTGGGTGTTGAGTGAGGCATTGTTGATTTTAAAATCCAAGCCATATCCTCCACTTTGAGATGATGCAAATTCTCCTTTCTCATGGTTGTGGGAAGTAGGTATGTTTTCCACACGGACAATGACGATGATGTTTTATCTCATAAAATTAACCAATGCATTTGTGTTTCAAATTTTTAAAGAGGAACTACGTGTACCCTGATCCCCTATTTCACGAAAGGTGGTATGTAGGCACTAAAGGTTCGCAACCACGGCGGATGCAAAAATTATAAAATAAATACGTTTCTTTCCTCACCTATACCATCCACTTTTTATATACAACATTTTTTTATAGCCAAAATATATGGATTTTACAAAGAGGCTCCTGCGGAGTAGCGTAGATGTTTAGGGTGATAATACCTTCCCTTTTCATAACCAACCCCCTTACCTTGAATCTTTCCCCCTCTTTTTGGGTTATTCGCTCTTTTCCCATTCCTTTGGAAACAATAAAGCGCAGTGGCGATTTTTATTTTGATTTGTATAAAGTCTAGTCAATCCAATGGCTTAGTCTTAAACATTTCTACCACTACAGTTACGATTCCATCAAACTGGGCCACATAAATGTCTTGTGTAACACGGGCAGAACACAAAATCTTCAGTAAGGCATTGCGATGAACCTCTAAGCATAAGAGAAGAGCAAGATGAAGATCTTGGACGACTTCTGGTTAAGTTGATCCACCACTTTGTAATCACTTCGCTTAAGATTCCTCAAAATCTGCTCTACTTCTTGTCCTGCAGAAGGTTTCGGATGACTATCAATCACTTGCTTGCCCCTAGCCTTAGCCAGAGCATCACTGTTAGTTTCTTTGGGAGGTGGTGGTGGGGGAGAAAAGATCCTGCCACTACGAGTCATGTTATTGGTTCATGTAATGTTGGTAATACTCTTTTCAGCCACTAGAGGACACTCATATTTCTTCCCAAGAATATAGACCACATTATACTCCCAGGGATCTGCCTTCGAGTTTTTACCTAGAGGAGGAATAAGAGTTTGAGTTGTCGTGGGGGTAAGTGGAGCTTGAATCATTAATGGGGTAGCAGGAGCCTGAATTGTCAACGGGGAATCTGGTGTTGCTGAGATGCTTCTCAAATAGTAAGGAATTTCCAAGACATCAATCTCTTCTTCTCGAAATATCTTCTCTACTTGAGGACACCTTCATCTATTAGCTGTTGGATAGTAGTCTTCAAACTAGTACACTCTTCAGGTTTAGAAGAACATGTTAAGCAGAAATCATGGAGTTCCTGCATCACCTCGTGCTCCAACAAATGTTCTCTAACAGTCCCTAATGGCATCTTGATCTCGTCAACCTTGGTTACCAGAGTCTCTTCACTACTTTCTTCAATAACATTGACCGCTGACCCTGGGTGAGGAGGCATGGGATTATTCAGAGTATTGGGACCAACAGGGTTGAAATTTATGGCCTTTGCATCGAGGAGTTCTTGAAGTTTACATTTAAATGCTCTATAATTCTCAATCGTGTGGCCTGGGGCTCTAGAATGAAATTCACAATGAGCATTAATGTCATATCCCCTGGGGAGAGGATTTGGTGGTGGACCAAGTTCACGCAGTTGAACCAACTGATTGGCAAGTAACTGAGGGAGAAGCTGAGCATAGGACATAACAATAGGATTAAATCTTCTTTCAGACGCTCTTTGTTTTTGTTGAGCTCTCGGACCATGAGATTGTTGATTCTGTTGTTGATAATTCAGAGGTGGTGTAAATTGTTGTTGTGGAAGATAATGTGGTTGAGGAGTGAAAGACCGTTATTGGGCCATCCAGGGTGCTGGAGTTGTAGTAGCATACACTTGAGGAACATATTAATTAGGAACTGTAGTAGATGTTAGAAAATAAGGAAACCGAACTTGAGGATATGCAGGAGCTTTCCCTTGGTTGATGGTGACAAGACTAGTCTCACCCTCTTTCTTCTTGACGAAACCAGAAAACGGTTCCTACCAATTCCAGTATTGTTGTTAGTATTGTTAGGGATACCTTAGATCGTTCCAGCCTTAATACAAGTTTTAATATGTTCTCCAATAATGACCAGATCAGAGAAAGAAGTAGAGGTACTGCTGAGCATGTGTTGGAGATAAGGACCTCGTAAAGTACCCATGAACAAATCAATCAATTCACGATCCAAGAGAGGAGGTTGGACCCTTACAGTCAGTTCACGCCACCTTTGAGCGTATTCCTTGAACGACTCTTCATATTTCTGTATCATCCCTTGAAGGTGAGTATGGCTAGGAGCCATGGCAATATTATAATGATAATGTTTCAAAAATGTGTCAGCAAGTTCTCCCCAAGTATTTACATGAGTTCTTTCTAGTTGCATATACCAGTCCAACGGTGCCCCGGTCAAGCTATCTTGGAAGAAGTGCATGAGTAACGGTTCATTTTCAGTATAGGCTGCCATCTTGCGATAGTAGGAACGAAGATGAGTCTCTGGGAAGGAGGTTCCTTTGTATTTGTCAAAATCAGGAACCTTGAATTTAGGAGGAATAACTACCCCAGGCACGAGACACATTGCAGCAATATTGAATCCCGAAGTCTTGATACCCTTCATGGCTTTGACACGCTCTTCAAGAGCATGGTACATTTTTGTAGTTTCAGCAACTCCAACGGAAAGATTCACGTGGGGTTCATCAAGATAAATGACATCATGGTGATCATCAACATCATTCTGAGGAGCTCCAGTAGGGGTCTCAACATTTGCATTATCATTCCTCCCATTAGCAGAAGTGGAGAGGGCAGTAGTAGCAAGCTTGGAAACACTTTGATGTAGCTCTTCTTGACCCTTGATAAGCTGATCCATGTGAGTGACCATGGTGTCCATATCTCGGCCGAGAGCATTATGATTCTCTTCAAAAAGATCCATAAGTCTTCGCTGGTTGCTTCTTGTACGGTAAGGATATGGAGAAGTCGTTTTTGCTGTTCATAGAAGTCTGATGGAAAAGGGACCCCAATAAGTTTTTGTTGTGAATAATGAATGCATGATAGTATGAATGAATGTTTTATCTTCATTTCTGAAGAAATCCAAAGACTCGTCTATCTTTTAAAAAATTTGTTTTCATTTTTGAAGAGCTCGACCAATGAGACTTGTCTTTGGAATTCCTTAGACATGAGATATATATACATGATGGAATGATGTCATGGTATGGTATGGCATGAAATTTTAGCTCGCCGTATTCATTGCATCCATATATCATGCATCATTTCATAAGCAGTTTTTCCGATACAGGTTTCCTCATCTAATTACTGTTTATTTCAGTATAAGATGTCTCTAGAGAAAACCGTCAAAGATCTGCAAACTCAACACGCACAGTTTCAAGAGAATCACCAAAAACTTAGCCAAATGGAAACAAGAGATTATGGCGCTCCTCGTCACGAAAAAGAAGACTAAGAAGCGGGTTGTTATCCTCAACATGGGGAGAAGGTTCAAAGGTCTTGTCCGACTGGCTCAAGTAGAAGAGGTTTCCTATGAGAAAGAAGACAATCAAGAAGAGGATGTTAGAAGCACCAGGGTTGGGGATGGAAATAACCAGATTTCAGAGGATGAAGACTACTCCGACGAGCAATACCCTCCTACGAATGATAAATACAAGCAGTTGGAAGACCAACTCAAAGCTGTGGAAATTCAAAAAGTACTTGGATTTGACTTTGGAGACTTAGGTTTAATCCTAGGGGTAGCCATCCCTCACAAATTCAAGGTCCCTGTCTTTGCGAAATATGATGGGGCCTCTTGTCCCAAACTCCATTTGAGGTCATATGTCTGAAAGATTCAACCCCATTTCTTTCAAGAAAGTTTAACCGGTACTCAGTTGGAATGGTTTTACCAGTCGGAAGGAACTAATATCTGCACTTAGGAGGACTTGGCTGCTGCCTTCTATAAATAATAGCAATATAATGCTGACCTTGCACCAACTCGTGTGCAATTACAGAGTATGACTATGGGTTTGAACGAAGGCTTTAAGGAGTATGCTCAAAAGTGGAGAGATTTGGCTGGAAAAGTGCAACCCCCTTTGACTGACCTAGAATTGATGGACATGTTCATGGGCAATATGAAGGGTCCATTCTTTAACTTGCTGATTAAGAGTTCTTCATCAGGGTTTACTGAGCTGATTTTGACTAGCGAATGGGTTGAAAGTGGTATCAAGAGCGGGAAAATTCAGATGGTTGCATCCTCTAATATTCTGAAGAAACCATTCATTGGAAATAAAGAAACCAATGTTGGCTATGGTCAGAGGAGCCGTAGTAAGAATGATCATCATCAGTCTGTAAGGGCCGTGTTAATCTCTAATCTAACATCTGTTCGACCATAACAATTGGGTAATCAACGTAGGTCAGACGCTCTGAGGAGGAAATTCACCAGGATTAATATGTCATTGGCTCAAGCATTATAACATCTGTTAAAAGCATAGTTGATAACACTGTGGGATCCTCCTCAGAATCCCAACACATCATCTCCGAAGTATAACCCAAATGCAAGGTGTGCATACCACTCCAATAGTCCTGGGCATGACACCAATGTTTGATGGGCCCTAAAAAGCAAAATCTAAGACATGATTGATGCAAAGGAAATTTAATTTGATCCTCCCGAGACCCCCTAATGTGATTACTGCGCCCATACCCATTCATGGTAAAGGTGTTAACACCATTGAAAATGTTTCCTATGTCTCCACCATATGTAACTTGACCACTCCCTTGATGATAGTTAAGAAGAACCTGATACGAGCCAGTTTATTTTCGGGTTGTGCTGAAAATTATTACCATTGTGCTTCCCAAACTAATGGTTGTGTGTGTCTGAAGAATGGTATTCAACGCTTGATTGATAGCCATGGAATTTTGTTCGAGAAAACTATGTCCATGAAGAGTTTGCATGAAAGTATATTTCAAGAACTGAGACTTGAAGATGTTTCTATAATCACAATTTCCAATATTTCTATAAGGATCACCTCTAGTGGCTCCCCTGATCATCACCGCACCGACGCCAATCCCCTATTCCTCTGACAAGGTTGTTCCCCGGAACTATGGGGCATAAGTTTATTATCATGGTGTCAAGCAAGAGCCATGGATTACCGAAGATGAAGATTATGAAGTTATCAATCTCAATAATATTTTTGGAATAAGAAAAGTTACCCGAACATGAAGGATCTTCTCCCTATAGATCTCTCCTCCAAAGACTATCAACACACTTGTTCATATTCCTGCTGCTGGGTCAACTGCTGAATCCCGGGGCAAAGAGAAACTGATTGAGCCTGCCCAGACGGAGGCACCCTCAAAAGATATTACGATTGAAGACTACTCTAAACAAGATATGGAAGATATACTAATGACCATTCATAAACTTGACTACAAAATATTTTAACAACTGGGGAAGACACCCTCCAAGATATCCATGTTGTCCTTGTTATTATGCTCTGAAGCCCATGCTCGGGCTTTGTTGAAATTTCTTAATAATGCTCATGTACCACAAGAGACCTCTGCTGATCAATTTGAGAATTGTGTTTCAAGCCTAACAGTTGATAATGGTTTAGGCTTTTCCGATGCTGACTTAACTCCGGCGAGGAAGAATCATAACAAGGCCTTGCACATCTCTATTGAGTGTAAAGGAACTACTTTGGCGCATGTGTTAGTCGATACAAGTTCTTCCCTAAATGTATTACCAAAAGGTGCTTTGGATAGATTGGACTACGAAGGGCTGGTGATGAAACCCAATGATATTATGGTAAGAGCCTTTGATGGTTCAAAAATAATGGTGCACGGAGAAGTTGATCTTTCGATCAAGGTGGGATTTCAGGTTTTCAACTCCATTTTTTATGTAATGGATATTCGCTCGACTTATTCTTGTTTGCTAGGGCGCCCCTGCATTCATGGGACAGGCGTTGTTACCTCTACCCTACATCAAAAATTAAAATATTCGGTGAAAGGGAAGATCGCTACAGTCTATGGAGATGAAGAATATATGGTCAGCCATTTGAATTTTTTCAAATATGTTGAAATGGATAGAGAATTTATTGAAACTCTCTTCCAGACATTTGAAGTGATCCCACCAATGATTGTCGTTGTTAAAGCTACTCTTGCTGCTCCTAAGATTACCAAAGACACACCAAGAGTGGCTTCTCTGAAGGATGCTAGGGCTATGATAGAAGAAGGCAGTTGCACTATTTGGGGACAGCTTCCCGATATCCCCTAAAAGTCTGACAAATTTGGTTTTGGTTTCTCCTCAAAGGATTAGAAGGAGGTTCGAAATACTCATGTTAGAGTACCACCTTTCCATATTAGAAAAAATAAAGTCAATGCTTTAGAAGACACTGATAGTGATGGTTACTTGGACAACGTTATATTCCCTATCATTGGCGGTGGAATCAACAACTGGAAGACTAAAGACTTTGTACCAATCTCCTTCATCCAAGAGTAATAGTTATTTATGTTTTTATCTCTTTAAGAAATTTGGTTATGTAATTTCCCTTTAAAACAAAGACTTTAAACCTTGTGTCTTTCCCGGGGCACAATGGTCTATTTTTTAAGGGTTGTCATTTCATATGTCATAACTTCATTTAATTAAAACATTGGACGTTTTGCATTCAAGTTTTGTGTTCTCTATTTGCACTTTCAAATAGCTATGTGTTCTTACACACACCCACACACTACATTGTAGATCCTTATCCACTCCGGATCTCGTTGATAACGATTTTGCTATTGTTGTTTATGACTTTGAAAATATAATCTACCAATCCGAGGACGAAGGTAAGGAAGATTGTGAAATACCTGGAGAATTCTCCAGACTCTTAATTCAAGAAGAAAAGGCTATCCAACCACATGAAGAACCGGTCAAGGTGGTAAACTTGGTTTCTGAGACATATAGGAAGGAAGTCAAGATTGGCACCAACTTGGAAGACAATATCAAGAGCAGATTGATTCAGATGTTGCACAAATATGTTGAATTCTTTGCTTGGTCATACGAAGACATGCCAGGGATCGATAGAGATATTGTGGTTCACCATCTTCCAATGAAATAGGGTTGTGCTCCAATTAAACAGAAAGTTCATTGCATGCGTCCCGAAATGTCTGAGATGATCAAAGCTGAGGTGATGAAACAGTTCAATGCAGGGTTCTTAGAAGTGACATTGTATCCTCAATGGGTTTCCAATGTTGTTCTAATGCCAAGAAGGGCGATAAAGTTTGTATGTGTGTAGATTACAGGGATTTGAACAGGGCAAGCCCCAAAGATGACTTCCCACTTCCACATATTGACGTCTTGGTAGACGACACTGCTCAGCATAAGGTATTCTCCTTCATGGATGGTTTCTAGGGCTATAATCAGATCAAGATGGCGCCTGAAGACATGGAGAAAACTACCTTCATCACAGAGTGGGGCATATTTTGTTACAGGGTCATGTCTTTTGGGTTAAAGAATACATGGGCAACTTATCAGTGAGCCATGATAGCTTTATTCTATGACATGATTCATCATGAGATAGAAGTCTATGTCGATGATATGATAGCCAGGTCACAAACTGAGGAAGAACATCTTGACCATCTACACAAGTTGTTTGAGAGGCTGAAGAAGTACAAACTAAGGCTGAATCCAAACAAATACACCTTTGGGGAGAGGTCTGGAAAACTCTTAGGATTCGTCATCAGTGGTAAAGGTATTGAAGTTGACCCTGAAAAAGTCAAAGCCATTCAAGAAATATCGAATCCCCGTACCAAGAAAGAAGTCAGAGGTTTCTTAGGACGACTAAACTACATTTCTCGACTCATCTCTCATTTGACTGCTACTTGTGAGCCAATCTTCAAGTTGCTGAAGAAATATCAAATAATGAAGTATAAAAACGAATGTCAAATGGCTTTTGATAAAATCAAGGATTATTTACAAGAACCTATGATTCTGATACCACCAGTTGAGGGGAGACCTCTAATTATGTACCTAACAATGCTAGAGAACTCAATGGGGTATGTATTGGGGCAACATGACGAGCCTGGTCGAAAAGAGCATGCAATATACTACTTTAGAAAACTACTTTAGAAAAAAGTTTACTGACTGTGAAACAATATATTCACTGCTCGAGAAAACTTGTTGCGCTTTGGCATGGGCTGCTCTCCGACTAAGACAATATATGTTAACTCATACTACTCTATTGATCTCTAAGATGGATCCCATCAAGTACATATTCGAGAAGCCACGTCTATCCGCAAGGATAGCCCGACGGCAAATGATGTTAACAGAATACAACATTCAGTACACCACTCAAAAAGCAATCACAGGAAGTTGTTGTATCCCAAAATTTCCCCTCTTATTTCTCAAGAATTTCCTCACAAGATTTCCATGACTCAAGTTTGCAGCACTGATACATCAATTTAGGTTTGGAATTGGCACAAGGGAAAAATGGTCAAGATACATACTGAAAAGTCAAACTTTGACTTTTGGATGAAAATCAAGTTTCAAAAAGCATATTCCATCAAGACATGTTAGAATATGAAGTTGGTTCACCAATAAAATCAAAAGTCAAAATTACTTTGGAAAAGTCAAAAGTTCTAAATACTTAGAAATTTTTCTAAGTGTTAAAAAAAGATGATAAGTTCAGAACTTCTGGCCAGATTTTCATCATGATGCAAGATGATTCAGGAAGAACTTCTGACACAAGAGTTGTAGAACTCAATGAGATCTAAAACATTGCAGAACAAAACTTCTCCTAGAAATGCTGGGATCTCAAGTTATAAATCCTTGAAGACACGTCCATGAAACTAAAACACTTAGTAAATTCTGAGCATTTCCAAGTTAAAATTTGGTTAGAACTTCAGGGCCAATTTTCACGTAGGAACAATCAGATTTTGCAAAGATGATTCAAAGAGGAGTTACAAAGCATGTTACAAGTTTCTGAAAAGTTTGAGAACTCCTTCAGATCATGCTGGAGTAGAGAGAATCAAAGATCAAAAGTTGGACATTTGTTCTGAGTTACGTTTATGATGAACTTCTGATCCAGTTTCAAGCTAGGTTGCATAATCTCATATTGCAGGCCTTCCTGCTCGTTAAATCTCATCATCATTTAATGCTTACACCAACTTTTGAGTCTTTATCCCAATGTTTAAGCCTTTATCCAAAAGATCTTCCCACGTGTGGCATGAAAGTACCATTGTTGTCCTTGAAAAGAAAACTTTTGTACAAAGTTTATTTTGAACCCATGCTTCACTTTGCTTCTGAGTGTACTTCTCCAAATCATGCCTACAAACTCAAATTAGGTGTGCTTAAAGCTGCTAACCACTCTACTTTTCCTTGAAACATGCTTGTCTAAACTTGCTTCAAAAACAAGTAATTGATTCACAACACATGATGGTTGTACTCTATAATTCCCCAAGCTTCAAAATCCTATGCCTATAAATTCAACTTCATTTGCAAACTGAAAGAGATTCAAAAAAAGATTTGAAAAAAGCCTTGAAACCTTGCTAAAAATTCCCAAGAACGTGAAACTGCATAAACACAAAACCGGCTAGTTTTTGATTTTTCCATCCAAACTCTAATTTTCCTTGCATGTTTCTTGACCAAATCATCCATACAGTTTCTAGCATACACGTAGAAGCCTTCCCAACTTCTGTTTTCAAACTGTAAAATAGTACTCACCACTCTCTATTTAAAAAAACCAGAACTTTGCACCTTGACTACTTCAGAACTTTCCCATCATTCATAGCTCAAGTTAAGAGTTGCTTTAGCTTTCTGAGAACTTGAGGAAGCTGACCAAAACATCATAGTAATTTGAATCAGGCTCTAATTCACAGAATAATTTCCAACTGCAAGGTAAGTTTCTTCTGACTTTTATCTCATTACTTAGGCATTGTTACGCTTGCATTTTCAAAGATACAATGTAGATATCATGGCTCTGATTTTGTACATATTTATAGATTTCATTTATATGGCCTAAGTAGAGAGAATTTTAGATCAGAACTTCTTGAGGAAAGTAGGGTTCAGAATTAGGATTAGCAAAATTCATGCTTGTTTCTGGTTTACAGTTGTGATGCTTTGTATTTCTGAAACCATGATGAAATTTGCCATAACTTCTATGTTTGCATTTTCCATTTTTGTTGAGAAATGACTAAGTTGCAGATAGTCTGGCTGGCACGAAGAAGAAGATGAAGCTCATCATCAGAACTTACTTTGTAATATATGTGTATGTTTTTGTTTCTAATACCTGATGTATAGACACACCAGTGGTAGAGAGCGCGCACATGAGACATTAGTGTTGAGGATCCTGGGTTCTAGCCCCAGAAGCATCTTTTTATGTTTATTTCCTGACATTTTTACCCCATTATTTGTCAAACAATATTCCTGGACCAGAACTTCTAGATAAATCCCTTCCCATTTGTTTGTCAAAATGGTACTCCTGGACCAGAACTTCTATATATTCTCATCCAACAACATTGACACCTCACTTACCCATTACCAGAACTTCTAGCCTTCCAGTAACACTATAACTTCTAAGTTTCCAGTTGCATTAGAACTTCTAGACTCTCCAAACAACCAGAACTTCTGACCTTCCAGTAACACTAGAACTTCTAGGTTTCCAGTTACATCAGAACTTCTAGGATTTCCTTTGTTCCCAGCAACCCCAAAATTTTAGTTTTTATGGATCCAAAACTTCTGGCTTTCCCCATTTTCTGCTAACATTTTCTTTCTGATTTGCAGCGTACCAGAGTCAGAACTTCTTCTCTCTCTTATTTCTATTCTTTCAACAACACGCTGACTCTAACTCTTATTCTCTTATAATTTTTATCATCACTTTTATCTTCACTAATCAAAAACACCAAAAATACTTTATATTCATATACTTTGCTTTATTTCTTTTAAAAATAAAAAGGCTAAAAACATTTCCTTAAGCAAATTTATTTCTTCTCTTAACAAAAACAAAGCAAATCTATTTTAAATTTTAATTCTTGTATATTATTTCAATATGGTTGTAATAGATAATTAGGACTTTAATTTCTTGCAATCCCAATTTGTAAATTTGTACACCCCATTCCCCCAAATGATTTTAATAGCATAGAATATTTACTTTCCACAATTTATCGCTTTCATATAAATGCTAGTAAAGTAGGATTTGTATGGGAAGATAAAATCAATCTTAGAAAAACACTAATTCAAGCTAAACCAAGCATAAAATACAAACATTTGCACACTTGCATACCAAGGGTTAATTCCACTTGTTGCCTTATAAAAATGGTCATGTTATGCATGTGAGACGTCTTTGCAAAAACAATCAAAAAACACAAGATCGTAGTCCCTCGATGACCCTTAATGTTGCCTTTGGTAAACGATCTAGTCCCTAAACGGCATTGCTAAAACGTCCAATAAGTTGCCTTCTATGAATATACAAACGTCTCATGCCCGTCCCTTCACATCCAATGACGGGGCTTCTTACCAAATCAATGGTAATATAGCAACGTCGAAAGGAGGAGGAAAATAACATTAAGACCTTTTGAGTAGGTAGGTTGCTCCTAGTTGCTCGCTTGCTCAAAACAAAAACATTTTATACACTCACACTTTCATTTTGAAACATTTTCAAAAGACAAAGCTTTTTGTATGCGATCTTATGGAGACGAGAACCATTACAAAGACACCTTTTCAAAATACTTTCAAAACCCACACCATAAAACACACTTTCAAACAAAAGCAATGATCTAGCAAACAACTAAGAGCCCATATATATCTATGAATGTAAAGGGTGCTAACACCTTCCCTTTTCATAATCTATCCCCCCCCCGAACTCAAGAAAATAATCTCAAAGGTATTTCCTGTTCTTTTCACCCTTTCCTTTATTGGATAAAATAAAATTTGATGGCGACTCTTGCTATCCGCAACAATTGCGATCAAACGTAAAACTCCCATGTCAGTTCTCCCACCGTATTACAGAACTGGTGACTCTGTTGAGGAGAATCTTAAAAGTGGGGTTACCTTAGGGCTAGATCACCTTTACTTTCTTTTCTTTGTTTGACTTGTTTTCTTTACATCTTGGTTCTGTGTTTGGGTTTGTTTTGATCCTCTACCCGGATCTGGGACACCTTGTAGGTAAGTAGAAATAATTAGTGGAAACTGTGCGGGGTATACCGACATGGTCTAAGAAATAGCTACGTTAGTGTGATACATTTGTGGGTACCGGTAGCCCTTGAGTAGTCAAGGAGAATACAGGGTCGTTGTGTGGTGTCATGAAGCACTAACTGACTTTAGAACCTTTATTTGACCAATTTGGCCATTAGGAAGTAGTGAGGTAACCGGCTTTGGTGCATTGAGAAGTTGGTTGATACTCGATACTACACTCATTGAGATCGGACTTTCGGGATATTTTGGTCGCCATTAAAGAGGCTTGCGCTGAAATAATGCCCGATGAAGAAAGATCAATGATATTGAGATACCCTAGAACCCAATTATTTTCTAGGACAGGTTGAACCAACTATACTTCAAGAGGGTACTTACCTATAAACTCCATGCAAGCCTAAACCTAAGGACTTGTCTGTTTTGTATGTACATAACAACTTGCTTGCTTTGCATACTTGTACATAACATCGTGACATCATACCATAGCATTTTCAATAACCATTTCAAGGATCTCAAGGGTCTATGATGTAGGGTCATGTTAAATCAGACGCCTATCAAGGGGCAAAATGATTCATTATCTAATCAAACATCGTCAAAGACCAAAGCACGGTAACTTGAGTCAAGGGCTATGACCCACTTGACATGGTGAGCTTGATTCTCGCGGAAGGAAATTCAACAATACGAAGTTTTCCAATCAAAGTTGTTGATCAAAATTCAACTTCTAACATCATCTTGTGTTTCCCCCGCGAGATCCTTGAAAACATTGCATCCACATATCATGCATGTCATCATAACAGGTTTTTCCCACACACAGGTCTCTCATTTACTTTCTGTTTATTTCAGTAGAGATGGCTCTAGAACAGACTATCAAGGACATTCAGATTCAAAATGCCTAAATAAATTAGATGTTCTTAAACCTATCCAAGGGTCAAGAAGAGTTGAAAACGCTATTAATTGAGAGCGTGGCCGATGACGATCCTGGAGGCGACAAGGAAAATCAGATAAGACAATTACAAGTCGAGGTAGTAATGATGAGAATCCAAATGTTGGGACAAATGGCTCTCATCTAAAACTAAGCTCAGGGACAAGAAGAGTTGAGGGCCCTCGTCAACAAGCTCCATCAAAACGGATGCAACCGTATGAATCAAACAGTCGAGGCTGAGGATCAAGTCATTGATCAGTCCTCGAAGAGACAAGAGGTTGGCTAGGTGGAGAGTAGACATTTCCAATTTGCTACCACGTCACGAGCCCAACAACCACTTCGTCAACAAGGGTAGTAATCGGAGTAAACGGTCCCATCAAGTAGGAAGTTTACCAAACTCGACATATCAATATCGCAGGTCTTGCAACACTTACTGAAGTTGAATTTGGTCACATTAAGGGATCCTCCTCGGAATCCTAGTACCTCCGCTCCTAGTTATCATCCTGATGCAATATGCACATACCACTCCAATAATCCTGGACATGATACGAATAGCTGTTGGGCATTGAAAAATAAGATTCAAGACTTGATCGACGAAGGAATGCTAGAGTTCACACAAGATGGTCAGACTAAATTCTTCGGCCGTCCTTCAAAGGCACACCACCTGGAGTGACAAGTTCATATAAAGAGGCTCTTGTTCATTTGAATTTTCATGTTGTAATTTCCTTTTGATTGTTCGAACATTTATTTATGTCAAACTTTGTTTATTTCATCAATGCATTGTATATGTTTGACTTGAATTAATCCATTCGTTTTCACTATATTTAAACTATGCTTTTTACTCCCTTTATATTCAACTCTTGTTTTTAAATGTTGCAAGCCTTTTAAGGGAGGATGACGAAAATAATACCATAATCTCATACAGTATGCTTTTGGACAGACTTTGCTGATGATGTATAGGTGTTTCTTTCACTCCCTAAACACTAGAGTTATAAGGAAGATAATCCCTAGTCAGCCCCTTCGAGCCAAAGAAGTAGAAGTTTTCTTTTTTTTTTACACAAATGAAACCTTTAATCAAAACATGGGGCTGGGTAGTCTCAGTTAATTCAAATGCATGTTCGGTCACAAACTTTTACTTCGTATACAACGAATGACATCAAAAAACATCCTTTTGAATCAAAAGACATCAATGGTTCCTTATCACATGGGCGGTCATTATCTCTCAAAAAAGAAAGGCCCATTAAGTCAAAACCTACGAAGGATATTTAAGAGAAATTAGGGCATCACGCTGACCGTAATCTCAAAACGAGAACATTCAGGAAAAAATACGGGATAATAAATCAAAAGAGGACACTAAAAATCCTCAATAACATGAAAAATGTTGCAGATGTGACTGCCTTCCGACAAACTTAATTTGTCTGAATCATCACCAAAACGTCATTGGAGTTCAAACGCACAATTAACTGAGTTTAGGACTGAAGAACATCACGAAGAATGGGCGGGTACAAATACACTTTGAGCCTTATCCTTTGTTTCTTAAACCGTGAACTAGACTACGTTGCAACCTTTCAAAAGTCCTAATTGAAGCATGGGTTAGTTCGAAAGCATACTGTTACAAAAGGTCTCCTGACTCCTGTAAGGCTTACTCTAAATCCTGAGTTGAATTTTCTTACAAAAATTCTTTTATCTGCTAATACGCATTTTCAAAACTTCAAGACAAGCATAAACTTTGCATTATTTGAATATCGTTGTTTGCATATGGCTAATTGTTTGACAGTGGAGAAATTCACACGACGAATATCCAGTGAACAAAAACTCTCTCAATGAAAAAAATCACCTCAAGTGGGAAGACACTTCCAGTAACAGATCTCCTATAAGCAAGGGGGCATGACGTGTCACCTTCCAACACATTTGGGGCAGTCCAGTCAGGATTCCAAGAAATCTCTCGAGGTGTTGGATATACCAGGGGCATATATCCATCTAAATCACTTGGGGCATTGGACATGAATTCCAACAACGAATCATGTACGATCAAACAAACATCTTCTGGAAGTGTGGAAAAACATGCTACCAGGGGTAGTGACAAATCTCCCACAAAGTCCTTTTCATAGGGTGGTCCCCAGCCAGAGTTTCAATCTCTGAAAACCTTCTTCCCAACAGAGTTGGTCTAAAAAAGAATCCTAGAGGATTTCTGCCAAAAGAAAGCACCTCTCCAGCAGATTGGCAACATAGTTTATTTCCCCAACAAACTGCAGATTCCCCGCCTTGAATTTTCCTCTCAGACTATTACAAATAAAGGGACCACAACCCATCTTCCTCAGTAGACTCTTCTACAATCCCCAGCAAGTTACTCTGAAGCTTGGACACGACCAGATATCAGTTCAACTTCATCCTTTCAAGCAAGTTACTATGAAGCTTGGACCCGACCAGATATCATATCAACTCCATCCATTCAAATAAGTTATTGTGAATCCTGGAGTTCGACTAGATAGCAATTAACTTCATCCACCTTAGAAATTTGCTTTGAAGCCTGGAATCGACCAGATAGCAGTTTAATGTTAGTAAGTTATTGCGAAGCCTAGAATTTGACCAAATAACAATTTAACTTCACTCTCCCATGTAATTTTCTGCAAAGCCTGGAATGCGACCAGATAACAGTTAATTTAATCTTCCCCAGTAACTCGCTACGAAACTTGGAATACAACCAGATAATAGTCAACTTCATTATCCTCAACAAATTACTGCCAAACCTGGATTTTGACCAGATAAAAGTTAACTTTACTTTCTCTTCCATCAAGATATAACTCCCCAGTAGAGAAACTAATAGCTGAGAATCCTAAACTTCTTTTCCCCAAGAGAAAATCAACGTCCTCCACAGAGTTTTCTTCTCAAGCAAAGTCAACTTCCCCAGCGGAGTTCTCCTCAATCAACAAAAACAGGAATCCCCAGCAGAAACATTCTAAAAAAAAACAAGGTCTGGGAAGGTGTGCATACCCTTCATCCTCAACGGTCGTCTGGGATTCAGCTTCTCAAAACTCCCCAACACTTGTCAATGATTTATTTTCCAAGAAAAAGTTACATTCCAACAACATTTCATGCATCATATTTACATACATGATAAATTCATACAACATAATCTCATTTATTTTAAGAAACATTATTACAGCATACATTTCATCCATCATGACATTGCATACAACTAACTCTTTACCTTTTCAGGAAAAGACCAACAGATAAGTGTCATTAATCTGTAAACTTCTCCAAGACAAAATCAAGATTGGATTTCTTCATCCTTTTGAGGTAGTAATCATTTCAGATTCCTTCATCATCTATTGAAGTAGTAATCTTCCCAGATTCCTTCATTATTGTAGCGGTAGAAATGTTTAAGACTAAGCCATTGGATTGACTAGACTTATACAGGTCAAAATAAAAATCGTCACCGCGCTTTATTGTTTCCAAAGGAATGGGAAAAGAGAGAATAACCCAAAAGAGGGGGAAAGATTCTAGGTAATGGGGTTGGTTGTGCAAAGGGAAGGTATTAGCATCCTAAACATCTACGGTACTCCGCAGGAACCTCTTTGTAAAATCTGTATATTTTAGCTATAAAATATTGTATGAAAATAGATGGTGGAGGTGAAAAAAGAAGTATTTTTTTTATGATTTTTGCACCCGTCGAGGTTGCGAACCTTTAGTGCCTACGTACCACTTTTCATGCAATAGGGTATCAGAGTACACATAGTTCACCTTTTTAAAAAAATTTAAAACACAAGTGTGTTGGTTAATTTTATGAGATAAGACTTCATCGTCATTGTCTGTGTGGAAAACATACTTACTATCCACAATCATGAGAAAGGAGAATTTGCATCATCTCAAAGTGGAGGGTATGGCTTGGATTTTAAAATCAACAATGCCTCACTCAACAGCCAGTGGAAAATATCCCACTTCACTACATATTTTAGAAGTATAGTTGTTTGAATCACTACAGGGATTGACAAGAGTCAAATCTTTTGAGAAAAGTTTTAAAGTAAAAAGCCAAAGTGGAAAAATGGTTTAAAATGAGATTGATTGACTTTTAGTCTTCTCACAAAAAATGTCAAGGTATTATTAAGTTGATTGAAGTTTATTTATGAAAGTGTTTTGAAAATGCATGGACCTAAGTCCAAGTTTATTATGAAAATGGTTCAAGTTTCAAAATAAGAAGAGTTTTCAAAAGGAGGAAGAAGATTTTTGAAATTTAAGAAGATGGGAGGAGAAGAAGAGACTATCCTAAAGCATAAGGTAAAAGCTATGGAGAAGAACCATCTAACCAACAAGAAGTCAATACTTGACATTATAAGTCAAGATAGAATTCTCATTCTTTGGATTGAAACCAAGCAAGAAAAGATATTATACCTCTCGAGAGAACCAAACTTCAAGTGTATTAAGTCTTCACAAAAATTGGGCAAAGTAACGGTTGTATACGGGTGAATTCCAGATTCCAAACAAAGTATGTAATCACAATAACCTACACACAAAACAAACAAACAACCCAATGTCTTGAGGTAAACCTCAAGAACTCCAGACAAAATATCAATTAAGGTCACAAGGTCTCCAACATAGGCCAAGGTTTCTATTTCTAAGTCCAAGAAGTCCAATACTCCATAATGCCAAGGATAGTAATCAAATAGTCCAAGCATCATTAAAGTTTTTATGGTTCATATTGACTAATAGGTGTCTTTAAAAAAAAAGCTCAAGTGAGCAAAATAAAAAATGACAGGAATATAAAGGGACTCAAGTGAGCAAAGATGAAAAAATAACATGAAATGTAAATGCTAAAGTAAATGGTGTATAAAGTAAAAAGCATAAAATAAAGCATAAAGTAAAAGCATAAAATAAAATCAATTGTCAATAATTAGTGGTTAGTTGGATGACCATCTTGAAATTTGCATTTGGAACTCATTAGAGGATTGGTAGAACCAAAGCCTCCACACAATAACTTGCATTTGCTTTTTGTCAAGTATATCATCCATTTTGGAGTCCTCAAAAGTAATATTTAATGATCAACGATGTTTAAGTGATCCGCGTTGACCAAAAGTGATGTAGATCCATTAGAGGAATGGTAGAACCATAGCCCCCTCACAATGAATCTCAAGGTTATTGGATCAAAGAGATCAAATTAACATACTTGGGCTTACAAACATAGGCTTGGGCCACAAATGATCATTTATTTGAATCGGGACAAAATTTAGCGCTATGTTAAGCAATCGTAAGTGGACTTATATAGAAGTCGCACCTATTTTAAGGTCGTTCAATAGCAATCTACACACCATTTGTTTTGAGACATGATATAGAGATCATGCTCCAATAACACTTAGTGCAATAAGAAAGGGATGAGATGAAGAAAGGTGGGAAAGAATATACAAACCACATTTGAATTAAAATTTAATCAAACTATTTTAAAACCATTCATCCATTTTTATGGAGTTAGACTCAACACCATGGATCCAACGATGTTAACAAGGTTCATGATCAAAAATTCAACCCAAGATCAGCCAGAAAATAATGACAAAATAATATTATATTTAATATATATGTTGAAAAGGGTTTAAAAATGAATAAAAATGAAAATAAAGGAAAAAAATATCAACTATATTCAAATTGATTCATAAAAAAGAAATAAGGTCATAGAAAAATCAGAAATAGACTCAAATATTTTTTATAAAATTTTTAGTAATTTTTTAAAGTCAGAAACTATTTTTAAACTAATTAAAATTGCTTAAACAAATAAAAAAATAGATAAAAAATGGTAAACATCAATATAAAATTCCATAAAATTTTCAAAAAGTCATAAATATGTAAAATGATATTTATGGAATTTTTTTAGAATTAAAAAATGTCAGAAAGTATTTTTAAAGTAATTAAAAGAAAGCAAATAATACAAAAATATAAAAAAAATATCAAATGTCAAAATAAAAATGTGAAAAAAATAGTCATGAGATCAGAAATAATTCAAAGTATTTTTGTGAATTTTTTCATAATTTTTGGGTAAAAAATAAAAGAGTTATGAATTTTTGAAAATTAAATCAATTAAAATATAAAATCAGAAAATAAAATAAAACCAAAAAGATGTGGGCCATCATATCATAGTCAAAACGTGTTAGTAAGATGATCCAATGGACCATACGCATTGTACTTGATGTGGACCTTAGTGAGATATGCATAGGATCAGAAAAAAGGCAACCAATGAAATTAAAATGTTTGGCACGCTATCATTGACTGAGACGAGACATATCATCATCTTCAACCTCCAGACGCCCTTGTAAGTATGAAGTGTGCCTAAGAGGGGGGGGGGGGGGGGGTAAATTAGGTACTTTAAAAAATTCTAGTTTTAGTGATGATGGATATTATTTTCTGGATTATGGTGAGTTTATGAATGAGCAAAGTGCAGAAAAATAAAGAGACACTAGCGATATATTCTGGTTCCCCTCACATTCCGAGAGTACTCCAGTCCCCTTTCACCATGAAAGATATTTCCTTATTATGGAAAACTTAAACAAGAACTACCCAAAACCAAGAACAATCCTCTTGGACCAAGACCAATCCTCTTGGATTTTTCACTATGTCAAGAATGAGAACAATCCTGGAAAAACAAGATTTATAAAACCACTTAAACTTATTTCCAACAATCCTGAAAAATAAGCAAGTATATAGCAGTATTTAATTTGAGTGAGTTTGAGTAACAATGATCACTTTGAGTGATTTAATCAATGAATTGATCTTCTCTTCCAATGATAATAGTGACTCAAGATATATAATCCTCAAAGTTTTCTGGTTACCAATATGTGAAAGTGTGTAGAAAACTTGTGTATGAAAATGTATAACAACTTGAGTTTGTTTTTTTGAAAATTTAGAAAATATAATTGGAAGAGGTGTTGAAATGATTTTGAAAATGAATATTTATATGTTCATAGCACCTTTTTGAAATAGCATAAAGTTCTGCAAATGAATCATGACAATTTCCAAGATTGAGTGAAAGGTTTCCATGAAATGGTGTTATGAACAGGCATGTGCAAAGCTGCTATTTTTCAAAATCGTGCAGCATGCAATCGATTGCACCCTTTGTGTAAATCGATTGCACGGGGTTTCAACAGCTAGAATTTCAAATATTTTGAGTGTGCAATCGATTGCGCAAGAGTGTAAATCAATTGCATGTGAAGTCAGTAGCAAAAATTGATTGAGTGCAATCGATTGCACAACCATGCAAATCGATTACACTTGGAAACAGTAGCAAAAGATTTGAAAAATTGAAGCATGCAATCGATTGCCCAACCATGCAAATCGATTGCACTCAAGTGAAAAATGATTTTTAGCTTAGAAAAAATTGAGTAAAGATTTGGACAATATAAAATATTTCTTTTGACCATTGAGCATCTTTGTCTTAAGTTCAAAGTAAGTATTATCATTATACCTTAAAATTTTTCTAAGTGCTTGAACTGGAGACTTTATCCATATATGCTTTTATCTTGATCAATAAGCTTTTCCTTCTTTGTCAATCATGGTTTGCCTTCATCAATACAAAAGTGCATTTGAGAAGCTTGCTTTTACATTCTCCCCCTTTTTGATGATGACAAACGATCTTGCTTGATGCGTTGTCGTTTCCGGAAAGAGCTTCTCCCCCCTAAGATGTATAACTCCCCCTTTGTATGAGAATGTTGGAATCCTTTGAGTTCGTTCATCTTGGTTGAAGAGTACCTTAAAATTTAAGACAAGGAAATATACAAGCATAAAGTCCTACATCCTTCTCCCCCTTTGAAATTATCAAAAAGAAGGGAAATATGCAATAAAAATGGACAGCAATAAAGCAATATTGAAAAGAAAACTTAATTAATCATGCATCACAAATAGTCATAAGCATAGTAACATAACGATTACAAAGAAAATTTTAACAATAGACAAAACGTAGCATAACTGAACAGGACATAACAGAAAACAGTAGACATAATAAAGTTGGACAGAACTTCATGGTTGATTCATGTCCTGGTTGTTATAAAACAAAGATCCTTGATTTGGAAATTGTTGTTGTAGAGGAGGTTATGTGTAATGTTGTGGAGGTGCAGCTGGATTATTTAGGTCATATGATGGAATGTGAAGATGATAGTAAAGGTAAGAAAATTGTTGATTCACATCTGTGTGGAAGTAATTAATCCGGGTTGTTGTAAAATCATTGATAGCATTCCATTGGTTATTGATGTTGGTATTCATGGAAGAAAATTGTTGAGACATGAAGTCTATAAGATCTTGATTGCTTGGACCAGAGGGAGCAGTAGGTGGAGGAGGTACAGCTTCACCACCTTCAACTTCTTGATCGTTCCCTTCATCACCGACCACATCTTCACCAATGTAAGTTATAGTTTTTGTTTCCAAATTATAATGAACACCCATTCTTGAGTCAACATTCTTGATTGAAATCTTATGCAGATTTGGATCCATATTAACTTTCTCAAACCTAGCAAAATCAACTCCAAATTCTTCCATAATTAATGTAACAAATTAAGCATATGGTAGAAATTTTGATTTTGCATCAACTCTCAGCATATGAACCATTATGAGCCTTGCCCAATTAACAATTATTCCTTTCTTTCTTGCATAGATCAGCTGCATTTCCAGGTCAGTCACGGTGTAGTGGTTTCCAGCCCGTGGAAACATAATATAGACCATGAAATAATGAAAAAGTGGATCATCTATATAAAAGTTACCTGCACTCCATGAGTCTTTAGAGGGAATCACTCCGCCTAGACCACAAATCCTTTTGGAATGGAATTCAGCTTCGCTTAATCTCCCAATGTTGTAATAAAATTCCTTTTCTTGTAGTCATCCCATGCCTCGTTTTCAAGGTCGTACAAAGAGCTTCTAGTGTAGGGAATATGTAGAATCTCACCAACAATCTCTGGGGTTAGAAAGATTCGAGTACCTAACATATATGTCACCATCTTGCCTTTGTGAGGAGTTAAATTGCTGAAAAATACTCTTACCAGATCCGGATAATATGGACCAAATAATGAAATTAATGGTTCTAGTCCATAAGTAGTTAAATCATTTTGAAAAGAGAAACATTCTTGGGGAAAGGATGATAACATACCATATTTAGGATTGGAAACTATCTTTCTTTGAAAATCCTTTGTAAATCTTGCTTCTTGTTCTTCGGTGAGAGATGAAATTAATGGATTCTCAGAGGATGAATCAACCTTTTTCTTCCCTTTCTCTGAAGCTGACATCTTTCATTTTTGCCTTGAAGCCATGGGTAAGGTGTTTTTAGGGTTTTGAAGGTTTTAGGTTTTTAAGAGAAGGATGTTTGATGAGATGAAGTTTGAATATGATTTGTGAGTAAATAGAAATGAGTGGGTTGTATTATATGTAATGAAGTTTAATTGGCTTTTCAATTATAGAGATGAGCTTGGGAATATGAGAGAGAGAGAGAGAGAGAGAGAGAGAGAGAGAGAGAGAGAGAGAGAGAGAGAGAGAGAGAGAGAGAGAGAGAGAGAGAGAGAGAGAGAGAGAGAGAGAGAGAGAGAGAGAGAGACATAGAGGAATTTTGACCAACAAATATTTCTGTCATAAAAGCATGTTACAGTGGGTGCAATCGACTTGCATACAGATGCAAACAATTTGCACATAAAACAGAAGCAAAATAAAACTGAAACGTACAGAGTGCAATGGATTTGCAGTTATGGTGCAGTCTATTTGCACTGAAACAAAAAGGTCAAAATTAAAAACACTCAGTGAGCAATCGATTTACACTATTGTGCAATCGATTTGAATCAACCAAAAATGACCAAAAACATATTTTTCTTAAACTTAAACACCACTTAACATATATATTCACATATAACCAGGTTAAGACAAATATATAAAATCATAACAAGGATAGAAAGCACCTTATATGTCGTGTTCATCAAGAATGCCAAGCTCTCGTGGAATCTTGTAAAACGGTTCTCTTGCCAAAGGTTTAGTGAAGATATCGGCAAGTTGATTATGAGTATCTACAAATTTCACCTCGACATCTCTTTGAAGTACATGATCACGAAGGAAATAGTGTCGTATATCTATGTGTTTGGTTCTTGAATTCATGACCGGATTCTTCGTAATGTTTATTGCACTTGTATTGTCGCACCATAGAGGAATGCATCCTAGATCGAGTTTGTAGTCACAAAGTTGTTGTTTGAGCCACAAAATTTGAGCGCAACTACTACCCACTGCATTATATTCTGCTTCGGCCGTGCTAAGAGCAACGCATGCTTGTTTCTTGCAGGCCCATGATACTAATGCATTTCCAAGGATGTGACAGGTACCACTTGTGTTTTTTCTATCAGTTTTACAACCTGCATAATCCGCGTCGGAATAACCAACTAAGTTGCAAACACTACCTTTAGGATACCATAATCCAACATTTGTTGTTCCTTTGAGATACTTCATGATCCGTTTCACCGCCATGAGATGAGATTCCTTTGGATTTTCTTGAAAGCAAGCACATAGACAAACACTAAACATTATGTCAGGATGAATTGCCGTCAAATATAATAAGGAGACAATCATACCTCGATACTTTGTAATGTCGATGGAAACACCTGATTCATCTTGATCAACATATGTACCGGAACCCATTGGTGTAGACACTGCCTTACAGTTATCCATGTCAAATCTTTTCAAGAGTTCCTTGCAATACTTTGATTTGTTGATGAAGATGCCATCTTTTAATTGTTTGATTTGAAGTCCAAGAAAATAATTCATTTTACCCATCATGGACATCTCAAATTCTCCTTACATCATTGCTGAAAATTCTTCATACATTTCTTTGTTTGAAGATCCGAAAATGATATCATCAACATAGACTTGAACTAGCAAAGTGTCATCTTTGATTTTCTTGATAAAAAAAGTCTTGTCAACTTTACCCTTTTCAAAACCTTTTTCGCATAAGAAGTTGATTAACCGATCATACCATGCCCTTGGTGCTTGTTTCAACCCATAGAGAGATTTTCTCAATTTAAATACATGAGATGGATTCTTGAAATCTTCGAACCTCGGGGGTTTCTTAACATAGACTTCTTCATTGATATATCCATTCAAGAATGCGCTTTTGACATCCATTTGGAAAAGCTGAAAATTTAATGAGTAAGCATAGGCAAGTAAGAGACGAATAGCTTCTAACCTTACAACCGGAGCGAAATTTTCTTCAAAATCTATTCCTTCTTCTTGATTGTAGCCTTGTGCTACCAACCTTGATTTGTTCCAAACAATTATTCCATTTTCGTCAAGTTTGTTTTTAAACACCCATCTTGTTCCAATAATGTGTTTGTTGCTTGGCCTAGTGACAAGTTCCCAAACTTGATTCCTTTCAAATTGATTTAATTCTTCTTGCATAGAGATAATCCATTGGTCATCGCCTAAGGCTTCATCAACTTTGGAAGGTTCAGTTTGAGAGACAAACGCCATGTTTAGGCAAGCATCTTTGAGATTTAGTCTTGTTGTCACACCTTGACTTATTTCACCAATTACTTTATCGATAGGATGATCTCTATGAGTTCTCCATTCTTTTGGTAGATCATTGAGATTTGATTCTTGTTAGGATGATTCTTCGTGTTGAATTGGTTGATCTTTGGAAGTATTTTCTTGAGGTCCTTCTAGTATTTCATCATCATCATCATTACAAACAATATTATCCTCCTTGGAGGGGTTAGTTTCATCAAAAGATACATGCATTGATTCTTCAATTGTTAAAGTTCTTTTGTTGTAGATTCTATATGCCTTACTAGAAAGAGAGTAGCCAAGAAAAATACCTTCATCGGATTTTTATCAAACTTACCAAGGTTATCTTTGTCGTTGTTTAAGACAAAGCATTTGCATCCAAAAATGTGAAAGAAAGCAATGTTTGGTTTCCTCCCTTTTAAGAGTTCATATGGAGTTTTCTTCAAGATCAGTCTTATGTTAACTCTATTGCTAACAAAACATGCCGTGCTCACCGCATCCGCCCAAAAATATTTTGGAAGATTTGAATCGCTAAGCATCATTCTTGGAAGTTCTACAAGAGACCTATTCTTTCTTTCCACCAATCCATTTTGTTGAGGAGTCCTTGGTGCCAAGAAGTTGTGAGATATTCCATATTCTCCACAAAATTCTGCAAATAGAGCATTTTGAAATTCTCCTCCATGATCACTTCTTATGGAGGAAATTGATAGAGACTTCTCATTTTGAATTTGTTTAGCATACTTCTTGAACGCCTTGAATGCATCACTTTTCCGCACTAAAAAGAATGTCCAAGTATATCTTGAGAAATCGTCAACAATAACCAAAGCATATACATTACCTCTGAAACTTCTTGTTCTTGATGGACCAAATAAGTCCATATGTAACAATTATAGTGGCCTTGTAGTAGACACCACATTCTTAGATTTTAAAGTTGATTTTGTTTGTTTCCCTTTTTGATAAGCATCACAAAGTCTATCTTTGACAAAATTTATCTTAGGCAACCCAATGACAAGATCATGCTTGATTAGTTTATTCAAGTGTTCCATGTGAATATGAGCAATTCTTTTGTGCCACAACCATGAATCATCATTGTTCGCCATGAGACATTTTACCTTCAAAGATGGATCATCAAGGGAAATCATGAATATATTATTGATTCTTTTACCTTTAAGTATAACTTCATGTGTGACTTCATCTTCTATCAAGCATTCATCCTTGGTGAACTTGATCTTGAAGCCTTTGTCACAAAGTTGGTTAATACTAAGAAGATTGTGCTTTAGTCCTTCAACATAAAGAACATCTTCAATGGATGTGAAAGGTGGAGCACCAACTTTGCCTTTGCCAAGAATTCTTCCCTTATTATTGTCTCCATAAGTGACAAAACCCTTGGCCTTTAGAACTAGATTTGAAAATTAGTTTATGTCTCTTGTCATATGCTTTGAACAACCACTATCAAGATACAAAAGATTGCATGTGGTCTTCAAGCATACCTGCAAAAACAAATTAGGCTTTGTTAGGTACCCAAGTTGCTTTGGATCCTTCATAATTAGTGCCTTTCTTTACCCACACATAATGCCCACTTGCCACACTAAAGTTTCTAACATAGCAAGCATTAGGTGTATGGCCTTTAATACCATAATAAAAACAAGTAGGTTCAAAGATGCTTCTATATCTATAAGGATAATATTTCTTCTTAGAAAATGTTTTCTTTTTAGGATAGTGATGAACTATTTTAGGTTTGTTCACTTTTTCTTTGGATGATTAATCACTAGCCTTAACAAAGATAGTTTTATTAGAACTTGGTTTTGAAAACTTTGAATATCCAAGGCCACTTTTATCATTGGAGTATCTTTGTTGGCTAAGAACACCTTCGAATCCAATTTGGCCTTTTTCATATCTTTCAATGACTCTTTTTAATTGGGCAATTTGGAAAGAGAGTGATTCACAATTTTTGCATACAAAGTTTTGTTTTTGTTCATCACTTAATTTTTGTTTTTCTTCTTTGAAATCTTTTTCCATATATTCACATTTTTCTTCTAAAGATGAAATTTGTTTCTTTTGAGATGAAATAGTTTTATACAGAATTTTGCATTCATCTATAACACCTTGTTCATCACTATCAAAAAGAGAAAATTCATTACTAACCTCATTGTCTTCATCATCGGAATTGTGTGAGGCCATCAATGCTAGATTTTCACTTTCATCACTATCGGAATCGGATGAGGAACTTATTTCATTATCCTCCCATGCAACATATGCCTTTTTGTTCTTGAATCCATTTTTGCTTTTGTAGCCACATTTCTTAGAGAGTTTCGGACAATCCAGCTTGATGACCTTGCTTACCACATTCATAACATGTGACTTCTTGATGTGGAAGCTTCCTTTTTCTTGAATTGTTTCTTTCTTTTTGAATGAGAAAATGATTTGTCATTTCTACCAAAGAACTTACCAGGCCTTTTAACAAGAAGCATGAAATTTTCATCTTCTTCCGGATTGTCTTCCTTTTCAACTTCCTTAGAATCTATCTTTAAGGCAACATTCTTGGATTTCTTCTCTTGATTTTCATGTTTTTCAAGTCTTCCGAGTTCCGTTTCATATTGTTGAAGTTTCCCAAACAACGTTGCGGAAGTCATGGAGGAGAGACTTTTCTTTTCTGAAATTTCCGTTACCTTTGGTTGCCATTCCCTAGTTAAGGATCTAAGTACTTTCAGATTTAGTTCATCATTCGTCAAAGTCTTACCAAGAGCACTTAGATGATTTGTCAAGTGCACGAATCTCTTTTGCAGGTCAAGGATGGTTTCTCCAGGCTGCATTCAAAATAATTCGTCCTCTTGACTCAAGGTATTTAGTCTTGATCTTTTAACTATCACAGTTCCTTCATGAGTTTGTACCAAGTTATCCCATATTTCTTTTGTTGTTTTGCATGCCGAGACATGGAATAATTCATCCATTCTAAGTGCACCTTGAAGAAGATTTATTTCCTTTTTATCATAGAGAACCTTCTTCTTATCATCTTCGTCCCATGCAGTTTTAGGCTTTGATGAGCCAACACCATTGATTAGTGTTATAGGGATAAATGGACCATTCTCGACGGCATCCCATATTTCTTCTCCTTGTGCTTCTAGACGTGCCTTCATGCGTATTTTCCAGAAGTCAAAATATTCACCACAGAATAGAGGAGGCTTGTTGTTACTACCACCATCTCTGAAAACGGGATTTTGATTTGCAGAAGCCATTCTGGATCTTTTAGGAACAGGTTACCTATAACCTGCTCTGATGCCAATTGTAAGTACAAAGTGCGCCTAAGAGGGGGGGTGAATTAGGTACTTTAAAAAATTCTGGTTTTAGTGATGATGGATATTATTTTTCTGGATTATGGTGAGTTTATGAATGAGAAAAGTGCAGAAAAAGAAAGAGACACAAGCGATATATCCTTGTTCCCCTCACAGTCCGAGAGTACTCCAGTCCCCTTTCAACATGGAAGAGATTTCCTTATTGTGGCAAACTTAAACAAGAACTACCAAAAACCAAGAACAATCCTCTTGGATTTTTCACCATGTCAACAATTAAAACAATCCTCTCAAAGTGACTTCACTTGTATCCAACAATCCTGTAAAAACAAGATTTATAAAACCATTTAAACTTATTTCCAACAATCCTGAAAAATAAGCAAGTATATAGCAGTATTTGATTTGAGTGAGTTTGAGTAGAAATGATCACTTTGAGTGATTTAATCAATTAATTGATCTTCTCTTCCAATGATAATAGTATACAATGACTCAAGATATATAATGCTCAAAGTTTTCTAGTTACCAATATGTGAAAGTGTGCAGAAAACTTGTGTATGAAAATGTATAACAGCTTGAGTTTGTTTTTTTGAAAATTCAGAAAATATAATTGGAAGAGCTGTTGAAATGATTTTCATAATGAGTATTTATATGTTCATAGCACCTTTTTGAAACAGCATAAAGTTCTGTAAATGAATCATGAACAATTGCCAAGATTGAGTGAAAGGTTTCCATGAAATGGTGTTATGAACAGGCATGTGCAAAGCTGTTGTTTTTCAAAATCGTGCAGCATGCAATCGATTGCACCCTTTGTGTAAATTGATTGAACGGGGTTTCAACAGCTAGAATTTCAAATATTTTGAGTGTGAAATCGATTGCAAAAGAGTGTAAATCGACTGCATGTGAAGTCAGTAGCAAAAATTGATTTAGTGCAATTGATTCCACAACCATGCAAATCGATTATACTTAGAAACATTAGCAAAAGACTTGAAAAATTGAAGCATGCAATCAATTGCACTAATATGCAATTTGATTGCACTCAAGTGAAAATTTATTTTTAGCTTAGAAAAACTTGAGTAAAGATTTGGACAATATAAAATATTTCTTTTGACCATTGAGCATCTATGTCTTAAGTTCAAAGTAAGTATTATAATTATACCTTGAAATTTTCCTAAGTGCTTGAACTGAAGACTTTATTCATAGATGCTTTTAGCTTGATCAATAATCTTTTCCTTATTTGTCAATCATGGTTTGTCTTCATCAAAACAAAACTGCATTTGAGAAGCTTGCTTTTACAGCCCTGCAATGGAGATTTTGTGAGGTCCTTCAAATAGAAAAATTAGGATCCCAGACTAGTATCATTGGATTTGTCTCTTCAAGATGATCCTAACATCACCATCACGCCAAATTATATAAGGTATGCAAAGAGATAAGAATCAAACACCCAGAAAATAGCGATCACCTTCAATTAGAGATTTCTCTCTCAATTCTCAATGGATTTAAAAATTGTAAGAAGCACAAGAATCAGGGCAATGAGAGCTTCATAATGATATCAAAGTTTGGAAGAATTGATGGAGAAATCTACCTATTGAATTTTAGTTGCAGAGCTCTGTAAATGGACTTGGTCGGATCAATTCAGAAGGTTTCAAGGTTCAATTCTTCTTCTGTTAGCTTCAGGGAAGATCAAGGAAGGTGAATTGATAGAAAAAATGGATTGAAAAAGGCTTGAACAAAGGTTTCGAAGTTGCAGAAAAGTGAGTTATGGAGCAAGTTTGGCAGGGTGATTTTGGCTGTTCAAGCTTGAGAAAACGAATGGGATAGCTCATGTATTTATAAGAGAAACAAATGGGATCAAAAGGAAGGGTGAATGATGCAATTTGGAGGGAATTCGTGTGGGTTTGCATCATGAAGAAAGTGTGACTTCTCTTTTGTCAAAACTCATCCAAAATGTGAGTTTTAATGCACTAATCCACATGGGAAAGTTGGGTAATCTTGTTTAGACCCAAAACGCGTGCTAATTTGAGGTTTAGAAGTTGTAAAATGAAATTCAAATTCTGACTTGCGATGAAACTTCAATTCCATGTTACCACTTATGAAACAATGGCATTCTCAGCTCAAGGGGTCTTAAGGCATGGTTCTTGATGCTTTAGAAAGATGAGATTACAAGCTTTGCAATTGGAAAGGAATGGAATCAAATGGATGTTTGAGCTGAAAGTTGCAATGAGTTAAAGTTAGGAAAAAGAGGTTGACTTTCCATACTTAGAAATATTTCAATTTTTCTTCAAAAGTGACCTATAATGTTCTGCATCCAAACATGGCCTTCCACTTGGAATTTACTCTTGACAAAAAAAAAGATGGCAGGAAATAGACCTCTTGAATGACATTTTGAAACTTGAGACATTCAAAATCTCCAAAAATTGAGAGAGTTATGAATTGTTGAAGTTGTCAAAAAATCATGAAATGACCTATAATCTTTTGTATCCTTTAGGCATCCTCCAACCATTTTCTCACTTTGCACATAAAAGAAGGAATAAATTTCACATCCTCAAGATCATTTTGGAAAAAGGTGGGCTCAAGGTGATAAAAATTGATCAAGGTATACTCATTTGAAGTCACACATGGGAAGTTGGGGGTTTTTTCTAGAGGACTTGTAATCTTTCTTCATCATCAAGTTTCTTCCACATGAAAACTCTTTGAAACTTTTGAAGTTATTTGTTAATAACTATTTGAAGAGAAGTGTGTTTTTGGAATCATTCAAAAATACCAAAATATGAGCAAGATATACTTCTTTGAAGTTCAAAACCCTAGCTCCTAGATCAAGAAAATGCTTTGAGGAGCTTTGACAATTTTAAACAACCTTCTTGTACCAACACTTTTTATTTGTAGATATAAATTATTGAGGATGATAATGAGAACTCATAGCAACCAAAACCACTTCCATATCTTGAGAATTGAGAGAAATATGCACTTGTGACCAATGGGAACAAGGCCTTGTCCAACCATGACAACTTCTTCAATCAACCCTTGTACTTTGGAATCAAACTTGATAAATTTGAAATGTGGTGAACCAAAATAAATCTTGCCATGCCATTTCTTCCAAAACAAATTCAATGGTGAGGTTTGAATTTATCAAGCTTTATTGACTAGGGCATGGAAATAAACTCATGAACCCATGGATTAACTTGCTAAGACACATTTCTTTTACCTACATTATTAACAAGTAAGACAAACCAACATTGCATTTTATTAATTAAAAGGAAAGTCAAAACAAAACATGCATGATAACAAAATAAAAACAAGTCAAGGTTCTTGGTGATTCCTCAAAGAGCAAAGCTAAAGATAGGGAGGAGAACCAAAATCCCTAATGTGATCTTGTTGTGATTGAATCAATATGGTATGATGAAGGGATCTTATGGGCAAAAATTAGGGTACAACAGATGCCCTTATTTAAGTTTCTTCTATCCAGAGATATGAAGGTTAAAAATATTCGTGTCGACGTGATCGAAGATACTTAAATATAAAACAAACCTTATTTTTGGCCCTAAGATGCCATGAAATGCTTATGAGTATGAATGTATATGAACAACTTCAAAGGGATGCAAAACACCATTGGGGATGTAGCAAAGGAAATAAGGATCAAAAGAGAAACCCGGCCAGGAAAATAAATCACTGGGGAATCAAAAAGACCCGACTCTATTGGTGTAATACCCAACAGAAGAGATAAGGTAGCATCAACTCAGCTAAAGAGGAGATAGAAGATAAAAAATATAATGACTCATAGATGACCGTAAAATACCAACTCATAGTTGAAGGTAGAAGATCAAAAGGATACCGACTCATAGAGGATAGTAAAAGATCAAAAGATACACCAACTTTTACTGAAGGCGAAACTACAACCGTTCACTGAAGGTAAAAAGAGAAAAGAATAACAACATCGACGTTCACTGACGGTGAGCTACCAACATTCACTGAAGGTAGAGAGATAAACATTGATGTTCACTAACGATGAACTACGAACTTTCACTGAAGGTAGCAAAAAGATAACAATCGCCAACATTCACTGATGGTGAACTACCAACTTTCACTGAAGGTAGAGAGAAAAGAAATATCATAGCACCGATGTTCACTGACGGCGAACTACCAACGTTCACTGAAGGTAGAAAAAAGATAACAATCACCAATGTTCACTGATAGTGAACTACCAACTTTCACTGAAGGTAGAGAGAAAAGAAATATCATAGCACCGACGTTCACTGACAGTGAACTACCAACGTTCACTGAAGGTAGTAAAAAGATAACAATCACCAACGTTCACTGATGGTGAACTACCAACTTTCAGTAAAGGTAGAGAGAAAAGAAATATCATAGCACCGACGTTCATTGACGGTGAACTACCAATGTTCGCTGAAGGTAGAAAAAAGATAACAATCACCAACATTCACTAATGGTGAACTACCAACTTTCACTGAAGGTAGAGATAAAAGAAATATCATAGCACCGACGTTCACTGACGGTGAACTACCAACATTCACTGAAGGTAGCAAAAAGATAACAATCACCAACGTTCATTGATGGTGAACTACCAACTTTCACTGAAGGTAGAGAGAAAAGAAATATCATAGCACCGATGTTCACTGACAGTGAACTACCAATTTTTACTGAAGGTAGCAAAAAGATATCAATCACTAACGTTCACTGATGGTGAACTACCAACATTTACTGAAGGTAGTAAGAGAATAACATTGACGTTCACTGACGATGAACTACCAACTTTCACTGAAGGTAGAGAGAGAAGAAGTATCATAACACCGACGTCCACTGATGGTGAACTACCAACATTAACTGAAGGTAGCAAAAAGATAGCAATCACCAACGTTCACTGATGGTGAACTACCAACTTTCATTGGAGGTAGAGAGAAAAGAAATATCATAACACTGATGTTCACTGACGGTGAACTACCAACATTCACTGAAGGTAGAAAAAAGATAATAATCACCAACGTTCACTGATGGTGAACTACCAACTTTCACTGAAGGTAGAGAGAAAATAAATATCATAGCACCGACATTCACTGACGGTGAACTACCAAAGTTCACTGAAGGTAGAAAAAAGATAACAATCACCAACGTTCACTGATGGTGAACTACCAACTTTCAATGAAGGTAGAGAGAAAAGAAATATCATAGCACTGACATTCACTGACGGTGAACTACCAATGTTTACTGGAGGTAGCAAAAAGATAACAATCACCAACGTTCACTGATGGTGAACTACCAACGTTTACTGAAGATAGTAAGAGAATAACATCGACGCTCACTGATGATGAACTACCAACTTTCACTGAGGGTAGAGAGAGAAGAAATATCATAGCACCGACGTTTACTGACGGTGAACTACCAACGTTCACTTAAGGTAGCAAAAAGATAACAAGTTTTCCCAAAATCATGGCATTTCACCTAGAACGGGTCTCAACTTCTTCTTCAACCTAGGCATTCCGCCTGGAAATAGTAATATATAAGCTGTCTCAAATAAAGAGACTACCAGTTGTAAAGATTTCACAACAAACTGTCTATGCGATATTGAAAAACTTGTCATCCACTGGATTAATTTGACAATGAACTCCAAGCTATACACTCATAGATAAGATAACAAAAAAAGTAACGTCTACTTTTACGGGGAAGTACAAGTTGCTCAAATAAAGAGACCTGCTACTTGCTGTTATGGGAAGGGTTGTAAAAATGACTTTCTGGGGAAAGAAATATGGCTTCCTGGGGAAAGAAATATGACTTCATGGGGAAATAATCATGACTTCCTGGGGAAATGCAAATATATTCCTGCTGAGGAGATAAAATCTTCTCGTGCAAAATAAATGCACATCCTCAAACCAATGCTCGAAGCTTGCAGAAATCTAAAGTTATAATATTGCTGGGAAACAAAGATTCAAACCAGAAATAAACTGGAGTGAAATAGTCAACCAAAATACATCCTTTGAGAAATAAACTAAAGAGGGAAACCTAATCCATCCAGACAAAGAGCTGTACAGGAAAGCTAAAGCAAAAATCTTCCACGAGAGATAACTCAGTGAGGAAATTGAAAGAATATACACTTTTTGCTTAAGACCGACACTCTATTAGAGAGAGGACAACACAACTCTGCTAAACAGGGTAATAGGTCAATAAACAAAATTAATGAATGCAAATGAGTAATGATTTGCTAAATTCAAATATGTATGATGTATGTATGAATGTATGAGTGTTATTATGTATATGCTGACAAAACAGACATATAACACTGGGGATAAAAATACAAAACCAACTCGGGTACAGTCAATACTCGGCTAAATCACATCCAAGATGAAAATTCCATAAGAAAATAAGCACCAACTGAGGAAACAGAATCCTATTTCGCGGCTTAAATTCACTTGGAAGGAACATAAACCGGAAGTAAACAAATCATAGCGACAAATCAGTACAGATACATGGATATAACATCCTTCTCCAGGCTTCATCGGGGAATAACACTCAGACTCCAATGGGGGAACAAATGTTTTCACCTGCACTTCTACTGGGGATTGCACTACTGATTTCAAATAAGTCAGATGGAAACCGTATCGGTAAAACATCAACTGAGGATCTTATGCTGACTTCATCGGGGAAATGTTATACAGAATTCACTAAGGGAGATAATGCCTCATCGTTGAGATATCAATGGGAGACCTCGTGCTAACTTTATTTGGGGAGGTCAACACCACATCGAAGAGGGGAAACCAAGATACGTTCTTCAATATTGAGAGTAAGTATTGCACTAACTTCTCCGGGGAAAAAGTATGAAACCTCATGGGGATGACAACTTGGGGAGTTAAGAAGTCAAACATTACAGCAAGAAATTAATCTTATGGGGATTTTAAATCAAACCCAACACTTGGCGGGTGAAAACCCAAAAAAAATGACAAATGCCTCAACACTTCTAAAATAAAACATTGCCCTTGCCTGATTATCGGGCAATCAAACAAAACGCAAGTACTAACGAAAGGGAGATGCTTCATAAATGAGTCAAATCTCAGCATGCACGGGGAGAAAAGACCTCTATCAAATAGTGAAGCCTTCACTAGGGAATCTTGGATTGAGTTTTCATATCATGCAAACTCATTCCAACAAAAGATGCCTTGGGATAGCCTTCCTGGGGAATCAAGAAGTCCACATTATAGAAAAAGTTCAAACTCATGGAGATTTTAAATCAAACCCAGTACTTGGCGGATGAAAACCCAAAAGGTTAACAACTATCTCAACACTTCTTAGAAAATATACTGCCCTGGTTTAGTTGCCTGGGAAATACATATCAACAATAATGCCAATACTGCAAAAAGAGAGACATTTTGCAAATAGTTCCATCTCAACACACCAAGGGAAAAAGACCTTTCGTCATATGAGGGAAGACTTCGCTGGGGAATCTGGGATAGAGGCCTCGGACCATGCAAACCCAAAAATAAATAAAAAATGAACCAAAACTTGACTGGGAACACAGGGATCACAAACCCAATAATGCACCTTACGCCAACTGGTATCGTCTTCAATATACAAAAATTACACGCACACCAGCGAAAACAACCTGAGAAAACCTTCCAGGGGGAAACAAAACTTCCCAAAATTACTGGAGTTCGTCCATTCCCGGGATCACCACTTTTGTTTTCCTCTTGAATCACAAAATCTAAATTAAAAGTAAGTTGTAAATTCTTTTTGAAAAATAATTTTGTTATCTAGTCTTTTTGCTTTGAAAATTATTATCAACAATAAATGGAGTCTTTGTAAGTTGAATAAAAATAAGAAATACAAAGAATTAGGTAAAAGTTCAAATTTTATTGATAGAATGGTAGTCAGCGAATGGCGAGATACAGTGAGATACAATGACCACTATTCCCTCTATTAACTTTGAAATTCTGAGCAGCGGCTTCCGTTGAAGTATGGTGAGGATCCAAGAAGATTGTTGCTTCAATGATCAAGTCTTGTCTGATGTAGTTACTTACCAAGAAAGTCCCTAACTTTTGCCTAAGCTGCCCTTGCAGGTTTTCAACTTAGCGGGAAATTTTATTCTGTTTATGTCTCTAATTTTTGCCTAGACCTCCCTTTCGGGTTTTCGGCCTACCGAGACGCTCCTTTTTTCCTAAGCCTCCCTTTCGGGTTTTCAAATTAGTGAGTTGTTCTTTTATTTATTTAGGCGAAGTATTTCTTGACTGCATCAGCATTTATGGGACGTAGGAACAACTCGACATTCATAGTTTCAAGAATTAATGCACCACGGAGAAGGCTTTCTTGACAACATATGGGCTTCAAAATTAGTAGTCCACTTTCCCCTAGAATCAGCGTTAAAAGACACGATTTTCCTGAGCACGAGGTCGCCTTCTATGAATTGACGAGGTTTGACCTTCTTATCAAAAGCTTTCTTCATTGTCTTCTAATATAACTTCCCATGATGCAAAGCTGTCATTATCTTCTCTTTGATCAAATTCAATTGGTCAAACCTGTTCTGGACCCATTCAGCCTCTAACAAATTCCATTCCATACACAAGGGAGAACGGGGTTGCTCCTGTTGAAGTTCGGACAGATGTCTGATATCCATGTAAAGCAAAAGGGAGCATTTCATTCCAATCTTTATAAGTAACAACCATCTTCTGGATGATCTTCTTGATATTCTTATTAGCAGCTTCAACAACCCCATTCATCTTTGGCCTGTACGGAGATTAATTGTGATGGACAATCTTGAATTCTTCACAAAGTTCTATCATCATCTTGTTGTTCAGATTCGATCCATTATCGGTAATGATTCTGCTCGACACACCATACCAATATATAAGATTATTCTTAATGAAACGCACTACCACTTGTTTAGTAACATTAACATATGAAGCAACTTCCACCCATTTGGTGAAGTAATCAATAGCTACCAAGATAAAATGGTGTCCATTCGAAGCTTTGGGTTCTATCATTCCAATCATGTCAATACCCCCACATAGAGAATGGCCACGGGGAAGAAATAACATTTAGAAGTGTCATAGGCACATGAATCTTGTCCGCATAAATCTGGCATTTATGGCACTTCTTTGCAAATCTGTAACAGTTAGATTCCATTGTCAGCCAATAGTAACCTGACCTTAGCATCTTTTTAGCCATCGAATGTCCATTGGCATGAGTTCCAAATAAACCTTCATGAATCTCATGCATCAACATGTCTGCTTCATGTCTATCCACGCATCTGATCAAGACCATGTCATAATTTCTCTTGTACAACACATTTTCACTGAGGAAGAAGCTGCCAGCCAATCTTCTCAATGTCTTTCTATCTTTATTCGATGCACCAATTGGGTATTCCTGAGTCTGGAGAAAATGCTTGATATCGCAATACCAAGGTTTCTCATCTGCTACCTCTTCTGTTGTAAACACATGAGCGGGCCTATCCAATATCCGAAATATAATTCGAGGTATATCATTCCAAGTATTCAGTTGATACATAGAAGCCAGAGTTACCAAAGCATCCGCCATTTGATTTTCGTCTATGGGGATGTGATGGAATTCAACTTTATTAAAGAAGGTTAACAATCTTCTAGCATAATCTTTGTAAGAGATCAAGTCGGGGTGACGAGTATCCCACTCTCCTTTAATATGATTTATTACCAAAGTTGAATCGCCATACACATAAAGAATTTTAATTTTGAGATCAATAGCTTCCCTGAGACCCATGATGCAAGCCTCATATTCTGCCATATTATTAGTACAATAAAATTTCAACCTTGCAGTAAAAGGAATGTGTGATCCATGTGGAGTGACAACCACAACACCAAATCCTTTACCATAAGCATTCACAACTCCATCAAATATCATGCTCCAACGAGATTCAAGATCAGGACCTTTCTCATGCAATGGTTCATCACAATCTTTCACTTTCAGAAACATCACATCCTCATCGAGGAAATCATACATCACAGACTGATAATCATCAAATGGTTGGTGAGCAAGATAATCGTCCAACACGCTGCTTTTAATAGATTTTTGGGTGTGGTATTTGATGTCATACTCAGATAATAACATCTTCCAGCGGGCAATTCTCTCAGTAAGAGCAGGATTTTCAAAAATGTACTTGATTGGATCCATTTTGGAGATCAACTAAGTAGTGTGATTCAACATATACTGCCGCAAAAATTTTGCCACCCAAGCCAGAGCACAACAAGTCTTTTCCAGCATGGAATACCGCAATTCACAATCAGTAAACTTTTTACTAAGATAATAAATGGCATACTCTTTCTTCCCCGTTTCATCTTGTTTTCCCAGAATACAGCCCATGGAATTATCTAACACTGTTAGATACATAATCAATGGTCTTCCATCAACAGGAGAGAGCAAGATAGGAGGTTTAAGCAGATATTCTTTAATACTTTCAAATGCCCTTTGGAAGACATCTGTCTACACACAACCTTAATATTTCTTTAACAACTTAAAGATCGGTTCACACGTTGCAATCATGTGGGAAATGAATCTGGAAATATAATTCAAACGCCCGATGAACCCTCTGACTTTCTTTTCAGTTCTCAACGCTGGCATTTCTTGAACTGCTTTTACTTTATTAGGGTCAACTTCAATCCCTCTCTGGCTAACAATGAAACCCAAAAATTTCCCTGACTGAACACCAAAGGTACATTTATTTGGATTCAAGCGGAGACGATACTTCCTCAAACGCTGAAACAACTTCAACAAATCTTCTACATGCCCTTCTTCAGTCTGGGATTCAACAATCATATCATCAACATATACCTCAATTTTCTTGTGCATCAGATCATGGAATAGGGTTGACATAGCCCTCTGGTACATTGCACCAGCGTTCTTCAACCCGAAGGGCATCACTTTGTAACAGAATGTTCGCTAGGGTGTGATAAACGTTGTTTTTTCCATGTCCTGAGGAGCCATCCTTATTTGATTATACCCGGAAAATCCGTCCATGAAGAAGAAAAATTTGAATTTTGCTGTGCTATCCACTAACATATCAATGTGTGGAATGAAAAATCATCTTTTGGACTAGCTTTATTTAGATCTCTGTAATCTATGCACATGCGAACTTTTCCGTCTTTCTTCGGTACTGGGACAATATTGACAATCCACTGAGGATACACTGATGTCACAAGAAAACCGGCATTAATATACTTTAGAACTTCTTCTTTGATCTTCACTGCCATATCTGGGTGAGTTCTTCGCAACTTCTGTTTGATTGGCGGACACTCTGGCTTCAGCGACAAATGGTGCTCTACAATATATGTATCTAGACCAAGCATATATTGGTAAGACCAAACAAAAATATCCATATACTCTTTCAACATATCAATCAACCTGCTCTTCACATCAGGATGCAGTAATGCTCTAATCTTGAATTCCTTCAAATCTTCTTTTGAACCCAAATTGATTACTTCCAATGGCTCCTTATATGGCTGAATGGCATTCTCCTCGCACTCAAGCGACCGTGAGACCTCTTCCGGAATCTCATCATATTCTTCTTCTTTGGCCCTATACATAGGACATTTAAAGTTGGGAGAGGATGCAGGGTCATTGTATTCAACGAGTTTTTTAATTAATCTGCACATATGATTTATGATTGCTTTTAGAAACTGGCACATATAACAAGTGATCATGCAGATTGAATTTCAGTTATTATTTATTTTGAATGGTTTTTTCTGATTACCATTTTCCAAGAAAAAGAAAAAAATGAAGACACAATTTGGGAAACAAAGACAACTTTTATTATTGATTTTTAAAAATCAAAGCGAATTGATAAGCCCATACAATATTAATACTTTCACCTTGGGCAGAGTGAAAACTTTTCAAAAATATTAACAAAAAAATAATTACTTTGAAACATGTATGCAAGAAGGAACATCAATGGTGATCCAGTTCTAAACCCTAACTCTGTGCATCACATAATTTGGCATTTCTGGCTCTGCTTCATCTTCCATAATGGCATTAATCCCGAAAACAGTTGGATGAAGATAACCCCCGCTACGAAAGATGTCTTGATACTTTCCTGCAGCAGACTTTAGCTTCATGCTCTTACCTTTATCATTCTTCATAGAGAACCCCAAGCCAGCTCTATTCTTTTTTATAGGTGGATCAACAATTTGTCCCCATACTTCACTATGGCCATTACGCATAACCTGCTGAGCATCCTTAAACGAAGCCATAGAATTCTCATTTCCTCTTATATTATCAATGGATAAAGCATGGAACTGGGTTCCAACAGCAGCTTCATCCGCCTCCACAATGCTGAAAGAGGATGAATGAGATATCAATAATGCTTGTTCTCTATTTATAATTACCACTTTTCCTTCACACACAAACTTCAAATTCTGGTGTAAAGTCGAAGTGACAGCCCGTGCCTCATATATCTACGGCCGTCCCAACAAACAGTTGTAAGCGGGTACAATATCCATGACCTGGAAAGTAATCTGAAACAAATGTGGGCCTATATGAATAGGCAAGTCCACTTCACCAATAACAGATTTCCTTGATCCATCAAACGCTTTCATAATAATTCCACTTGGGCGCATGGGCATTCCTTGATATTTCAACTTCATAAGTGTGTTCCTTGGTATAACATTCAATGCGGATCCATTATCAATCAGCACATTGGATAATGAATCATTCTTGCAGTTCATAGAGATGCAGAGGGCCAGATTGTGATTCCTTCCTTCATCGGGAAGTTCATCGTTGCAGAAACTCAGGTTATTACATGATGTAATGTTCCCTACCACACTGCTGAATTGGTCTACATGCATATCACTTTCCACGAAAGCTTGGTCCAATACCCTCATCAAAGATTCTGTGAGCAGAGGAGTTCATCAAAGATTCTGCTGAATTTGCTGCCAAGATAGATATTTTTGAAGGAGTCTGCAGTAGCTGATCTATAATTCTGTAGTCGTTCATCTTAATTATCTTCAAAATATCATCTACCTCCTTTTCTAGCGTAGCTCCACTAGATTCACCCACTGCCTTCTTGTGTTCAATATTTTCAACAATTTTCTTTCCAGTACTAACATCTCCACGAAGAACAAGTGCAAATACACGACCACTACGGGTCACTCTGCTAGTCTCAGCAATATTTCCAACATTAGGCATTGGCTGGATGAGAACTTCCACACCATCCTCTAAAATTGTAGCATTATATTTGTAGGGTCCAACCTTGTCTGACTTGTAGGGGACATGACCCGATAAGCTAATCACCAATGGAGTAATAGCTGGCTTGCCATGATATTCAACTTCAAAAGGGGTGGATGCACCAAAACAAGGTACAATAACATTTACTCCCTCTTCAACACATTCAGTCATTACAGAGTCATCTCGGGAAAACATATCTTCATCTGAGGAGAAAAACTCATTTGCAGATGCATACTCATCATCTGACTCTTCTTCGACCAAACAAACCTCAATATCATTAACCCGATGGTAATCATACCTTTGGCCTGTAACCTTGATAGTTCCATTATCCAATAACAACTGAATACATTTCCTTACAATTGAACATCATCTGGGGTCCCGGCAGCAAATTCGACAAGATCCATACTGATGTTCTACCTTACCAGCCATGTGGCAAAAAGTACCATGCAATTGTACAAGATCCTCATTCATATATTCCACATCAAAGATTCTGAACTCTCATAGACATCCAGAAACCATGTTTATAGCATTTTCTCCTCCATGCTTTAGCGAAGGATTATCTTTCACATTAGGGCCAACATCCTTGAAAGATAAGATACCAGACTTCACCAATTTTTGTACTCCAATTTTCAAAGGATATCAATTCTCAACATTGTGCCCTGGTGCTCCCTATTGAAAAACACATGTTTGGTCTGCCTTGTAATACCAAGGTAATGGTGATGGTATAGTGGGATGTGGTCTGGTCTGAACCAACTTATTTTGAATTAACGCCGGGAGTAATTCTTTATAGCTCATAGGGATAGGGCCATAACTCTCCCTTATCCGATTATACCCTTGATTCCCCTGATGGGATGGTCTCTGATAAGCAATGGTGGTTGGAGATACATCAACAACTGGAGTTACCGAGGCAACTTATTGATGACGCTGATAATCTCTTCTAGGAGGATTAACCATTCTCTCTTGCATAACAACATTTGTATCTCCTTCCTTCTTTTTGGAAAACCCATGGGATGGCTTCTTCGTACTTCTGGAACTTACACTTTTTGTTAAACGGACCTCTCTTACAGCCTCTTCCAAACGGATACCCATGCCCACCATTTCAGAAAAGTCACTTGGCGCACTCGCTACCATCCTCTCATAGTAGAAATCACCCAGAGTCTTCAGGAAAATCTTAGTCATCTCCTTTTCTTCCATGGGAACAATCACTTGGGTGGCTACCTCACGCCATCTCTGTGCATATTCTTTGAATGATTCCCTGTTCTTCTAGACCATGGGCTTGAGTTGATCATGGTTAGGCGCCATGTCTACGTTGTATTTGTATTGTCTGATAAATGCTTCTCCCAAGTCGTTAAAAGTATGGATATTGACATTGTCCAAACTCATATACTACTTCAATGCAGCACCAGTCAAACTATCCTGAAAAAAGTGAATCAACAGACGTTGATCATCAGTGTGGGTAGACATTCTTCTTATATACATCACAAGATGAGCATGAGGACAAGTTTTTCCCTTGTACTTCTCGAATTTTGGGACTTTAAATTTTGTAGGTATCTTGACATTTGGGACCAAGCATAAATCATTTACATTCTGCCCGAACAACTCCTTTCCCCTGAGGCCTTCATCTCCCTCTGCATCTTGTCAATTTGATCTTGAAAATCATCCATTCGATCATAGAGACCCAAGCCTTCACTTGGTGGAGAAAAAGGACGATACATATCATCATTAGCAAATGGGACCATGTTCGCCGAAGGAGGTGTAGTAGGAGTAACATGCAGCACAGGAGGTGCAGGAGTAACAGTAGTCTGAACAACTGGAGTAACTTCAGAATCAAGATTGAAACCTCCAGGTACAAAGTTCTCTGGCAATCCCTATAGATAACCTTGAGGCATACGATTCTGAACAACAGCTGAAAGAGCAGACACAGGAACATTTGGAGCTTCAATAGTAACCCTTGTCTGTTGAGGTTGATCACTCGGTGGCTGATTCTGAGAAACCACCAGAGATTCCATCAGAGCAGTGAGATTGGCCATGCCGGCCTTCAGAGCAGAAACTTCCTCGCGTGGATCGCGATTCTCTTGTTCTAAGTTGTCCATCTTCCTTCTGAAATTAGCTTGAGTGTTGTAGTGGTGAGACAACTTGCTGAACAAAGTAAAGAAGCTTGGTAAGACACCTGTATATGCATAAAAAATGAAATAAATATGTGCAATATGATGTATGATATGCAATACACATGATTTATTTTATTAATAATATTTCAAGGGACTTCTAGACACATTGCAAATATAAAAGTAATAACACATTTGAAATACTAAAAAACATTTATTATAATAACTTCAAAATGGATTACAAGTTTCAATAATCCCAAGTACAAGATAAAAATAAAGTCTAAAACCCTAAGAAGTAAAGCTAATGGAGATCATTCTATACACTGGCGCTTCCCTGTAAGCCTGGAAATCTGAGCCTTCAACCTCTGTTTTTCTTTCGCATATCTGGTGGCAACCTCTTTCCAATCACATAAATTAGGAAGTGAGCAACTAGCATCTGACTAACGCTTAGAGGAAAATAAATCCCCTTGCCTCTCTATTGTCTCTACATCCTGACTCTCAAGAATCTCAATCAAGTCGTCTTTCTCCTTCAAATCTGCTCTATAGGAAATCTCTAAAGTTTGGCACTTATTCTTCCAAGCTTCCTTTTCTTGCTGCATCCTGACTAAAGCAAGCTATAGCTCTTCCACGTCATCTAATAAGGGAAGTGTGGTCTTCACAAACAGATCAGGCATAGGTGCTTATTGGGAATACGGCATTTTCAATTGAATAGCTCTCATTGGGACCCACTGAAGAGAAGGCTCCAAAGAAACATCCCCCCTAAGTCCCAAGTCTTTCCTACTCTTCCTATGAATGTGACGCCAGGCCTTCGCAATCTGCTCCCTAGCTTCCTTGTGGGCTTCTCCCTCCTTCAAGAAGAAACTACTCAAATGAATACTATTTGGTTTATCCCTCATCGGATAACCAAGTTGTCGTCATGCAAGAACAGGGTTATAGTTAATTCCTCCCTTTGTACCAAGAAGAGGTACATTGGGGAAACTACCACAGCTGTCAAAAATCTCTACATCATGGTAATCTCGATGATACCAATAAATATCTAAGTGATTAAGTGCCATGATCTTAGGATCCCAACGAGGTTCCCTCCTGACATCCTAGAAAGCATCAAACTGAGGCATATGAGAAATAAACCACCGGTACAACAGAGGCGTGCAACAGATAATCATCCCCCCGTGATAAGAATTCTAAAGATGAATAGAGTAATAAGAATCACCCAACAATGTAGGATCTGGGTTTCCAATCATGAAGATCTTGATAGCATTAATGTTAATAAACTTATCCATATTAGGAAATAAGAACAACCCGTAAGCAAGTAGAGCAAAGATGGCCTCAAAAGCGATTGTACTCTTCATCCTGGCAAAGTAACAAGCATTCTCCAATAAGAACTGAGCTGGTAATCCTCTAATCCCTCCTTTAGTAGTCATATGGGCTTTAACCTCAAACTTCCCTAGACGGATCAAAGCAGCAATCTCGTGTGGTTTTGGCTCACCCTCAAAACTAGTAAAAGGAACACGATCGGTAATAGGTAAATCCAACAGATAAGAATACTCCACTAGTGTAGGCATCAACTATTAATCAGGGAAAGTAAAGCAATGATACACCGGATCATAAAACTGGACCAAGGTCGAGAGAATACCCTCCTTCATCCTAAGCTTCATGAGAGGAATGATGGATCCATACTTCTTTCGAAAATCTACAGAACACTCAATCTCTGGAATTAGACTGATCAACTCATCTATCTTGGGATCTTTGAAACTATATTTTCCGGTCTTTCTTTTTCTAGAATACATGGTCAAAAGGTACCTGAGATATTCACAAATGGTCAACTTTCAAGTCCCTTGAAATGAAATTTCTTCAAAAGATACTTATGAGTGCATGGATGCATGATGCAACAATCACACACAAGATCATAAACATAAGGTTCATAGGTTCAACGTCACAAGCATGAGGTCGAAGGTACTACCCATAAGGTATGGCCTAAAAGTTATCACCTGCCGAACAAGGTTCTAGAGGTTCCCAGAGTCTACATCCTTCCTTCGGATATTACCAACTTCCTGATTAACTCGGTAATTAGTAATATTCTCAAGAAAAATTCGTCCGAGCATAGTATTACATGACAACTATTTCCGGATTACTCCGTCATAGGTTCTGCACTACACCTAAAAGGCCAAGATGGGTTAGGTATTATACGATCCTCAGCTTCAGCAGGCTCCCAGGTCAAAAGCAGCACGTCTTCCCGATTACTCGATAAACGACACTACAGTCAAAGGGGACTCCACTGAGTGGGGGATCTCATGCCTCCTTTTTTGGGATTACTCCCTCAAAGTTAGCATGACTATACCGCCCATCCTATCTTAAAGTTTTCCCAAGTCCAGGTATAGGACTTATAAGTAATTACCAAGTACCCTGAAAACCAGGAAAATCCAGACAAACAGATATACAACATATAATATATAACAAACAATAGCACATATACAGATATAAACAAAGATAGGTTTAACCCACTTAGGGATGGACCAACAACAGGTCAATCATTCCACAGTGAAGTCGCTATTTTTTTCTGTAGCGGTAGAAATGTTTAAGACTAAGCCATTGGATTGACTAGACTTATACAAATTAAAATAAAAATCGCCACCGCGCTTTATTGTTTCCAAAGAAATGGGAAAAGATAAAATAACCCAAAAGATGGGGAAAGATTTTCGTTAAGGGGGTTGGTTATGCAAAGGGAAGGTATTAGCACCCTAAACATCTATGGTACTCTGCATGAACCTCTTTGTAAAATCTGTATATTTTGGCTATAAAATGTTGTATGAAAATAGATGGTGGAAGTGAGAAAAGAAGTATTTTTTTATGATTTTTGCACCTGCCGCAGTTGCGAACCTTTAGTTCCTACGTACCACCTTTCGTGCAATAGGGGATCAGGGTACACGTAGTTCACCTTTTTTAAAAATTTTAAAACACAAGTGTGTTGGTTAATTTTATGAGATAAGACATCATCGTCGTTGTCCGTGTGGAAAATATACTTACTAACCATAATCATGAGAAAGGAGAATTTTCATCATCTCAAAGTGGAGGATATGGCTTAGATTTTAAAAACAACAATGCCTCACTCAACACCCAAGTGGAAAATATTTCACTTCATTACATATTATAGAAGTATAGTTGTTTGCATCACTACAAAGATTGACAAGAGTCAAATCTTTTGAGAAAAATTTTAAAGTAAAAAGCCAAAGTGGCAAAATGATTTGAAATGAGATTGATTGACTTTTAGTCTTCTCACAAAAAATTTCAAGGTATTACTAAGTTGATTGAAGTTTATTTATGAAAATGTTTTGAAAATGCTTGGACCTAAGTCCAAGTTTATTATGAAAATGATTCATGTTTCAAAACAAGAAGAGTTTTCAAAAGGAGGAAGAATATTTTTGAAATTAAAGAAGATGGGATGAGAAGAAGAGACTATCCTAAAGCATAAGGTAAAATCTAGAGAGAAGAACCATCTAACCAACAAGAAGCCAATAATTTACATTATGACTCAAGATAGAATTCTCATTCTTTGGATTGAAACCAAGAAAATAAAGATACTAGACCTCTTGAGAGAACCAAACTTCAAGTGTATTAAGTCTTCACAAAAATTGGGCAGAGTAACGGCTGCATACGGGTGAATTCCAGATTACAAACAAAGTATGTAATTACAATAACCTGCACACAAAACAAACAAACAACCCAATGTCTTGAGGTAAACCTCAAGAAATCCAGACAAAATATCAATTAAGGTCACAAGGTCTCCAACATAGGCCTAGGTTTCTATTCCTAATTCTAAGAAGTCCAATACTCCATAATGCCAAAGATAGTAACCAAATAGTCCAAGTATCATTAAATTTTTTTATGGTTCATGTTGATTATTAGGTGTCTTTAAAAAAAAGAAAAGCTCAAGTGAGCAAAATAAAAAATGACAAGAATATAAAGGGGCTCAAGTGAGCAAAGATGAAAAAATAACATAAAATGTAAATGCTAAAGTAAATGGTGCATAAAGTAAAGAGCATAAAATAAAACATAAAGTAAAATCATAAAATAAAATCAATTGTCAATAATTAGTGGTTAGTTGGATGACCATCTTGAAACTTGCATTTGGAACTCATTAGAGGATTGGTAGAACCAAAGCCTCCACACAATAAGTTGCATTTGCATTTTGTCAAGTATATCATCCATTTTGGAATCCTCAAAAGTAACATTTAATGATCAACGATGTTTAAGTGATCCGCGTTGACCAAAAGTGATGTAGATCCATTAGAGGATTGGTAGAACCAAAGCCTCCACTCAATGAATCTCAAGGTTATTGGATCAAAGAGATCAAATTAACATACTTGAGCTTACAAACATAGGTTTGGGCCACGAATGATCATTTGTTCGAATCGGGACAAAATTTAGCGCTATGTTAAGCAATCGTAAGTGGTCTTATATAGAAGTCGCACCTATTTTGAGGCCGGTCAATAGCAATCTATGCACCATTTTATTTTGAGACATGATATAGAGATCATGCTCCAATAACACTTAGTGAAATAAGAAAGGGATAAGATGAAGAAGGGTGGGAAATAATATACAAACCACATTTGAATTAAAATTTAATCAAACTATTATTAAAATTATTCATCCATTTTTATGGAGTTAGACTCAACACCATGGATCCAATGATGTTAACAAAGTTCATGATCAAAAATTCAACCCAAGATCAACCAGAAAGTAATCACAAAATAATATTATATTTAATATATATGTTGAAAAGGGTTTAAAACTGAATAAAAATAAATAAAAATGAAAATAAAGGAAAAAAATATCAACTATATTCAAATTGATTCATAAAAAATAAATAAGGTCATAGAAAAATCAGAAACAGAAAATAGAAACTATTTTTAAACTAATTAAAATTGCTCAAAAAAATAGAAAATAGATCAAAAATGGTAAACATCAATATAAAATTCCATAAAATTTTTAAAAAGTCGGAAATATGTAAAATGATATTTATGGAATTTTTTTAGAATTTAAAAATGTCAGAAAGTATTTTTAAAGTAATTAAAAGAAATAAAATAATACAAAAAATATAAAAAATCTCAAATGTCAAAATAAAATGTGAAAAATAGTCACGAGATCAGAAATAATTCAAAGTATTTTTTTTGTTTTTTTCATATTTTTTGGGTAAAAAATAAAAGAGTTATGAATTTTTGAAAATTAAATCAATTAAAATATAAAATCAGAAAATAAAATAAAACCAAAAAGATGTGGGCCATCAGATCATAGTCAAAACGCGTTAGTAAGTTGATCCAATGGACCAGACGTGTTGTGATTGATATGGACTTTAGTGGAATACGCATAGGATCAGAAAAAAGGCAACCAATGAAATTAAAACGTTTGGCACACTATCATTGGCTGAGATGAGACATGTCATCATCTTCAACCTCCAGACGCCCTGCAATGAAGATTTTGTGAGGTCCTTCAAATGGAAAAATTAGGATCTCAGACTAGTATCATTAGATTTGTCTCTTTAAGACGATCCTAACATCACCATCGCGCCAAATTTATATAAGGTATGCAAAGAGATAAGAATAAAAAATCTAGAAAATAGCGAGCACCTTCAATTTGAGATTTCTCTCTCAATTCTCAATGGATTTAAAAATTGTAAGAAGCAAAAGAATCAGGGAAATGAGATCTTCACAGTGATATCAAAGTTTGGAAGAAATTATGGAGAAATCTACCTATTGAAGTTCAGTTGAAGAGCTCTGTAAATGGACTTGGTCATATCAATTCAGAAGGTTTCAAGGCTCAATTCTTCTTCTGTTAGCTTCAGGGAAGATCAAGGAAGGTGAATTGATAGAAAAAATGGATTGAAAAAGGCTTGAACAATGATTTAGAAGTTGCAGAAAAGTGAGTTATTGAGCGAGTTTGGCAGGGTGATTTTGGTTGTTCAAGCTTGAGAAAATGAATGGGATAGATCATGTATTTATAGGAGAAGCAAATGGGATCAAAAGGAAGGGTGAATGATGCAATTTGGAGGGAATTCGTGTGGGTCTGCATCATGAAGAAAGTGTGACTTCTCTTTTGTCAAAACTCATCCAAAACGTGCATTTTAATGCATTAATCCACTTGGGAAAGTTGGCTAATCATGTTTAGACCCCAAAAACGTGCTAATTTGAGGTTTAGAAGTTGTAACATGAAATTCAAATTCTGACTTGTGATAAAACTTCAATTCCAAGTTACCACTTTTAAAACTACGACATTCTCAGCTCAAGGGGTCTTAAGGCATGGTTCTTGATGCTTTAAAAAGATGAGATTACAAGCTTTGCAATGGGAAAGGAATGTAATCAAATGGATGTTTGAGATGAAAGTTGCAATGAGTCAAAGTTGAGAAAAAGAGGTTAACTTTCCATACTTAGAAATATTTCAAGTTTTTCTTCAAAAGTGACCTATAATGTTTTTCATCCAAACATGGCCTTCCTCTTGGAATTTTCTCTTGACCAAAAAAGATGACATTAAATAGACCTCTTGAATGACATTTTGAAACCTGAACCATTCATAATATCAAAAAATTGATAGAGTTATGAATTGTTGAAGTTGGCAAAAATATCAGGAAATGACCTCTAATCTTTTGTATCCTTTAGGCATCCTCCACCCATTTTTTCACTTTGCACAAAAAAAAGGAATAAAGTTCACATCCTCGAAATCATTGTTGAAAAAGAGCAGGCTCAAGGTGATAAAAATTGATCAAGTTATGATCATTTGAAGTCACACATGGGAAGTTAGGGGTTTTATCTAGAGGACTTGTAATCTTTCTTCATCATCAAGTTTCTTCCACATGAAAACTCCTTGAAACTTTTGATGTTATTTGTTAATAAACCTTTTAAGAGAAGGATGTTTTTGGAATCACTTAAAAATACCAAAAGATGAGCAAGATATACTTCTTTGAAGTTCAAAACCCTAGCTCCTAGATCAAGAAAATGCTTTGAGGAACTTTGACAATTTTTAACAACCTTCTTGTACCAACACTTTTGATTTTTAGATAGAAATTGTTGAGGATGATAATGAGAACTCGTAGAAACCAAAACCACTTCCATATCTTGAGAATTGAGAGAAATATGCACTTGTGATCAATGGGAACAAGGCCTTGTCCAGCCATGACAACTTCTTCAATCAACCCCTTGTACTTTTGAATCAAACTTGATAACTTTGAAATGTGGTGAATCAAAATAAACCTTGCCATGCCATTTCTTCCTAAACAACTTCAATGGTGAGGTTTGAATAGCTCAAGCTTTATTGACTAGGGCATGGAAATAAACTCATGAACCCATGGATCAACTTGCTAAGCCACATTGTCTTTACCTACATTATTAACAAGTAATACAAACCAAAATTGCATTTTATTAATTAAAAGTAAATTCAAAACAAAACATGCATGATCACCAAAGAAAAACAAGTCAATGTGCTTGGTGATTCCTCAAAGAGAAAACATAAAGATAGGGAGGAGAACCAAAATCTCTAATGTGAGCTTGTTGTGATTGAATCAATATGGTATGAGAAGGGATATTAGGGGGGAAAATTGGGGTACAACAATTATCTGCTAAGATTAATACCTGAAACAAGACATTTGTCTGTGAACAAATTAATTGTAGATCAATTCTCGAAATAGGACAAGCTGACTATCTACATGACAAACACTTTCTTCAGACCTCTGTTGTCTAAGACTAAATCGACCAAAGATTTATTCTAATACTTCTATGAGTAGACCCTTTTTCTGGCTCAGATTAAACGGACCAAAGATTTATTCTAAAACTTCTCTCAGTTAAATATCAAAGTCCTCTTCTGGATGGATTCATTTCTTCCAGTTAATAACAGGCGACCAAATACCTCTTCTCGGTAGATTTATTTCTTCTAGTTAATAATAGGCGAATCAAAGTCCTGTTCTGGTTAGATTTATTTATTCCAGTTAATAACAGGCGAACCAAAGTCCTCTTCTGGGTAGATTTATTTCTTCCAGTTAATAATAGGTGAATCAAAGTCCACTTCTGGGTAGATTTATTTCTTCCAGTTAATAACAGGCGAACCAAAGACCTCTTCTGGTTAGATTTATTTCTTCCAGTTAAAAATAGGCGAATCAAAGACCTCTTCTGGGTAGATTTATTTCTTCCAATTAATAACAGGCGAATCAAAGTCCTCTTCTAGGTATATTTATTTCTTGCAGATAATAATAGGCGAATCAAAGTCCTCTTCTGGTTAGATTAATTTCTTCCAGTTAATAATAGGCGAATCAAATTCCTCTTCTGGGTAGATTTATTTCTTTCAGTTAATAATAGGTGAATCAAAGTACTCTTCTGGTTAAATTTTAGTTCTTTCAGTTAATAACAGGCGAATCAAAGTCCTCTTCTAGGTAGATTTATTTCTTCCCGTTAATAACTATCGAACCAAAGACCTCTTCTGGTTAGATTTATTTCTTCCAGTTAAAGACGGACGAATCAAAGACCTCTTCTGGGTAGGTTTATTTCTTCCAGTTAATAACAGGCGAATCAAATTCCTCTTCTGGGTAGATTTATTTCTTCCAATTAATAATAGGACAATCAAAGTCCTCTTCTGGTTAGATTTTAGTTCTTCTAGTTAATAACAGGCGAACCAAAGACCTCTTCTGGTTAGATTTATTTCTTCCAGTTAAAGACAGGCGAACCAAAGTCCTCTTTTGGCTAGATGTATTTCTTCCAGTTAATAACAGGCGAATAAAAGTCCTCTTTTGGGTAGATTTATTTCTTCCAGTTAAAGACAGGCGAACCAAAGACCTCTTCTAGTTAGATTTATTTCTTCCAATTAATAATAGGTGAATCAAAGTCATCATTTGGGTAGATTTATTTCTTCCAGTTAATAATAGGCGAGTCAAAGTCCTCTTCTGGTTAGATTCATTTCTTCCAGTTAATAACATGTGAACCAAAGCCCTTTTCATGGTAGATTTATTTCTTCCAGTTAATAACAGGCGAATCAAATTCCTCTTCTGGGTAGATTTATTTCTTCCAGTTAATAACAGGCAAACCAAAGACCTATTATGGTTAGATCTATTTCTTCCAGTTAAAGACAGGAGAATCAAAGACCTCTTCTGGGTAAATTTATTTCTTCCATTTAATAACAGACGAATCGAAGTCCTCTTCTAGGTAGATTTATTTCTTCCAGTTAATAATAGGCAAATCAAAGTCCTCTTCTGGTTAGATTCATTTCTTCCAGTTAATAACAGGAGAATCAAATTCCTCTTCTGGGTAGATTTATTTCTTCCAATTAATAACAGGAAAATCAAAGTCCTCTTCTTGTTAGATTTAGTTCTTCCAGTTAATAACAGGAAGATTAAAGTCCTCTTCTAGTTAGATTCATCTCTTCAAGTTAATAACGGGCGAACAAAGACCTCTTTTGGTTAGATTTAGTTCTTCCAGATTAACAACAGGCAAATGAAGACCTCTTCTAGTTAGGTTTATCTCTTCCAGTTAAAAATAGGCAACATACATCTACTATTTCAGTATAAATCAACCAAAAGATTTATCCTGCTACCTTCCCCAATCACTCTGGATTGCATCTATAAGCCCATCTCCAACAACTTTCCATAATTTCTCCAAATGGCATCTTTAAGCCCATTTCCTACACAGTCAACTAACACATCATTGAGTGCAAATTTATGGGCACTTTAGTGTTCAATCATCTTCCACCTTCAAGTCACGAATCTAACTCTTCAGGTTTAAGAAGATTGAACAGGGGAAGCTGTTGTACCCCGTAATTTCCCCTCTCATTTCTCAAGAATTTCCTCACAATATTTCCATGACTCAAGTTTGCAGCACTGATACATCAATTTAGGTTTAGAATTGGCACAAGGATAAAATGGTCAAGATACACATTGAAAAGTCAAACTTTGACTTTTGGATCAAAATCAAGTTTCAAAAGTCATATTCCATCAAGATATGTTAGAATATGAAGTTGGTTCACCAAGAGAATCAAAATTCAAAATTACTTTGGAAAAGTCAAAAGTTCTAAATACTTAGAAATTTCTCTAAGTGTTAAGAAAAGATGATAAGTTCAGAACTTCTGGCCAGATTTTCAGCATGATACAAGATGATTCAGGAAGAACTCCTGACACAAGAGTTGTAGATTTCAATGAGATATAAAACATTGCATAACAGAACTTCTCCTAGAAATGTTGGGATCTCAAGTTATAAATCCTTGAAGACTCCATGAAACTAAAAAACTTAGTAAATTTTAAGCATTTCCAAGTCAGAATTTGGTTAGAACTTTTGGGCCAATTTTCACGTGGAAACAATCAGAGTTTGCAAAGATGATTCAAATAGGAGTTACAAAGCATGTTACAAGATTTCTGAAAAGTCTGAGAACTCCTTCAGATCATGCTGGAGTAGAGAGAATCAAAGATCGGAAGTTGGACATTTGTTCTGAGTTACATTTATGATGAACTTCTGATCCAGTTTCAAGCTAGGCTGCATAATATCATGTTGCAGGCCTTCCTGCTCGTTAAATCTCATCATCATTTAATGCTTAGACAAACTTTTGAGTCTTTATCCCAATGTTTAAGCCTTTATCCAAAAGATCTTCCCACGTGTGGCATGAAAGTACCATTGATGTCCTTGAAAAGCAAACTTTTGTACAAAGTTTATTTTGAGCCCATGCTTCACTTTTCTTCTGAGTGTACTTCTCCATAAATCATGCCTACAAACTCAGATTAGGTGTGCTTAAAGCTGCTAACCACTCTACTTTACCTTGAAACATACTTGTCTAAACTTGCTTCAAAAACAAGTCAACGATTCACAACACATGATGGTTATACTCTTGACTTCCCCAAGCTTCAATATCCTTTGCCTATATATTAAACTTCATTTGAAAACTGAAAGAGATTCAAAAAAATATTAGAAAAAAACCTTGAAACCTTGCTGAAAATTCCCAAGAACCTGAAACTGCATAAACACAAAACCTGCTAGTTTCTGATTTTTGAATCCAAACTCTAATTTTCCTTGCATGTTTCTTGACCAAATCACCCATACATTTTCTAGCATACACGTAGAAGACTTCCCAACTTCTGTTTTCAAACTGTAAAATAGTACTCACCACTCTCTATTTCAAAAAACCAGAACTTTGCACCTTGAATGCTCCAGAAATTTCCCATCATTCATAACTCAAGTTAAGAGTTGATTTAGCTTTCTGAGAACTTGAGGAAGCTGATCAGAACATCATAGCAATCTGAACCAGGCTCTAATTCACAGACTAATTTCCTGCTACAAGGTAAGTTTCTTCTGACTTTTATCTCATTACTTAGGCACTGTTAGGCTTGCATTTTCAAATATACAATGTAGATATCATGGCTCTGTTTCTGTACATTTTTATAGATTTCATTTATATGCCCTAAGTAGAGAGAATTTCAGATCAAAACTTCTTGAGGAAATTAGGGTTCAGAATTAGGATTAGCAAAATTTATGCTTGTTTCTAGTTTACAGTTGTGATGCTTTGTATTTCTAAAACCATGATGAAATTTGCCATAACTTCTATGTTTGCATTTTCCATTTTTGTTGAGAAATGACTAAGTTGCAGATACTCTGGCTGGCACGAAGAAGAAGATGAAGTTCATCATCATAACTTACTTTGTAATATATGTTTATGTTTTTGTTTCTAATACCAGATGGATAGCCACCCCAGTGGTAGAGAGCGCGTGCATAAGACATTAGTGTTAAGGATCCTGGGTTCTAGCCCCAGAAGCATATTTTTATGTTTATTTCCTGACATTTTTACCCCATTATTTGTCAAACAATATTCCTGGACCATAACTTCTAGATAAATCCCCTCCCATTTGTTTGTCAAAACAATACCCCTGGACCAGAACTTCTAGATATTCTCATCCAATAGCATTAACACCTCACTTACCCATTACCAGAACTTCTAGCCTTCCAGTAACACTAGAACTTCTAAGTTTCCAGTTGCATTAGAACTTCTAGGCTCTCTCAACAACCAGAACTTCTGACCTTCCAGTAACACTAGAACTTATATATTTCCAATTACATCAAAACTTTTAAGAATTCCTTTGTTCCCAGCAACCGCAGAATTTTAGTGTGTATGGATCCAGAACTTCTGGCTTTCCCCATTTTCTGCTAACATTTTCTTTCTAATTTGCAGCGTACCAGAGTCAGAACTTCTGCTCTCTGTTATTTCTATTCTTTCAACAACGTGCTGACTCTAACTCTTATTCTCTTATCAGTTTTATCATCACTTTTATATTCACTAATCAAAAACACCAAAAATACTTTATATTCATATACTTTGATTTATTTCTTTTAAAACAAAAAGGCTAAAAACATTTCCTTAAGCAAATTTATTTCTTCTCTTAACAAAAATAAAGCAAATCTATTTTACATTTCAATTCTTGTATATTGTTTCAATATGGTTGTAATAGATAATTAGGACTTTAATTTCTTGCAATCCCCATTTGTAAATTTGTACACCCCATTCCCAAAATGATTGTAATAGCATAGGATATTTACTTTCCACAATTTATCGCTTTCATATAAATGCTAGAAAAGTAGGATTTGTATGGGAACTTAAAATAAATCTTAGAAAAACACTAATTCAAGCTAAACCAAGCATGAAATACAAACACTTTCACACTTGCATCTCTAGGGTTAATTCCACTTGTTTCCTTATAAAAATTCTCATGTTATGCATCTGAGACGTCTTAGCAAAAACAATTAAAAAAAACACAAGATCGTAGTCCCTTGATGACCCTCAATGTTGCCTCCGGTAAACGATCTAGTCCCTAAACGACATTGTTAAAACGTCCCATAAGTTGTCTTCTATGACTATAAAAACGTCCCACGCCCGTCCCTTCACATCCAATGATGGGTCTTCTTACCAAATCAATGGTAAGATAGCAATGTCTAAAGGAGGAGGAAAAGAACATTAAGACCTTTTGAGTAGGTAGGTTGCTCCTAGTTGCTCGCTTGCTCACAACAAAAACATTTTATACACTCACACTTTCATTTTGAAACATTTTCAAAAGACAAAGCTTTTTGTATGTGTTCTTATAGAGACGAGAACCATTACAAAGACACCTTTTCAAAATACTTTCAAAACCCACACCACAAAACACACTTTCAAACAAAATCAAGTATCTAGCAAGCAACTAAGAGCTCATAGATAACTATGGATGAAAAAGGTGCTAACACCTTCCCTTTTCATAATCTACCCCCCCCCCCCCCCGAACTCAAGAAAATAATCTCAAAGGTCTTTCCTGTTCTTTTCACTGTTTCCTTTATTTGATAAAAGAAAATATGGTGGCGACTCTTTCTATCCGCAAAAATTGCAATCAAACGCAAAACTCCCAAATCAATTCTCCCACCGTATTACAGAAGCGTACTGGTAGATCATTTGGCACATCAAGCAGTAGACAACTATCAATCTATGAACTTCGAATTCCCAAACAAGAACATCATGATGATTAAATATTATGAAGAACCTGGACCATATGAAGGACCTGAGCTAGGATCCCAATGGACTATGGTTTTTGATGGAGCTTCTAATGCACTTGGCAATGGAATCAGTGTTGTAATTATCTCCCCTCAAGGTTGCCATACACCCTTCACTACCAAAATTTTCTTTGATTGTATCAATAACATGGTTGAGTACGAAGCGTGCATCTTGGGTCTTAAAGCTGCTATTGACTTAAGAATTAAATTCCTGAGTGTATATGGGGATTCAGCCTTGGTAATTAGTCAAGTCAAGGGAGAATGGGATACAAAGCATCTGAATCTTATCCCTTACCGAGAACATGTGCTACCATCCGTACTTCGAAGAAATTACCTTTGAGCATATCTCAAGGGAAGAAAATAAGTTGGCGGACGCCTTAGCTACCATGTAATCCATGTCCAAGCTCAGATGGGACAATAAGGCTCCTAGAATTACAATTGAAAGATTCGACGAGCTGACACACTGCTACGAAATTGATACTGATGGAGTAAAAGAGAAGCCTTGGTTTCATGAAGTAAAAAGATATCTTGAGGTTCAAGAATACCCTGAAGGAGCATCTATCAATGAAAAGAAATTTCTACAGAGGTTCTCAGCTAAATTCTTCTTGAGCAATGGAGTTTCTTACAAGAGTAATCATGATTCAACTCTGCTTCGTTGTGTGGAGAAGAAGGAATTAGAGAAAATTATAGAGGATATCCACGAAGTAATATTTGGTACTCACTCCAGCAGGCATACTATGGCTACGAAAATCTTGAGAGCAGGTTACTATTGGTCGCCCATGGAAACTGATTGTCATCACCACTCAAGAATTTGTCATAAGTTCCAGATCTATACTGATAAAGTTCATGTGCCTCCAGTACCTTTGAACGTCATGACTTCTCCTTGGACTATTTCAAATAGGGGCATTGACATGATTGGAGAAATCAAACCTACTACATCTAATGGACATCGCTTCATTCTCGTCGCCAATGACTACTTCACAAAATGGATTGAAGTAGCTTCGTTCGCCTCTGTTACCAAGAATGTCATGACTCGTTTCATAAAGAATAACCTTATATGTAGGTATGGCATCCCTGAGAGAATCATTACAAACAATGGCACCAGCATTAACAACACTATGGTCACTGAACTCTACATGAAGTTTAAGATCAAGCACCACAACTCTTCTCCATACAGACCAAAGATGAATGGCGTAGTGGAAGCCACCAACAAGAACATAAAGAAGATTGTGCAAAAGATGGTTGTGACTTACAAAGAATGGCACGAGATGTTACCATTTTCTCTTCATGCCTATCTCACTTCAACGTGAACATCAACTGGGGCAACCCCATTCTCTTTCATCTATGGCATGGAAGATGTCCTGCCTGTGGAAGTTTAGATTCCTTATTTGAGGATTATGAAAGATGCAGACTTAGACGAAAATGAGTGGATTCAGACTAGGTTGGATCAGTTGAATTTGATTGATGAGAAAAGGCTTGCGGCTGTCTGTCATGGTCAGATGTATCAGAAATATATGATCAAGGCATTCAACAAGAAGATCAAGCATCAGGTATATCAGGTTGGTGATTTGGTAATAAAGCGCATCATTCTATCACAAGGTAATCCCAGAGGAAAATGGAATCTTACCTGCGAAAGGCCTTTTGTTGTCAAGAAAATAGTTCTGGGCGGTGCTATGATACTAACCACCATGGACGATGAAGATTTCCCACACCCTGTGAACGCGGACATAGTCAAAAGATACTACGCATGAAAACGACCCGTTAGGTTGACTGGCCTAGGAAAAAATAAGGGCATCCCGGTGAACCAAAAGAGTTCATGTAAACATTAGGGATATATATAAAAGATTTTACACCCGGCAAGTCAAAAAACTGAAAAGGCGGCTTGGGCAAAAAAGGGTATCCCGGTGGACTAAAAACCAGAAAGAGCGATCCAAGAAAAATTTATGGATTAAAAGTGTATGATTATATCTCGTTGGATCACTTACAACAAGCTTTATTACCAACGTCAAGTTCAAATGGTACAAATCGATTCAATCAACTTCTTCTGACAGCAAAGGATGAGATGTTCTAAGACATACTGGTAATAATAGAGTTGGAACCTAACGAGATCATTTCCACATAGCTATATATTTTTCTTTCACTTTGTACTCTTTCATTTCACGACGACTTCCTCTTACTAGGATTTCCGTCTCTTTGTACAAAATCGCCTATTTATGGGCAAATTATCAATACAAATACACCTTAAGGTTCAAACTTTTGTTTTTTCTGTTTTGCTTGCAAAAACGTCCAATGACTAAAATTGAATGAACATATGCATATAATCATGATCGACTATTAACAAATATATGCATAAGAACAGGAATAAGCATTTACTCAATATTCTAGGGGTTGGGATGACATTCAAGATGTCCATGAATCCCCATAGAGCCACTTCTATAAGATTACCCCCATAGAGTAATCAACACAAATTCATCTTCAATAAGGATACATTCCCCAAATTTTCCCAACCTACGAAATTTCAATAAGTATAATTCATGGAAATTCTCTTCCCCAGCTGAGTTTGAGAACTGTAAATCCAATTTCCCCAGGAGAGTTTGTTTCCTCAGCAGAATACTTCTCTGTCAACAGGGTTTATTTCCCCAACAGATTACAGTCTCCTCAACTTGAGTATATTCCCAAGATTGTTACGAATCACTGGCGAAATTCTTCTCCTCGGTGAAGCTACCACTACCCCTAGAGAGTCACTACGAAACCTGGAACCAGACCAGATACCGGTTAACTTTATCCTCCCCAGACGAGTCGGAAGGTTATCCATCTCTTTTATCCTCAGTTAGGGTATATAGGAATTATTCTCCCCAGACGAGTCGGAAGGTTATCCATCTCTTTTATCCTCAGTCATGGTATATAAGAATTAAATTCCCCAGTAGAGCAATGAACAACCAATGTTCCTAAATCTCTTCTCCCCAAAGCAGAAGTCAACATTCCCCAGTGGAGTTTCCTCAAACAAAAGACAAGAATCCTCAGCAGAAGCATTCTAGACAAGATTGAAGATACACATACTCTTCATCCCCAACAATAGTCAAGTATTTATTTTCCCAGACAAAATACAGCACGGGCTTACAAATACCCTTCACATTATTTCACATTCATACGATATACCATATGCATACGAAATGCATGTAGTACAGTCTCATTTATTTTTAGAACATCATTATGCAATGCATTTCATACATCATGACATTGCATACAGCTAACTCTTTACCTTTTTAGGAAGGATCATTTAACAGGCGAATATCATCAACAATTCTCAAAATAGATTGTAGATTAATTCCCAAAACAAGACGGGCCTACTATCTACATGATGAATACTTCCTTCAGACATCTTCTGGCTCAGATTAACTTGACCAAAGATTTAATCTGATACTTTCCTAGTAGACATTTTCTGGCTCAGATTAAATCGACCAAAGATTTATTCTGATACTTCTTCCGGTTAAAGACGGACGCAGACATCTTCTAGCTCAGATTAAATCGACCAAAGATTTAATCTGATACTTTTCCTAGTAGACATTTTCGGGCTCAAATTAAATCGACCAAAGATTTATTCTAATACTTCTTCCAATTAAAGATGGACGCATACATCTTCTGACTCAGATTAAATCGACCAAATATTTAATCTGATACTTCTCCCAATAGACATTTTTTGGCTCAGATTAAATTGACTAAAGATTTATTCTAATACTTCTTCCAATTAAAGACGGACGTAGACATCTTCAAGCTCAGATTAAATTGACCAAAGATTTAATTTGATACTTCTCCCATTAGACATTTTCTGGCTCAGATTAAATCGACCAAAGATTTATTCTGATACTTCTTCCAGTTAAATATGGACGCAAACATCTTCTGGCTCAGATTAAATTGACCAAAGATTTATTCTAATACTTCTCCCAGTAGACCTTTTCTAGCTCAAATTAAATCGACGAATGGTTTACTCTGATACTTCTCCAAGTTAAAGTCTAGCATAGACTTAGTCTAATTTCTCTATCAACAGTTACTTTGGATGGCATTTATAAACCCATCTCCGAAAACTCTTCATTACCTCTCCAAATGGCATCTTTAAGCCCATTCCCGACATAGTCAACAAACAACATTATTTCATGCACAAGCGAGTGCAAATTTCTGGGCACTTAAGTGTTCAATCATCTTCCACCTTCAAGTCACGGATGGCAGACATGCCAATCTAACTCTTCAGGTTTAAGAAGATTGAACAGGGGCAAATTTTGTACCCCAAAATTTTCCCTCCCTTTTTCTCAAGACATTTCTTACAAAAAATTCTCAAATGCTCAAGGATTCTCAAGAGTTGATCAAACAAGCTCACCTCCTGAGCATTGGGCCCCCAATTAGGATTTTGGTTTTCTCAAGGAAAATTGGACTTCTAATGTCTCAAGTGACTTTCATGGTTCATCATAAATCTCCAAGAATACTCATACCAAGTTTCAATTCTTTCATCTCAAATTTGCTCAGTCAATTGCTCAAATGACTGAAAATTAGTTGTATTGGGTAAAAAGTCAATTATGGTCAACATACAGTCAAACTTCAAGATTTTTTGCGAACATCAACATTTTTATGTTACATTCATCATTTGATAAAGTTTTGATCATAATTCCTCAAGGAAAGCACTCAAATCATCAAAGGGGGAAAATTGTCAAAATTAGGGTTTTGATTGAGAATGACTGATCATTGACTTTTGACCTAGTACATGACCTAATGACTTGAAGCATAATCTTAAAGACTACAAAACAACATCTTGACCTAATTAAATGGTTCAAGACATTTATAAAGGTGCAAGAGATTGATAGTTGAAGAATTGAGATCAATTGATGAAAAGTCAACTATCACACAAAAGTCAAACTTTTACTTTTTGGTCAACTTTGAACTTCAAAGGTCAAGAATCATCAAACCATTCAAAATTATCAAACTTGATCACAAAGAACCAAAAAAGTCAACAAAAGTCAAAGATAGAAAATTTTCTAACACTCGGAAAATTTTCTAGGTGTTAACGCTTTATTCTTAACAAATTCACTACTTCGTGACCAATTTTCACCAAGATGTAAGATGATTCAAGGAAAACTTTCAACATGAAAGTTGTAGAGCATGATGAATTCTAAAACTTTATCCTTTAGGAATGATGTCCAAAAAATACTTGGATTAGGAGATATAGGCCCATTAAGTCATGACATTTTTATCTAACACATAAATTTTTAACAAGTTTGGTCAGATTTTTATCCCAATTTCTTGGCAATTTTTCACCAAGTTCCAAGTTGATTTAGCCAAAATGGTCAACAAGAAAGTTGTAGAAAATGTTTCAATCTTCCTAAAATGTCTAAGAACACATTTTTATCATGCTTGAGCTAAGAGATTCGAAGAGATGAAGTTGGGCATCCATTCTTGAATTATAGGTCATTTTGTGATGAACATGAGACCAACTCTCCAAGTCATGCTGCATAAATCTTGTTTTGCAGGCTTCTAACTCGAAAATCACTCTATAATTAAATGTTTACATAAGTTATTGAACCAATATCTAACTATTTGAGCCATTATCCAAATCATTTTCCATTTTGGGAAGAAAGGCACCATATTCATTCTTGTAAAGCAAGCTTTTTGCAAAGTTAACTCTCCTTGAGCCTCTAACTTGCTCTCTCTGCACACACTGGACACAAAATCCAGAAGAAACATGTTTAAAGTGCATAACCACTTTAGATTTACCTTTACTTCACCTTGAAACCATGTATTTCAAAGATTGCTTCATTTACAATCCAACAAAACCACAACATGTGATCTTGCAAATCTGATCAGCTCCTTCCCTCCAACCTTTCTCTATAAATAGAGAGGTCCATTTTCAAGCTAGACACGAGTTCACAAGCCCTTAAACCTCCTCAAACACTACCAAAGTCATAATTGCTCTCAAACTCCATTTTGTTGCAAATTTTGACCATAAACATCAAACACTCAATTCACTTGTGTGTTTTCATTCTAAATCATTGACAAAGTTTCTATAAGCCATATAGAACCTATCCAAAGCCCTGTTTCACCACTGTAACATCATCTTCATCATCTTCCATTTCCAAAAACAGAGCTCTGCAACTTGACTTATCCAGAAGAATCCAGCCACTCTCAATCCAAAGTAAGCATTGCAATAGCTTTCTGGAAGTTCAGTGAAGTTATCCAGATAATCACAATACCTTCAGGAGTGCTCTAACTTAAAACTCGATTCTCACTTCAAAGGTAAGTTTTTCTGAACTTTGAAATCCTTATTCAAGCATCATTTGCCTTCGATTTCAAAAGATAAAATATAGATATCATTGCCTTGAAGCTAACCATGTCCTTAGTTTTCATTTATATTGCCTATATGATGAGAATTTTGAAAATGAAATTTATTTGATTTTAGGGTTCAGTTTGGTACCAAGTAAAATTCTCACTCATCTTTTATTTATAGCTCTTGAAATTTATATGGTTAGATTCGTGGTTAAATTTCCAGCAATTTTCATGTTTACACTTTTCAATTTGGTTAAGAAATGAGCATTTTCAGAAATTCAATAATGTTGTTGTTATTACTGGCGTGAGGAAGACGATGAAGGTACATTCAGGAAGGAGTTTTTAATATATTTAATATTTGTTGCTTTAAATACTGGATGTATCACCACCCCAGTGGTTAAAGCGCGCGCCTGTGACTATAGGGACCTGGGTTCGAGCCCCAGTGGTACCCTTTTATTTGTTTCACATTTGTTTCTTACAGATTCAATACAATCAAGCCCAGTGCGCATGCTATACACCTGCATTCCCTCACCATATGATCATCACAAAGTCAAATCCAATACTTCAAGTGCGCATGTCCACCATAAGCCATCAAAAGCTAGCTACATTGGATCAGGCAGCGCCTGAACATTGTAATTCTAGGCCTTTTGATTTTTACTACTCTTCACCCCCTTTTTACTAACTTGCAGGCCCATTTTTATTTTTATTTTTATTTTTCTGATTCAAACAAAAAAATATGTTTTGGGCCTAGTATTGTTTTTCACACCCACTAAATTTCTTTCACAACACCACAAGCCCAATCATTTTATTTCTTCATATTTTCTTCACTTTTATTTATTTATCTCATTTAATTAAAATACCAAAAAATAATTTTTATTTATAAAATTTAGATTTAGGTTTTTTAATTAATTAGTTAATTTAATTTTTAACAAAATTGATTTAATTTAATCATCTTGATTTCATTTTAGAAAAATTAGGTTATACTTCAAATATCTCTTCTAAATAAAACTCCAAAATTATTTTCTAAATATTTAGAATTTTTTGGACTTTAATTTAACTTTGAAAATAAAAGACTGTTTTAATTTTCTATAGAATTAGGTCTAATTTTTACCTCACATTACAAATATTCTCTAAACACAAAAAACAATAAATTATTTTCTCAAATACTTAGAATTTTTAGGGTTTCTTAAAACATCTTTTCTATCTTCGCGCGATTGTTTATTTTTCGCATCATTATTTTCATAGTCATGTAATTGCTCAAGCACTTGTAATATACAAATTAGGGTTTATTGCTTTCCTCCTCATTCATAATTTGTACCCCATTCCCAAAGTGTTGTAATAACGTAGGACATTTAAATTCCGCAATTTATCGCTTTCCTTATTATTGTTAGTTTAATAGAGTTGTATGGAAAGATTAAAATCAATCATGGCAAAACCCTAATCCAAGATAAATAATTGAATCAAGCACACTTTACACACATGCACCTCTAGGGTTAACTTCACTTGTCGCCTCAGATAAAAACAGTCATGTCCCTCAAACGTGGGATACTTTAGTAAAAACCCTCGGTTAAAAGATCGTAGTCCCTCGATGACCCTTCGATGTTGCCTTTGGTAAACTACCTTAGTCCCTTACGACAATTGATAAAGCATCTTACAAGTTAATTTTATGACTTTACGATGACCCACGCATGTCCCTCACATCCAATGATAGAACTCCTTACTAACTAATGGTAGGATAGCACTATCTAAAGGAGGAGGAAAAGAACAAAGACTTTTTGAGTAGGTAGATTGCTCGTAATCGCTTGCTCACAAACTAAAAACAATTTCAACACCACACTTTCAAAAACAACTATTTTCAAAACACTTTTCAAAACAAACATTTTTGTATACATTCTCAACGATACGAGAATCATTAGAAAATTGCCTTACATTGACATTTTCAAAACATCTTTCCAAAACAACACTTCCTTTCACAAGTATTTTCAAAACAAACATTTTGTTTACATTCTCAAACATACGAGAATCATTGCAAAATTTCCATACTTAGGCGTTTTCAAAATATTTTCAAACATACACAAACACAAAGCATTTCAAAAAGTGATCAAGCGATTAAGATCCCGTAGATAAACTACAGATGAAAAGAGTGCTAACACATTCCCTTTTCATAACCTACCCCCCGAACTCAAGAAAATTCTCAAAGGGCTTTCCTGTTCTTTTCACCCTTTCCTTTATTGGATAAAAGAACAGTCGGTGGCGACTCTTGTTATCTGCAACATTTGCGACAAAACACAAAATCTCAAGTCAATTCTCCCATGTATTACACTAGGGTTTCAAATATCGTCAATATCATTCATCTAATTTGATGGATTTGGTTTCTCAACCTATCAACACCCAAGATCTAATGAGATTGAGGAACTTGTCCAAAAAAAAACACTCAAGTGCCTCCAAATCAGGACCAATCAAAAAATAAGAAAATATATTTAATATAAAACAAATTTTAAATGATTTAAAAAGGAAATCATATATAAAATACACAACATGTATTAAAACACCAAATAAAAATCCTTAAAAAAATATCAGAGGTCAAACATGAGTCAATAAGTGTTGACAAAAATTTTTAGAATTTTTTTTAAGACATAAATTATTTTTAAAATATAAAGAAATAAAAAAATAAACCAAAATTTGTGAAAAATAGTAAAATATAAAATAAAAATAAAATGAGGTTTCAAATATTTGTCAACAGATCATTGGATCCCTCTATAATTTTTTCAGAATTTAAAAATCAAGAAAAGTATTTTTAAACAATTAAAACAAGTCCAATAAAGTGAAAAATCATTAAAAAAATACCAAGTCACAAAAACATAATTGTGAAAAGGGATTTGAAAATTCATAGTAACCACAACTTAGTCGGTTTGGAAAAAAACAGAAGGAAAAATTGAAAAGGGATTTGAAAATTCATGAGCAAAACTCAATTCCAGTTAAAAACTAACGATGTTATGAGTATCAGAGTGATGAGAGCTACATTATGGTAACAAGTTTGAAGAGAATTGATGGTGGAATCTACATGTTAAACTTCATCTTCCGAGCTCTGAAACTTTACTTGACTAGCACGATTTAGAGCACTTCAAGGCTTGGTTCTTCTTCTGTTAGCTTCAGTGAAGTCTAAGGATGAAGAATGAACAAAGAAATTGGATTAAAAAATGCTTTAAAACCAAATTCAAAGTTGCAAAATTGAGAGGTATGAAGGAAGTTTGACAAGGTTTTCTAGCTCTCTAAAGATTTTTCTAATGAATGAAATATCATCCTCTATTTATAGGAAAGTGAATGATAATGAGAAATGAGAGGATTGTGAGCAAATCGTGCAAACCAAGTCAGCTGTGATCATGCCAAACGCATGACTTGAAATGCATCAAAACGACCTCAAACCAAGTCCAATTATTATCAAAATACATATGAACAATTAGTTAAACATGTTTAGCAACTAAACTTTGAGTAATTCGACCTGTAATTTGAGTGTACTCATGGTAAAAACTGACCTGAGGCAAAAACATATTCCATGGAGCCAACTTCAATAATGCATAGCTCACTACTCAGGGACCTTTATGGGATGATTATTTAAGCATTTGAAAGTTCTCACAACAAACTTCACAATGTGCCAAGAAAGGTAGCATTTGGATACTTGAGTTGAGAGTTATGTCCATTTGAATTTGTGAAAAACACATGGATTTTTATACTTAGAAAAATTTCTAGGTATAGAACTCCAAAGTGACCTATAATGTCCTTCAAACTTACATGGCCTTCCAATCAAAATTAGCTCTTGATCCTTGAATCTGAAGTGAAGTAGACCTATTGAATTGAATTATGGAATTGAGATCACTCAAAAATCATAAAAATTGAAAGAGTTATTGTCTTTGGAAGAGGATGAACATATTTGGGGAAATTCATAAAAGACCTATAATCATTTCAATTCTTAAAAAAATTCCAAGCATTTTAAAGTCTAGCATATTGAAACAAACTTGTAGTAGACATCTCAAAGATTATTATTTAAAAAGAACGAGTTAAAGGAGATAAAAATTGACCAAGTTATGATCCTTTAAAGTCACACAAGAGAATTTGATAGCTTTCCCAAAGGACTTGTAATCTTTCCCAATCGTTAGTGATCTTCCATTCCAAATTAGCCTTAGATATTTAAAGAGAAGTTGTTAAGGACTCTTTAAAGAGAGTCATGGCTTTGGAATCAATCAAAAATCTCAAAAAATGAGCAAGATATGGTCCTTGGAAGTCAGCAAACCCTAGCCCAGAGAGTGTCAAAATGACTTGAAACCCCCTTTCAACTTTTGATGCTTTTTCTTGCACAATTGGATCTTGTCATGTGAAGAGAAGTTGTTGTAGATGATGATAATAACCAATAGAAAAAAATAATGAACTCAAAATATTGAAAATTGAGAGAGTTATGCACTTGTGATCACTGAATCGGGCAATTTCTCAATTAGGTCAAACTTGTTGAATCAATCTTGAATCTTTTTGAACTTTCTTGGTAAAATAAAGCATGATGAATCATATTAGCCCTTAAAATGACGTTGGCTTAAATCACACTCAAAGATGGATCTTGAGTCTCAATTAAACTTATTAAAGAAGGCATGGAAATAAACACATGAATCTATGAATCTTCTTGATGAATACCACCACCAATCTTGAGGAAAACTTGACCTATAAAGTGAGAGAGATCTTTGAACCAAAAACTTTGATATAATAGACATAGACTTGAAGTTTGAGATCTTTCCATCCATTTAAGAACCATTTGACTAAGGACCAATGATCGGAAAAATAGCAAGTGTACTAGTTTCATCGATGTAGTAATAATGGGATTTTTCCAAAGTATCGATCTCGAGGACTACGTAGGAAATACTGAATTTTATTATTAATTAAATCAAACAAAAACAATAGTTTTGGGTTTGATTGGAATAAATCCTTGCAAAATATTAAATGAATGAATGTAAAATATGACTTTTCTGTTTGATTAAAAGATGTTAGGGATGAGTGTATGATTTTCCATGAAATAACCTTCACTCTTTGATCTTTCCAATAAGTTCATCAACCTCAATTACCGATTCTTAAGATTATCTTTCCCTAATTCCTTAGTGAAAAACCTTTAACCTTCTACCCTAATTTCAATGTCCATTCAAATTAGTTTTGAGGTTAAGCATTCAATTATCAAGAATTATTATGGTTATTATAGGATTTACCTAGTCCTAGGTGAAATCATCTATAATATCATTATTTAGAAAACCTTAACATGATCGTCCGGTTCTAATGTGTTAATAACAGTAAAACCCTATGGTCCCATAGGGTAAAACTATAAATTCTTCTAAACAATCAAATTGATGCATAAAAACTATTATGTTGAATGAAACAAAGAGATCAGTATTCTTAACATTACAAATCAGGGACACCCCCATAGAATTGAGGGGTTTAGCTTCTCATAGAATTAAAAAGTAAAATAACAATGATATTAGATGTAGACATTACAATAGGTTTTGAATCTCCGACCTTCAATTGCTATCGCGCATGAAGAGTTCACCGTTCCCAAAGCTCCTCTGGATCTCCAGTCTTCTATCGTGAAATTATTCAATCATTCCAAATAGTCCTTTTTCCTTCTTCAAATTAGGTTTAAGTAGTATGGTCCTTCCTAGGTGATGCAAAAAGTCCAAAGTAGCCTCCAGGGGTTCAAAAAACACTAAAAATTCCCAAAGTTAAGAATTATCAGCGCCTGAGCTGACACGAGCCGTGTCAGTGGACACGGGCACTCGCGTCAGCGTCTGTGATCCTTCCTCCAAAAGTTTATGCTTCAGCTGAATAGAGACGGGCCGTGTCATGTGACACGGGCACCCATGTAATCTTCTGTCTTCAATTTCTTTTCCTTCTTCTCCTAACACGGCCCGTGTCAGGTGACACAGGTGACTGTGTCAAGTGACACAGGTGACCGTGTCAGGGGCCTTGCAACTTCATGTTTTTCTTCGCGTTTGCACAAATCCTCTAGATATTTTTACCTGCACCTGAGATTACCAACACCTACCAAACCATCAAAAGCATCTAAAAGACATGAAATTCAAATAAAAGCAACACAAAGATACATTTGCGAAAAGTAACATAACTTAAACAAAACAATTAAAAGACAAACCAAAGTGTTACATATTTGATGAAATTATACTGAATAAGTGACAGAAATAAAGTAGAAATGGTGATCGATCAACCAACACTCAAACCATGGGTTAGATGGTGAGATGGATGTAATTGTGTCACCACCTACAATATGAACATTCAATGAAACACACACACACACACACACACACACACACACAAACACACACACACACACACACATGGTGTGTGTGTGTGTGTGTGTGTGTGTGTGTGTGTGTGTGTGTGTGTGTGTGTGTGTATGTGTGTGTGTGTGTTAAAAGAACACATGTGCAAGATACACATTTTAAGGTGCTTGGTGATCCTTCAAGATAAAACTTAAATATTGGATGAAGGAAAAGGGAGAACCAACCCTAATGTGTTATCTTGGTGCATTGTGATGGTATGAGATTATATAAGTATCTTAGGGGAAATAATTGGGGTATAACAGTGGTGAAAGGTTTCTTTCCCTCTGGACATTCAACTACACGAGGGTCGACATATTTCTTTGGGCAAGCTTTTGCTGGCATATCTTTATCATACTCTTGGTGTTGCTTCATCTAGTCTCAAAAGTATTTCTAGAATCCTAAGGGACCAGCTCTTTCGGGGCCATTTTGGCTTTTGCAATATTGGTTGAATGCTACCTTTGAGAATCGATTGACTTCTCCGTTATCAGAAGCTGCTAAATGCTCTTTGGCGACCAGATTTATTGAGGGACTAAAGTTGTCGCTGCTCATTCCTCAAGAGGCTTCGACTAGGTATGTCTTTATAAAGTATATTAATTTATTTATAGAGGCTTCTTATTTTGTCGAGGCTATAGCCCCATTCGGGAGAAGAACCCTACATGGTTTCGGGATACCTTTCCTAGAGTTAGCCCTAAAGCGGCTGCTAAGTCAAACATTGTGTGGAGTATGTTTTTGACTCCTACATTTTTGTCCTCTCTAATTAACACTGGATTAAAAGGATATGGCTTTAAGAGCCTAACCTAGTTGCTCGTTAATTTGACCTTAGCCAAATGATGTCGAAATCTCTGATCTCCCATTAACTCGATAACCTTAGGTTTGGATGACAATTGCATGACAAAGAATACATGAAATGTCTCCATTATGTTAGAAACTCTCTGCACCTTGAACTGCTTGTGTTCAATTTTAAATCTTCCTTTTTCCATACCAAAGAGTTCGACTATTAGTGGTCTCAATACCAGAAGCAATATTTTTCTGCTACTGCCTTCTTGCAGCAATTAATGGATGCTTTTGAGGCTTGGGAAGCCAGTCAACCTCATTTCAGAGGTTCCACCTGTTGAGCAGCAGCAAAATCGTGATGTTGAAGCTCAAACTACTAAAGTACCTTCGTTTTCTTCCAATTTATTTTTTTGAATTTTTTTACCATCTCAATAAGTTCTTTGTGATTTCATTCTATTGTTTTTAGGGGCGAAAACGGCCTTCGTCCGCCAAATTTTTTGCCGATGCACCCTTAAAAAAAGCTAAAGTTTCGACTACCCATGTACATATATGCACCCTTCTCCCACATGTTCTTTCTTACAATTGTAGATTAGCACTTGAAACCTTTAATACTCCACTAGTTTTCTGAAAAGAAGCCTTGACCTTCTATTGGTCCAGACAGTTCCAACCATAATGACAGTTCCCACATTTTTTGTTCATTCAAAGCTTCGACTCCCACCAAGCCAAAGGGCCCAAGAAACTCAAGATAATTTTCCTAAAAGCCAACACCTCAAAAACTAAAATTGATGGTGTTGATGCTTCGCCTTCTCCTACTCATGATCAAGAGGAAACTTCACCTCATAGACAACTAACTCTAACAATTCCAATTTAGGAAGAACAAAACGTCCAATCCATTGAAGAGGTATTTATTTCTTACACCACTTCTTTTTATGAAAATAAAATCTTCTTTTAACTCTTGTACTGTTTTCAGGAACAAGTTCATGAGGAAGTGGTTTGAACTAATCCATCCATTAACACAACTTTAGCTAGAGATGCTGACGCCTTGGAAACTGGGAATGATCCCCTGATCGACATCACCTCCCACTCAAATCCACCTGATGGTCTTACTCATTGTTCGACTTCACACACCAGTGAAGAAAACACTGAAGCCAATCGAGAGCCTGCTACTGATAATTCTCCTCCTCATGAAAACCCTAACCAATAAGCTCTTATTGGGGATAATTTGGTACACTCCACTATTGTCAATCCCCAGTTTCACAATAGACTGCAAGACACTAACTCCAACAATTCTTTAAGCCAAGAAGAAATTATGGAAATGAAACAAAAGCATCTGGTTGAGACTCTATGGAGACTTCAAAAGCTCTGACAAGAACATGTCGTCCCTGTTTCTACAACTTCCTCTATTGATGGTGTTGAATTTGATGTGACTCTTAAATTGCACAGTTAAAAGCATACCTACTCAATGGTGATTTCCTCTCTGTCGCTGTCGACGAGAGTGATTTGGTGGCTTATGTTTTCAAATTATTCGACGAGATCTCTCAGCATACCATCCTTGGGGCTTGGGTTTAATACTTTATCGACCTCGAGACAATCTTCCACCAAGCTATCAATGATCTCTCTTTGAGCAAACAAATCATCAACCAACTCCAAGCTAGCAATGTCAATATGGAAGCAGAGTGGAATCTCAGTAAAGCTTGTGAAGAGAAATTGACTACCTTTGAGTCTGAAAACCAAGCGTGTGTCAACAAATTCTTCACCTTTGATAAACAAATTTCTTCCTACAAAACCCAAATATATGATCTCCAGAAGAAAATAATTGACGTCAAAAGCAAGAAGGCCATGTTGGATTCAGATGAAGCGCTCCCAAGTCGAAGGGAAATTGATGAAGAAATTCAGAAAGGCATTGTGCATGGTGAAAAGGCTTTAAAGATTAAAGGCAGGATTAGCAAGTTGATGATAAAGAAAACACGCCTCGACAATAAGATTGTTTTTGAAAAGGCCCGCTTTGAAGACTTTAAGTCTCATTTTCCTGCTTAAAAATCTTTATGGTTGCACTTTATATTTTGTTGAGATTGACTCCCCTTCTTTTAGATTTGTAACCCCTTTGGGGAACTAATGGTTACCATTTTGGTGTTTCCTTCCATTTTGGCTACCACTAATTCAGCATTACACTTATTATTATTCCCTGTCAATATGATCGACTAGATTTTTTACGGTTAACTTTCGCTAATCCACACCTGAAAAAATAGGCAATGGCAAAAACATTTCAAGAGTTTTCAGAAAATTTGAATTAATTCAAATTTTTTCCATGTTATTAGAAAACTTCAAAATTTTCAAACTTCAAAATTCTCAAATCTGAACTTTATGAATTTTAAGCCCCAAAGGCTTGTATCTTGCCTTCGGCTTTCTAAAATTGTTGTTTAGGCTCTATTGGCCTCTTTATCAATATGGCTTCGGCTGCCTATCTTTAAGCTCCCAAAACTGAATATTTATAATATGTTCAACCATAAGCCGCATTTCGAGTTAAACTTATCATTCACTTGTCATCATTGTCGACCAAAGGCCACCCCATAGGTGGAATTGACTCCCTAGGCTCTACTACCTCTTCAGAATCCCACATAAAACCAAGATCAGGATCCAAGCTCAGAAAAAAATTTGAGTTTTCCTTAGGAGTGTAACTTTCATCAACACAAGGCGCCATATTCGCCAAATGTTGGTCGAAAGACTTCTTTCCACCTTTAAGCTCGTCGACTTTATAATAGCTCTGATCAACTTCTATATTTTCCACTATGCCATCTTTATTCCAAATGGAAATCCTCTGATGTAAAGTCGGCGGGACTGTGCCTATTCCATGGATCCATTCACTTCCAAGTAATAAATTGAAGTTGGCTTTGGAATTTATGACCATAAACAAAGACGACCTGGTTATTATTCCGACAGCCAATTCGGCCTGAATGACCCCCAGTATACTACTGCTTTTTCCTTTATAGGTTGATAAAAAAATGTTATGAGGTCGAAGCTCTGACCCACACTTCCCCATTTTCTTAAACAGAGCATGTGGCATTAAGTATACAGCTACCCCACCATCAACAAACACCTTGTTTACCGGAATGCCATCTACCTTTTCCCTTAGGAATAAAGGCATAAGTTGATATATCATCCATGGGCTTGGTTTCTCAAACACAACCTTCTGTTCTTCGACATACCACTATTCATCACGTAGTAGCATAGAGGCTTTTCATCAGCCACTTTGTTAGAGGTAAAATCTTCTTCATTTCTTGATACCTCTGACACCCTGTCATATTCTACAGGCAGAATTGACACAATTCCACGATTAATGATGAAATATTCACTATAATTGTCATCCACCATATCATCTTCTAGAGAAGGTTCATAATCAGGTTCTTTCTCTTCTTCACCTTCAGACATAGGAGTAACTCAAGTGTAGGAGTATATCCAACACTTTGTGTTGCTACTAGCTATTTGTCACATAAAGGAGCTATTCTTATATCCAACCTTTGGTTAGCAATAATCTTTTCTTTTTCAGTTAATCTTGACCTTGGATAGGATCCTTTCTGAACTAGCACTTCGCCACGCTTTGCAACCTATACTGGTTGTGTGCTTTCGACATACCTAGTATTCTCGACAGGTTTCGACTGGGAAGTAGAAGCCTCTTTTGCAGCATTTTTGTTCCTCTAATAACGCCTCCATTGCATCCTTGTCATTGGATTTTTCCCCTTATAATTTGGAGAAAATTGATAACCCTTCGACTCGGACTTATTTTCTCGGGCCTCAACTTCATGCCAAATTACCTTTCACTTTGGCCTTTTCCCCCCTTTTGGCTCACTGGTTCCATCCATTTTTCTTGTGGGGTGTCTAACAGAGGGCGAAAGGTTTTAGGACGAGGTTGTTGGAATAATCGTGTGTACTCCTCGTTGCATCAAGGGATTCCTTCCTTGTCGAAAATAAACCTTGAGACTGAAGGCTTCTCTTGCTTAAGAGCCTCTTTCTTGACAGCTTCATACTTCTCAATTGCTTCTTCATCATACACAGAGTTTCATCTTGGGCATAACTTAGTGTGATATGGTGGAAGAACCGACTATTTTTACTGGTTTGTGTTTTACGTTTTTTGTTCGCAAAATGTCGCGGTAAGCAAGAGTCGCCATCGACTTTTATTTCATCCAACTAAGGGAAAGGAAAAAGAACAGAAAAAATCTTTTTTCGAGAATATTTCTGAGTACGGGGGGTAGATTATAAAAAGGGAAGGTGTTAGCACCCTTTCTATCCATGGTTTTCCATGGGCTCTTAGGTACTAGCTCATTTTTGAAAATTGCTTGTGTGTGCTTGTTGTTGAAAGAAAAATTGCTTCGTGATAACCCTTGTATCAGTCCTCAAGGATGTGACGAATTTGTTTTAAAAATTGTTTTGAAAGGTGTTTGTGTGAAATGTTTTGTTTGTTTGAGCAAGTACTTAAAAGTTAATCTACCTACTCGAAAAAGACTGTTCATTTTCCTTTAGACAGCGATATTCCATTATTAAGGAATAGGTAGCACCGTCGTTGGAGTTTTAAGAGATGTTCGAAGGGACAGATACAGTCACAAAAGCAATGTTAGGAGGTGTTAGTAATCATCCTAAAGCCTTAAAGATCTTTTTCCGAGGCAACATCTGAATGGGTCATTTGAGATCTTTCGGGGCTAGAGGACGACCACTAACAAACCCTATACTTCATGACCGCTTAACCGAAGGCAACCGAAGTGGAGTAAACCATAGGAGTGAGCATGTGCGAGTGAGCTTTTTACAATTAATTTGTCTTTGCATGTTTAGGTTATCTACCGTTTTAATTTGCAAGCATTCTTCCCATACAATCCTATTAGCATATATCTAACAATTAATAATTGTGGAAATTTAAAGTGCGGAAATAGAAATCCTAACTAATGGCTTTCGCAGATACATAATTATTTAACTGAAAATAAAATGCGGCAATTAAACCCTAATTAGAGTCTATTACAACCTCGAAGCACTTACAATAAATAATAATTAAAAAGGTAATTAAAAATGTGTGTGACGAATTTAATGCGGAGAATTAATTAAGAGACCTAAAATCTAATTAAAATTTTTTTTGGTTATTTTTGGAGAAAAATTAATTATTTACAACCCTAATTTCTAATTAGTTTTAATTATGAAAAGGAATTAAATTAACCTTATTTAAACTAAATTAATCAATTAAATAAAAAAAATTATGAAAAATATGATTTTCAATGTTTTTGTGATTTGTTGATTTTTTGTAGTTAACAAAAAAAGAATTAATTTGTGATAACAAATAATTAAACAAAAAAAAATAAGTAAGAGAAATAAAAAAGAAAATCAAATTGGGCCTATTTGCTGAAGAAATCAGGGGGGTATGTTGCTGAATTGTTAGGCCCAGCAAGCTGAAGCCCAGTCTCACGTTTGAGATTCGGTATTGCTCATTGCTATTGATGCACCATGGTCTTTCATTGATAGGCTTTGGATCTGGGCATGAGACGCATCCTTTGGTTGGATGGTGATGGCATATGGTGGGCGCTTGGATGAGAGCAGCACCAGATCTGTAAAGGAAAATTAAAACAAAGAAAGCGCTGGGACCTGGGATCGAACCCAGGTCCTCACACTTACCACTAACGCACTTTGCTATCTGGGTTGTTGTTCCTATTCGTTAGTGTGATACAATGGCAGAACCGACTGTTATACTGGTTTGCGTTTTGCGTTTTTTGTTTGCAAAATGTTGCGGTAAGCAATTGTCTCCACCAACTTTTCTTTTATCCAATCATGGAAAAGGAAAAATAACATAAAAAACCTTTTTTCGAGATATTTCTGAGTACGGGGGGTAGATTAAAGAAAGGGAAGGTGTTAGCACCCCTTCTATTTGTAGTTATCTACGGGCTCTTAGGTACTTGCTCATTTTCAAATTGCTTGTGTGTTTTTATCTTGAAAATGTTTTACTTCGTGATAACCCTTGTATCGGTCCTCAAGGATGTGACGAAGTTTGTTTTGAAAATTGTTTTGAAAGGTGTTTGTGATACGGTGGGAGAACCAACTTGAGGTTTTGCGTTTGTGTTTGCATTTTTTCGGTTTAGAAAGAGTCGCCGCCGACTTTTTATTTTATCCTAAGGAAAGGTTAAAAAGCACAGGAAAGACCTTTGAGATGTTTTCGTGGGTTCGGGGGGTAGATTATGAAAAGGGAAGGTGATAGCACCCTTTTTATCCATGGTTATCCATGGGCTCTTAGTTACTTGTTTTAGATCACTTGCCTTTTCTTTTCAATTGTTTGAAATGGTGCTTTGTGTGTGTGGTTTTTGAAAATGTTTTGAAAAAGATGCCTTGTCTAGGCAACCTTTGTAATGACTCTTGTTTGAGTATATACAAAGGTGTATGTCTTTTTGAAAAGATGTTTCAATGTTTTTGAAAGTTGTTTTAAAGTTGTGTTGTGATGTGTGTTTTTTGAAAAGTGGCAAGGATGTTTTGCAAGATTTTTGATCAAGTAACTAAGAGTTGTCTACCCTAATTTTACTCAAAGATCTTTCTCATGTTTTAACCCTTTTAACAGTGTTGTTTCACCATTGTATTTGGTGAACAACCTTGCGTTAGGATGTTTAACGGGACAGGCGCGGGTCATCGTATACAATCATTGAAGGCAACTTGTGAGACGCTCTAGCAATTTTGTAAGGGACGAGATCGTTTTATCGAAGGCAACGTCGAGGGTCATCGAGGGACTACGATCTTTGTTTATCGAAGGGACATTTGCTAGAGTGTCTCATACTCGAGGGACATGATTGCATTTTCCGAGGCAACAAGCGAGGTTACCCTAGAGGTGAAAGTGTGAATTGTGTATTGATTTTCATGCATTTGTCTTGTATTAGGTTATCTAGCGGTTGATTTTGAATCTTCGCATGCAAACCCTAATTACTATACAGTATATGGAAAGCGATAAATGGCGGGAATTTAAAGTCTAAGCTATTACAAATAAGTATCCGGGGATGGGGTTACAAATGTTTACAAATGGGGATGAGTCTTATAGTAATGTCCAAATATTATATTTACAACCAAATCGAATCGTCGCATTCTCAATGTAAAAATATAGCAAGGTGTAAGAATCAAAGAGAATCAAAAGTATTGTGATGCATATGGTTATTTACAAATGATCAAAATGTTAACCTAATGCAAAATAAGTATTTTTATTATTTTTTGTATTTTTGTTAGTGTTATATAAACAAAAAGGGTTTTAAAGAGAAAATCAATTAACTTAATAAATCTAATATTTATATATTTTTGGTTTTTTAAGGTAATGAAAAACATTAATAATTTTTATACAAAAATTAGTACATCATTTTTACTTAAAAAAAATAGGTTAAGAAAATATGGTTATATATATAAAAAAATGTTTTCAAAACAAAAAAAAAGTAAGTGGGCCTTAAAGGATGTTCTTGGCCCAAAAAAGAATAAAGATAAGGTAAGGAAAAGGGGGGTGTAGGCGCCAGTTTATTGGGCTTAAGGGTTTATTGGGGGCGTCCAGGCCCAAATGGTTTGACAAAGTTTTTAGGGTTTGTTTGTGTTTTGTTCAGACTTAGGTTTCACAGTTTGACGAACGGCGCCGCTCCCTTCTTGTCTTCTTCACCTTTCTCAAACAGAGCCTCTGACTAAACCCTCTCCTTTCCTCAGGCTACCAGGGCGATGCCTCTGCTCTCCTCTCTCCTCGGTTGTACCAGGCGGTGATAAAAAAGGGTAACGATTTTCCTTCTAACGTTTTTAGGGTTTTCAGATTCTTATCTTGCATGTTTTAGCTTTTTACATATTTTGATCTTTGATTATTTGTATTTGTGATATGAGACGTAGGAAAAGGAAATTGATACCTTGATGACTTTTTTTGGAGAGAAGATTGAGAGTTGGACGGCGACGCTTCTCAGGTGGCCGGGCGAGGGAGCTTGTGATGTTGCTTGCTGGCTTTCTGGTACTTCGTATCTTTTTCTTTAAAGCGTTTTATGATGACTCTGCTCTGAAAACCCTAGGATTATTTGTTTTTGAATCTTCCCTTCTTATCTGAATGCTTGCTTTTGATGAAGATGCTATGATTCTGAGGCGCTTGTTATTATTGTTCTGATATTTGGATGTTGATGAACTTTGAAGTTGTTTGCTGCTAGCTTTCACAATCTTCCTCTCTCTTTTTGGTCAATGATGATACCTTTCTGAGATGTTTGTTAATTGACTTTTCCTCTTTTTGGATTGACTTCTGATGTTGATGATTTTGCCTATGATGAACTTGGTTCTGAGGCATTTGTTTATATGATATTTGTGGATTTGGGTTGTTGGAGTTTTAGTTTTGACAGGCTTGTTGGGCTTTGGCTTGAATGCTTTGTTTTTCTTTTATGACAAGTTTGCTTGAAGCTTGGTACAGGCAGGCTTGTTGGTATTTGCAGTTTGACAAGTTTTTAGGCTTGTTTGGGATACAGGCAGGCTGTTGTTATGCAGGTAGGCTTGAGGCATGCTTGAAGCAGGCTTGAGGTAGGCTTGTTATGCTTGCTCGTTTGGTTTGAGCTTGTTTATGCAGGCTCTGGTTTGAACAGGTTTTTAGCAGGTTTGTTGAAGGTTAAAGGTTATGCAGGTTAATATGGCTTTGAAGTTTATGCAGGAAAGCTTTGTTGGTTAGGCAGGCTTGGATACAGGCCTCAAGGCTTATGTTTGTGTTTGTAAGTTTTTGAGGGCTTTGATACAGGTTTGAATGTTTTATGCCGGTTGTGTTTGAAGGTTTGCTTCTGGTTTGGTAACTGGTACAGGCAGGCTGATGCAGTTTGTTTTGAGGCAGGCTTGCTTGTGTTTTACAAGCAGTTTGTAGGTTTTTTGCTCTTTGTGTTCTGCCCCCCTTGAACTGTTAGAATAATGTTATATTTATCTATCTTCTAAGCCTACCAAACTGCAAACCTTTCTTACTTTTCTTTCTCTCTCTCCATAAAAAAGCATATTTTATTGCTTAATATCTCTTTTTCTGAAAAGTTGTTGGCCTGGAAAATGATGAGAAATTGCTTGATTGCAACTTGGTTTTGCTCTGCATTTTGTACTTTCTTCCAGATTTTCTGCATTGCCTTTTTTGATAGCTTGTATGCAGCTTTGTTGACAGCTTCTTGATAGCTTCTTGACAGCCTCTTTGACAGCTTCTTTGACAGTTTTGTTGACAGCTTGGTTGATAGCTTCTTGTAACTTAGTTTGCTCAGTTTGACAATGCAATTTGTTTGTTCAGTTTGAACATTGCAATTTTTGCATTTTGTATGCAGCCTTGTGCCTTCTTTATGTTTAATTGTATGTTTTGCAAAGTATAATTTACTTTCCTCTTTGTGAACCAAGAAGAGAAATCTTCTTGTGATTTGCAAAGAGGACGAGTAAAACATGATGAAAACCAAAAAATCTGATTTCGGCCAACAATCTTTAATGATGAATTTTTAAATTGTCTGTCTGAGAATACTTTTCAATTTAACTGTATTAACTTCTTTTTTTCTTCTTTGCAGGTAAATACCAGTTGGGGATCAGAGAAGTATGAAGACTTCAAGAGGCTTAGAATGTAGATTTAATTTCTGTTCAATTATTTGTAATAAACATCATTGTAAATATTGTAAATAAATTTACAATATCCCAATAACATTTGTAACAATAATTAAAAATAAATAAAAATCTTTTGTCAAATATCTCTTTATTTCTTCTGCACAGTCGATTTAACTTATTTAAGTTTCTTGAATTAAAATAACTGGAAGTACACCCCAATAATTTTAACTCAGATAAAATAAATATCAACAAACTTTGCAGTCTTGCAACTTTGCATTAACCAACAATACGCCCGGCGTTCCAAATAACCAAATGCATTGCACAGTTAAACAAACAAATGTCCATACGCCTTTTACCTCACTGATCAAACTAAAACTTCAAACTTTCAATCAGAAGCCTCAACTTCTATCCCATAGGTTCAGGTTTTGAGAAACAAACAGAAACCTCGAACAAGCGTCAAAGCAGTGTGACAGTCAATTGAACTACTGTGGATTCAAATTCTTCTGAGAATGCGTGTGCAAACCCTAATTTTGGATTTACTGTCCAAGAAACGTCTGCTTGATCAAACCCTGAGCCAAACTGAAAAAACAGGGAAAACCTGAAGCTGTGATTTCTTGTGAAAAAGAGGAGGGAAAATTTGGGGGTACAACAGTGTTTGTGTGAAAAGTTTTCATTGAGCAAGTACTTAAGATTCTACCTACTCGAAAAAAGATTGTTCGTTCTATTTCCTTTAGACAGCGCTATCCTACTATTAAGGAGTAGGTAGCACCGTCGTTGGAGTTGTAAGGGACATTCGAAAAGGACAAGTATAATCACTAAAGCAATAGTTAGAAAACTTTAGTAGTAACCCTAGAGTCTTAAGATCTTTCCGAGGCAACATTTTGATCTTTTAGACTGGAGGGCAACCACTAAAATCTCCTATGCTTAATGACTGTTTACCGAAGGAAACCGGAGTGAGGCAAACCCTAGGAGTGAACATGTGCATGTGAACTTTTTCAGTTATTTAGTCTTTGCACATTAGGTGATCTACCATTTTAAATTTCAAGCACTCTTTTCATACAATCCTATTAGCCATGCATCTAGACAGTTAAAGATTGCGGAAATTAAAAGTGTGAGGAAGTAAAACCTAGCTATTACAAGGCTTCGGGGAGGGGGATTAATTACATAACCAAAAATAGGGGATTTAAACAGTAAATAAAAACCCTAATTTAAAGTTATTACATACCCTTAGCAGTTACAAAATAATGGCAAAAATAAATAACAAGCGCGCGGAAAATTAAATGCAAGGATGACTGAAATAATTTAAAACCCTAGTATGAGAGAAAAAGATTTTTTTTTTTTGGATTTCATCTGAGAAAATATTTAATTGCAAATTTATTAAGCCTAATTTCTAATTTTTTTTTTAATTATGAAAGAAATTAAATTAACCTAATTTTCTAATTAACCTAATTAATTAAAGGACTAAATATCTATGAGAAAAAATGATTTTTGATATATTCTTTAGAGAAAATCAATTAAATTATGTACAATCTCAAATCTTAATTCTAATTGTTTTTAAATTATGAAAGAAATAAAAGTTGCCCTAAATTAATTAAACTAATTAATTTAAAAAAAATATTTATTAAGAAAATAAATCTTTTTGTGATTTTTGATTGGTTAATTTAATAATATAATTTTTGTATTAATTAAAAAAAGAAAAGAAATAAAGAAAAGAAATTAAAGAAAATAATAAAAATAACCAAATGGGCCTGTGTTGGCTGAAAGGGGGGGTATGAATCTGAATTCCTTGGCCCATTAAGCATCAAGCCCGGTCAACCACGCTAGATCTGGTGTAGCATTGACTTGCACTTGTACCATGGGCATTCAAAGGAGAGGCGTTAGATCTGGCCAACTGGGCATCAAGTGGATGGACGTTGATGGTACATGATAGGCGTGTGAGGGAGCAATGTACTGGATTTGCCTGAAATCATTAGGAAAATAATAAAATTCACACGCTTGGGATCGAACACAGGACGTGTGCATCAAAGGTGTGCCTCCTAACCATATGCGTTGCGTGACTCATTTGTTAATCAAATAACAACAAATCATAATATATGCTAAAACGTGGGTTAATGGATGAAACAAAAAGAACGTGCGCCCGTTTGAATGGACGAATGGATGACTGACACCTATTGTCTTCTACCTTTCTCCGTCGCCTTAGGCCTGTAACTTTTACCTACAGACATTTGTTTGTAGGTATAACCCTGTTACATTCAAAAATCACATACACGCAATATAAATTCCAATAGAGACCATGGATCAACTGGGTGTGAAGCCCTGACCACCATGGTATCCATCATTAGGCCTAATTTTGCTTAAATCATAAAACACCAAATTGGAGCACAAAACTCAAGCAATGGCAAAAGCTTGTTCCTGCACTGTAACTTAAATAAAACTAACCAGAAACATTGCAAACATGATAATGAACACAAATATATGGGTAAAATACATTTATAATGCGTAAATCATAGAAATCGAATTTGAGTTCTTAGTGCAAACTGTGATGTTGCTAGAACTCGTTTCTTGATGCTTCAGGCCTTGATAATGTTTGCTATCGCCCCAATGAACGTCCAGGAATATGTTTTGACCTTCAGAACGCTTTGAATTGGCCTGTGGAAGAATATAGGTCTCACACTTTTCTTTGAAATTTTGCAGTTTTGTTCTGCCTCTTTTCAAGACTCTAACCCATGTTCTTGCCTTGGATACGTTCAATATATATCATAGAGTGAATTAGGGTTGTAAAAACAGATCACATCTTTGAAAGTTTTGAAGATTTGATTAGATTTTCATGGCATATGTAAACTTGTTATATTGAGCCAAATTATGCATTTCTTGTACCAATGAGCCTTGATTTGAATTGATCATGATATCCTTGCATTATTTGATTGAAACCTTGTCCAAAAATCAGATCACAGCATATCTTTTTTCATTATTCATCAATTATTTGATTTAATTGAAATTTTAATTAACAAAAAATCAAAATAAATTGAAAAGTGAAGCAAATAACATGAGGTTGGATATTTAGGTTGTGGATCATATTACAAGTGAGGTGCAAGCATAAAAAGTTAGGCCCATTTGGCAAAAAAATGCAATTTTGAGCCTATTTGACTTTTGGCCATTGTGCAAAAAAGGTCAACTTTGACAAGGCATATCTCCTCCAATTTTAACCCTAGAGAGGTGTTCTTGGACTTTTTAGAAATCTTAGGATGTCCCCTAAGCAACCCTTTTGGTCTCATATCAATTGAGTCTTCCATGTTCATGTATGAAGCTTTGACCCAAAAGGTGTTTTTGTTGACTTTCCGAAAGGACCTATAATGTAGAAATTCATATCTTTTTGTGGGTGCATATTTTGAACTTGTGGGGGTGAAGATGAGTTGTAGGGAATGGCATCCTCTTCAAAATGAGCTTCGGATGGAAAATTTCTGATAAAGTATGAAGAAGTTATGCTTGGTCATAGTTGTGTTGACTTTTATTGAGAAATCCTAATTAAGCAACTTTTGTGTTTTAATGAATTTGGAGCATTCCTTGAGGAATCATGATCATAACTTGATAAAATGATGTAATTCACCTCAAATTGTTGATGTTGACCCAAAATATTGAGGTTTGACTGTGTGTGGGCCACAGTTGACTTTTGACCTAATATAGTCGATTTCTCAAGCATCTGAGCAGTTGGCTGGGCAAACTTTTTGTGCAAGGAATGAAACTTGAAATGTAGGGTCTTGAGAACATATTAAGACCATGGAGAGAATAGGAGGCCTTTGTGGTTCACCCATCTTGATGAAAATAGAAACCCTAATTTGAGGTACACTGCCTTAAGAGAGAGTTTGTCTGGTCAACTCTTGGGCAAGCTTGAGCAAATTGAGGATCTCAATGGACATGTATTGAGTAAAATGAGAGGCAAAATTTTAGGGTACAACAACTTCCCCTATTCAATCTTCTTAAATCTGAGGATGTAGATTAGTCGTCTTCCTTTCGTGATCTGAAGGTGGAAGATGATTGAACACTAGAGTGCTCAGAAATTTGCACTCATATGAAGTGGCACTCGACTTGTGACATAGGGAATGGGCTTATAGATGCCATTTGGAGGTTGATGATAGAATATTTGTCAGAGATGGGCTTAAAGATGCCATCCTGGATATGACGGAGAATTGTCTGAGATGGGCTTAAAGATACCATCTAGAGAATGTGGATTTCCTGAGATATTCCTTTGACGAGAGTCCCTGTTGCTGTTGTTGAGGAGGAATCTGCTGAGGAATGTTGGTATCTATCTCGGGAGATATAGAATTTTAGGAGCTTTAGTTGTCCGTTATACTACTGGGGAATTAACTCAGGAGGTGAACTGCATATCTGGTCAGTGTACAAGCTGCACCGCGACTTACTGGGGAAATGCGAAACTAATCGGGTTTGGTCAGGTCCAGGTCTTATAGTGTTGTGGACTGTTGTCTGGAGATAAGAGAGAAGGAACCTGGATAGTAAGGTTACTTCAATATGAAAGCATGGATAGTAGGGTTGTGAGAAGGAACCTGGATAGTAAGGTTACTTCGATATGAAAGCCTAGATAGTATGGTTGTGAGAAGGAACCTGGATAGTAGGGTTACTTCGATATGAAAGCCTGGATAGTAGGGCTGTGAGAAGGAACCTGGATAGTAGGGTTACTTCGATATGAAAGCATGGATAGTAGGGCTATGAGAAGGAACCTGGATAGTAAGGTTACTTTGATATGAAAGCCTGGATAGTAGGGTTGTGAGAAGGAACCTGGATAGTAAGGTTACTTCGATATGAAAGCATGGATAGTAGGGTTGTGAGAAGGAACCTGGATAGTAGGGTTACTTCGATATGAAAGCCTGGATAGTAGGGTTGTGAGAAGGAACCTGGGTAGTAGGGTTACTTTGATATGACAGCCTAGGTAAGGTTGTTTCGAGAGGAGTTTGGGTGAAACTACTGCGGGAACCTGGCTAAGGGTACTTTGAGATAAGTTTGTTTAAAACTTCAGAATGAACTGGGGTAAGATTATAAGTTCGTGTAAAACTTTAGGGGAAACCTGGGTTAGGTTATAAGTTTGTGTAAAACTTCAAGGGAAACCTGGGTAAGGTTATAAGTTTGTGTAAAACTTCTGGAGGAACCGGGGTAAGGTTACTTCGCGATAAGTTTGTGTAAAACTTCAGGAGGAACCGGGGTAAGGTTACTTTGTGATAAGTTTGTGTAAAACTTCAGGAGGAATTGGGGTAAGGTTACTTTGTGATAAGTTTGTGTAAAACTTCAGGAGGAACCGGGGTAAGGTTACTTTTGATCTGATAATGTAGATTAGTTGACCCGTTTGATTTCGGAAACTGAGTTTCTATTAGTTGTCTGTAGATGTGATCTGTATAACTGCTGGATTTGTTGAAGCTAATCGTCTCTTCCTGAAAATATATCAGGGTTAGTTGTATGCGATGCATGAAATGCAGAGTGAGATGATGTTCTCAAAATAAATGAAATTATGTTGTATATGACATGTATGTGTATGTCATGATGTATGTTCATGAAATGTTGTCGGGGTATGCTCGCGTCTGGGAAAATAAATCCCTGACTGTTGCTGGAAATTCACAAATACTGTCAGGAAGAGGTGTTGGAGAAGTAACTCTGCAAGGACCAGACTTTGGGGGAAGAGATACTCTGTTGGTAGACCTGCTGATCTGGAGGAATAAACTCAATTAGGGATGAAATTTCGTTGTTGGAGCTGATGAGCTCTGTTGGAGATTGAGCTTATGCATCTGTAGAAATAGACTCCACTTGGGGAATGAAATTCATTGACTCGCCTGTGATTATGAACCTTGGTTGGAGAGAGTTATGTCCTGTTTCAGGAAAGCTAGCATCAATGCCTTTGGGTACTTTTACTCTGTGGGGAGTGTATGTACCAATAATCATGTTCCAAAGCATCACTCTATCTCGATACCTGCTGGGCAAAGGAACCGTCGGGTTTGGAACTTCTTATTTTCCCTGTTTCTGGAATTACGAATAATTGTCTTTGTTTCTTATGTAAATATTTATGAGCAGCCATCATTTTCAAATGCATATATCAAAAATAAATCATTGGACGTTCTTGCAAAACAAAACAGAAAAAGAAAAAAGAAACAAATTGAAGTTTTGTAAAAATGACTTGCGTTGATTTTTGATGTTGGCCTACTGATCAGTGCATTTTGATGCACATCTTTCCACGATTGTACTAATGCATTTCTTTAGTTTATTGTGTTTATTTTTATGTTTTAAATTGTTTTGCTAATTTATCTTATTTTTGCATTTAATTAATTTTCGTATTTTATTTTTCAGCATGTGCAGCTTTCAATAAAAAATTCATAACTGGAGCTACATGACTCGGATTGAGGCGTTCTAATATTGGTTGGAAAGCTAAGAAAAAGACCTACAACTTTCATGAAGAAGTCGAGAGCCAATTCGGACTGTAGCAAGGTTGAAAAAATTGTTGAAGTTGCAGCACTAGTTTTAGTTAAGTTTCGGGTCAATTAGTTTTGGGCCTGGGTCGTTTGTTTGACCCAGTTGGGTTGTAAAACGGGTCGCTCTCTTTCCCCTTAGGGTAGCAGCCGTGGTACTGTAGCATGCTATTCGAATTCACTGTTCACGAAATTCCATTCACGATTTGGAAAAGCTAGGACGAATGACTATGGAGAACTAATTCCTTTGGGTTGATCTACTGTAATTCAGGTTCCAATACTTGAGATTATTATAATGTTAATTTAAGTTTAATTCCTTTCAATGATATTTTGTGTTATTGTATGCTTAATTCGATTGCATAAAATATATTGATTCAATTTGGTTGATTGTATGATCCTAACATAGACTCATCACGTTTGCTTAATCCGTTGTTGTGTCTGATCAGTCATGTTTGCTTAATCCATGAAAACTTATCCCGTTTGCTTAATTCGGACAATAGGATCGTACATCTCACAAACTTCACCGCGCTTGTCATTGAGTTTGTACCCAAATAGGAATAGACAATCTGCTTCGGGTATTAGAATTATAATAATCGATGATAGTAGGAACCCAAAACAGTAGATCGACTTATTCTATAATCACTTATTTCCAAACAGCTTATTTTATAATCACTTTTTATAATTAGCTTATTTGCCTAAACTCGAACCAAACAACCCCCCAATTTCGATTTTAGTTAGTAAAACCCAAGAGTCCTTGAGAGACGATACTCGAGTTACCGTTACCGTCGTTACTACAATTTGCAATTTAACTCGTTTTTGACCCGCGCGCGACAGCGGATCACCTACAATAGGCGTTTTGTACAAAGAGGCTAACGTTCTAGTAAGAGAACGCCACCGAAAGATAGAAATTATACAATTTTTGTAAAAGAAAGAAAAACAGCTATGTGAAACGACCCCATTGGGTTCCAACTCTGTTATTGCCTTTATATCTTCAAGTATCTCATCACTTTGCTACTTGGCCGAAGGTTGATCAGATTGATTGGTGTTGTCCGAGCTTGATAATCGATACCGAAGTCTGGTTGCAAGATGATCCAATGAGACATAGTGTTACGCTTCAATCCCTAACTTTTTCCTGGACCGCCCTTTTGGGTTTTCAGTCCACCCAGATAACCTTTTTTGCCCACGCCTCCCTTTCAGGTTTTCGACTTGCCGGGTGTACAAATTTTTTCATTTTCATCCCTTACTTTTTCCCGAACCCTTTTGGTTTGTCGGGAAGCCCTTATTTTTGCCTAGGCTAGTCGACCTAGCGAGTCTTTGATTATGCATAGTATCTTTTCACTATGTCTGCATTAACAGGGTGAGGAAGGTCGTCACCATCCATGGTGGTTAGAATCATAGCTCCTCTCGAGAAAATGTTCTTAACCACAAATGGCCCTTCGTACGTGGGGGTCCATTTGCCCAGGGATCAGCTTGCGGCAGTATGATGCGCTTGATCACCAGATCCCAGAATTGATATTCTTGGCATCTAACTTTCTTATTAAAAGCCTTTATCATTCACTTTTGATACGTCTGACCATGGCAGATAACTGTAAGTCTTTTTTCATCGATTAGATTTAGTTGATAAAGTCGGGTTTGGATCCACTCGTCTTCGTTCAAACCTGCATCCTTCATAATCCTGAGAGAGGGTATCTGTACTTCGATGGGTAGGACTGCCTCCATGCCATAAACCAGAGAGTAGGGTGTTGCCCATGTCGACGTCCGTGCTGAGGTACGGTACCCATGAAGAGCAAACGGTAACATCTCATGACAGTCTTTATATGTCACTGTCATCTTCTGTACAATCTTCTTGATGTTCTTGTTAGCTGCTTCAACAGCGCCATTCATCTTCGGTCGGTAGGGAGAAGAGTTATGATGCTGAATATTAAACTGTTTATAGAGATCGGTGATCATCGTGTTATTGAGATTTGTACCATTGTCAGTAATAATCCTCTCTGGTACACCATATCGATAGATCAGATTGTGTCGGATAAACCACGCCACAACATTCTTGGTTACTGTAGCAAAAGAGGCTGCCTCAACCCACTTCGTGAAGTAATCATTGGCTACTAAGATGAAACGATGCTCGTTAGATGCAGTAGGTCTGATCTCGCCGATCATGTCGATGCCCCACAACGCAAAGGGCCACAGAGTTGTCAAGACGTTCATAGGAACTGGAGGTACATGCACCTTATCAGCATAGATTTGGCATTTATGACAAGTTCAGGAGTACTGGTAACAATCGGCTTCCATAGTGGACCAGTAGTATCCTGCCCGTAGGATCTTCTTAGCCATGGTATGTCCACTAGAATGGGTTCCGAAGGTTCCTTCATGTAGATATGTCATGATCCTCTCTGTTTCGCTCTTGTCTACACACCGTAGTAGTGTGGAGTCATGGTTACGTTTATAGAGGATCCCATTACTAAGGAAGAACTTTGCAGCGAACCTTCTCAGAAACTTCTTATCATTGACAGATGCTCCTTTGAGATGCTCTTGCGCCTCGAGATACCTTTTGACTTCGTGAAACCAGGGTTTGTCCACCACTTCTTCGGCGTCGATCTCACAGCAGTGTGCCGGTTCATCCAACCTCTCAATGGTAATCTGGGGAGCTTCATTGTCCCACCTAACCTTGAACATAGAAGACATGGTAGCTAGCACGTCCGCCAACTGGTTCTCCTCTCGTGGGAAATGTTCGAAGGTTACCTCCTCAAAGTGTGGGAGCAATGTCAGTACATATTCTTTATAAGGAATGAAATTAGGGTTCTTCGTATCCCACTCACCTTTGATCTGACTTATCACCAGAGCGGAATCCCCGAATACACTCAAGAACTTGATCGTTAGGTCAATAGCAGCTCGAAGACCCATGATACATGCTTCATACTCCTGCATGTTGTTGGTGCAGTTGAAACATAATCGGGCAGTGAACAGAGTATGACTTCCCTAGGGGGATATGACCACAGTGCCAATGTCGTTACCCAGTGCGTTTCAGGATCCGTCAAAATATATAGACCATCGGGATCCTTCCTCAGGTCCTTCATCCGGTCCAGGTTCTTCATAGTCAGTCACTAACATGATATTCTCATCCGGGAACTCAAAATTTATGGACTGGTAGTCATCCTTGGCCTGATGAGCCAAATGATCAGCCAATACACTCCCCTTTATAGCTTTCTGAGTTGTATATTGTATTTCGTACTCAGTTAAGATCATCTGCCACCTTGCTATCCTTCCGGAGAGAGCGGGCTTCTCGAAAATATACTTGATCGGATCTATCTTTAATATCAACAAGGTAGTGTGAGTCAGCATATACTGTCTCAGCCGGCGAGCAGCCCATGCCAAAGCACAGCAAGTTTTCTCGAGCAATGAGTATTGAGTCTCATAGTCGGTAAACTTTTTTCTAAGGTAGTAAATGGCGTGCTCTTTTCGGCCAGAATCGTCATGCTGCCCCAGCACACACCCCATTGGATTGTCTAGCATTGTCAAGTATAATATCAAAGGTCTTCCTTCAACTGGAGGCATCAGAATTGGCGGTTCTTGAAGGTATTCCTAGATTCTTTCGAAAGCGGTCTGGCATTCATCATTCCACTTTACCAGTTGATCTTTCTTTAGAAGCTTGAAGAGTGGCTCACAAGTAGCAGTCAGATGTGAAATGAACTGGGCGATGTTATTCAGACGTCCCAAGAAACCTCTAACTTCTTTCTCTGTGCGGGGAACCGACATCTCTTGTATGGCCTTTACCTTCGCGGGGTCTACCTGAATACCCTTGTCACTGACGATAAAACCCATAAGCTTACCAGATCTTACCCCGAAAGTACACTTTTTCGGATTCAACCTCAACTTGTATGTCTTCAATCGGTCAAACAATTTCTGGAGATGGTCAAGGTGCTCTTCCTCAGTCTGAGACCTGGCTATCATATCATTGACATAAACTTCGATCTCGTGGTGAATCATGTCGTGGAACAAAGCGACCATAGCACACTGATAAGTTGCCCCAGCATTCTTTAACCCAAAAGGCATCACCTTGTAGCAGAAGGTGCCCCATTGTGTAACGAAGGTTATCTTCTCCATATCTTTAGGAGCCATCTTGATCTAGTTGTAGCCAGAGAAACCATTCATGAAGGAGAATATTTTATGTTGCATGGTGTTGTCAACCAGAACATCAATGTGAGGAAGTGGGAAGTCATCCTTGGGGCTTGCCCTATTCAGATATCTATAGTCAACACACATCTGTACCTTACCGTCCTTCTTAGGTACCGGAACAACGTTAGCAACCCACTATGGATACGAAGTGACAACTAAGAATCCTGCATCAAACTGTTTCATGACCTCTACCTTGATTTTCTATGACATTTCAGGACGCATACGACGGACCTTCTATTTAACCGGAGGACAATCTTCTTTAGTCGGCAAGCGATGTACCATAATATCAGTGTCTAAACCAGGCATGTCTTCATAGGACCAGGCAAAGATCTCAACATAGTCGTGTAACATCTGTATCAACCTCTGTTTGACGCTAAGCTCCAGATTTGCACCTATTTTAACCTCTTTTCTCTCTTCCTTTGTACCTAAATTCACTGTCTCAACCGGATCTTCATGAGGCTGTATGGCCCTTTCATCCTGCTATAATAGTCTAGCAAGTTCTCCAGGCACCTCACAATCATCCTCACCTTCGTCCTCGGTTTGGTTGATTGGATTTTTGAAGTCATAACTGGCAATAGAAAAGTTGTTATCAATGGGATCCATAGTGGATATGGATCTGGATTATGATACGTGAGTGTGTGTAAGAGAATAGCTATTTTGATAAAGTGAAAACAGGAAAGAAAAACAGAGAGCGCAAAATTTGTATGCAAGAAAACGTCCAATGCTTTATTAATGATTACGAAATGACAAATAATATCCCTCACAAGCAAAGACAAGGTGCCTCGGGCAAGGCACAGAGCGGTAAAGTTTCAAATTTTTTATTACAAAACTCAAAACAAGTAAGTTAATTACTGCGGAATAAAAGAAACAGGTATGAAGTCCCTAGCTGTCCAGTTACTCGGTCCACCGTTGGTAGTTAGATTGATCCAGCTGTCGATGTATGAATCCTCTTCACTGTCTTCAATGGCGTTAATCCCACAATTGCTGATGCGTAGGGGAGGTCCTCCAGCCCGAGCGCGTCTAACAGCCCTTTGAGCCCCTGTAGTAAAGCCCAAACCAAATTTGTCAGTTTTATGAGTGAAATCAGGGAGCTGACCCCAATTGGCACACCCACCTTCTTCAACCATAGCCCTGGCGTCCTTGAGAGAAGCCATATTTAAAGGAGGTTTGTTGCTAGTAGTTTCAGTCGAAGCCAAGATCTGAGGGACCTCTTCGAAATTCTGACAAGGAGTTTCGATGAATTCCCCATCCATCTCTACGTAGAGGAAGGATTTGAGGTGACTCACCATATATTCTTCTTCACCCTGCACTGTGACAATCTTTCCTTTTACCGGATATTTCAGCATTTGGTGGAGTGTGCAGGTGACTACCCCAGCCTCGTGGATCCAAGGATGACCCAGTAAACAATAAAACGACGGCCTGATATCCATCACATAGAAGGTGGACCTAAAAGTCTGAGAACCTACTTTGACAGGGATGTCCACCTCCCCGTGCACCATTCTCTTTGATCCTTCAAAAGCCCTTACCATAATGTTACTAGGCTTTAGAGTTAAATCCTCGCAATCCAACCGGTTTAATGCCTTCTTCGGTAGAACATTCAGTGAAGAGCCAGTATCTACCAGCACATGAGCCATAGTGGTGCCCCTGCATTCAATTGAGACATGCAGTGCATCATTATGCTTCCTTCCCTTTGGCGTCAAATCCACATCTGAAAAACCCAGCCCATTATCAGCAATCAGGCTGGCCACACAATCTTTGAACTGATCAGCTGAAATCTCCTGCGGCACATGCGCAGTCTTGAAAAATGCAATCAAATCCTTCACATGGGCTTCAGAACACAACAACAAAGATAACATGGATATCTTCGATGGGGTCTTCCCCAGCTGCTCGACCATATTGTAGTCGCTCTTCTTAATGATTTTCAGTATTTCCTCTATTTCTTGCTTAGAGGCTTCCACAACAATTTTCTTAGGCGCCTCTGTCTGGGCAGGCTCACCTACAACCTCTTTGCCTCGGGTATCAGATGATTTGCCGACTGGAGTAAGAACAAGAACTGTAGTTGATGTACTAGCAGGAACAGCAGATGGGATGACAATAGGTTTGTTGACAGTCTTAGGGGAAATCTCGGGAGAGAAGACCCTTCCACTTCGGGTAACTTTGCTGGTTCCGATAATGTTACCAATATCAGGATCAGCCTCTTCATCTTTCAGATCTTGTTTGATGCCATGATAGTACACATCAGCACCATAATGCCATGGGGTATCTTTGTCCGAGACATACGGGACAGGACCTGGAATAATGATTATCAGCGGAGCAATTCTTGGAGTAGGTGTAATCCTAACAGGTCTTCTCGAGGAAACCTTGGAAGGATTGGCGGGAATTGTTATAATGGCAACGTCTTCAATTGGATTAGCAGGAACCAAAGTTTTCTCAAACAGAATTTCTTTGCTATCTATCTAGCGTTGAACACCTAACTTCAGCAAATGGCAACCAGAAGGTAGAAACGAACATATGTGGCAACCTTCACCATAACCCGGAAATAAACCGACCAACAGTAAATTCTTCTTGTAGGTGTTTAGTTATTGGCATGCATTTCTGGTAAAACCAGGTGTGTGAATGTCATGACTAATGTCATAACATTCAGATTTATTAGGTACTGGTTTATTAGGTACCTTTGCAGAAAAATAGTGGCATACAGGTACTATTGTTTATGAGTGTGTATCTGAGCATTTTGCAAAATGATCACATTTACCAAAATCAGTAAACAGGAATTCAGATGTCATAACAAATGTTAAGACATCCTGTTCTGATCTAACAGTTATGCAGTTTGGTTAATTCTGAGATTTTTCAGGAAGATGACTCAGTCTTTCCAGAACAGAATCTCTCGTGGACTTTGGGTTAACCTAGCTCAACCCTAACCTGGTTGATAAAGTCCTGTGACCAAGTCTTAAGGTCAAACGGAATTAACCCTAGCTTTTTGTGGAAACCCTAACTGAAGAAGCAGCTGCTATATATTCAACAGGGCTGCTGTTTGGAATTTATCCCTTTTGACAGAAGATCATTTAGAAGCTGTATAGTTTTAACTATTGTAATCCAAGCAAGTATCATTGTGATAAGTGACTTGGAATAGGTTTTAATCGTAAGGGTTTTGTATCACTCAAAGCTTTGAAGCAAGAGTGTTTTGTGTCTCTTGACTAAAGCTTTGAAGCAAAGTCAAGTTAGGTTTATGTATCACTCAAAGCTGTGAAGCAAGAGTGTTTGTGTTGCTTGATTAAAAAGCTGTGAAGCATAATCAAGTGTATGTTTTGAAGAGTGTCTTCATTAAATCATTAGTCAATTGTTTTAAGTATCACTACTGTGATTGAGGGGGAGTGAGTAGGAACTCATGTTTAAGTTGTACTTAGATTGAAGTTGCATTGGGTAGGTCTTAAGTGAAGGAGATAAACTGGTTGGTTTATTCCTGAATTAATATCTTTTATAGTGGATTTCCTCCCTGGCTTGGTAGCCCCCAGAGTAGGTGTTGTTGCACACTGAACTGGGTAAACAATTGACTGTGTTCTTTACTGTTTTTGTATTTACTATCTTATAGAAAGTCAGATACGGTGTCATAACATTGAACGTGACATTGAGTATCTGCAGCCAGAATTTCAATTGGCATCAGAGCAGGCACCCTGCCTGTATTACTGGGTGAGATCTAGGGATATCACTTTCTGGCACTATGGACAAAGAAGGAGTTTTTGGAAATAGACCACCCATTCTGGATGGAACAAATTATGACTACTGGAAACCTCGTATGATTGTCTTCTTAAAATCTCTGGACAAAAAGGCCTGGAGAGCTGCTGACAAAGGATGGAAACATCCCACCATAACTGAGAAAGATGGGACAATCAGTCTGAAGCCTGAGGAAGAATGGAGTAAAGAAGAAGATGAGTTAGCCCTGGGAAATTCCAAAGCTTTAAATGCCTTGTTCAATGGAATTGATAGAAACATATTCAGACTAGTACATCAATATGAACTGGCCAAGGAAGTTTGGGACACTCTCAAAACTACCCATGAGGGTACTTCCAAAGTAAAAATGTCAAGGCTTCAGATGTTGACTACCAAGTTTGAGAATCTAAAAATGATGGAAGATGAAACCATTCATGAGTTTCACATGAACATCTTGGAGATTGCCAACACCTCAGGAGCATTGGGAGAAAAGATGTCAGAAGAAAAACTGGTGAGAAAGATTCTCAGATCCTTGCCTAAAAGATTTGCAATGAAGGTAACTGCTATAGAGGAAGCCCAGGATATCAGCAAGTTGAAAGTGGATGAACTCATTGGGTCTCTTCAGACTTTTGAGATGGGGATCACTGAAAATGGTGACAAGAAGAACAAGAGCATAGCACTTGTATCCAACACTGATGTTGAAAACAAGGAGGATGAAGTAGAAAATATCTCAGAAGCTATAGCCATGCTTGGAAGACAATTCAACAAACTTATCAAAAGAATAGATCCAAAGTCAAGGTCTAATGTTCATAACATCCCCTCTGACATTGACAGTTCCAGCAGAAGATCAAGGTCAAAAGAGAAGGGAAATCAAGGCAGAGAAATTCAATGCCATGGTTGTGAAGGATATGGGCATATTCGAGCTGAATGTCCTACCTTTCTTAAGAAACAAAAGAAAGGAATGACTGTTACTTGGTCTGACTGTGATTCCGAAAGTAATTCTGAAGAAGAATCTGCCAAACTAGTTACTGCTCTAACTGGTGTTTGTACCTCTGAAAGTGACACTAGTGATGAGGAAGTGACATTTGAAGAACTGGCTGATACTTACAAGAAATTGTGTATCAGAAGTGCTGAAGTCTGTGTGCAGAATGAGAAACAAACAAAACTCATCATAAAGCTGAAGGCTGAAAAACGGGCAGACCTTGAAACTATAAGTCATCTAGAAGGGGAAGTTCAATTGCTGAACTGAAAACTAAACCAGATGACCAAATCTGTCAAGATGCTGACAAATGGAACAGACAAATTGGAAGAAATCCTTCAGGTTGGACAAACTGTGGGAAACAAGTCTGGTCTAGGATTTGTGGCAGCAAAGAAATCAGGTGCAGACAAGAAGATCAGGTCTAATAAACAAATGACAAAGCAGATGTCTCAACATAACTCTCAACATTAGGAACAGAGACATATGAAGAAAAAGTACCAAAGATGGAGATGTCATCATTGTGGGAGATATGGTCACATTAAGCCTTTCTGCTTCAGATTGTATGGATACCCTAATCAGAGCCCAGGTGTTAAACCTAAATCTAAAAGGGTACCACATACTCCTAAATGGAAGAAAAAGGCTACTGCCCTGATAGCCCTCACTTCCCTGAGGGTCTCTGCAAAGGAAGACTGGTACTTTGACAGTGGGTGTTCTAGGAACATGACTGGAATCAAGAACCTCCTCAATAATGTTAAACCTCACACCACTAGTTTTGTGACCTTTGGAGATGGTGCTAAAGGTGAAATCAAAGGAGTTGGTAATTTGGACTGCCGTGGAGTTCTAAACCTGAATGAAGTACTACTGGTAAAAGGCCTGACTGCTAATCTCATTAGTATCAGTCAATTGTGTGATCTAGGATTCAAGGTCAGTTTCTCAAAATCTGAATGTCTTGTAATTAATGAAAAACAAGAAGTTGTAATGAAAGGAGTCAGATCTAAAGACAACTGTTACTTGTGGGAGCCTGAGAACACTAATTTCTCCACTGTATGTTCCATTGCAAAAGAAGAAAAAGAGGTGAAACTGTGGCACCAGAAACTTGGCCATCTTCATCTAAGAGGAATAAAAAGGATTATCTCCATGGAGGCAGTCAGAGGGATTCCAAGACTGCAAATTGATGAAGGGAGAGTTTGTGGTGAATGTCAGGTTGGTAAGCAGACTAGGATGTCACATCCAAAGTCAAGACATCTGACCACCTCTAAGGTTCTAGAACTTCATATGGATCTGATGGGACCAATGCAGGTGGAAAGTCTTGGTGGAAAAAGATATGCCTATGTTGTTGTGGATGATTTTTCCAGATTCACCTGGATTAACTTCATTAGGGAAAAATCTGACGTATTTGAAGTTTTTAAAGAATTGTGCAAAAGAATTCAAAGAGAAAAAGAAGGGTGTATTGTCAGAATCAGAAGTGATCATGGCAAGGAATTTGAAAACAGCAAGTTTGATGAATTTTGTTCCTCAGAAGGAATTAGTCATGAATTTTCTTTTCCTATAACTCCTCAGCAAAATGGAGTTGTGGAAAGAAAAAACAGGACCATACAGGAATCTGCCAGAGCAATGATACATGCCAAAAGACTTCCTATGTATTTTTGGGTTGAAGCTATGAATACAGCCTGCTATGTCCATAACAGGGTCACCTTGAGAAAGGGAACCTCATCAACCATATATGAACTCTGGAAAGGAAGAAAGCCAACTGTGAAGTACTTCCATGTGTTTGGTAGCAAATGCTATATTCTGGCAGATCATGAACAAAGAAGAAAACTGGACCCTAAAAGTGATGAAGGCATATTTCTAGGATACTCCTCAAACAGCAGAGCTTATAGGGTATTCAATTCCAGGACCAAAGCCATGATGGAATCAATAAATGTCATAATTGACGATTATCATGAGGAAACAAATGTCCCTTGTAATGTTGAGACATTCTTTGAGACTTCAACTCAACAGAATGATCTACCCAACACCACCACAGCAGAATCTGAATCAAAGGAAGCTAGCAAGATCCCTTCCATCAGAATTCAGAAGGATCATCCAAAAGAGCTCATCATAGGAGATCCCAACAGTGGAGTCATTACAAGATCTAGAGAAATCATGTCAAACTCTTGTTTTGTGTCTAAAATTGAACCAAGAAATGTCAAGGAAGCTTTAACTGATGAATATTGGATTGGAGCAATGCAAGATGAATTGAACCCATTCAAGCAACATGAAGTTTGGGAACTAGTTCCTAGACCTGAAGGAACTAACATCATTGGCACAAAATGGATTTTCAAGAACAAATCAGATGCTGAAGGAGTTGTCACCAGGAATAAGGCAAGACTTGTTGCTCAAGGATACACTCAGGTTGAAGGGGTTGATTTTGATGAAACCTTTGCACCTGTAGCCAGGCTGGAATCAATCAGACTCCTATTGTCAATTGCTTGTCTTCTGAAGTTCAAGTTATTTCAGATGGATGTGAAAAGTGCCTTTCTAAATGGGTACTTGAATGAGGAAGCTTATGTGGAACAGCCTAAAGGCTTTGTGGATCCAAACCACCCTGATCATGTCTACAAATTGAGAAAAGCTCTATATGGCCTGAAACAAGCTCCTAGAGCATGGTATGACAGGTTAACAAAATTTCTCTCAGACAAAGGATACAGAAAAGGAGGCTTGGACAAAACCCTCTTTGTCAAAACTGAAGGAGGGAAGTTGATGGTAGCCCAAATATATGTTGATGACATAGTGTTTGGAGGAATGTCAGAACCTATGGTTAAACATTTTGCTGACCAGATGCAGGCTGAATTCGAAATGAGTCTCATGGGAGAACTGACTTATTTTCTTGGACTGCAAGTCTCACAGATGGAGGACTCAATCTTTTCATCTCAAAGCAAGTATGCAAAGAACATTGTAAAGAAGTTTGGTATGGAGAATGCCAGTCACAAAAGGACTCCTGCTCCTACTCATTTAAAGCTTTCCAAAGATTCAAGTGGGGTTAAGGTGGATCAAAGTCTGTACAGAAGCATGATAGGAAGTTTGTTGTACTTAACAGCCAGCAGACCTGACATTGCTTTTGCAGTTGGAGTTTGTGCAAGATACCAAGCTGATCCTAAAGTCAGTCATATCAACCAAGTGAAGAGAATTTTGAAGTATGTGAGTGGAACTTACAACTATGGTTTGCTATATTCTCATGGCTGCGAACCAACTCTGACTGGTTATTGTGATGCTGATTGGGCTGGTAGTGTTGATGATGGAAAAAGCACCTCTGGAGGATGTTTCTTCTTGGGAAATAATCTAGTTTCCTGGTTCAGCAAGAAACAGAATTGTGTGTCTCTCTCTACTGCTGAAGCTGAATACATTGCAGCTGGTAGTAGTTGTTCTCAAATGATCTGGATGAAACAGATGCTTACTGAGTATAATGTCACACAAGATGTTATGACATTGTACTGTGACAATCTGAGTACAATCAACATTTCCAAGAATCCCATTCAGCATAGTAGGACCAAACATATTGACATAAGACATCACTTTATCAGAGACCTTGTAGAAGAGAAGACAATTAAACTGGAACATGTTGCCACTGAGCTAAGCTGGCTGACATTTTTAGCAAGGCACTTGATGCAAATCAATTTGAAAACTTGAGGGGTAAGTTGGGTATTTGCCAACATGAGGAATTGTAGCAATTAATTTTGCTTAAAACAAGGGTTGAAGGAGTTATGCTTGTTAAGTCTGTTCTGATTGGGTTAAACTTATATTTTCCCATTTCCTTCAAATTTTTTAAGAAGTTGAATAGACACTCTTTTTCTTCCTTCCCCTCTCGTCTCCGCATCAAAACCCAGTCTCTCAATCAGAATTTTCTCTCCAGTTGCTATTGGTCTTCTAAGACTATCAAAATGTCTCAAACACCATCATGATCCAATATGACTATTTCATCCTCTTCCTCTGATCAAGATTCTAGGGCAATCTCATCTTGCCTGGATTCTGAAGTCCTGGAGATCGCTCCTCTTAGAGAAATGGAAACTAACCCCACCAAGGTCAAAGAGCTGAGAACAAGGCATGCAGGAAGGTCCCAAGCTACTGCCTCTGGTAATCCCTCTCATCCTTCTTCTTCTGTTCCCTCTGAAATTGCAAATAAGGAAGGGTCAGCCTATGTACGTCAAGCAATAGCTAAAATTGTTACAAGAATTCTGAATGAGAACCACTTAGTTCCTGGCATTTCTGTTCCTTTAAATCAAGAAAGTTCAAATGCTGAAACAAATCCAAATGTCTCTAAGGATGTTGAGACATCAGACAAAGAGAAGAATGCTGATATTGCTCACAAGAAAAGGAAGAAGCCCGAACCTTCTGAGTCTGATGACAGTGCTTAAAGGTTGGTGGAGTTGATGCTGGTTCCTGGTGGAGTTTGCAAGTGTGTTCAGTTTTTAGTTGTTGTTTTTTCTACTTTTGGGATGATTGTATAACTTTTAAGAACATGTATCTTTGGCCCATTTGTGGCTAAAGAGGGGGAGATATTATTCTGTGGTCAATTACTATATTTTTCTGCAGTCACATTTATTCTGCTGCTATCTCTGATTGCTTAGGGGCTTTAGCCAAAAATCTTCCAAAGGGGGAGTTTGTAGGTGTTTAGTTATTGGCATGCATTTTTGGTAAAACCAGGTGTGTGAATGTCATGACTAATGTCATAACATTCAGATTTATGAGGTACTGGTTTATTAGGTACCTTTGCAGAAAAATAGTGGCATACAGGTACTATTATTTATGAGTGTGTATCTGAGCATTTTGCAAAATGATCACATTTACCAAAATCAGTAAACAGGAATTCAGATGTCATAACAAATGTTAAGACATCCTGTTCTGATCTAACAGTTATGCAGTTTGGTTAATTCTGAGATTTTTCAGGAAGATGACTCAGTCTTTCCAAAACAGAATCTCTCGTGGACTTTGGGTTAACCTAGCTCAACCCTAACCTGGTTGATAAAGTCCTGTGACCAAGTCTTAAGGTCAAACGGAATTAACCCTAGCTTTTTGTGGAAACCCTAACTGAAGAAGCAGCTGCTATATATTCAACAGGGCTGCTGTTTGGAATTTATCCCTTTTGACAGAAGATCATTTAGAAGCTGTATAGTTTTAACTATTGTAATCCAAGCAAGTATCATTGTGATAAGTGACTTGGAATAGGTTTTAATCGTAAGGGTTTTGTATCACTCAAAGCTTTGAAGCAAGAGTGTTTTGTGTCTCTTGACTAAAGCTTTAAAGCAAAGTCAAGTTAGGTTTATGTATCACTCAAAGCTGTGAAGCAAGAGTGTTTGTGTTGCTTGATTAAAAAGCTGTGAAGCATAATCAAGTGTATGTTTTGAAGAGTGTCTTCATTAAATCATTAGTCAATTGTTTTAAGTATCACTGCTGTGATTGAGGGGGAGTGAGTAGGAACTCAGGTTTAAGTTGTACTTAGATTGAAGTAGCATTGGGTAGGTCTTAAGTGAAGGAGATAAACTGGTTGGTTTATTCCTGAATTAATATCTCTTATAGTGGATTTCCTCCCTGGCTTGGTAGCCCCCAGAGCAGGTGTTGTTGCACACTGAACTGGGTAAACAATTGACTGTGTTCTTTACTGTTTTTGTATTTATTGTCTTATAGAAAGTCAGATACGGTGTCATAACATTGAACGTGACATTGAGTATCTGCAGCCAGAATTTCACTTCTTGACAGTCATGAGAGGAGTAGACACTTCATTGACAGAGGTAACAAATAAATCAGTATCAATAAAATTAACTCCACGGCTGTGTTTAGGCATTGGAGCAGTTATGACATTTGGCTTCTCTGGAGCATCAAAATCTATTTCCTTAGCTTCAATCAAGTCTTGTATTTTGTTTCTCAAAGCCCATCAATCATTTGTATTGTGGCAAGGACTCTCAGAATGATAAGCACACCGGGAATTCAGATTATATCGGGGAGATGTAATATTTGGATTCTTGGGAGCCTCTCTCAAGGTTTCCAAGTTGGATCTCAGCAGATGAGGTAGAACTTCATCCAATGTCATATTGATGCGGGTAAACTTCCATTGTGGTCTTTCCACCCTTTGTTGATTGTTGCAGTGTGGAGAAACTACAGGTCTATGTATCATCACGACACTTATTGTCTGACGTTGTTCAGCCTTGTTCTGACCCCTCGAGCTATAGACGGCACTGGCTTCCTTCTTACCAGCAAAAGGCTTCTTTACTGAACTTGAAGAGGCATCCTTCTATATTTTTCCGCTTCAAATCCCAACTTCTACTCTTTCCCCAGTTAGAATCAGCTCGGTGAAACCAGCTGATAAACTGTTGATCAAATGGTTGAAAAATGCACCAGATAGCGTCCCTAGAAACATATCAACCAACTCCCTATCAGACAACGGGGGTTGAACTCTCCCAGCCAAGTCTCTCCATTTTTTTGCATAATCTTTAAAACCTTCACTTGCACCCATGGACATACTCTGGAGTTGAGTACGAGTGGGAGCAAGTTTGGCATTATACTGATACTGCTTGTAGAAAGCAGTAGTCAGATCTTCCCAGATTCGGATAATTGCTCCCTCCAGCTGGTAGAACCATTCAAGTTGAGTCCCTGACAGACTATCTTGAAAGAAGTGAACCCACATATTTCTATCATTTGTGTGGGGCTGAATCTTCCTGACATAAGAACGGAGATAGAGTTTTGGGCAGGACACCCCATCATACTTAGCAAAAACTGGAGCCTTGAACTTCTGCGAGATGACTACTCCTGACATCAATCCCAATTCTTTGAAATCCAGTCCAGGTATCCTCTGAACTTCCATGGCACTCAGACGGTCTTCTAACTGCTTGTATCTATCCTCAGTAGGAGGATATTGCTCATCGTTATAATCAGTATCATTGTCAGAGACTGTAGGACTAGGGTCCTTCTCTCCTTCTTGGTTCTCCCCTTCCTTAGATGAAGAGGTCAGGTCGACTTGTCGCTTCAACCGCTCTCCAAACCTTCGGCCCATGTTCAGAATACCAGTAGACTTCTTCTTTTTCTTCTTCTCTTTCAGAATGAGGGCTTTCAGATCCTCCTGCCCCTTTGCCATACTGATGAACATTTGTTGGAATTGGGCGTTTTGTGCCTGCGGGTCTTTAATGCTTTGTTCGGAAGACATTTTTACTGAAATAAATATCGAAGAAGATGAGAAACCTATAATGGTACCTGTAATGATGTGTATGATAATGGGATGTGTATGTAATGATTTCAAAGACTTCGGGAAATTTAAATTTGCAAACCAAAATATAAAAAAAACTTTATTAGGTAAATTTGAAGTTCAAATGCCTTTTAGGCGTTACAATTAAAAAACAAATCTAAAACTATAAAAGACATAAAAAATCTCATGGATGCTTCCTCTTTGCACTGAGATAATCATTCAGTCCTTTTTCCTCATGGAGTTGCTTTGTGAGCTCTAAAACCTTCCTCTCATGAGCATGGAACGGATGCCTGTAAGTATCCTGCTCCTTCATAAAATGAATCCAAGACCTCTGTAATTCCCCAAGATCAGTGGGAATGTAAGGATAGAGAACCGTGTAAGGAATGCCTTCTTCTGTAGTGGGTTCCACAATAACTGGCAAAACAGCCACATAGGGCATCATAAGCTGCTGAGCACGAGTTCGTACCCATTGTAGATAAGGTTCCATTGGAATGGAAGTCTTTGGCCCAAAAGCCCTGATGCTCGATCTTTTTACCATGCCCCAAGCTCGTATGAACCTCCGGTGATACTCTTGAATATCCTCTTCATAGTTGAACACAATACCCTCAATAAGTAACTCATGGGGACCATCCCTTCGAGCGTGACCAAATTATTGCAAATCTAAATAAGGATTGTAGGTTATACCCCCTCTGATACCAAGTAATGGTACATTAGGGTACTCCCCGCAGCAGTCAATGATAGCAATGTTTTCCATAGATCGAGAACACCAAAGAATATTCGTATGAGCGAGTGACATTATCCTTTGTGACCAAACCAGACCTTCTTCATTCTTTAGTATGGACTTAGGGAGGTGAGAAATAAACCACCTCGACAGCAATGGCGTGCAGCATATAAGAATCCCTCTTCTCCTCATGGTACGAGTATTGAGAGTGTGCAAAATATCTCCTAGCAAAGTAGGCACCGGGTTGCGAGAGAGAAAGATCTTGATAGAATTCACATCTATGAATGAGTCCGGATTAGGGAAGAGAACTAAACCATATATAAGAAGAGCCAATACCTCCTCAAAAGCCTGAAAATCCATATCATCCCAAAACAGATGGGCTTTGTCTATCAGAAACTTAGCTAGAAAACCCTTGACTCCATTTCTAGTTTCCCAATTGGATACCACATCGGCCTGTTTCAGGTGCAAAGCTGAGGCAATGACTTCTGGCTTAGGAACTTCTTCTAGACATGTGAGGGGTACCTGTTCAAGAATGGGTATATCCAATAGCTGAGAGAATTCTTCCAAGGTAGGCACCAACTGATAGTCTGGAAAGGTGAAGCAGTGGTGCTTGGGATCAAAGAAATGAAAGAGTACACTCATCATCTTTTCATCAAAGTTTGAAGTAACCAGGTTGAGAAGTTGACCATGTCTCTTAGTGAACGCAGAAGTTTCAAAAACCCTTGATGTTAGCTCTATGAATTGGGAAGGTATCTTCACAAAGATGATTCGGATAGTGTTTCTACGAACAAAAGCCATGATCTGCAAAACAGGACAAAGATAAATTCCCTTGGTCTTTGAAATGGTTAGTGCAATAAGCATGGATGCTATGTTATGATGCATGATGTCATGATAAACCACAGGTATAGAAAACACAGGTATAGTAAACACGGTTAAGTCACACAAAGTCCTTAGGTTTAAGGCTTGCATGAGGTTAAAGGTAGTACCCTCTTGAAGTTTAGTTGGTTCAAACCTGTCCTAAAAAGTAACTGGGTTCTAGAGATTCTCAATATCACTGACCATCCTTTATCGGCCATTGGTTCAGCTCTCAATCTTTTCTTGCGGCCAGAATATCCCAAAAGTATGATCTCAATAAGTGTAGCATCGAGTATCAACCAGTTCTCATCTCTACACCGAGGCCGAATATCTCACTACTTTCTAATGGCCAAGTCGTTCAACTAAGGTTCTAAGGTCCATTGGTGCTTCAAGACACCACGCGGCGGCCCTGTATTCTCCTCGTTTCCCCACAAAGGATACCGGTACCAACCAAAGTTCCAAACCAACACAACCATCGCTTGAACCATATCGGTATATGACATACAGTCTCCACGATCTATTGCTGTTTACCTAATGAGTGCCCCCAGATCCGGGTGTAGGATCTATAGTAACCCCAAACAGACCCTCATAAGTAAAGCAATTAAGATAATCAAGAGAATCAATTTTAATGACCTAGATCCTAAGGTATACCCCACTTATTATTTTTCCCCAGCAAAGTCGCCAATTCTGTGATACAGTGGCAGAACCGACTGTTATACTGGTTTGTGTTTTGCATTTTTTGGTTGCAAAATGTTGCGTTAAGCAAGAGTCGCCACCGAATTTTAATTTATCCAATCATCGAAAAGGAAAAAGAACAAAAAAAACCTTTTTTCGAGATATTTTTGAGTACGGGGGGTAGATTAAAGAAAGGGAAGGTGTTAGCACCCCTTCTATCTGTAGTTATCTATGGGCTCTTAGGTACTTGCTCATTTTCAAATTGCTTGTGTGTTTTTATCTTGAAAATGTTTTACTTCGTGATAACCCTTGTATCGGTCCTCATAGATGTGACGAAGTTTGTTTTGAAAATTGGTTTGAAAGTTGTTTGTGTGAAAAAAATTCATTCAACAAGTACTTAAGATTCTACCTACTCGAAAAAAGATTGTTCATTCTATTTCCTTTAGACAGCGCTATCCTACTATTAAGGAGTAGGTAGCACCGTTGTTGGAGTTGTAAAGGACATTCGAAAGGGACAAGTGCAATCACTAAAGCAATAGTTAGAAAACTTTAGTAGTAACCCTAGAGTCTTAAGATCTTTCGAGGCAACATTTCCGAGGCAACATTTTGATCTTTTAGACTGGAGGGCAACCACTAAAATCTCCTATGCTTAATGACTGTTTACCGAAGGAAACCGGAGTGAGGCAAACCCTAGGAGTGAACATGTGCATGTGAACTTTTTCAGTTATTTAGTCTTTGCACATTAGGTGATCTACCGTTTTAAATTTCAAGCACTCTTTTCATACAATCCTATTAGCCATGCATCTAGACAGTTAAAGATTGCGGAAATTAAAAGTGAGAGGAAGTAAAACCTAGCTATTACAAGGCTTCGGGGAGGGGTATTAATTACATAACCAAAAATTGGGGATTTAAACAGTAAATAAAAATCCTAATTTAGAGCTATTACATACCCTTAGCAGTTACAAAATAATGGCAAAAATAAATAACAAGCTCCCGGCAAATTAAATACGAGGACGATTGAAATAATTTAAAACCCTAGTTTGAGAGAAAAATATTTTTTTTTTGGATTTCATCTGAGAAAATATTTAATTGCAAATTAATTAAGCCTAATTTCTAATTGTTTTTTTTAATTATAAAAGAAATTAAATTAACCTAATTAATGAAAGTACTAAATATCTATGAGAAAAAATGATTTTTGATATATTCTTTAGAGAAAATTAATTAAATTATGTACAATCTCAAACCCTTATTCTAATTGTTTTTAAATTATGAAAGAAATTAAAGTTGTCCTAAATTAATTAAACTAATTAATTTAAATAAAATATTTATTAAGAAAATAAATATTTTTGTGATTTTTGATTGGTTAATTTAATAAAATAATTTTTGTATTAATTAAAAAAAGAAAAGAAATAAAGAAAAGAAATTAAAGAAAATAATAAAAATAACCAAATGGGCCTGTGTTGTTGGCTGAAAGGGGGGTATGAATATGAATTCCTTGGCCCATTAAGCATCAAGCCCAGTCAACCATGCTGGATCTGGTGTAGCGTTGACTTGCACGTGTACCATGGGCATTTAAAGGAGAGGCGTTAGATCTGGCCAGCTGGGCATCCAGTGGATGGACGTTGATGGTATATGATAGGCGTGCGAGGGAGCAATGTATTGGATTTTCCTGAAATCATTAGGAAAATAATAAAATGCACACGCCTGGGATCGAACCCAGGACGTGTGCATCAAAGGCGTGCCTCCCTACCATCTGCGCTGCGTGACTCATTTGTTAATCAAATAACAACAAATCATAATATATGCTAAAACATGGGTTAATGGATGAAACAAAAAGAACGCACGCCCATTTGAATGGACGAATGGCTGGCTGGCACCTATTGTCTTCTACCTTTCTCTGTCGCTTTAGGCTTGTAACTTTTACCTACAGACATTTGTTTATAGGTATAACCCTGTTACATTTAAAAATCACATACACGTAATATAAATTCTAATGGAGACCATGGATCAACTGGGTGTGAAGCCCTGACCACCATGGTATCCATCATTAGGCCTAATTTTTCTTAAATCACAAAACCCCAAATTGGAGCACGAAACCCTAGCAATGGAAAAATCTTGTTCCTACAATGTAACTTAAATCAAACTATCCAGAAACATTGCAAACATGATGATGAACACAAATATATGGGTAAAATACATTTATAATGCGTAAATCATAGAAATCGAATTTGAGTTCTTAGTGCAAACTGTGATGTTGCTAGCACTCGTTTCTTGATGCTTCAGGCCATGATAATGCTTGCTATCGCCCCAATGAACGTCCAGGAATATGTTTTGACTTTCAGATTGCTTTGAATTGGCCTGTGGAAAAAGATAGCTCTCACACTTTTCTTTGAAATTTTGCAGTTTTGTTCTGCCTCTTTTCACGACTCTAACCCCTGTTCTTGCCTTGGATACGTTCAATATACATCATAGAGTAAATTAGGGTTGTAAAAACATATCACATCTTTGAAAGTTTTGAAGATTAGATTTGATTTTGATGGCATATGTAAACTTGCTATATTTATCCAAATTATTCCTTTCTTGTACCAATCAGCCTTGATTCGAATTGATCATGATATCCTTGCATTATTTGATTGAAACCCTGTCCAAAAATTAGATCACAACATATTTTTTTCATTATTCATCAATTATTTGATTTAATTGAAATTTTAATTAACAAAAAATAAAAATAAATTGAAAAGTGAAGCAAATAACATGAGGTTGGATATTTGGGTCGTGGGTCATATTATAAGTGAAGTGCAAGCATAAAAAGTTAGGCCCATTTGGCAAAAAAATGCAATTTTGAGCCCATTTGTCTTTTGGCAATTTTGCAAAAAAGGTCAACTTTGATAAGGCATATCTCCTCCAATTTTAATCCTAGAGAGGTGTTCTTGGAATTTTTAGAAATCTTAGGATGTCACATAAGCAACCCTTTTGGTCTCATCTCAATTGAGTCTTCCATGTTCATGTATGAAGCTTTGACCCAAAAGGTGTTTTTGTTGACTTTCCCAAAGGACCTATAATGTAGAAATTCATATCTTTTTGTGGGTGCATATTTTGAACTTGTGGGATGAAGATGAGTTGTAGGGAATGGCATCCTATTCAAAATGAGATTTGGATGGAAAATTTCTGATAAAGCATGAAGAAGTTATGCTTGGTCAAATTTGGGTTGACTTTTACTGAGAAATCTTAATTTAGCAACTTTTGGGTTTTGATGAATTTGGAGCATTCCTTGAGGAATCATGATCAACCGTTGATCAAATGATGGAAGTCACCTCAAAATGTTGATGTTGACCCAAAATCTTGAGGTTTGACTGTGTGTGGGCCACAGTTGACTTTTGACCTAATACAATCAATTTCTCAAGCATTTGAGCAGTTGGTTGGGCAAACTTCTTGTGCAAGGCATGAAACTTGACATGTAGGGTCTTGAGAACATATTAAGTCCTTGGAGAGCATAGGAGACCTTTGTGGTTCACCCATATTGATGAAAATATAAACCCTAATTTGAGGTACATTGCCTTAGAAGAGAGTTTGTCTGGTCAACTCTTGGGCAAGCTTAAGCAAATTGAAGATCTCAATGGACATGTATTGAGTAAAATGAGAGGGAAAATTTTGGGGTACAACAGTTAGTATAATAACAACAAAACATAATATGTAAAAACAAGTGACTGAATCAAAAACACGCGCGAAATTCAAATCATCCAGTGAGGTGGTGACAAGTCACCGTCTCCTTTGCTGAGACCGTCGTCTTAGCTCCTTGCACTTTTACCTACGGACAAGTGTTCGTGGCTACAACCTGCGTGCTTCAAACATTAAGCAATACGTATGATAAATGAATTCAAAGACCAGGATTCAATTGGTCTTGATGCCACGATCATCCCAGTACCCTGTTCTTGGTCTAATTTTACTTGTATGTGAAAACCCTAAAACCAATACGAAAACCCTAGTAATGGCAACTCCGGATTTAAGCAGCAAAACACAAAATCAAATAAACCAAAAAGTTGCAAATGACAATATGAACACAATTCAATATTAAAAAAGGCTTAATCATGTGTGAATTAAGAAATCAAACTCAAGCTTTGAGATGCAAACTGTGGGTCTGTGTAGCGTGTTTCTGGGCTTGTGGAGGCTTGGTGATGCTTGCAATCGCTTCACAGGATGTCCAGGAGTGGATTGGTGGCTTTGAATCACCTTGAATCGTCCTCTAAATTGAAATTAGATCCACACTTTTTCTTAAAAAATTTGAGTTTGCTTGATGACTTTTACGACCTCAATCCTTGTTCTCTTTCCTTGGCTGCGTTATGTATTTGTACTAGAGTGAATTAGGGTTGTAAAAACCACTAGTATCTTTGCAAATTTTGAAGATTTGATTTGGTTTTCATGTGGTATGATTTCCTTCCAAATTTTGCCTAATCATGCCATTCTTGTGCCAATTATCTTTGAAATGATTTGATTCTGATATGCCAGCATAATGAGCTTGTGATTCTGTCCAAAAATCTAACCAAAACAAATCTTTGCTATTATTTACCAATTATTTGATTTAATTCGATTTTTAATAAATAAAAAATCAAAATAAAATAAATAATGAAGCAAATAACATGTGAGTGAACATTTGGGTCGTGGACCATGTCATGAGTAAGGTGCAAGCATAAAAAGTTAGGCCCATTTGCCAAAAAATGAATTTTTGAGCACATTTGACTTTTGGCAATTTTGCAAAATGGGTCAACTTTGACAATGCATATCTCTTTCAATTTTAATCCTAGGGAGGTGTTCTTGGACTTTTTAGAAAGCTTAGGATGTCCCTTAAACAACCCTTTTGATATCATCTCAATTGAGTCTTCCATGTTCATGTAAGAAGCTTTGACCCACAAAGTGTTTTTGTTGACTTTTCAAAAGGACCTATAATGTGGACATCCATATCTTTTTGTGAGTGCATATTTTGAACTTGAGGGCTGAAGATGAATTATAGGGAATTGAATCCTCTTCAAAATGAGCCTTGGATGGAAATTTCTGATAAAGTATGAGGAAGTTATGCTTGGTCAAAGTTTGGTTGACTTTCACTAAGAAACCCTAATTTAGCAACTTTTGGGTTTTGATGAATTTGGGGCATTCCTTGAGGAATCATGATCAACCCTTTATCAAATTATGGATATAACTTCAAAATGTTGATGTTGACCAAAAATCTTGAAGTTTGACTGTATGTGGGCCACAGTTGACTTTTGAGCTAATATAGTTGATTCTCAAGCATCTGAGCAGTTGATTGAGCAAACTTCTTGTGAAAGGCTTTAAATTTGACATGGAAGGTCTTGAGAACATATTAGGACCATGGAGAGCATATTAGGTCTTTGGAGTTCACCCATCTTGATGAAAATGGAAACCCTAGATTAAGATACATTGCCTTAGGAGAGAGTTTGTCTGGTCAACTCTTGGGCAACCTTTAGCAAATTGAGGACCTCTCGGAGTATGTTTTGAGTAAAATGAGAGGGAAAATTTTGGGGTACAACAGTTGTCCCTGTTCAATCTTCTTATACCTGAGGATGTAGATTGGTTGTCTGTCTTTCGTAATCTAAATATGGAAGATGATTGAACACTAGAGTGCCTAAAAATTTGCACTCGTATGAAGTGACACTTGATTTGATGCTGTCGGGAATGGGCTTACAGATGCCATTTGGAGAAGACGACAGAAGATTGGCAGGGATGGGCTTAAATATGTCATCCAAAGGATGTTTATTTCTTGAGATATTCCTTTGGTGAGAGTCCATGTTCCTGTCGTTGAGGAGGAATCTGTTGAGGAATGTTTGTATCTGTTTTGGGAGAAATAGAATTTTAGGAGATTCAGTTGTCTGTTACTCTACTAGGGAAAGAACTCCTGCTTAAGGAAGCGGAAGTGAACTGCATATCTGGTCAGGGTACAGGCTGCACCGCGACTTACTGGGGAAATGCGAAACTAATCGTGTTTGATCAGGTCCGGGTTTTACAGTGTTGTGAACTGTTGTCTGTAGATAAGAGAGAAGAAACCTGGATAGTAGGGTTACTTCGAAATGACAGCCTGGATAGTAGGCTGTGAGAAGGAACCTGGATAGTAGGGTTACCTCGAAATGAAAGCCTGGATAGTAGGGCTGTGAGAAGGAACCTGGATAGTAGGGTTACTTAGAAATGACATCCTAGATAGTAGGGCTGTGAGAAGGAACATGGATAGTAGGGTTACTTCGAGATAAAAGCCTGGATAGTAGGGCTGTGAGAAGGAACCTGGATAGTAGGGTTACTTTGAGATGAAAGCCTAAATAGTAGGGTTGTGAGAAGGAACCTGGATAGTATGGTTACTTCGAGATGAAAGTATGGATAGTAGGGCTATGAGAAGGAACCTAGATAGTAGGGTTACTTCGAGATGAAAGCCTGGATAGTAGGGCTGTGAGAAGGAACCTGGATAGTAGGGTTACTTCGAGATGAAAGCCTGGATAGTAGGGTTGTGAGAAGGAACCTGGATAGTAGGGTTACTTTGAAATGAAAGCCTGGATAGTAGGGTTGTGAGAAGAAACCTGGATAGTAGGGTTACTTCAAAATGAAAGCCTGGATAGTAGGGCTTTGAGAAGGAACCTGGGTCGTAGGGTTACTTCGAAATGAAAGCCTGGATAGTAGGGCTGTGAGAAGGAACCTGGGTCGTAGGGTTACTTCGAAATGAAAGCCTGGATAATAGGGCTGTGAGAAGGAACCTGGATAGTATGGTTACTTCAGGATGAAAGTGTAGATTAGTTGACCTGTTTGGTTTCGGGAACTGAGTTTCCATTAGTCGTCTGCAGACGTGACCTGTATAATAGCTGGATTGGATGAAGCTAATCATCTTTTCCTGCAAAGATATCAAGGTTAATTATATGTGATGCATGAAATTCAGGGTGAGATGATGTTCTCAAAATAAATGAGATTATGCCGTATATTATATGTATGCGCATGTCATGATGTATGTTCACGAAATGCTATCGGGGTATGCCCGCGTCTGGGAAAATAAATCCCTGACGGTTGTTGGAGATTTGTAAATATTCTGTCGGTAAAAGATGCTGCTTGAGAATAAACTCTGCAGGGAACAAACTTAGAAAATGTATTTTTGTAGCTGAAGTGATGAACTCTATTGGGGATTGAGCCTCTGTGTCCAAATAAATAAACTCTGCATGGGGGAAGAATTTTACTGACTTGCACGCGATTATGAACTTCAGCTGGGGTGGTTATGCCCTGTTTCGGGAAAGCTGACATCAATGCTTTTGAATACTTTCACTTTGTGGGGAGTGTATGTATTGATGAATATGCTCCAAAGCTGACTCTATCCCTATACCTGCTGGGCGGAGTAACCGTTGGGTTTGGCACTTCTTGTTTTTTCCCTGTTTCTGGAATTACGAGTAATTGCCTTTTGTTTCTTATGTAAATGTTTATGAGCAGCAATCATTTTCAAATGCATATATCAAAAATAAGTCATTGGACGTTCTTGTAAAACAAAACAAAAAACAAAAAAAAACTCGAAGTGAAAATAATTTTGTATTGATTTTTTGAAGTCAGCCTGTAATAGGCGTTTTGTACAAAAAGGTTGACGCTCTAGTAAGAGAATGCCGCCATAAAAATAGAAACTATACAATTTGTGTAAAAGAAAGAAAAAACAGCTATGTGAAACAACCCCATTGGGTTCCAACTCTGCTATTTCCTTTATATCCTCAAGCGTCTCATCACTTTGCTTCTTGGCCGAAAGTTGATCAGATTGATTGGTGCCATCGGAACTTGATAGTCGATACTGAAGTTTGGTCGCAAGATGATTCAATGAGACATAGTGGTACGCTTTATATCCCTAATTTTTTCCTGGACCGCCCTTTCGGGTTTTCAGTCCACCGGGATACCCATTTTTGGCCAAGCCGCCCTTTCGGGTTTTTGACTTTCCAGGTATACAGATTTTTCATTTTCATCCCTTATTTTTGCCCGAACCCTTTTGGTTCGCCGGGAAGCCCTTATTTTTGCCTAGGCCAGTCAACCTAGCGGGTCTCTTGATTAGGTGTAGTATCTTTTCACTATGTCTGCATTGACAGGGTGAGGAAGATCGTCATTGTCCATGGTGGTTAGAATCATAGCTCCACCCGAGAAAATGTTCTTAACCACAAATGGCCCCTCGTACGTGGGGGTCCATTTGCCCCCGGGATTACCTTGCGGCAGTATGATGCGTTTGATCACTAGATCCCTGACTTGATATTCTTGACACCTGACTTTCTTGTTAAAAGCCTTGATCATTCGCTTTTTATACGTCTGACCATGGAAGATAGCGCTAAGTCTCTTTTCATCGATTAGATTTAACTGATCAAGTCGTGTTCGGATCCAATCGTCTTCGTTCAAACCTGCATCCTTCATAATCCTGAGAGAAGGTATCTGGACTTCGATGGGTAGGACTGCCTCCATGCCATATACCAGAGAGCAGGGTGTTTCCCCTGTCGACGTCCGTGCTGAGGTACGGTACCCATGATGAGAAAATGGTAACATCACATGCCAGTCTTTGTATGTCACTGTCATCTCCTGTACAATCTTCTTGATGTTCTTGTTAGTTGCTTCAACAACGCCATTCATCTTTGGCCGGTAGGGAGACGAATTTTGATGATGTATCTTGAATTGTTTACAGAGCTCGGTGATCATTGTGTTGTTGAGATTCGTACCATTGTCAATAATAATTCTCTCTAGCACACCATATTGACAGATCAGATTATGTCAGATAAACTGTGTCACGATGTTCTTGGTTATTGTAGCAAAAGAGGCTGCCTTAACCCACTTCGTGAAGTAATCAATGGCTACTAGGATGAAGCAATGTCCATTAGAAGTGGTGGGTCTGATTTCTCCGATCATGTCGATGCCCCACATTGCAAAGGGCCACAGAGTTGTCAAGACATTTAAGGGGATCGGAGGCACATGCACCTTATCAGCATAGATTTGGCATTTATGACAAGTTCGAGAGTGTTGATAACAATCGGCTTCCATAGTGGACCAGTAATATCCTGCCCGTAGGATCTTCTTAGCCATTGTGTGTCCACTGGAATGGGTTCTGAAGGTGCCTTCATGTAGATCTGTCATGATCCTATCTGCTTCGCTCTTGTCTACACACTATAGTAGCGTTGAGTCATGGTTGCGTTTATAGAGGATTCCATTACTGAGGAAGAATTTTGTAGCGAACCTTCTCAGAAAATTCTTATCATTGACAGATGCCCCTTCAGGATACTCTTGAGTCTCGAGATACCTTTTGACTTCGTGAAACCCGGGTTTGTCTGCCACTTCTTCGGTATCGATTTCGCAGCAGTGCGCTGGTTCATCCATCCTCTCAATGTTGATTTGGGGAGCTTCATTGTCCAACTCTACCTTGAACATTGACGACATAGTAGCTAGCGCGTCCGCTAACTGGTTCTCCTATCGTGGGAAATGTTCAAAGGTTACCTCCTCAAAGTGTGGGAGCAATGCCAGTACATACTCTTTGTATGGGATGAGATTCGGGTCCTTTGTATCCCACTCGACTTTGATCTGACTTATCACCAAAGCGAAATCCCCGAATACACTCAAGAACTTGATCCTTAGGTCAATAACAGCTCGAAGACCCATAATACATGCTTCATACTCCACCATGTTGTTGGTGCAATTGAAACATAATCGGGCAGTGAACGGAGTATGACAGCCTTCGGGAGATATGATTACAGCGCCAATGCCGTTACCCAATGCGTTTGAGGTTCCATAAAAATACATAGACCATCGAGATCCTTCCTCGGGTCCTTCATTCGGTCCAGGTTTTTCATAGTCAGTCACCAACATAATATTCTCATCCGGGAACTCAAAATTCATGGACTGGTAATCATCCACGGCCTGATGAGCCAAATGATCAGCCAATACACTCCCCTTTATTGCTTTTTGGGTTGTATATTGTATGTCATACTCAGTTAAGATCATTTGCCACCTTGCTATCCTTCCGGAGAGAGCGGGCTTCTCAAAAATGTACTTGATCGGATCCATCTTTGATATCAACAAGATAGTGTGAGTCAGCATATATTGTCTCAGTCAGCGAGTAGCCCTTGCCAAAGCGCGGCAAGTTTTCTCAAGCAATAAGTATCGTGTCTCACAGTCGGTAAACTTTTTGCTAAGGTAGTATATTGCGTGCTCTTTTCGACCAGACTCGTCATGCTGCCCCAACACACACCCCATTGAATTGTATAGTACTGTCAAGTATAATATCAAAGGTCTTCCTTCAACTGGAGGCATCAGAATTAGTGGTTCTTGAAGGTATTCCTTGATTATTTCGAAAGCAGTCTGGAATTCATCATTCCACTTTACCACTTGATCTTTCTTTAGAAGCTTGAAGATGGGCTCACAAGTAGCAGTCAGATGTGAAATGAACCTGGCGATATGATTCAAGCGTCCCAAGAAACCTCTAACTTCCTTCTCTGTACGGGGAGCTGGAATTTATTGTATAGCCTTTACCTTTGCAGGATCTACTTGGATGCCTTTGTCGCTGACAATGAAACCCAAAAGTTTACCGGATCGTACCCCGAAGGTGCACTTGTTCGGATTCAACCTCAGTTTATATACCTTTAACCTGTCGAACAACTTTTGGAGATGATCAAGGTGCTCTTCCTCAGTTTGAGACCTGGCTATCATGTCATCAACATAAACTTCGATCTCATGGTGAATCATATCGTGGAACAAAGCGACTATGGCGCGCTGATAAGTTGCCCCAGCATTCTTCAACCCAAAAGGCATTACCTTGTAGCAGAAGGTGCCCCACTGTGTGATGAAGGTTGTCTTCTCCATTTCTTCAGGAGCCATCTTGATTCGGTTGTAGCCAGAGAAACCGTCCATGAAGGAGAAGATTTTATGTTGTGCGGTGTTGTCAACCAGAACATCAATGTGAGGAAGAGGGAAGTCATCTTTAGGGCTTGCCCTGTTCAGATCTTTGTAATCTACACACATTCGTACCTTATTATCCCTCTTAGGTACCAGAACAACATTGGCAACCCACTGTGGATAAGAAGTGACAGCTAAGAATCCTGCGTCGAACTACTTCATAACCTCTGCCTTGATCTTCTCTGACATTTCGGGATGCATACGGTGGACCTTCTGTTTAACCGGAGGGCAGTCTTCTTTAGTCGGAAGATGATGTACCATAATATCAGTGTCCAAACCAGGCATGTCTTCATAGAACCAAGCGAAGATCTCAACATAGTCGTGCAACATTTGTATCAACTTCTGTTTGACGCTAAACTCCAGATTTGCACCTATTTTAACCTCTTTTATGTCTTCCTCAGTACCCAAATTCACTGTCTCAACCAGATCTTCATGAGGCTGTATAGCCCTTTCTTCCTGCTGTAATAATCTAGCAAGTTTTCCAGGCACCTCACAATCATCCTCACCTTCGTCTTCGGCTTGGTTGATCAGATTTTTAAAGTCATAACTGGCAATAGCAGAGCTGTTATTAATGGGATCTAGAGTGGATATGGATCTGCATTATGATACGTGAGTGTGTAAGAGAATAACTGTTTTGATAAAGTGAAAACAGAAAAAGAAAAATAGAGAGCGCAAAATTTGTATGCAAGAAACGTCCAATGCTTTATTAGTGATATATGAAATGACAAATACTAGCCCTCACAAACAAAACCCATGTGCCTCGGGCAAGGCACAAGGCCGTAAAGTTTTAAATTGTTTATTACAAATCTCAAAACAAGTAAGACAATTACTGCGGAATAAAAGAAACCGGTATAAAGTCCCTAGTCGTCCAGTTACTCGGTCCACCGTTGGTAGTTAGGTAGATCCAGTTGTCGATGTCTGAGCCTCCCTCGCTGTCTTCAATGGCATTAACCCCACGATTGCTGATACGTAGGGGAGGTCCTCCAACCCGAGCGCGTCGAACAGTCCTTTGAGCCCCCGTAGTAAAGCCCAAACCAAATTTGTCAGTTTTGTGAGTGAAATAAGGGAGCTGAACCCAATTGGCACACCCACCTTCTTCAACCACGGCCCTGGCGTCCTTGAGGGAAGCCATCTTCAGAGGAGGTTTGTTGTTGGTAGTAGTTTCAGTTGATGCCAAGATCTGAGGGACCTCTTCAAAGTTCTGACAAGGAGTTTCTAGGAATTCCCCGTCCACCTCTACGTACCAGAAGGAATTGAAGTGGCGAACCATATACTCCTCTTCACCCTACACAATGACAATCTTCCCATTTACCGGATACTTCAGCATTTGGTGGAGTGTGGAAGTAACAGCGCCAGCCTCATGGATCCTAGGACGACCCAACAAACAAGAATACGATGGCTTGATGTCCATCACATAGAAGGTGGACCCAAAAGTCTGAGAACCCACTTTGACAGGGATTTCCACCTCCCTGTGCACCATTCTCTTCGACCCATCAAAATCCCTTACCACAATGTTACTAGGCTTTAGGGTCAAACCCTCGCAATCCAACTGGTCCAACGCCTTCTTCGGCAGAACATTCAATGAAGACCTGGTATCTACCAACTCATGAGCCATAGTGGTGCCCCTGCATTCAATCTATACATGTAGAGCATCATTATGCTTCCTTCCCTTCGGTGTCAAGTATGCATCTGAAAAACCCAGCCCATTATCAGCAGTTAGGTTGGCCACGCAATCTTTGAACTGATCAGCTGACGTTTCATATGGCACATGCGCAGTCTTGTGGAATGCAATCAAAGCCTTTGCATGGGCTTCGGAACACAGCAGCAAAGACAACATGGATATCTTTGAGGGGGTCTTCCCCAGCTCCTCGACCATATTGTAGTCGCTCTTCTTAATTATTTTCAATATTTCCTCTATCTCTTGCTTAGAGGCTTCCACAATAATTTTTCTAGGCACCTCCGTCCAGGCAGGTTCACCTATAACCTCTTTGTCGCGAGTATCAGACGATTCGCCGATAGGGGTAATAACTGGAGTAAGAACAGGAGCAGTAGTTGATGTACTAGCAGGAACAGCAGATGGGATGACAAAAGGCTTGTTGACAGTCTTCAGGGAAATCTCGGGAGAGAAGACCCTTCCACTTCGGGTAACTTTGCTGGTTCCAACAATGTTATCAATATCAGGATCAACCTCTTCATCTTTCAAATCTTGTTTGATCCCATGATTATATACACCGGCACCATATTGCCAGGGGACAGCTTTGTCCAAGACATACGGGACAGGACCAGGAACAGTGATTATCAGCGGAGCGATTCTTGGGGAAGATGTAATCCTAACAGGTCTTCTCGAGGAGACCTTGGAAGGATTGGTGAAAATGGTTATAATGGCAATGTCTTGAGATGGAACAACGGGAACCAAAGTTTTCTCGAACAAAATCTCTCTGTTGTCCATCAGACATTGAACACCTGACTTCAGCAAATGGAAACCAGAAGGTAGAAATGAACACATGTGGCAACCTTCACCACAACCCGGAAATAAACCGCCCAACAGCAAATTCTTCTTTGCAGTCATGAGAGGAGTAGAAACTTCATCCACCAAGGTCACAAACAAGTCAGTGTCAACAACATTAACTCCACAACCGTGCTTAGACATGGGAACAATTATGACATTGGGCTTCTCCGGGGCATCGAACTCAATTTCCTTGGCTTCAATCAGATCTTGTACCTTATTTCTTAGAGCCCAACAGTCATTGGTATCGTGGACAGGACTCTCAGAATGATAGGCACACCGAGCATTTGGATTATATCGGGGAGATATGGTATTTGGATTATTGGGAGCCTCTTTCAAGGTTGCCAAGTTGGATCTCAGCAGATGGGGTAGAACTTCGGCCAATGTCATATTGATTCGGGTAAACTGTCGTTGTGGTCTTTCCACCCTCTGTTGATTGTTGGGTTGTGGAGCAACTGCAGGTCTAGGTATCATTACGCCATTTATTGTCTGACGATGTTCAGCCCTGTTTTGGCCCCTCGGGCTATAGAGGGCACTGGCTTTCTTCTTACCAGCAAAATGCCTCTTTACTAAACTCTAAGAGGCATCCTTCTGTATCTTTTCGCTCCGGATCCCAGCTTCTACTATTTCTCCTTTTGAATCAGCTCGATGAAACCAGATGGCGAGCTGCCAATCAAATGATTAAAGAATGGACCAGATAGCGTCCCCAGAAACATATCAACCAACTCCTTATCAGACAACGGGGGTTGAACTCTTCCATCCAAGTCTCTCCATTTCTGTGCATAGTCTTTAAAGCCTTCACTTGCACCCATGGACATACTATGGAGTTGAGTACGAGTAGGAGCAAGGTTGGCATTATATTGATACTGTTTATAGAACGCAGCAGCCAGATCTTCCCAATTTCAGACATTGGCTGCCTCCAGTTGGTAGAACCATTTAAGTTGAGTCCCTGACAGACTATCTTGAAAGAAATGAACCCACAAATTTCTATCAGCAGTGTGGGGCTGGATCTTTCTGACATAAGAGCGGAGATGGAGTTTTGGGCAGGACACCCCATCATACTTAGCAAAAACTGGAGCTTTGAACTTCTGCGGGATGACCATTCCCGACACCAACCCCAATTCTTCAAAATCCAGACCAGGGATCCTCTAAACCTCCATGGAACTCAAACGATCTTCCAACTGCTTGTATTTATCCTCATCAGGAGGATACTTCTCATCATTGTAGTTAGTATCATTGTCAGAAACTGTAGGACTGGGATCCTTCTCCCTTGTCTCTTCTTCTTGATTCTCCCATTCCTTGGATGAAGAGGTCAGATCGACTTATCGCTTTAACCGCTCTCCAAACCTTCTACCCATATTTAGAATACCGACAACCTTCTTCTTTTTCTTTTTCTCTTTCAGGATGAGGGCTTTCAGATCCTCTTTCCCTTTTGCCAGACTTATGAACATTTGTTGAAACTGGGCGTTTTGCGCCTGAAGGTCCTTGATGCTTTGTTCGGAATACATTTCTGCTGAAATAAACAGCGAAGAAGATGAGAAACCTGTAATGGTACCTGTACATGCAATGTTATGAATGGGATGCATATGAAATGATTTCAAGGACTTTGGGAAATTTAAATTTGCGAACAGAAATAAAACAAAGATTTTATTAGCTGAATCCAAAGTTCAAATGCCTTTTAGGCGTTACAATTAAAACAAATCTAAAACTAGAAAAGAAATCAAAATTCCCATGGGTGCTTCCTCTTTGTGCCGAGATAAGCATTGAGTCCTCTTTCCTCATGGAGCTTCTTTGTGAGCTCTAAAACCTTCCTCTCCTAAGCATATAACTGATCCTTGTAAGTATCCTGCTCCTTCTTCAACTGAATCCAAGACCTCTGTAATTCCCCAAGATCAGTGGGCATATAAGGATAGAGAACCGTGTAAGGAATACCCCCCTTCAGTAGTGGGTTCCACAATCACTGGTAAAACGGCCACATAGGGCATCATAAGCTTCTGGGCGCGAGCTCGTACCCATTTGAGGTAAGGTTCCATAGGAATGGAAGCCTTTGGCCCCAAAGCCCTGGCGCCAGATCGGTTTACCATGCCCCAAGCTTGTATGAACCTCCGGCGATACTCGTGAACATCATCCTCATAGTTGAATAAATGCCCTCAATAAGTAACTCGTGGGGACCATCTCTTCGAGCGTAACCAAATTGTCTCAGAGCTATACAAGGATTGTAGGTTATTCCTCCTCTGATGCCAAGTAACAGGACATTAGGGTACTCCCCGCAGCGGTCAATAATATCAGTGTTTTCCATAGCTCGGGAACACCAGATAATATCCATGTGAGCGAGTGACATTATCCTTTGCGACCAACTCAAACCTTCTTCATTCTTCAGTATAGACTTAGGGAGGTGATAAATAAACCACCTCGACAGCAATGTCATGCAACACATAAGAACCCCTCTTCTCTTCATGGTACGAGTATGGAGAGTGTGCAAAATATCTCCGAGCAAGGTAGGCACGGGGTTGCAAGAGAGGAAGATCTTGATAGCATTCACATCTATGAATGAGTCTGGATTAGGGAATAGGACTAACCCATAGATTAGAAAAGCCAAGACCTCCTCAAAAGTCTTAAAATCCATATCATCCCAAAACAGCTGGGCCTTGTCTATCAGGAATTTGGATAGAAAACCCTTGACTCTGCTTCTTGTTTCCTAATTGGATACCACGTCGACTCGTTTTAGATGCAAAGCTGAGGCAATGACTTCTGGCTTAGGAACTTCTCCCAGACCTGTGAAGGGCAACTGTTCAAGAATGGGTATATCCAACAGCTGGGAGAATTCTTCCATGGTAGGCACCAACTGATAGTCTGGAAAGGTGAAGCAGTGGTGCTTGGGATCAAAGAACTGAAAGAGTACACTCATCATCTTTTCATCAAAGTTTGAAGTAACCAGGTTGAGAAGTAGACCATGTCTCTTAGTGAACGCAGAAGTTTCAGAAACCCTTGATACTAGCTCTTTGAGTTGGGAAGGTATCTTCACAAAGCTGATTCGGATAGTGTTTCTACGAACGGAAGCCATAATCTGCAAAACAAAACAAAGATAAATTCCCTTGGTCTTTGAAATTGTTAGTGCAATAAGAATGGATGTTATGTTATGATGCATGATGTCATGATCAACCACGGGTATAGTAAACACAGACAAATCACATCAAGCTCTTAGGTTTAAAGCTTGCATGAGGTTTAAGGTCATACCCTCTTGAAGTTTAGTTGGTCTCAAACCTGTCTTAAAAAGTAACCAGGTTCTAAGGGATCTCAATATCACTGACCATCCTTTATCGGGCATTGTCTCAGCTCAAGCAATCTTTTCTTACAGCCGAAATATACAGAAAGTCTGATCTCAATGAGTGTAGCATCGAGTATCAATCAATCCTCAGCTCTATACCAAGGCCGCTATCTCACTACTTTCTAATGGCCAAGTTTGTTCAACTAAGGTTCTAAGGTCCGTAATGTCTTCACGACACCAGGCGGCGGCCTCGTATTCTCCTTGTTTCCCCACAAAGGATATCAGTACCAACCAAAGTGCCACACCAACACAGCCATCGCTTAAACCATACCGGTTTACACCGTACAGTCTCCACGATCTATTGTTGTTTACCTAAAAAGTGCCCCCGGATCCGGGTGTAGGATCTATAGTAACCCAAGCAATAACCCCTTAAGAATAAAGCAAACAAAAAAGAAAGAAATCTGAAATGACCTAGATCCTAAGGTATACCCCCACTTATTTATTCCCCAGCAGAGTCGCCAGTTCTGTGATACGGTGGCAGAACCGACTGTTTTTACTGGTTTGCATTTTGCGTTTTTTGTTCACAAAATGTCGCGGTAAGCACGAGTCGCCACCGACTTTTATTTCATCCAACTAAGGGAAAGGAAAAAGAACAGAAAAAACCTTTTTTCGAGAATATTTCTGAGTATGGGGGGTAGATTATAGAAAAGGAAGGTGTTAGAACCCTTTCTATCCATGGTTTTCCATGGGCTCTTAGGTACTAGTTCATTTTTGAAAATTGCTTGTGTGCTTGTTTTTGAAAAAAAGTTTGCTTCGTGATAACCCTTGTATCAGTCCTCAAGGATGTGACGAAGTTGTTTTGAAAATTGTTTTGAAAGGTGTTTGTGTGAAAAGTTTTGTTTGTTTGAGCAAGTACTTAAAAGTTAATCTACCTACTCGAAAAAGACTGTTCATTTTCCTTTAGACAGCGCTATCCCATTATTAAGGAATAGGTAGCACCGTCGTTGGAGTTTTAAGGGACGTTCGAAGGGACGGATATAGTCGCAAAATAAATGTTAGGAGGTGTTAGTAACCATCCTAAATCCTTAAAGATCTATTTCTGAGTCAACATCCAAATGGGTCATTTGAGATCTTTCGGGGCTAGAGGACGACCACTAACAAACCCTATACTTCATGACTGCTTAACCGAAGGCAACCAAAGTGGATTAAACCCTAGGAGTGAGCATGTGCGAGTGAGCTTTTTTCAATTAATTTGTCTTTGCACGTTTAAGTTATCTACCGTTTTAATTTTCAAGCATTCTTCCCATACAATCCTATTAGCATACATCTAACAATTAATAATTGCGGAAATTTAAAGTGCGAAAATAGAAATTCTAACTATTACATGGCTTTTGCAGATACATAATTATTTAACTGAAAATAAAATGTGGCAATTAAAACCCTAATTAGAGTCTATTACAACCTCGAAGCAGTAACAATAAATAATAATAAAAAGGTAACTAAAAATACGCGCGATGAATTAAATGCGGAGAATTAATTAAGAGACCTAAAATCTAATTTTAAAAAATTGGTTATTTTTGGAGAAAAATTAATTATTTACAACCCTAATTTCTAATTAGTTTTAATTATGAAAAGGAATTAAATTAACCTAATTTAAACTAAATTAATTAATTTAATAAATAAAATATTTTTTTTATGAAAAATATGATTTTCAATGTTTTTGTGATTTGTTGATTTTTTGTAGTTAACAAAAAAAAAAGAATTACTTTGTGAAAACAAATAATTAAACAAAACAAAATAAGTAAGAGAAATAAAAAAGAAAATTAAATTGGGCCTGTTTGCTGAAAAAATCAGGGGGGTATGTTACTGAGTTGTTAGGCCCAGCAAGCTGAAGCCCAGTCTCACGTTTGAGATCTGGTATTGCTCCTTGCTATTGATGCACCATGGTCTTTCATTGATAGGCGTTGGATCTGGGCATGAGACGCATCCATTGGTTGGATGGTGATGGCATATGGTTGGGGCTTAGATGAGAGCAACACCAGATCTGTAAAGGAAAATTAAAACAAAGAAAGCGCTGGGACCTGGGATCAAACCCAGGTCCTCACACTTACCACCAACGCGCTTTTCCATCTGGGTTGTTGTTCTTATTTGTTAGTATAATAACAACAAAACATAATATGTAAAAACAAGTGAATGAATCAAAAACACGCGCGAAATTCAAATCATCCAGTGAGGTAGTGACAAGTCACCGTCTCCTTCGCTGAGACCGTCGTCTTAGCTCCTTGCACTTTTACCTACGGACAAGTGTTCGTGGTTACAACCTGCGTGCTTCAAACATTAAGCAATACGCATGATAAATGAATTCAAAGACCAAGATTCAATTGGCCTTGATGCCACGATCATCCTAGTACCCTGTTCTTGGTCTAATTTTACTTGTATGTGAAAACCCTAAAACCAACACGAAAGCCCTAGTAATGGAAACTCCGGATTTAAGCAGTAAAACACAAAATCAAATAAACCAAAACGTTGCAAATGACAATATGATTATATTGCAATATTAAAAAAATGCTTAATCATGCGTGAATTAAGAAATCAAACTCGAGTTTTGAGATGCAAACTGTGGGTCTGTGTAGCGCTTTTCTGGGCTTGTGGAGGCTTGGTGATGCTTGCAATCACTTCAGAGGATGTCCAAGAGTGGATTGGTGGCTTTGGATCACCTTGAATCATCCTCTAAATTGAAATCTGATCCACACTTTTTCTTCAAAAATTTGAGTTTGCTTGATGACTTTTACGACCTCAATCCTTGTTCTCTTGCCTTGGTTGCGTTATGTATTTGTACTAGAGTGAATTAGGGTTGTAAAAACCACTAGTATCTTTGCAAATTTTGAAGATTTGATTTGGTTTTCATGTGGTATGATTTCCTTCCAAGTTTGTCCTAATCATGCCATTCTTGTGCCAATCATCTTTGATATGATTTGATTCTGATATGCCAGCATAATGAACTTGTGATTTTGTCCTAAAATCCAATCAAAACAAATCTTTGCTATTATTTACCAATTATTTGATTTAATTCGATTTTTAATAAATAAAAAATCAAAGTAAAATAAATAATGAAGAAAATAACATGTGAGTGAACATTTGGGTCGTGGACCATGTCATGAGTGAGGTGCAAGTATAAAAAGTTAGGCCCATTTGGCAAAAAATGCATTTTGAGCACATTTGACTTTTGGCAATTTTGCAAAATGGGTCAACTTTGACAAGGCATATCTCCTCCAATTTTAACCCTAGATAGGTGTTCTTGGACTTTTTAGAAAGCTTAGGATGTCCCCTAAACAACACTTTTGTTATCAACTCAATTGAGTCTTCCATGTTCATGTAAGAAGCTTTGACCCACAAAGTGTTTTTGTTTACTTTTCAAAAGGACCTATAATGTGGACATCCATATATTTTTGTGAGTGCATATTTTGAACTTGAGGGCTGCAGATGAATTGTAGGGAATTTCATCCTCTTCAAAATGAGCCTTGGATGGAAAATTTATGATAAAGTATGAGGAAGTTATGCTTGGTCAAAGTTTGGTTGACTTTCACTGAGAAACCCTAATTTAGCAACTTTTGAGTTTTGATGAATTTGGGTTATTCCTTGAGGAATCATGATCAACCCTTGATCAAATGATGGATATAACTTAAAATTGTTGATGTTGACCAAAAATATTGAAGTTTGACTGTATGTGGGCCACAATTGACTTTTGACCTAATACAGTCGCTTCTCAAGCATCTAAGCAGTTGACTGAGCAAACTTCTTGTGCAAGACTTAAAATTTGACATGGAAGGTCTTGAGAACATATTATGACCATGGAGAGAATTTGAGGTCTTTGGAGTTGACCCATCTTGATGAAAATGGAAACCCTGGTTTAAGATACATTGCCTTAGGAGAGAGTTTGTCTGGTCAACTCTTGGGCAACCTTGAGCAAATTGAGGACCTCTAGGAGTATGTTTTGAATAAAATGAGAGGGCATATTTTAGGGTACAACACTTAGCCTTCGACCTTTTCACTCTTCATTTTTCCTAAAAGTCAGCCAAACTCTCTTCAGGTTGAGGATACACTATCTGCAATCCCTCTTCCATCTTTAGGCCAAAACTATCATTAGTTCCAACCATCATAACTTTTATGTCACCAAACATTATGACTTCTCTGTCGAGGCCCTCAGTAGCTTCGACCATCATGCAATCCAGAGGCTCTGAATATAAATCCTCATCCACCTTCAAAGGATCAGTGTCGACTTCCATCTTTGGCTTTTCGCCAAACTGAAGCCTACCATCTTTTAAAGCCTTCTGCACCAAATCCCTGAAAAGAACACATTGAGAAGTTTTATGACCAAGAAAATTATGGAATTTGCATAATCCTTTTTTCTTCTTTTGTTCAAGTAGGGGATTCTTCAGGCCCTGAGGGACCATAATTTGAGAACCAGTTACTAACAAATCAAATATTTCATCACATTTGGTTATGTCGAAAGTATAGGTATTGGTGATGGCTTTGCTATTCTTTTTAGTTTCGACAAGGTTTTTCCTGTTCAGAGGTTTCAAAAGCTTACATGCATAAGGAGGTCTAGGACGAAGTTAAGCACATTAACCTCAGTTTCTTCCCTTAACTTGTCTTCGTCGGAAGAACACTCATCAGTTGCTACGTAAGCAACCTTACCTTATTTGTGGTACTTGTTTGGCTTTGGTTTTTCAGCTTTCAAACATTTGATCAATCAAAATTTGATAGCTAATTGAGCTATATCTTTCAAGGACTGAGTATCCACCAATTTCTTTCTTATAGAATACTCTAAATCATTTGCAGCCATTTCGAACAACTCATGTTTAGGGGCTTGTGTAAATCATCACGCTTTCAGAAGTCTAAACATGTTCAAGTATTGTTCTATTAAATCGGTGCTCTTTCGTTTAATAGTTGATAATTCTATTAGGCTTATTTTTTACTGCCGCATGTGGAATTGTTCATGAAACAATTTCTCTAACTAAATCCACATTTGAACTGACTGTGGGGGAAGCATTGTAAACCAAGTTAACGCATTCTTTGTGATGTAATTGGGAAAATACTTCATCCATAAATGATCATTCACTACTAAGTCTCCAAGCTCTGTTTGGCATCTGGCGACATGTTTGATAGTGGATTCTTCGACATCCCCTGCGAACTTAGTGAATTTTGAAAGTTTTTGGCCTCTTGGTAACTCTGTTTGTAACACAAAATCTGGCAATGGCGAGACATATGTGGTCCTATGATAGCCAATATTCATTCCATTCCTAACTATAATTATTTCAATAATGGCTTCTAGGTTTTGTTCACCAGCCACTACTTCTCGTCGAACATGCCTGACCATTTGATCGGCATTCTGGTTTCGATTTTCTATCACTATTGGGGGTTACTGTAATATCCTAAGTATAGGGTCGACACGCTGGGGAGTCGTTGGTTCTTGTTCGACTGCTTCGTCGACCACCTCCTTATACTGCACAAGTTCCTCACGTGGGGGAGGTGCAGCTTGTCGAATTGGCACTCTTGGGGAACCATGGAAATCCCCTATGCAAGTCATTTGAGTTGCTAAAGTCTGATAACTCTGCACCTAATTCTCGATCAAAGGTCTTAATATGATACTCATTTATTGAGTAAGCATATTGACCATCTCATGGTTACTTTCATTCATCTCCTTCCTCATGATAGAAACAGTACTTGGGGTGAAAGTAGGCATAATTGTTTGGGAAAATCCCAATCCAGTCAAACAATTAAATTTATTTCTCAATAGCCAAGACACATGATATGGTGAATGCACTGACGCAGAATTCTCAACAAATGTCGGACTAGTGTTATTCTATCATGCCATCATCGTTGTTGGCATTCCATATTCATGTGTATTTCTTGTAAAGCTAGGAACATAATGCCCAGAAGTTGGGATCATACCATTGTGTGTCTCTCTTGTAAAACCAGGCATATACTCAGTAGTCGGGACCACACCATCGTGTGTCTCCCTTGAAAACTTGGCACATACTTCCGAGAAGTTGTGACCATTGGTGGTATTGCAATTACTGATTGTGTTATGGTAACTATGTTTGGTGTCATCGAAGATATGATCACCGGACTAAAACCCACACTCGTTGCCGTGCTGGTACTTCCTCCCAGGTTTTGATCCCTTTTAGGGGTTCTAGGATCTAGCATTTTTCTACCACTTCTAAATTTCATGCACGAAACAAGAATACTCAAATACATACTTGTCCCACAAGGTGTACCAATTTGTTTCTCCGTGAAACAATCACTAGCCTCTTATTAAAGGTTTGTTGCAGGATCGACTACAATAATCCTAGACTTAGTGTTTTGAGTGTTTTTGGGTTGAAATTGGTTGATATTGGATAAAAGGGTAAAATCCAAAGACAATTGCAAAGTAGAGAAATCAAATACAAGACTTGTAGTTTAAAGTGAAAACTAGAAATTGCTATGAATTTAAATGTGGAAGCATTCATACATTGTTAAGCCCGAACTCGTTTCTCTCTTAGATGCGGGTACTTTGAGTGTAATGCTCTAAATATGAAGAAATGTGACCTCTGACACAGATACAAATATTTGCTTAATTAGAAATCCTAAGTATATAACTATCAAATGGTTACTAGCCCACGTTGGGACTTTGTGGAGAAACTACCCTAAACTGGTTTGAACATCCCCACGTTCTTACTGGCTTGCGCGTTGATAATCGTTTCCACCACCATAAATCCTTGCTCGTCGACCCCTATGTATGTCGATGACTGCCTCTGAATCCATGACTTTCGTCGACTAGCTCTTTTGGTCGATACCCTTCAACCTGGTTGACACCTCCTGTTGTTTTACATAGGCTCATCCCTTTTCAGCCAAAGAAACCTTACAGCTTAAGGCTTATTTCCCTAGTCAAAAGTTGCTTGTTAATAGAGTGAGAATAATCTTATTCATCAAGATTGATAGAAATTCATCATAGGTTTGGTGGATTCACAATATATAGTGTAAAGAGCTCCAGTTGATCGATCCAAGGAAAGAGAGATCAAGAACGATCGAGGAAGAAGAAGAAATCATGATGGTAATGAATTAAGGGAATGGAAATTATCCTGCAAATCTTCCAATTTTGAAAGAAGATAACTATGAGAATTGGTGCAAGCAAATGAAGGTTATATTTGAGTTTCAAGGTCTTTGGGATCTTGTAAAGGATGGATTAGAAGCGCTTTGAGAAGTCGCTTAAGAAGAAGAAAAGCAAGGACACATAGAATTAGAGAAGAAGAGGTATAAATCACTCTTTATAATTCATCAATGTCTGAGTCCAGAAAATTTCGAAAAAGTGAGTGATTCGGAATCTGCAAAAAAAGCTTGAGAGATCCTTGAGAAGTCTTTCGGAGGTGCGGAAATGGTGAAAGAGGTGAGGTTACAAACTCACAAAAGAAAGTACAAATTTCTTCAGATGGAAGATAGCGAGAGCATATCTGATTTCTTCATTAGGGTTACAAAACTAGTGAATCAAATCATGGTATGTTGAGAAGCGTTAACAACAAGAGTTGTTGTTGAAGGATAGAAAAATACAAGGGGGTTTGAATTGGGGTTTTTCAAAAATAAAAACAGTATGACACATTTGGTTATCCTGGTTCGTTTGAACTCAAACTACTCTAGTCCACCCGCCAAGGTGATTTTGCCTCTCTCAATCAAAGTCTTAATCCACTAATCAAAACTTTGATTACAACACACAAAGACTGCCATCAATGTCTTCTTGGACTAAACCACAACTTGGTTTCTCAAGGAATTACAAAAATGTGAATCAAAATGTGTACAAGAATGTTTCTGGAAAATTATATCACAACTGTGATGCTTACACAATGTTCAGGCACGGTGAAAGATCTAAATAGCTTATAAATATTTATTTGTATGCGCAAGTTTTGTTTGATCACCCTTCAAGAAATCCTTTATATAGGAAAAGATTTAGATCCATTTGAGACATGAGAAGATGTTTTTGGAAGGTTGATAAAATGTTGTTAATGCCCTTTCCAAAAATACAGATCTTGTCTGGTACCAGCCATTACTCTTTGATTTGTTAATGAATGAATTATAACACAACAGAATTGTGCTTCTTTTGAAAACTGACCAGAATAAGAATATTAACATTGAGACTTTAGATCATCAGAGTATTGCTTCATCAGATTTTAGCTTGCAGCTTTTGTGCTTCAGAAGTTATAACATCAGAACTTCTTCTATTGAGCGTGATATTTTAATTGTGTTTGTACATAAATTCTTATCAGATCATCTTAGCGCAAATTGTTCGCCAACTTCTTATGCTTATTTATCATAACTTCTCTGTATATTTAAATAATTTATTAGAGAGCATAATTATTCTTTATATATAACATGTATTTGTTATCATCAAAACTATTACTAAGATGTAGAATCAAACTATGTTCTAACAATCTCCCCCTTTTTGATGATGACAAAAACTTTTATATTTTGATGAACAGTAAGAACATAAAGCATTAAGGTCTCCCCCTGAGTTGAATACTTAAATAAAGAAAAAATTTGACACTTCCCTGAAGATGTTTGATCAGATCTTTTGATGGAAGTTCTGATAAGTCTATGTGGCAGAAGTTTCTTTCAAGAGACTCTTTTCTTGTTTGCTTTTCGAAAAGTGAAACAAAGGTTATGTTACCAAAAATGTTTGAGACTTGGTCTCGACACTGTTATATTAAAAATATCTTACGTTCTCCCCCTTTTTGTCATTAATCAAAAATCAATAACACGTAAAGAGAACAAAAATATGATGCATTCAAGAATAGATATTAATACAAACAGAAGTAGATAAACAAAAGTTTAATCATAAAGCATAGAAGAAACATAGAAAAATATCAGAACTAAGGTTGTGAAGGAGGTGGAAGTCGTGTGAACAACGCTTCCAGGAGACTTTTGATATGATTGTTTGATTCTTCTTGATTGCTTAGCATCCCCTTAATCTGTTTATTGGTTTCATCCTGTTTATTGAGCCTGTCCCGGGAAGCTTCATTCTCTTTCTTCAACTCATCCAGAGTTTTCAACACTAGAGAAGATGTAGTTGTTTCAACAGTAGAAGCCATATTCTCAAAAGTTACTGCAGTAGATTCTTTCTCAGGAGATTCTTCAACTGAATTTCCTTTGTCTTTAAAAACAACTAAACATAGATGTTGAGGTTTAGAAGATGGTTCTTGAAATTCTGATTCTTGTGGAGCTTCCCAAGGATTGTTTTCCAGAAGACAAGGGGGTTTCCTTACCCAGAGACTTAGAACTTGATCCTTGAAGATATTCATGTGATCGCAAAATTCTGTTGAGCAATTTCATGACTAAGTTCCTTCGTCATCAGAGATTCAGAGTTAAACCATTTTCTGAACTGAGTCTAGAGAGAATCACAAGCAGCTGGATTGAGATTATCCATGCAAGCTTACTTCAAAGATTTAACCCATTCATGTATTTCTGTCTTGAAAACCAATAGTGATTTACCAACATCTGATTTGGATGGTTTTGGTGTTGGTTTTGGAATAGCTATTTTCTGAGAAGATGTGAAACGTTTGTCTCAGGATTCAAGGTAAATTATGGTTTTGAGAGGATCTTTTGATGATTCAGTTGGAGTTGGAGAGTCAGAAATGATGATATGAGTGTTAGGTGGTGTTGAATCATAAGGAGGGGGAATATATGGAAGGGAAAAGTCTTGTGGAGGTTTGGTGGAGATATTTAGTGGTTAAAAGGGGTTAAGACGGCAGGTGATTCCTGGAAGAGTAGATGTGGTTCCGGGCATTTCTTTAGAGGCATTATTTGGATTTTCTGTTTGGAGAGCTTCAAAGAATGGATCAAATTGATCAATATCAAATACAACTTGTGCTATTTCTGGATGAGTTTGAACAAATTTGGTAGAAGGGGGATTAATCAGAGGATGATTAGTGGGTATGGTGGTATCAATTTCTATGTCAAAGTCATCAATAGTTTGTGGTGAGGGATTTTAGTAGGTTTTGGAGATGAGGAGGGTTCAGTTGTTGGTAAGAAACCTGATTCGATAACAGAAACAAAATAGGAGTTACCTTTTTTTAGAAGCTTTAGGAGTTTTCTAAGAAGTTCCTTCTCCAAAAACTTTCCTTTTCCTTGACTTTTTGGTAGAAACTTCTAGAGGTTGTTGCCTGAGATCTAGGATATTGACATCTAGAATTGTTCCATCACTTTTGTAAGCTTCTAGATATTTGAGGACAATTTCTGGAGATGAGTCTGCTTTAGTGAAAAGAGGAAAATCCTCCAGATGGACTCTTCTGGTGGTGATGACTTCCTTTGCAGTAAGTGTAGGATCCTTCTTAATGGTTTCTATAATCTTCATATTCTTGAGGTTCTTAGCATTGAGAGGCTTTCTAGCACAAGGTTCCAGAACACTAGCTTGTTGAGCTTCACTCGGATGTTTTATCAGTTTAATCTCTGTTAGAATATCTAAGATCAGCCTTCCCAGCGGATTCCAATCTCTTTTGGTTCTTTCTTCTTCTCTTGTTTCCTTGACACTGTTCTTCAGATGATTGAATAGAATACGAGGGAGGTGGACTTTAGCCTTAGTTGCGATGAAGTAGAACATGTATTGTTGATCAATATTGATGTAGTCGGGGGAACTTGTTGGTTTTATGTGATTGATACATCCCAGAATTAGTCTAGACCAAATTCTGAGATAGTATTTCAGATCTTTGATCTTGTTGGAGGTTTGTCCAGAAGAGAAGATTTCTTTGGATACAATGGTTAGGTCAGAATCTTTTTCTTCCATTTCACTGCACCTTATTCGTCTCCCATAATGACCAATGAGCTTTCCAATGAGATCATCGATGATGACGATCTTCTTTCCCATTACATACAAAGTTACTGGATGATTTGATGCAGTAGCATGAATACAGAATTCTTTAACTAGTTTGGGAAAAACTGGACCAATTAATCGATCAAAATATTTTGTCCACCCTTGAAACTCAACATCAGGAGTAAGGTCATACCCATTTTATTCATGCTTTCAAAATCAACTATGAGTTCACAGAGAACTTCAAGAGTATCAACTGGAGTAAGGAGAGTTCTTGTAGGTTCAACATACATTTCTTCATTTGGAGTAGAGGATGAACCAAGGATGTTAATTTGAGGAGCAGGATCTTGAGACTTTTTTTTTGTTGATAAGAAGCCATTGTTCACAGACTTATGCTTTGAGAGCACACAAAAGGGAAAAAGTGAAAATTCAGAGAAACTAGGGTGAGTGAGAGTGAAGGTGTGAAAGTGATTTGGTGAAAGTGAGGTATAAATAGCCAACGGAGAGGAAACATGAAATTAATTTCAATTAATAAAATAACCAAAATGATTAACAACAATAATGGTTTCTGAAAAGGGGGATGGCATGAAGATTTTGTGAACAGTTATCGATGTGACTCGCACCCCAATGCATCAACTCAGTCGTTTTAGACCTTCAGATTTTGAACATGTTTTCAGCCTCAGAGAGTGACTTAGTGTTTAGGGTTGACAGATGCTAATATGGTGAACTACTCGCGTCTATCTTTGGAATGAAGCATTTTCAAAAAAAAATGTTCAAATCTTCTGGATAGTTTTTAAGACAATTTTCCTTCTCACTTCTGAAGAATTGTTGTTCAGATGTTCACAAAAAAAAATCAAAAAGTTCTGAGGATTAAACATACAGAAACTACACTTTCATTATGGGTATAATTCCATACTGAGGTGTTTCAGAATGAAATTAAATCTATCTTCAGCAAGGGTTTTTGTGAAAACATCAGCCCATTGATGGTCTTTGTCTATAAGTTTTTAACAAAGATTTCCCTTCTGAATATAGTCCCTAATGAAGTGATGTTTAATTTCTATATGTTTAGCCCTAGAATGTAAAATAGGATTTTTAGAAAGACATATAGCAGAAGTATTATCACAGAGGATGGGAATGTTACTCTCATAAATATGAAAATCTTTAAGTTGACTCTTCATCCAGAGCATCTGAGTACTAGAGTTGTAGCTATATATTCAGATTCAGCAGTTGATAGTGCAATAATTGATTATCTTTTGTTGGACCATGAGATTAAGTTATCTCCTAGAAACTGGAAGCTTTCATAAGTAATTTTTCTTTCTATTATATCTCCAACAAAGCCAGCATCACAGTACCCTACTAATTTATATTCTCTGGATTTTCTATAAGAAAGACCAAGATTAGTAGTACCTTTCAAATACTTGAAAATTCTCTTAACTGTTGTTAAGTGAGATTCTCTAGGAACTGATTGGAATCTGGCACAAAGACAAACACTATATAGAATATCAGGTCTTTAAGTTGTTAAATATATGAGCAAACCAATCATACCTCTGTAGAGCTTCTCTTCTACTTTCTTACTTACCTCTTCCTTTTTCAGAATGCATGTAGGGTGCATAGGAGTTTTGGATGGCTTACTTTCTGATATATCAAATTTCTTCAGAAGTTCTTTAATACACTTACTTTAATGTATGTAGATTCCTTCTAGAGTTTGATTGATTTGAATTCCCAGAAAGAACTTGAGTTCACCCATCAAGCTCATTTCAAATTTTGCATGCATAGTCTTAGAAAATTCTTTGCCCAAGGAGGCTTTAGTAGATTCAAAAATTATATTATCTACGTATATTTGACAATTCAGAATGTCATTTTTTTAAATGATTTACAAAATAGAGTTGTGTCCACCTTCCCTCTGGTAAAATCATTTACTAAGAGAAATTTACTTAGTCTTTTATACCAAGCTCTGGGAGCTTGTTTCAGACCATATAACGATTTCTTAAGTTTATAAACATATTCTGGATGTTTCGAATTTTCAAAACCAGGGGGTTGGTGCCCATAAACTTCTTCATCAATATGTAACCATTTAAAAAAGTCACTTTTGACATCCACCTGATAAAGAGTTATGTCATTATTTATAGCAAATGAAATTAAAAGTCTGATAGATTATAACATGGAGATTGGATCAAAGGTTTTTGTATAGTTTATCCCTTCTTGCTGACTATAACCTTGTCCAACCAGTCGTTCTTTGTTTCTGATAACTTCTCCTTGTTCACTTTGCTTATTTCTGAAGACCCATTTAGTTCCAATGATATTGAAGCCTTTTGGTTTAGGAACTAGACCCCATACATAATTCCTGGTAAATTTATTTAGTTCTTCCTGCATTGCAAGTATCTAATCATTATCTAGAAGTGCTTTATCTATGGAAGTCGGTTAGATCAAATACACTAATCCCATGAGAGACTCTTCATTATTTCTGAATGTAGATCTTGTTCTGATTGAATCGTCTTTCTTTCCTAGAATCATGTTTTCAGGATGTCCTAAGCTGCTTTTGGATTATCTTTTCTGGATGGATTCTTCAAAAGTTGTTGTAATATTTTTAATGTCCTCTTATGTATTTGAAATAAGTTCTGAGCATTTATTTTCCGATGATCTGTCTTCAGTACCTGTAATTAGAACTTCTATATCTGCAAAAAATTCACCCTGCTTTGACTTTTGAGAGCCAAGCTTATCATTAAATCTAGAACTAATAGATTCATCCAAAATTCGTGTTTCTATGTTATATACTCTATAACCTTTTGAACATTCAGAGTATCCTAACATGAAACAATTTTGTGCCTTAGAATCAAACTTGTTCATAGATTGTTACCAATGGTTCCAGAGCCAATAATCTTTCCTTTCTGATAGCCTCTGAAACCTATGTATCCCCCATATTTAAGTTCTAGGCTTTGGAACATATGTTTTCTTCCCTTCATGTGTCGAGAGCATCCAGAGTCTAGGTACCAAGACTGGTGTTTCAACTTTGTTTCTAAAACATCTACAATATATATGATTTTATCCTTTGGTACCCATATCTTTTTGGGTTCTTGTTTGTTAGAGTTTCCAAAATTATGATTGAATTTTGGTTTCACGAGATAATTCGCTGAGTAAGATTCACTAGTATATTTTATATCATGTGTTTATCCATATGTGAAGTGTGAGTTTAAAGGTGTGTGTTTTATGACCATATCTTCAACTTGCTTTGGTTGATATGGTTCTTCTTCTTTTGGTTTAACATATCCTATGCCTTTTCTTCCATTTCCACTAACTCCATAGATAATTGAAGCCATCTTGCTTCTATCTATGTTTTTAGCTAGAAACTTTTTTAAACTATAATCATATTCTTTTATAATTTTGTCAGAACTAATTAAAACTTCTGAGACATATTATTTTTGAGCTTTTTGTAACTCGTTTTTAATAATAGAATTTTTATTTTTAAGTTTAGAGATGGTTTCTTTTAGCTCAGAATTTTCTGCTTTTAGTTTCCTAGTTTCTTCAGAGTCAGTTACTGGACCATGTTTCAGGTTCATGTATTTGAATTGAAGTTGTTGATATTTTTCAAGAATTTCTGACAGACTATCTTCTAATTGAGATCTAGAAAAGTTAGAGAATACCTCTTCTGCTTCTGAGTCTGATTCTGATTCAGATGAATTAGTGGCATCTGATATGTTGTCTATTAAAGCAATATTGGCACGCTCATCTTCTGATGCTGATTTTGCTTCAGAAGATTATGAGTCATCCCAAGTAGCCATAAGACTTTTCTTCTTCTCTTTGTTAAATCTCTTCTTTGGCTTTTCTTTTTGAAGTTTAGGACAATCGCTTTTGTAGTGACCAGGTTCCTTGCATTCGTAACAAACAACATCTTTTTTTCTTGACCTTTTGTAGCCAGAGGATGATTCAGAATAACTGCCTGATCTCCTAGGATTTCTAAATTTTTTTTGTTTGTGCTTCCATAGTTGTTGGACTCTTCTAGAGATAAGAAATAGTTTGTCTTCTTCTGATGAGGATCCTCCAGATCTTTCTTATTCTGCCTAAAAGGCTTTAGTTTCATATTTTTTTATTAGATTTAAGAACAAGAGACTTACCTTTCTTCTGGGGTTCATCTTCTTCTAGTTCTATCTCGTGACTTCTCAATGAGCTAATAAGTTCTTCAAGAGATATATTGTTCAGATCATTGGAAAGATTTAAGGCTGTGACCATGGGTCTCTATTTCTTTGGTAAGCTTTTGATGGTTTTCTTTACATGATCTACTGTTGAGTACCCTTTGTCCAAAACTTTCAACCAAGCAACCAGAATTTGAAACTTTGAGAAAATTGTCTAAACGGTTTCATCTTCTTCCATTTTGAAAACTTCGTACTTATGGATGAGTGCAAGAGCTTTGATCTCTTTGACGTGTGTGTTTTCTTCATGTGTCATTCTCATAGACTCAAACATGTTTTAGCAGAATCTCTATTTGTGATCTTCTCATACTTGGTGTATGAAATGGCACTCAAGAGAATCGTTCTGGCCTTGTGATGATTTCTGAACTATTTATTTTGTTGATCTGTCATTTTCTTTCTACCAATCTTCTGACTGTTTTCATCACAAGGATGAATGTAGCCATTAATCACCATATCGCAGAGATCAGCGTCATGAGCTAGAAAGAAACTTTTGATTTTGTCTTTCCAGTAATCGAAATTTTCACCGTCAAACATTAGGGGTCTGCCGCTGATTTTGTCTTTATCATCATAGTTATCATTGTTGTTGTTCTGAACTGGTTCCACCATAGTGTTTTTCTTGCTAGGATCTTTTTCTTACACGGTTAAGTGTTAGCACCTAGAACCAGGAGCTCTGGTACCAATTGAAAGATAGAAAAACACAAGAAAGGGGGTTGAATTGGGGTTTTCAAAAATAAAAACAGTATGACACGTTTGGTTATCCTGGTTCATTTAAACTCAAACTACTTCAGTCCATCTGCCAAGATGATTTTGCCTCTCTCAATCAAGGTCTTAATCCACTAATCAAAACTTTGATTACAACACACAAAGACTACCGTCAATGTCTTCTTGAGACTAAACCACAACTTGGTTTCTCAAGGAATTACAAAAATGTGAATCAAAATGTGTATAAGAATGTTTCTAGAAAACTATATCATAACTGTGATGCTTACACAATGTTAAGGCACCGTGAAAAGATCTAAATAGCTTATAAATATTTCTTTGTATGTGCAAGTTTTATTTGATCACACTTCAAGAACTCCTTTATATAAGTGAAGCTCTAGATCCATTTGAGACATGAGAAGATGCTTTTGAAAGGTTGATAAAATGTTGTTAATGCACTTTCCAAAAAATACAAATCTTGTCTGGTACCAGCTGTTACTCTTTGATTTGTTAATGAATGAATTGTAACACATCAGAACTTTGCTTGTTTTGAAATTTGATCAGAATAAGAATATTAGCATTGAGACTTTAGATCATCATGGTATTGCTTCATCAGATTTTAGCTTGCAGCTTTGGTGCTTCAGAAGTTATAACATTAGAACTTCTTCTATTGAGCATGATACTTTAATTGTGTTTGTACAAAAATTCTTATCAGATCTTCTTAGCGCAAATTGTTCGCCAACTTCTTATGCTTCTTTTATCATAAATTCTTTGCATATTTAAACAATTTACTAGAGAGCATAATTGTTCTTTATATATAACATATATTTTTTATCATCAAAACTATTACTAAGATGTAGAACTAAACTATGTTCTAACAGTTATTTCAAAGATCTTGAGGTATTTGGCTCTGAAGTTCGACCACGTGGTGGTCACCGTAGAAGAATCAAAGGATTTGTCAAAGTTAACAAAAGAAGATCTTCAAGGTTCACTTGAATCTCATGAACAAAGAATGGATGAAAGAGTTGTAGTCAAGTCGAAGAGTGATATGGCTTTATAGGAAACATCATCAAAAGAAACTAAAGGCAAAGGAAAGTGGTTTGTAAAGGTAAAGGTGGCTACAACAATTCGACTGGAAGAGGAAACTAGCAAGAAGGAATTGTGTCAAATCAAAGAAGACCCCATTATTAAAGAAACCAAATAGGTGGTGCTGGAGGTAGAGGAAGAGGTTGTGGTTGAAATCCTGGAAAGAGTCACATTTGGTGTTATAATTGTCAGAAGTATCATCTCTATTTTAGCGATTGTCCAAAAAAGAGAAAGAATCAAGAAAGTGATGCAAAATTCACAAAGTATGAAGAAGAAGAGATGATGTTGATGGTCACAACAAGATATGCAGATAGATTCAAGGACCAATGGTACTTGGATTCATGATGCTCATCACACATTTCTGGAAGGAAAGATTAGTTTATCAACATAAAATCCTCGATGAAGAACATGGTGAAATTCACAAATTATAATATCGTAGAAGTTGAAGGTATTGGTCATGTTATGATTATGAGGAAAGATGGCAAGAGGTCAATAATTTATAATGTGTTGTATATACCAAGCACGAAGAGAAATTTGCTCAGTATAAGACAGTTGGTCGAAAAGAACTATAAAGTGTCGATCAAAGACAAGATGATAAGAGTCATTGCACAAGAGGAAGGTTAATCTCCAAGGCTCCAATGTCTCAGAATAGAACCTTCAATATTGAACTTGATGTAATGGAGAACAAATGCCTTGCAACTACATCTAGCAGAGATGAGTGGATATGGAATTATCCACTAGGCCATCTCAACTTCAAAGATAGCATAGGTTTGAAGAGAAGAAATATGGTTTCAGAATTACCTTAAATCGATATTCAAAATGAGGTGTGTGAGGAATGTGTGTAGTCGAAGCAGCACAAGAACAACTTCAGCAAGGATGCGGGAAGCAAGTTGAAGGCAATCCTTGAATTCGTATACTCTGATGTATGTGGACCAATCCAGGTGGATTCGGTGGGAGGTAACATATACTTTGTCACATTCATAGATGATTTCAGTAAAAAAATATTGACTTATCTGATCAAAAAGAAAAGTGAAGTGATCGAGGTATTTTCCAAGTTTAAATCTATGGTCGAAATGTAAGGTGGTCGAAATTTCAAAGTTTTGAGAACTGATGGTGGTGGAGAATATGTGTCGAAAGACTTCGACATGATATGTGAAAAGGAGGAGATTATGCATAAGGTGGTGCCATCCTACACTCCATAGAAGAATAGAACTGCAGAAAGGAAGAATTGAACCATCGTGAATATGGTGAGAAGTATGTTGAATGACAAGCATCTACCCAAAGAATTATGGGGAGAAATTGTGTCGACAACAACATATATTTTGAACAAATATCCGACAAATAAGCTAGAAGGAATTACTCCAGAAGGATGTTGGTTTGGTGTGAAGCCTAGCTTAAGTCATCTGAAGGTATTTGGATCTATAGCACATAGACATGTGCCAGATTAATTGAGAAGAAAACTTGATGACAAGTTGAGTCAAATGATCCTAGTTAGATATCATTCGACAAGAGGTTACAAGTTATTCGACCCAGTGAACAAGCAGATTGTGATAAGCATGGACATGATCATAAATGATCTTAAGGAATGAGATTGGACTGAAAATGTCAAGAAGGATTCAGTGAGAATCTTACTTGAAGAACCAGAAACTCAAGTCGAAAGAGAAGTTCAACAAGAGGAAGTTATAGATCAATCAGGTACAAGCAGACCTCAGAGAACAAGACACATTCCAGCAAGGTTGTAAGATTGTGTTATTACATCAGATGATGTAGTCGGTGATGAAAGTGATTTGGTACATTATGCTTTCTATGCAGATGTTGAACCAGTCAATGCAGTTGAAGCATTGAAGGGTTCAAAGTGGGTGAAAGCAATGAATGAAGAAATGAAGTCTGTCAAAGACAACAACACCTGATCACTTGTCGAATTGCCTTAAGGAAAGAAGGAAATCAATGTGAAGTAGGTATACAAGGTGAAGTTGAATTCCAAATGGGAAGTAACTCGACACAAGGAAAGACTTGTGGCACAGGGATTTCTTCAAAAGGAATGAGTTGACTTCAATGAAGTATTTGCACTTGTGGCTAGGATCGAAATAATCAAGTTGTTGGTCTAGCATAAACGAATAGTTGGCACATATGTCAGATGGACGTGAAGTGTGCATTCCTGAATGGACTCTTAGACATAGAAGTTTATGTTGCACAACCAATTGGATTTGTGAAGCATGGCGAACAGAAAAAGTTTACATGCTACATAAAACCCTGTATGAATTGAAGCAAGCTCCAAAAGCTTGAAATAAGAAGATATATAGCTTTCAAAGGGAGAAGAAATTTATGAAGTGTGTTGTACCCCAAAATTTGCCCTCCCATATTCTTCAAGATTTGCAAAGAGCATGCTTCAAAATCTCCCCAAGGGTTGCACAGTTCAAGGGCCTCCTAACAGTCAAAAGCTAGGGTTTTGGTTCTGACAAAGAAAATGAAGTTTCCAAGGGCCCAAACAAGTCCCACATGCCTACAAAAATGGTCAATCATCCTCATGCCAAGTTTCAAGACTTACAGCACAAAATTGCACAGTCAAAAACCCTAATTGCCCTACAGTCAACTGCAGGGGTAAAATGGTCATTTGACAGTCAAAAGTTCAAATTTTTTGTCAACATCTCATTTTGAAGCCACAAACATCATTTGATCAATTCTTGATCATGATTCTCAAAGCATGGCTCAAAAAGTCTCAAGATGCAAAAGTTTCCATATTTGGACAGTTGAAAAAGTCAACTGTAACTTGACCAAGGCATAACTTCCACATGGTTCATCAGAAAAATTCCATCCAAAGCTCATCTTGAAGAGAAAGACATTTCCTACAACTCATCTTCACACTTCAAGTCCAAGAAATGCTCTCACAAAAAGTTATCAATTTCAACATTATAGGTCATTTTCAAAAGTCAACAAAAAGGGACTTTAAGTCAAAGACCATAACTTGAGATTGGTAAATAAAAAGGACATGGGACCAAAGGCATTGGATAGAGGACTTCAAGACCTTTCCAAAATGTCCAAGAACATGATCAAAGCTTAAAAATTGAGCAAGATATGCCTTGTGGAAGTTGGGAAATTTTTGGGAATTTTGAAAAGTCAACTTTGCTTCAAATGCCTCAAAATTGCTAATGGGCCACATTTTCTTCCAAGAATCATTATCCAAAGGCTATGCACGACCATTTGGCCCAAGGGGAGTTATTTCATCATATTTTATTATTTATTTGAATTTTTAATCACCATTAATTCATTTAATTAAATAAAATATGAAAAAAATACTTATCCATGCTTTTCAAATCTTTTTGTGCATAGAATACCTTCAAGATTTCGTGCACTATCCAATATGGAAAGAATCAAGGTGATTTGGTCATGATTGGCATCAAAACACATGGAAAAGATTTGAAGAAATATGCCATTAAAATCAAATATTGGATTCATCAAAACATGGATCTTTTGGCTCAAATTGTTACCCTAATTCATCCCTCATATAAGTCAGAAGCTAAACCTAATGCACACAACCTGAAGGCTGCGCTAGAACTCAAGGACCAAAACTCACTTTTTCTTAAAAAATCCAAAACCTGTTTTCATAGTTTGAAGGCGTTTCAAGGCGTGAAAAAGATCTCAAAAGCTTCCTAGAACTCCGCTGAACAGAACCCAATCGTTCTCCACTCTCCAAGCGCAAAGAATTGGTAGATATGAGTCTAACTTTTCTGAAAAAAATTGATAATCGTGTTTGCATTTCCATACGTTATTCATGACTTTTAACATGTGATTTATACTAATATGATGTTTCTAAAGCCATTGGTATTATTCAATTGAGTTTTGGACGCCTGTATGTGAATCTACCATTGACATCTTCTAGGGTTTCAGAACTTTCAATTTGGGGTTTCCTTGTTCTGGAAAAATTGAGACATGAGACTTATGCCATCAGAACCAGAAGCTTCACACGAATCCAGTCATCCTATCGCGCCTAATTTATGAATAACCAGGGCCTATTCGCTATTTTCACGTTTGCCACTTAGTGGGGGTTTAAAACCCCCGCTATCTCTTTTTATTTTGCAGGTTTAACATGAAGAAGATGCATGCGTGGATCAAGGCCATTGGTCTATTCAAAGTTGGCGCGTAATTTTTTGAGTCAGACCACTAACTTTTGTTTTTTCTTATAATAATTGCGTTCCATATAATTTACAAAGAAAGCGCCTGACACAGTTGGTTGATGCGTTGTCCAAAAGGTACTGGGACCTGGGTTCGATTCCCAGGTCCCCCATATTTTTCAATGAATTTTGTTTTCACTTGATCTCATGCAGTGTACGCCCAGGGGTTCATCATACACCCACCATCCAAGCTTGCCACATGGCCACTGAGATCAATCCACTGGCCAGGATCTAAAGAGTACCATGTGCATAAGTCAACCAGGTCACACGCTTCCATGAAAAGTCAAAAAGGCCAAGGTTCTAATGGGCCCAATTACTGGGACAAACCTCCAAACTGGGGTCAACACCCCCATTGGTTTTCTCTCTTTCATTCTTTTATTTTTTTTCTATTTTATTTGTTTTGTTTAATTTTAATTTAATTCTTTAAATTGATTTGCTTTCTTTAACATAAAAAAATAATAAAAATCAGAAAAGACAAAAAATAAAAATATATTTTATTTAATGTTATTTTGTAAATAAACTTTATTAATTAATTTAGTCTTTTAATTCTAGGTTTAATTCTAATATTTTTCTTAATAAACTAAAAAAGGGTAGAATTAAGGTTTTAAATGCTTTTATTCCTTTTTTCTTTTTTACCCTATTTAATTATTTATTATTATTTTTGTAAATAAAATTTGCCATGTAAATAATTAATTTAAACTAGGTCTAATTTAAATAGTTTTCTTAATAAATTAAAAACAATTTAGAATTAGAATTAATTAACTTTTTCTTTTTTATTCCAATTTAATTTTCTTACTAAAAATCCATAAATACAAAAAACTCAAAAAATAGTTTCTTTTTCTCATTAAATTTAATTAATTTCATAGTTGTAATTTAATTTCCTTAAAAGGGTCCAACGCCCTCGCATTCCCGACTTTACTTCTTCGCGCATTTTATTCTTATTTCTTTTTTTGTGAATATAAATGTAATTGCCCAAAAGCCATGTAATAGATTAATTAGACATTTATCTTTCCGCATTATTTTTTATTCAAATCGGGTCCTGGATTAATTTGGCGATGTGGACCCGCGCCTTTGTAATAGCATAGACCTTTTAATTCTGTATCTTTTTAACTGTTAATTAATTTGCATGAAAGAATGAATGCCAAAATAAAAGCAACGCGTAGATCACCAATCCATGAACAAGATAAACATAAATGAAAACGACACACAAATCACACACCACCCCTAGGGTACGCCCCACTGTTGCCTTGCCCCTCGAAAGGTGATCGTCGAGTAGAGGACGTTTTAGTAAGTCCTCATGTCCATGAACATGGCATGAGGGTAGCTTCTAAGGTGTCTTCCTATTGCTCTGGTGATCACCATGTCCCGAACCTTCGAATTGACCCGAACACCTCCAACGGTGGTGCTACCTACCTCCCAATGGTGGGATGGCACTACTTTAAGGACATTTACACAGACGAATTTCTTAGGGTAGGTAGACGACTCTAGATACTTGCTCTAATTTCAAAACAAATCAAAAAATACTTTTCACACCGACACTTTTTCAAAAAAGCTTTCGAAAGCAACTTTTCAAACACTCTTGAGGACTGATACAAGAGTCGAACTGAAATTTTCAAAGAAACTTTTTTAAACCCACAGTTGAAAAGCAAACAAACAATTTTGAAAACACAAATGAGCAAGTATCTAAGAGCCCGTGGATAACCATGGATAGAAAGGGTGCTAACACCTTCCCTTTCTATAAATCTACCTCCCGAACCGAGAGCAATCTCTATAAGGAATTTTTCTGTGCTTTTGTCCTTTCCATATTGGAGAAAATAAAAGACGGTGGCGACTCTTGCTTCCGCGACATTTTGCGAACCAGCGTTAAACAGTCAGTTCCAGATCCACCGATCACAAAGTGTACAACTAAATATGGAATATATGTAATAAGAAGCAATAGTGAATTATTTATACTATGTCTCTATGTCGATGATTTTTTGATAACAGGTAGCTGCAAAAGTGAGATCGATGACTTCAAAGGTGATCTCAGCAAGGATTTTGAAATGTCTGATCTGGGTAACATTTTATATTTCCTTGACATCGAACTCTACAAGAGTAGTAGAGGTTTTATGATGCATCAAAGAAGATATGCAAGTGAAATTCTCAAGAGATTTGAGATGGAAGAATGCAACTCGACTTCGACACCTGCAGAACCAAGACTGCAACTGTCGAAAGATGCAGAAGAAGATGATGTCGACCCAACCCAATACAAAAGATTTATTGGGTCCTTAAGAGTTTAAATTATGCACTTAATGAATTTTATTTGTTTAAAAGAATTTAAATTAAATATTTAAATAAAATGATTATTTAACCAAATTTTACTAGTATTTTAATCAAATTCCAGATTAATAGAGCTTCATTTTTCGGGAAAATTAAAAACAAAAAAATATTTTATATGTTGAAAAAATTATAAGATGTGACTTAGAATTTGTAAAAATAGATACAACTTTTAATCCATAGAAAAAATTAGATTGAACGAGTCTTGTATTTGTTAAAAGTATAAAATGTAAGAATTCTTAGTGATTAAAAGTATAATATGTAATAATTCCTAGTGGAAAAATTTGAGGACGATGAAAGCATTCCGTTTTGGTTCTTGACATGGATTGGTCATAGGCCACTAAAGGTATTACATCATAACATGTTTCAGCTGGCTGGGAAAGATCATTGTTGTGTGTGGAGTATGGAGAGGTGGGAGGGTTCTAGTTGGCCATGGGTATGGCAGGCAGAGGGGAGCTCATGAGGATCGGATGCGGGGGCTGAAGTAGAAAGGCATGAATTGATGGATATTTTGGCAAAAATTATACCGAAGCATGTTGTCTCTGATGTCTTTGTTGATGCAAGGTAATGAAAGGGGAGAAGGAGAATGAGCAATGAATGATAACAAAGAGGACTACTATTGTATATCAAATAGAGGAATGAATAAGTTGCAATATTGATAGCCTAGGTAATATATTTATACTAAAATTGAAAATGCCAAAAGGCTCTAATAAAGAATAAGCATTGGGAATTGTAGACATTAACTAAGTTACATTTCCAATATCATCCCTTAATTTAGATATTCTATCAGAAACTAGCAACACCAATTTCATCTTTCAAATGAAGAAATTGATCTGTTTTAACTGTCTTTGTCAGAAGATCTGCAAGCTGTTTCTGAGTGCTACAGTGCAGAACTTCTAACACTCCTTTTTGAACTTGACTTCTGAGAAAGTGATACTTCGTCTCAATGTGCTTGCTTCTTCCATGTAGCACTGGATTCTTGGAAAGATCAATTGCATACTTATTATCAATCATCAGCTTCAGAGGTTCCTCAACTTCAACCTTCAGATCATGCAAGAGATTCAGAAGCCAAACTGCTTGACAAGAAGCTACAGCACCTGCGATATACTCAGCTTCACATGTTGACAGAGCCGCGACAGGCTGTTTCTTGGAACTCTAGAAAATGGGACCTCCCAGAAATTTAAACAAGTATCCAGAAGTACTTCTCATGTCCACTCTGTCTCTGCACCAGTTAGAATCAGAATAACTTACTAATTCTGATTCTGTCTTTCTTTCAGAAGGAAACAACACTCCATATCTCAGTTCCCTTGATATATCTCAGAATTCTGACAACAACTTGGAAATGAGACCATTTTGGATTACTCATGAATCTACTAATCAATCCAACTGCATAACAAATGTCAGGTCTAGTATTACATAAATACCTTAGAGAACCAACCAACTGTTTGAAGGTTGTAGAATCAACAGAATCACCATCAGAGCCGGAATCTAATTTTTGATTGGTTTCTGATGGTGTCACAACAACTTTGTAATTCTGCAGCTTAAATCTCTTCAGAAGTTCTTGTTCATATTTTAACTGATGTAGAATGATACCCTTCTTCGAGTACAAAATCTCTATCCCTAGGAAATATGTCATTTTTCCTAGATCTGTCATCTCGAACTCATTCATCAGAACTTCTTTGAACTTCTTTATATCTTCTGGGCAGCTACCTGTTAGCAAAATGTCATCAACATAGAGACACACCAGAATCATATTGTTATCAGAGTGTTGTACATAAACTTCATATTCCATCTCACATTTCTGAAACCTCTGCTTCTTGAAAAACGAATCAATTTTCATATTCCAAGCTCTAGACGCTTGCTTTAGTCCATACAGAGCTTTATTTAACCTGTATACCATCCCTTCCTGATTCTTTTTCACAAATCCAGGAGGTTGTGACACATAAACTTCTTCCTGTAATGGACCGTTCAGAAATGTAGACTTCACATCCAGATGCATTAAAGGCCAATTTCCATTTGCAGCTAAAGCAATTACTAGTCTGATTGTTTCATGCCTAGCTACAGGCACAAACACCTCAAAGTAATTTAGCCCAAGTTTCTGAAGAAAACCTCTAGCTACTAGTATAGCTTTGTGCTTGCCAATTGAACCATCAGGCTTAAGTTTCAACTTAAAAACCCATCTGACGCTGATGGCTTTTTTCTTATCTGGAAGTTTAGCCAATTTCCAAGTTTTGTTTCTTTCTATTGCCTCAAGTTCTTCTTTCATGGCATTAAGCCATTCTTTCTTCTTGAGAGCTTCTTCAATGCCCACTGTTCAGAATCTACTAACATGGCACACTGAACGACTTCTCCTTCAGAGTCAACTTCATTATCCTGCAACATGTCAAAATCTGCAAACCTTCTTGGTTTTTGTCTGATTCTTTATGGTCTTTGAGTTTGTTCTGAAGCTACACCAGAACTACTACTTTCAGAATTACCACCTTAAGAGTTTTCCCTTCCAGAACTATTATCACCACCAGATTCTAGATCATCATCAGCATCTGGATCAAAATCAGATCCATTTCCAGAATCTTCTTCTGACTCATCTTCAGAATCTTCAGGATCAGATTCATCTTCTGAACTTTCTAAAACATCTTCAGAGGCTAACTCTGGTGTTGGTACTACACTAGAATCTGATTGAGATTTGTTCCAATCCCTTGCTTCAGACTCTTTCACCACAACGTCTCTACTAACTTCAACTTTATTAGTTTTTGGACAATAAAGCTTATACGCACCTGTACTGTGGTACCCCACCAGCAACATTACTTTGCTTCTATCATCCAGTTTTTATCTTCTAGCTTCTGGAACGTGTTTGTAACAGACAGAGCCAAACACCTTCGTATGACTGACACTCTGCTTGTCTCCATTCCATTTCTCTAAAGAAACAACTTCCTTTAGTTTCTTCGTTGGACACCTATTCAGAATATATGCTGATGTGGCAACAGCTTCTCCCCATAGCACGTGAGGTAGCTTTTTCTCTTTCAGCATGTTTCTGGTCATATCAAGCAAGTATTTGTTTCTTCTTTCAGCAAGACCGTTGTGATGAGGAGTATATGGAGCAGTAACCTCATGTTCTATTCCACTCTCCTCACAAAACTTCTGAAACATTGTAGAGTTATACTCACCTCCACCATCCGTTCTCAGAATTTTTAACTTTCGACCACTCTGCTTCTCAGCCTTCACTTTGAATTTCTGGAACTCAGTAAACACTTCATGCTTGAACTTGATGAGTGTTACCCATGTCATTCTTATGAATTCATCCACAAAAGACACAAAATAATTGTTTCCTCCAAGTGAAGGTACTAGAAATGGTCCACACACATCAGAATGTACTACTCCCAGAGCATGCTTCGCTCTGGGGGCTGCTTCTGATGTAAATGGAAATCTAGGTTGATTGCCTTTCATGCATATCTCACATGACTTCTCAGGCTTCACAATCTTCGAAATGTCATGTGCAATCTTCTTAGAACATAGATGCCCTAAGCTTCTATAGTTCAAATGCCCCAACCTCTTATGCCACAACTTACTGTTACCTTCAGTGACTTCTGCACTAAGACACGTTGCTTCAGTTGTTTCTACATTTACCTTGAATGTTATGTTGCCTCCTTTTTCAGACTTCATAATCAACTTCTGATTGGAATCATACAATGTCAGAAGATTGTTTTTCATAACAACTGAGAAACCTTTCTCAATCAGCTGTCCTACGCTCATCAGATTGCTTCTAATACCAGGAACATACCAAACGTCTTTGATCAGAATGTCTTTCCCATTCTTCAATCTAACTCTGACATCTCTTATACCTTCTGTATTAAGATACTTATCGTAAGCACATCTGATCTTTGTTCTCCTTCTGGAGTCAAAGTCTGTCAGCCATTGTTTGTTTCCAGTTAAATGATTTGAATAGCCAGTGTCCATATACCACCAATCTTCTGAGCATTTTCGATCAGAGTCAGAAGCCATTAGTAGTACAGGTTCATCATCAGAGTTTCTCTTGGCCATATATGCTTCTTCTGATTTCGTTTCCTCGTTTAACCTACAATCTCTGGAAAAATGGGCAAATTGTTTACAAGAGTAACATTGAACCTTCCTTTTGTCATACCTCTCCTTTCCTTTATGATATTTCTTATCATCAGAAATTGAGGCTTCTGACTTCTGGAATCTATCACCACGTCTATTCTGCTTCTGGTCTTTCTTGACAAAAGAAGCCTTCAGAGCTTGCTCATCTTCCCTCTCAGGAGATCTCTCAGATAGATGTAACTCCTGTGCTTCTAAGCTGCTTTGCAATTCTTCTATTCTCATAGTTACCAGATCTTTAGAATGTTCAATAGAAACAACAATGTAATCAAACTGAGGAGTAAGCGACCTCAGAATCTTCTCTATGATTACCTGTTCAGACAGAGTTTCTCCACACGCCTTCATCTCATTAGTGATCAGAATCACTCTAGAGATATATTCAAAAACTTTCTCACTGCTCTTCATGTTCAGGTTCTCATATTGCTTTCGTAGGGATTGAAGCTTCACCTTCTTTACTGATGCGTCACCACTATAACATCACACCAGTAAATCCCACGCCCCTTTTGACGTTGTTGAATCAGCAATCTTCTCGAGCACACTTTCATCCACACACTGATGGATATAGAATAGAGCTTTCTGGTCCCTCTTCCTCATCATCCTCTCAGCAGTTCTCTATTCTTCAGTTGCATCTGCTGCAGCTGGTACATGACCATATGTAACCAGATCCAGAACATCTTGTGCACCAAACAGCACACGCATTTGTATCATCCATCTGTTCCAGTTTTTGCCATTAAAAACTGGAAGTTTTATGTTCAAACTACTGTCTTCACTCTTTTTAAACCTTGCACGGATTTTTCAGATCTTCAAACACACTGTTTCCCAACCCACATAATCAGATTTTGTTCAGATTTTGTTCAAGATTTCAAAAGAAAATCAGTGAACTAAAATCAAACACACAGCTCACAAACACTCGTGTTTCCCAGGAAAACAGAACCAAGAGCTCTAGATACCAATTTGTTGGTGCAAGGTAATGAAAGGGTAGAAGAAGAATGAGCAATGAATGATAACAAAGAAGACTACTATTGTATATCAAATAGAGGAATGAATGAGTTACAATATTGATAGCCTAGGTAGCATATTTATATTAAAATTGAAAATGCCAAAAGGCCCTAATAAAGAATAAGCATTGGGAATTGTAGACATTAACTAAATTACATTTCCAATAGTCTTTGCATGGTCGATTAGATTGGAGAAAAAATTCTCGGTCTACTCGTACTATGAAGCAATGTTATAGGTATCAAATGATGGTGAGGTTGATGGAAGATCCAAGCAAGCTTTCGGGGTTATATGGAAGGCGCTCATCTCGTCAAAAGTAAAGATTTTTGCATGAAGGGTGACTCATGATAGGATTTTGTCTTGTTTTCAGTGGTAAGTAGGGGAATCATATTGAACACTAATGATAACCTGTGCATCTTTGGTTGTAATCTGGTGGAAACTATTCATCATTTATTCACATCTTAAAACTTTCTATTGATAGTTTGGGAGCAGATCATGTGTTGGTTAGGTATTAAGTATGATGTTATGCCCAATTGTTGTGATCACCTCCTTTAAATGGTGGAATCTCTTTATGGAAAGTGTTTAAAGAAGAGGGAAGGGGTTATCCGGATGTCGGCTTGATGGTGTATGTTGTGAATCTTGTTGTGAATTACGAAAAAATTCAATATCAATTTGTGAGGCAAAGAATAGTAGCAACCAAAATAAATGGTCAATAATAATAATAATCGATACACAGATAATATAACAGAATAAGGTGAGAAAAAGATAAATGTTTGTTTACCCAGTTGGATCAAACGATCTACTCTGGGGGGGGGGGGGGGGGGCAGCTCTCTAATTCACTATACTCAGAAAATTGTTACAAGAGATTATATATGAGTTACAAGAAAATATCCTTCGCCTTCAGGTTCCCAAGAATAACTTGAACGTGCCCAAGATTTACCCTATTTTCTTCCCATGTTTTTCTCAACCTCTTCAACCTTTAATATATGAATAACTCAAACCAAAGGTGTAAACAAGTGTTTCCCAATTCCCAATAACCTTAGATAATTCAAAAGGTTTTTAAAGCACTTGTCTTTCTAAGGTTTCCGTTGAGAATAACCAAAACTTTATGCTATGCCTTAAACCCTTGCTTTCTCTTGTTGTTGTAAGCTCTAAGATTGTCACATTATAATAATAGAAGAGATACATATTTATAATAGCCAAAATTCAACAAATCCATAACAAATCCCAAAACATATCTCCTTAATTGTTAGAATAAAAGATATTATTATAATATTATAATATCTCTCAAATATTATAAATATCTTATAATATTTGTGAGACTATTATAAATATATATCTTATAATATCTTTTAAAATATTATAAATATATATCTTATAATATCTTTTAGAATAGTATAAATATCTTATAATATCTTTTTATATTAATTTATATGATCTCCAAATTAATATAAAATATTCTAACATTAATGAATGGATCAATGAACCGAACCGACTGAACCTGATACCCATAAATCTCTCAGACCAGATTACTTTTCAGCTTTCTAATTTTTGGAAATCTCGAAACATATTTTCTTTCTCTTCATCAACAAAGGTTTTAAGGCATATTCCAACAATCTTCACCTTGACTTTAAACCGTGTTAATACCAATTTAACCATCAACAACAGTGTTGCTCTCTACCAGGTTGAAACTCTAATCAATAACCTTGATCAAATTCAAACAACCCTTGAATCTTGATCTTTCCACTTGCATCCACTTGTTTCTAATCACCTTTTTCTGCCTAGGTGATTTAACAAGCCTACAAATATGATTTTTCAACGACCCTTGACTCCACCTTTTTTCAAATGCCTCCCTGGAAGTTTTTCTTCTTTTATTTTGCAATCCCTCGGCCACATTAAAAACATAATATCCAAGGCTAACATAAATGTCCCTTTGAGATGCTACAATAACCCTCCTTACCTTATCATGAGTCAAATAATAATCATAGATCTCTGTAACTACTCCTTCACTACTACTAGTATCCATAATAGGAAACTCCACCTCAAACTGAGTTTTCTCCATTATAGTTTCTCTCAGGTTTCTCCCTTGGTTTTCACTATTCTCCCTCTGAAGAAATTCTCTACCAACCAAGTAAGTTGTTTTAACCTCAGCTCTTCTCCAAAAACTCAATAACAACTCAACGGTAGCGTGCATTTTTATCCCTTGATTTCTATAAAATTCATTATACTTCTCTGAAACTTTCTCAAGACATTCATAACGCCTTAAACCTAAATCCAATAGTTCTTCCTTGTCATGAAAGCCTCTCCTAGTTAATGATGAATGAATAAAATTTGAACCTTCTAAAATATATAGACCAAATATTTTAGACTCTTTAACAATAATCAATTCATCACGCGAAATCTTTAACACTCCATGTTCAACTCTAGTATAATAGCCTAGATCACCAAACATGCTTATAAATAACAAATTTCGCTTGAGTTCTGGAACATTCCTTACATTGTGAATAAGAAGTTCACGATCATCAAAAAATTTAAGTCTGACCGTACCAATACCAAGAACCTTGCAAGCCTTATTATCACCAAGGCGAACAAATCCACCTTGAACCATCTTCAAAGTTTCAAAGTATTCTATTCTTTGACATATGTGATAAGAGAAACCTGAGTCAGTGACCTAATTATCTTTAGATTCCAAACTCAATACTACTAGTACATCGGTATCCTCATAACTTTCCTCAACCAAGGCAACTGCAGCTTGAATAGAATTTTCATTGACCTTTCTCTCAGGACAATCCCTTTTAAAGTGACTGACTTTCTGAAAATTAAAACATTTTACCTTTGAGTTATCAGACCTCTTTGATTTTGACATTCCTTTATTCTCACCTCCTCCTCTTGACATGTTTAAGCCTTCGCCACTATCTTTAATATTCAAATCTTCCGACTTTGAAAATTCTTTGGATTTCACCATCGTCTGAACTTCATCCAAAGTAATAGTGCCTTCCTTACCATAAAGAAGGGAATCCTTAAAGTGCTCAAAGGATCTGGGTAATAAACTTAACAATAGTAAAGCCTTGTCCTCATCATCAATCTTCACTTCAATATTCTCAAGATCATCAATAATCTTGTAAAATTCTGTAAGCTACTCAACTATGGATTTATGCTCTACCATTCATAATGAATATAGTTGTTGTTTTAGAAATATCACATGTGAGCCAAAGACTTTGTCATATATAATGATTCAAGTTTTTCCCATATAGAAACTGTTATTTGCTCCTTAGAGACCTCTCTTAGAACTTTATCCTCGAGGCACAAGATAATGACACTTCTAGAATTATCCACCATCTCGGTCTTTTGTACCTGTGTAAGACCTATAGGGATCAAAGCTTAGCTCTTCAAAGCATCAATATACTTCTCTTGAATTAAAATTGCTCGAATCTTAATTTTCCATAACTCGAAGTCGTTGTTTCCAGAAAATTTATCGATCTTCCATTTGTCCATGGTGCTCAATACCTCTTTGCTCCATGCTGACCGCACCAATTATTGTGAATATTATTGTGAATTACGACAAAATTCAATATCAACTTATGAGGAAAAGAATAGTAGTAACCAAAATAAATGGTCTGCAACAATAATAATGCATACACAGATAATATAACAGAATAAGGCGAGAAAAATACGAAGGTTTTTACCTAGTTCGATTAAACGATCTATACTTTGGGGGAGAGAGTAACTCTCCAATTCACTATACTCAGAAAGTTGTTACAAGATATTACATATGAGTTACAAGAAAATATCATTCACCTTCATGTTCCTAAGACCAACCCTGAAGGCGCCCAAGAATTACCTTATTTTCTTCTTAAGTGTTTCCCAATCTCTTCAACCTTCAATATATGAATAAATCAAACCTAAGGTGTAAACAAGTGTTTCCAAATTCCCAATAACCTTAGATAACTCTAAAGGTTTCCAAAACCCTTGTCTTTCTAAGGTTTTCCTTAAGATAGCCAAAACCCTATGTTATGCCTTAAACTTTTGCTCTCCCTTTGTTGTTGTAAGCTCTGAGATTGTTACACTATAATAACAGAAGATATACATATTTATGATAGCCAAAATCAAACAAATTCATAACAAATCCCAAAACACATCTCGTTAATTGTTAGAATAAAAGATATTATTATAATCTTATAATATCTCTCAAATATTATAAATATCTTATAATATCTCTTAGACTATTATAAATATATATCTTATAATATCTTTTAGAATATTATAAATATCTTATAATATCTTTTTATATTAATTTATATGATCTCTAAATTAATATAAAATATTCTAACATTAATGAGTGGATCAATGAATGGAACCGACCAAACCCGATACATGTAAATCTCTCAGACCATATTACTTTTTAACTTTCTGATTTTTGACAATATCGAAACATGTTTTCTTTCTCTTCATCAACAAAGGTTTTAAGACATATTGCAATAGTGTATATGGCAGCAACGTAATGACACTATCTTCAATAATGTTGTTGGTGATGTTGAGGAAATTGTGTATAATGTTAAAATGTATTCTTGGTGGTGGTTGGCCATAGGATATAAAGTTAAGCTAAATTTCTCGTTTTATGATTGGTGTGAATGCCCACTAGATTTCTTGTAACTAGGATTGGGGTGGACTGTTTAATTTTGTGTCTATTATGTGTATGTTTCTCTCTGTACATTCTTGTACCTTTATAAAATATAATTAACTTATAAAAAAAGGGTTGTCAAAGGGATTTAGGGTTTGTTACGAGGTTTATAGCTAACTCACACAGGGAGGTTAGAAGTTTTGTATGTGGTATTTGTGTAATGAGATTGGATCTATTCTCAATCCTAAGGTTGGGGAAATTATAAAAGTCCCTAGACCTCAATCTTAAACTCCCAAGGAAGTAAAAATTTCCTCTAGAAGCAGGAGAATGGGATAGTTAACCCCTTATTATTCAGGACAATGTGACAAATTCTTGCTTGACTCCCTTTTCGCATTGTTATGGTTTGGGACAAGTTACATACCATGTTTTCACGCATGAGGCGGGCTGTTCAAGGAATGAGTCGTATATTTGAGAAATGAACACCTATTCTAATAAATAAGGCAACCAGGAGTTACTTATGAAGGCGACATACCACCGCACATATCCTAAGAAACTGCAAGCATCCCTGTAAGAGTTTCATATTTATACTAATGCATGGTTCCTCAAAAGCATGAGACCATTATAAAGGGAAAAGTTATTTTAGTTGATTTATATTTCTTGGAATCTTTCAAATGATTCTTTAAGTTAATTAGCTCAGGAGAGACTTTAAGTCAAATATCTCAAGTGAGGCTTTAAGTTGAGTCCCTCAGGTGAGACTTTAAGTTAAGTCCCTCAAGTGAGACTTTAGGTCGAGTCCCTCAAGCGAGACTTTAAATTGAGTCCTATAAATAATACTTTAAGTTAAGTTCCTAAAGAGAGACTTTAGGTTAATCCCCTTAAGTGAGACTTTAGGTTAGTTCATTAGGCGATACTTTGAGTCGAGTCCCTTAGGTGAGACTTTAAGTTGATTCCTTTAAGCGAGACATTAGGTCAAGTATTTTAAGAGAGACTTTGAGTCGAGTCCCTCAAGATAGACTTTAATTTGATTCTCTCAAGTGAGTCTTTGAGTCAAGTCCCTCAGGTGATGCTTTCATTTGAGTCTCTCAGGCAAGACTTTAAGTCAAGTTCCTCAGGTGAGACTTTCAGTTGAGTGTCTTAGGTGGGACTTTAAGTCAATTCATTCAGGTTACTGTAATTGGTTTTGAAATGAAAGTCGCCACCCTTAGTTTTTATCCTAAGGAAGGGAATATAAAGGATATCCCTAACATGGACAGAGATTCTAAGTTGTTGGACTCGTTCTTGGACGAATGGGAGGTGTTAGGCACCCCTCATCTACCTTGTTCACAAGGATACTAGGGTTTAGAATTACGGCTTAGGAAATAGGGTTTTAATTTTTTATTAGGGGAACTCGCCATGATTTTAGTCGTATGCCTACGTATCCTCTTATGAGGAATCAGAGTCTCAATTCATAGTTCGCATGTGGTTGGTATTTTTTATGAATTACAAGGATATTTGAATTTCCCGCGTACTTAGTCTAAGTGTGTGAATAATGGAGTTTGTTAGACGAAACGCACAGTTGATTAAATATATTCGTAACCCTTTTTGAAAATTGATTGTGGAATTTAGTTTGACTATGAAAATAGTTTGTTGTTGGTTAAATATTTTTTAATGTATTAATTGTAAAATGTCTTTATTAATGCATGATAAAAAATATATTTAATGCAATAAATAAATAAAATATTTTGGATGAATTTAGAACAATAATTATTTAATTTATGATAATAATAATAATAATAATAATAATATTTATAAATATATTAAAGTATAAAATATAAAAATATAAATATAAAAGAAAAAGAAATAAATTTAAAAAAAAAACGCAGGGGAGGTGTGAATTATATTAGGCTAGTAAAAAGGGAGGTGCATGTATTAGGACCCTGAATTCAAATATTAAATTCAAGCCCAAAAGACAGAGGGTTTGAATTTGTGCGTGTTAGTAAATCTCGAGGTGTGAGGGAGCAAGGGCCCAAGTCCAGAATTTGGACTTTGACCAATAAGCCAAGGGGGTGTGATTTTGAGCATTGGTTAGCAAAAATAAAAACAAAAGGGTTTGGTTAGTAATGGGCCAGGCCCAAAATGGTTGGGGAGTCCGCTTGGACTCCATGCGTGCGATCATACGGTAATGCGATGGGCATGTGCGTTTGGAACACTGGATTGAAATCATGCATGCATAATTGAGTGTGTAGGGTAACTATCATGGTATTGCGCGTATTGGATGATTGAACATAATATATTTCATTTTTACACAATATTTCATTTCATTTTCGTGATTCATATTTCTTTGTCCCGTCTTCGTTTTCTCTTGTCTCACCCAAATAGAAAAACCCTAACATACCCCCTTTTAACCTTAATTTGTGACGGCGCTAGTCATTTCTCTCCCTCTCCAATACCATAATAACCCCTAAACCCTGAGACTAAACTCAGAACCACAATAATAGTTATAACTATCAGAATGGAAGAAGCTAAGTGCTTACCTCAGGTCGTGTTTTTTCTTTGAGATTTGCGTTTGCCTCTGATCTGAGCTTCTTCTGATCTCTCTTCTTTCGTTTTTGACAGGTACAGCCGCGGCGGTTTGATGATGGCGACGACAATTCAAGGAGGACCTTATGGTTTCAGATGTTGAAACCCTAGATTCGTGCGGCGAGAAAAGTTGATGGTGGAAGCACTCTAACCTCCTTCCCTCAAGATCTTCTTCTCCGATGTTCAATTTTTTATACAAAATTGTCTTCTGTAAAATTTTCTTTCTCAATTTTTCTTCCTCCTTCTGTTTTGATATTAGGTATTATTTATAGTGTTAGATTTAAATGTTTTTTAGGAAACAAATTTATGAGATTCGTTACTCTCTTGATTGATTTAGCAGATTAGGGATTTGTATAAAGTTTTCAGATTGTAATTGATTTTGTCTAGCAATTTTGTTTATGTTTTGGTTTTAATTCGTGTAAAGATTTGATTTGTCTATAAATTAATGAATTCTATTTGTAAATTTCTTATTTGTAATAAAGTTGACAATGATTCAAAAATATTTGATTTGTTTATGATTTGAACATTTGTAGTTTTCACATTTAAAACATGCGTTATTTTTCCTTAATCCAAACAGTAACCATTTTTTTTGTTAAAGCATCTGTTTCTTTTCCATTAATTTGTACAGTTCACGTATGTTTGTATGCGTTTTTTCCTGATGCGAACAGTAAACGTTATTTCCTCAATTGAACTGGGCTTGGGCTTTTGAAAGGAAAGAATGGACCGTGCGCCTCTTTTGCTTATCAGTCAACAAATATCATTTTTAATTAAGTTTAAAAAGTAATGTTTAATTATAATAATAATAATAAATATCAGTATAATTAACTATAATAAAATAATAATATTGTTAATAATAATAATAATATTATAATTAAAACAAAACAATTTTTCGAAACAAACCAAAAAGCTGAGGGGTCGTAGTTTTAAATTGCGCCTTAACAACAAACGAATTACTCATACACCTCTCTGATTGCAACATACACCCCTTAAGTAAAAGCATACCTCCCTTCTATTCATTCAAAAATGGGCTTAACCTTACATGGGTCCTTTCTGATTTATAAAGGTCCAAGCATTTTTCAAAATAGCGTAAAACCCCCTTTCATAATGTGGAATGGGCTGAAATTCATATGGGCTTTTTTTATTAGAAAAACCCATCAAAACCCCCTTTCAAGAACTAAGCCCCGTGAATTTGAATAATGTACAAAGCAAAGAATGATTTTTTAAAATAAAATATTTGGAACCAGTAGGGAAAATTTAGGGTATGACACATGCGAGAATTTTTCCTGCACTTTTTTGCAGGGCGTACCAAGGTTTTAGGCCCGCACTCTCTAATATGCCTGCCCCGCTCCGCCTCATTTTTTGCAGGCTTTTGCCGGTGCAGACATTAACATGAAAATTTGTAATATTAGGCTTAAATGGTGTAATTCTCACGGGCCCGCCCCACCCACACTCGTTTTTTATGGGGTGAGGCAAAATTTTAGGCCCACACCTTTAACAAAGCCTGCCTCACACTTTTTTTGCAAGCTTTTGTGGGGAGGGCCTAAACGGGGCAAGCATCCCCGTTTTCCATCCTTAGGCGGGACTCTAAGTTGAGTTCCTTAGACGAGACATTAAGTTGAGTCTCTTAAGCGAGATTTTAGGTCAAATATCTTAAGCAAGACATTAAGTTGAGTCCCTCATGAGAGACTTTAGGTTGAGTCCCTCAGGCGAGATTTTGAGTCGAGACCCTCAGGCGAGACTTTGAGTCTCTCAGGAGAGACTTTGAGTTCCTCATTCTAATAACAACATTTATATTTCTTTCATATTGAACTAAGAGTGTCGCCAATAGGGCGTGTCGATTTTGACATGCAGAATGATGTGCGCTCTATATACAATGGTGAATGGAGTCTCCTTGTTAATTCAACTTGCTTGTGGATGGATAACTGAAATAAAATTTGGTTGCACTCAAGATTGTGACAAAAATCAGGCACGATAATGTTAGATAATTGAGTCCCATTGTCTGAAATGATGATGCTTGGAAAACTGAACTTACACGTGAGTCTCTGCCGATAAAATGATATACCCTTTATGCTATGATCTTGAAGACGACTTCAACTTCTATCCCATTTATGAAACAATCCACTTTAACGATCTAAAACTTTAGTTGGTCGGGTGCTAGAGGAAAGGGTCTAAAATGTCCATGCCCCATTGGAAAAATGGCCTGGTCGTCTAATGAAGGATTTTAACTGGTGCATGATGCATATTTGTGTGCTTATGGAATTTGTCGCATTTCCTGATGAAATCCATATTATCCTTCATCAGGGTGGGTAAATAATAGTCTGTCTTTCATTGCCTATGGTATAGGGCTCGTCGACCAACGTGACTTCCTCAAGCCCCTAGGTGCCCCTTAGCAAGGACTAGAGAGATTTCATGTTCCCCTAGGAACCTTAGCATGGGGGAGGTCCTTCCTATTTTAAAGAGAATTCATGACATCATGGTGTACTTTGTTGCATGCTTACAAATCTTCTTTGCCTCTAACTCATCCTATGATAGTTTATATGATTGCAAATAGTGTATTATGGGTGTCATTCAACTGGTGTTCTGGGATACTTCAAGAGCATTAGTCTCACCCGCCTTAATATTAGGGGCGACGAGAGTATCCTTAAATATAGTGCATTTATACCTTATTTTTTTCGTGTTAGAGAGCTTGGAAAGAAGGTCCTCCATTAAATTATGTTCTCTGGGTACATACATTATCTTGAAAGCTTTGAAACATTTTGATAAGTCACATACCTTTTTTAGATATTTGATGAGTTAGGAATCTTTCGTATGATATTCCCTGATGACTTGATTTGACACCAATTGAGAGTCACATTTGGCCTTTAAATTTGATGTGCCCATCTCAAGGGCGATGAACATATTAATGGTGAGGGTTTCATGTTTGGCCTGATTGTTAATAACCTTGAACTCAAACTTCAACGACTGCTTGATTAACAGGTTTTACGGTCCTTCCAACATTATAATAATCCCACTTCCCTTTAATTTATAGGCTCCATGTACCAAAAGTGTCTATATGGGGGGAGCCTCTTCATATATCAGGAAAATTGAATTTTTCCATAAAATTAACTAGTACTTATGATTTGATGCTTCCTCCCGGTATATATTGAATGGTGTACTTAGATAATTCAATTGCATAGGATGCCCTTATTCAGACTAAATATGGCTTTTTCAGGACCTGTTGAATGAGGTAGTTGGTTTTACCATTACTTGATGCCTTCAAAAGTAGAGTCTGAGTTTCCTTGCAGTTATCACAATCACCAAATAAATTATATGAATCTTCCTATATTGGGCCTTAGCACCCTTAAACACATTGCTCATAAATTATATGGGTCACTCCACCTTATATGTTTCTTGGACGAGCATTGAGATCATGGTTTGGTTAGTGTCAAGATACAAAAATTACCAGAGCAAATGAACACTCGAAATCAACAAGAGTCGCCACCGAAGTTTATTTTTAAAAGGGAAAACATTGATAAAACCCTAAAAGAACAAAAATATGGTCATTGCAACCGAATTCTGGTTATGGAGTCGGTTATACGTAGGGGAGGTTGTTAGAACATAGTTTGATTCTACAACCCTCAGTTAGAGTTTTGATGATAACAAAATACAAGATTAAATGAATTATGAGTTTTATATATGACATAAATGCTACCTAAATTTATGTTGTGTATTTGCAGGAAACTCTGATGGAATCAGTATCAGAATATCAGAATATCAACATCAGCTTCAGAAGATCAAACATGTGCTTACGCTGAAGTCTGATGAACAGAATTTGCGCTCAACATACTCTGACTCTGATCAAGATCTTAACAATGTCATCAGCACTCAAAAGCCATCAGAATAAGCTAAAGCCAACACACTCTGATCTTAATCAAGCAGAACATTCTGAAGTGTCAACGGTACTGCATTCAAGGCAGATTAATTACCAACGACTTTATTCCAAGACAAAGATCTTCTCAAAATGGAAAGAACGTAATGAGCATTGAAATGGAATTATTAGCATCAACGTATCTTTTCCAAGAAGTATTTAAACAAATCAGTGAGAAGTGAAATGGCTAATGCTCTACAATACTCTACACGCCTAAAGTCAATCATCACTAAACTTGTTCTCACTTTTGCTAAAAGCTTTCAACCGCTCACTCTATAGCTCTAGCAATCTAGTGTCACTTAAGCTTCATTTTGTGTATTATCACAGTTGTGATATATAGTTTTTGTAGAAAACAACAAACACACATAATTGTTCATTTATCTGTAAGAAAGAATTTCCTTGAGAAACTGGTCTGTGCTTTAGACTCAAGAAGGCTTTAGCAGTTGTTAAAGTAGTTTTGTATTCAGTTGAATATAGTGGATTAAGACCTCGTTGGAGAGAGGCGAAATCACCTTGACGGGTGGACTGGAGTAGTTTGAGATCAAACGAACCAGGATAAAAATAACGTGTTGTCTGCATTTGATTTCAAGTTTCAACAATTCAACCCCCCTTCTTGTGTTTTTCACATCTTCAATTGGTATCAGAGCGCCTAGTTCTGAGTTCATAACACTTAACCGTGTCAGTACAAGATCCAGCATTGAAAAACACTATGGCAGGAACACATCACAACATCAGCAATGACAACAACGAAGAAAGAGACAGATTCAGTGGCAAACCTCCAGTCTTTGATGGAGAGAACTTTGATTACTGGAAAGACAGAATTGAAAGCTTCTTTCTAGCCTATGATGTTGATCTGTGGGATATGGTGACAGATGGATACACGCACCCAGTGAATGCAAATGGTCAGAAGATTGACAGGAAAGCAATGTCTGATCAACAAAAGCGTGATTTCAAAAACCATCACAAAGCCAGAACTATTCTTCTCAGTGTTATCTCTTACTCTGAATATGAAAAAATATCAAACAGAGACACTGCTAAGAACATGTTTGATTCTCTCAGAATGACGCATGAAGGCAACCTTCAAGTTAGAGAAACTAAAGCTCTTGCGCTCATCAAGAAGTATGAGGCATTCAAGATGGAAGAAAGTGAATCTATTGAAACAATGTTCTCAATATTTCAGATTCTGGTTGCTGGTCTCAAAGTTCTGGACAAAGGGTATTCTATTGCTGATCATGTCAAGAAGATCATCATAAGCTTGCCAAAACAGTGGAGGCCAATGGTCACAGCGCTGAAGCTAGCTAAGGATCTCAATACAATCTCTCTGGAGGAACTTGTCAGCTCCCTCAGAAGTCACGAGATAGAGCTAGAAGCTGATGAACCTCAGAAGCAAGGTAAGCCTTTAGCTCTAAAATCTAACAAAAAATCTGACTATAAGGTTTTGCAGGCTGTTGAAGAAACCTCTGATGGGTCCTCATCAGAAGAAGATGAACTGTCCCTCCTCTCCAAAAGGGTGAACCAACTGTGGAAGCAGAGGCAAAGAAAGTTCAGGAACCCCAGAAGATCTGAGAACCAGAACGAATCCTCCTCCAGATACAGAAGGTCAGAATCCTCCTCTGGACACAGAAGATCTGAAGGCTCTTCAGGAAGCAGAAAGCCAAACAACAAGGACATCATCTGCTATGAATGCAACGAGCAAGGACACTACAAGAGTGATTGCCCAAAGCTTCAGAAGGAAAAGCCCAGAAGAAAGTTTGGCAAGGAAAAGAAGAAAAGTCTCATGGCCACATGGGATGACTCTGACACATCTGAAGCCGACTCAGAATCAGATGATGAGAGAGCAAACATAGCTCTAATGGCAAACATATCAGAAGCCAGTGAAGCTTCTGAATCAGACTCTGAATCAGACACAGAAGAGGTATTTCTCGACTTTGCTATTAATTTTACTAAGGATGAACTAGCTGAAAGCCTTAATGAGATTCTGGAAAGATATCAGCAGATCATAGTCAAATTCAGAAACCTGAAAAGGGATCTTGCTTCTGACTCTGATAAAACTGAGAGTCTCAAGTTGGAAAATTCTGAGTTGAAAAATAAAGTTTCAAAATTAGAAAATCTTTTACAAAACTCTCAGAAGGAAACAATTCTTGAAACTCCCAGTAGCGCTGATGAGATCATCAAGGAGTATGATCACAGCTTTCAGAAGTTTCTTGCTAAAAGCATAAATAGAAGCAAGATGGCTTCAATGATCTATGGAGTTGGCAGAAATGGCAGAAAGGGAATAGGATACCAAGGTAAGGTACCTACACCAAAGAATGCCATGGATTTAGTTATTAAACGAACTCCTCTTAATTCACACTTTGTATATGGGCACACACACGACATCAAATATACTAGTAGTAATTATTCTGTCAAACCAAAATTCAACCAGAGTTTTGGTAAAACTAACAAATCAGGACCCAAGAAAATATGGGTACCTAAGGATAAAATAATACATGTTGCAAATATCTTTAGCAACAAAGCAGAAACACCAGTCATGGTACCTGGACTCTGGCTGCTCGCGACACATGACGGGAAGAAGGCATATGTTCCAAAGCCTGGAACTTAAGCCTGGAGGCCACGTAGGCTTTGGAGGCAATCAGAGGGGAAAGATCATTGGCTCTGGAACAGTAGGTAACAGAAATCTTCCCTCTATAAGTAATGTACTATTAGTAGATGGATTAATGCATAATCTGTTATCCATAAGTCAATTAAGTGATAACGGTTATGATATAATCTTTAATCAAAATTTATGTAAAGCGGTTAGTCAGAAAGATGGGACTATCCTATTCAATGGAAAGAGGAGAAACAACATTTACAAAATCAAACTTTCTGAACTGAAAAGTCAGAATGTAAAGTGTCTTCTGTCTGTTAACAACGAGCAATGGATCTAGCACAGAAGATTGGGGCATGTTAGTATGAGAATAATATCTCAGATTAACAAACTCAATCTGGTCAGAGGACTTCCTAACCTGAAGTTCAATTCAGATGCTCTGTGTGAAGCATGTCAGAAAGGCAAGTTTGCAAAACCTGCTTTTAAATCTAAAAACGTTGTTTCCACCTCTAAGCCATTAGAACTTCTGCACATTGACTTATTTGGACCAGTTAAAACTGCTTCAGTCAGTGGCAAGAAGTATGGGTTAGTAATCGTAGATGACTATAGCAGATGGACATGGGTAAAGTTCTTAAGACACAAGGACGAGTCACACTCTGTGTTTATCACCTTCTGTAACCAAGTTCAGAATGAAAAGGATCTTAGAATCGTCAAAGTCAGAAGTGATCATGGTGGAGAATTTGAAAATAAAGATTTTGAATCATTTTTTAATGACAAAGGCATTCTGCATGATTTCTCTTGTCCTGGAACTCCCCAACAAAATGGAGTTGTAGAACGAAAGAACAGAACATTGCAAGAAATGGCCAGAACCATGATCAACGAGACTAATGTTGCTAAGATCTTCTGGGCAGAGGCAATAAACACAGCGTGCTACATTCAGAATAGAATCTCTATAAGACCTATTCTAGAAAAGACTTCATATGAACTGTGGAAGAACAGAAAGCCCAACATTTCATATTTTCATCCATTTGGATGTACTTGCTTTATTTTGAATACAAAAAATTATTTGAACAAGTTTGACTCTAAAGCACATAAGTGTATCATGTTAGGATACTCTGAACGCTCAAGAGGGTACAGAGTATACAATACAGAAACACAGATTATGGAAGAATCAATCAGTGTTCGTTTTGATGATAAGCTTGACTCTCAAAAGTCAAAGCAGAATGAAGTATTTGCAGGTATGGAAGTTGAATTCACAGGTATTGAAGACAAGTCATCAGAAGCTCTTAACAGAGAGACTCCCTCAACAACAGAAAGAGGCACTGCAAGCAATCCAGCATCTTTTGTTGATCAACCTTAGAAAAGACCATCCAGAAGCAGCATGGATCACCCAAAAGAAACAATCTTAGGAAGAAAGGAAGATCCAATCAGAACAAGAGCCAGCTTCAGAAACTCTGAAGAATCCCTCATGGGACTTGTTTCTCTTATTGAACCATCTTCAATTGATGAAGCACTTCTGGACAATGACTGGATTCTAGCAATGCAAGAGGAGCTGAATATATTCACAAGGAATGACGTATGGGATCTAGTTCCTAAACCAAAAGGATTCAACACCATTGGAACAAAATGGGTTTTTAGAAACAAGCTGAATGAACAAGGTGAAGTCATCAGAAACAAGGCATGATTGGTAGCACAAGTTTATAGTCAGCAAGAGGGGATAGACTATACAGAAACCTTTGCTCCAGTCGCCAGGTTAGAATCTATCAGACTTTTAATTTCTTTTGCTGTTAATAAAGGCATCACTCTGTATCAGATGGATGTCAAGAGTGCATTCTTAAATGGCTACATAGAAGAAGAGGTATATGTGCACCAACCCCCTGGTTTTGAAAGTCTAAAAAATCCAGAATATGTTTTCAAACTAAAGAAGTCACTGTATGGTCTGAAACAAGCTCCTAGAGCTTGGTATGAAAGACTGAGTAACTTCCTGTTAGAAAAGGAATTCACCAGAGGGAAGGTGGACACAACCTTATTCTGTAAGACAGTTAAGAATGACATCTTAGTCTGCCAGATTTATGTTGATGATATAATATTTGGATCTACTAATCCTTCTCTGGGAAGAAAGTTTGCTAAGTGTATGCAGGCAGAATTTGAGATGAGCCTAATGGGGGAACTGAAATTCTTTCTGGGCATTCAGATCAATCAAACCCCAGAAGGAACTTACATTCATCAGAGCAAATATGTTAGAGAACTTCTGAAGAAATTTGATCTCTCAGAATCTAAGCCATCAAAGATTCTGTTGTACCCCAAAATTTGCCCTCCCATATTCTTCAAGATTTGCTAAGAGCATGCTTCAAAATCTCCCAAGGGTTGCACAGTCCAATTGCCTCCTAACAGTCAAAAATTAGGGTTTTGGTTCTGGCAAAGAAATTGAAGTTTCCAAGGGTACAATCAAGTCCCACATGCCTATAAACATTGTCAAACATCCACATGCCAAGTTTCAAGACTCACAGCACAAAATTGCACAGTCAAAAACCCTAATTGCTTCACAGTCAACTGTAGGGGCAAAATGGTGATTTGACAGTCAAAAGTCAAAATTTTTGGTCAACATCTTATTTTGAAGCCACAAACATCATTTGATCAATTCTTGATCATGATTCTCAAGGCATGGCTCAAAAAGGCTCAAGATGCAAAAGTTTCTATTTTTGGACAGTTGGAAAAGTCAACTGCAAATTGACCAAGGCATAACTTCCACATGGTTTATCAGAAAAATTCCATCCAAAGCTCATTTTGAATAGAATGACATTTCCTACAACTCATATTCACACTTCAAGTCCAAGAAATGCTCTCACAAAAAGTTATCAATTTCAACATTATAGGTCATTTTCAAAAGTCAACAAAAAGGCACTTTAAGTCAAAGACCATAACTTGAGATTGGTAAATCAAAATGACATGGGACCAAAGACATTGGTTAGAGGACTTCAATACCTTTCCAAAATGTCCAAGAACATGATCAAAGCTTAAACATTGAGCAAGATATGCCTTGTAGAAGTTGGGAAATTTTGGGAATTTTGAAAAGTCAACTTTGCTTCAAATGCCTCAAAATTGCTAATGGGCCTCAATTTCTTCCATGAATCATTACCCAAAGGCTATGCACGACCCATTAAGCTAAAAGGGAGTTATTTTCTTATTTTTAATTAATTAATTGAATTTTTAATCCCATTAATTCATTTAATTAAAATTAATTATGAGAAAAATGCTAAAGCATGTGTTTTGAATCTTTTTATGCAGCTAATATGTCCATTATGAGCTCAAGATTTCGTGCACATCCTAAAAGGAAAGAATCTTCCATGATTTGGAATTTTTTTAGCATGAAAAAGATTGAAAAAGATCATGGAAAATCAAATATTCAAAAGCATTAAAACAATGGATTTTGGGCTGGCTTTTTGACCTAATTCATTCACATACATAAGCATAAGTGAAACCTAATGCCAAGGACACAGAGGCTGCGCTCAGAATAGAAGAACAAACTTGGACTTTTTCACAAAAAGTTTGAAAATTGTTTTCATAGATACAAGGTGTTTCAAGGCCTCAAAAGGATTCCAAAAGCTTGCTAACACTACCAGGAAGCTATTCCAATAGAAACCAACCCTCCCTACTAAAGGAATTGGTATAACCGGATTGCATTTTTCATGAAATTTTCCATATTCGTGTTTGCATTTTCATGCATTATTAATGTCTTTTAATGATTGATTTATACTAACATGATGATTCTGAAGCTAATGGCACAATTCAATTGAAGAATGGCTGCCTGTATAGAAAGTTACCATGAATGCATATTAGGTTTTCAGAAACTTTGAAAGAGGGATTTACACATCTGGAAAAATTGGACAATGAAACTAGTACCACTAAAATCGTGACATTCTGACGAATTGAATCCATACCTCGCGCTCAATTTATGGTCACGCATGCCCTATTCGCTATTATTTGTAGGTGTCATTTAGTGGGGGTTTAAAACCCCCGCTATCTAGTTGTTATTTTCAGGCAAAACGAAGAAACAAGGAAGGAGACGCTGAGGTGTTGAACGGTGGTTGGCCAGTTTGAATAATTGGCGCCTTTTTTGATTTGTCCAGCATAATGTTTGTTTTCCCATTATATTAATTGTGTTCTATTATGCTAACAAATAAACGCGCTAGTCCAACTGGTTGGTGCGTTGTCATGCAGGCACTGGGACCTGGGTTCGATTCCCAGGTCCCCCATATTCTCTATAATTTTGCTTGTAACGTAATCAGGTGTAATTCCTACCCAGTGACCCACCATACATGCATATGCCTGTGCCTGCCACATGTCTCCAGGGATCAATCCAAAGGCCATCACATGGATTCCACCATGAACGCTAGTCAAACAGTCTGCACGCAAACGCTGGAACGTCAAAAAGGCCAGATTTCTAGTGGGCCTGAATTCCTTGCATAAACCTCTCAATTGGGTCAGCCACCCCCATGGTTTGCATATTTCTCTTCTTTATTTTAATTTTTTCTTTTTTTATTCTTTTATTTATTTTAATTGTTTTTTCTTTCTTTTTAATTCAGAAAATAATTTTCATAACACCAAAAAAAATCAGATATCATAAAAATAAAAATATGTTTTATTTAATATTTAAATCACTAATTTTTGTAAATAAATTTAATAATCAACTTAGTAAAATTAGGTTTTATTTTAATCTTTTCTTAAATAACTAAAATACATAAAAATTAGGTTTTTTAGCATTTTTATTCTTTTTCTCAATAAATAAATTTTTCTTATTATTATTATTATTATTATTAACTATTAATTAATTTTGTAAATACTCATGTAATTAAATAATTAGTATAAATTAGATCAAAACTTAAATATTTTTCTTTAACAATTAAAAATAATTTAGAACTAGGTTTTAATTTAATTTCTAACTTTAATTAATTTTCCTTATTTCATAAAATACCCAAAAACATAAAAAACAATTTCCTGTCTTATTAAATAATTAATTCCTTTTTAATTTCATTTAATTTCTTTAAAGGGTCCAACGCCCTCGCACACTCGATTCCAATTTCTTTTCGCGCGTTTATGTTTCTTTTAAGTATCATGTAATTGCCAAAGCCTTGTAATAGATAATTAGGAACTTATTTATTTTCCGCACTTTATTTAAAATCGGGTCTTTGTTAATTTGGCGATGTATAGACCCGCGCCTTGTAATAGCGTAGGACCTTTATTTTCCGCATTTTAATTTCCGCACCTTTTAAACTGCTAATCACATGAAAGAATGAATGGCCCAAATAAAATCAAAACGTAGCTCACCCAATGCATGATCAAGATAAAACATAACTGAAAATGACACACAATTCACACACCACTCTTAGGGTACGCCTCACTGTTGCATTGCCCCTCGAAACGTGGTTGTCGAGTATTGGACGTTTTAGTAAGTCCTCATATCCATGAACATGGCATGAGGGTAGCTTCTAAGGTGTCCTACTATTGCTCCAGTGACCACACTGTCCCTAACCCTCGAATTGACCCGAACACCTCCAACGGTGGTACTACCTATCTCTCGATGGTGGGATGGCACTACCTTAAGGACATTTACACAACCTAATTCCTTAGGGTAGGTAGATGACTCATAGATACTTGCTCTAATTCAAAACAAATCAAAAACTTCTTTTCACATCTACACTTTTCAAAAAGCTTTCAAAAACAATTTTTCAAACACTTTTGAGGACTGATACAAGAGTCGATCTGAAACTTTAAACGAAACTTTTTCAAACCCACTCGCACTTGAAAAGCAAACAAACATTTTGAAAACACAAATGAGCAAGTATCTAAGAGCCCATGGATAACCATGGATAGAAAGGGTGCTAACACCTTCCCTTTCTATAAATCTACCTCCCGAACCGAGAGCAATCTCATAAGGAATTTTTCTGTGCTTTTGTCCTTTCCACGTTGGAGAAAATAAAAGACGGTGGTGACTCTTGCTTCCGCGACATTTCGCGAACCAGCGTTAAACAGTCAGTTCCAGATCCACCAATCACAGATTCCAATGCATCCCACGTGTATTCTGGAAAGAGAAGAGGTAAGAAAAAAGGTAGAACAGAAGGTCTATAGAGGTATGATTGGTTCTCTTCTTTATCTTACAGCTTCAAGGCCTAATATTTTATTCAGTGTATGCATTTGTGCAAGATTCCAATCAGATCCTAGAGAATCTCACTTAACAGCTGTTAAGCGAATTTTCAAGTATATGAAAGGTACTACTAATCTGGGTTTGTTTTATAGAAAATCTAGTGATTACAGCTTAGTAGGTTACTGTGATGCTGACTTTGCTGGAGACCGAGTTGAACGTAAAAGTACTTCTGGAAGCTGCCAGTTTCTGGGTGAAAATCTGATCTCGTGGTCCAGCAAAAGATAATCCACCATTGCTCTATCAATAGCAGAAGCTGAATACATAGCAACAGCTGGATGCAGCACACAAATGCTCTGGATGAAAAGTCAGCTTGAGGACTTCCAGATTTATGAGAGTAACATTCCTATCCTCTGTGATAACACTTCTGCCATTTGCTTAAGTAGAAATCCAATTTTGCATTCTAGGGCTAAGCATATAGAAATAAAACATCATTTTATTAGGGACTATATTCAGAAAGGAATTTTAAACTTAAAATTTATTGATACAGACCATCAATGGGCTGATATCTTCACAAAACCACTTTCTAAAGATAGGTTCAACTTCATTCTGAATCATCTCAGCATGAAGCTCTGTCCAGAATAAAACTGATTTAATTTTATATATTAACCTTCAGAATCATGTTTATTTCTCTGAACTTCTGATCAATCCTCTTTTAGAACTTTTAGAAATGCAGATTGCATCAGAATCTATCCATGAAGCTCTGAGCTCTTCAGTTCAAGGATAGAAGTGATGTTCACTCAAAGCAAATAAGTGTCATCCAGTCATCAGCTGGTTCCTGAGGCTGAACACACGTTCACGCTTCTGAAAAGGCAAAGCGCCGATTGGTTGCATTGAGACACATGTCACTGGTAACCGTTTAAGTATCTTTCTGAAATCCCCTAAAATCAGCTATCATTAAATGAAATTAATCATGATTTATTTCTCTCTCTTAACCGTTTATGTTTTCAAAAACTTTTTCAAAATCTATTTAAACACCATTCACACCATTCACAACTTTTACCCTAACTTTCGTTTTCAATCAATACTTCTATTTTCTGTGTTCTTCTTTCTCAAGAAACCCCTTAAACCTTTTTCAATAATATCCTCGTGTGAACATGGCTTCTAGAAGTAATCTCTCTTCAGGTTCCTAGAAAGATGCATCAGCTGAGCAATATGAGGTTCCTCTCAGAACGCTACTCACTCCAGTCAAGAACCTTGAAGTTCTGTCAGAGATTATAGTGGATTTCAACAGTTTGAAGGAAAATGGTTTTGATTTATCAGAAGAGATTCAAGCTCAAGGATGGGAAAGGTATTTTGACAGGTTGGTGGGTCCAACTTTTCCTATTTTGGTTAAGGAATTATGGATTCACGCGTCTTCCTCAAATCACCAAGTCACTTCTTACATAATGGGGAAGAAAATTGTGATTACTGAAGACCTAATTGCAAAACTGATTGGATACAATGGTGGTGGTATTCGCTGTATAGACATGGATGAAAGGTGCTCAGATGTTGCTGTTATAGCAAGGGAAATTTTCACGCTGGGGCTTCCCTCCAGCAAGATAAGGGATTTGAGAGATAAGCACAGAATTTGGGCAAAGATTATTCTAGGATGTTTCAATCACAGGAAGCCTACCAGCTCTCCTGATTACATAAACATAGATCAGCAGTTTCTGATCTATTTTATCAATCATAAGGTAAAGATTAATCTAGCTCGTCTTTTGTTCAACCATCTGAAAACAAGCGTCAAGGAGACAAGAGAAGATGAACGGACTAAAAGGGATTGGATACCCTTGGGAAGATTGATATTAGATATTCTGACAGAGAATAGGCTGATTGAACACTTGACAGAGGCACAAGAGATCAGCACCCTGGAACCTTCTGTTGGAAAACAGCTGAATGCCAAGAATCTAAAGAAGATGAAGTTGATAGAGAACATTAAGAAGGAGCCCAGCGTCACTCCTTTTGCTGATATCTCCAGCAGAAGAGTCCCTCTGGACGACTTCCCTATGTTCTCAGAGATTGACTCAAAGCCTCAAATCATTCTGAGATATTTGGATGCTTGTAAAGCTGATGGGACAGCACCTAATCTAAACATTCAAGATCTTCAGCAGAAGGCACCAGAGGTTGTTCTGAAGAAGACAAAGAAGATAAAAGATGCTCCAGAAGGATCATCACAACAGACTCCAAAGAAAAGAGGTAATCATGTTTCTGTATCTGTTTTAAATTCAAGTGCTGTTTACACATTTATTCCTACTCCCATTCCAACTCCAGCTGATATCCCAACACCACAAACCTTTGAAGATTTTGACATTGACTTTGACCCTTCTGAGTCATTAACCCTCGGAAGATCCCGCTCCAAACCACAAAATCCAAACACTACAACCATACCAGAACCAGAACTTCCACAAGTTTTGTCTGACATATACCAACATACTTCCGCTCCTGAAACAGAAAATCCAAATACACAACCAGAAATTCCCATTTCTCCATAACTTAACATTCCACTCTCACCAATACCAGAAACTCCACTCTCTCCAACACCAGAACGAGAAATTCCACAACCTTCCTCTCCCCAACCAGAAAGTAATCCACCATCTCCTCCACATACACAATCACCACAGCCTGAGACTCAAAACTCTGAGGCTCAAACCTCTGAGTCTCCTGAACCACAACCCTTGGCCATTCAATTGCCTTGTGGTACAACTATCAATATGTCTCAACTACCATCTTCACCAGAAACAACTCCACCCAATACCCCATCAAGTCCAATCGTTATTTCTGATTCTCCTACTCCCTCACCTAAGAAAAATACAGAAAACCATAGCAAGACAGTCATTGACCTAACAATCCTTGAACACCTTGCTGCAATAAACCATAAAACTGCCATCCCTAAACCGAAACAACCAGATGTTGGTTCCAGCACTTTGAACTTTGAAACAGATATGCAGAAGTGGATCACTTCTTTGAAACACGCAAGTCTGTAAGTGGTTGACCCTGCTGTATCAGATCATCTCTGGACTCAATTCAGAAGATGGGTATCCGCTGAAACCTTCAAGCTGCAAGACCAGCGCTATGGACAGGCTCAACAGAACTTCAGCAATCTGTTGAAGGAAATGGAAGGTCCAGTTCTGAGCAAGCTTCTGAAGGAAGAAGTTCTCCATCTGGACAGTGAGCCTTGGTCTGAAAAGCGTCCAGCATCTCAAGTTCAACCTGTAGAAGAACAGATTATTCAAGATGAAGACTTGGGTCAAGCAGAAGAAACTACAGAAAGCTCTGAGAAGTAGCATGTATCTGAAGATCCTCAAGGTTCCTCTCTTGACAAGCAGGCTCTGGAGGATTTGAAGAGATCAGACATGCTTATGAATGAACGGATGGACAAGCAGGATATCAAGATTGATTCTATAGCAAACATGGTAGCTAAGCAAAATGAAACCAGCGAACAAATCAAGAGCATGTTGGAAGCTCTGTTCACAAGACTTCCTCCTTCTTCTTAGATTTTTCTTATGTTTTCCTTGTTTTCTTTACATGTTTGTCTGTAATATTTTTCTACTTGTTCTAAACTATCATTGCTTTTGTTTTAATACAAACGTGCTTTTCTCTAATCTTTTTAACTCTGATTAACTATGCTTTTTGATAGATGACAAAAAGGGGAGAAAGAATGATATTTTTCAATAACGGCTTACTGAGACAAAAGTCTCAAACATTCTAACATTCTTATATATTTGAATATCCTTGTTCTGAAAAGCTTACAGGTACAAGAATCTGAAGAACTATGATAAAGAAAAATTCGGATGCTCAAAGAAAGGTTCTATAAAGTTCTGATACTCAAGGACTCAAGGAATCAAAGGGAAATAATCAACTCAGGGGGAGTTTTTCTCATCATTACTCTGATACTTTTTACTCCTTAAACCTCTTAGCTCTGATAATTTTTTTCATTATCTGATTATATCTGATATCGTTTCCTCTTTATCCTTAAACTATGATACTTTCATCATTTTATTTTAATTGAAAAAATCTGGTTTTTGTCATCATCAAAAAGGGGGAGATTGTTAGAACATAGTTTGATTCTACAACCCTCAGTTAGAGTTTTGATGATAACAAAATACAAGATTAAATGAATTATGAGTTTTATATATGACATAGATGCTACCTAAATTTATGTTGTGTATTTGCAGGAAACTCTGATGGAATCAGCATCAGAATATCAGAATATCAGAATATCAACATCAGCTTCAGAAGATCAAACATGTGCTTACGCTGAAGTCTGATGAACAGAATCTGCGCTCAACATACTCTGACTCTGATCAAGATCTTAACAATGTCATCAGCACTCAAAAGCCATCAGAATAAGCTAAAGCCAACACACTCTGATCTTAATTAAGCAGAACATTCTGAAGTGTCAACGGTACTGCATTCAAGGCAGATTAATTACCAACGGCTTTATTCCAAGACAAAGATCTTCTCAAAATGGAAAGAACGTAATGAGCATTGAAATGGAATTATTGGCATCAACGTATCTTTTCCAAGAAGTATTTAAACAAATCAGTGAGAAGTGAAATGGCTAATGCTCTACAATACTCTACACGCCTAAAGTCAATCATCACTAAACTCGTTCTCACTTTTGCTAAAAGCTTTCAACCGCTCACTCTATAGCTCTAGCAATCTAGTGTCACTTAAGCTTCATTTTGTGTATTATCACAGTTGTGATATATAGTTTTTATAGAAAACAACAAACACACATAATTGTTCATTTATCTGTAAGAAAGAATTTCCTTGAGAAACTGGTCTGTGCTTTAGACTCAAGAAGGCTTTAGCAGTTGTTAAAGTAGTTTTGTATTCAGTTGAATATAGTGGATTAAGACCTCGTTGGAGAGAGGCGAAATCACCTTGATGGGTGGACTGGAGTAGTTTGAGATCAAACGAACCAGGATAAAAATAACGTGTTGTCTGCATTTGATTTCAAGTTTCAACAATTCAACCCCCCTTCTTGTGTTTTTCACATCTTCAGAGGTGTTAGCACCCTACACATTCATTGTACTCAACGGGAATCATTTATGAATAAGAGTGTTAGCTTATTGTTAACCCATATTTTGTGATACATACCTTAATATTTTTCTTCTTGATAGTGAATTTTCTTTTTGGTCGTTCTTTTATTTAATTTTAGTTATCTTTATAGTAATTTTCTCGGAGCATAATAGGTGCTCCATTTTGTTGTTTTTATGTGTTTTGTACTTGATTTAAGGTTAACTCTATCGACTGAGGCAAGACTGCATTAGACAGTAACTGGGAGCACAAACTAAAGAAAGAGTTGGAATTAGAAAAGGGAGGAAAATATAGAAGCCAACTACTTTCTATGGCAAATTGCATTTGAGGGAATCGTTGTTGTGCTTGAAAGAAAATTCTTTTGAATCAAATGGATAAGGCTTGGATACTCTAGAAGACCAAAGAAGGTATAGTAGTACATCCACCACTCTATGCAGTCTACAGCATCGTCTGCGCACCCTGTTGTGGAAGTCTTCCACAGGACGCCTTGTCCCGTATAATTATTTCGTCGTACATGATTCCTTGTTATCTAAGCAGAATAAATGAGGTGAGGGCGCTGGTTCATACATGGGATTGATGTGATTTCATCATATTGGTCCCATGATCTAAGACATCATAAGAAACCTTAATGAAGGTCTATATGTAGGACCTTGAGGAAGATGAAAAGAGAGTTCAGTAATTCCAAGAGAAATACATAATACACTAATGCAAGGATAGTGGGGAGTATAGAGAGTTTTCTTCTTCTCGCCAAAATCCTGTACTAGTTATTGAGTTCTGGCACGACTGGAGTCACCTCTTACAGATTATCCATCTCAAGAAATCTTCAAGTCTCTCTTAGGTTTATATCCATTTTTCATTATTTGTTTAAGGATGTTATTTTTGAGAACCAAGCTTGTAGTTTGTACCCAACTCATTATGATATAAACCTTTTGTTTTTAAAAATTGTGAAGTTAATATTGAGTTGTGTTTATGTTAAATGATGTGTTGTTTAGTGAATTGCTTTATTATGTGTTAACTTGTTTACAAATCGGCTCTTTATGATCAACTTAGGAAAAGATAATAGCTTGTTGTTGTATTATATCCAACAACAAGTAGACTTCATAATAAAAATAGTTGAAACAAGTAGGATAGAGATATTCACTCACTTAGTTCACTTAGAGATAATAAACTACAACTATTAAGAATTTTGTGACGGGGTTTTCGAGTACTCCAAGAGGGCATCATATGATTTGGGTGATAGTTGATAGACTGACGAAGTTGGATCATTTTATTTTGTACCAAAATTGGTAGAGATTTACATTCGTGTGATTATGAAGCTTCATAGGATTTCGTCGAGTATTGCCTCTGATAGAGATCCGAGATTTACTTCTACATTTTGGAATAGTTTGCAGGATGCTTTGGGCTCTAAGCTGAGACTGAGTTTTGCATATCATCCGCGGACATATGGCTATACAGAAAGAACTATTCAAACGTTAGAGGATTTGTTAAGAACTTGTATTCTCGAGCAGGGAGGAACTTGGGATAGTTACCTTTCACTAATAGAGTTCACTTATAACAATAGTTTTCATTTTAGCATTGGAATGACATCATTTGAGGTGTTGTATGGTCGGAGGTGTAGGACACCTATGTGTTGGTATGAATCTGGTGAGAACTTGGTGCTTAGACCTGAGATTATGTAGCAAACTACAGAGAACATGAAGTTAATTCGGGAAAACATGAAAGCTTCGCAGAGTAGGCAAAAGAGTTACCATGATAAAATAATAAGGGATATTGATTTTCAAGGAGACCGTGTATTTTTTAGAGTCACTCTGGTGACCGGTGTTGGACGCGCCTTGAAATCGAGAAAGCTTACTTATCAGATTTCTGAGAAGGTGGGAACTGTTGCTTATAGGGTGGCCTTTCCACCTAATCTTTCGAATCTGAATGATGTATTCCATATTTCGCAACTTCGAAAGTACATTTCAGATTCATCTCATGTGATTCTGATGGATGACGTGTAAGTGCGGGATAACCTCACGGTTGAGACCTTGCCTATGAGAATCAAAGATCGTGAAATTAAAAAGTTTAGGGGCAAGGAAATCGCTCTCGTGAAGATAGTTTAGGGAGGAGCTGTTGGGGAGAATATGATGTGGGAGTTGGAGAGTAGGATTCGAGAGTCGTATCTGGAGTTGTTTGCATCAGGTAATTTTTTAGGACAAAAATATTCTAAGTGCGGGAGAGTTGGAACACCCCGACCTTTATTGAATTAATTTTTATAAATTAATCATGTGATGTTGTAAACTGGCATGCTTTGATGAGTCTTTTTATGTGTTATGATGCCTTGTTGAGGTAAAGTGACCTTAGAAAATATAGAAAATAAGGTATTGGAGGTGTATGACCAAAAGTGTAGAAGCATATGGGTGAAGGGAGAGTGTTATTGAAATATTATTATTAGAATATTAGAATAATAATTATATTGGTAATAATTAAATAATTATTTATTTTTATTATTATTATTATTATGAGAAAGGACATAAATGGAATAAGATAATAGGGGTCTAGAGGTTAAATTAGTAAAAACCATGATGGAAAGAATCATTTTAGTTGGAGTGATCATAGAAAATTGGGAAGAAATTAGAAAGGTCGTATTTTTGGGAGAAGAGAAAGCACGAGAGAGAGAGAGAGAGAGAGAGAGAGAGAGAGAGAGAGAGCTAAGACAAGGAGAACCTTCGTTAGAGCATCTTTGAAGAACGTCGATTAAGCTAAGGGTGGGGGTTTCTATTACTTAGGGATTGCATTATATATGGGTGGGTAGTTGTTAATCTCTATAGTTATCATTTCTCTTGTTTGTCTTTGTTATAATGGATGTGTCGGTGTTCACCATGTGTATGAAATTCTGTAAATTCATGTATGTGATTGCAATTTTTGGTGAATTAAAATATTGATAATGGTGTATATAAATAGGAATTAGAAATTAAATTTTAGACTGTGCATTGTGTGGAATTTAGGACTATTTGGGTGTAGGAATAAGTAATTTTCGTAACAGGAAAATAGCAGAAAAATGCTTCTGCACTTGGTGTAACTGGTTACCAGTATTGGGGTACCCGGCTACCAAGCACAAAACGGAGGCGTGTGTTTTGGTTACATGAGATGTAACTGATTACCAGGTTTTGGGTAATCGGTTACCAGAACAAGACAGTAGCATGGCAGGACTGGTTATAGAGGGTGTAACCGGTTACCAGGATGAGGGTAATTCGTTACTACTAAGTCTGTTAAAATTATTTTTAAAACTTCAAAAATTTGTTACTTTTGTTTTGGATGTTCGATTGACGTATGGTTCGTATCATTGGAAAGTTGCTTTAACGTAATTTTTAATGAAATCATTTTCATTACCAGGATTCCAACTATTCGACGTGGAGACACATGTTTTTTATGTGCTGAGTTATGTTGTTTTTAGAATATTGTAAATGCAGTGTGGTTGTTTGTTATATATACAGATTATTATTGCTGCATTTTTGACAGGTGGATGTTGTGTATTGGCTCGTAGTGGCGAAGTTCACATACCATGGTGAAGGTCGATGTGCATATTGTTATTGGTGTATGATTTGTACATATGTCATGCATATATGTACAATGTGTGATTATTGTGTGCATGTGTGGCTGCGAGAGATATATTCATATTCTAATAGAGAATTGTGTCATCTTGTGCTCATGTGGGGTGTGAGTGATGATAATTGGTTGCGTGACCATATGGTTGTGATAAATGAAGAGTATGATGGTCGTGTGCCCATGTGGGGTATGAGCGAGGAAAAGTCGGATGATTGTGTGCCCATGTAGGGTTTGAGCGATGTACCGGAATTCTGACGGGAATTAATTGGTGGGTTCTTATGAGCCGATGGTACCATGTGCATTGAGTCGCATATGTGAGTCTCATGTGAAGAGAAGCTTCCAAAAGATTTTTGATGAAGACAAAATATCATTGATTGCAAAATGGAATGGCTCAAGTCAAGACATCTTAATCAAGTTAATTTATCAAAGTCTTGAAGAAATATTGTGTGAACAAATAAAATCTCAAGGTATAAAGCACTTAACCTCTCTATATGCATACAAGTGTTCATAATAATATTTTATGCATGCCATAATTCTTCAAACATGTTCTTGAACTTTACAACTTTGTGTTTCACATCTTTTTTCAAAGTCTTTTTCAAAACTGACTCAGGGAACCCGGTTACCCATATATGGTAACCGATTACCCTATATTGTTTCTCAAAAAATAAAACTTTACTGTCTTGGGGAACCCGGTTACCATGTTATGGGAACCGGTTACCCAACGTTGTTTTTCAAAAAAAAAACACGTTAGAAAGGTGGTGCCTAGGTACCCACTTATGGGAACTGGTTACCACCAAAATAGTATGAAAAATGCCTTTGACTCCTGTCCAGAAAAATTGTGTGCTTTTGTTTATGAAGCATGGCATCTTTCCATTAAAACATACCATTTTGAAAGGTTGTATAGAGGCCTATATAATCTCAAAATTTCATAGTTATTACTACCTCTTTTCAATCTATAATTCATATTACATTAACTCTTCATCTTTCTTTTTTCAACTGTTCTACACTAGAATTTTCATTGAAACTTTCTGCACTCATTTTTCATTGAAAAATTACTCTAAGTTTCATATCATCATTGTGAACACTTGTATCCATTATTGAGAATTTTTTTGCTTGAAGGAGAAGATCAATCCAATATTGATATATCGTATCATACTTCAAAATTTCTTGTATAAATTCATATTACATTATTACTTCCCTTGCTATTCAGCATTGTTGAAAGCAAGTGTGTACATTGAAGAGGATTGTTCTTCTTGTACTTAGTATTCAAGATCTTAAAGGTGTTAAGAGTCTTTGATCTCCCTATAGGTTAGATAGTAAGCATCACAATTGGTGTGAGTAGGCTATACAATCATTCTAACTATAGTGAAATCTCTTTCATTTGAAAGGGGACTGGAGCACTCTCAGACTGTGATAGGAACCAGGATATATCCTTGTTTCATTTACTTTCCTCATTTTATCGCTTTCATCAGTTAACTAAAAACCAGAAAAGAAAGATCAAAGATCCATAAAATCAGAAATAATTTTAAAAGTCCTAATTCACCACCCCTCCCCCCCCCCCCCCCCCCCCGCCCCCTCTTAGGAAAACCTTATACTTACATCTTATTGAATTGCATAGTATACCATGTTGTGTTGTTGATTAGTTGATGCGAATTATTGGATTATTCACTAATGCATCGAATTGTATGTGTGGATTGATGATTGATTGGGTGACTGAAAATTATATGCTTATATATATTTATGCATTCTTTATGTGATTGAGAATCTCACATTTTTGTTAGAATGATGCTTTATACGATATCATGCAGATACTCTGAAGTAGCTCAGGATTAAGGTTATCCTAAGAAATTTCCTCTTACTATGTAGATTGAGTCGGTGTCTGCTTTGATACGTAACACTGGGGGAATTGTATTTTTTTTGTTTATGTTGGGAGTAAACTTATGTATAACTCCACTTGTTGGAATTATTTGGTTATTTATGTTAATTTCAGATTTCTTATAATTATAACTCATGTTGAAGAGTTAAGACTAATTTTTCTTTATGTTTTCCGCTGCTAATAAAGACATTGAAGTTCGCACATGAAAAATATGTGATTTATGTTTTAAAATGTCTTATGTATCCTATTGTATGAGTATGTGTGGTGATTGAAAGTGACATCCTAAATGTTTGAATTGCTTTAATTTACTCTGAATTTTTAATTATTTATACGGGGATGTTTTTGGGTGTCACATAATGTTATCAGAGCATATTGGTTCATCTAGCCAAAGTCTTGAGTCAGTAGTGTGAAGTCACAGTTGAATATTGTTGATCTGGTTTCTTCTAACCGTTATTGGTTGTTATGGTATAAAATAAAAAAATGGTTGGAAGAAACGATGTTGTGATTGTTGCTTCTTTGCAGGTTGTTTCTCAGGCTGTACAGAATCAGCCTAATGCTGGTGGGAATGATGAATCCCGCAACTTGGGGATGTTTCAGAGGAACAACCCGCCTAGGTTCAAGGGTATGTATGATCTTGATGAAGCACAAGCTTGGCTCAAGGAGATTGAAAGGATCTTTCGAGTATTGTATTGTTCGGAGGCACATAAGGTGCGGTTTGGTACACATATGCTGGCTGAGGAGGCTGATGACTGGTGGGTCAGCACCCGTCATAGGTTGGAAAGTGTAGGTGAGATTATTACTTGGGTTGTGTTCAATAAAGAGTTTATGAGGAAGTATTTTGTAGAAGATGTTTGCGAGAAGAAAGAGATTAAGTTTCTGGAATTGAAACAATGGAATTCATCTATAACTGAGTATGTTGCTAAGTTCGTGGAACTGGCAAAGTTCTACCGTCATTACAATGAAGCGACTGTTGAATTCTCAAAGTGTATCAAGTTTGAGAATGGGTTACATCCGGAGATCAAACGAGCTATAGAGTATCAGTAGATTCGCAGGTTTCTAGAGTTGATGAATAGTTGTAGAATCTACGAAGAAGATAGAAAAGCTCATTCAGCTCACTATAAGAGTCTAAGTGAGAAGAGAGGGAAATAACATCAGAACTGTGGGAAGCCTTACAATACTCTAGCTGAAAAGGGTAAGCAGAGAGCCCCTGATGGTAAGAGGCCAAGTGGGGAAGGTGTTTATATTCCTTTGAAGTGTTTTAGGTGTGGTGAGTCTGGTCACCGCTGTAACAAATGTACCGATAAAGATAAGAAGTGTTTCCAATATGGTAAGATAGGGCATCTGATCGCTGATTGCAAAAGTAAGGTGGTGACTTGTTACAATTGCGGTGAAACAGGACATATTAGTACTAACTGTCAGAAACCAAAGTAAGCTCGAGGAAAGGTGTTTGCTCTGGCAGGAACTCAGACTTCTAGTGCTAACTGGTTGATTAGAGGTACATGTTCTTTAATAGTATTCCTTTAATTACTATTATTGATACTGGTGCTACGCGTTCTTTTATTGCTTCTGGTTGTGTGAAAAGGTTGGGTCTTGTATTGTCATCTATGAGCAAAGGGATGATTATTGATGTTCCAGCAAAGGGATTGGTGACTACTTCTACAGTATATTTGAATTGTACTTTGTCGATTTATGATAGGTATTTTTGTATTAATCGTATTTGTTTGCCACTAAAGGATCTGGATATTATCTTGGGAATGGACTGGTTGGAGACCAACCATGTTCATATAAGTTGTTATAACAAATATGTATGGGTTCTTACTCCTAGTGATGAGGGAAAGGCTGAATTCGTGTTTGCTAGACGGCTTGAGGAATTTTCGTGAGATGAAGCTTAGGTGTTTACTTTATTTGCATCCTTATTTGTTGAAAGTCAAGATGAGGTTGGAGAGTTGTCGATGATGTGTAAATTTCTAGACGTGTTTCCTGATGATATTACAGATGTATCGCCAGAGAGAGATAGAATACTCCATTGATCTTGTACCTGGTACCAGACCTGTTTCTATGGAACCGTAAAAGATGTTAGCGTCAGAGTTATCAGAACTGAAAAATAAATCAGAAGACTTGTTGGATAAGAAGTTTGTGAGACCAAGTGTGTCACCTTGGGAAGCTCTAGTACTGTTAGTAAAGAAGAAAGATGGTAGCATGAGGTTGTGCATGGATTACTGAAAGTTGAACAAAGTGACGATTAAGAACAAGTATACCTTTCTAAGAATAGATGATTTGATGGATCAATTGGTAGGTGTGTGTGTTTTCATCAAAATCAATTTGAGGTCGGGTTACCATCAGATTCAGGTGAAAGACAAAGACATTCAGAAGACGACTTTTAGAACTTGGTATGTACACTATAAATATTAGGTGATTCCATTTGGGGTTTCTAGTGCACCTGAAGTGTTTATAGAATACATGAATCATATATTTCATAATTATCTGGACCGATTTATGGTGATTTTTATTGATGACATACTGATATACTCCAAGTCAGGGGAAGAACATGTTGAGCATTTGCGAGTTGTATGCGAAATTATCAAAGTGTGAATTCTGGTTACAAGAAGTTAGCTTTCTTGGTCATGTTATTTCAGGTGACACTATCGTTGTGGATCCATCCAAAATGGATGCGGTGTTACAATGGGAGGATCCTAAATCATTTACTGAGATCAAAAGCTTTTCGGGCTTGGCTGGTTACTACCGCAGATTTATCGAAGGTTTTTCCAAGTTAGCACTTCCATTGACCCATCTGAATTATAAAGGAAAGGCAATTGTATGGGATATCCATTGCGAGGAAAGTTTCAGAGAGTTGAAGAAGAAGTTGACTACGGCTCCAGTTTTGATCTTACCGAATCCTAATGAATCGTTTGTGGTATATTGTGATGCGTCTTTGATGGACTTGGGTGGTGTGCTAATGAAAAATGACAAGGTTGTGGCTTATGCTTCCCAACAACTGAGAGTTCATGAGAAGAACTATCTTACTCATGATTTAGAGTTAGTTCCAGTGGTGTTTGTATTAAAACTTTGGATGCATTACCTCTATGGTTCGAGATTTAAAGTATTCAGTGACCACAAGAGGTCGAAGTATCTTTTTGATCAGAAGGAATTGAATATGAGACAACGAAGGTGGTTAGAATTTCTGAAGGATTATGACTTTAGCTTAAATTATCATCCCGGTAAAGCTAATGTCGTGGTTGATGTTTAAAGTCAGAAGTCCTTGAATATGTATGCTATGATGGTTAGAGAGCTAGACTTGATTGAGAAGTTTAGAGACTTGAGTATGGTTTGTGAGATGACGTCGCAGAGCATGATGTTGGGTATGTTGAGGGTAAATAATGATTTTCTGGATAATGTTAAAGAAATTCAAAAGTTGGATGTTAAATTCATAAATTTGATAGGTTCAATTAATCAAACTGAAGAAAGTGATTTCAAAGTAGATTAATAGGGAGTGTTAAGATTCAGAGGTAAAATTTGTATACCAGATGATCCTAAGTTGAAACGGATGATTTTGGAAGAGAGTCATTGAAGTAGCTTGAGTATCCACCTGGGGGCTACTAAGATGTATCAGGATTTGAAAAATATATGTTGGTGGTCCATATTGAAAAGAGATGTGGCACATTTCATGTATGCTTGTTCGACTTGTCAGAAGTCAAAGGTTGAGCACCAGAAACCTATAGGATTAGTGCCCTCGTTAGATGTTCCAAAATGGAAGTGGGATAGTATATCGATGGATTTTGTGACGGGTTTCCGAGTAATCCAAGAGGGCAAGATACGATTTGGGCGATAGTTGATAGAATGACGAATTCGGATTATTTTATTCCAATTAATATCAATTTTCCTGTACCAAAGTTAGAGAAGATTTAAATTCGTGCGATTATGAAGCTTCATGGGATTCTGTCGAGTATTATCTCTAATAGAGATCCGAGATTTACTTCTGGATTTTGGAAGAGTTTGTAGGATGCTTTGGACTCTAAGCAGAGACTGAGTTGTGCATATCATCCATAGACGAATGGCCATACGGAAAGAACTATTCAGTCGTTAGAGGATTTGTTGAGAGCTTGTGTTCTCGAGCATGGAGGAACTTGAGATAGTTACCTTCCATTAATAGAGTTCACTTATAATAATAGTTTTCATTCCAGCATTGGAATGGCACCCTTTGAGGCGTTGTATGGTCAGAGGTGTAGGACACCTTTATGTCGGTATAAATATGGTGAGAATGTACTGCTTGGACCTGAGATTGTCCAGCAGACTATAGAGAAAGTGAAGTTAATTCAGGAAAAGATGAAAGCTTAGGAGAGTAGGTGTTGTACCCCGAAATTTTCCCTCTCATTTCTCAAGTAATCTCTCACAAGATCTCCTTTAGTTCAAGATTGCATAAAGGTTGATCAGTTCAAGACACCTCCTCAAGCACTGATGACTGAAAATTAGGGTTTTAGTTTGCACAAGGACAAATGGAGTTTTAATTCCCCATATGACTTTCATGGATCATTTTGGACCCTCAAGATTGCTCAGTCAATTGATCAGTTGACCTAAAATCAGTTGTATTTGGAAAAAAGTCAATTATGATCAATTTATAGTCAAACTTCATAATTTTTTATCCATATCAACATCATGAACTCATATATGTCACTTGATCAAGTTTGGACCATAATTCCACAAGAAATTTGATCAGAAAAAGGGCAAAATGGTCAAAATTAGGGTTTTGACTAAGAAGGTGAAATTTCTGATTTTTGACCTAGAAAATGATTGATTGGTTTAAGTCATGATCTCAAGGATTCAAATGCTTCATTTTGACCAAATGGCATGGCTCAAAACATTTCCAAGATCAATTGGTTGACAGATGATTTTGAGTCAACTGATGAAAAGTCAACTATGCACTGAAAAGTCAAACTTTGACTTTTTGATCAAAATCAAGTATCAAAGATCATAATTCATCAAGACATGTCAAAATATGAAACTTATTCATCAAGAAATCAAAAAGTCAAGATTCTATTTTGAAAAGTCAAAATTTCCAAGACTTAGAATTTTTCTAAGTGTTGAAAATTTACTTTTTTTTTCCACAACTTTGAGCCAAATTTATACCATGATGCAAGATGATTCAAAGGAAACTTCCAACATGAAAGTTGTAGATATCAATGAGATCTAAAACATTGTAGAACACAAATTCTTCTATAAATGCATGGATTTAAAGTTATGATTTTAAGAAGACATGTTCAGGAAACTTGAAAACTTAGTGAAATTTTGCCCTAGTTTAGGCAGGATTTTGACCTAACTTCATGGCAATTTTTCACATAGTTTCAAGATGAATCTTCAAAAATGTCCAACATAGAGGTTGTATAGGATGTTAAAAGCTTTCCAAAATATCCAAGAACTCATTTAGATCATATTTGAGCAAGGAGAATCGAAGGCAAGAAGTTAGGGTTTCATTCTTGAATTACAAGTCATTTCTTGATGAACACATAATTTAATTTCAATGTTAGGCTGCATAATCTTGCTTTGAAGGCCTTCTAACTTGTGTATCTATCCATCATTAATGGATTACACAAACTTTTTAGCTATAATCCAAGTGGTTTAAGCTTTATCCAATTCAAATTGCCATTTTGGGAAGAAAGTGAAGAATGTCATTCTTGAAAAGCAAGCTTTACGCACAAAGTCAATTCTTGAGCCTCTAACTTATTCCCTCTGATCACACTCCATCTACAAAGTCAGAAGTAATTTTGTTTAAAGCATAATCACTCTACATTAGCAAGTACACAAGACATTGAAACTTGATTTCTCAAAAATCACATGTTAAGCTTAAACATGAGATTTTGAATTATGATCAAGGACAAGTATCCAAACTTGTTGCTTATAAATAGAGGCACTATTTGTGAGCTAAGACACGAGAATTAACACCCTGAAACACTCCCAAACTCCCTCAAACCAGAAATTGTCCAAAAACTCCATTGTTACACAGTTTCTGACTTTGAACTTGTAACTCATATTTCCCTCGTGCGTTTCTTAGCCTTTTGTTTCCTAAAGCTTCTATACATCAAATATAACCTATCCCTATCCCTGTTTCATCACTGTAACACCATTTGCATCAAACTCCATAACTAAAAAATAAGGTCTGCACTTTGACTTCTCCAAGCCATTCCAGCCATCCATTGCTCAAGCTAATCATTGCATTAGCTTCCTGGGAACTTGAGGAAGCTAACTTGATCATCATAACTCCTTGAAAGTAGCTCAAACTCATTTCACGATTTCCAGTTTTGAGGTATATTTTATGAACTTCTATCTTCTCATTTAGGCATTGTTAGGCTTGCATTTGTGAAGATAAAATGTAGACATCATTGCCCTGAAATTATAAATTGTCCATAGATTTCATTTATATTGATTGAGCTAGGAGAATTTTAGGTTTGAATCTCTAAAAATAATTAGGTCAGAATATGGTACTTTTTGAAATTCTCATTCATCTTTGATTTATAGCTTATAATATTTATATGGCTGGATTCATATGGAAAAATGGAGCAACTTTCATGTTTGAATATTTCATTTTTATTGAGAAATGGTGAAGTCACAGATGTTCAGGCTGGAGGTTGAAGATGAAGTCATATTCAAGACTTAATTTGTGTTATATGTTTATTATTTCACCAGTGTTACCGGATGTACAACCACCCTAGTGGCAAAGGTAGCGCGCGTGTGTATTGGAGGTCATGGGTTCAACACCCAGCGCTACCTTTTCTCATTTTTCACATTTTTCTCTCTTTTTGTCACAAGCTGTAGGCGATGGGCCTCCAATAATGGGCCTTCCACTTTTTTTTGCTTTTTCTAACCCCCTGTTTACTTTTGCATGCTGGCCCAACTTTTATTATTTCTTTTTTTTTATTTTTATTCTCTTATTATATTTTATTTTTATTTATTATTTTTTATTATTACTATTATTAATATTATTATTATTTTTATTAATAAAAAATCCAAAAATATTTTTATTTATTATTTGCTCATTTATATTTTATTTTCTTTATAAAACAAAAAGACTAAAAATATTTTCTTAATAAATTTAATTTCTTTTTTTAATAATTAGTATTTAGATTTAGGTTTAATTATTATTTATTTTATTTTAAATTAAAATTAATTTAGAACTTAGGTTTCTTTTAATTAATTAATTTTCATCTTTATTTTATTAACTTAAAACCTTTTTCATAAAAACCCTAAAAATCATTTTTAACTTAATTTATTTCTTAATTAGTTTAAACTTAATTTTGTTTATTCTTAACTAATCATTTTCTTAATTAGGTCAAGGTTAAACCTTTTCATGAAAACCAAACAACAAAAATCATTTCTTTTTTTATTTACATTCTTGCATTATTTTCTTTTCAATTCTTGTATAATATTCAATATGGTTGTAATAGATAATTAGGTTTAATTTTCTTGCAAATCTCCATTTGTAAATTTGTATACCCCCCCCCCCCCCCCTCCCCTAATGATGTAATAGCTTTGTAATTTTACTTTCCGCAATTTATCGCTTTATATAAATGCTAGTAATTAGGGTTTGTATGGAAAGATAAAATCAACAAGTAGCAAACCCTAACTCGAGATAAACAATGCATGTAAATCAAACACATTTGCACACTTTCACCCCTAGGGTAATTCCACTTTGTTGCCTTACAAAAATGGCCATGTTACGCATGTGGGATATCTTAGCAAAAAGTAATCAAAAATACAAGATCATAGTCCCTCAATGACGCTATCAATGTTGCCTTTCAAAATGATCTTAGTCCCTCAAAGAGAAATGCTAAGATATCTCACAATATTGCTATCATGGCTATACGATGACCCACGCCCGTCCCTTTACATCAAAACATAAGGCTTCTTACCAATCAATGGTAAGATAGAAATGTTAAAGGAAGGAATAAATGAACAAAGACTTTTGATTAGGTAGATTGTTCCTAGTTGCTTGCTCATTTTCAAAACAAACATCCTTGCTTATTTTCAAAACAAACACAAACACTTTCGAGACACTTTCAAAACACTTTCAAAACACTTTCAAAACATTTTCCAAACATGAAACATTTTCAAAAGTCCAACACTTTGTATACGTTCTTACAAATGAGAACTATTACAAAGTTTGCCTAAACAAAGGCGCCTTTTCAAAATACTTTCAAAACCATCAAAAAGCATATTTTCAAACAAAAGAGGGTGATCTAGCAAGTGATCTAGCAAGCAACTAAGAGCCCATAGATAACTATGGATGAAAAGGGTGCTAACACCTTCCCTTTTTATAATCTACCCCCTGAACTCAAGAAATAATCTCAAAGGTCTTCCCTTTTCTTTTCAACCTTTCCTTTTGGATAAAAGAAAAGTCGGTGGCAAGTCTTACTAACCGCAACATTTGCGATAAAACGCAAAAGACCCAAGTCAGTTTTCCCATCATATCACAGTAGGAAAAAGGGTTACCATGATAAGAGAATGAAGGATCTTGAGTTTCAAGAAGGAGACCATACATTTTTTAGTCACTCTGGTGACCAGTGTTGGATGCGCCTTGAAATCGGGAAAGCTTACTCCTCGATTTACCGACCCGTATCAGATTTCTGAGAAGGTGGGAACTGTTGCTTATAGGGTGGTCTTTCCACCTAATATTTCGAATTTGCATAATATATTCCATATTTTGCAACTTCGAAAGTAAATTTCAGATCCATCTCATGTGACTTTGATGGATGACGTGCAAGTGCGGAATAACCTCACGGTTGAGAGCTTTCCTGTGAGAATCGAAGATCGTGAAATGAAAAAGTCGAGGGGAAAGGAAATTGCTCTCGTGAATGAAGTTTAGGAAGGAGATGTTGAACAGAATATAACGTGGGAGTTGGAGATTAGGATGCGAAAGTCTTATCCAGAGTTGTTCGCATCAGGTAATTTTTAAGGACGAAAATATTTTAAGTGGGGGAAAGTTATAACACCCCCATCCTTATTTGTGATAAGGTGGCAGAACCAACTGTTAATACTGGTTTGCATTTTGTATTCGCAAATGTCGCGGTAATCAAGAGTCGCCATCGACTTTTATTTTATCCAATCAGGAAAAGGAAAAAGAACAGAAAATACCTTTTTCGAGAATGTTTTTGAGTACGAGGGGTAGATTATAGAAAGGGAAGGTGCTAGAACCCTTTCTATCCATGGTTTTCCATGGGCTCTTAGGTACTTGCTCATGTTGAAATTGCTTGTGTGTGCTTATTTTGAAAAGTTTTGTTTTACTTCATTTTAACCCTTGTTTTTATCCTCAAGAGTGTTACGAAGTTGTTTTTGAAAACTTTGTTTGAAAAGTGTTTGGTGTGAAAAAGTTTATTTGTTTTGAGCAAGTACCTAGGAACTAATCTACTTACTCGAAAAAGACTGTTTGTTTTCCTTTAGACAGCGCTATCCTATTATTAAGGAATAGGTAACATCGTCGTTGGAATTTTAAAGGGACGTTCGAAGGGACGAAATGGTCACTGAAGGCAACAAGTAAGGATACCTTAGCGTTTCGAAGGGACTATCGGCATAAGATCAATTTGTAGGCAACTCGAGGGACAAGTAAGGACTATGATCTTTATGACAACGTTAAATCGCGAGTCATTGCTAAGGTATCCCTACATTCGAGGGACACGACCATTATTTCCGAGGCAACCAAGTGAGGCAAACCCTAGGAGTGAGCATGTGCATGTGTTTGATTTCAGTTATTTAATCTTTGCACAATTAAGGTGATCTATTATTTTAATTTTTAGTTAGTCTTCCCATACAATCCTATTAACATACATCTAAGCAGTTTATAGTTTACGAAAATTAAAATGCGGGAAAGTTTAAAGTCCTAGCTATTACAGGGCTTTTGCAGATACATAATTATCTTGACTGAAAATAAAAATGCGGAAGTTTAAAACCCTAATTAATCTATTACAACCTCGAAACAGTTACAATAATAATAAAAAGGAAATTAAAAATGCGCGCGGCGAATTAAATGCGAGAATAATTTAGGAAACCTAAAAATCTAATTGAAAACTATTTAGGTTATTTTTTTGAGAAAAATCAATTAGGTTATGTACCAATTAAAACCCTAATTCTAATTGATTTAAATTATATTGAAAAAAAGAAATTAAATTTCCCTAGATTAAATTAATTTAATTAATTAAAGAAACAAAATATTTTTTATGAAAAAAATATTTTTTAGGTTTTTTATGATTTTATGATTTAATAAAAACTGATTTTTTTGTGTTATTTTTGTAAAAAGAAAATAACTAACAAAATTTTAAAAAAAAGAATTAAAATAAAAGATTTCGAGATTGGGCCTGTTAGAAGCTGAGAAGGGGGGTGTGTGGCTGAATTTGCAAGCCCATTATGCTTATCCCAGTCCTAGCGTGTGATCCTGTGCTGGTCAGGCCTGGAGAGTGTACCATGGTTCTTGACATGTGAGACGTTGGATTGGATTGATGAGGAATCCATTGTCTGGATATTTTGGTGCATGGTGGACTCTTGGGACGTTGGATGGGATTTGAATAAAGAAAATGCTGGGACCTGGGATCAAACCCAGGTCCTCTACATTTCCAAACGCGCGCTTCACCACTAGGCTACCAGGTTTTATTTGTCAATATAGTAACAATAGTCAATATTATATGAAACAAGGTAGATAACTGAAAGAAAACAAAAGCGCGTGCGTTATTCAAATGGACCAGTGATATCCATCCATGTTATCTTATTCTTCCTTGCCCGTCGTATTAGGCTAAATACTTTTACCTACGGCCAAGACTCCATAGCTAAAACCCTGCAAGCTTCAAAAATTAGGAAAACACATGATAAATTAAGGGTGAGTACATGGGTCAACACATCTTGATGCCACGAGCATCATGGTACCCTTTTCTTGGGCCAATTTCACTTGTATCAAGAAGCCCTAAAACGTGACTTCAAACCCTAGCCATGGAATTCATCAGTGTATGCCTCAAAACATCAATTAAACCAATATAACACGTTACAAACATGACAACAAACACAAATATACCATTAAAACATGTTCATGATGCAAGAATCATAGTAATCGGATTTTGAAAAAGAAGCAAACCGTGACGATCGTATGTCCTGTTTCTGGGCTTGGGAGGACTGGAAAATGATTGGAAAGCATTCTGAAGATGTCCAGGAATCGATTAGTAGCTTTGAAATGCTTTGAATTGCCCTCTAGGTTGGAAAACAGATCACCACTTTTTATCAATTTTTTCAGTTTTGCTTTGTGCTCTCACGACCTGCAATCCTCGTTTTTTTTTTGGCTTGGTTATGTTCAGCATATATACTAAAACGAATTAGGTCAACAAAAATGCCTTGTATCTTTGAAGATCATCAAGATTTGATTTGGTTTTTCTCTTGTATGATATGTTTCCAAAATAAGCCTAATCATGCCAATTTTTATTCAATTTGTTTTGCACGTTTTGGATATGATTTGTCAGCCTAATTGGATTTGATTCCTATAAAAAATCAGATCAAAAATCAATCTTTTGTATTTTTTGCAATTTATTTGATTTAATTTTAATTTTAAATAATAAAAAATAAAAACAAAATAAATAATGAAGCAAATAAAGTGTAGATGCTGATTTGGGTCGTGGACCATGTCACAAGCAAGATTCAATCATGAAAAACTAGGCTCATTTGACAAAAAAATGTATTTTTGAGCATATTTGACTTTTGGCAATTTTGCAAAAATGGTCAACTTTGACAAGGCATATCTCCTCCAATTTTAATCCTAGAGAAGTGTTCTTGGACTTTTTAGAAATCTTATGATGTCCCCTAAACAACCCTTTTGGTTTCATCTCAATTGGGGTCTTCCATGTTCATGTAAGAAGCTTTGACCCAAAAGGTGTTTTTGTTGACTTTTTAAAAGGACCTATATGTAGAAATTCATATCTTTTGATGAGTGCATATTTTGAACTTGTGGGCTGAAGAATAGTTGTAGGTAATTGCATCCTATTCAAAATGAGCCTGGGATGGAAAATTTCTGATAAAGTATGAAGAAGTTATGCTAGGTCAAATTTTGGTTGACTTTTCTTGAGAAACCCTAATTTAGCAATTTTTGGGTTTTGATGAACTTGGGGCATTCCTTGAGGAATCATGATCAACCCTTGATCAAATGATGGATATTAATTCAAAATGTTGATGTTGACAGAAAATATAGAAGTTTGACTGTATGTGGGCCATAGTTGACTTTTGACCTAGTACAATTGATTTTCAGGCATCTGGGCAATTGACTGAGCAAACTTCTTATGTAAGGCCTGAAACTTGACATGGATGATCTTGAGAACATATTAGGACCATGGAAAGCATTTTGGACCTTTGAGAACATAAGGCTCCGACACCCTGATGAAAATGGAAACCCTAATTTGAGGTACATTGCTTTAGGATAGAGTTTGTCTGGTCGACTCTTGGGCATCCTTGAACAAGTTAGGGACCTCAATGGGCGTGGGTTGAGTAAAATGAGAGGGCAAATTTTGGGGTACAACATTATTGAATTAATTTTTATAAATTAATTATGTGATGTTGTGCATTGACATGTGTTGATGAGTCTTTTTATGTGTTGTGATGCCTTGTTGAGGGGTAGTGACATTAGAATATATAGAAAATAAGATATTGGAGGTGTATGACCAAAAGTATAGAGACATAGGGGGTGAAGGGAGAGTGTTATTGTAATATTATTATTAGAATATTAGAATAATAATTATATTAGTAATAATTAAATAATTATTTTATTTTTATTAGTTATTATTATGAGGAAAGGCATAAGTGGAATACGATAATAGGGGTCTAGAGGTTAAATTAGTAAAAACCATGATGGGAAGAATCACTTTAGTTGGAGTGATCGTGGAAAATTGGGGAGAAATCATAAAGGTCGTATTTTTGGGATAAGAGAAAGCACGAGAGAGAGAGAGAGGAAGAACTAGGGAACTCCATTATAGCACCTTCGAAGAACTTCAATTAAGGTAAGGGTGGGGTTTTCTATTGCTTAGGGATTACATGATATATATGGGGGGGGGGGGGGGGGGGGGGGGTAGTTGTCAATCTCCATAGTCATCATCTCTCTCTTTTGTCTTTGTTGTAATGGATGTATCGGTGTTTACCATGTGTATGAAATTGTATGAATTCATTTATATAATTGCAAATTTTGATGAATTAAAATGTTTATAATGTTGTATATAAATAGGAATTAGAAATTGAATTTTGGAGTATGCATTGTGTGGAATTTAGGACTGTTTGGGTGGAATAAGTGATTTTCATAACAGAAAAATTGCAGGAAAGTGCTTTTGCACTGGGTGTAACTGGTTACTGTTGTACCCAAATTTTCCCCCATAAGATCCCTTCATCATACCATGTTGGTTCCATCACAACAAGATCACATCAGGATTCTTGGTTCCCCTCCCTATATTTAGCTTTGCTCTTTGAGGAATCACCAAGCACCTTGACTTGTGTTCTTTTGTGATCATGAATATTTTTGTCTTAATTCCTTATTTTAATTAATAAAATGCAATGTTGGTTTGTCTTGCTTGTTACTCATGTAGGTAAAGGCACTAAGATTAAGCAAGTTGCTCCATGGGTTCATGAGTTTATTTCCATGCCCTAGTCAATAAAGCTTGAGAAGTTCAAACCTCACCATTGTATTTATTTTGGAGGAAATGGCATGGCAAGGTTATTTTGGTTCACCATATTTCAAGATTATCAAATTTGGTTCAAAAGCACAAGGGATTTGTGATCGGTGGATCTGGAACTGACTGTTTAACGCTGGTTCGCGAAATGTCGCGGAAGCAAGAGTCACCACCGTCTTTTATTTTCTCCAAATGGAAAGGACAAAAGCACAGAAAAATTCCTTAAAGAGATTGCTCTCGGTTCGGGAGGTAGATTATAGAAAGGGAAGGTATTAGCACCCTTTCTATCCATGGTTATCCATGGGCTCTTAGATACTTGCTCAATGTGTTTTCAAAATTGTTTGTTTGCTTTTCAACTGTGGGTTTTAAAAAGTTTCTTTGAAAATTCCAGTTCGACTCTTGTATCGGTCCTCAAGAGTGTTTGAAAAAATGCTTTCGAAAGCTTTTTGAAAATGTGTTGGTGTGAAAAGTATTTTTTTGATTTGTTTTGAAATTAGAGCAAGTATCTAGAGTCGTCTACCTACCCTAAGGAATTCGTCTGTGTAGATGTCCTTTAAAGTAGTGCCATCCCACCATTGAGAGGTAGGTAGCACCACCGTTGGAGGTGTTCGGGTCAATTCGAGGTTCGGGACATGGTGATCACCAGAGCAATGGGAAGACACCTTAGAAGCTACCCTCATGCCAGGTTCCCGGATCATGAGGACTTACTAAGACATCCTCTACTCGACGATCACCTTTCGAGGCAAGGCAACAGTGAGGCGTACCCTAGGGGTGGTGTGTGATTTGTGTGTCATTTTCAGTTATTTTGTCTTGTTCATGTCATGGGTGTTCTACGCTTGTTTTTATTTAAGGCCATTCATTCTTGCATGCTTTGTTTAACAGTTTAAAAGTATTGCGAGAAAAAAGTAAATCTAAAGCTATTACAAATGGCGCGGGTCCACACCGCCAAAATTAACCAGGACCCGATTTGACGGAAAATAAAGAAATTAAAAGTGCGAGAAGTAATTACAAGGCTTCGGGAGAGGTACATAATTATTTAAGCGAAATAAAATAAATATGCGAAGAAATAAGAAATTACGAACGAGGGCGTTGGACCCTTTTGCAAAATATTAAATTTACATGAATTAATTAATTAAAAAAAGATGTTTTTTTTTGGTATTTTTAGTGTTTATGATTTAAATGAAAAGAGAGAATTAATTAAAAATAAAATAAAATGCTAAACCTAATTCTAATTATTTATTTTTTTTAAGTTATTAAGAAAAATATTGAAGTTTTAACCTAAGTTAACCCTAAGTTATTTTCATGCAAATTTAATTATAAGAATAAATAACATAAATAAACATTATTATAAGAAAGAAAAATTAAAAAGGAATAAAAACAATTATCAAACCTAATTCTATATTTTTTAGATTTTTTGTTATGAAAGGAATTAAAACTAATAACCTAATTTAAACTAATTAATTTACATGTATTTATTTACAAGAAAAATTAAAACAAAATATTTATTATATTTTTGATCTTTTCTGATTTTTTATGCATTTTTTATATTTTGTAGAAATAATTAATTAAAGCAAAACAATAAAGAAAATAAAAATAATAATTGAAAATATAAGAAAAATATAGAAAATTGCAAACCAGGGGGGTGGTAGTCCCCAAAGTGGAGGTCTGGCCCAAGAATTCTGAGCCCAATAACCTTGAAATTTGTTGACTTTTCCAGGCACTGTGTGGCACCTTTGACCAGGCTCATGATGCGCATCCAATCTACGCCCTTGATTTGATCTCCAGGGACACATGGATGTGAGATATTTGAAGACATATGGTACGTCTGCAGCCTTGAAGCGCATGGGATTTGTTATTGCAAAATAATATGGAAACATGTAAGACCTGGGGCTCGAACCCAGGTCATGGACATTGCAAACGTGTGCACCTACCACTGAGCCATCATCATGCGTTTGTTAAATAAATAAACAACAAATATAATAAAATAAAACAACGCGTTAGTGGGTTAAAGCGCGCGAAATTCAAAACAGCCTATCACTTCTTGCCACGACTTCGTCTTCTTCGCGTGCCTGAAACACAAAAACAAAAGCAACGGTTTTTCATGCGTTGTTTTAGGTGGCTTATGGGAAAATAGCGAATAGGTCTTAGAGGGTCAATAAATTAGGCGCGATGGGTGGTTTGGGACCGTCCAAGCCTGGTGAATCCAATGGCACAGGTCTTGAATGCTAATTTTTCTTTGGGTGGAAAGCCCCAATTTCACATCCTGCAAACCCTAAAAATCAAACATGGCATATTTGCGTACACAACATAAAAATGCAATTAATCATATTGGTTAGCTTCAGAACTTCACAAGGAATGTAAATCAATCATTAGAATGCCATGAGAATGCCTAGAAGTTAAAATACGATCATGATTTTTTCTCTGTACAGAGGAGGTTCTCGTTACCAATTCCTTGAGCTTTGGTGAATGTTTGTGATTGTAATCGCTTCTGGGCAACCTTGGCAAGCTAATGGAACAAGAATTATGCTTTGAATCTACCTAAAAAGTGTTTTTTAGATTTGAGTTTTTAGAGAAAAAATTCAAGTTTTGTTATGGCCTTCTTGAGCAGCTGAGCGTGTATTCTCATTAGGGTTGTGTTCTAGCATTTGTAGTGAGTGCATTAGGTCAAAAAAACTCAATCAAATCCATTGCATTCATTGATTTTGAAATTTGATTTTCTAAGGATCTTTTCATATCTTTTCCATGTGTTCTTTGTTCTCAATCATGATCAATCAACCCAAATCTTTCCTTATTTAGCTAGGCACGAAATATTGAGTCTAAAACATGTGCAAAAAGATTTGTTAGGTTAAATTAAATATTTTTCATATATTTAAATGAATTCATATAAATAAAAATTCAAATAAATAAATAAAAAATGAGAAAATACTTCCCTTTGGGCCAAGTGGTCGTGCACATGTCATGGATGATGAATTATGGAAGAAAAATGGGCCCATTAGCAATTTTAGGTCATTTGAATCAATGTTGACTTTTCAAAATATCCAAAAATTTCCCAACTTCCACAAGGCATAACTTGCTCAATGTTTAAGCTTTTCTCATGTTCTTGGACATTTTGGAAAGTTCTTTGAGTCCTCTAACCAATGCCTTTGGTCCCATGTCATTTTGATTTACCAATCTCAAGTTATGGCCTTTGACTTAAAGTCCCTTTTTGTTGACTTTTGAAAATGACCTATAATGTTGAAATTGATAACTTTTTGTGAGAGCATTTCTTGGACTTGAAGTATGAAGATGAGTTATAGGAAATGTCTTTCTCTTCAAAATGAGCTTTGGATGGAATTTTTCTGATAATTCATGTGAAAGTTATGCCCTGGTCAATTTCAGTTGACTTTTTCAGCTATCCAAATAAGGAAACTTTTTGCATTTTGATGATTTCTGAGCCAAACTTTGAGAATCATGATCAAGCATTGATCAAATGATGTTTGTGGCTTCAAAATGATATGTTGATCAAAAATTTGAACTTTTGACTGTCAAATGACCATTTTGCCCCTACAGTTGACTGTAGTGCAATTAGGGTTTTTGACTGTGCAATTTTGAACTGAATGTCTTGAAACTTGATATGAGTATACTTGACCATATTTGTAGGCATGTGAGACTTGATTGGGCCTTTGAACACTTCATTTTCTTGATCAGCACACAAACCCTAATCTTGACTGTATGGGAGACCTTTGCATTGTGCAACCCTTGGGGAATTTTGAAGCTTGGCTTGGCAATTTCTTAAAGAATATGGGAGGGAAAATTTTGGGGTACAACAGTTGCCCCTGTTCAATCTTCTTAGACCTGAGGATGCAGATTGGCTGACGTGCCTTTCGTAATCCGAGGGTGGAAGATGATTGGACACTAGAGTGCCCAGAAATTTGCGCTCACATAGTAGCAGTGATTATGGGAATGGGCTTATAGATGCCATTTGGAGATTGATGAATAGGGTGATGGGCTTATAGATGCCATCTGGATGTTGATCGCGTAAGAGATTCCTTAGCGAAAACCTGCATACCTGCAAAAGAAAAATGAGTACCTGACACGTTACAGGAGCTGAATCTGGGGCTTCAAAAGATGATGAATGAACCAGGGATGGTTGCTTCCTTAGCATGAATGGTAAGAGAACCTTGAGTGACTTTAACTTCAACAACGCTCGTTGAGAAAAATCTTAATGGGAATTACTATCTTCGTAGTATCAGGAAGAGAACCATAGGCCATTATAATCTGAAAGGGAATCACCTCACTCACCGTCGGAGAGGGAACTATAGGAAATTATAATCTGAAAGGAATTATCACCTCACTCACCGTCGGAGAGGGAAACATCTGAAAAGGACTTACCACCTCACTCACCGTCGGAGAGGGGACCATAGGAGACTATCACCTCACTCACCGTCGGAGAGGGAAACATCTGAAAAGGAATTACCACCTCACTCACCGTCGGAGAGGGGACCATAGGAGACTATCACCTCACTCACCGTCGGAGAGGGAAACATCTGAAAAGGAATTACCACCTCACTCACCGTCGGAGAGGGGACCATAGGAGACTATCACCTCACTCACCGTCGGAGAGGGAAACATCTGAAAAGGAATTACCACCTCACTCACCGTCGGAGAGGGGACCAATAGGGAAATATAATCTCATAACTTCTACTGAGTCTTCATCAAAAAAATCTGTTGGGAGTCGATTTAGCTGGACTAGAGAAGGCCTTGGACTGGATAAGAAATCTTTGGAGTCGATTAACTGAACCGGTCTAGGTCTTGAAATATGATTGAGAATTTCAACTGCATCTTTCCTGAAAGGTAAAGGTCAGTCATATGCAATGCATGACATGGATCAAGCAATGATGTTCTCAACATGAATGAGATTTGTATGATATGATGCGTCTATGCATGCTATAATGATGCATGTGATGTTTATGTATGTATGTTTTCGTCTAGGAAAGTAAATCCTTGACGGGTGCCGGGAAGTCACTCCTAGGCTGATGTTGAAGAATAAGCTTTTACTCCTGCTGGGGATGATAACTGCAAGAATACCGGTAGGATAAGATAACTCCGTTGAGGAATAAACTTGGCAAATGGAAGATTCTGCGGGGAGAAAAATACTCTAGCGACCATGCTGGGGAGAAATACTCTATGGGAAGAGGGATGCTTTACTGAATGTTGATAATAATTTGCTGATGATATCTTTGCTGTATTGGAAGTATTGACAGACTTCGCTGGGGATAGGAAGACTTTGTCGACGATGCTCTTTTCGTGGCTTTTGGCTGAGGATAACCCAGTTATATCCTGTTAAGGAAATAACTCTTTAAATCAAGCCGGACGACGCGTTCGTGCTCTGCGAAGGGATAAGCTTCCAGGATCTACTGGGGATAAGCTTATTGCTTGGGGATATGAATTCCAACTTTCCTGGGGAAACTGGGTTGGACTCTTCCGGGGAAGTTTTGATATGCTGGGGAAGTGATTTCTTTGAATGTTGAGACGCCGTCGGGGAACAATCTTCAGACCGAGACTGCCGGGGATACTGGTTAAGAATATGTATGCTGCTGGGAATGTTGGGATCTGCTGGAGGATGCCCATCTTCCTTGAGATTGGATAACTCTGTTTGGAGAAGAATGCACTGCTTGCTGACTTACTCTCTGGGGAGTTAAGAGATCTGGTTACGTTCTTCCGCCTTCCTTAAGGTTTGATTGTATAGCTTTATTTGGAGAGAGTATTGCTGACTGCTGACTTACTCTCTGGGGAGTTAAGAGATCTGGTTACGTTCTTCCGCTGAACCTACCTTGATACCTTGGAGGACAGAACCATTAGACCATTTGGACAACTCTTTATGCCCCTGTTTCTATGGGGGAGGCACCTGTGGGATGCTGATAATTGTTGAGGGTCAAACCTTCTTCAGGTAGGCAGGTGACAAGATGATAGGACATAGTCGTACACTTTAATCCCTAAATTTTGCCTGGACCGCCCTTTCGGGTTTTCAGTCCATCGGGATACCCATTTTTGCCCAAGCCGCCTTTTCAGGTTTTCGACTTGCCGGGTGTACAGATTTTTTCATTTCATCCCTTCATTTTGCCCGAACCCTTTTGGTTCGCCGGGAAACCCTTATTTTTGCCTAGGCATGTCAGCCTAACGGGTCTTTGATTATGCGTAGTATTTTTCCGACTATGTCTGTTCTCAGAAAGTAGGGAGTTGCCCCTGTTAGAAGTGTTTCGTCATACCATCAGAGGGTGTTTGATCAGACAAGATTCGTTGCTGGAGTGCCCTGAGTGACTCAGGCAGAGATTTGCCCCAGGCCATTTGGCCTTTGAGAGATTCCTTGAATCTTGACTGGACTGCCCCAGATGATGGGCAATGATCAGGCCATGCCCCTTGATTGGAAGTGCTTTTATTCACTAGGTATTCATCGTGCGAATTTCCCTGCTGTTCAAACAAAAAGTCATATGCAAACAAAGTTATGTTAAAAATGCAAAGCTTATGTCTGTCTTGAAGATTTTGAAAATGCATTTTTTCATAAAGCAATTAGATGTTTGTAAAACGTGATGTCAACTCTGTATTTACCATAGGCCTTAAGGAGTCAGGATACCTTTCGTAACAGTATGCTTTCGAACTAACCCATGCTTCAGCTAGGACTTTTAAGGGTTATAACGTGGCCTGGTTCACGGTTTAAGAAACAAAGGATAAAGGCTCAAATTATTTGTACCCACCCGCTCTTCGTGATGTTCTCCAAACCTAAACTCAGTTGATCATACGTTAGACCTTGTTTGAGTCTTTGCTCTGATTTTCCGGCGATGGTCCAGTCATTGATGATTTATTCTGAATAGGCAGTCATTTTTTTTTTTTTTGTTGAGGGTTTGTAGGACCTCTTTCTCTTTTTTTTTTGATTTTGTTATCCCTATTTTTTGCCTGAGCTGTTTCCTTTTCGGAATTACAGTCAGCGGGATGCCCCAGTTTCGTAAGTCCCCTTCATAGGTTTTGACTTATCGGGCTTTTATTTGTGATTTTTTTTTTAATGACTGCCTGTCCTTATGATTGTTCTGAACCATCACTGTCTTTCTTCGTTTTGTAAGGATCTCCTTGGTGCCATTTGTTATGCACTTGGATCAACTGAGAAAACTACCCTGTCCCAGGTTATGATTAAGGGTTTTAAATTTCGAAAAGAAAAACTCCTACTTCTTTGGCTCAGAGGGGTTAACGAGGGATTATCATCCTTATAACTCCAGTGTTTGGGAATTGAAACAATGCTTGTACCTCATCAGCGGGGTCTGTTCAAAAAGCATACTGTAGAGATCATGGTATCGTTTTCGTCATCCTCCCTCAAGAGGCTTAGAATTTTTGATTGAGAGTTGATCATCAGAAAAAATATGAGAATAATTTGCATATAGTGAATACGAATATATTGTTTCAAAATAGACATAAGCGATGCATTAATGTGATAACAATGTTTAACATGAATAAAGGTTTGAACAAAAGAAAATTGCAACTTGAACATTCGAATGAACAAAAATTTCCTAATCTCAGGGCTTGTCACTTCAAGTGGTGCCTCCTATAAGGATGGTAGAAGCACTCAACCTGGCCGTCTTGGGTGAATTCCACAGCTCCTTCCTCAATCAGATCCTGGATTTTATTCTTCAAATTCCAACAATCCTCTGTAGCATGCCCCGAGCTGTCAGAATGGTAAGCGCAGTGAGCATTGGGGTTATACCTTGAAGGTGTCTTGTTGGGATTCTTAGGAGGATCCTTTCGAGTTACCAAGTTCAACCTCAGCAGTTGTTGTAAGGCTTGAGGCAGCAACACGTTGAGCTCGGTGAATTGCCTTTGGGGTTTGCTGGGTTGAAACTGGTGAGGTTGATACTGAATAGGTGATACTGAAGCCATATGAGGAGCTTTCTCCTTGCCTCTTTGTCTCAAAGATGGTCGAACGGTGGTTGGCTTTTCACCCTTAGATGTTTGCCCCAGTTGGTTACCCTGAAGCAGTTGGTTGACGAGAAACCGGAGCTCATCTTGTCTTTGAGCTAGACCTTGAATGGCATTCCTCTGCCCCAGCATTTGGGCTTTCATTGCATCCATCTCAGCTTGTAGGTGTTTCAACCTTTCATCCTCAGCACTGTTCCCGACAAAGGTCCCCTTGAGCAGTGTCCTTAGTTCCTCCTGCCCCTTGGATAGATTCAGAAGGATTTCCCCGAACCGAGTCTCTTGAGCAAGAAAGTCCTGGTTGTCTGGTTGGAAGGCCATTGCTGAAATAAACAGCGAGAAAGGTAAGTGACCTGCAACAAAGATACATGTTATGTAATGATGTGTATGATATGCATGCAATGTTTTCAAGGACCTCGCGGGGTAAACAAGAAAATTGTTAGAGTTTGCATTTTGTAGCTTGACTGAAGGAACTTCCTGTTGTAGAGAGTCCTCCTTCAAGGGTCAAAGGCTCACCATATCCAGTGGGTCATAGCCCCTGACTTTAGTCACCATGTCTGGTTTTGATTTCCAAACAACCTTGGTTAGGGAACCTTCTTCAGGAGTCAGAGCTCACCATATCAAGTGGGTCATAGCCCCTGACAACTCTGGCTAAAGGAAAATAAATCCTCTTTTCCCCTTGCTAGATGCTTGATTCATCATGACCTGCATCACAAGCCCTTGAGATCCTTGAAATGGGTTAGGATGTATGCAATGGTATGATGTCATGATGCATGGGGTAATATGAGTGAACCCTGTTATGAGCCCTTGTTAAGGACTAAAACAAAACCTGCAAGGAACTTAGTAAACCCTGTCATGAGTCCCAATTAAGGACTAAAACAAAACCTGCAAGTAGTTCATATGTCAGATAAAACATGCAAGTAGTCAAGTATGAAGGCACACAAGTCACACAAGAGAGAGCCCTTAGGTTTTAGGCCAGCATGGGGTCTGGGTAGTACCCTCTTGAAGTTGGTGGGTTCAACCTGTCCTAATCAAAGTAACCGGGTTCTAAGGATCCCAATATCACGGGATTGCTTTCATTGTTCATCGTTTCGATTTAGCCACTGAACTGGCGACCGAAATATTCCAGGAAAGCAACCCTCAATTGAGTGTAGTATCGAGTATCAACCAACCTCAGACTGCACCAAAGTCAGTTATCTCACTACCCTAAAGAGGCCAAGATTGTTCAATTAAGGTTCCTAAGGTCTGTTGATGCTTCATGACACCACGCGGAGGCCCCGTACTCTCCTTGACTGAACTCAAGGGTTACCGGTACACACCAAAGTGCCACATCAACGTAGCAGACTGTTTCAACCATGTCGGTATACCCCGCACAGTTCCCTCACAGTCTTGTTGCTACTTTCTAAGAAGGTATCCCCCAGATCCGGGTTAGGATCTATAGAACTCCCAGGACAGTCCCACAATTTAAAGCACACAAATCAATACAATTGAAAACACAGTTATGAACTACCCTAAGGTACACCTCACTTTATAAAGGTATCCCCAGCAGAGTCGCCAGTTCTGTGATCGGTGGATCTGGAACTGACTGTTTAACGCTGGTTCGCGAAATGTCGCGGAAGCAAGAGTCGCCACCGTCTTTTATTTTCTCCAAATGGAAAGGACAAAAGCACAGAAAAATTCCTTAAAGAGATTGCTCTCGGTTCGGGAGGTAGATTATAGAAAGGGAAGGTATTAGCACCCTTTCTATCCATGGTTATCCATGGGCTCTTAGATACTTGCTCAATGTGTTTTCAAAATTGTTTGTTTGCTTTTCAACTGTGGGTTTTAAAAAGTTTCTTTGAAAATTCCAGTTCGACTCTTGTATCGGTCCTCAAGAGTGTTTGAAAAAATGCTTTCGAAAGCTTTTTGAAAATGTGTTGGTGTGAAAAGTATTTTTTTGATTTGTTTTGAAATTAGAGCAAGTATCTAGAATCGTCTACCTACCCTAAGGAATTCGTCTGTGTAGATGTCCTTTAAAGTAGTGCCATCCCACCATTGAGAGGTAGGTAGCACCACCGTTGGAGGTGTTCGGGTCAATTCGAGGTTCGGGACATGGTGATCACCAGAGCAATGGGAAGACACCTTAGAAGCTACCCTCATGCCAGGTTCCCGGATCATGAGGACTTACTAAGACATCCTCTACTCGACGATCACCTTTCGAGGCAAGGCAACAGTGAGGCGTACCCTAGGGGTGGTGTGTGATTTGTGTGTCATTTTCAGTTATTTTGTCTTGTTCATGTCATGGGTGTTCTACGCTTGTTTTTATTTAAGGCCATTCATTCTTGCATGCTTTGTTTAACAGTTTAAAAGTATTGCGAGAAAAAAGTAAATCTAAAGCTATTACAAATGGCGCGGGTCCACACCGCCAAAATTAACCAGGACCCGATTTGACGGAAAATAAAGAAATTAAAAGTGCGAGAAGTAATTACAAGGCTTCGGGAGAGGTACATAATTATTTAAGCGAAATAAAATAAATATGCGAAGAAATAAGAAATTACGAACGAGGGCGTTGGACCCTTTTGCAAAATATTAAATTTACATGAATTAATTAATTAAAAAAAGATGTTTTTTTTTGGTATTTTTAGTGTTTATGATTTAAATGAAAAGAGAGAATTAATTAAAAATAAAATAAAATGCTAAACCTAATTCTAATTATTTTATTTTTTTTTTAAGTTATTAAGAAAAATATTGAAGTTTTAACCTAAGTTAACCCTAAGTTATTTTCATGCAAATTTAATTATAAGAATAAATAACATAAATAAACATTATTATAAGAAAGAAAAATTAAAAAGGAATAAAAACAATTATCAAACCTAATTCTATATTTTTTAGATTTTTTGTTATGAAAGGAATTAAAACTAATAACCTAATTTAAACTAATTAATTTACATGTATTTATTTACAAGAAAAATTAAAACAAAATATTTATTATATTTTTGATCTTTTCTGATTTTTTATGCATTTTTTATATTTTGTAGAAATAATTAATTAAAGCAAAACAATAAAGAAAATAAAAATAATAATTGAAAATATAAGAAAAATATAGAAAATTGCAAACCAGGGGGGTGGTAGTCCCCAAAGTGGAGGTCTGGCCCAAGAATTCTGAGCCCAATAACCTTGAAATTTGTTGACTTTTCCAGGCACTGTGTGGCACCTTTGACCAGGCTCATGATGCGCATCCAATCTACGCCCTTGATTTGATCTCCAGGGACACATGGATGTGAGATATTTGAAGACATATGGTACGTCTGCAGCCTTGAAGCGCATGGGATTTGTTATTGCAAAATAATATGGAAACATGTAAGACCTGGGGCTCGAACCCAGGTCATGGACATTGCAAACGTGTGCACCTACCACTGAGCCATCATCACGCGTTTGTTAAATAAATAAACAACAAATATAATAAAATAAAACAACGCGTTATTGGGTTAAAGCGCGCGAAATTCAAAACAGCCTATCACTTCTTGCCACGACTTCGTCTTCTTCGCGTGCCTGAAACACAAAAACAAAAGCAACGGTTTTTCATGCGTTGTTTTAGGTGGCTTATGGGAAAATAGCGAATAGGTCTTAGAGGGTCAATAAATTAGGCGCGATGGGTGGTTTGGGACCGTCCAAGCCTGGTGAATCCAATGGCACAGGTCTTGAATGCTAATTTTTCTTTGGGTGGAAAGCCCCAATTTCACATCCTGCAAACCCTAAAAATCAAACATGGCATATTTGCGTACACAACATAAAAATGCAATTAATCATATTGGTTAGCTTCAGAACTTCACAAGGAATGTAAATCAATCATTAGAATGCCATGAGAATGCCTAGAAGTTAAAATACGATCATGATTTTTTCTCTGTACAGGGGAGGTTCTCGTTACCAATTCCTTGAGCTTTGGTGAATGTTTGTGATTGTAATCGCTTCTGGGCAACCTTGGCAAGCTAATGGAACAAGAATTATGCTTTGAATCTACCTAAAAAGTGTTTTTTAGATTTGAGTTTTTAGAGAAAAAATTCAAGTTTTGTTATGGCCTTCTTGAGCAGCTGAGCGTGTATTCTCATTAGGGTTGTGTTCTAGCATTTGTAGTGAGTGCATTAGGTCAAAAAAACTCAATCAAATCCATTGCATTCATTGATTTTGAAATTTGATTTTCTAAGGATCTTTTCATATCTTTTCCATGTGTTCTTTGTTCTCAATCATGATCAATCAACCCAAATCTTTCCTTATTTAGCTAGGCACGAAATATTGAGTCTAAAACATGTGCAAAAAGATTTGTTAGGTTAAATTAAATATTTTTCATATATTTAAATGAATTAATATAAATAAAAATTCAAATAAATAAATAAAAAATGAGAAAATACTTCCCTTTGGGCCAAGTGGTCGTGCACATGTAATGGATGATGAATTATGGAAGAAAAATGGGCCCATTAGCAATTTTAGGTCATTTGAATCAATGTTGACTTTTCAAAATATCCAAAAATTTCCCAACTTCCACAAGGCATAACTTGCTCAATGTTTAAGCTTTTCTCATGTTCGGTGACATTTTGGAAAGGTCTTTGAGTCCTCTAACCAATGCCTTTGGTCACATGTCATTTTGATTTACCAATCTCAAGTTATGGCCTTTGACTTAAAGTCCCTTTTTGTTGACTTTTGAAAATGACCTATAATGTTGAAATTGATAACTTTTTGTGAGAGCATTTCTTGGACTTGAAGTATGAAGATGAGTTATAGGAAATGTCTTTCTCTTCAAAATGATCTTTGGATGGAATTTTTCTGATAAATCATGTGAAAGTTATGCCCTGGTCAATTTCAGTTGACTTTTTCAACTATCCAAATAAGGAAACTTTTTGCATTTTGATGATTTCTGAGCCAAACTTTGAGAATCATGATCAAGCATTGATCAAATGATGTTTGTGGCTTCAAAATGATATGTTGATCAAAAATTTGAACTTTTGACTGTCAAATGACCATTTTGCCCCTATAGTTGACTGTAGTGCAATTAGGGTTTTTGACTGTGCAATTTTGAACTGAATGTCTTGAAACTTGATATGAGGATACTTGACCATATTTGTAGGCATGTGAGACTTGATTGGGCCTTTGAACACTTCATTTTCTTGATCAGCACACAAACCCTAATCTTGACTGTATGGGAGACCTTTGCATTGTGCAACCCTTGGGGAATTTTGAAGCTTGGCTTGGCAATTTCTTAAAGAATTTGGGAGGGCAAATTTTGGGGTACAACAGGATTGATTGGAGAAGTTGTCATGCTTGGACAAGGCTTTGATCCCATTGGTCACAAATGCATATTTCTCTCAATTCTCAAGATAAGCAAGTGGTTGTGGTTTCTATGAGTTCTCATTATCATCCTCAACAACTTATATTTACAAAGCATTTGTGTTGGTACAAGAAGTTTGTTCAAATTTGTCAAAGTTCCTTAAGGCATTTTTCTTGATCTAGGAGCTAGGGTTTTGAACTGAAAAGAAGCATATCTTGCTCATCTTTTGGTGTTTTGGAGTGATTCTAAATACATCCTTCTCTTCAAAGGTTTACCAACAAATCACTTCAAAAGTTCCAAGTATTTTTCATGTGGAAGAAACTTGATGAAGAAGAAAGATTACAAGTCTTCCAGATGAATCCCTAATTTTCCATGTGTGACTTTAAATGATCATAACTTGGCCAATTTTTATCACCTTGAGCCCATTATTTTTCCACACTAATCTTGAGGATGTGAACTTTATGCCTTCTTTTATGTTCAAAGTGAGAAAATGGATGGAAGTTTCCTTAAAGATACAAAAGATTATAGGTCATTTCATGATTTTTTTTCAACTTCAACAATTCATAACTCTCTCAATTTTTTGAAATTTTGAATGGTTCAAGTCCCAAACTGTCATCCAAGAGGTCTATTCCATGCCATCTTTTTTGGTCAAGAGCAAAATCCAAGTGGAAGGCCTTGTTTGGATGCAAGACATTATAGGTCACTTTTGAAGAAAAATTTGAAATATTTCTAAGTATGGAAAGTCAACCTTTTTTCTCCAACTTTGACTCAACACAACTTTCAGCTCAAGCATCCATTTGATTCCATTCTTTTTAAATTTCAAAGCTTGTAACCTTATATTTCTATAGCATCAAGAACCATGCCCTAAGACCCCTTGAGCTGAGAATGCCATTGGATTGAACTTGGTAACTTGGAACTGAAGTTTCCCCATAAGTCAGAATTTGAAGTCTTTATTTTGGCTTCTAATCACAAGTTTTCCACGCCTTTATGCCTCTAAACATGTTTAATGAAGTTCCATAATTGATTAGCACATCAAAACATGCATTTTGGATGAGTTTTGATCAAATTAAAAGTCACACTTTTCTTGTTTGCAACTTCACACGATTTCCCTCTAAACTTCATCATTTCACACGCTTGGACATTCCATTTGATTCCCTATAAATAGAGGGTCATTCCCCATTCATTTTCTCAAGCTTGGATTGCAAGAAACACCCTGCCAAACTTGTTCCATAACTCAAAATTCAGCAACTTCGAAATCTATTCTCAAGCCTTTTCCAATCCAATTTTTCCATCAATTCACCTTCCTTCATATTAGGACCATTGAGAACATAAGGCTCCGACACCCTAATGAAAATGGAAACCCTAATTTGAGGTACATTGCTTTAGGATAGAGTTTGTCTGGTCGACTCTTGGGCATCCTTGAACAAGTTAGGGACCTCAATGGGCGTGGGTTGGGTAAAATGAGAGGGCAAATTTTGGGGTACAACATTATTGAATTAATTTTTATAAATTAATTATGTGATGCTGTGCATTGACATGTGTTGATGAGTCTTTTTATGTGTTGTGATGCCTTGTTGAGGGGTAGTGACATTAGAATATATAGAAAATAAGATATTGGAGGTGTATGACCAAAAGTATAGAGACATAGGGGGTGAAGGGAGAGTGTTATTGTAATATTATTATTAGAATATTAGAATAATAATTATATTGGTAATAATTAAATAATTATTTTATTTTTATTAGTTACTATTACGAGGAAAGGCATAAGTGGAATACGATAATAGGGGTCTAGAGGTTAAATTAGTAAAAACCATGATGGGAAGAATCACTTTAGTTGGAGTGATCGTGGAAAATTGGGGAGAAATCATAAAGGTCGTATTTTTGGGATAAGAGAAAGCACGAGAGAGAGAGAGAGAGAGAGAGAGAGAGAGGAAGAACTAGGGAACTCCATTAGAGCACCTTCGAAGAACTTCAATTAAGGTAAGGGTGGGGTTTTCTATTGCTTAGGGATTACATGATATATATGGGGGGGGGGGAGGGGGGTAGTTGTCAATCTCCATAGTCATCATCTCTCTTTTTTGTCTTTGTTGTAATGGATGTATCGGTGTTTACCATGTGTATGAAATTGTATGAATTCATTTATATAATTGCAAATTTTGATGAATTAAAATGTTTATAATGTTGTATATAAATAGGAATTAGAAATTGAATTTTGGAGTATGCATTGTGTGGAATTTAGGACTGTTTGGGTGGAATAAGTGATTTTCATAACAGAAAAATTGCAGGAAAGTGCTTTTGCACTGGGTGTAACTGGTTACTGTTGTACCCAAATTTTCCCCCATAAGATCCCTTCATCATACCATGTTGGTTCCATCACAACAAGATCACATCAGGATTCTTGGTTCCCCTCCCTATATTTAGCTTTGCTCTTTGAGGAATCACCAAGCACCTTGACTTGTGTTCTTTTGTGATCATGAATATTTTTGTCTTAATTCCTTCTTTTAATTAATAAAATGCAATGTTGGTTTGTCTTGCTTGTTACTCATGTAGGTAAAGGCACTAAGATTAAGCAAGTTGCTCCATGGGTTCATGAGTTTATTTCCATGCCCTAGTCAATAAAGCTTGAGAAGTTCAAACCTCACCATTGTATTTATTTTGGAGGAAATGGCATGGCAAGGTTATTTTGGTTCACCACATTTCAAGATTATCAAATTTGGTTCAAAATCACAAGGGATTGATTGGAGAAGTTGTCATGCTTGGACAGGGCTTTGATCCCATTGGTCACAAATGCATATTTCTCTCAATTCTCAAGATAAGCAAGTGGTTGTGGTTTCTATGAGTTCTCATTATCATCCTCAACAACTTATATTTACAAAGCATTTGTGTTGGTACAAGAAGTTTGTTCAAATTTGTCAAAGTTCCTTAAGGCATTTTTCTTGATCTAGGAGCTAGGATTTTGAACTGAAAAGAAGCATATCTTGCTCATCTTTTGGTGTTTTTGAGTGATTCTAAATACATCCTTCTCTTCAAAGGTTTACCAACAAATCACTTCAAAAGTTCCAAGTATTTTTCATGTGGAAGAAACTTGATGAAGAAGAAAGATTACAAGTCTTCCAGATGAATCCCTAATTTTCCATGTGTGACTTTAAATGATCATAACTTGGCCAATTTTTATCACCTAGAGCCCATTATTTTTCCACAATAATCTTGAGGATGTGAACTTTATGCCTTCTTTTATGTTCAAAGTGAGAAAATGGATGGAAGTTTCCTTAAAGATACAAAAGATTATAAGTCATTTCATGATTTTTTGCCAACTTCAACAATTCATAACTCTCTCAATTTTTTGAAATTTTGAATGGTTCAAGTCCCAAAATGTCATCCAAGAGGTCTATTCCATGCCATCTTTTTTGGTCAAGAGCAAAATCCAAGTGGAAGGCCATGTTTCGATGCAAGACATTATAGGTCACTTTTGAAGAAAATTTTGAAATATTTCTAAGTATGGAAAGTCAACCTTTTTTCTCCAACTTTGACTCAACACAACTTTCAGCTCAAGCATCCATTTGATTCCATTCTTTTTACATTTCAAAGCTTGTAACCTTATATTTCTATAGCATCAAGAACCATGCCCTAAGACCCCTTGAGCTGAGAATGCCATTGGATTGAACTTGGTAACTTGGAATTGAAGTTTCCCCATAAGTCAGAATTTGAAGTCTTTATTTTGGCTTCTAATCACAAGTTTTCCACGCCTTTATGCCTCTAAACATGTTTAATGAAGTTCCATAATTGATTAGCACATCAAAACATGCATTTTGGATGAGTTTTGATCAAATTAAAAGTCACACTTTTCTTGTTTGCAACTTCACACGATTTCCCTCTAAACTTCATCATTTCACACGCTTGGACATTCCATTTGATTCCCTATAAATAGAGGGTCATTCCCCATTCATTTTCTCAAGCTTGTATTGCAAGAAACACCCTGCCAAACTTGTTCCATAACTCAAAATTCAGCAACTTCGAAATCTATTCTCAAGCCTTTTCCAATCCAATTTTTCCATCAATTCACCTTCCTTCATATTAGGACCATTGAGAACATAAGGCTCCGACACCCTAATGAAAATGAAAACCCTAATTTGAGGTACATTGCTTTAGGATAGAGTTTGTATGGTCGACTCTTGGGCATCCTTGAACAAGTTAGGGACCTCAATGGGCGTGGGTTGAGTAAAATGAGAGGGCAAATTTTGGGGTACAACATTATTGAATTAATTTTTATAAATTAATTATGTGATGTTGTGCATTGACATGTGTTGATGAGTCTTTTTATGTGTTGTGATGCCTTGTTGAGGGGTAGTGACATTAGAGTATATAGAAAATAAGATATTGGAGGTGTATGACCAAAAGTATAGAGACATAGGGGGTGAAGGGAGAGTGTTATTGTAATATTATTATTAGAATATTAGAATAATAATTATATTGGTAATAATTAAATAATTATTTTATTTTTATTAGTTATTATTATGAGGAAAGGCATAAGTGGAATACGATAATAGGGGTCTAGAGGTTAAATTAGTAAAAACCATGATGGGAAGAATCACTTTAGTTGGAGTGATCGTGGAAAATTGGGGAGAAATCATAAAGGTCGTATTTTTGGGATAAGAGAAAGCACGAGAGAGAGAGAGAGAGAGGAAGAACTAGGGAACTCCATTAGATCACCTTCGAAGAACTTCAATTAAGGTAAGGGTGGGGTTTTCTATTGCTTAGGGATTACATGATATATATGGGGGGGGGGGGGGGGGGTAGTTGTCAATCTCCATAGTCATCATCTCTCTTTTTTGTCTTTGTTGTAATGGATGTATCGGTGTTTACCATGTGTATGAAATTGTATGAATTCATTTATATAATTGCAAATTTTGATGAATTAAAATGTTTATAATGTTGTATATAAATAGGAATTAGAAATTGAATTTTGGAGTATGCATTGTGTGGAATTTAGGACTGTTTGGGTGGAATAAGTGATTTTCATAACAGAAAAATTGAAGAAAAGTGCTTTTGCACTGGGTGTAACTGGTTACTGTTGTACCCAAATTTTCCCCCATAAGATCCCTTCATCATACCATGTTGGTTCCATCACAACAAGATCACTTCAGGATTCTTGGTTCCCCTCCCTATATTTAGCTTTGCTCTTTGAGGAATCACCAAGCACCTTGACTTGTGTTCTTTTGTGATCATGAATATTTTTGTCTTAATTCCTTCTTTTAATTAATAAAATGCAATGTTGGTTTGTCTTGCTTGTTACTCATGTAGGTAAAGGCACTAAGATTAAGCAAGTTGCTCCATGGGTTCATGAGTTTATTTCCATGCCCTAGTCAATAAAGCTTGAGAAGTTTAAACCTCACCATTGTATTTATTTTGGAGGAAATGGCATGGCAAGGTTATTTTGGTTCACCACATTTCAAGATTATCAAATTTGGTTCAAAAGCACAAGGGATTGATTGGAGAAGTTGTCATGCTTGGACAGGGCTTTGATCCCATTGGTCACAAATGCATATTTCTCTCAATTCTCAAGATAAGCAAGTGGTTGTGGTTTCTATGAGTTCTCATTATCATCCTCAACAACTTATATTTACAAAGCATTTGTGTTGGTACAAGAAGTTTGTTCAAATTTGTCAAAGTTCCTTAAGGCATTTTTCTTGATCTAGGAGCTAGGGTTTTGAACTGAAAAGAAGCATATCTTGCTCATCTTTTGGTGTTTTTGAGTGATTCTAAATACATCCTTCTCTTCAAAGGTTTACCAACAAATCACTTCAAAAGTTCCAAGTATTTTTCATGTGGAAGAAACTTGATGAAGAAGAAAGATTACAAGTCTTCCAGATGAATCCCTAATTTTCCATGTGTGACTTTAAATTATCATAACTTGGCCAATTTTTATCACCTTGAGCCCATTATTTTTCCACAATAATCTTGAGGATGTGAACTTTATGCCTTCTTTTATGTTCAAAGTGAGAAAATGGATGGAAGTTTCCTTAAAGATACAAAAGATTATAAGTCATTTCATGATTTTTTGCCAACTTCAACAATTCATAACTCAATTTTTTGAAATTTTGAATGGTTCAAGTCCCAAAATGTCATCCAAGAGGTCTATTCCATGCCATATTTTTTGGTCAAGAGCAAAATCCAAGTGGAAGGCCATGTTTGGATGCAAGACATTATAGGTCACTTTTGAAGAAATATTTGAAATATTTCTAAGTATGGAAAGTCAACCTTTTTTCTCCAACTTTGAATCAACACAACTTTCAGCTCAAGCATCCATTTGATTCCATTCTTTTTCCATTTCAAAGCTTGTAACCTTATATTTCTATAGCATCAAGAACCATGCCCTAAGACCCCTTGAGCTGAGAATGCCATTGGATTGAACTTGGTAACTTGGAACTGAAGTTTCCCCATAAGTCAGAATTTGAAGTCTTTATTTTGGCTTTTAATCACAAGTTTTCAACGCCTTTATGCCTCTAAACATGTTTAATGAAGTTCCATAATTGATTAGCACATCAAAACATGCATTTTGGATGAGTTTTGATCAAATTAAAAGTCACACTTTTCTTGTTTGCAACTTCACACGATTTCCCTCTAAACTTCATCATTTCACACGCTTGGACATTCCATTTGATTCCCTATAAATAGAGGGTCATTCCCAATTCATTTTCTCAAGCTTGGATTGCAAGAAACACCCTGCCAAACTTGTTCCATAACTCAAAATTCAGCAACTTCGAAATCTATTCTCAAGCCTTTTCCAATCCAATTTTTCCATCAATTCACCTTCCTTCATATTAGGACCATTGAGAACATAAGGCTCCGATACCCTGATGAAAATGAAAACCCTAATTTGAGGTACATTGCTTTAGGAAAGAGTTTCTCTGGTCGACTCTTGGGCATCCTTGAACAAGTTAGGGACCTCAATGGGCGTGGGTTGAGTAAAATGAGAGGGCAAATTTTGGGGTACAACATTATTGAATTAATTTTTATAAATTAATTATGTGATGTTGTGCATTGACATGTGTTGATGAGTCTTTTTATGTGTTGTGATGCCTTGTTGAGGGGTAGTGACATTAGAGTATATAGAAAATAAGATATTGGAGGTGTATGACCAAAAGTATAGAGACATAGGGGGTGAAGGGAGAGTGTTATTGTAATATTATTATTAGAATATTAGAATAATAATTATATTGGTAATAATTAAATAATTATTTTATTTTTATTAGTTATTATTATGAGGAAAGGCATAAGTGGAATACGATAATAGGGGTCTAGAGGTTAAATTAGTAAAAACCATGATGGGAAGAATCACTTTAGTTGGAGTGATCGTGGAAAATTGGGGAGAAATCATAAAGGTCGTATTTTTGGGATAAGAGAAAGCACGAGAAAGAGAGAGAGAGAGGAAGAACTAGGGAACTCCATTAGATCACCTTCGAAGAACTTCAATTAAGGTAAGGGTGGGGTTTTCTATTGCTTAGGGATTACATGATATATATGGGGGGGGGGGGGGGGGGGGGGGGGGGGTAGTTGTCAATCTCCATAGTCATCATCTCTCTTTTTTGTCTTTGTTGTAATGGATGTATCGGTGTTTACCATGTGTATGAAATTGTATGAATTCATTTATATAATTGCAAATTTTGATGAATTAAAATGTTTATAATGTTGTATATAAATAGGAATTAGAAATTGAATTTTGGAGTATGCATTGTGTGGAATTTAGGACTGTTTGGGTGGAATAAGTGATTTTCATAACAGAAAAATTGAAGAAAAGTGCTTTTGCACTGGGTGTAACTGGTTACTGTTGTACCCAAATTTTCCCCCATAAGATCCCTTCATCATACCATGTTGGTTCCATCACAACAAGATCACTTCAGGATTCTTGGTTCCCCTCCCTATATTTAGCTTTGCTCTTTGAGGAATCACCAAGCACCTTGACTTGTGTTCTTTTGTGATCATGAATATTTTTGTCTTAATTCCTTCTTTTAATTAATAAAATGCAATGTTGGTTTGTCTTGCTTGTTACTCATGTAGGTAAAGGCACTAAGATTAAGCAAGTTGCTCCATGGGTTCATGAGTTTATTTCCATGCCCTAGTCAATAAAGCTTGAGAAGTTTAAACCTCACCATTGTATTTATTTTGGAGGAAATGGCATGGCAAGGTTATTTTGGTTCACCACATTTCAAGATTATCAAATTTGGTTCAAAAGCACAAGGGATTGATTGGAGAAGTTGTCATGCTTGGACAGGGCTTTGATCCCATTGGTCACAAATGCATATTTCTCTCAATTCTCAAGATAAGCAAGTGGTTGTGGTTTCTATGAGTTCTCATTATCATCCTCAACAACTTATATTTACAAAGCATTTGTGTTGGTACAAGAAGTTTGTTCAAATTTGTCAAAGTTCCTTAAGGCATTTTTCTTGATCTAGGAGCTAGGGTTTTGAACTGAAAAGAAGCATATCTTGCTCATCTTTTGGTGTTTTTGAGTGATTCTAAATACATCCTTCTCTTCAAAGGTTTACCAACAAATCACTTCAAAAGTTCCAAGTATTTTTCATGTGGAAGAAACTTGATGAAGAAGAAAGATTACAAGTCTTCCAGATGAATCCCTAATTTTCCATGTGTGACTTTAAATTATCATAACTTGGCCAATTTTTATCACCTTGAGCCCATTATTTTTCCACAATAATCTTGAGGATGTGAACTTTATGCCTTCTTTTATGTTCAAAGTGAGAAAATGGATGGAAGTTTCCTTAAAGATACAAAAGATTATAGGTCATTTCATGATTTTTTGCCAACTTCAACAATTCATAACTCAATTTTTTGAAATTTTGAATGGTTCAAGTCCCAAAATGTCATCCAAGAGGTCTATTCCATGCCATATTTTTTGGTCAAGAGAAAAATCCAAGTGGAAGGCCATGTTTGGATGCAAGACATTATAGGTCACTTTTGAAGAAAAATTTGAAATATTTCTAAGTATGGAAAGTCAACCTTTTTTCTCCAACTTTGAATCAACACAACTTTCAGCTCAAGCATCCATTTGATTCCATTCTTTTTCCATTTCAAAGCTTGTAACCTTATATTTCTATAGCATCAAGAACCATGCCCTAAGACCCCTTGAGCTGAGAATGCCATTGGATTGAACTTGGTAACTTGGAACTGAAGTTTCCCCATAAGTCAGAATTTGAAGTCTTTATTTTGGCTTTTAATCACAAGTTTTCAACGCCTTTATGCCTCTAAACATGTTTAATGAAGTTCCATAATTGATTAGCACATCAAAACATGCATTTTGGATGAGTTTTGATCAAATTAAAAGTCACACTTTTCTTGTTTGCAACTTCACACGATTTCCCTCTAAACTTCATCATTTCACACGCTTGGACATTCCATTTGATTCCCTATAAATAGAGGGTCATTCCCCATTCATTTTCTCAAGCTTGGATTGCAAGAAACACCCTGCCAAACTTGTTCCATAACTCAAAATTCAGCAACTTCGAAATCTATTCTCAAGCCTTTTCCAATCCAATTTTTCCATCAATTCACCTTCCTTGATCTTCCCTAAAGCTAACCATATAATTACATTCAAGAATCGTGCCCTATATTGCTCCATAGAAGTCCAGTTTCAGAGCTCTGCAACTCAACTTCAATAGGTAGATTCCTTCATCAATTCTTCAAAACTTTGATATCATTATGATACTCTCATTGCCCTGGTTCTAGTCGCAACACTTGCTTTTTACTAGAAACACATTTTGACCATGAAATTTCAAATCCATTTTCAAAACTTTCCTTCCAAATTGCTTGAGCTACAATTTATATAAATTTGTCATGAAGGTGTGGTTGTCTTCGTCTTGAAGAGACAAAGTGAATGGCATAGGTCTCGTGCTCTAATTTTACAGATTGAGCAACCTGGTTTTGGGACTGGCTGGAGGTTGAAGATGACCAACGTGTCATCTTCCAACCAATGAAAGTGCGCCATATGTGTTTTTCAAAAATCTGATTTAATTAATGATCATATGCGTTATTCACTAAAGTCGATAACATGCACAGCGCGCCAGGTCCACTTGATCTGTTTACTAACGCGTTTTGATATTGATCAGATGGCCCATATTTTTTTGTTTTTTTATTTTCTTTTCTGATTTTTATATTTAATTGTTTTAAACTTCAAAAAATCATAAAAAAAATCATTTTAAGTCCAAAAAAATCTAAAAAAATTATGAAAAATATTTTTGATTATTCTCTTTCTGATTTTTATTTTTTCACAATTTTATTTTGTGTTTTGATATTTTTTATAAATTTTCACTTTATTTGATTTGTTATAAATGTTTAAAAATACTTTTATGCATTTTTAAATTCTGAAAATAATATGAAATGATCCAATGATATTGTCACAAATATTGGCGACCTCACTTATTTTTTATTTCCGACTTTGGTATTTTTTTATCATTTTTGGTTTATTTTACTCATTTATTTTAATTTTAAAAATAGTTTCTAACTTTAAAAAATTACCAAAAAACTTATAAAAATATTTGAGTTCATTTATGATTTTTCTATGGTCTTACTTTATATTTCTTGATTAATTTTAGCATGGTTTATATTTTCATCCCTTATTTCTATTTTAAATATTTCTAAAACCTTTTTTTATGTATATATTAAAATGCAATATTATTTTGTGATTATTTTCTGGCTAATCTTGGGTTGAATTTTTTATCATGAATCATGAACTTTATTAGCATCATTGGATCCATGGTGTTGAGTTTAACTCCACAAAAATGGAAGAATGATTTTATAATAGTTTTATTAAATTTAATTCAAAAGTGGTTTGTATATTCTCTCCCACCCCTCTTCATCTCATCCCTTTCTTATTGCACTAAGTGTTATTGGAGTATGATCTCTATATCATATCTCAAAACAAATGGTGCATAGATTGCTATTGACCGGCCTCAAAATAGGTGTGAATTCTATATAAGTCCACTTACGATTGCTTAACATAGCGCTAAATTTTGTCCCTATTCGAATAAATGATCATTCGTGGCCCAAACTTATGTTTGCAAGCCCAAGTATGTTAATTTGATCTCTTTGATCCAATAACCTTGAGATTCATTTTGTGGAGGCTTTGGTTCTACCAATCCTCTAATGGATCTACAACACCTTTGGTCAATGCGGATCTCTTAAACATCGTTGATCATTAAATGGTACTTATGAGGTTTCTAAATGGATGATATACTTGACAAAAAGCAAATGCAACTTGTTGTGTGGAGGCTTTGGTTCTACCAATCCTCTAATGAGTTCCAAATGCAAGTTTCAAGATGATCATCCAACTAACCACTAATCACTAATAATTTACTTTATCCTATATTTTTATTATATTCCCCTTTTATTTTTATGCACTATTTACTTTTAGCATTTACATTTCATGCCTTTTTCATCTTTGCTCATTTGAGCATTTACTTTCTTGTCATTTTTATTTTTGCTCACTTAAGCTTTTCTTTTCTTTTCTTAAGATACCTAATAATCAATATGAACCATAAAATACTTAATGGTACTTGGACTATTTGGTTACTATCCTTGGCATTATGGAGTATTGGACTTCTTGGAGTTAGGATTAGAAACCTTGGCCTATGATTAGAGACCTTGTGACCTTATCTGATTATTTTTTTATGGAGCTCTTGAGGTTTACCTCAATACATTGGGTTGTTTGTTTGTTTTGTATACAGATTATTGTGATTACACGCTTTGTTTGTAATCTGAAATTCACCCGTATACAGCCGTTACTCTGTCCAATTTTTGTGAAGACTTAATACACTTGAAGTTTGGTTTTCTCAAGAGGTCTAGTATCTTTGCTTGCTTGGTTTCAATCTAAAGAACGGGAATTCTATCTTGGCTCATAATGTCAAGTATTAGCTTCTTGATTGTTAGATGGTTCCTATCCCTAGCTTTTACCTTATGCTTTAGGATAGTCTATTCTTCTCCTCCCATCTTCTTTAATTTCAAAACTCTTCTTCCTCCTTTTGAAAACTCCTCTTGTTTTGAAACTTGAACCACTTTCATAATAAACTTGGACTTAGGTCCATGCATTTTCAAAAACATTTTCATGAATAAACTTCAATCAACTTAATAATATTTTGACATCATTTTATTTGTGAGAAGACTAAAAGTCAATCAATCCCATTTCAAATCATTTTTTCCACTTTGGCTTTCTTATTTTTAAACCTTTCTCAAAAGATTAGACTCTTGTCAATCCTTGTAGTGGTGCAAACAACTATACTTCTACAATATATAGTGAAGAGAGATACTTTCCACTTGGGTGTTGAGTGAGGCATTGTTGATTTTAAAATCCAAGCCATATCCTCCACTTTAATATGATGCAAATTCTCCTTTCTCATGATTGTGGGTAGTAGATATGTTTTCCACACGAACAATAACGATGATGTTTTATCTCATAAAAATTAACCAACACACTTTTCATTTTAAAATTTTTAAAGAGGAACTATGTGTACCCTGGTCCCCTATTGCACGAAAAGGTGGTACGTAGGCACTAAAGGTTCACAACCGCGGCGGGTGCAAAAATCATAAAAAAAATATATTTCTTTTCTCACCTCCACAATCCATTTTTTACACAATATTTTATAGTCAAAATATACAGATTTTTACAAAGAGGTTCCTGCAGATTATCGTAGATGTTTAGGGTGCTAATACCTTCCCTTTTCATAACCAACCCCCTTACCTTGAATCTTTCCCCCTCTTTTTAGGTTACTCGCTCTTTTCCCTTTCCTTTGGAAACAATAAAGTGCAGTGGCGATTTTATTTTGATCTGTACAAGTCTAGTCAATCTAATGACTTAGTCTTAAACATTTATATCGCTACAACAGAAAAACGGCGACTTCACTGGGGATAGATTGACTTCTTGTTGGTCCATCCCTAAGTGGGTTGAGCCTATCTTTGTTTATATCTGTATATGTGTTATTGTTGTTTATGTGTTATATGTTGTATATATGTTTGTCTGGATTTTCCTAGTTATCAGGGTGTTTGGTGATTACTTATAAGTCTTATACCCGGACTTGGGCAAACTTTAAGATAAGACGGGCAGTATATTCATGTTAACTTTGAGGGAGTAATCCCAACAAAGGAGGCATGAGATCCCCCACTCAGTGGAGGCCCCTTTGACTGTAGTGTCGTTTACCGAGTAATCGAGAAGACGTACTGCTTTTGACTTGGGAGCCTGCTGAAGCTGAGGACCGTAGAATACCTAACCCATCTTGACCTTTTAGGTGTATTGCGGAATCTATGACAGAGTAATCCTAAAATAGTTGTCACACGATGCTACGCTTGGAAGAGTCTTTCTTGAGAATATTATTAATTACCGAGTCAATCGGGAAGTTGGTAATATCCGAAGGAAGGATGTAGACTCTGGGAACCTCTAGAACCTTGTTTGGCAAGTGATAACTTTTAAACCAACACCTTATGGATAGTACCTTCGACCTCATGCTCGCGACGTTGAACCTATGAACCCTATATGTGTGATCTTGTATATGATTGCTGCATCATGCATCCATGCACTCATAAGCATCTTTTGAAGAAATCTTATTTCAAGGGATTTAAAAGTTGACCATTTGTGAATATCTCAGGTACTTTTCAACCATGGACTCTGGGAAAAGAAAGACCATAAAATACAGTTTCAAGGATCCTAAGATAGATGAGTTGATCAGTTTAATTCCCGAGATTGAGTGTTCTGCATATTTTCAGAAGAAGTATGGATCTATCATTCCTCTCATGAAGTTGAAGATGAAGGAGGGTATTCTATCGACCTTGGTCCAGTTCTATGATATGATGTATCATTGCTTTATTTTTCTCGACTATTAGTTGATGCCTACACTAGAAGAGTATTCTTATCTATTGGATTTACCTGTTACCGATCGTGTTCCTTTTACTGGCTTGGAGGATGAGCCAAAATCACATGAGATTGTTGCTTTGATCCATATGGGGAAGTCTGAGGTTGAAGCCCATATGAATACTAAAGGAGGGATTAGATGATTACCAGCTTAGTTCTTATTGGAGAAAGATTGCTACTTTGCCAGGATGAAGAGTACAGTCGCTTTTGAGGCCATCTTTGCTCTACTTGCTTACGGGTTGTTCTTATTTCCTAATATGGACAAGTTTGTTGACATTAATGCTATCAGGATCTTCATAATTGGAAACCCGGTTCCTACCTTGTTGGGTGATGCTTATTACTCAATTCATCTTCGGAATTATTACCATGGGGGATGATTATCTGTTGCACGCCTCTGTTGTACCGGTGGTTTATCTCTCATATGCCTCAATTTGATGCTTTTAGGGATGTTAAGAAGGAACCCCGTTGGGCTCCTAAGATCATGGCACTTACTCACTCGGATATTGATTGGTATCATCGAGCTTACCAGGATACAGTGATTATTGACAGTTGTGGTAGTTTCCCTAATGTACCTCTTCTTAGTACAAAGGGAAGAGTTAACTATAACCCTTTTCTTGCACAATGACAGCTTGGTTATCCGATGAGGGATAAACCAAAGAGTATTCATTTGAGTAGTTTCTTTCTGAAGGAGGGAGAAGACCATAAGAAAGCTAGGGAGCAGATTGCAAAGGCCTGGCGTCACATTCATAAGAAGAGTATGAAGGGTTTGGGACCTAGGGGTGTTGTTTCTTTAGAGCCATATCTTCAGTGGGTCCAAACGAGAGCTATTCAGTTGAAGATGCCGTATTCCAGTGAAACACATATTCCAGATTTGTTTATGAAGACCACTCCTCCCTTATTGGATGATTTAGAAGAGCTACAACTTGCTTTAGTCAGGATGCAACAGGAAAAGGATGCTTGGAAGAACAAGTGCCAAACTTTAGAGATTTCTTATAGAGCAGGTTTGAAGGAGAAAGACGACTTGATTGAGATTCTTGGGAGACGGGCTGTAGAGACCATGGAGAGGCAAGGGGATTTATTTTCTCCTAAGCCTCAGTCAGATGCCATTTGCTCACTCCCTGATTCAGGTGATTGGAAGGAGGTTGCCACCAGATATGCGGAAGAAAACCAGAGGTTGAAGGCTCAGATTTCCAGGCTCATAGAGAAGTGCCAGCGTATAGAGTGATCTCCATCAGCTTTACTTCTCAGGATTTTAGATTTTATTTTCATCTTGTACTTGGGATCATTGAAACTTGTAATCCATTTTGGAGTTGTTATAATAAAAAATTTCAGTATTTCAAATGCGTTATTACTTTGATATTTGCAATATGTCCATAAATTTTAAATCCCTTGAAATATTAAATAATAAAATAAAATCATATGCATTGCATACCATGCATCATATTGTACATATTTATTGTATTTGTTATGCATATCCAGGTGTCTTACCAAGCTTCTTTACTTCAATAGCAAGATGACTGACCACTACAACACTCGGGCTAATTTCAGAAAGAAGATGGACAACTTAGAACAAGAGAATCGCGAGCTGCGCGAGGAGGTTTCTGCTTTGAAGGCCGGCATGGCCAATCTTACTGCTCTGATGGAATCTCTGATGGCTTCTCAGAATCAGCCACCGAGTGTTCAACCTCAACCAACAAGGGCAACTACTGAAGCTCTGACTATTCCCGTATCTGCCACTCCAGTTGTTGTACAGAATCACATGCCTCAAGCTTATCCATGGGGAATTCCAGAGAATTTTGCACCTGAAGGTTTCAACCTTGGTCCTCAATATACTCCAATTGTTCAGACTATTGTTACTCCGGCACCTCCTGTGGTGCATGATGCTCCTACTGCACCTCCTTCGGTGAATTTGGTTCCGTTTGTTAACGATGATGTGTGTCATCCTTTCCCTCCACCGAGTGAAGCCTTGGGTCTTTATGACATAATGGATGATTTTCAAGAGCAGTTTAACAAGATGCAGAGAGAGATGAAGGCCCTCGGGGGAAAAGAGATATTTAGGAAGAATGTGAATGAATTATTCTTTGTCCTGAATGTTAAGATACCTGCTAAGTTTAAGGTCCAGGAGTTTGAGAAGTACAAGGGCAACATTTGCCCTCGTGCTCATTTGGTGATATATGTAAGGAGGATGTCTACCCATATTGATGATCAGCGTCTGCTGATTCACTTTTTTCAGGATAGTTTGATCGGTGCTGCGCTGAAGTGGTACATGAGTTTGGGCAGTGTTAACATCCATACTTTCAATGATTTGGGAGAAGCGTTCATCAAACAATACAAGTACAACATGGATATGGCGCCTGACCATGATCAACTCAGGGCCATGGTTCATAAAGACAGGGAATCGTTCAAAGAATATGCACAGAGATGGCGCGAGGTAGCCGCCCAAGTGATTCCTCCCATGGAAGAGAAGGAGATGACTAAGATTTTCTTGAAAACTCTGGGTGCTTTCTACTATGAGAGGATGGTAGCAAGTGTGCCAAGTGACTTTACTGAAATGGTAGGAATGGGTATCCGCTTAGAAGAGGATGTAAGAGAGGGCCGTTTAACAAGAAGTGAAGGATCTGGAGGTGTGAAGAAGCCATCTTATGGGTTTACTTAGAAGAAGGAAGGGGGTGAAAATGTTGTTATGCAAGAGAGGAGGGTTAATACTCCTAGAAGGAATTATCAGCGTCATCAGCAATTCACCTCAGTTACTCCAGTTGTGGGTGTAACTCCAACTACTGTTGCTTATCAGAGACCGTCCCGGCAAGGGAATAAAGGTTATAATCAAAGAAGGGAGAGTTATGACCCTATTCCTATGAGCTATATAGAGTTACTACCGGTATTGATTCAGAAGAAGTTGGTTCAGACCCGACCACCTCCCGCCATACCATCACCATTACTTTGGTTCTACAAGACAGACTAAACATGTGCTTTTCATCAGGGAGCACCAGGGCATAATATTGAGAATTGTTATCCTTTGAAGATTGAGGTGCAGAAATTGGTGAAGTTTGGTATTCTATATTTCAAGGATGTGGACCCTAATGTGAAAGACAATCCTCTACCCAAGTATGGAGGAGAAAATGTTGTGAATATGATGGCCGGTTGTCCAGGCGACTTTCGGATTTTTGATATTAATCTGGTTAGAGGAGATTTGGTGAAAATGAATGCAGGCCTCTGTGAATTTAGCTACTATACGCATGACCATTCCGGTTGTTCTATTTACAGTACAGACATACAGGGTTACGATAAGATAAAGGTTGGTTTACAAGAGATGATGGATGAGGGCCTTATCTACATAATCAGGCATAGGGAAGAGTGTGAAGAGGAGGTGAACATGGTTTGTGGATGTCCTGGAGAATTCGGAATTTTTGATGTAGAGTATATGAATGAAGACCTTGTGCAATTGCATGCTACTTTCTGCCACTTGGATGGTCAGATGGAACACCAATATGGATCTTTCCGAGTTTGCTGTCGAGATTCTCGAGGATGTTCAATCGTGAAGAAAGGTGTTCAGTTGTTGTTTGAAAATGGAACTATCAAGGTTACAGGTCAAAGGTATGATTACCATGAAGTTGATTTGATTGAGGTTTGCTTGATTGAAGAAGGGTTGGATGAAGAGTATGCCTCTGCAGATGAGTACCTCTCCTCAGGTGAGGATTTGTTTTCCAGAAATGACTCAATAATGACCGATTATGTTGAAGAAGGGGTAAACATCATTGTACCTTGTTTTGGGGCACCCGTCCATCTTGAAGTTGAATGTTATAGCAAGCCAGTTGTTACCCCATTGGTGATTAGTTTTTCGGGTCCTATCCTCTACAAGTCAGATAAGGTTGTACCCTACAAATACAACGCTACAATCTTAAAGGATGGAGTGGAAGTTCCCGTCCAGCCAATGCCTGATGTTGGAAATATTGCTGAAACTAGCAGAGTGACCCGCAACAGTCGCTTATTTGCACCAGTTGTTCGAGGAGATGTTAGTGCTGGAAAGAAAATTACTGAGAATGTTGAGCCCAAGAAGGAAATGGGTGAATCTAGTGGAGCTATGCTAGATAAAGAGGTGGATGATATTTTGAAGATAATCAAGATGATCGACTACAGAATTGTAGATCAGCTACTGCAGACTCCTTCAAAAATATCTATCTTGGCTTTATTGATGAACTCATCTGCTCACAGAGAATCCTTGATGAGGGTATTGGACCAAGCTTTTATGGAGATTGATATTCCAATAGACCAATTCAGAAGCGTAATAGGGAACATTACATCATGTAATAACTTGAGTTTCTGCGATAATGAATTACTAGATGAAGGAAGGAATCACAACCTAGCCCTCCATATCTCTATGAATTGCAAGAATGATTCACTATCCAATGTGCTGATTGATAATGGATCTGCTTTGAACGTTATACCAAGGAGCACTCTTATGAAGTTAAAATATCAAGGAACGCCTATGAGCCTGAGTGTCATCATTGTGAAAGCGTTTGATGGATCAAGGAAATCTGTTATTAGTGAAGTGGACTTGCCTATTCGTATAGGACCACATTTGTTTCAGATAACTTTCGAGGTCATGGAGATTGTTCCCGCTTATAGCTATTTGTTGGGACAGCCGTGGATTCATGAAGCAGGGGCTGTCACTTCAACTTTACACCAAAAACTGAAATTTGTACGGGAAGGGAAAGTAGTAATCATAAATGGGGAACATGCATTATTGATATCTCATTTGTCCTCTTTCAGCATTGTGGAGGCGGATGAAGCTGCTGTTGGGACCCAGTTCCAAGCTTTATCTATTGACAACATAAGAGAAAATGAGAATTCCATGATTTCTCTTGAGGATGTGCAACAAGTTGTGCGAAAGGGTCATAGTGAGGTATGGGGACAGATTATGGACACACCTGTAAACAAGAACAGAGTCGGTTTAGGGTTCTCTTTGAAGAATGACAAAGGTAAGAGCATGAAGCTGAAGTCTGCTGCAAGCAAGTATCAAGACATCTTCCGTAGCGGGGATTATCTTCATCCAACTATTTCCTGGATTAATGCCATTATGGAAGATAAAGCAGAGCAGGAAATGCCGAATCATGTGACATACGGAGTTAGGGTTCAGAATCGGATCACCATTGATGTTCCCTCTTGCATATATGTTTCAAATTAATATGTTTTGTTAATCTTTTTGAAAAGCTTTCACTCTTCCCAAGGTGGAAGTATTAATGTTATAGGGCTTATCTGTTTGATGTGACTTTTAAAATCAATAATAAAAGTTGTCTTTGTTTCCCAAATTGTGTCTTTATTTTCTACTTTTTCTTGGAAAATGGTAATCAGAAGAAAAAAAACCTTCAAAATAAATAATAATTGAAATTCAATTTGCATGATCACTTGTTATTTGTGTCAGTTTCTAAAAGCAATCATAAATCATATGTCCATATTAATTAAAAAACCCGTTGAATACAATGACCCTGCACCCTCTCCCAACTTCGAATGTCCTGTGTATGGGGCCGAAGAATAAGACTATGATGAGATTCCATAAGAGGTCTCACGGTTTCTTGAGCACGAGGAAAATATCATTCAGCCATATAAAGAACCATTAGAAGTGATCAATTTGGGTTCAGAAGAAGATACGAAAGAAGTCAAGATTGGAGCATCGTTGCATCCTGATGTGAAGAGCAGGTTGATTGAGCTGTTGAAAGAGTATGTGGATATTTTTGCTTGTTCTTACCAAGATATGCCTGGTCTAGATACAGATATTGTGGAGCACCGTTTACCATTAAAACCAGAGTGTCCGCCAATCAAACAGAAGTTGAGGAGAACTCACCCAGATATGGCAGTAAAGATCAAAGAGAAGGTTCTAAAGCAGATTAATGCCGGTTTTCTTGTGACGTCAATGTATCCTTAATAGATTGCCAATATTGTCCCAGTACTGAAAAAAGACGGAAAAGTCTGCATGTGCGTAGATTACAGAGGTCTAAATAAAGCTAGTCCAAAAGATGATTTTCCATTGCCACGCATTGATATGTTAGTGGATAGCACAACAAAATTCAAAGTTTTCTCGTTCATGGACGGATTTTCCAGTTATAATCAAATAAGAATGGCTTCGAATGACATGGAAAAACGACGTTTATCACACCCTGGGGAACATTCTGTTACAGAGTGATTCCCTTCGGGTTGAAGAATGACGGTGCAATGTACCAGAGGGCTATGAGAACCCTATTCCATGATCTGATGCACAAGGAAATCGAGGTATATGTTGATGATATTATTTCTAAATCCCAGACTGAAGAAGGGCATGTAGAAGATTTGTTGAAGTTGTTTCAGCGTTTGAAGAAGTATCGTCTTCGCTTGAATCCAAATAAATGCACCTTTGGTGTTCGATCAGGAAAATTGTTGGGTTTCATTGTTAGCCAGAAAGGAATTGAAGTTGACCCTGATAAAGTCAAATCAATTCAAGAGATGCCAACGCCAATAACTAAAAAGAAAGTCAGAGGTTTCCTCGGGCGTTTGAATTATATTTCCAGATTCATTTCCCACATGACTGTAACATGTGAACCGATCTTTAAGTTGTAAAAGAAAGATCAAGGTTGTGTGTGGACGGATGACTGCCAAAGGGCATTTGAAAGTATTAAAGAATATCTGCTTGAACCTCATATCTTGCTCCCTCTTGTCGAAGGAAGGCCGTTTATTATGTATTTGACAGTGTTAGATAATTCCATGGGTTGTATTCTGGGACAACAGGATGAAACAGGGAAGAAAGAGTTTGCCATTTATTATCTCAGTAAAAAGTTCACTGATTGTGACTCGCGGTATTCCATGCTTGAAAAGACATGTTGTGCTTTATCCTGGGTAGAGAAACGTTTGCGGCAGTATATGTTGAATCACACTACTTGGTTGATCTCTAAAATGGATCCAATCAAGTATATTTTTGAAAAGCCTGCTCTTACTGGGAGAATTTCCCACTGGAAGATGTTGCTATCTGAAAATGATATCGAATACCACACTCAAAAAGCTATTAAAAGAAGTGTGTTGGCATATTATCTTGCTCACCAACTAGTGGAGGATGGTCAGTCTGTGGAGTATGAGTTCCCTGATGAGGATGTGATGTTCCTGAAAGTAAAAGATTATGATGAACCATTGCCCGAGGAAGGTCCTGATCCTGAATCTCGTTGGAGTATGATATTTGATGGAGCTGTGAATGCTTATGGTAAAGGAATTGGTGTTGTGATTGTCACTCTACGTGGATCGCACATTCCTTTTACTGCAAGGTTGACATTTGATTGCACTAATAATATGGCATAATATGAGGCTTGCATCATGGGTCTCAAAGAAGCTATTTGTGATCGGTGGATCTGGAACTGACTGTTTAACGCTGGTTCGCGAAATGTCGCGGAAGCAAGAGTCGCCACCGTCTTTTATTTTCTCCAAATGGAAAGGACAAAAGCACAGAAAAATTCCTTATAGAGATTGCTCTCGGTTCGGGAGGTAGATTATAGAAAGGGAAGGTGTTAGCACCCTTTCTATCCATGGTTATCCATGGGCTCTTAGATACTTGCTCACTTGTGTTTTCAAAAATGGTTTGTTTGCTTTTCAACTGTGGGTTTTAAAAAGTTTCTTTGAAAATTTCAGTTCGACTCTTGTATCAGTCCTCAAGAGTGTTTGAAAAATTGCTTTCGAAAGCTTTTTGAAAATGCGTTGGTGTGAAAAGTATTTTTTTTGATTTGTTTTGAAGTTTAGAGCAAGTATCTAGAATCGTCTACCTACCCTAAGGAATTCGTCTGTGTAGGTGTCCTTTAAAGTAGTGCCATCCCACCATTGAGAGGTAGGTAGCACCACCGTTGGAGGTGTTCGGGTCAATTCGAGGTTCGGGACATGGTGATCACCAGAGCAATAGGAAGACACCTTAGAAGCTACCCTCATGCCAGGTTCCCGGATCATGAGGACTTACTAAGACATCCTCTACTCGACGATCACCTTTCGAGGCAAGGCAACAGTGAGGCGTACCCTAGGGGTGGTGTGTGCGATTCGTGTGTCAGATTCAGATATTTGTCTTGTCATGTTATCGGTGTTCTACGCTTGATTTTATTTTAAGACTATTCATTCTTGCATGCTTTGTTTAACAGTTAAAAGTTGCGAGGAAAAATAAATCTAAAGCTATTACAAATGGCGCGGGTCCACATCGCCAAAATTAAACCGGACCCGATTTGACAGAAAAGTAAATAAAGGAATTAAAAGTGCGAGATGTAATTACAAGGCTTTGGGAGAGGTACATAATTAATTAAGCGAAATAAAATAAATATGTGAAATTAAACAATTAAAAATATGGGCGTTGGACCCTTTTGCAAAAAATTAAAATTAACGAGGACTTAAAATTAATCAAAATAAGGAAAGAATTCGTTTTTTTGGGTTTTTAATATTTTTAAGATTTAATAAAAAAAGAAAGAATTAATTAAAATTTAAATGAGATGCAAACCCTAATTCTAATTATTTTTAATTTATTAAGAAGACGTTTAAAATTTAACCTAAATTAAACCTAAATTTTTCTATTTACAATTTTAATTATGAAAATAAATAAAATAAATAACATTATGGTGAAAAAGAAAAATTAAAAAGGAATAAAACAATTATTAAACCTATTTCTACATTTTTTTGCATTTTTGTTATTAAAAGAATTAACATTAAAACCCTAATTTAAATTAATTTACTTACATGCAATTTGTTTATAAAAATAATTAAAATAAAGTATTTATTATATTTTTATCTTTTCTGATTTTTATGAGGTTTTTGTATTTTGTAAAAAATAATTAATTAAATTAAAACAATAAAGAAAATAAAATAACAATTGAAAATAAAATATAAAGAAAATTGCAAACCAGGGGGGGTGGAAGTCCCCAAAGTGGAGGTATGATCCAAGAAACTCTGGCCCATTTAGCATTGGCCTGTTTGGACTTTTTTGCTAGCATGCTGAAGCGTTGACCAGACTTAGGGTGTTCATCAATCTTGAGCCTTTGATTTGATTCTGATGGACGCGTGGGTGGATAGATCTGGGTGATGTATGGTGTGTCTTGGCATGGGCGCTGCATGGGAATTATTATTGCAAAATAATATGAGAAATTATACAGACCTGGGGCTCGAACCCAGGTCTTGGACGTTAATACACTCCGCTTGCCAACTGAACCAAACAACGCATTTGTTATATAATCCACAAACAAATAATATAATAGAAAGTGGGTTAATGCTTGGAAACGCGCGCGAATTTTTGAACGTGCCAATCAGCGTGCGCCACAACATCATCGTCTTCATCATCCCTGTAACATAAAACACACAGGCAACGGTTTTTCACGCGTAGTTTTAGTTGTGCTATTAGAAAATAGCGATTAGGCCTGTGTTACTCATAAATTAGGCGCGAGGACACGTTTAGGATCGTCCAGGTCTGCTGATTACAACCATGGCATTCTTGAAGGCTAATTTTTCGTTAAATAAGAAACCCCAATTTTGAGGTCCTGCAAACCCTAGAAAGCAAGCATGGTGAAATCTCATACACAGCATAAAAACGCAATTAAATGCATTGGTTAGTTTTAGGACAAGATAATAAACATGAATCCATGAATAAAAATTACAAAAGATGCTTAAATCATGATGCACGATTGTCAATTTTTCTCTGTACAGTTTAGATTCAATATACCAATTCTTGGCGTGGTGATGGATGTTTGTGATTGGAATGTGTTCAGGGACCTTCAAGGAAGCTATTGAACCAAGTCTTGTGCTTTGAATCGACCTAAAAAGTGCTTTTCAGTTTTGAGTTTTTAGGGAAAAAATTCAAGTTTGCAATGGCCTTTGAGCGCAGCTTTCTTGTCTCTTGTGATTAGGGTTGTGTTCTAGCATTTGTACTGAGTCCATTAGGTTAGAAAAATTCAATCAAATCTCTTGTAATCATGGTTTTGAATATTTGATTTCTAAGGATCTTTTTTCAATCTTTTTCAAGTGTTCTTTGTTCTCAATCATGCCAATCAATCCAAATCTTTCCTAATTTGCATATGCACGAAATCTTGATGGCAAAACATGTATAAAAAGATTTGTTAGGTCAAGTTAGATATTTTTCATATATTTAAATGATTTAAATGAATTAATATAAATAATAATTCAAATAAATAAATAAAAAATGAGAAAATACTTCCCTTTGGGCCAAGTGGTCGTGCACATGCTTGGAATGATGAATCATGGAAGAAAAATGGGCCCATTAGCAATTTTAGGTCATTTGAATCAATGTTGACTTTTCAAAATATCCAAAAATTTCCCAACTTCCACAAGGCATAACTTGCTCAACGTTTAAGCTTTTCTCATGTTCTTGGACATTTTGGAAAGTTCTTTGAGTCCTCTAACCAATGTCTTTGGTCCCATGTCATTTTGATTTACCAATCTCAAGTTATGGCCTTTTACTTAAAGTCCCTTTTTGTTGACTTTTGAAAATGACCTATAATGTTGAAATTGATAACTCTTTGTGAGAGCATTTCTTGGACTTGAAGTATGAAGATGAGTTGTAGGAAATGTCTTTCTCTTCAAAATGAGCTTTGGATGGAATTTTTCTGATAATCCATGTGAAAGTTATGCCCTGGTCAATTTCAGTTGACTTTTTCAGCTGTCCAAATAAGGAAACTTTTGCATCTTGATGATTTCTGAGCCAAATTTTGAGAATCATGATCAAGCATTGATCAAATGATGTTTGTGGCTTCAAAATGATATGTTGACCAAAAATTTGAACTTTTGACTGTCAAATGACCATTTTGCCCCTACAGTTGACTGTAGTGCAATTTAGGGTTTTGACTGTGCAATTTTGTACTGAATGCCTTGAAAATTGATATGAGGATGCTTGACCATATTTGTAGGTATATGAGACTTGATTGGGCCTTTGAAAACTTCCTCTTCTTGATCAGAACACAAACCCTAGTTTTGACTGTATAGGAGACAGTTGGACTGTGCAACCCTTGGGGAGATTTTGAGACTTGGCTTGGCAATTTCTTGAAGAATATGGGAGGGCAAATTTTGGGGTACAATAGTTGCCCCTGTTCAATCTTCTTAGACCTGAGGATGCAGATTGGCGGACATGCCTTTCGTAATCCGAAGGTGGAAGATGATTGAACACTAGAGTGCCCAGAAATTTGCGCTCACATGTTAGCAGTGTGATGTGGGAATGGGCTTATAGATGCCATTTGGAGATTGCTGGATAGGATGATGGGCTTATAGATGCCATCTGGATATTGATCGCGTAAGATATTCCTTAGCGAGAACCTGCATACCTGCAAAACAGAAAATGAGTACCTGACACGTCGCAGGAGCTGATTTTTAGATGCCTGGTATAGGTGTGTCCTGACTGGTTACAGGAGTTGAGTCTGGAGCTTCAAACGGCGATGAATGAACCAAGAATGGTTACTGCCTTAGCATGAATGGTAAGAGAACCTTGGGCGACTTTAACTTCAACAACGCTTGTTGAGAAAAATCTTGGGTGTCTTCTAACTGGATAAGCATCAGGGAGATCTTAGGGTCGATCTGACTGAACCAGAGGAGGCCTTTGACTGGATAAGCATCAGGAAAATCTTAGGGTCGATTTAACTGAACCGGACAAGGTCTTGAAATCTCTTTAACTGGATAAGCATCAGGGAGATCGTAGGGTCGATCTAACTGAACCAGAGAAGGCCTTTGACTGGATAAGCATCAGGAAAATCTTAGGGTCGATTTAACTGAACCGGACAAGGTCTTGGAATATCTTCAACTGGATAAGCATCAGGGAGATCTTAGGGTCGATCTGACTGAACCAGAGAAGGCCTTTGACTGGATAAGCATCAGGAAAATCTTAGGATCGATTTAACTGAACCGGACAAGGTCTTGGAATATCTTCAACTGGATAAGCATCAGGGAGATCTTAGGGTCGATCTGACTGAACCAGAGAAGGCCTTTGACTGGATAAGCATCAGGAAAATCTTAGGGTCGATTTAACTGAACCAGGCTAGGTCTTGAAAGATGATTGAGAATTTAGTTGATTCTTTCCTGAAAGGTAACGGTCAGACATATGCAATGCATGATATGGATCAAGCAATGATATTCTCAACATAAATGAGATTTGTGAGATATGATGCGTCTATGCATGCTATAATGATGTATGTGATGTTTTATGTATGTATGTTTTCGTCTAGGAAAATAAATCCTTGATGGATGCCGGAAGTCACTCCTGGGCTGCTGTGGGAGAATTGATTTTGCTTCCGCTGGGGATGATAACTGCAAGAATACCGGTAGGAGAAGATGACTCCGTTGCGGAATAAACTTGGCAAATGGGGGATTCTGCGGGGAGAAAAGATACTCTAGCGACCCTGCTGGGAAGCCATACTCTGTGGGGATAGAGATGCTTTGCTGAATGTTGATAATAGTTTGCTGGGGATAGGAAGACTTTGTCGACGACGCTCTTTCCGCAGCTTTTGGCTGAGGATAACCCAGTTATATCCTGTTAAGGAAATAACTCTTTGAATAAAGCCGGACGACGCGTTCGTGCTCTGCGAGGGATAAGCTTCCAGGATTTACTGGGGATAAGCTTACTGTTTGAGGAGATGAATTCCAACTTTCCTGGGGAAACTGGATTGGACTCTTCTGGGGAAGTTTTGATATGCTGGGGAAGTGATCCCTTTGAATGCTGGTATACCGCCGGGGAACAATCTTTAGACCAAGATTGCCGGGGATGCTTGTTTAAGAGTGATGTGCTGGGGAATATTGAGCTCTACTGGAGGATACTTAATTTCCTTGAGACTTAATAATTCTGCCTGGAGGAGAATGTATTGACTGCTTACTCTTTGGGGAATTGAGATGTACTGGTGATATTCTTTAGCTGAACCTACCTTGGTACCCTGGAGGACAGAACAATTAGACTGCTCAGACAACTCTTTATTGCCCCTGTTTCTAGTGTCACCTGCAATTAATTCCTTGGTTTCGTATGCAAATATTTATGAGTTAGCAAATTATTGTCAATGCATATATCACAAATTGAACCTTGGACGTTCTTCGCAAAACAAAACCAGAAAAAGAAAAACACTTGGCACATTTAACTGAAAGATATATTTGTATTGATTTTGAATGGCCTAAAAATAGGCGTTTTGTATACAAGAGGCTGACATCCTAGTAAGAGGATGCCGCCGAACAAAAGAATTTATACAAGTTTTGTACAAAAGAAAATAAAACAGCTGTGTGGAGTGAATGATCCCACTGGGTTTCAATTCTGCTATTGCCTTTATAACTCCGAGCGTCTCATCACTTGATGACCTTGGTTGAAGGTGAAGCTGACTGATCGATGCCGTCTGAACTTGATGTAGATACCGGATTCTGGATGCAAAGTGATCCAATGAGACATAGTATTACGCTTTATCCCTAATTTTTGCCTGGACCGCCCTTTCGGGTTTTCAGTCCACCGGGATACCTATTTTTGCCCAAGCCGCCTTTTCAGGTTTTCGACTTGCCGGGTGTACAGATTTTTTTCATTTTCATCCCTTCATTTTGCCCGAACCCTTTTGGTTCGACGGGAAGCCCTAATTTTTGCCTAGGCCTGTCAGCCTAGCGGGTCTTTTTTTTATGCGTAGTATTTTTTTACTATGTCTGCATTGGCGGGGTGAGGAAGGTCGTCACCATCCATGTTGGTTAATATCATTGCTCCTCCTGAGAACACATGCTTAACCACAAATGGCCCTTCGTACGTAGGGGTCCATTTGCCCCTTGGATCACTCTGAGGAATGATGATTCTCTTGATTACCAGATCCCCAACTTGGTATTCCTGTCGTCTGACTTTTTTGTTAAATGCCCTGATCATCCGTTTCTGATACGTCTGACCATGACAGATAGCAGCAAGTCTCTTTTCGTCAATGAGGTTGAGTTGATCAAGTCGTGTCTGGATCCAATCATCTTCGTTCAGATTTGCATCCTTCATTATCCGGAGAGAGGGAATTTGTACTTCGATCGGTAAGACTGCCTCCATACCATAAACCAGAGAGAAAGGAGTTGCCCCGGTTGACGTCCTAGCTGAGGTACGGTACCCATGTAGGGCGAACGGTAACATCTCGTGCCAATCTTTATAGGTCACTGTCATTTTCTGCACGATTTTCTTGATGTTTTTGTTAGCTGCTTCTACAGCCCCATTCATCTTCGGTCTGTAAGGAGAAGAATTGTGGTGCTGTATCTTGAACTGTTCGCAGAGCTCAGCAATCATCTTGTTGTTCAGATTGGTACCGTTGTCTGTAATAATCCGCTCAGGGACGCCGTACCGACAGATCAGGTTGTGCCGAATGAACCGTGCCACAACAGTCTTGGTTACCGTAGCATAGGATGCTGCCTCAACCCACTTCGTAAAATAGTCAATCGCCACTAGGATGAAGCGATGCCCATTGGATGCCGTAGGTTTAATCTCGCCGATCATGTCTATGCCCCACATTGCAAACGGCCAAGGCGCAGTCAGAACATTCAGGGGAACCGGAGGGACATGCACCTTGTCTGCATAAATCTGGCACTTGTGGCATGTCCTGGAATGTTGGTAGCAGTCAGCTTCCATTGTGGACCAGTAATATCCTGCCCGTAGGATTTTCTTAGCCATAGTGTGTCCACTGGAATGTGTACCAAAGGTCCCTTCATGTAGCTCTTCCATGATCCTTCCTGCTTCAGTCTTATCCACACAACGCAGTAAGGTTGAATCATGGTTTCTCTTGTACAGGATACCGTTGCTTAGGAAGAACTTGGCTGCAAACCTCCTCAGAAATTTCTTATCATTGACAGAGGCACCTTCAGGGTATTCCTGAGCTTCCAGATATCTCTTCACTTCGTGGTACCAAGGCTTCTCAGTCACCAGTTCAGTCTCGAGATCACAACAGTATGCCGGTTCGTCCAGTTTCCAGATGATGATCCGGGGAGCCTCATTATCCCATTTGACCTTGAACATTGAAGACATTGTAGCTAACGCGTCCGCTAACTGATTCTCTTCTCTTGGAAAGTGCTCAAAGGTTATCTCTGTGAAGTGGGGGATCAAGGTCAACACACATTCTCTGTAAGGAATCAACTTTGGATGTTTCGTATCCCACTCTCCTTTGATCTGATTGATCACAAGAGCGGAATCTCCGAAGACACTCAGAAATTTGATCCTTAGGTCGATCGCAGCTTGAAGACCCATGATGCATGCCTCATACTCCGCCATGTTGTTGGTGCAGTTGAAGCATAGTCGGGCAGTAAGTGGAGTATGAGTGCCTTGAGGAGATATGATTACAGCGCCGATGCCGTTACCCAAATCGTTGGATGCTCCGTCAAAGTGCATAGACCATCGGGATCCCGGTTCAGGTCCTTCATCCGGTCCAGGTACTTCACAATCTGTTACTATCATGATGCTTTCATCCGGGAATTCAAAGTTCATTGACTGATAATCATCTACAGCTTGATGTGCCAGGTGGTCTGCCAATACACTTCCCTTGATGGCTTTCTGGGTCGTGTACTGAATGTCATATTCCGTCAAGATCATTTGCCATCTTGCAATCCTCCCAGACAGAGCAGGCTTTTCGAATATGTACTTTATAGGATCCATTTTTGAGATCAACAAGGTAGTGTGAGTCAGCATATACTGTCTCAGCCGCGAGCAGCCCATACCAAAGCGCAGCAAGTTTTCTCAAGCAGTGAGTATCGGGTCTCACAGTCGGTAAACTTTTTGCTAAGGTAATAAATGGCATGCTCTTTTCGGCCAGACTCGTCATGCTGCCCCAGCACACACCCCATTGAATTGTCGAGTACTGTTAGATATAGGATCAGAGGTCTCCCTTCAACCGGTGGTATAAGGATAGGTGGTTCTTGGAGATACTCTTTGATTTTGTCGAAAGCAGCCTGACATTCATCATTCCAACGTACTACCTGATCTTTCTTCAGCAGCTTGAAGATTGGCTCACAGGTAGCAGTTAGGTGTGAGATGAACCGAGCGATGTAATTCAGGCGTCCTAAAAAGCCTCTGACCTCTTTCTCTGTCTTAGGAACTGGCATCTCTTGAATAGCTTTGACCTTGGCAGGGTCCACTTGAATACCCTTGTCACTTACCACGAAGCCTAGCAACTTTCCAGATCTTACCCCGAAGGTGCACTTGTTCGGGTTCAATCTCAGCTTGTACAGTTTCAACCGGTCAAACAGCTTTTGCAGATGATCTAGGTGCTCTTCCTCAGTCTGGGACCTTGCAATCATGTCGTCAACATACACTTCTATCTCATGATGGATCATATCATGAAATAAAGCAACCATGGCACGTTGGTAGGTTGCCCCAGCGTTCTTTAATCCAAATGGCATGACCTTGTAACAGAAGGTGCCCCACTGAGTAACAAAGGTAGTCTTCTCCCTGTCTTCAGGTGCCATCTTGATCTGATTGTAACCTGAGAAACCATCCATGAAAGAGAACACCTTGTGCTGAGTTGTGTTATCAACAAGGACATCAATGTGAGGTAAGGGGAAGTCATCTTTGGGGCTGGCTCTGTTCAGATCCCTGTAATCGACACATATTCTGACCTTACCGTCCTTCTTAGGTACCGGCACCACATTAGCAACCCGTTGAGGATAAGAAGTCACTGCAAGGAACCCGGCATCAAACTGTTTCATGACCTCGACTTTAATCTTCTCAGACATCTCTGGACGCATCCGACGGACCTTTTGCTTAACTGGAGGGCAGTCTTCCCTAGTTGGCAAATGATGGACCACAATATCGGTATCCAACCCGGGCATGTCTTCGTAGGACCAGGCAAAGATCTCCATATAATCATGTAACATCTTGGTTAACCATTGCTTCACACTGAGCTCTAGGTTGGCACCAATCTTTACCTCTTTCCTGTCTGTCTCTGTACCCAGGTTTATGGTTTCCACTGGCTCTTCATGGGGTTGAATTGCCCTCTCTTCCTGAAGCAACAATCTTGCAAGCTTGCCAGGCACTTCGCAATCATCTTCACCTTCGTCTTCGGCTAAGTTGATCGGATTTTCGAAGTCATAACTGGCAGTAGCAGAGTTGTTACCAGTAAGATCCAGAGTGGATTGGAACCTGTATGAGTGAGTGTGTGTGTAAATACAGCTGTTTTGAAATATATGTAAAGGAAAGAAAGACAGAAAAGGAGCACAATATTTGTAATGCGAAAATACGTCCAAGATTTTTATTCATGATATATGAAATGACAGTTTGTATGCCCTCACAAATAGAACCACGGTGCCTCGGGTAAGACACCGGGCCATAGAGTTTATCATTGTTTATTACAAAATAACAAAACATAGGAATTCATTACTCAGTAACAAGAGAAACAGGGAGATTGTCTTTTGCACTCCAATTGTTAGATCCGCCGTCGGTTGCCGGGTAGATCCAGCTGTTGAATTCAGCTTCGTCCACTTCGTCTTCGTCCCCAATAGCATTTACTCCATGAGCAGGCAGGGGAGCTGTCACTACATTAGGCTTCTCAGACGCCTCGAACTGTACCTCCTTGGCGTCAATAAGGTCTTGCAGCTTGTTCTTTAACGCCCAACAGTCATCGGTAGAGTGCCCCGGGCTATCTGAATGGTAGGCACAACGAGCATTCGGGTTGTACTTGGGGGACGCAGTATTTGGAAACTTCGGCGCCTCCCTGACAGTCACTAAATTGGTTGAGAGCAACTGTGGCAGGATCTGCGACAAAGTCATGCTTAAGCGGGTGAATTCTCTTCGGGGTCTTTCAAACTTCTGAGGATTGTTTGGCCGGGGAGCGGCAGCAGGATTAGCGATCATTACCGCACTGACAGATTGGCGGTGCTCATGTCTCTCTGATCTCCTGGAACCATATACGGCACTAGACTCCTTCTTGAAGGGTTTCTTATCAGAACTAGATGATGCACCCTTCGGAATTTTTCCAGACTTTAACCCAGCTTCAATTCTCTCTCCAGTTAGAATCAAATCAGTGAACCCAGCAGACGAATTCCTGATGAGATGGTTGAAAAATGGCCCAGATAGGGTCCCCAAGAACATGTCTACCAGCTCCCGATCAGTCAATGGTGGCTGCACCCTGCCAGCCAGGTCTCTCCACTTCTGAGCGTACTCCTTAAAACCTTCGCTTGCACCTAACGACATACCCTGGAGTTGGGTACGTGTGGGGGCAAGGTCGGCATTATATTGATACTGCTTATAGAAAGCAGTAGCCAACTCCTCCCAGTTACGAACTTTGGTCCCATCCAGCTGATAGAACCATTCGAGATGAGTCCCTGAAAGACTCTCCTGGAAGAAGTGGATCCATAAATTCTTATCCGCAGAGTACGGCTGAATTTTCCGAACATAGGACCTTAGATGCAGCTTGGGACAAGACGCCCCGTCATATTTGGAGAAGGATGGTGCTTTGAACTTGTGGGGGATGATCACACCAGTCGACAAACCCAGATCTCCGAAATCCATCCCAGGTACTTGTTGAACCTCCATAGCTTTCAACCTATCCTCCAATTGCTTATATCTGTCGTCTGCAGGAGGGTACTGCTCTTCATCAAAATTTGTCTCGTTGTCGGAGACTACCGGGCTAGGGACCTTTACTTCTGCCTGAGAAGGACTCTTGCCAACAGAAGAACCAGCCTCTTCCTGTTGCAGAGTATTGTTAAACCTTCGTCCCGAGTTGAACAGAACAGTTCTTCTCTTCTTCTTCTTCTCCTTCTTCAGGAGCATAGCCTTCAGTTCTTCTTGGCCTTGAGCCAGACCCTTGATTAATTCCTGGAATTGTGCATTCTGCACCTGAAGGGCCTTGATTGATGTCTCAGTTGATGCAGATTCGGGATTCATGATGCTGAAATAGACAGCGAAGAACTGTAAGCAACCTGAAAAAGGGAAAAACCTGCTATGCACATGATGTATGAAATGCGTATGAATTATGTTTTCAAAGACAATCGGGAATCAACTTCGTAAACAAAAAAAGAACACACTTCATTAGATTCAACTTTGCAACTGAAATTATTCAACAAGTTGCCCTTAGGCGTTACATGAAAGGAAATACTGGAAAGGAAATAAAACTGTAAAAGCACATCTGGAGCTCCTTATTGATCCCATGGTCTCCTCTTCTCAGTACGGATGTAGGCATTCAGAGCTCTCTCATTCTCCAACTGCTTTGTCAGCTTCTGGATCTTTGATTCCTGCTCGTTGAACTTTTCCCGGTAAGAATCCCGCTCTTCTCGCAGTTGCGACCAAGATCTCTTCAATGTCTCATAATCAGTAGGTATCTGAGGAGGAAGGACAGTTGGAGGAACACCATCTTTGTCAGGACACTCAAGAATGACGGGTCTGACAGCTTCATACGGCATACCTAACTTCTGAGCACGGATGCGGACCCATTTGTAGTAGGCTTCCATAGGTAAAGAAGTCTTTGGCCCTAACTCTTGTGGGTCAGCTTTATGAACTTTGTCCCAAGCCTTGATGAACCTACGACGCAGCTCGTCACTATCCACCTGAAACTCGAAACTGATGTGAGGCACCAACATCTCATGGGGGCCTGCTCTTCTTGCTCTTCCAAACTGACGGAGTGCTAGACATGGATTGTAAGAGATCCCTCCTTGGGTACCAATCAGAGGAACATTAGGGTATTCCCCGCATCGATCAATAATAGCTATCTCGTCCAAACCTCTGCAAGTCCAAATGATGTCTTTATCAGTGAGAGACATTAACCTATGAGCCCAACCTCTTCCTTCTTGATTCTTTAGTACGAACTTAGGGAGGTGCGAAATAAACCACCTCACCAACAAAGGGATACAACACCATAGGGTTCCTCGTCTTCGGGTAGTACGGGCATGAAGTTGTTGCAAGATGTCACCCAAGAGAGTGGGCACAGGATTCTGAGACATAAAGATCCTTATGGCAGTGACATTGATGAAGTTGTCAGGATTAGGAAATAGGACTAACCCATAGATTAGGAGAGCCAAGATGTCTTCATATGCCCTAAAGTCCAGGTCATTCCAGAAACTGTTAGCTTTACCAATTAGAAACTTAGCCAAGAAACCCTTAACTCCGCTTCTAGTTACCCAGTTGTCTGTTACCTCTTGATGGGTCAAAGGAAGAGCTGCAGCAATGTCCTCAAGCCTGAGGGTCTTTTCCCAACCAGTAAAGGGAGTCTGATCCAAAATAGGGATACCAAGCAAATCAGAGAACTCTTCCAGGGTAGGGACCAGCTGGAAGTCTTGAAAGGTAAAGCACTGGTACAGAGGGTCATAGAACTGTGTCAGAACACTCATCAACTGTTGATCCCGCTTTGCAGTGACTAAACTGAGAAGGGAACCATGCCTCTGAATGAAGGAAGTGGTATTTGGAATTCTGCTAACCAACTCATCAAGCAACTCAGGTGAACGAACAAAGTTGAACCGGATAGTATTCCTTCGCACAGGCATCATAATGTCCTACAAAACAGAGCAAAGATGAAACCCTCTTGTCTTTGAAATGGTCAGTCCTTATGCAGGATGCAATGCTCATGATGCTATGATGTTATGATAAAGCACACCACATAGAGATACAAAGGCAAACATGGTAAGGCACACAAGTCACACAAAGCAAGCCCCTAAAGTTTAGGCCAGCATGAGGTCTAGGTACTACCCTCTTTCAGTTTGTTGGTTCATACCTGTCCTAATCAAAAGTAACCGGGTTCTTAGAGGATCCCAATATCATTGACTACCCTCAATCGGTCATAACTCCAGCATCGCAATCTTTTCTTGCGGCCAGAACCATCACGAGAGTTTAGCCTCAATGGGCGTAGCATACTGCTACAATTCTAAAGGCCAAGTTGTGTCAATTAAGGTTCTAAGGTTGTTGGTGCTTAATGACTCCTTAGAAGACCCATATTCTCCTCGTTGCAACACAAGGGATATCGGTACAGACTAAGGTGCCACACCAACGTAGCCACTGCTTCACCCGTGTCGGTCTACGCCGGACAGGTCCCTCACAGCTTATGCTACCTAAACAGGGTATCCCCAGATCCGGGTTAGGATCCATGTAACTCCGATGCAACCCACAATAGTAAAGCAAGCAAATCAATACAATTGAAAACAAAGTTATGAACTAGCCCTAAGGTACACCTCACTTTATAGTTTGGTCCCCAGCAGAGTCGCCAGTTCTGTGATCGGTGGATCTGGAACTGACTGTTTAACGCTGGTTCGCGAAATGTCGCGGAAGCAAGAGTCGCCACCGTCTTTTATTTTCTCCAAATGGAAAGGACAAAAGCACAGAAAAATTCCTTATAGAGATTGCTCTCGGTTCGGGAGGTAGATTATAGAAAGGGAAGGTGTTAGCACCCTTTCTATCCATGGTTATCCATGGGCTCTTAGATACTTGCTCACTTGTGTTTTCAAAAATGGTTTGTTTGCTTTTCAACTGTGGGTTTTAAAAAGTTTCTTTGAAAATTTCAGTTCGACTCTTGTATCAGTCCTCAAGAGTGTTTGAAAAATTGCTTTCGAAAGCTTTTTGAAAATGTGTTGGTGTGAAAAGTATTTTTTTTTATTTGTTTTGAAGTTTAGAGCAAGTATCTAGAATCGTCTACCTACCCTAAGGAATTCGTCTGTGTAGGTGTCCTTTAAAGTAGTGCCATCCCACCATTGAGAGGTAGGTAGCACCACCGTTGGAGGTGTTCGGGTCAATTCGAGGTTCGGGACATGGTGATCACCAGAGCAATAGGAAGACACCTTAGAAGCTACCCTCATGCCAGGTTCCCGGATCATGAGGACTTACTAAGACATCCTCTACTCGACGATCACCTTTCGAGGCAAGGCAACAGTGAGGCGTACCCTAGGGGTGGTGTGTGCGATTCGTGTGTCAGATTCAGATATTTGTCTTGTCATGTTATCGGTGTTCTACGCTTGATTTTATTTTAAGACCATTCATTCTTGCATGCTTTGTTTAACAGTTAAAAGTTGCGAGGAAAAATAAATCTAAAGCTATTACAAATGGCGCGGGTCCACATCGCCAAAATTAAACCGGACCCGATTTGACAGAAAAGTAAATAAAGGAATTAAAAGTGCGAGATGTAATTACAAGGCTTTGGGAGAGGTACATAATTAATTAAGCGAAATAAAATAAATATGCGAAATTAAACAATTAAAAATATGGGCGTTGGACCCTTTTGCAAAAAATTAAAATTAACGAGGACTTAAAATTAATCAAAATAAGGAAAGAATTCGTTTTTTTGGGTTTTTAATATTTTTAAGATTTAATAAAAAAAGAAAGAATTAATTAAAATTTAAATGAGATGCAAACCCTAATTCTAATTATTTTTAATTTATTAAGAAGACGTTTAAAATTTAACCTAAATTAAACCTAAATTTTTCTATTTACAATTTTAATTATGAAAATAAATAAAATAAATAACATTATGGTGAAAAAGAAAAATTAAAAAGGAATAAAACAATTATTAAACCTATTTCTACATTTTTTTGCATTTTTGTTATTAAAAGAATTAACATTAAAACCCTAATTTAAATTAATTTACTTACATGCAATTTGTTTATAAAAATAATTAAAATAAAGTATTTATTATATTTTTATCTTTTCTGATTTTTATGAGGTTTTTGTATTTTGTAAAAAATAATTAATTAAATTAAAACAATAAAGAAAATAAAATAACAATTGAAAATAAAATATAAAGAAAATTGCAAACCAGGGGGGGTGGAAGTCCCCAAAGTGGAGGTATGATCCAAGAAACTCTGGCCCATTTAGCATTGGCCTGTTTGGACTTTTTTGCTAGCATGCTGAAGCGTTGACCAGACTTAGGGTGTTCATCAATCTTGAGCCTTTGATTTGATTCTGATGGACGCGTGGGTGGATAGATCTGGGTGATGTATGGTGTGTCTTGGCATGGGCGCTGCATGGGAATTATTATTGCAAAATAATATGAGAAATTATACAGACCTGGGGCTCGAACCCAGGTCTTGGACGTTAATACACTCCGCTTGCCAACTGAACCAAACAACGCATTTGTTATATAATCAACAAACAAATAATATAATAGAAAGTGGGTTAATGCTTGGAAACGCGCGCGAATTTTTGAACGTGCCAATCAGCGTGCGCCACAACATCATCGTCTTCATCATCCCTGTAACATAAAACACACAGGCAACGGTTTTTCACGCGTAGTTTTAGGTGTGCTATTAGAAAATAGCGATTAGGCCTGTGTTACTCATAAATTAGGCGCGAGGACACGTTTAGGATCGTCCAGGTCTGCTGATTACAACCATGGCATTCTTGAAGGCTAATTTTTCGTTAAATAAGAAACCCCAATTTTGAGGTCCTGCAAACCCTAGAAAGCAAGCATGGTGAAATCTCATACACAGCATAAAAACGCAATTAAATGCATTGGTTAGTTTCAGGACAAGATAATAAACATGAATCCATGAATAAAAATTACAAAAGATGCTTAAATCATGATGCACGATTGTCAATTTTTCTCTGTACAGTTTAGATTCAATATACCAATTCTTGGCGTGGTGATGGATGTTTGTGATTGGAATGTGTTCAGGGACCTTCAAGGAAGCTATTGAACCAAGTCTTGTGCTTTGAATCGACCTAAAAAGTGCTTTTCAGTTTTGAGTTTTTAGGGAAAAAATTCAAGTTTGCAATGGCCTTTGAGCGCAGCTTTCTTGTCTCTTGTGATTAGGGTTGTGTTCTAGCATTTGTACTGAGTCCATTAGGTTAGAAAAATCCAATCAAATCTCTTGTAATCATGGTTTTGAATATTTGATTTCTAAGGATCTTTTTTCAATCTTTTTCAAGTGTTCTTTGTTCTCAATCATGCCAATCAATCCAAATCTTTCCTAATTTGCATATGCACGAAATCTTGATGGCAAAACATGTATAAAAAGATTTGTTAGGTCAAGTTAGATATTTTTCATATATTTAAATGATTTAAATGAATTAATATAAATAATAATTCAAATAAATAAATAAAAAATGAGAAAAAACTTCCCTTTGGGCCAAGTGGTCGTGCACATGCTTGGAATGATGAATCATGGAAGAAAAATGGGCCCATTAGCAATTTTAGGTCATTTGAATCAATGTTGACTTTTCAAAATATCCAAAAATTTCCCAACTTCCACAAGGCATAACTTGCTCAATTATTAAGCTTTTCTCATGTTCTTGGACATTTTGGAAAGGTCTTTGAGTCCTCTAACCAATGTCTTTGGTCCCATGTCATTTTGATTTACCAATCTCAAGTTATGGCCTTTGACTTAAAGTCCCTTTTTGTTGACTTTTGAAAATGACCTATAATGTTGAAATTGATAACTTTTTGTGAGAGCATTTCTTGGACTTGAAGTATGAAGATGAGTTGTAGGAAATGTCTTTCTCTTCAAAATGAGCTTTGGATGGAATTTTTCTGATAATCCATGTGAAAGTTATGCCCTGGTCAATTTCAGTTGACTTTTTCAGCTGTCCAAATAAGGAAACTTTTGCATCTTGATGATTTCTGAGCCAAATTTTGAGAATCATGATCAAGCATTGATCAAATGATGTTTGTGGCTTCAAAATGATATGTTGACCAAAAATTTGAACTTTTGACTGTCAAATGACCATTTTGCCCCTACAGTTGACTGTAGTGCAATTTAGGGTTTTGACTGTGCGATTTTGTACTGAATGCCTTGAAACTTGATATGAGGATGCTTGACCATATTTGTAGGTATATGAGACTTGATTGGGCCTTTGAAAACTTCCTCTTCTTGATCAGAACACAAACCCTAGTTTTGATTGTATAGGAGACAGTTGGACTGTGCAACCCTTGGGGAGATTTTGAGACTTGACTTGGCAATTTCTTGAAGAATATGGGAGGGCAAATTTTGGGGTACAACACTATTGATCTCAGAATTAAAATTCTAGATGTGTATGGTGATTCAGCTTTGGTAATAAACCAGATTAAAGGAGAATGGGATACTCGTCACCCCAGCTTGATCCCTTAAAAAGACTATGCTAGAAGATTGTTACCCTTCTTCAATAAAGTTGAATTCCATCATATTCCTAGAGATGAAAATCAAATGGCGGATGCTTTGGAAACTATGGCTTCTATGTATCAGGTGAATACTTGGAACGATATACCTCGAACTATGGTTCGGCAACTGGATAGTCCCGATCATGTGTTTACAACAGAAGAAGTAGAAGATGAGAAGCCTTGGTATTATGATATCAAGAATTTTCTCCAGACTCAGGAATACCCGATTGGTGCTTCAAAGAAAGATATAAAGACATTGAAAAGATTGGTAGGAAGTTTCTTCCTCAGTGAAAATGTGTTGTATAAGAGAAATTATGACATGGTCTTGCTCAGATGCGTGGATAGACACGAAGCAGGCATGTTTATGCATGAGGTGTACGAAGTTTCATTTGGCACTCATGCCAATGGACATTCGATGGCTAAAAGGATGCTAAGGGCAGGTTACTATTGGCTGACAATGGAATCTGATTGTTACAAATTTGCAAAGAAGTTTCATAAATGCCAGATTTATGCAGATAAGGTTCATGTGCCTCTGACGCTTCTCAATGTGATTTCCTCCCCGTGGCCTTTCTCTATGTGGGGGTATTGACATGATTGGGATGATAGAACCCAAAGCTTCGAATGGACACCGTTTTATCTTGGTAGAAATTGATTACTTAACCAAGTGGGTGAAGGGTGCTTCATATGCTAATGTTACCAAGCAGGTGGTTGTGCGTTTCATTAAGAATAATCTTATATGTCTGTATGGTATGCCAAACAGAATTATCACTGACAATGGCTTGAATCTGAATAACAAGATGATGACAGAACTTTGTGAGGAATCCAATATTGTCCATCACAATTCATCTCCGTACAAGCCAAAGATGAATGGGGCTGTTGAAGCTGCTAATAAGAATATCAAGAAAATTATCCAGAAAATGGTTGTTACTTATAAGGATTGGTATGAAATGCTCTCCTTTTTCTTTGCATGGATATCGAACATCTGTCTGCACTTCAATAGGAGAAACCTCGTTCTCCCTTGTGTATGAAATGGAAATTGTGCTCCCAATCGAGGTTGAGATTCCCTCTTTGCGTGTGATAATGGAAACCAAGTTGACAGAGGCTAAATGGGTCCAGAGCAGGTTTGACCAGTTAAATTTGATTGAGGAGAAGAGGATGACGACTTTGTTTCATGGCCAGTTATATCAGAAAAGGATGAAGAAGGCTTTTGATAAGAAGGTCAAACCTCGTGAATTCAGAGAAGGCGACTTCGTGCTCAGGAAGATCTTGTCTTTCAACACTGATTCTAGGGGCAAGTGGACTCCTAATTTTGAAGGCCCATATTTTTTCAAGAAAGCCTTCACTGGAGGTGCGTTAATTCTTGAAACTATGGATGGCGAGGAGTTCCCACGTCCCATGAATGCTGATACAGTCAAGAAATACTTCGTCTAAAGAAATAAAAGAACAGTTTGCTAAGTTGAAAACCAGAAAGGGAGGCTTAGGAAAAAAAGAGCATCTCGGTAGGCCAAAAACCCAAAAGGGAAGTCTAGGTAAAAGTTAGAGACATAAACAGAATAAATTTCCCGCTAAGTTTAAAACCCGCAAGGGCAGTGTTGTACCCCAAAATTTGCCCTCCCATATTCATCAAGAATTGTCAAAGTCAAGGTCACAAAATTCCCCAAGGGTTGTGCAGCTCAACTGTCTCCTATATAGTCAAAACTAGGGTTTGAGTTCTGGTCAAGCAAATGAACTTTTCAAAGGCCCAATCAAGTCTCACATGCTTAAAAAGATGGTCAAGTGTCTTCATGTCAAGTTTCAAGGCATTCAGCTCAAAATTGCACAGTCAAAACCCTAGATTGCACTACAGTCAACTGTAGGGGCAAAATGGTCATTTGGCAGTCAAAAGTTCAAATTTTTGGTCAACATATCATTTTGAAGCCACAAACATCATTTGATCAATGCTTGATCATGATTCTCAAAATTTGGCTCAGAAATCATCAAAGATGCAAAAGTTGCTATATTTGGACAGTTGGAAAAGTCAACTGAAATTGACCAGGGCATAACTTTCACATGGATTATCAGAAAAATTCCATCCAAAGCTCATTTTGAAGAGAAAGACATTTCCCACAACTCATCTTCATGTTCCAAGTCCAAGAAATGCTCTCACAAAAAGTTATCAATTTCAACATTATAGGTCATTTTCAAAAGTCAACAAAAAGTGACTTTAAGTCAAAGGCCATAACTTGAGATTGGTAAATCAAAATGACATGGGCCCAAAGGCATTGGTTAAAGGACTCAAAGACCTTTCCAAAATGTCCAAGAACATGTGAAAAGCTTAAAAATTGACCAAGTTATGCCTTGTGTAAGTTGGGAAATTTTTGGGAATTTTGAAAAGTCAACATTGATGCAAAAGGCCTAAAAATGCAAATGGGCCCATTTTTCTTCCAAGTTTCTTCATGCCAAGCCTATGCACGACCACTAGGCCCAAAGGGAAGTATTTTCATATTTTTTAATTATTTATTTGAATTTATATTAATTTATATTCATTTAAATCATTTTAATACATGAAAAATATAAACCTAACCTAAAAAAAATCTTTTTACGCACATTCTAATCTCAATATTTCGTGCTTGATTGATTATGGCAAGTTTTGATAAGATTTGAGCTGATTGAACACAAAAACCATGAGAAAAAGATTCAAAAAAGATCTTCCAAAATCAAAGATTGAAAACAATTATTGCCATGGATTTTGTGTAATATTCTTAACCTAAAAGCTTGGCTATATGATCAGAAGCAAAGCCCTAATGCCATTAGCCTGCAAGCTGCGCATAAGAAGCCATTACAATATTGAAAATTCTCCTAAAAAAACTCAAACACTGAAATCTAGCTTTTAGGTCGATTCAAGCTTCAATCTTCATCCCATTGGCATCCTGAGACATCCTTGAACGTTTCTCAATCCTTAACATCAACAAAAACGCCTTGAATTGGTACCTCTAAGTCAAACTGTACCTCAAAAATTCCAAAATCGTATAGCATCATTCAAGCATCGTTTTGCATTTTTATTTGTTGATTCTTATTCCTTGTGAAGTTCTAAAGCTAACTATGGTGTTTAATTGCGTTTTTATTGATCATACACGATTCCACCATATGCGATTTTTAGGGTTACAGGTTTTTCAGATTGGGGCTTTCACAACCAAGTGAAATTAGGGCTCAAGATGACCATGGCTGGATTCAGCACATCAAGACGAAAGAGTCTTGACCCTCGCGCCCAATTTATATATACCATAGCGCTAGTCGCTATTTTTCCATAGCCTGTCTGAAACCACACCCAAAAACCGTTGCCAATATGTTTCATGTTTCAGGAAAACGAAGAAGAAGAAGTCGTGTCAGAACGTGATTGATCCATTTGAATTTCGCGCGAATTTCCAAACGCACTAACGTTTTCTTCTTATATTGTTTATTGTTTATTATATGTTAACTAAATGCGCTTGGTTCAGTTGGTAACATGTGACGTGAATAATCCTCAAGACCTGGGTTCAAGTCCCAGGTCTGGCAAAATTCCATATTATTTTTCAAACTAAAATCCTATGCAGCGCTAGTGATAATCCATGCTATGCATCCTCAAGAATCCACCAGCCATGTGTCCTGGAGAGCAAATCAAGGGCGTAGATCAAAAGTGTACCACATACGCCAGTCAATGCATCATACCTAATTGGAAAAGTCAACGAATTCAAGACTTGTTGGGCCAGAATCTCCAGGCCTATACCTCCTTATTTGGGGCAACACCCCACTCTGGTTTGCTTCTTCTTTTCTTTTTATTATTTTAATTATTGTATTATTTATTTTTATTGCTTTAATTAATTAATTTTCTCTTTTTTTACAAAATATAAAAAACATCATAAAAATCCAGAAAATACAAAAAAATATGATATCTATTTTATTATGATTATTTTCAAATAAACATGTAAATAATTTAGGTTAATTAGGTTATAGTTTTAATCTTTTTTATAAAAAATCCAAAAAATAGAATTTAGGTTTAAATAACTTTTTATTTTCTTTTTTAATTTTCCCTTTTTTTTCAGAATAACAATATCATTTATGTATTATTTTATTTTCATAAATTAAAAATTGTACATAAGTTAATTTAGAGTTTAATTTAGGTTTTAATTTAAATCTTTCATAATAAACTTAAAAAATACTAGAATTAGGGTTTAACATTTTAATTTTAATTAATATTTCCTTTTTTCTTCCAAATCTAAAAAACACAAAATACCAAAAAACATTTAATCATTTAATTTTTTAATTCTCATTAATTTTAATTGTTTGCAAAAGGGTCCAACGCCCTAGTTTTGTTTTGATTATTTTCTTTTGCGCATTCACTTTATCGCTTAATATAATTCTGTAAATCTCCCAAAGCCATGTACATTTATTTATCGCACTTTTATTGCTTTATTTATTTTCCGCTAAATCGGGTCCGGTTTATTTTGGCGATGTGGACCCGCGCCATTTGTAATAGTCTTAGATTTATTTTTTCCGCAAAATATTTAACTGTTAATCAAGCATGAAAGAATGAATGTCCTAATTAAAATCAAGCGTAGATCACAACAAACATGACAAGATAAATAACTGAAACATGACACACAATTCGCACACACCACCCCTAGGGTACGCCTCACTGTTGCCTTTCGAAAGGTGGTCGTCGAGTAGAGGACGTCTTAGTAAGTCCTCATGATCCGGGAACCTGGCATGAGGGTAGCTTCTAAGGTGTCTTCCCATTGCTCTGGTGATCACCATGTCCCGAACCTCGAATTGACCCGAACACCTCCAACGGTGGTGCTACCTATCTCTCAATGGTGGGATGGCACTACTTTAAAGGACATTTACACAGACGAATTCCTTAGGGTAGGTGGATGACTCGTAGATACTTGCTCTAATTTCAAAACAAATCAAAAAACTCTTTTCACACCGACACATTTTCAAAAAGCTTTCGAAAGCAATTTTTCAAACACTCTTGAGGACCGATACAAGAGTCGAACTGAAATTTTCAAAGAAACTTTTTAAAACCCACATTGAAAAGCAAACAAACAATTTTGAAAACACATTGAGCAAGTATCTAAGAGCCCATGGATAACCATGGATAGAAAGGGTGCTAACACCTTCCCTTTCTATAACCTACCTCCCGAACCGAGAGCAATCTCTTTAAGGAATTTTTCTGTGCTTTTGTCCTTTCCATTTGGAGAAAATAAAAGACGGTGGCGACTCTTGCTTACCGCGACATTTCGCGAACCAGCGTTAAACAGTCAGTTCCAGATCCACCGATCACAGAACTGGCGACTCTGCTGGGGAGCTTATAAAGTGAGGTGTACCTTAGGGCTAGCTTATAACTATGTTTTCAATTGTTTTCCTTGTGTGCTTTAAATTTGTGGGTTGCTTGGGAGTTCTATAGATCCTAACCCGGATCTGGGGGATACCTTTCTTAGAAAGTAGCAACAAGGCTGTGAGGGAACTGTGCGGGGTATACCGACACGGTTGAAACAGTCTGCTACGTTGATGTGGCACTTTGGTGTGTACCGGTAACCCTTGAGTTCAGTCAAGGAGAGTACGGGGCCTCCGCGTGGTGTCGTGAAGCATCAACAGACCTTAGGAACCTTAATTGAACTATCTTGGCCTCTTTAGGGTAGTGAGATAACTGACTTTGGTGCAGTCCGAGGTTGGTTGATACTCGATACTACACTCAATTGAGGGTTGCTTTCCTGGAATATTTCGGTCGCCAGTTCAGTGGCTAAACCGAAACGATGAACAATGAAAGCAATCCCGTGATATTGGGAACCTTAGAACCCGGTTACTTCTAATAGGACAGGTTGAGCCCACCAACTTCAAGAGGGTAATACCTAGACCTCATGCTGGCCTAAACTCTAAGGGCTTCCCTTGTGTGACTTGTGTGCCTTCATACTTGACTACTTGCATGCTTGTTACCTGACCCTTGATATCTGGCAGGTTTTGTTCATAGTCCTTAATTGGGACTTATAACAAGGTGTACTAACCACTTGCAGGTCTTGTTTATAGTCCTTAACTAGGACTCATGACAGGTTTACCAAATTTCTTGCAGGTCTTGTTTATAGTCCTTAACTAGGATTCATGACAGGATTTACCAAATCTCTTGCAGGTTTTGTTTATAGCCCTTAATAGGGACTCATAACAAAGTATACTGAATTTCTTGCAGGGTTTGTTTATAGTCCTTAATTGGGACTCATAACAGGGTTTACCTACATCACCCCATGCATAGCATGACATCATACCATTGCATACCATTGCATACATCCTAACCCATTTCAAGGACCTCAAGGGCTTGTGATGCAGGTCATGGTGAATCAATTATCCCAGCAAGGGGCAAAGAGGATTTATTTTCCTCTAGCCAAGGTTGTCAGGGGCTATGACCCACTGGATATGGTGAGCCTTTGACCCTTGAAGGAGGGCTCTCTACAACAGGAAGTTCCTTCAATCAAGTTGCCAGTTTCCAATTCTAACAAGTTTCTCTGTTTACCTTGCGAGGTCCTTGAAAACATTGCATGCATACATACACATCATTGCATTACAGGTACCCCTTTTGCAGGTTACTTACCCTTCCCGCTGTTTATTTCAGCGATGGCTCCCCAGCCAGATAACCAGGACCTTCACACTCAAGAGACTCAGTTCAAAGAGATCTTCCTAAGCCTATCCAAGGGGCAGGAAGAGTTGAGGACACTCCTCATGGGGAATCTGATCAGAAAGAGTCCTGAAGATGACAAGGACGAACAGCTGAAATGTCTACAAGCTGAAGTAGACACATTGAAAACCCAGATGCTGGGGCAAAGGGCCCTCATTCAAGGTTTAGCTCAGGAGCAAGGAGAGCTGAGGACCATGATCAGTCAACTCCACCAAGGCAAATCCAACATGAAGCAACCAGCCCAAGTCAGGGACCAAGTCTTGGATCAGCCACCAAGAGGACCAAAGTCTGGTATGGTGAAGAATGAACCTCTCCAAATTGCTACTACTTCACAAGCCCAGTATCAACGGGGTAATCGACGCAAGCGATACACGCCTGGAAGACATTTCACTGAGACTGGCATACCACCATCTCTAATGCTGGAACACTTGTTGGAGGTCAATCTGATTACTTTAAAGGGTCCTCCCCAGAATCCTGACATCTCTGCTCCTACTTATAACCCTGATAAAAGATGTGCCTACCATTCTGACAGTCCTGGACATGACACCAATGACTGTTGGAGCTTGAAGAACAAGATCCAGGACTTGATCGACGGAAGGGTGCTGGAGTTCATGCCGGGTGGCCAAATGAAATGCTTCTGCTGAGAATCTCCCATCTGAAGTGACTAATTCAAACTAGAAAACTTTTGTTCATTCGAATGTTCAAGTTGCATTTTTCTTTGATTGTCTAAACATTTATTCATGCCAAACGTTGTTATTTCATTAATGCATCGCTTATGTCTGTTTTGAATCAATATATTCGCATTCACTATATGCAAACTGTTTTCATATTTTTTCTGATGTCAACTATTGATCTTTAATCCTAAGCCTCTTGAGGGAGGATGACGAAAACGATACCACAATCTTCACAGTATGCTTTTGAACGGACCCCGCTGATGAGGTACAGGCATTGTTTCAATTCCTAAACACTGGAGTTATAAGGATGATAATCCCTCGTCAACCCCTCTGAGCCAAAGAAGTAGGAGTTTTTCTTTTCGAAATTTAAAACCCTTAATCATAACCTGGGGCAGGGTAGTCTCTCAGTTGATCCAAGTGCATAACAAATGGCACCAAAGAAGGCCTTACAAAACGAAGAAAGACGGTGATGTTTCCGAACAATCATACAGACAGGCAGTCATTACTTCTCAAAATAAAAACCCATTAAGTCAAAACCCATGAAGGAGACTTACAAAACTGGGGCATCCCGCTGACTGTAATTCGAAAAAAGGAAACAGTTCAGGCAAAAAAGAAAGGGATAACAAAAAAATCAGACAAGAAAGAGGTCTTACAAACCCTCAACAAAAAAGGAATGACTGCCTATTCAAAATAAATCATCAAGATCCGAATCATCACCGGAAAATCAAAGCAAATACTCAAACAAGGTCTAACGTATGATCAATTGAGTTTAGGTTTGGAGAACATCACGAAGAGCGGGTGGGTACAAACAAAATTTGAGCCTTTATCCTTTGTTTCTTAAACCGTGAACCAGGCCACGTTATAACCCTCAAAAGTCCTAGCTGAAGCATGGGTTAGTTCGAAAGCATACTGTTACGAAAGGTATCCTGACTCCTTAAGGCCTACGGTAAATGCGGAGTTGACATCACGTTTTACAAACATTCACTTGTTTTATGAAAAATGCATTTTCAAAATCTTCAAGACAGACATAGGCTTTGCATTTTTAACATAACTTTGTTTGCATATGACTTTTTGTTTGAACAGCATAGAAATTCGCACGATGAATGCCTAATGAACAGAAGTACTTCCAATCAAGGGGCATGATATGATCATGGTCTACCATCTGGGGCAGTTAAGTCAAGATCCAGAGAATCTCTCAAAAGGCCAAAAAGCCTGGGGCAAATCTCTGCCTGAGTCACTTGGGGTAATCCAGCAACGAATCTTGCACGATCAGACACCTTCTGGCAATATGGCAACACAAGCAGCCAGGGGCACCTACTTGCATTCTAAGAACGCGGACATAGTCGAAAAAATACTGCGCACAATCAAAGACCCGCTAGGTTGACACACCTAGGCAAAAACAAGGGCTTCCCGGCGAACCAAAAGGGTTCGGGCAAAAATAAGGGATGAAATGAAAAATTTGTACACCCGACAAGTCGAAAACCTGAAAAGGCGGCTTGGGCAAAAATGGGTATCCCGGTGGACTGAAAACCCGAAAGGGCGGTCCAGGCAAAAGTTAGGGATCAAAAGCGTACGACTACGTCCCGGCGCCTCGTCACTTGCCTATCAGAAGAAGGTTTGTCAAAAGGCAGTTATCAAGACTCCACCAGTATCTTCTCCCACAAAAACAGGGGCAATAAAGTTGGTCTGAGCAGTCTGACTGTTCTATCCTCCAAGGCATCAAGGTAGGTTCCGCTGAAGAACATCCCAACATATCAAAGCTTCCCCAGGAGAGTCCAACCCAGCTTCCCCAAGAAATTTGGAGTTCATACCCCCAAGCAGTAAGCTTATCCCCAGTAGATTCTGGAAGCTTATCCCTCGCAGAGCACGAACGCGTTGTCCCGGCTTGATTTAAAGAGTTATTGCCGTAACAGGATATAACTGGGTTATCCTCAGCCAAAAGCCACGGAAAGAGCGTCCTCGGCAAAGTATCTCCCTACCCCCAGCGAAGTCTATCAACACTTCCAGCACAACAAGGATATCCCCAGCATAACTCATCAACGGTATCCCCAGCGGAGTTATCTTCATCAACTCAGCAAAGCATCGCTATCCCCACAGAGTAGCACTCCCCAGCATGATCGCTAGAGTATCTTTTCTCCCGCAGAATTATTTCATTCCTCAACGGAGTTATCTCCTCCTACCGGTATTCTTGTAACGAATCATCCACAGCGGAAGCAAAATCTCTTCCTCAACATCAGCCCAGGATATGACTTCCCGGCACCCGTCAAGGATTTATTTTCCTAGACAAAAACATACATGAATCATCACATACATCATTATAGCATGCATGTACGCATCATATCATACAAATCGCATCCATATTGAGAACATCATTGCTTGATCCATATCATGCATTGCATATAACTGACCTTTACCTTTCAGGAAAGATGCAGTTGAAATTCTCAAACATATTTCAAGGACTTCTCTAGTCCAGTTAAATCGACTCCAAACAGATTTTTCTGATAAAGACTCAGTAGAAGTTCTCTTATGGTCCCCTCTCCAACGGCGTGTGAGGTGGTAATTCCTTCTTCAGATGTTCCCCTCTCCGGCATGAGCGTGAGGTGATATTCTCTTATGGTCCCCTCTCCAACGGCGTGTGAGGTGGTAATTCCTTCTTCAGATGTTTCCCTCTCCGGCATGAGCGTGAGGTGATATTCTCTTATGGTCCCCTCTCCAACAGCGTGTGAGGTGGTAATTCCTTTTTCAGATGTTCCCCTCTCCGGCATGAGCGTGAGGTGATATTCTCTTATGGTCCCCTCTCCAACGGCGTGTGAGGTGGTAATTCCTTCTTCAGATGTTCCCCTCTCCGGCATGAGCATGAGGTGATATTCTCTTATGGTCCCCTCTCCAACGGCGTGTGAGGTGGTAATTCCTTCTTCAGATGTTTCCCTCTCCGGCATGAGCGTGAGGTGATATTCTCTTATGGTCCCCTCTCCAACGGCGAGTGAGGTGGTAATTCCTTCTTCAGATGTTTCCCTCTCCGGCATGAGCGTGAGGTGATATTCTCTTATGGTCCCCTCTCCAACGGCGTGTGAGGTGGTAATTCCTTCTTCAGATGTTTCCCTCTCCGGCATGAGCGTGAGGTGATATTCTCTTATGGTCCCCTCTCCAACGGCGTGTGAGGTGGTAATTCCTTTTTCAGATGTTCCCCTCTCCGGCATGAGCGTGAGGTGATATTCTCTTATGGTCCCCTCTCCAACGGCGTGTGAGGTGGTAATTCCTTCTTCAGATGTTCCCCTCTCCGGCATGAGCATGAGGTGATATTCTCTTATGGTCCCCTCTCCAACGGCGTGTGAGGTGGTAATTCCTTCTTCAGATGTTTCCCTCTCCGGCATGAGCGTGAGGTGATATTCTCTTATGGTCCCCTCTCCAACGGCGAGTGAGGTGGTAATTCCTTCTTCAGATGTTTCCCTCTCCGGCATGAGCGTGAGGTGATATTCTCTTATGGTCCCCTCTCCAACGGCGTGTGAGGTGGTAATTCCTTCTTCAGATGTTTCCCTCTCCGGCATGAGCGTGAGGTGATATTCTCTTATGGTCCCCTCTCCAACGGCGTGTGAGGTGGTAATTCCTTTTTCAGATGTTCCCCTCTCCGGCATGAGCGTGAGGTGATATTCTCTTATGGTCCCCTCTCCAACGGCGTGTGAGGTGGTAATTCCTTCTTCAGATGTTTCCCTCTCCGGCATGAGCGTGAGGTGATATTCTCTTATGGTCCCCTTTCCAAACGGCGAGTGAGGTGGTAATTCCTTTTCAGATGTTTCCCTCTCCAGCGGCGAGTGAGGTGATATTTCCTTCCAGATTATAATTTCCTATAGTTCCCTCTCCAACGGTGAGTGAGGTGACTCCCTTTGAGATTATAATGTCCTTTGGTTCTCTTCCTGACACTACGAAGATGGTAATTCTCACCAAGATTTTCTCAACGAGCGTTGTTGAGGTTGAAATCATTCAGGATTCTCTTACCATCCATGCTAAGGCAGTAACCATCCCTGGTTCATTCATCAGCGTTTGAAGCTCCAGACCCAGCTCCTGTAACCAGTCAGGACATATCTATATCAAGCATCTAAAATCAGCTCCTGCGACGTGTCAGGTACTCATTTTTCTGTTTTGCAGGTATGCAGGTTCTCGCTAAAGAATCTCCTACGCGATCAACGTCCAGATGGCATCTATAAGCCCATCATCCTATCCAAGCAACATCCAAATGGCATCTATAAGCCCATTCCCTCATCATCATTGCTACTATGTGAGCGCAAATTTCTGGGCACTCTAGTGTCCAATCATCTTCTACCCTCGGATTACGAAAGGCACGTCAGCCAATCTGCACCCTCAGGTCTAAGAAGATTGAACAGGGGCAACTGTTGTACCCCAAAATTTGCCCTCCCATATTCATCAAGAATTGTCAAAGTCAAGGTCACAAAATTCCCCAAGGGTTGTGCAGCTCAACTGTCTCCTATATAGTCAAAACTAGGGTTTGAGTTCTGGTCAAGCAAATGAACTTTTCAAAGGCCCAATCAAGTCTCACATGCTTAAAAAGATGGTCAAGTGTCTTCATGTCAAGTTTCAAGGCATTCAGCTCAAAATTGCACAGTCAAAACCCTAGATTGCACTACAGTCAACTGTAGGGGCAAAATGGTCATTTGGCAGTCAAAAGTTCAAATTTTTGGTCAACATATCATTTTGAAGCCACAAACATCATTTGATCAATGCTTGATCATGATTCTCAAAATTTGGCTCAGAAATCATCAAAGATGCAAAAGTTGCTATATTTGGACAGCTGGAAAAGTCAACTGAAATTGACCAGGGCATAACTTTCACATGGATTATCAGAAAAATTCCATCCAAAGCTCATTTTGAAGAGAAAGACATTTCCCACAACTCATCTTCATGTTCCAAGTCCAAGAAATGCTCTCACAAAAAGTTATCAATTTCAACATTATAGGTCATTTTCAAAAGTCAACAAAAAGTGACTTTAAGTCAAAGGCCATAACTTGAGATTGGTAAATCAAAATGACATGGGCCCAAAGGCATTGGTTAAAGGACTCAAAGACCTTTCCAAAATGTCCAAGAACATGTGAAAAGCTTAAAAATTGACCAAGTTATGCCTTGTGTAAGTTGGGAAATTTTTGGGAATTTTGAAAAGTCAACATTGATGCAAAAGGCCTAAAAATGCAAATGGGCCCATTTTTCTTCCAAGTTTCTTCATGCCAAGCCTATGCACGACCACTAGGCCCAAAGGGAAGTATTTTCATATTTTTTAATTATTTATTTGAATTTATATTAATTTATATTCATTTAAATCATTTTAATACATGAAAAATATAAACCTAACCTAAAAAAATCTTTTTACGCACATTCTAATCTCAATATTTCGTGCTTGATTGATTATGGCAAGTTTTGATAAGATTTGAGCTGATTGAACACAAAAACCATGAGAAAAAGATTCAAAAAAGATCTTCCAAAATCAAAGATTGAAAACAATTATTGCCATGGATTTTGTGTAATATTCTTAACCTAAAAGCTTGGCTATATGATCAGAAGCAAAGCCCTAATGCCATTAGCCTGCAAGCTGCGCATAAGAAGCCATTACAATATTGAAAATTCTCCTAAAAAAACTCAAACACTGAAATCTAGCTTTTAGGTCGATTCAAGCTTCAATCTTCATCCCATTGGCATCCTGAGACATCCTTGAACGTTTCTCAATCCTTAACATCAACAAAAACGCCTTGAATTGGTACCTCTAAGTCAAACTGTACCTCAAAAATTCCAAAATCGTATAGCATCATTCAAGCATCGTTTTGCATTTTTATTTGTTGATTCTTATTCCTTGTGAAGTTCTAAAGCTAACTATGGTGTTTAATTGCGTTTTTATTGATCATACACGATTCCACCATATGCGATTTTTAGGGTTACAGGTTTTTCAGATTGGGGCTTTCACAACCAAGTGAAATTAGGGCTCAAGATGACCATGGCTGGATTCAGCACATCAAGACGAAAGAGTCTTGACCCTCGCGCCCAATTTATATATACCATAGCGCTAGTCGCTATTTTTCCATAGCCTGTCTGAAACCACGCCCAAAAACCGTTGCCAATATGTTTCATGTTTCAGGAAAACGAAGAAGAAGAAGTCGTGTCAGAACGTGATTGATCCATTTGAATTTCGCGCGAATTTCCAAACGCACTAACGTTTTCTTCTTATATTGTTTATTGTTTATTATATGTTAACTAAATGCGCTTGGTTCAGTTGGTAACATGTGACGTGAATAATCCTCAAGACCTGGGTTCAAGTCCCAGGTCTGGCAAAATTCCATATTATTTTTCAAACTAAAATCCTATGCAGCGCTAGTGATAATCCATGCTATGCATCCTCAAGAATCCACCAGCCATGTGTCCTGGAGAGCAAATCAAGGGCGTAGATCAAAAGTGTACCACATACGCCAGTCAATGCATCATACCTAATTGGAAAAGTCAACGAATTCAAGACTTGTTGGGCCAGAATCTCCAGGCCTATACCTCCTTATTTGGGGCAACACCCCACTCTGGTTTGCTTCTTCTTTTCTTTTTATTATTTTAATTATTGTATTATTTATTTTTATTGCTTTAATTAATTAATTTTCTCTTTTTTTACAAAATATAAAAAACATCATAAAAATCCAGAAAATACAAAAAAATATGATATCTATTTTATTATGATTATTTTCAAATAAACATGTAAATAATTTAGGTTAATTAGGTTATAGTTTTAATCTTTTTTATAAAAAATCCAAAAAATAGAATTTAGGTTTAAATAACTTTTTATTTTCTTTTTTAATTTTCCCTTTTTTTTCAGAATAACAATATCATTTATGTATTATTTTATTTTCATAAATTAAAAATTGTACATAAGTTAATTTAGAGTTTAATTTAGGTTTTAATTTAAATCTTTCATAATAAACTTAAAAAATACTAGAATTAGGGTTTAACATTTTAATTTTAATTAATATTTCCTTTTTTCTTCCAAATCTAAAAAACACAAAATACCAAAAAACATTTAATCATTTAATTTTTTAATTCTCATTAATTTTAATTGTTTGCAAAAGGGTCCAACGCCCTAGTTTTGTTTTGATTATTTTCTTTTGCGCATTCACTTTATCGCTTAATATAATTCTGTAAATCTCCCAAAGCCATGTACATTTATTTATCGCACTTTTATTGCTTTATTTATTTTCCGCTAAATCGGGTCCGGTTTATTTTGGCGATGTGGACCCGCGCCATTTGTAATAGTCTTAGATTTATTTTTTCCGCAAAATATTTAACTGTTAATCAAGCATGAAAGAATGAATGTCCTAATTAAAATCAAGCGTAGATCACAACAAACATGACAAGACAAATAACTGAAACATGACACACAATTCGCACACACCACCCCTAGGGTACGCCTCACTGTTGCCTTTCGAAAGGTGGTCGTCGAGTAGAGGACGTCTTAGTAAGTCCTCATGATCCGGGAACCTGGCATGAGGGTAGCTTCTAAGGTGTCTTCCCATTGCTCTGGTGATCACCATGTCCCGAACCTCGAATTGACCCGAACACCTCCAACGGTGGTGCTACCTATCTCTCAATGGTGGGATGGCACTACTTTAAAGGACATTTACACAGACGAATTCCTTAGGGTAGGTGGATGACTCGTAGATACTTGCTCTAATTTCAAAACAAATCAAAAAACTCTTTTCACACCGACACATTTTCAAAAAGCTTTCGAAAGCAATTTTTCAAACACTCTTGAGGACCGATACAAGAGTCGAACTGAAATTTTCAAAGAAACTTTTTAAAACCCACATTGAAAAGCAAACAAACAATTTTGAAAACACATTGAGCAAGTATCTAAGAGCCCATGGATAACCATGGATAGAAAGGGTGCTAACACCTTCCCTTTCTATAACCTACCTCCCGAACCGAGAGCAATCTCTTTAAGGAATTTTTCTGTGCTTTTGTCCTTTCCATTTGGAGAAAATAAAAGACGGTGGCGACTCTTGCTTACCGCGACATTTCGCGAACCAGCGTTAAACAGTCAGTTCCAGATCCACCGATCACAGGCAGCTTAGGCAAAAGTTAGGGACTTTCTTGGCAAGTAACTATATCAGACAAGACTTGATCATTGGAGCAACAATCTTCTCGGATTCTCATCATACTTCAACAGAAGTTGCTGCTCAGGATTTCAAAAGTTGTTAGAGGGGATAGTGGTCATTGTATCTCAATCTATCTTTTCCATTATATATTACCATTTTCCAAACTTTGTAATTATCCAAGGAGTCTCGCCATTCGCAGACTACCATTCTATTAATGAAATTTGAGCTTTTACCCAATTCTTTGTATTTCTTATTTTATTTAGCTTGAAAAGACTCCATTTATTATTGATGATAACTTTCAAAGTAAAAAGATTAAATAACAAAATCGATTTTTCAAAAAGAATTTACAATTTGCTTTTACTTTAGAAATTGTGATGCGAAAAAAAAATAACAACAAAAATGGTGATCCCATGAATAGACAAACTCCAGTTTGTTTTAAGACGTTTGTGTTCCCCTCGGGAAGGTTTACTAAGGATGATTCACTGTATTGGGTTCGTGACTCCGGTATCCTCGGTCAAGTTTGGATTCATTTCTCCTCTTTTTCGAGTTTTCATGATGTGAAGTTTCAATCCGAGATTTCTCCAGTGAAGTTTTCGTTCGGTCTAATGGAAGTTCTTTTTCTTGAGAAGTTGGTACCATAATCACTCTTGAAGAACGCAGGTTCCCGGTTTCTCTAGTAAATAACGTATTATGGTTTTCCCTTTAAGGATGTGGTGTTAACCTCCCCAATGAAGTAGGCTTGAATTCCCCAGTGAATGCTTTGATGATTTGGTGTCCATCTGCTTTACTTGAGATTGGTTTTGCAATCCCCAGTAGAAGTGTTACTTTTGAAAACATTTGTTTCCCCAGTGAAGCCTGAAGAAGGATGTTATATTCATGTATCTGTACTATTATGTCACTTTGTTTTGTTTACTTCCGGATTATGTTTCTCCCCATTAAAACTAAAGCAGGAAGTAGGTTTTGTTTCCTCAGTTGGAATTTTTTTTTTGAATGATCATCTTGGATGTGGTTTAGTCGAGTGTTGTTTGTACTTGAGTTGGTTTTGCCTGGTTATTCCCAGTGTTATATATCTGCTTTGTCAGCATATGAACGATAACACTCATACATTCATACATACATCATGCATGGTTAATCATTTCTCATTCACATTCTTTAATATTTTTGTTGACATATTACCCTATTTTTGCAGAGTTGTGTTGTCCTCTCTCCAATAGAGTTCCAACCTTAAGCAGAAAGCGTATATTCTTTCAATTTCCTCACTGAGTTATCCCTCATGGAAGATTTTTGCTTTAGCCTTCCTGTAAAACTCCTTGTTTAGATGGATTTGGTTTTTCCTTTTGAGTTTATTTCTCAAAGGATGTATTTTAGTTGACTGTTTCATTCCAGTTTATTTCTGGTTTGAATCTTTGGTTCCACAATAATATTATTTACTTTGGATTTCTAAAAGCTTCGAGTTTTGGTTTGTGCAATTATTTTGCACGAGAAGACTTTATCTCCTCAGCAGGAATATAGTGGCATTTCCCCAGGAAGCCATATTTCTCTCCCCAGAAAGTCATTTCTTTTTACAATCCTCCATGACAACAAGTAGCAGGTCTCTTTATTTGAGCAACTTGTGCTTCCCTGTAAAAGTCGACGTAATTTTTTTTTGCTATCTCCTTTATGAGAGGATAGTTTGCAGTCCGTTGTCAATTTACACCAGTGGGTGGCGAGACTTTCATATTTGCAGAGACAATTCATAGTGAAATCTTTGTAGGTGATAATCTCTTTATTTGAGACAGTTTATATATTACCCTTTCCATGCAGAGTGCCTCGGTTAAAGAAGAAGTTGAGACCCTTTATAGGTGAAATGCCAGAATTTTAAGGAAACTTATTATCTTTTTGCTACCTTCAGTGAATGTTGGTAGTTCATCGTCAGTGAACGACGGTGCTATGATATATTTTCTATCTACCTTCAGTGAAAGTTGGTAGATCACCATCAGTGAAAGTTGGTGTTTGTTATCCTTTTGCTACCCCCAGTGAATGTTGGTAGTTCATCGTCAGTGAACAGAGATGCTCTGATATATTCTCTTCCTACCTTCAATGAAAGTTGGTAGGTCATCGGCAGTGAACGTTGATGATTCTTTCTCTCTGCCTTTAGTAAACGTTGGTAGCTTCGCCTTCAATGGAAGTTGGTGTATCCTTTGACCATTTTACCATCCTCTCTGATTCAGGTCTTTTTGATCCACCAGTGATTTATTTTCCTGGTTGGGTTACTCTCTTGTTTCTTCTTTTTTTGTTACATCCCCAATGGTGTTTTGCGTCTCTTTGGTTTTGTTCATATGCATTCATGCTCATAAGCATTGCATGGCATCTTAGGGCAAAAAATAGGGTTTGTTTTATATTTAAGTATCTTCGATCGCATCGACACGAAGATTTTTAACCTTCGTGTCTTCGGATAGAATAAACTTAAATAAGGGAAGCTTTTGTACCCCAATTTTTGCCCCTAAGATCCCTTCATCATACCATGTTGGTTCCATCACAATAAGATATCATTAGGATTTTTGGTTCCCCTCCCTATATTTAGCTTTTCTATTTGAGGAATCACCAAGCACCTTGACTTGTGTTCTTTTTTGATCATGAATATTTTTGTCTTGATTTCTCCTTTTAATTAATAAAATGCAATGTTGGTATGTCTTGCTTGTTACTCATGTAGGTAAAGGCAATAAGATTCAGCAAGTTGCTCCATGGGTTATGAGTTTATTTTCATGCCCTAGTTAATGAAGCTTGATAAGTTCAAACCTCACCATTGGATTTGTTTTTGAGGAAATGGCATGGAAAGGTTATTTTGGTTCACCATATTTCAATATTATCAAATTTGGTTCAAAAGCACAAGGGATTGATTGGAGAAGTTGTCATGCTTGGACAAGGCTTTGATCTCATTGGTCACAAATGCATATTTCTCTCAATTCTCAAGATAAGCAAGTGGTTTTGGTTTCTATTAGATCTCATTATCATCCTCAATAAATTATATTTACAAAGCATTTGTGTTGGTACAAGAAGTTTGTTCAAAATTGTCAAAGTTCCTCAAGGCATTTTTCTTGATATAGGAGCTAGGGTTTTGAACTTCAAAGAAGCATATCTTGCTCATCTTTTGGTGTTTTTGAGTGATTCCAAATACATCCTTCTCTTCAAATGGTTAACAACAAATCACTTCAAAAGTTCAAAGTATTTTTCATGTGGAAGAAACTTGATGAAGAAGAAAGATTACAAGTCCTCTAGATGAATCCCCAATTTTCCATGTGTGACTTCAAATGATCATAACTTGGCCAATTTTTATCACCTTGAGCCCATTATTTTTCCATAATGATCTTGAGGATATGAACTTTATACCTTATTTTATGTGCAAAGTGAGAAAATGGATGGAAGTTACCTTAAGGATACAAAAGATTATAGGTCATTTCATGATTTTTTGCAAACTTCAACAATTCATAACTCTCTCAATTTTTTGAGATTTTTAATAGTTAAAGTACCAAAATGTCATTCAAGAGGTCTATTTCGTTCCATATTTTTTGGTCAAGATCAAAATCCAAGTGGAAGGCCATGTTTGGATTCAAGACATTATAAGTCACTTTTGAAGAAAAATTTGAAATATTTCTAAGTATGGAAAGTCAACCTTTTTTCTCCAACTTTGACTCAACACAACTTTCAGCTCAAGCATCCATTTGATTCCATTCTTTTTCCATTGCAAAGCTTGTAACCTCATCTTTCTAGAGCATCAAGAACCATGCCCTAAGACCCCTTGAGTTGAGAATGCCATTGGGTTGAACTTGGTAACTTGGAACTGAAGTTTCCCCATAAGTCAGAATTTGAAGTCTTTGTTTTGGCTTCTAATCACAATTTTTCCACGCATTTATGCCTCTAAACAAGTTTAATGAAGTTCCAGAATTGATTAGCACAATAAAACGCGCGTTTTGGATGAGTTTTGATCAAATTAGAAGTCACACTTTTCTTGTTTACAACTTCACACGATTTCCCTCCAAACTTCATCATTTCACACGCTTGGACATTCCATTTGATTCCCTATAAATAGAGGGTCATTCCCCATTCATTTTCTCAAGCTTGGATAGCCAGAATCACCCTGCCAAACTTTTTCCATAACTCAAAATTCAGCAACTTCGAAATCTATTCTCAAGCCTTTTTCAATCCAATTTTTCCATCAATTCACCTTCCTTGATCTTCCCTGAAGCTAACCATATAATTACATTCAAGAATCGTGTCCTATATTGCTCCATAGAAGTCCAGTTTCAGAGCTCTGCAACTCAACTTCAATAGGTAGATTCCTTCACAATTCTTCAAAACTTTGATATCATTGTGATGTTGTCATTGCCCTGGTTCTAGTTGCAACACTTTCTTTTTACTGGAAACACGTTTTGACCATGAAATTTCAAATCTCCTTTCAAAACTTTCCTTCTAAGTTTCTTGAGCTACAGTTTATATAAATTTATCGCGAATGTGTGGTTGTCTTCATCTTAAAGAGACGAAGTGAATGGCATAGATCCCGTGCTCTAATTTTACAGATTGAGAAACCTGGTTTTGGGACTGGCTGGAGGTTGAAGATGACCAACGTGTCATCTTCCAACCAATGAAGGTGCGCCATCTGTGTTTTTCAAAAATCTGATTTAATTAATGATCCTATGTGTTATTCACTAAAGTTCATAACATGCACGGCGCGCCAGGTCCATTTGACATGTTTATTAACGCGTTTTGACATTGATCAGATGGCCCTTTTTTTTTCTTTTGTAAATTTTATATTTAATTGTTTTAAACTTCAAAAAATCATTAAAAAAATCATTTTAAGTCCAAAAAAATATGAATAAATTATAAAAAATATTTTTGATTATTCGATTTCTGATTTTTATTTCTTCACAATTTTATTTTGTGTTTTGGTATTTTTTATAAATTTTCACTTTATTTGATTTGTTTTAAATGTTTAAAAATGCTTTTATGCATTTTTAAATTCTGGAAAAAAATATGGAATGATCCAATAATATTGTGACAAATATTGGTAACTTCACTTACTTTTTATTTCTGACTTTGGTATTTTTTATCATTTTTGGTTTATTTTACTCATTTCTTTTAATTCTAAAAATAATTTCTGACTTTAAAAAATTACCAAAAAATTTATAAAAATATTTGAGTCCATTTCTAGTTTTTCTATGGTCTTACTTTTTATTTCTTGATTAATTTGATTATAGTTTATATTTTCATCCCTTATTTCTATTTTAAATATTTCTAAAACCTTTTTTTTATGTATATATTAAAATGCAATACTATTTTGTGATTATTTTCTGGCTAATCTTGGGTTGAATTTTTGATCATGAACTTTATTAACATCATTGGATCCATGGTGTTGAGTTTAACTCCACAAAATGGATGAATGATTTTAATAATAGTTTGATTAAATTTAATTCAAAAGTGGTTTGTATATTCTCTCCCACCTCTCTTCATCTCATCCCTTTCTTATTGCACTAAGTGTTATTGGAGCATGATCTCTATATCATGTCTCAAAACAAATGGTGCATATATTTCTATTGACCGACCTCAAAATAGGCGTGACTTCTATATAAGTCTACTTACGATTGCTTAACATAGCGTTAAATTTTGTCCCGAATCGAATAAATGATCATTCGTGGCCCAAACTTATGTTTTCAAGCCCAACTGTGTTAATTTGATCTCTTTGATCCAATAACCTTGAGATTCATTGTGTGGAGGCTTTGATTCTACCAATCATCTAATGGATATACAACACCTTTGGTCAACGCGGATCACTTAAACATCTTTGATCATTAAATGGTACTTATGAGGTTTCCAAATGGATGATATACTTGACAAAAAGAAAATGCAACTTGTTGTATGGAGGCTTTAGTTCTACCAATCCTCTAATGAGTATCAAACACAAGTTTCAAGATTATCATCCAACTAACCACTAATCACTAATAATTGACTTTATCCTGTATTTTTATTATATTCCCCTTTTATTTTTATGCACTATTTACTTTTAGCATTTACATTTCATGCCTTTTTCATCTTTGCTCATTTGAGCGTTTACTTTCTTGTCATTTTTATTTTTGCTCACTTGAGCTTTTATTTTATTTTCTTAATATACCTAATAATCAATATGAACCATAAAATCCTTAATGGTACTTGGACTATTTGGTTACTATCCTTGGCATTATGGTGTATTGGACTTCTTGGACTTAGGATTAGAAACCTTGGCCTATGATTGGAGACCTTGTGACCTTATCTGACTATTTTGTCCGGAGCTCTTGAGGTTTACCTCAAGACATTGGGTTGTTTGTTTGTTTTGTGTGCAGGTTATTGTGATTACACTCTTTGTTTGTAATCTGGAATTCACCGGTATACATTCGTTACTCTGCCAAATTTTTGTGAAGACTTAATACATTTGAAGTTTGATTTTCTCAAGAGGTCTAGTATCTTTGCTGGCTTGGTTTCAATCCAAAGAACGAGAATCTATCTTGGCTCATAATGTCAAGTATTGGCTTCTTGTTGGTTAGATGGCTCCTATCCCTAGCTTTTACATTATGCTTTAGGATAGTCTCTTCTTTTCCTCCCATCTTCTTTAATTTCAAAAATCTCCTTCCTCCTTTTGAAAACTCCTCTTTTTTGAAACTTGAACCACTTTCATAATAAACTTGGACTTAGGTCCATGCATTTTCAAAAACATTTTCATGAGTAAACTTCAATCAACTTAATAATATTTTGACATCATTTTTTGTGAGAAGACTAAAAGTCAATAAATCCCATTTCAAATCATTTTTTCCGCTTTGGCTTTCTTATTTTTAAACCTTTCTCAAAAGATTATACTCTTGTCAATCCTTATAGTGATGCAAACAACTATACTTATACAATATGTAGTGAAGAGAGATACTTTCCACTTAGGTGTTGAGTGAGGCATTGTTGATTTTAAAATCCAAGTCATATCCTCCACTTTGAGATGATACAAATTCTCCTTTTTCATGATTGTGGGTAGTAGGTATGTTTTCCCACGGACAATGACGATGATGTTTTATCTCATAAAAATTAACCAACACACTTTTCATTTTAAAATTTTTAAAGAGGAACTACGTGTACCCTGATCCCCTATTGCACGAAAAGGTGGTACATAGGCACTAAAGGTTCGCAACCGCGGCGGGTGCAAAAATCATAAAAAAATATTTCTTTTCTCACCTCAACCATCCATTTTTTACACAATATTTTATAGCCAAAATATACATATTTTTACAAAGAGGTTCCTGCGGAGTACCGTAGATGTTTAGGGTGATAATACCTTCCCTTTGCATAACCAACCCACTTACCTTGAATCTTTCCCCCTCTTTTTGGGTTACTCTCTCTTTTCCCATTCCTTTGGAAACAATAAAGTGCGGTGGCGATTTTATTTTTATTTGTACAAGTCTACTCAATCTAATGACTTAGTCTTAAACATTTCTACCGCTACAACAGTTACCAGTATCGAGGTACCCGGTTACCAAGAACAAAACAGAGGTGTGTGTTTTTGGTTACATGAGGTGTAATTGGTTACCAGGTTTTGGATAAATCTTTACCAGAATAAGACATTAGTGTGGCAGGACTGGTTACAGGGGGTGTAACTGGTTACCAGTATGAGGGTATCCGATTACCATGGAGTCTGGTAGAATTATTTTCAAAACTTTAAAAATTCATAACTTTCATTTCAGGTGTCCGATTGACGCATGGTTCATATTGTTGGAAAGCTAGTTTAACGTGATTTTTGATAAAATTATTTTCAGTACCATGATTCCAACAATTCGACATGGGGACACGTGTTTTGTATGTGTTGTTTTGTGGAATGTTGTAAATGCAGTGTGATTGTTTGTTATATATGCAGATTATTATTGTTGCATGTTTGACAGGTGGATGATGTATATTGGCCCATTGTGGTGAAGTGCACCGACCATGGTGAGGGTCGATGTTCATATTGTTGTTGTTGTTGTATGATTTGTACATATGTCATGCATACATGTACAAGTGTAGGATTATCGTGTGCCCATGTGAGGTGTGAATGATGAGGATTGGTCGTGTTCCTATGTGGGTGTGAGCGACGAAGATTATAATTGTTGAATGCCCATGTGGGGTGTGAGTGACAAAGAGTGGATGATCGTGTGCCCATGTGGGGTGTAAGTGATATACCTGAATTCCGACAGGAATCAATTGGTGGGTTCTTATGAGCTGATGGTACCACTTGAATTGAGTCACATATGTGAGTCTCATTGCATTGTATAATATACCATGTTATGTTGTTGATTATGTTAGTACCATGGTTTTGTGGATTGGCAACATTTTTATAAAACATGGTTCTGACCAAATGTCGAACAAGATGTCATAACATCTGATTCTGCTATGCAGTAGGCTTGCGTTAATGTGGTGTAAATCTTGGTAGATTTGATTTGATTATGTTATATTTCCTTTGGATATATTTCATTTATTCTCGCAGGTTAAGAAGATTTGTTTTGGAACATATTTGTATCTTCAGCTGTACATTTGTTACTAAATTGGGCCTTGATACAATTTAGGAAACTTTGAATTGGTTGTTCCATGATTGAAGGAGATTTGATACACAATTGGTGCATCACTCAGCTTATGGATCAAGAAACTTCTGGACTCAGAATGTCAAATCTCATGGACTGCAGAGTTGTATTTAAAGGGGAATCCTAACCTAATGTAATTTAAGTTTTTCACAATTGTAAAAGTAGGGGAAGCATAAGTCTTAGGTTTTGAGAGTATCTTGTCTATTGGGTGGTGTAAGTCACCCTTGTATCTTTTGATACTTGTGGTAGATATTATGTTCTCACTCAGAAGCCTTTAGGCAATATGTTGAGTGTTGTTCTTGGATGAAGCTTTTAAGAAAATCCAAGTATTGTTCTTGGTCAAGAGTCTTGGCTAATATTTGTAATGGAAGTATTATCTTCTAGTTGTAATTGGGAAGTATGTTCTTCCTGGAAGTTCCTGGGATTGGGATTGTGTCTCCCTGTGATTGGGAGTTAGATATCACTGAGGTGATTTAGGAAGTGAGATGGAGATTTCTCATATTTAGGGAGGACCTAGGTAGAAGTTGCATTGGGTAGGGATTAGGTGAGAAGTTGTAAACAAGGGAATTTATCTTTGAACTAATACTTCTAATAGTGGACTTCCTTCCTGTCTTGGTATCCCCCAGATGTAGGTGAGTTTGCACTGAATTGGGTTAACAACTCTATGTGTTATTTATCATTCTACAGTTTAAGTTTCAGTATTCTTTGATTACTTGATGAATATGTTCAGGATGGCAAATCAAATGTTGTAACATTTGTATTGACATTGTTCTGATGTTTAAAAGTCATTATTACCATGTGTTTCCTGTACCGGAGAAATTTAAAATTAACTGATGCGAATTATTGGATTATTCACTAATGCATTAAATTGTATGTGTGGATTGTTGATTGATTGGGTGATTGATAGTTATGTGCTTATATATATTTATGCATTATTTATGTGATTTAGAATCTCACCCTTATGTTGGAACGATTCTTTATACAATATCATGCATATACTTAGGAGTAGCTCATGATGGAGGTTAGTCGAGGAGATTGCCTCTTATTGCGTTGATTGAGTTGATGTCTGCTCTGATATGTAACACTGGGGGAATTGTGTTTGTTTTGTTTATGTTGAGATTAAACTTATGTGTAACTCCATTTGTTGGAATTATTTGGTGATTTTTAATTTCTGATTTGTTATGATTATAACTCATGTTGAAGAGTTAAGACTATTTGTTGTTGATGTTTTCCGCTACTAAAAAGCCATTGAAGTTCAGACATGAAAAATATGTGATTCATGTTTTAAAATGTGTTACATATCCTATTATATGAGTATGTATGGTGATTGAAAGTGACATCCTAAATGTTTGAATTACTTTAATCTACTCTGAATTTTTAATTATATGCGGGGAAGTTTTAAGGTGTTACACCGCCCATAGAGAAAATACATAGGTTGGATGTCATTATGAAGATCCTTGCCGCTTCTTGAGGAGATATCTTATGTTGAGCTTTATCACGAAGGTCCTTGCCCCCTCTCAATGCAATACATATGATGGACTTCATCACAAAGGTCCTTGCCACCCCTCAAGGCGATACATATGTTTGACTTCTCCACAAAGATCCTTGATGCCTCTCGAGATGACACCCTAATACAATGCCCTTGAGAGGCGTGACCTATCTAAAGCCTCGGAGAATCGGTTTCCAGTTTCGCTTGAGGGCTGGATAGAAGTCCCACCTAAAAGGGTAAAACGCCTCGCCTAACAAGATCAGTGTCTTGTTAGCTAAGCTATGTATTGCAGTGTCTGAGGAACTTAGATGCCCCAGGATAATTAGAATCTTGCTTGAGGGACATTGTGTCCCCTCAGACGAAACTATTTCCAACAAGTTACACCTAAGAGGCGCGACCTATATAAATCCCTGGAGACTTGGTTACCAGTCTTGCTTGAGGGCTCGATAGAAGTTCTGCCTAAAAGGGTAAAAGACCTCGAGTAAGGGACTCAATGTTTTATCAGCCACGTTATGTATTACAACTTCTTAGGAACTTAGATGCATTAGGCTAATTAGACTCTCGCCGGAGGGACTTTATGTCCCCTCGGGAGGTATTATTTCCAATAAATTATGCCTAAGAGGCACGACCTATATCAAGCTTTAGAGACTTGGTTTCTATTCTTGCTTGAGGGCTCGATAGAAGTACCACTTGAAAGGGTAAAACGCCTCTCCTGAGGGACTCAATGTATCGTCAGTCAGGCTATGTATTGTAGTGTTTAAGGATCTTCTATGCATCATGCTAATTAGACTCTCGCCTGAGGGACTTCGTGTCCCGTTGGGCGGGATTATTTCCAACAAATCACACCTAAGAGGCACGACCTATATCAAACCTCAAAGACTTAGTTTCCAATCTTGCTTGAGGGGTCAAAAGAAGTCCCGCGTGAAAGGGTAAAATGCCTCATCTGAGGGACTTAACGTCTTATTATCCAGGCTAAGCATTATTGTGCCTAGTGACAGGTGAAAAACACTTCACTTTCTGTCGAAAGTCTCGTGCCTGAGGGGCTATGTAGTGTTATATTTGCAAAAGATTTTCCTAAGGCGATGCCTTGGGACTGCCCTAGGAGAGGCGGCAATGAAAAGTATCCCAAAGGGAGGTATCGCATCGCCCTTGTGTCTTCCATCGCCGATACAGGGAAAAATGTGGAATAAGACGTGTCTTGGATAAAGGCAAAGTCAAGGTCATACTGACTCATGTCTCTCTTGAAAATAGGGATTCAATTGTCCACTATTTGACTAAGTGGATCGTGACCCTTTTTGAGGAAACCCTAGGTCTTAGAGACACATATAAATACATAACGCCTCAAGGAGAAAAAGACTAAATCTAAGTCATACATATCTTCCACAACCTTAAAGAACACCACACTCGTTACAACCATAACACACAACTAACCTAACCGCCAACCAGAAATCAAGTAGCGTCGGCTACCAACAAGACTTCTCACCTCATGTTTATTTGTCCTTTAAAAAGCCTCAAATACCACCGTACAAGACTTATTGCAGTCTCGAACAAGCCCTCGCCAAAAAAATGTGTTATATACTGTTGTACCCCAAAATTTTCCCTCTCACTTATCAAGAATTTTCTCACAAGATCTCCTTAGACTCAAGACTGCACTAGGTTTTGATCAGCTTAAGACACCTCCTTAAACACTGATGACCAAAATTAGGGTTTGAGATTGCACAAGGATATTTGAACTTCTAATGCCCCATATGACTTTCATGGATCATCATGGACCCCCAAGACAACTCATGTCAAGTTTCAAGCCTTGGATCACATTTTTGCTTAGTCAATTGAGCATTTGACCTAAAAATCATCTATATTGGGGAAAAGGTCAACTATGGCCAATTTACAGTCAAAATTCATAATTTTTTATCCATATCAAAATTTTAAACCCATATGTATCATTTGATCAAGTTTGGACCACAATTCCCCAAGAAATTTGATCAAATCTCCAAAAGGGCAAAATGGTCAAAATTAGGGTTTTGACTGGGAAAGGGAAATTTCTGATTTTTGACCTAGCAAATGATCAATTGGTTTAAGGCATGATCTCAAGAATCCAATTGCATCATTTTGACCTAATAACATGGCTCAAAACATCACTCAAGTTCAAATGATTGACAGATGAATTTTCAGTCAACTGATCAAAAGTCAATTGTATACTGAAAAGTCAAACTTTGACTTTTTGGTCAAACTCAAATGCCAAAGATCACAATTCATCAAAATATGTCAAAATATGAAACTTATTCATCAAGAAATCAAAAAAGTCAAGATTTCATTTTGAAAAGTCAAAATTTTTAAACTTGGAAATTTTTCTAAGTGTTGAAAATTTCTTATTTTTTCATAACTTTGAGCAAATTTTTCACCATGATGCAAGATGATTCAAGAGAAACTTCCAACATGAAATCTACAACTTTTATTTACACAACTCCTTCCAAAAGTGCTTAGATCTCATGTTATAATTTTAAGAACATGTGGTCATGAAAAAAAACACTTAGTGAAAATTTTGCCCTAATTTGGTCAGGATTTTGACCCAACTTCATGGCACTTTTTCATATAGTTCCAAGGGGAATCTTCAAAAGCAATTCAAATATGGTTTGTAGACCATATTGTAAGCTTTCCAAAATGTCAAAGAACTCCTTGATATCATTTTTGAGTAGGGAGAATCGAAGAGATGAAGTTAGGGTTTTATCACTTGAATTACAAGTCATTTTGTGATGAACCAAGTTCAAAATTCAAACTATGCTGCATAAACTCTACTTTTCAGGCCTCAAACTTGTTAGGAACTCCATAATTAATGGCTTTCACAACTGTTAGAGGTCTCATTTCAAGTATTCAATGCATGGACATGCTTTATATCCATTTTTGGAAGAAAGGTTACATTGTCATTTTGATAAAGTGTTTTTTTGCACAAAACTTGTTCTTGAGCCTTGCACTTGTTCTCTTCTGATCACACAAGTCCTATAACTCATGAGAAATGGTTTAGATACTTACAATCACTCAGCCCGTGCTTGTACTACACATTGAAACTTGGTTTCCCTCTTTTCTTCAAAATCAAGTAACCTAGCCAAAAGCTAAAAACTTGTACTTCTGACTTGCCAATGCACTCCAATCCTTTTGCTTACACATACACAAAATATTGACATAAAACAAACGAATGCTCATGCCCTGAAAACATCTAGAACTCAGAATCACATTCCATACCTCCATTTTCACATAAACTGACCAAAAACTTGAAACTCGTAACTCCCTCGTGCGTTTTCAAGCCTTTTGTTTCTTAAAGCTTCTAAATATCATTTAGAACTGATCCCATACCTTGTTACAGAACTGTAACACCATTAACATCATCCTCCATTTTCAAAAATAGAGCTTTACACTTGGACTTCTCCATAACTCCTCAGGCCATTTCAGCTCAAGTTAAGCATTCCATTAGCTTCCTGGGAACTTGAGGAAGCTAACCCAACCATGGGAACTCCTTGAAAGATGCTCAAACTTCAAACCCGATACCCCTTTGCAAGGTAAGTTTTCTAACTTTGGAACTTCTCATACAGGCATCATCAATGATTTATTTATGAACAAAACATGTAGATATCATTGCCCTAAAGCTAACCATGTCCATAGTATCCATTAATTTTGCTTGAGCTTAGAGAATTTTAAGATTGAAATTTCTGAGATTTTTAGGGTTCTGTTTAGGGCCAATGAAATGCATGCTTATCTTTGATCTATAGTTTTAATGCTTTACATTTTTAAAACCGTGAGGAAATTTGCTACAAGTTTCATGTTTACAATTTTCATTTTTGATGAGAAATGAACAAGTTACAGTTGGTCTGGCTGGAGGTTGAAGATGAAGTGTAACTCAAAGCGTGTTTTGTATCATATATTTATTATTTTGCTTACGTTAATGGATGAATAGCCACCCCAGTGGTAGAAGCGCGTGCATGTAACCTTTGGGACCAAGGTTCGAGCCCCAGTGGTACCCTTTTGTGTTTTTTTACATGTTTTGCATTTTCTGACTTTTTTTGCATGGCGCTGGGCCTCTTTGGGCTTGTTTTATTTTTTTATTTTTGCTAGCTAACCCCCTATTTCATATTTGTGCCCCTGACCCAGTTTATTTTATTTTCTTATTTTTATTTCATTTATTTTCTTAAATACTTTTCCTAACATTAAAAAATCATAAAAATATAAAAACATAGTAGATTTATATTTTAACTTAGTTTATTTATTTTTCTCACACAAAAAATTATTTTATTAATCATACTTTATTTATTTTTACTTATTATCTTGTAAATTTAATTAAAACTAGGTTACTAGTTATTTTCTTTTACACCAATTAAAATATATTATTTTAATATTAAAAAGGTCAAAAATATTTTATAACACTATAATTATTTTCAAGACAAAAAATACCAAAAATACTTTTCTTATAAAAACTTAATTTCTTTCATTTTTATTAATAGATTTAGGGTTTTGTTTAAAAATCTTTTTGTGATACGGTGGAAGAACTGACTGTTTAATATTGGTTTGCGTTTTACTTTTTTTATTTGCAAAATGTCGCGGTAAGCAAGAGTCGCCACTGACTTTTATTTCATCCAACCGGAAAGGAAAAAACTACAGAAAAAATCCTTTTTCGAGATATTCTGAGTACGGGGGTAGATTATAGAAAGGGAAGGTGTTAGCACCCTTTCTATCTGTGGTTTTCCACGGGCTCTTAGGTACTTGCTCATTTTTAAATTGCTTGTGTATGTGCTTTATTTTGAAAAATGTTTTACTTCGTGATAACCCTTGTATCAGTCCTCAAGGGTGTGCCGAAGTTATTTTTGAAAATTTGTTTGAAAAAGTGTAAGTGTGAAAAGTTTTGATTTGAGCAAGTACCTACTAGCATCTACCTACTCAAAAAAAGATTGTTTCTATTCTCGTTTCCTTTAGACAGCGCTATCCTACTATTGAGAAATAGGTAGCACCGTTGTTGGAGTTTGTAAGGGTCAATTCGAAAGGGACGTACGATCACTAAAGCAATGTTAGGATACCTTAGCAGTAACCCTAGAGTCTTAAGATCTTTTTCGAGGCAACATTTCCGAGGCAACATTCGAATGAGACATTTGATCTTTTTAGACAGGAGGGCAACCACTAAGACACCCTATGCTTAATGATCGTTTACCGAAGGCAACCGAAGTGAGAGTATACCCTAAGAGTGAATATGTACGAGTGATCCATTTTCAGTTTATTTAATCTTTGCATATTAGGGTTTTCTAACTGTTTTAATTTCTCATGCATTCTTGCCATACAATCCTATTAGCATACATTTAGGCTGTTAAATATTTGCTGGAATTAAAAATGCGAGAAAATAAACCTAGCTATTACAAGGCTTCGGGGAGGGGGATTAATTACATAACCAAAAAATTGGGGATTTAAACAGTAAATAAAAACCCTAAATTAACTATTATAAACCATGAACAATTACAAAATAATGGCAAAATAATTAACAAGCGCGCGGCGAATTAAATGCGAAGCAATTAGGGTTTTGACCCTTTGACTAATCCTACTTGCGATTGATTAAAGAAAAATGTTTTTGTCATGTTTTGGTATTTGAGAAAAATAATGGAATAATTGAATTAAAAAAAAGAAACCTAATTACTAATTAATTTTAATTAAGAAAAATAATTAAATTAACCTATTTTTTGTATTTTGTTTTATTTGAGGAAAAAGGCAAAATTAAATCAAGAATTAACTCTAATTTTCTATTTGATTTTAATTGTGAAAAACAAATTAAAGTTAACCTAGTTTTAATATTAATCTAATTAGTTAAGAATTAATTTGATAATAAAAAAACTCTAAATTTATGAATTCTTGATTTTTTTGGGATTTTTATAAAAAATGATTTTAAAATATAAATTAATAAATTGCAAGAAATAAAGAAAAAATAATAAAATAAAACAAAGAAATTTAGAATGGGCCTGTGTTGAATAACATGCTGGGGGGTGCAAATCTGGATTTTCTGGACCAACACTCCAAGGCCTGTTTGACTACGCTTGATCCCATGCAGCGTTGACTTGAATGTCCATCATGGTCCTTCATTGGAGAGGCGTTGGATATGGCTAGCTGGGCATCCAGTGGATGAATGTTGATGATGTATGGTGGTCACCAAGAAGGGCAACACGCTGGATCAATTATCTGAAAATAAAACAAATGAAAATGCTGGGACCTGGGGATCGAACCCAGGTCCTTATGCTCGCTTCCACTAATCCATTGTCAGCTGTGTTACGCGTTCTATTTGTTCACATAATAGAAACAAAATAATATAAGCAGAACAAATGATATATTCAGAAAATGTGCGAAAATTCAAACGAGCCAGCCATATACTGCCACGCCATCATCTCCTTCACCGGCCTGTCGCTTTAGGTAGAACACTTTTACCTACAGACATTTTGATGTAACTACAAACCTGTAACATTCAAAAATCATGTACAAGCAATATAAATGCAAGGTAAGATTACCAATTATCTCGTCTCATCCTCACGAGCATCACGGTACCAGAATCAAGGCCTAATTTTACTTGTACTGAAAACCCCTAAAACGAACACATAAACCCTAGCCATGGAAAAACCACGTACACACATCTAAAATGCAATTAAATGGCATGGTTATCTTGCAAACATGATGCCAAACATGAATATAACAATCAAAAGTGCTAAAGATGCAAGAATTATGATAATCGAATTGAAAAATGCACCAAACCATGTGAATTGTAGCGCGCGTTTCTGGGCGTGTTGAAACTTACAAAGGATGTTGTTAGCTTCCTAAGATGTCTAGCAAGCGATTGGAATGGCTAGGATGGCTTGATATTTCCTGTGGATGAAAACCAACTCCCACTTTTCTTTGAATTTTTCAATTTTGTTCTGTGCTTCACACGACCTCTAACCCCTTTTTTTAATCTGGAAAGCTTCATTATATAACCTAGAATGAATTAGGTTAACAAACTTGGATCCAATCTTGAGAATTCATGAATGGAATATTTGATTTTTAATCCATATGATATCTTTCTATTTTCATGTCAATCATGCTCTTTTTGTACCAATTATGCTTGATTCGATTTGATCATTTAAACTCAGCATATCTTGATTGCTAATCTGTAAAAAAAAAACAAATCAAATCATATGTTTGTTAATTTTCATCATTTATTTGATTTAATTCACTTTTTAATCAATGAAAGATCAAAATAAATTGAAAAATGAAGCACATAATGGGTGAGTGAACATTTGAGTCGTGGACCACGTTATAATTGAGGTGCAAGCATAAAAAGTTGGGTCCATTTAGCAAAAAATGCAAATTTGAGCACATTTGACTTTTGGCAATTTTGCAAAAATGGTCAACTTGGCTAATGCATAACTCTCTCAATTTTGACCCTAGAGAAGTGTTCTTGAACTTTTTAGAAAGCTTAAGATGTCCTCTAAACAACCCTTTTTGTATCATCTCAATTGAGTCTTCCATGTTCATGTATGAAGCCTTGATCCAAAAGGTGTTTTTGTTGACTTTTCAAAAGGACCTATAATGTCAAAATTCATATCTTTTTGTGAGTGTAAAATTTGGACTTGGGAGATGAATATTAATTTTAGGGAATTGCATCCTATTAAAAATTAGCTTTGTATGGGTCATTTCTGATAAAGTATGAGAAAGTTATGCTTGGTCAAAGTTGAGTTGACTTTTCCTACAAAACCCTAATTTAGCAACTTTTGGATTTTGATGAATTGTGAGCAATCCTTGAGGAATCATGATCAACCCTTTATAAAATGATGAATAATACTTCAAAATGAGGATGTTGACCAAAAATATTGAAGTTTGACTGTATGTGGGACCCAATTGACTTTTGACCTAGTACAGTTGATTTTCAGGCATTTGAGCAATTGACTGAGCAAACTTCTTCTGCAAGGCATGAAACTTGACATGGATGATCTTGAGAATATTTTAGGACAATGGTGATTATTTGATTCCTTTGTGGTTAACACATCTTGATGAAGATGGAAACCCTAATTTGAGGTATGCTGCCTTAGGAAAGAGTTTGTCTGGTCAACTCTCGAACTTCCTTGAGCAATTTGGGGACCTCACTTGCCATGTGTTGAGAAATATGGGAGGGAAAATTTTGGGGTACAACAGCTGCCCCTGTTCAATCTTCTTAAACCTGAAGATGTAGATTGGCTCATTTGCCTTTCATGGTCTGAAGGTGGAAGATGATTGAACACTAGAGTGCCCAGAAATTTGCACTCGCATGAAGTGGCGCTTGAGTTGTGATATCGGGAATGGGATTACATATTCCATTTGGAAATTGAGGATTGAAGATTGTCGGTGATGGGCTTAAAATATGCCATCCGAAGAGGTTTCTATCGCATAAGAGATTCCTTTACGAGAACCCATATACCTGTTGTTGAGGAGGACTTCGCTGGGGAATGTTGGTCTCCGTGTTGGGAGAAATAGAGTTTTAGGAGCTTCAGTTGTCTGTTACTCTACTGGGGGATTGCTCCAGTTTGGGGAAGCGGAAGTGAATTGTGTCTCTGGTCGGGGTATATGCTGCACCGCGACTTACTGGAGAGATGCGAAACCAATCATGTTTGATCGGGTCCCGATCTTACAGTGTTGTGGACTGCTGTCTGTGGATAAGAAAGGAAGAACCCAGATAGTAAGGTTATGAGAAGGAGCCTAGATAGTAGGGTTACTTCGATATGAAAGCTTGTATAGTAGGTTTGTGAGAAGGAACCTGGATAGTAGGGTTACTTCGATATGAAAGTCGGGATAGTAGGGCTGTGACAAGGAACCTGGATAGTAGGGTTACTTCAATATGAAAACCTAGATAGTAGGGTTGTGAGAAGGAACCTGGATAGTAGGGTTACTTCAATATGAAAGCTGGGATTGTAGGGTTGTGAGAAGGAACCTGGATAGTAGGGTTACTTCGATATGAAAGCCTAAATGGTAGAGTTCTGAGAAGGAACCTGGATGGTAGGGTTACTTCGATATGAAAGCCTGGATAGTAGAGCTGTGAGAAGGAACCTGGATAGTAGGGTTACTTCGATATGTAAGCTTGGATGGTAGAGTTGTGAGAAGGAACCTGGATGGTAGGGTTACTTCGATATGAAAGCCTAGATGGTAGGGCTGTGAGAAGGAACCTGAATGGTAGGGTTACTTCGATATGAAAGCCTGGATAGTAGGGTTGTAAGAAGGAACCTGGATGGTAGGGTTACTTCGATACGAAATCCTGGATAGTGGGGCTGTGAGAAGGAACCTGGATATTAGGGTTACTTCGAGATGAAAGCCTGGACAGTAGGGTTGTGAGAAGGAACCTGGATAGTAGGGTTACTTCGAGATGAAAGCCTAGATAGTAGGGCTATGAGAAGGAACCTGGATAGTAAGGTTACTTCGATATGAAAGCCTGGATGGTAGGGCTGTGAGAAGGAACCCGGGTAAGGTTGTATTTGTCGCACCGATGATTACTCTGTTTAGCTTCGAGTGTTGATCATGGACCTGTTGGAAATTGTTGATAATAACTGTCTTTCCTGAAAGAAATACAGAGTTAGTTATGTGTGATGCATGAAATGCATTGTGATGAGGTTCTCAAAATAACTGAGATTATGTTATATGTAATGTATGCACATGTCATAATGTATGAACATGAAATGTGACGTAATAATCTGAGTTCGGGAAATAAATCCCTGACTGCTATTTGAAGAATATGGGATATGGTATTCTTGACTGCTGTAAAAAAACCATAATTCCTCTACTTCTGTTGGGGATGGTGAACAAAGATGACTATGTTGGGGATTTGCCCCTCGTTTACGGATATTCTGCCGAGGAGAGACTCTATTTGAGAACAACTCTACGAGAGAATAACTATGTTGGAGAGGAGATACTATGTTGATAGATCTGCTGATTTAGAGGAATAAACTCAGCTGGGGATGGATTTCCATTGTTGGTGATAATGAATTCTATTGGAGATTGAATTTCTGCTTGTGAGAGAAATAAACTCTGCTTGGGGAAAAATTTCCTGACTCACTCGCGATTGTGAACCTCAGCTGGGGAGAGTTATGTCCTGTTCGGGAAAGCTAACATCACTTCCTTTGGATACTTTTTACTCTGTGGGGAGTGTATGTACCACTACTCATGTTCTCAAGTTGGCTCTATCCCGGTACCTGATGGGCAGAGTAACTGTGAGGTTTGGGCGCTTCTTGTTTTCCCTGTTTTTGGTATTACGAGTAATCGAAGTTTGTCTCTTATGTAAATGTTTATGAGCAGCAATCATTTTCAAATACATATATTAAAATGAATCATTGGACAATCTTGCAAAACAAAACAGAAAAAGAAAAAACAAATTGAAATTTCTGGTGAAAATGAATTGTATTGATTTCGAAATTGGCCTGTAATAGGCATTTTTGTACAAAGAGGTTGACGTCCTAGTAAGAGAACTCCACCGAAAGTCAGAAATTATACAATTTGTGTAAAATAAAGAAAAACAGCTATGTGAAACGACCCCATTGGGTTCCAACTCTGCTATTGCCTTTATATCTTCAAGCATCTCATCACTTTGCTACTTGGCCGAAGGTTGATCAGATTGATTGGCGCCATCCGAGCTTGATAGTTGATACCGAAGTCTGATTGTGAGATGATCCAATGAGACATAGTGTTACGCTGCGATCCCTAATTTTTTCCTGGACCGCCCTTTCGGGTTTTTAGTCCACTGGGATACCCTTTTTTGCCCAAGTCTCCTTTTCAGGTTTTCGACTTGCCGGGTGTATAGTTTTTTCATTTTCATCCCTTACTTTTTCCCGAACCCTTTTGGTTCGTCGGGAAGCCCTTATTTTTGCCTAGGCCAGTCAACCTAGCGGGTCTGTGATTATGCGTAGTATCTTTTCACTATGTCTGCATTGACGGGGTGAGGAAGGTCGTCACCATCCATGGTGGTTAGAATCATAGCTCCTCCTGAGAAAATGTTCTTAACCACAAATGGCCCTTCGTAAGTGGGGGTCCATTTGCCCCTGGAATCACCTTGCGGTAGTATGATGCGCTTGATCACTAGATCCCCGACTTGACATTTTTGGCGTCGGAATTTCTTGTTAAAAGCCTTGATCATTCTCTTTTGATACGTCTGACCATGACAGATAGCAGTAAGTCTCTTTTCATCGATTAGATTCAGCTGATCAAGTCGGGTTTGGATCCAGTCGTCTTCGTTCAAGCCTGCATCCTTCATAATCCTGAGAGAGGGTATCTGGACTTCGATGAGTAGGACTGCCTCCATGCCATACACCAAAGAGTAGGGTGTTGCCCCTATCGATGTCTGTGCTGAGGTACGGTACCCATGAAGAGAGAATGATAACATCTCGTGCCAGTCTTTGTATGTCACCATCATCTTTTGCACAATCTTCTTGATGTTCTTGTTAGCTGCTTCAACAGCCCCATTCATCTTTGGCCGGTAGGGAGAAGAGTTATGATGCTGAATCTTAAACTGTTTGCAGAGCTCGGTGATCATTGTGTTATTAATATTTGTACCATTGTTAGTAATAATCCTCTCTGGTACACCATATCGACAAATCAGATTGTGTCGGATGAACCGCGCCACGACGTTCTTGGTTACTGTAGCAAAGGAAGCTGCCTCAACCCACTTCGTGAAATAATCAATAGCCACCAAAATGAAACGATGCCCGTTAGACGCAGTGGGTCTGATCTCGCCAATCATGTCAATGCCCCACATCGCAAAGGGCCAAGGAGCTGTCAGGACATTCAGGGGAACCAGAGGTACATGCACCTTATCAGCATAGACTTGGCACTTATGACAGGTTCGAGAGTGTTGATAACAATCGGCTTCCATAGTGGACCAGTAATATCCTGCCCATAGGATTTTCTTCTCCATGGTGTGTCCACTAGAATGGGTTCCGAAGGTGCCTTCATGTAACTCTGCCATGATCCTTTTTGCCTCGCTCTTGTCTACACACTACAGTAAAGTTGAATCATGGTTACGCTTATAGAGAATTCCATTAATGATGAGGAACTTTGCAGCGAACCTTCTCAGAAACTTCTTATCATTAACAGATGCCCCCTCGGGGTATTCTTGAGCCTCAAGTTACCTCTTTACCTCGTGAAACCAGGGTTTATCTGCTACCTCTTCAGTGTCGATCTTACAGTAGTGTGCTGGTTCATCCAACCTCTCAATGGTAATCTGGGGAGCTTCATTGTCCCACCTGACTTTGAACATAGAAGACATAGTAGCTAGCGTGTCCGCTAACTGATTCTCCTCCCTTGGGAAATGTTCAAAGGTTACCTCCTCAAAGTGTGGGAGCAATGTCAGTACATATTCTTTGTAAGGAATGAGATTCGGGTGCTTCATATCCCACTCGCCGTTGATCTGACTTATCACTAGAGCGGAATCTCCGAATACACTTAAGAACTTAATCCTCAGGTTAATAGTAGCTCGAAGACCCATGATACACGCTTCATACTCCGCCATATTATTGGTGCAGTTAAAACATAATCGGGCGGTGAACGGAGTATGACATCCCTCAGGAGATATAATTACAGCGCTGATGCCATTACCTAATGCGTTCGAGGTTCCATCAAAATACATAGACTATCGGGATCCCTCCTCGGGTCCTCCATCTGGTCCAGGTTCTTCGCATTCGATTACCACCATGATATTCTCATTCGGGAACTTGAAATTCATAGACTGGTAGTCAACCACGGCCTGATGCGCCAAATGATCCGCCAATACACTCCCATTGATTGCTTTTTGGGTTGTGTATTGGATGTCGTACTCGGTTAAGATCATCTTCCATCTTGCTATTCTTCCGGATAAGGCGGGCTTCTCGAAAATATATTTGATCGGATCCATCTTTGATATCAACAAGGTAGTGTGAGTCAGCATATACTGTCTGAGTCGGCGAGCAGCCCATGCCAAAGCGCAGCAAGTTTTCTCGAGCAATGAGTATCGGTTCTCACAGTCGGTAAAATTTTTGCTAAGGTAATAAATGGCGTGCTCTTTTCGACCGGACTCATCATGCTGCCCCAGCACACACCCCATTGAATTGTCTAGCACTGTCAAGTATAATATCAAAGGTCTTCCTTCAACTGGAGGCATCAAAATTAGTGGTTCTTAAAGGTATTCATTGATTCTTTCGAAAGCGGTCTGGCATTCATCATTCCATTTTACCACTTGATCTTTCTTCAGCAGCTTGAAGATTGGCTCACAAGTAGCAGTCAGATGTGAAATGAACCTGACGATGTAATTCACACGTCCCAAGAAACCTCTAGCTTCTTTTTCTATGCGGGGAGCCGGCATCTCTTGTATGGATTTTACCTTTGCAGGGTCTACCTGAATACCTTTGTCACTGACAACAAAACCCAAAAGCTTACCAGACCTTACCCCGAAGGTACACTTGTTCGGATTCAACCTCAGCTTGTACGTCTTCAACCTGTCAAACAGTTTCTGGAGATAATCAAGGTGCTCTTCCTCAGTCTGGGACCTGGCTATCATGTTATCAACATAATCCTCAATCTCGTGGTGAATCATATCATGGAATAAAGCGACCATGGCGCACTGATAAGTTGCCCCAGCATTCTTCAACCCAAAAGGAATTACCTTGTAACAGAAAGTGCCCCACTATGTAACGAAGGTTGTCTTCTCCATGTCCTCAGAAGCCATCTTGATCTGGTTGTAGCCAGAAAAACCATCCATGAAGGAGAAGATCTTGTGTTGCGCGGTGTTATCGACTAGAACGTCAATATGAGGAAGTGGGAAGTCATCCTTGGGGCTTGCCCTGTTCAGATCTCTATAGTCCACACACATCCATACCTTACCGTCCTTCTTAGGTACTAGAACAACGTTGGCAACCCACTGCGGATAAGAAGTGACAGCTAAGAATCCTGCATCGAACTGTTTCATGACCTCTGACTTGATTTTCTCTGACATTTCAGGGTGCATACGGTGGACCTTCTGCTTTACCGGAGGGTTGTCTTCTTTAGTCAGCAGTCGATGTACCACAATATCAGTGTCCAAACCAGGCATGTCCTCATAGGACCAGGCGAAGATCTCAACATAGTCGTGTAGCATCTGTATTAACCGTTTTTTGACACTAGGCTCCAAATTCGCACCTATTTTAACCTCTTTCATGTCTTCCTCTGTACCCAAATTCACTTACTCAACTGGCTCTTCATGCGGCTGTATGGCCCTTTCTTCCTGCTGTAATAGTCTAGCAAGTTCTCCAGGCACCTCACAATCATCCTCACCTTCGTCCTCGGCTTGGTTGATCGGATTTTTGAAGTCATAATTGGCAGTAGCAGAGCTGTTATCAATGAGATCTATAGTGGATATGGATCCGTAGTATGATACGTGAGTGTGTGTAAGAGAATAGTTGTTTTGATAAAGTGAGAGACAGAAAAGAAAAACAAGGAGTGCAACATTTGTATGAAAGAAATGTCCAATGCTTTATTAATGATATATGAAATGACAAGTAATAGCCCTCACAAGCAAAGCCAAGGTTCCTCGGGTAAGGCACCAGACCGTAAAGTTTCAAATTGTTTATTACAAATCTAAAAACAGATGAGTCAATTACTACGGAATAAAAGAAACAAGTATGAAGTCCCTAGCCGTCCATTTATTCGGTCCACTGTTGGTTGTTGGGTAGATCCAATTGTCGATGTCTGAATCCTCTTCACTATCTTCAATTGCATTAATTCCCCGATTGGTAATGTGTAGAGGAGGTCTTCCATCCCGAGCGCGCCTAACAACCCTTTGAGCCCCTGTAGTAAAGCCCAAACCAAATTTGTCTGTTTTGTGAGTGAAATCAGGGAGCTGACCCCAATTGGTACACCCACCTTCTTCAACCACGTCCCTGGTGTCCTTGAGAGAAGCCATCTTCAACGGAGGTTTGTCGGTAGTAACTTCAGTTGATGCCAAGATCGGAGGGACCTCTTCGAAATTCTGACAAGGAGTTTCTATGAATTCCCCGTCCATCTCTACGTAGAGGAAGGAATTTAGGTGACTCACCATATATTCTTCTTCACCTCGCACTGTGACAATCTTTCCCTTCACCGGATACTTCAGCATTTGATGGAGTGTGGAAATAACTGCCCCAGCCTCATGGATCCAAGGACGACCCAGCAAGCAAGAATATGACGGCCTGATATCCATTACATAGAAGGTGGACCAAAAGTCTGAGAACCCACTTTGACAAGGATGTTCACCTCCCCGTGCACCATTCTCTTCGATCCGTCAAAAGCCCTTACCACAATGTTACTAGGCTTTAGAGTCAAACCCTCATAATCCAAACGATCCAACGCTTTCTTCGGCAGAACACTCAGTGAAGACCCAGTATCTACCAGCACATGGGCCATAGTGGTTCCTCTGCACTCAATCGAGACATGCAGAGCATCATTATGCTTCCTTCCTTTCGGTGTTAGATCCGCATCTGAAAAACCCAGCCCATTGTCAGCAGTCAGGCTGGCCACATAATCTTTGAACTGATCTGCTGAAGTTTCCTGTGGCACATATGCAGTCTTGAGAAATGCAATCAAAGCCTTCGCATGGGCTTCAGAACACAGAAGCAGAGACAACATGGATATCTTTAATAGGGTTTGCCCCAACTTCTCGACCATATTATAGTCGCTCTTCTTGATGATCTTCTATATTTCCTCTATTTCTTGTTTAGAGGCTTCCACAATGATTTTCTTATGTGCCTTTGTCCGGGAAGGCTCACCTATAATTTCCTTTCCCCGAGTCCCAGATGGCCCAATAGCAGGGGTAATAACTGGAGTAGGAACAAGAGAAATGTCTGGAGTGCTGGTTGGAGCAGTAGTTGGAATAACAGTAGGCTTGTTGACAGTCTTCGGGGAAATCTCGGGAGAAAAGACCCTTCCACTTCGGGTAACCTTACTAGTCCCGACAATATTACTGACATCAGTATTAGCTTCTTCATTCTTCAGATCTTGTTTAATGCCATGATAATACACATCAGCACCATAATGCCATGGGACAGCCTTGTTTGAGGTGTACGGGATGGGACCAGGAACAGTGATTATCATTGGAGCAATTCTTTGAACAGGTGTAATCCTAACAGGTCTTCTCGAGGAAACCTTGGAAGGATTGGCGGAAATGGTTATAATGGAAACGTATTCATTTGGAACAACAAGAATCAAAGTCTTCTAAAACAAAATCTCTTTATTATCCATCAGGCGTTGAACACCTGACTTCAGCAAACGGAAGCCAGAAGGTAGAATCGAACACATGTGACAACCTTCACCACAACCCGGAAATAAACCGTCCAACAAAAAATTCTTCTTAACGGTCATAAGAGGAGTAGAAATTTCTTTAACAGAGGTCACAAACAAATCAGTGTCAATATCATTAACTCCACGACCATGCTTGGGCATGGGAGCAGTTATAACATTCGTATTTTCTGGAGCATCGAACTCTATCTCCTTGGCTTCAAGCAAGTCTTGTACTTTGTTTCTCAGAGCCCAGCAATCATTTGTATCGTGGCCAGGACTCTCAGAATGGTAGGTGCACCGTGCGTTGGGATTGTATCGGGGAGATGTAGTATTTGGATTCTTGGGGGCCTCTCTCAAGGTTGCCAAGTTGGATTTTAATAAATGAGGTAGAACTTCAGCCAAAGTCATGTTGATGCGGGTAAACTACCGTTGTGGTCTTTCCTCCGTTTGTTGATTGTTGCATTGTGGAGCAACTGCGGGTCTTGGTATCACTACAGCATTTACCATTTGACGGTGTTCAGATCTGCTTTGGCCCCTCGGGCTATAGACTGCATTGGCTTCCTTCTTACCAGTGAAAGGCTTCTTTGCTGAACTCGGGGAATCCTTCTGTATTTTACCACTCCGAATTCCAGCTTCTACTCTTTCTCCCGTTAAAATCAGCTCGGTGAAACCAGATGAAGAGCTGCCGATCAAGTGATTGAAAAATGGACCAAACAGCATCCCCATAAACATATCAACCAACTCCCTATCAGACAACGGGGGCTAAACTCTTCCAGCCAAGTCTCTCCATTTTTTAGCATAATCTTTAAAACATTCACCTGCACCTATGGACATACTATGGAGTTGAGTACGAGTGGGAGCAAGGTCGGCATTATACTAATACTGCTTGTAGAAAGCAGCAGCAAGATCTTCCCAGTTTCGGACACTGGCTCCCTCCAACTGGTAGAACCATTCAAGCTGAGTCCCTGACAGACTATCTTGAAAGAAGTGCACCCATAAATTTCTATCAGCAATGTGGGGTTGGATTTTCCTGACATACGAGCGGAGATGGAGCTTTGGGCAGGACACTCCATCATACTTTGTAAAAACCAGAGCTTTGAACTTTTGAGGGATGACCACTCCCAATACCAGTCCCAATTCTCTGAAATCCAGTCCAGGTATCCTCTAAACTTCCATGGCACTCAAACGATCCTCTAACTGTTTGTATCTATCCTCAGCAGGAGGATATTGCTCATCGTCATAATTAGTATCATTGTCAGAGACTGCAGGACTAGGGTCTTTTTCCCCTTCTTGGTTCTCTCCTTCCTTGGATGAAGAGGTCAGGTCAGTTTGATGCTTCAACCATTCTCCAAATCTTCTGCCCATATTCAGAATACCAGTCTTCTTCTTCTCTTTCAGAATAAGGGCTTTCAGATCTTCCTGCCCCTTAGCCAGACTTATGAACATCTGTTGGAACTGGGCGTTTTACGCCTGAAGATCTTTGACGGCTTGATCAGAAGACATTTCTGCTGAAATAAACAGCGAAGAAGATGATAAACCTGTAGTGGTACCTGTAATTATGTGTATGATAATGGGATGCGCATGTAATGATTTCAAAGACTTCGGGAAATTTAAATTTGCAAACCAAAATAAACAAAAACTTTATTAGCTTAAATTTGAAGGTTCAAAAATGCCTTTAAGGCGTTACAAATAAGTAAATAAAACAAATCTAAAACTAGAAAAGAAAAATCAAAAGTCCCATGGATGCTTTCTCTTTGTGCTGATATAATCATTGAGCACTCTTTCTTCCTGGAGTTGCCTGGTGAGCTTTAAAACCTTCCTCTCTTGATCATAGAATTGTTCCCTGTAAGTATCCCGCTCATTCTTCAGCTGAATCCAAGACCTCTGTAACTCCCCAAGATCAGTGGGCATGTAAGGATAGAGAACCGTGTAAGGAATGCCTTATTTAGTAGTGGGCTCCACAATCACTGGTAATACGGCCACATAAGGCATCATAAGCTTCTGGGCCCGAGCTCGTACCCATTGGAGGTAAGGCTCCATAGGAATGGAAGTCTTTGGTCCCAACTCTTTGGGGTCAGATCTGTTTACCATGCCCCAAGCTCGTATGAACCTTCGGCGATACTCCTTAACATCGTCCTCATAGTTGAATACAATGCTCTCAATAAGTAACTCATGGGGACCATCCCTTCGAGCATGACCAAATTGTCGCAAAGCTAGACAAGGATTGTAAGTTATACCCCCTCTGATACCAAGTAATGGGATATTAGGGTACTCCCCACAGCGGTTAATAATAGCAATGTCTTCCATAGCTCGGGAACACCAAAGAATATATATATGAGCGAGTGACATTATTCTATGCGACCAACCTAAACCTTCTTCATTCTTCAGTACAGACTTAGGGAGGTGAGAAATGAACCACCTCGACAGCAACGACATGCAGCACATAAGAGTCCCTCTTCTCTTCATGGTACGAGTATGGAGAGCGTGCAAAATGTCTCCAAGCAAGGTAGGCACAGGGTTGCGAGAGAGGAAAATATTGATAGCATTCATATCTACGAAGGAGTCCAGATTAGGGAATAGAACTAAATCATAGATAAGAAGAGCCAAGACATCTTCAAAAGCCTGAAAGTCCAATTCATCCCAAAAGAGATGAGCCTTGTCTATCAGAAATTTGACTAGAAAACCCTTGACTCTGCTTCGAGTTTCCCAATTGGATACCACGCCGGCCCGTTTCAAATGCAAAGTTGAGGCAATGACTTCCGGCTTAGAAAATTCTTCTATACCTGTGAATGGTACCTGTTAGAGAATGGGTATACCCAATATCTGAGAGAATTCTTCTAAGGTGGGTACCAACTGATAATCTGGAAAGGTGAAGCAGTGATGCTTGGGATCGAAGAACTGAAAAAGTACGCTCATCATTTGTTCATCAAGGTTTGAAGTAACTAGGCTAAGAAGTTAACCGTGTCTCTTAGTGAAAGTAGAAGTTTCAGATACTCTAGATACTAGCTCTTTAAGTTGGGAAGGTATCTGCACAAAGCTGATTCAGATAGTATTTCTACGCATGGAAGCCATGATCTGCAAAACAGAACAAAGATAAATTCTCTTGGTCTTTGAAATGGTTAGTGTAATGAAACATGAATGCCATGTTATGATGCATGATGTCATGGTAAACCACAGGTATAGAAAACACATGTATTGCAAATACAATCAAATCACACAAAGCCCTTAGGTTTAAGGCTTGAATGAGGTCAAGGGTGTGATACGGTGGGAGAACTGACTTGAGTTTTGCGTTTGTATTCGCACTTGTTCGATTTAGCAAGAGTCGCCACCGACTTTTTATTTTATCCTAAAGGAAAGGTTAAAAAGCACAGCAAAAACCTTTTGAGATATTTCGCGGGTTCGGGGGGTAGATTATGAAAAGGGAAGGTATTAGCACCCTTTTCATCCATGGTTATCCATGGGCTCTTAGTTACTTGGTTTTTTAGATCACTTGCCTTGATTTTCGATTGCTTGAAATTGTGGTGTATGTGTGTGTTTTGAAAATGTTTTTGAAATAGACGCCTTTGTTTCGGCAACCCATGTAATTGACTCGTGTTTGAGTGTTTTACAAAAGTGTGTATCTTTTCGAAAAGATGTTTCAAAATGTTTTTGGAAGTTTGTTTGAAAGTGTGTATGAAGTGTGATTTTTGAAAAAAAGAGGCAAGTGTTTTTGCAAGTTGATCTCAAGTAACTAAGAGTTTTGTCTACCCCTAATGTACTCAAAGGTTTTCTCTATGTTTTCAACCCCTTTTAACAATTTTGTTCCACCATTGAATTTGGTGGACAATCTTGCGGTTTAGGAAGTTTAACGGGACGGGCGCGGGTCATCGTACGGACCATGAATGCAATGGTGCCAAGTGTCTTTGGCAATTTGCTTGAAGGGACTATGATCATTCCGTTTTAGGCAACTTTCGAAAGCATCATCGAGGGACTTATGATCATTTGAATTTGTTTTGCCAAAGAAACTCGACGTGCAAGCATGGCCCATTTTGGAAGGCAACATGTGGGATTACCCTAGGGGGTGCAAGTGTGATTATGTATTGATTTCATGTATTTGTCTTGTATTAGGTTATCTAGCGTTTGATTTTATGTATATGCAAACCCTAGGTCTAACCATGGTATAATTCGACAGCGGTAAATTGCGGGAATTTAAAGTCTACGCTATTACAAATGGTATCCGGGAGTGGGGATACAAATTCACAAATGGGGATGAGACTTAGGTAATTACAACCAAATCGAATTGCGATCAAATATAATCAAGGTATAGCAAAGTATAGCAAATGTATAATGCATCAAATGTAAAATGTATTGTGTAAGTGTACATGTATGAGAATTGTTTACAAGTTAAGAAAATGTGAATTTAATGTGAAGATTAAGTATTATTTAACCTAATAAAAGGAATTAAATATTTTCCTTATTTAATCTTTGTAATCTTGTATTTTTCTTTAATATGTACAAAAAGGTATTTTTCTTAAAAGAAAGAAAAATGTTTTAAATTATACTATGTATGTTAAAAAAAAGTATTTTAATTGATTATGTACAATTAAAGAAAGTAAAAATTTTATTGTTTTTATGCACAAAAGGAAATTTTTGTAAAAAGGATTTAAGGTATTATTTTATCTATATGGTTTAATTATGCTAAAAAGATAAAATAACTTTGTTAATTAGAAAAAGGTAAAAAAAGATAAAGATATAAATTAGCTTTGAAATAAAAAGAAAGGCAAAGGGGTTAGATGGGCTTAATCAGAATTAAAATCCAAAGGGGGGTGCCAATTGGGATGCATTTGGGCTTTAGACCTGTTTTTGTGGGACAAAGCCCAGCGTGTTTGACACAAAAAAAAACCAAGGGGTTTTAATTTGTTTTGTTCATTTGGATCAGATTAGGGTTTGGTTGACAGAAGCGTCGTTCACTCTCCTTGTTCCCTCTTCATCTTCTTCGTTCGTCTCCTTCGCCAAGTCAAGCTCTGATCAACGCGAACCGTTTATGGCCACCAAGCATCACCATTCATCCCTTCTTCCTTCCTTGGTCCAACGAATCGACATTGTAAGGTGACGATTTCCGTTCCTTTCCTTTTTTTTTACTTAGGGTTTCAAGCTTTTATTGATTTCTTTGCATGTCCTGATTCTTTATGATTACTGATTTCTTGTGAGGTACTTTAAAGAAACGAAAGAGTTTTTTTATACCTTTTGGAGATGGCGACTTCTAGAGACGGAAGAGGGATGGATCGGAGGTGCTTCAGGCGGCTTGACGGTGAGGTGATGATGGTGATGAGCGTTTGAGCTAGCTTTGCTTAGAGACCCTGGTATTTTGTATTTTTGCCTCTTTGTTGTTGATTTGATGATGACTTATCTAAGAACCTAGTATATCCTTCTTTCCTCTTCTTCTTGTTGGCTTATTGCTTGCTATGCTTTGATGCCTGGATGTGTTGGTTGCCTGTTGATATGTTGCCTTCGAATGCTCCTTCTGTTGGACTATTACCTTGTATGCTTGACTATTGTTTTACTGCCCTGTGATGAATCTTTTCTGAGGGCCTGTGTGGGTTCGGAAACTGGTTTAGGCTTGGACTTGCTGGTTATGGCTTTGGAAGCTCTGTTTGTGAGTTTCAGTAGATTGATGGTTTACGTGTGGATAGGCAGGTTTAATGCAGGCTAGGCTGGTTCTTTGCTCATTGTTTTGGCTTGACAGTTCAACAGCTTATCAGTTGGTTAAGCTTTAGGCTTGTGGTGTTTGTTGGTTGTTAAGGCTTGTGAGGCTTTGGTTGAGGCTTCAGCAGGTTTGTTGTTGTGAACTGGTTATGGCCTTGCATGTTTTTGGTTTGTTGGTTTCGGTTATGGCTTTTGCTTACTGGTTTTGATAGGTTGATGTTTTTTGAAGCTATGCTTCAGGCTTATGCTGGTTTTTTGAGTGAACTGGTTTTTAGGCTTGGGAGCTTATGTTCTCAGTTTTGTTTTTTGTGATCTCTTTTTTCCTTGGACTGTGTTGCTTTTCATATATGTTTAGGCTCTTTTGTTTTGGCGCCTATGATTTTTGAATGCTTCCAGATTTGATATCTTTTCTTTGGTCAAGCTGATGGGCAGGTTTGCAAGGTCTTAATGTGGAAAGATAATTTTGTTACCTTTTATTTGACAGTTTTGTTTGCATTCTAATTCCTTCATACTTCTGCCTTCTGCTTCACTGTTTTATTGCAGTTTCTGTGTTTATATTTCTTTATGCCTAAAGCCAAAAACCAGTAAGCCTGGACTTCTCCTCTCTTTCTCTCTCTCTCCAATACTTAAGCATATTATATTGCTTAACATGTATTAATTCTGAAAAAGCAAATTGGCCTGGAAATGATGAAACTGAATTTGCTTGCAATAGTAGTCTAACTCTGCATGTTTTGTCTTCTTCTTTCCATACTTTGTGCTTCTTGACAGCATTGGTGGTACTTTTGTATTTTGACATCCTTTGGACAGCTTTTGTTTAGTTTGACATTGGAACTGAGTTTTGAAATTTGAACTTGCTTTAGGCCATTCAGTTTGTAACTTGGACTTTGTTATTTGCATATGCTGTCCTTTAACTATGCAGTTTTGACAAACTTTGAATTGTGCAATTTTTAACTTGTGCATTCATTTTTAATTTGCAAATATTTTTCATTCCTCTTTGTGAACCGGGAGAAATCCCGTGATTTGCGGAGAGGGTTAACTGATCCCAGCCATTTGCTTTTAATGATGAACCCAAACTTTAATTGTCTGCTTCTTTTTTTTTAATATTTATCTGCTTCTGACTTCTTTTTCTTTCCTTTGCAGATAAAAATTAAATGGAGAGGAATAGCAAAAGATGGAGGATGAAGAATTTGAAGACTTAGAAAAATATTAGGATAGTTTTTTTTTATTCAAATTTGAATAAATGTAATATCATTATTATAAATACTTTGTAAATGAATACTCGTATTTAAATAACAATTGTAACAAATATTTAAAAATGAAATAAAAATTTCTTTCATCCAATTAATTCTTTTTATCCTCTTTTTAATTGTTTACTTTATTATTTATAATTCTTTAAATAAAAATAATTGAAAATAAATTCCAACTATTTAATCTTAGAATGATAAATAATTAAATAAACATTGTCTCAGCATTGATCAATTAATAAACTTGGCACTTCCAACATCCAAAGCAAAGCAACAGTCAATCACAACAATTGCCCAGACGTGTTTTCCTTTTACTGATTTTAGCCAAACATTGCAAATCCAATTCAACTGCCTCTTTTCACTGATTAAATCCAGCAAACACAATTCCAAACCCAATGTCTCTTTTCATTTATTTAGTCAAACCCTGCAAATTCAATCCAAAGGCACCCTTTCACTGATTCAATCACACAATGCGGACTCAATCCAAATGTTTCAATCCACATCCCAGCATAACTTGAAAAGCACTGTAGAATTAAATCTTTCTGAGGAACCACACCTAAAAACCCTAATTGCTGACCAAATATCAAAGAAACGTTCGCCTGATCAGAGTTGAGCCAAAATCAACCAAAACCCTAAGCAAACTATATGAACTGTTCTAGAGCCATGAAAAACCAATGAAAACCTTAATTCTGTCTGACTGACGAGAAAAGTCTGTTTGACCGATTCTTGAGCCAGTTTGAAAAGTCAGGAAACGCCTGAAGCTGTGATTTCTTGAGGAAAAATGCGAGGGCAAATTTTGGGGTACAACAGTTGCCCCTGTTCAATCTTCTTGGACCTGACGAGTTAGAATGGCAAGTTTGCCTTTCGCGACTCGAGGGTAAAAGGAGATTGGACACTAGAGTGCCCGGAAATTTGCACTCGCATGCTGGAGTGTCAGCAATGTGACGGCGGGAATGGGCTTATAGATGCCATTTGGAGATAGGATGGATAGGAGGATGGGCTTATAGATGCCATCTGGAAACGTGACAGAACCTTGTCGGGAATTGGCTTATAGATGCCATTTGGAAGTGTTGATCGCGTAAGAGATTCCTTAGCGAGAACTTGCGTACTTTGAGAGAGGAAGATGTTTCCTGGCTTGTTACAGGTGTTGATCTTTAGTCCCTTCCTATAGATATGCCCTGGCTAGATACAGGAATCGAATCTGGAAGATGCTGTCGACAGATGTGCCCTGGCTGGATACAGGTATCGAATCTGGAAAATGTTGCTCACAGACATGCCCTGGCTGGATACAGGAATCAAATCTGGAAAATGTTGTCGTCAGATGTGCCCTGGCTGGATACAGGAATCGAATCTGGAAAAATGTCTTCAGATGTGCCCTGGCTGGATACAGGAATCGAATCTGGAAAAATGTCTTCAGATGTGCCCTGGCTGGATACAGGAATCGAATCTGGAAAAATGTCTTCAGATGTGCCCTGGCTGGATACAGGAATCGAATCTGGAAAAATGTCTTCAGATGTGCCCTGGCTGGATACAGGAATCGAATCTGGAAAAATGTCTTCAGATGTGCCCTGGCTGGATACAGGAATCGAATCTGGAAAAATGTCTTCAGATGTGCCCTGGCTGGATACAGGAATCGAATCTGGAAAAATTGAAGGTTGGTGGAGATGGCTTTCCTGGCTGGATACAGGGGTAAACCTTTGACCTGAGAATGAAAGATACTTTCCTGGCTTGTTACATGGGTTGACCTTCATACTCTTTATGCAGATATGCCCTGGCTAGATACAGGTATCGAATCTACAATCAATCACTCACAGATGTGCCCTGGCTAGATACAGGAATTGAATCTGGATTCGTGATATTTGATAGTAATCATCTTTGGATTGACCTTTTTCCTGAAAAGGCAAAACATCAGTTGTATGCAATGTCATGATGTATGAAATGCATGATGTCATGATGTTCTCAAGAATAAATGAGATTGTGTGTTTATGATGCGTATATGCATGCGTCATGGTGTATGATAATGTGATGTTTATGAATGTATTTTCGTCTAGGAAAATAAATCCTTGACGTGTGCCGGGAGCTTGTTAAATCTTGGGCTGATGTTTGAAGAGTAGAGTTCTTCATTTCCGCTGGGGATTGTTGCAAGATAAACCGATAGGAGAAGATGACTCCGTTGGGGCGTACACTTGTTGGGGAAATCGCTCTGAGGGGAAGTACTCCGTGGGAAGAGATCGTTCGCTGAGGCTTTGATGAGAGCTCCACTGGGGATTCTGCTGATAAATTATGTTGGAGAATTTGATGAACTCCGCTGGGGATTGTTGAGGTAGCTTGGTCATGTTCTTCAGTTGAACCTACCTTGGTACCTTGGCGGACAAAGCAACTAGACCGCTTGGTCACTTCAAAATTGCCCCATGTTTCTGATGTCACCTGTCATTAATCCTTTGTCTCGTATGTAAACATTTATGATCTAGCAATTTAACGTCAAATGCATATATCAAAAATGAACATTGGACGTTCTTTGCAAAACAAAACAAAAAAGGAAAAGCAATGGATAATTTGTCTGAAAAATCGAACTTGTATTGATTTTGAAATTTGCCTGTAAATAGGCGTTTATGTACAGGAGGCTGACGTCCTAGTAAGAGAACGCCGCCGAACAACATAGAGTTTATACAATCTTGAAAAGGAAACAAAACAGCTATGTGAAAAACTAATCCCACTGGGTAACGACTCTTCTATCGTCGTTATGCCTTCAAGCGTCTCATCATTTTGCCGCTTAGTTGAAGGTGAGGCTGATTGATCGATGCCGAAGTCTGAGCCCTAATAGTTGATGCCGAATTCTGGATGCAAGGTGATCTAATGAGACATACGCTTCATCCCTAACTTTTGCCTGGACTGCCCTTTCGGGTTTTCAGTCCACCAGGATACCCATTTTTGCCCAAGCCGCCTTTTCAGGTTTTCGACTTGCCGGGTGTACAGATTTTTTTATTTCATCCCTTATTTTTGCCCGAACCCTTTTGATTCGCCGGGAAGCCCTTATTTTTGCCTAGGTGTGTCAACCTAGCGGGTCCTTAGTTCACGCGTAGTATCTTTTTACTATGTCTGCATTAGCGGGGTGAGGAAGGTCGTCACCATCTATGGTGGTTAGAATCATGGCTCCTCCTGAGAACACATGTTTAACCACAAATGGCCCTTCGTACGTAGGGGTCCATTTGCCCCTGGGATCACTTTGAGGAAGAATGATGCGCTTGATTACCATGTCCCCAACTTGATACTCTTGTGGTCGGACTTTCTTGTTAAATGCCCTGATCATCCGTTTCTGATACGTTTGACCATGACAGATGGCAGTAAGTCTCTTTTCGTCAATCAGGTTTAATTGAGCAAGTCGAGTCTGGATCCAGTCATCTTCGCTCAAGCCTGCATCCTTCATTATCCGGAGAGAAGGTATCTGGACTTCAATCGGCAAGACTGCCTCCATGCCATAGACCAAGGAAAAGGGAGTTGCCCCGGTTGACGTTCTTGCTGAGGAACGGTACCCATGAAGGGGAAAAGGTAACATCTCGTGCCAATCTTTATAGGTCACTGTCATCTTCTGCACAATCTTTTTAATATTCTTATTTGCTGCTTCTACAGCCCCATTCATCTTCGGTCGGTAAGGTGAAGAGTTGTGGTGCTGTATCTTGAATTGCTCGCAGAGCTCAGTGATCATTTTGTTGTTAAGATTGGTACCATTGTTTGTAATGATCCTTTCAGGTACACCGTATCGACAGATCAGGTTGTGTCGAATGAATCGTGCCACGACGCTCTTGGTTACAGTGGCGTAGGAAGCTGCTTCAACCCACTTTGTGAAGTAATCAATCGCTACCAAGATGAAACGGTGCCCGTTGGATGCCGTAGGTCGGATCTCGCCGATCATATCGATATCACACATTGCAAAAGGCCAAGGTGCTGTCAAGACGTTCAGAGGTACCGGAGGAATGTGCACCTTATCCGCGTAGATCTGGCATTTATGACAAGTTCGCGAATGTTGATAACAGTCGGCTTCCATTGTGGACCAGAAATACCCTGCCCGAAGGATTTTCTTTGCCATGGTATGTCCACTGGAATATCTTCCGAATGTACCTTCATGTAATTCTGCCATAATCTTTTCTGCTTTAGTCTTATCCACACAACGCAGTAAAGTTGAATCATGGTTTCGCTTATAGAGAATGCCATTACTGAGAAAGAACTTTGCTGCAAACCTTCTCAAGAACTTCTTGTCATTAACAGATGCACCTTCGGGGTATTCTTGAGCTTCCAAGTACCTCTTTACTTCATGATACCAGGGTTTCTCTGTTACCTCTTCGGCCTCAAGATCACAGCAATATGCTGGTTCGTCCAATTTCCAGATAATGATCTGGGGCGCTTCGTTGTCCCACTTGACTTTGAACATAGAAGACATTGTAGCCAGCGCGTCTGCCAACTGATTCTCCTCTCTTGGGAAGTGTTCAAAAGTTATCTCCTCAAAGTGGGGAAGCAATGCCAGCACATACCCCTTGTAAGGAATAAGATTTGGGTGTTTCGTATCCCACTCGCCTTTGACCTGATTGATCACGAGAGCGGAATCTCTGAATACACTCAGAAACTTGATCCTTAAGTCGATTGCAGCTTGAAGACCCATGATACATGCCTCATACTCCGCCATGTTGTTGGTGCAGTTAAAACATAGTCGGGCAGTGAGTGGAGTATTAGTGCCTTTAGGGGATATGATCACAGCGCCGATACCATTACCCAAAGCGTTTGAGGCTCCGTCAAAGTGCATAGACCATCGGGATCCTTCCTCAGGTCCTTCATCCGGTCCAGGTACTTCACAATCAGTTACTACCATGATATCTTCGTCCGGAAATTCAAAGTTCAACGACTGGTAATCGTCCACAGGTTGGTGTGCCAAATGGTCTGCCAATACACTTCCTTTGATTTCTTTCTGAGTTATGTACTGGATGTCATATTCCGTCAAGATCATTTTCCATCTTGCTATTCTTCCGGACAGAGCACGCTTTTCGAATATGTACTTGATTGGATCCATTTTTGAAATCAACAGAGTAGTGTGAGTCAACATATATTGTCTCAGCCGGCGAGCAGCCCATACCAGAGCGCAGCAAGTTTTCTCGAGCAGTGAGTACCGAGTCTCACAGTCGGTAAACTTTTTGCTCAGGTAATAAATAGCGTGCTCTTTTCGGCCAGACTCGTCATGCTGCCCCAGCACACACCCCATTGAGTTGTCAAGCACTGTCAAGTATAGTATTAGAGGTCTCCCTTACACTGGTGGCATGAGGATGGGTGGTTCTTGGAGATACTCTTTTATCTTTTCAAAAGCGGCCTGACATTCATCGTTCCAACGTACTACCTGATCTTTCTTCAGCAGCTTGAAGATTGGTTCACAAGTAGCAGTTAGGTGCGAGATGAATCGGGCAATGTAATTCAGACGTCCTAGAAAGCCTCTGACTTCTTTCTCTGTCTTGGGAACTGGCATCTCATAAATGGCTTTAACCTTGGCAGGGTCCACTTGAATACCTTTGTCGCTTACAATGAAGCCTAGCAATTTTCCAGACCTCACCCCAAAGGTGCACTTGTTTGGGTTCAACCTCAGCTTGTACAACTTCAGACGGTCAAACAGTTTCCGTAGATGGTCAAGGTGTTCCTCCTCAGTTTGGGACCTTGCAATCATATCGTCGACGTACACCTCTATCTCATGATGGATCATGTCATGAAATAGAGCGACCATGGCACGTTGGTAGGTTGCCCCAGCATTTTTCAACCCAAAAGGCATGACCTTGTAACAGAAGGTGCCCCACTGAGTAACAAAGGTAGTCTTTTCCATATCTTCAGGGGCCATCTTGATCTGATTATAACCTGAAAAACCATCCATGAAAGAGAACACCTTGTGCTGAGCAGTATTGTCAACAAGAACGTCAATGTGAGGTAGGGGAAGTCATCCTTGGGGCTGGCCCTGTTCAGATCCTTGTAATCGACACACATTCTGACCTTACCATCCTTCTTCGGTACCGGCACCACATTGGCAACCCACTCAGGGTAAGAAGTCACTGCAAGAAAACCGGCGTCAAATTGTTTCCTAACCTCGGCTTTGATTTTCTCGGACATCTCTAGACGCATGCGGCGGACCTTCTGTTTAACCGGAGGGCAGTCTTCCTTGGTAGGCAAGTGATGAACCACAATGTCGGCATCCAAACCAGGCATGTCTTCGTAAGACCGAGCAAAGATTTCCATGTAGTCATGCAACATCTGAATCAATCATTGTTTCACACTGATCTCCAGATTGGCACCAATCTTGACTTCCTTTCTATCTGTCTCAGTACCCAGATTTACCGTTTCCACTGGCTCTTCATGCAACTGAATGGCCCTCTCTTCCTGGAGTAGCAGTCTTGCAAGTTCACCAGGCACTTCGCAATCATCTTCACCTTCGTCTTCGGCTAAGTTGATCGGATTTTCGAAGTCATAACTGGCAGTAGCAGCGTCGTTACCAGTGAGATCCGGAGTGGATTGGAACCTGTATAAGTGAGTGTGTGTAAATATAGTTGTTTCGTAATATATGATAAAGAAAGAAAAAGAGCACAAGATTTGAAATGCAACAAACGTCCAATGTTTTGATTAATGATATATGAAATGTCATACAAAAAGCCCTCACAAATGGAGCCACGGTGCCCCGGGTAGGACACCGCGCTATAAAAGTTTCAACATATTGTTTGTTACAAATAGAAGACAAAAAAGTTCATTACTGAGTGAAAAAAGTAATAGGTGTAAAATCTTTTGCCGTCCAGTTGCTTGGTCCATTGTCGGTTGTCGGGTAGATCCAGCTGTCAAATTCCGCTTCCTCTACGTCGTCCTCGATAGCATTCACTCTTGGGTTGGTGATGAATATCGGAGGTTTTCCGATCCTTGCTTTGCGAACAGTCCTCTGAGCCTCTGCAGTGAAGCTTAGCCCAAACTTGTCGGTCTTTGGAGTGAAGTCAGGAAGTCGACCCCAGTTTGCGCACTCGCCTTTCTCAATTACATCCCAGGCATCCTTCAAGGAAGCCATCTTCAAAGGAAAGTCTTCTTCAATCACTGCCTCAGCTGACGCCAATGTTGGAGGTACCTCTTCAAAATGTTGAAAGGGAGTTTCAATAAACTCCCCGTCCATCTCAATATACCGGAAGGAATTCATATGACTAACCATGTATTCCTCCTCCCCCTGCACAGTAACAATCTTCCCTCTGACAGGGTATTTGAGCTTCTGGTGTAGAGTGGAGGTCACAGCCCCCGCTTTGTGAATCCAAGGTCGTCCCAGCAAACAGGAATAAGATGGACGAATATCCATCACATAGAACGTTGAGTCAAAGACTTGGGAACCCACACGAATAGGAATGTCTACCTCACCATGTACCATCCTCTTAGAACCGCCGAAGGCTCTAACAATGATGTTACTAGGCTTCAATTCCAGGCCCTCACAATCCAACCGGTCTAAGGCCTTCTTGGGCAATACATTCAGGGAAGAACCGGTGTCCACCAATACGTGTGCGAGAGTAGTGCCCCTGCATTCTACGGATACGTGCAGGGCATCATTGTGGTTCTTTCCCTTAGCGGTAAGATCAGCATCCGAGAAACCCAAACCGTTGTCAGCTGTCAAATTGGCCACACATTCAATGAATTGATCTGCAGATGTCTCTTGCGGCACATGGGTCGTCTTCAGAAATGAAATCAGGGCCTTGGCATGGGCCTCTGAGCATAGCAGCAATGATAACATAGAGATCTTGGAGGGGGTATGCCCCAGCTGTTCAACGACGTTGAAGTCGCTCTTCTTAATAATCTTGAGGATTTCCTCCATTTCTTGCTGGGAGGCTTCAACATCAGTCGTCTTTGGTGCCTCCGTCCGGGCAGGAAAATCGGTAGCAACTCCTTTGCCCCGAGCATCAGAGGACTCGGCGGCAGGGGTAGACACAGGAACTTGATTTGGAAGGGAAACATGCACACTTGCGGGTGTGATGATAAGAGGTTTTCGGATAACTGGTGGTGCAATGTCAGGCGAGAAGAGCCTGCCACTGCGAGTAACTTTGGCTGCACCAGTGATGTTACTGATACTGGTGCCGGTGTTGAACTCCTGCTTCACTCCAAGCACATACACATATGCCCCATAGTGCCATGGGACAGCCTTGTCAGACTTGTAAGGGATTGGCCCCGGAACAGTAATGGTTATAGGTGCAACAGACATGATTTTGACTGGCTTCCTCGGGGGAGCCTTGGTAGGATTGTCGAAAATTGTGACGACAGATACTTCTTCAGCGGGAACAAAAGGAACAGCGGTCTTCTTGAACAGAATCTCTTTGCTATCCATCAGGCTTTGGATACCTGACTTCAGCAGCGGACAACCGGTAGGGGTAACAGCACACAGGAGGCAACCCTTGCTACAACCCGGAAATAAACCGGCTAGCAACAGGTTCCTCTTAACAGTCAATAAAGGGGTAGCAACATCATCCACCGAAACAGCATACAAGTCTTCCTCAACGGCATTTACTCCATGTTGGGGCATAGGAGCAGTCACAACATTTGGCCTCTCGGGCGCCTCGAATTGTATTTCCTTGGCATCGATAAGGTCTTGAACCTTATTTCTTAGGGCCCATCAATCATCTGTAGTATGCCCGGGGCTATCAGAGTGATAAGCGCAACGGGCATTGGGGTTGTATTTTGGAGAAGCTGTATTCACCACCTTCGGAGCTTCTTTGACAGTTACCAAGTTGGTTGACAATAGTTGCGGCAAAATCTGAGACAGGGTCATGTTAAGCCGAGTGTACTGCCTTTTGGGCCTGTCACCCCTTTGTTGATTATACTGCGGAGGAGCAGCAATAGGCTTTGAAATGACCAATGCATTGACAGCTTGGCGGCGTTCTGGCTTAACTTGTCTTCTAGGACCATAAACCGCACCAGCTTCCTTCTTGAAAGGCTTCTTCTCAGTACTCGCAGAGGCACCTTTTTATGTATCTTCCCTGACTTGATGCCAGCTTCTATCCTTTCACCGGTCAAGATCAAATCTGTAAACCCAGCGGAGGAATTACTAATCAGATGATTGAAGAATGGACCAGACAGGGTCCCTAGAAACATGTCAACAAGTTCACGGTCAGTCAAAGGAGGCTGCACCCTTCCATCCAAGTCTCTCCACTTTTGCGCATATTCCTTGAATCCTTCGTCCGTTCCCAGCGACATACCCTGAAGTTGGGTACGTGTGGGAGCGAGGTCAGAATTGTATTGATACTGTCTATAAAACGCAGCAGCCAAGTCCTCCCAGTTTCGGATACTGGCTCCGTCTAACTGATAGAACCATTCGAGTTGAGACCCCGACAGGCTATCTTGAAAGAAATGGATCCAAAGGTTCTTGTCTGGAGTGTAAGGTTGGATCTTCCTTACATATGATCGGAGATGCAGCTTAGGACAGGAAGCCTCGTCGTACTTTGCAAAGGCAGGCGCCTTGAACTTGTGTGGGATCACCACCCCAGAAGATAAACCTAAATCTCTGAAATCCAACCCCGACACCTTTTGAATCTCCATGGCACTTAAACGGTCCTCTAGTTCTTTGTATCTGTCAGCAGCAGGAGGGTACTGTTCGTCGTTGTAATCTGTCTCGTTGTCGGAGACTGCAGGACTAGGAGCCCTTCCCCCTTGAGGACTGTCCTTCTCTGCAGAGGAAGTAGTTGGATCATCCTCGTTATGGAGTGTATTCCCAAACATGCATCCAATGTTGAACAACGCAGTCCTCTTCTTCTTCTTCTTCTTCAGGAGCAGAGCCTTCAACTCTTGTTGACCTTGGGCTAAGCTCATGACCATCTCTTGAAACTGGGCGTTCTGGGCCTGGAGGGCCTTGATAGCTTGCTCGGTAGTAGGCTCGGAAGACATGATGATTGAGTGCTGAAATAAACAGCGAAGAAGATTAAGCAACCTGTAGAAGAAGGGTACCTGTTATGCACATGATGCAATGAAATGCGTATGATTTATGTTTTCAAAGATAATCGGGATTCAACTTTGTAGACAAAAAGGAAACACACTTCATTAGATTCAAACTTTAAATTGTTCAACAATTGGCCCTTAGGCATTACAAGAATGAAAATACTGAAAAGGAAATAAAAGCTGTAAAAGAAACATCCATAGCCCATCAATGCTCCCATGGCCTCCTCTTCTCAGTGCGGATATAGTCATTCAGGGTCCGCTCTTCCTCCAATTGCTTAGTCAGCTTCTGGATCTTCCGTTCCTGTTCGTTGAACTTTTCCCGATAAAAATCTTGTTCTTCCTTTAGCTGCGGCCAAGATCTCTTCAGTGTATCAACATCAGTGGGTATCTGAGGAGGGAGGACAGTTGGAGGAACCCCGTCTTCACCAAGAGATTCAAGAATGACAGGTATGACAGCTTCATATGGCATACCTAACTTCTGAGCACGGATGCGGACCCATCTGCAATAGGGTTCCATTGGTAGAGAAGTCTTTGGTCCCAACTCATGTGGGTCAGCTTTGTGAATTCTGCCCCAAGCCTTAATGAATCCATGGCGTAGTTCGTCACTGTCTACCTGGAATTCAAAATGGAAGTGAGGAACCAACATCTCATGAGGCCCTACTCTTCTGGCTCTTCCAAACTGGCGGAGAGCTAAACATGGATTATAAGAAATTCCTCCCTGAGTGCCGATCAAGGGAACATTAGGGTATTCTCCGCAACGATCAATAACAGCTACCTCATCCAAACCTCTGAGAGTCCAAGTGATATCGTTATCAGTGAGAGACATTAACCTATGAGCCCAACCCTTTCCTTCTTCATTCTTCAGCACGAACTTAGGAAGGTGCAAAATAAACCACCTCACTAGCAAAGGAGCACAACACCATGGAGTTCCCCATTTTCGGGCAGTACGAGCATAGAGTTGTTGTAGGATATCACCCAAAAGAGTGGGTACAGGATTCCGAGACATGAAGATCCTTATGGCATAGATACTGATAAAAGTGTCAGGATTTGGAAACAACACTAGACCATAGATTAAAAGAGCCAGAATGTCTTCGTACGCCTTGAAGTCTAAGTCATTCCAAAAATCATTAGCTTTGCCAACCAGAAACTTAACCAAAAAACCCTTAACTCCACTTCTAGTTTCCCAGTTAGCTATTACCTCCTCTTTGGTCAAGGGCAGGACTGCAGCAATCTCTTCAGGCCTAAGAGTCTTCTCCCAACCAGTGAATGGAGTTTGCTCCAAAACAGGGATACCAAGCAAGTCAGAGAATTCTTCCAGGGTAGGGACCAGCTGGAAGTCTTGAAAGGTGAAGCAATGATACAGGGGATCATAAAACTGGGTCAGGACACTTATCAGTTGTTGGTCCAACTTTGAAGTGATCAAACCAAGGAGAGAACCATGCCTCTTGATGAAGGAAGTAGTGTTTGGAATCCTACCAACCAATTCCTTGAGCAAAATTGGTGGTTGAACAAAGTTGAGCCGGATAGTATTCCTACGCACGGGCATCATGATATCCTACAAAACAGAGCAAAGATGAAGCCCTCTTGTCTTTGAAATGGGTCAGTCCTTATACAGGATGCATGCAATGGTATGATGGTATGATGCTATGATGAAACACACCACAAGTATTCACAATGATAAGGCACACAAGTCACACAAGACAACCCTTAGGTTTTAGGCCAGCATGTAGTTTCAGTAGATTGATGGTTTACGTGTGGATAGGCAGGTTTAATGCAGGCTAGGCTGGTTCTTTGCTCATTGTTTTGGCTTGACAGTTCAACAGCTTATCAGTTGGTTAAGCTTTAGGCTTGTGGTGTTTGTTGGTTGTTAAGGCTTGTGAGGCTTTGGTTGAGGCTTCAGCAGGTTTGTTGTTGTGAACTGGTTATGGCCTTGCATGTTTTTGGTTTGTTGGTTTCGGTTATGGCTTTTGCTTACTGGTTTTGATAGGTTGATGTTTTTTGAAGCTATGCTTCAGGCTTATGCTGGTTTTTTGAGTGAACTGGTTTTTAGGCTTGGGAGCTTATGTTCTCAGTTTTGTTTTTTGTGATCTCTTTTTTCCTTGGACTGTGTTGCTTTTCATATATGTTTAGGCTCTTTTGTTTTGGCGCCTATGATTTTTGAATGCTTCCAGATTTGATATCTTTTCTTTGGTCAAGCTGATGGGCAGGTTTGCAAGGTCTTAATGTGGAAAGATAATTTTGTTACCTTTTATTTGACAGTTTTGTTTGCATTCTAATTCCTTCATACTTCTGCCTTCTGCTTCACTGTTTTATTGCAGTTTCTGTGTTTATATTTCTTTATGCCTAAAGCCAAAAACCAGTAAGCCTGAACTTCTCCTCTCTTTCTCTCTCTCCAATACTTAAGCATATTATATTGCTTAACATGTATTAATTCTGAAAAAGCAAATTGGCCTGGAAATGATGAAACTGAATTTGCTTGCAATAGTAGTCTAACTCTGCATGTTTTGTCTTCTTCTTTCCATACTTTGTGCTTCTTGACAGCATTGGTGGTACTTTTGTATTTTGACATCCTTTGGACAGCTTTTGTTTAGTTTGACATTGGAACTGAGTTTTGAAATTTGAACTTGCTTTAGGCCATTCAGTTTGTAACTTGGACTTTGTTATTTGCATATGTTGTCCTTGAACTATGCAGTTTTGACAAACTTTGAATTGTGCAATTTTTAACTTGTGCATTCATTTTTAATTTGCAAATATTTTTCATTCCTCTTTGTGAACCGGGAGAAATCCCGTGATTTGCAGAGAGGGTTAACTGATCCCGGCCATTTGCTTTTAATGATGAACCCAAACTTTAATTGTCTGCTTCTTTTTTTTTTAATATTTATCTGCTTCTGACTTCTTTTTCTTTCCTTTGCAGATAAAAATTAAATGGAGAGGAATAGCAAAAGATGGAGGATGAAGAATTTGAAGACTTAGAAAAATATTAGGATAGTTTTTTTTTATTCAAATTTAAATAAATGTAATATCATTATTATAAATACTTTGTAAATGAATACTCGTATTTAAATAACAATTGTAACAAATATTTAAAAATGAAATAAAAATTTCTTTCATCCAATTAATTCTTTTTATCCTCTTTTTAATTGTTTACTTTATTATTTATAATTCTTTAAATAAAAATAATTGAAAATAAATTCCAACTATTTAATCTTAGAATGATAAATAATTAAATAAACATTGTCTCAGCATTGATCAATTAATAAACTTGGCACTTCCAACATCCAAAGCAAAGCAACAGTCAATCACAACAATTTCCCAGACGTGTTTTCCTTTTACTGATTTTAGCCAAACATTGCAAATCCAATTCAACTGCCTCTTTTCACTGATTAAATCCAGCAAACACAATTCCAAACCCAATGTCTCTTTTCATTGATTTAGTCAAACCCTGCAAATTCAATCCAAAGGTACCCTTTCACTGATTCAATCACACAATGCGGACTCAATCCAAATGTTTCAATCCACATCCCAGCATAACTTGAAAAGCACTGTAGAATTAAATCTTTCTGAGGAACCGCGCCTAAAAACCCTAATTGCTGACCAAATATCAAAGAAACGTTCGCCTGATCAGAGTTGAGCCAAAATCAACCAAAACCCTAAGCAAACTATATGAACTGTTCTAGAGCCATGAAAAACCAATGAAAACCCTAATTCTGTCTGACTGACGAGAAAAGTCTGTTTGACCGATTCTTGAGCCAGTTTGAAAAGTCAGGAAACGCCTGAAGCTGTGATTTCTTGAGGAAAAATGTGAGGGCAAATTTTGGGGTACAACAGTTGCCCCTGTTCAATCTTCTTGGACCTGACGAGTTAGAATGGCAAGTTTGCCTTTCGCGACTCGAGGGTAAAAGGAGATTGGACACTAGAGTGCCCGGAAATTTGCACTCGCATGCTGGAGTGTCAGCAATGTGACGGCGGGAATGGGCTTATAGATGCCATTTGGAGATAGGATGGATAGGAGGATGGGCTTATAGATGCCATCTGGAAACGTGACAGAACCTTGTCGGGAATTGGCTTATAGATGCCATTTGGAAGTGTTGATCGCGTAAGAGATTCCTTAGCGAGAACTTGCGTACTTTGAGAGAGGAAGATGTTTCCTGGCTTGTTACAGGTGTTGATCTTTAGTCCCTTCCTATAGATATGCCCTGGCTGGATATAGGAATCGAATCTGGAAGATGCTGTCGACAGATGTGCCCTGGCTGGATACAGGTATCGAATCTGGAAAATGTTGCTCACAGACATGCCCTGGCTGGATACAGGAATCAAATCTGGAAAATGTTGTCGTCAGATGTGCCCTGGCTAGATACAGGAATCGAATCTGGAAAAATGTCTTCAGATGTGCCCTGGCTGGATACAGGAATCGAATCTGGAAAAATGTCTTCAGATGTGCCCTGGCTGGATACAGGAATCGAATCTGGAAAAATGTCTTCAGATGTGCCCTGGCTGGATACAGGAATCGAATCTGGAAAAATGTCTTCAGATGTGCCCTGGCTGGATACAGGAATCGAATCTGGAAAAATGTCTTCAGATGTGCCCTGGCTGGATACAGGAATCGAATCTGGAAAAATGTCTTCAGATGTGCCCTGGCTGGATACAGGAATCGAATCTGGAAAAATTGAAGGTTGGTGGAGATGGCTTTCCTGGCTGGATACAGGGGTAAACCTTTGACCTGAGAATGAAAGATACTTTCCTGGCTTGTTACATGGGTTGACCTTCATACTCTTTATGCAGATATGCCCTGGCTAGATACAGGTATCGAATCTACAATCAATCACTCACAGATGTGCCCTGGCTAGATACAGGAATTGAATCTGGATTCGTGATATTTGATAGTAATCATCTTTGGATTGACCTTTTTCCTGAAAAGGCAAAACATCAGTTGTATGCAATGTCATGATGTATGAAATGCATGATGTCATGATGTTCTCAAGAATAAATGAGATTGTGTGTTTATGATGCGTATATGCATGCGTCATGGTGTATGATAATGTGATGTTTATGAATGTATTTTCGTCTAGGAAAATAAATCCTTGACGTGTGTCGGGAGCTTGTTAAATCCTGGGCTGATGTTTGAAGAGTAGAGTTCTTCATTTCCGCTGGGGATTGTTGCAAGATAAACCGATAGGATAAGATGACTCCGTTGGGGCATACACTTGTTGGGGAAATCGCTCTGAGGGGAAGTACTCCGTGGGAAGAGATCGTTCGCTGAGGCTTTGATGAGAGCTCCGCTGGGGATTCTGCTGATAAATTATGTTGGAGAATTTGATGAACTCCGCTGGGGATTGTTGAGGTAGCTTGGTCATGTTCTTCAGTTGAACCTACCTTGGTACCTTGGCGGACAAAGCAACTAGACCGCTTGGTCACTTCAAAATTGCCCCATGTTTCTGATGTCACCTGTCATTAATCCTTTGTCTCGTATGTAAACATTTATGATCTAGCAATTTAACGTCAAATGCATATATCAAAAATGAACATTGGACGTTCTTTGCAAAACAAAACAAAAAAGGAAAAGCAATGGATAATTTGTCTGAAAAATCGAACTTGTATTGATTTTGAAATTTGCCTGTAAATAGGCGTTTATGTACAGGAGGCTGACGTCCTAGTAAGAGAACGCCGCCGAACAACATAGAGTTTATACAATCTTGAAAAGGAAACAAAACAGCTATGTGAAAAACTAATCCCACTGGGTAACGACTCTGCTATCGTCGTTATGCCTTCAAGCGTCTCATCATTTTGCCGCTTAGTTGAAGGTGAGGCTGATTGATCGATGCCGAAGTCTGAGCCCTAATAGTTGATGCAGAATTCTGGATGCAAGGTGATCTAATGAGACATACGCTTCATCCCTAACTTTTGCCTGGACTGCCCTTTCGGGTTTTCAGTCCACCAGGATACCCATTTTTGCCCAAGCCGCCTTTTCAGGTTTTCGACTTGCCGGGTGTACAGATTTTTTTATTTCATCCCTTATTTTTGCCCGAACCCTTTTGATTCGCCGGGAAGCCCTTATTTTTGCCTAGGTGTGTCAACCTAGCGGGTCCTTAGTTCACGCGTAGTATCTTTTTACTATGTCTGCATTAGCGGGGTGAGGAAGGTCGTCACCATCTATGGTGGTTAGAATCATGGCTCCTCCTGAGAACACATGTTTAACCACAAATGGCCCTTCGTATGTAGGGGTCCATTTGCCCCTGGGATCACTTTGAGGAAGAATGATGCGCTTGATTACCATGTCCCAACTTGATACTCTTGTGGTCGGACTTTCTTGTTAAATGCCCTGATCATCCGTCTCTGATACGTTTGACCATGACAGATGGCAGTAAGTCTCTTTTCGTCAATCAGGTTTAATTGATCAAGTCGAGTCTGGATCCAGTCATCTTCGCTCAAGCCTGCATCCTTCATTATCCGGAGAGAAGGTATCTGGACTTCAATCGGCAAGACTGCCTCCATGCCATAGACCAAGGAAAAGGGAGTTGCCCCGGTTGACGTTCTTGCTGAGGAACGGTACCCATGAAGGGGAAAAGGTAACATCTCGTGCCAATCTTTATAGGTCATTGTCATCTTCTGCACAATCTTTTTAATATTCTTATTTGCTGCTTCTACAGCCCCATTCATCTTCGGTCGGTAAGGTGAAGAGTTGTGGTGCTGTATCTTGAATTGCTCGCAGAGCTCAGTGATCATTTTGTTGTTAAGATTGGTACCATTGTTTGTAATGATCCTTTCAGGTACACCGTATTGACAGATCAGGTTGTGTCGAATGAATCGTGCCACGACGCTCTTGGTTACAGTGGCGTAGGAAGCTGCTTCAACCCACTTTGTGAAGTAATCAATCGCTACCAAGATGAAACGGTGCCCGTTGGATGCCGTAGGTTGGATCTCGCCAATCATATCGATATCCCACATTGCAAAAGGCCAAGGTGCTGTCAAGACGTTCAGAGGTACCGGAGGAATGTGCACCTTATCCGCGTAGATCTGGCATTTATGACAAGTTCGCGAATGTTGATAACAGTCGGCTTCCATTGTGGACCAGAAATACCCTGCCCGAAGGATTTTCTTTGCCATGGTATGTCCACTGGAATATCTTCCGAATGTACCTTCATGTAATTCTGCCATAATCTTTTCTGCTTTAGTCTTATCCACACAACGCAGTAAAGTTGAATCATGGTTTCGCTTGTAGAGAATGCCATTACTGAGAAAGAACTTTGCTACAAACCTTCTCAAGAACTTCTTGTCATTAACAGATGCACCTTCGGGGTATTCTTGAGCTTCCAAGTACCTCTTTACTTCATGATACCAGGGTTTCTCTGTTACCTCTTCGGCCTCAAGATCACAGCAATATGCTGGTTCGTCCAATTTCCAGATAATGATCTGGGGCGCTTCGTTGTCCCACTTGACTTTGAACATAGAAGACATTGTAGCCAGCGCGTCTGCCAACTGATTCTCCTCTCTTGGGAAGTGTTCAAAAGTTATCTCCTCAAAGTGGGGAAGCAATGCCAGCACATACCCCTTGTAAGGAATAAGATTTGGGTGTTTCGTATCCCACTCGCCTTTGACCTGATTGATCACGAGAGCGGAATCTCTGAATACACTCAGAAACTTGATCCTTAAGTCGATTGCAGCTTGAAGACCCATGATACATGCCTCATACTCCGCCATGTTGTTGGTGCAGTTAAAACATAGTCGGGCAGTGAGTGGAGTATTAGTGCCTTTAGGGGATATGATCACAGCGCCGATACCATTACCCAAAGCGTTTGAGGCTCCGTCAAAGTGCATAGACCATCGGGATCCTTCCTCAGGTCCTTCATCCGGTCCAGGTACTTCACAATCAGTTACTACCATGATATCTTCGTCCGGAAATTCAAAGTTCAACGACTGGTAATCGTCCACAGGTTGGTGTGCCAAATGGTCTGCCAATACACTTCCTTTGATTGCTTTCTGAGTTATGTACTGGATGTCATATTCCGTCAAGATCATTTTCCATCTTGCTATTCTTCCGGACAGAGCACGCTTTTCGAATATGTACTTGATTGGATCCATTTTTGAAATCAACAGAGTAGTGTGAGTCAACATATATTGTCTCAGCCGGCGAGCAGCCCATACCAGAGCGCAGCAAGTTTTCTCGAGCAGTGAGTACCGAGTCTCACAGTCGGTAAACTTTTTGCTCAGGTAATAAATAGCATGCTCTTTTCGGCCAGACTCGTCATGCTGCCCCAGCACACACCCCATTGAGTTGTCAAGCACTGTCAAGTATAGTATTAGAGGTCTCCCTTACACTGGTGGCATGAGGATGGGTGGTTCTTGGAGATACTCTTTTATCTTTTCAAAAGCGGCCTGACATTCATCGTTCCAACGTACTACCTGATCTTTCTTCAGCAGCTTGAAGATTGGTTCACAAGTAGCAGTTAGGTGCGAGATGAATCGGGCGATGTAATTCAGACGTCCTAGAAAGCCTCTGACTTCTTTCTCTGTCTTGGGAACTGGCATCTCTTAAATGGCTTTAACCTTGGCAGGGTCCACTTGAATACCTTTGTCGCTTACAATGAAGCCTAGCAATTTTCCAGACCTCACCCCAAAGGTGCACTTGTTTGGGTTCAACCTCAGCTTGTACAACTTCAGACGGTCAAACAGTTTCCGTAGATGGTCAAGGTGTTCCTCCTCAGTTTGGGACCTTGCAATCATATCGTCGACGTACACATCTATCTCATGATGGATCATGTCATGAAATAGAGCGACCATGGCACGTTGGTAGGTTGCCCCAGCATTTTTCAACCCAAAAGGCATGACCTTGTAACAGAAGGTGCCCCACTGAGTAACAAAGGTAGTCTTTTCCATATCTTCAGGGGCCATCTTGATCTGATTATAACCTGAAAAACCATCCATGAAAGAGAACACCTTGTGCTGAGCAGTATTGTCAACAAGAACGTCAATGTGAGGTAGGGGAAGTCATCCTTGGGGCTGGCCCTGTTCAGATCCTTGTAATCGACACACATTCTGACCTTACCATCCTTCTTCGGTACCGGCACCACATTGGCAACCCACTGAGGGTAAGAAGTCACTGCAAGAAAACCGGCGTCAAATTGTTTCATAACCTCGGCTTTGATTTTCTCGGACATCTCTGGACGCATGCGGCGGACCTTCTGTTTAACCGGAGGGCAGTCTTCCTTGGTAGGCAAGTGATGAACCACAATGTCGGCATCCAAACCAGGCATGTCTTCGTAAGACCGAGCAAAGATTTCCATGTAGTCATGCAACATCTGAATCAATCATTGTTTCACACTGATCTCCAGATTGGCACCAATCTTGACTTCCTTTCTATCCGTCTCAGTACCCAGATTTACCGTTTCCACTGGCTCTTCATGCAACTGAATGGCCCTCTCTTCCTGGAGTAGCAGTCTTGCAAGTTCACCAGGCACTTCGCAATCATCTTCACCTTCGTCTTCGGCTAAGTTGACCGGATTTTCGAAGTCATAACTGGCAGTAGCAGCGTCGTTACCAGTGAGATCCAGAGTGGATTGGAACCTGTATAAGTGAGTGTGTGTAAATATAGTTGTTTCGTAATATATGATAAAGAAAGAAAAAGAGCACAAGATTTGAAATGCAACAAACGTCCAATGTTTTGATTAATGATATATGAAATGTCATACAAAAAGCCCTCACAAATGGAGCCACGGTGCCCCGGGTAGGACACCGCGCTATAAAAGTTTCAACATATTGTTTGTTACAAATAGAAGACAAAAAAGTTCATTACTGAGTGACAAAAGTAATAGGTGTAAAATCTTTTGCCGTCCAGTTGCTTGGTCCATTGTCGGTTGTCGGGTAGATCCAGCTGTCAAATTCCGCTTCCTCTACGTCGTCCTCGATAGCATTCACTCTTGGGTTGGTGATGAATATCAGAGGTTTTCCGATCCTTGCTTTGCGAACAGTCCTCTGAGCCTCTGCAGTGAAGCTTAGCCCAAACTTGTCGGTCTTTGGAGTGAAGTCAGGAAGTCGACCCCAGTTTGCGCACTCGCCTTTCTCAATTACATCCCAGGCATCCTTCAAGGAAGCCATCTTCAAAGGAAAGTCTTCTTCAATCACTGCCTCAGCTGACGCCAATGTTGGAGGTACCTCTTCAAAATGTTGAAAGGGAGTTTCAATAAACTCCCCGTCCATCTCAATATACCGGAAGGAATTCATATGACTAACCATGTATTCCTCCTCCCCCTGCACAGTAACAATCTTCCCTCTGACAGGGTATTTGAGCTTCTGGTGTAGAGTGGAGGTCACAGCCCCCGCTTTGTGAATCCAAGGTCGTCCCAGCAAATAGGAATAAGATGGACGAATATCCATCACATAGAACGTTGAGTCAAAGACTTGGGAACCCACACGAATAGGAATGTCTACCTCACCATGTACCATCCTCTTAGAACCGCCGAAGGCTCTAACAATGATGTTACTAGGCTTCAATTCCAGGCCCTCACAATCCAACCGGTCTAAGGCCTTCTTGGGCAATACATTCAGGGAAGAACCGGTGTCCACCAATACGTGTGCGAGAGTAGTGCCCCTGCATTCTACGGATACGTGCAGGGCATCATTGTGGTTCTTTCCCTTAGCGGTAAGATCAGCATCCGAGAAACCCAAACCGTTGTCAGCTGTCAAATTGGCCACACATTCAATGAATTGATCTGCAGATGTCTCTTGCGGCACATGGGTCGTCTTCAGAAATGAAATCAGGGCCTTGGCATGGGCCTCTGAGCATAGCAGCAATGATAACATAGAGATCTTGGAGGGGGTATGCCCCAGCTGTTCAACGACGTTGAAGTCGCTCTTCTTAATAATCTTGAGGATTTCCTCCATTTCTTGCTGGGAGGCTTCAACATCAGTCGTCTTTGGTGCCTCCGTCCGGGCAGGAAAATCGGTAGCAACTCCTTTGCCCCGAGCATCAGAGGACTCGGCGGCAGGGGTAGACACAGGAACTTGATTTGGAAGGGAAACATGCACACTTGCGGGTGTGATGATAAGAGGTTTTCGGATAACTGGTGGTGCAATGTCAGGCGAGAAGAGCCTGCCACTGCGAGTAACTTTGGCTGCACCAGTGATGTTACTGATACTGGTGCCGGTGTTGAACTCCTGCTTCACTCCAAGCACATACACATATGCCCCATAGTGCCATGGGACAGCCTTGTCAGACTTGTAAGGGATTGGCCCCGGAACAGTAATGGTTATAGGTGCAACAGACATGATTTTGACTGGCTTCCTCGGGGGAGCCTTGGTAGGATTGTCGAAAATTGTGACGACAGATACTTCTTCAGCGGGAACAAAAGGAACAGCGGTCTTCTTGAACAGAATCTCTTTGCTATCCATCAGGCTTTGGATACCTGACTTCAGCAGCGGACAACCGGTAGGGGTAACAGCACACAGGAGGCAACCCTTGCTACAACCCGGAAATAAACCGGCTAGCAACAGGTTCCTCTTAACAGTCAATAAAGGGGTAGCAACATCATCCACCGAAACAGCATACAAGTCTTCCTCAACGGCATTTACTCCATGTTGGGGCATAGGAGCAGTCACAACATTTGGCCTCTCGGGCGCCTCGAATTGTATTTCCTTGGCATCGATAAGGTCTTGAACCTTATTTCTTAGGGCCCATCAATCATCTGTAGTATGCCCGGGGCTATCAGAGTGATAAGCGCAACGGGCATTGGGGTTGTATTTTGGAGAAGCTGTATTCACCACCTTCGGAGCTTCTTTGACAGTTACCAAGTTGGTTGACAATAGTTGCGGCAAAATCTGAGACAGGGTCATGTTAAGCCGAGTGTACTGCCTTTTGGGCCTCTCACCCCTTTGTTGATTATACTGCGGAGGAGCAGCAATAGGCTTTGAAATGACCAATGCATTGACAGCTTGGCGGCGTTCCGGCTTAACTTGTCTTCTAGGACCATAAACCGCACCAGCTTCCTTCTTGAAAGGCTTCTTCTCAGTACTCGCAGAGGCACCTTTTTATGTATCTTCCCTGACTTGATGCCAGCTTCTATCCTTTCACCGGTCAAGATCAAATCTGTAAACCCAGCGGAGGAATTACTAATCAGATGATTGAAGAATGGACCAGACAGGGTCCCTAGAAACATGTCAACAAGTTCACGGTCAGTCAAAGGAGGCTGCACCCTTCCATCCAAGTCTCTCCACTTTTGCGCATATTCCTTGAATCCTTCGTTCGTTCCCAGCGACATACCCTGAAGTTGGGTACGTGTGGGAGCGAGGTCAGAATTGTATTGATACTGTCTATAAAACGCAGCAGCCAAGTCCTCCCAGTTTCGGATACTGGCTCCGTCTAACTGATAGAACCATTCGAGTTGAGACCCCGACAGGCTATCTTAAAAGAAATGGATCCAAAGGTTCTTGTCTGGAGTGTAAGGTTGGATCTTCCTTACATATGATCGGAGATGCAGTTTAGGACAGGAAGCCCCGTCGTACTTTGCAAAGGCAGGCGCCTTGAACTTGTGTGGGATCACCACCCCAGAAGATAAACCTAAATCTCTGAAATCCAACCCCGACACCTTTTGAATCTCCATGGCACTTAAACGGTCCTCTAGTTCTTTGTATCTGTCAGCAGCAGGAGGGTACTGTTCGTCGTTGTAATCTGTCTCGTTGTCGGAGACTGCAGGACTAGGAGCCCTTCCCCCTTGAGGACTGTCCTTCTCTGCAGAGGAAGTAGTTGGATCAGCCTCGTTATGGAGTGTATTCCCAAACATGCGTCCAATGTTGAACAACGCATTCCTCTTCTTCTTCTTCTTCTTCAGGAGCAGAGCCTTCAACTCTTGTTGACCTTGGGCTAAGCTCATGACCATCTCTTGAAACTGGGCGTTCTGGGCCTGGAGGGCCTTGATAGCTTGCTCGGTAGTAGGCTCGGAAGACATGATGATTGAGTGCTGAAATAAACAGCGAAGAAGATTAAGCAACCTGTAGAAGAAGGGTACCTGTTATGCACATGATGCAATGAAATGCGTATGATTTATGTTTTCAAAGATAATCGGGATTCAACTTTGTAGACAAAAAGGAAACACACTTCATTAGATTCAAACTTTAAATTGTTCAACAATTGGCCCTTAGGCATTACAAGAATGAAAATACTGAAAAGGAAATAAAAGCTGTAAAAGAAACATCCATAGCCCATCAATGCTCCCATGGCCTCCTCTTCTCAGTGCGGATATAGTCATTCAGGGTCCGCTCTTCCTCCAATTGCTTAGTCAGCTTCTGGATCTTCCGTTCCTGTTCGTTGAACTTTTCCCGATAAAAATCTCGTTCTTCCTTTAGCTGCGGCCAAGATCTCTTCAGTGTATCAACATCAGTGGGTATCTGAGGAGGGAGGACAGTTGGAGGAACCCCATCTTCACCAAGAGATTCAAGAATGACAGGTATGACAGCTTCATATGGCATACCTAACTTCTGAGCACGGATGCGGACCCATCTGCAATAGGGTTCCATTGGTAGAGAAGTCTTTGGTCCCAACTCATATGGGTCAGCTTTGTGAATTCTGCCCCAAGCCTTAATGAATCCATGGCGTAGTTCGTCACTGTCTACCTGGAATTCAAAATGGAAGTGAGGAACCAACATCTCATGAGGCCCTACTCTTCTGGCTCTTCCAAACTGGCGGAGAGCTAAACATGGATTATAAGAAATTCCTCCCTGAGTGCCGATCAAGGGAACATTAGGGTATTCTCCGCAACGATCAATAACAGCTACCTCATCCAAACCTCTGAGAGTCCAAGTGATATCGTTATCAGTGAGAGACATTAACCTATGAGCCCAACCCTTTCCTTCTTCATTCTTCAGCACGAACTTAGGAAGGTGCAAAATAAACCACCTCACTAGCAAAGGAGCACAACACCATGGAGTTCCCCATTTTCGGGCAGTACGAGCATAGAGTTGTTGTAGGATATCACCCAAAAGAGTGGGTACAGGATTCCGAGACATGAAGATCCTTATGGCATAGATACTGATAAAAGTGTCAGGATTTGGAAACAACACTAGACCATAGATTAAAAGAGCCAGAATGTCTTCGTACGCCTTGAAGTCTAAGTCATTCCAAAAATCATTAGCTTTGCCAACCAGAAACTTAACCAAAAAACCCTTAACTCCACTTCTAGTTTCCCAGTTAGCTATTACCTCCTCTTTGGTCAAGGGCAGGACTGCAGCAATCTCTTCAGGCCTAAGAGTCTTCTCCCAACCAGTGAATGGAGTTTGCTCCAAAACAGGGATACCAAGCAAGTCAGAGAATTCTTCCAGGGTAGGGACCAGCTGGAAGTCTTGAAAGGTGAAGCAATGATACAGGGGATCATAAAACTGGGTCAGGACACTTATCAGTTGTTGGTCCAACTTTGAAGTGATCAAACCGAGGAGAGAACCATGCCTCTTGATGAAGGAAGTAGTGTTTGGAATCCTACCAACCAATTCCTTGAGCAAAATTGGTGGTTGAACAAAGTTGAGCCGGATAGTATTCCTACGCACGGGCATCATGATATCCTACAAAACAGAGCAAAGATGAAGCCCTCTTGTCTTTGAAATGGGTCAGTCCTTATACAGGATGCATGCAATGGTATGATGGTATGATGCTATGATGAAACACACCACAAGTATTCACAATGATAAGGCACACAAGTCACACAAGACAACCCTTAGGTTTTAGGCCAGCATGTAGTTTAGGCATTACCCTCTTTTAGTTTCGTTGGTTAAAACCTGTCTTATCAAAAGTAACCGGGTTCTGGAGGATCTCAAATCCTTGACTACCCTCAATCGGTCATAACTCCAGCATCGCAATCTTTTCTTGCGGCCAGAACCATCGCGAGAGTTTAGCCTCAATGAGTGTAGCATACTGCTACTGTTCTATGGCCAAGTTTGGTCAATTTAGGGTTCTAAGGTCGGTTGGTGTTTGATGACTCCTTAGAAGACCCATATTCTCCTCGTTGCAACACAAGGGATATTGGTACAGACTAAGGTGCCACACCAACGTAGCCACTGCTTCACCCATGTCGGTCTACGCCGGACAGGTCCCTCACAGATTATGCTACCTAAAAGGGTATTCCCCAGATCCGGGTTAGGATCTATGAAACTCCGATGCAAAGCCCACAAATATAAAAGCAAACAAAGCAATCAATTGAAAACAAAGGTGATCTAAACCCTAAGGTAACCCCACTTTTGAAAAAATTATCCCCAGCAGAGTCGCCAGTTCTGTGATACGGTGGGAGAACTGACTTGAGTTTTGCGTTTGTATTCGCACTTGTTCGATTTAGCAAGAGTCGCCACCGACTTTTTATTTTATCCTAAAGGAAAGGTTAAAAAGCACAGCAAAAACCTTTTGAGATATTTCGCGGGTTCGGGGAGTAGATTGTGAAAAGGGAAGGTATTAGCACCCTTTTCATCCATGGTTATCCATGGGCTCTTAGTTACTTGGTTTTTTAGATCACTTGCCTTGATTTTCGATTGCTTGAAATTGTGGTGTATGTGTGTGTTTTGAAAATGTTTTTGAAATAGACGCCTTTGTTTCGCAACCCATGTAATTGACTCGTGTTTGAGTGTTTTACAAAAGTGTGTATCTTTTCGAAAAGATGTTTCAAAATGTTTTTGGAAGTTTGTTTGAAAGTGTGTATGAAGTGTGATTTTTGAAAAAAAGAGGCAAGTGTTTTTGCAAGTTGATCTCAAGTAACTAAGAGTTTTGTCTACCCCTAATGTACTCAAAGGTTTTCTCTATGTTTTCAACCCCTTTTAACAATTTTGTTCCACCATTGAATTTGGTGGACAATCTTACGTTTAGGAAGTTTAACGGGACGGGCGCGGGTCATCGTACGGACCATGAATGCAATGGTGCCAAGTGTCTTTGGCAATTTGCTTGAAGGGACTATGATCATTCCGTTTTAGGCAACTTTCGAAAGCGTCATCGAGGGACTTATGATCATTTGAATTTGTTTTGCCAAAGAAACTCGACGTGCAAGCATGGCCCATTTTGGAAGGCAACATGTGGGATTACCCTAGGGGGTGCAAGTGTGATTGTGTATTAATTTCATGTATTTGTCTTGTATTAGGTTATCTAGCGTTTGATTTTATGTACATGCAAACCCTAGGTCTAACCATGGTATAATTCGACAGCGGTAAATTGCGGGAATTTAAAGTCTACGCTATTACAAATGGTATCCGGGAGTGGGGGTACAAATTCACAAATGGGGATGAGACTTAGGTAATTACAACCAAATCGAATTGCGATCAAATATAATCAAGGTATAGCAAAGTATAGCAAATGTATAATGTATCAAATGTAAAATGTATTGTGTAAGTGTACATGTATGAGAATTGTTTACAAGTTAAGAAAATGTGAATTTAATGTGAAGATTAAGTATTATTTAACCTAATAAAAGGAATTAAATATTTTCCTTATTTCATCTTTGTAATCTTGTATTTTTCTTTAATATGTACAAAAAGGTATTTTACTTAAAAGAAAGAAAAATGTTTTAAATTATATTATGTATGTTAAAAAAAAATATTTTAATTGATTATGTACAATTAAAGAAAGTAAAAATTTTATTGTTTTTATGCACAAAAGGAAATTTTTGTAAAAAGGATTTAAGGTATTATTTTATCTATATGGTTTAATTATGCTAAAAAGATAAAATAACTTTGTTAATTAGAAAAAGGTAAAAAAAGATAAAGATATAAATTAGCTTTGAAATAAAAAGAAAGGCAAAGGGGTTAGATGGGCTTAATCAGAATTAAAATCCAAAGGGGGCTGCCAATTGGGATGCATTTGGGCTTTAGACCTGTTTTTGTGGGACAAAGCCCAGCGTGTTTGACACAAAAAAATCAAGGGGTTTTAATTTGTTTTGTTCATTTGGATTAGATTAGGGTTTGGTTGACAGAAGCGCCGTTCACTCTCCTTGTTCCCTCTTCATCTTCTTTGTTCGTCTCCTTCGCCAAGTCAAGCTCTGATCAACACGAACCATTTATAGCCACCAAGCATCACCATTCATCCCTTCTTCCTTCCTTGGTCCAACGAATCGACATTGTAAGGTGACGATTTCCGTTCCTTTCCTTTTTTTTTTACTTAGGGTTTCAAGCTTTTATTGATTTCTTTGCATGTCCTGATTCGTTATGATTACTGATTTCTTGTGAGGTACTTTAAAGAAACGAAAGAGTTTTTTTTATACCTTTTGGAGATGGCGACTTCTAGAGACGGAAGAGGGATGGATCGGAGGTGCTTCAGGCGGCTTGACGGCGAGGTGATGATGGTGATGAGCGTTTGAGCTAGCTTTGCTTGGAGACCCTGGTATTTTGTATTTTTGCCTCTTTGTTGTTGATTTGATGATGACTTATCTGAGAACCTAGTATATCCTTCTTTCCTCTTCTTCTTGTTGGCTTATTGCTTGCTATGCTTTGATGCCTGGATGTGTTGGTTGCCTGTTGATATGTTGCCTTCGAATGCTCCTTATGTTGGACTATTACCTTGTATGCTTGACTATTGTTTTACTGCCCTGTGATGAATCTTTTCTGAGGGCCTGTGTGGGTTCGGAAACTGGTTTAGGCTTGGACTTGCTGGTTATGGCTTTGGAAGCTCTGTTTGTGAGTTTCAGTAGGTTGATGGTTTACGTGTGGATAGGCAGGTTTAATGCAGGCTAGGCTGGTTGTTTGCTCATTGTTTTGGCTTGACAGTTCAACAGCTTATCAGTTGGTTAAGCTTTAGGATTGTGGTGTTTGTTGGTTGTTAAGGCTTGTGTGGCTTTGGTTGAGGCTTCAGCAGGTTTGTTGTTGTGAACTGGTTATGGCCTTGCAGGTTTTTGGTTTGTTGGTTTCGGTTATGGCTTTTGCTTACTGGTTTTGACAGGTTGATGTTTTTTGAAGCTATGCTTCAGGCTTCAGGCTTATGCTTGTTTTTTGAGTGAACTGGTTTTTAGGCTTGGGAGCTTATGTTCTCAGTTTTGTTTTTTTTTATCTCTTTTTTCCTTGGACTGTGTTGCTTTTCCTATATGTTTAGGCTCTTTTGTTTTGGCGCCTATGATTTTTGAATGCTTCCAGATTTGATATCTTTTCTTTGGTCAAGCTGATGGGCAGGTTTGCAAGGTCTTAATGTGGAAAGATAATTCTGTTACCTTTTATTTGACAGTTTTGTTTGCATTCTAATTCCTTCATACTTCTGCCTTCTGCTTCAATGTTTTATTGCAGTTTCTGTGTTTATATTTCTTTATGCCTAAAGCCAAAAACCAGTAAGCCTGAACTTCTCCTCTCTTTCTCTCTCTCTCCAATACTTAAGAATATTATATTGCTTAACATGTATTAATTCTGAAAAAGCAAATTGGCCTGGAAATGATGAAACTGAATTTGCTTGCAATAGTAGTCTAACTCTGCATGTTTTGTCTTCTTCTTTCCATACTTTGTGCTTCTTGACAGCATTGGTGGTACTTTTGTATTTTGACATCCTTTGGACAGCTTTTGTTTAGTTTGACATTGGAACTGAGTTTTGAAATTTGAACTTGCTTTAGGCCATTCAGTTTGTAACTTGGACTTTGTTATTTGCATATGCTGTCCTTGAACTATGCAGTTTTGACAAACTTTGAATTTTGCAATTTTTAACTTGTGCATTCATTTTTAATTTGCAAATATTTTTCATTCCTCTTTGTGAACCGGGAGAAATCCCGTGATTTGCGGAGAGGGTTAACTGATCCCGGCCTTTTTCTTTTAATGATGAACCCAAACTTTAATTGTCTGCTTCTTTTCTTTTAATATTTATCTGCTTCTGACTTCTTTTTCTTTCCTTTGCAGATAAAAATTAAATGGAGAGGAATAGCAAAAGATGGAGGATGAAGAATTTGAAGACTTAGAAAAATATTAGGATAGTTTTTTTTTATTCAAATTTGAATAAATGTAATATCATTATTATAAATACTTTGTAAATGAATACTCGTATTTAAATAACAATTGTAACAAATATTTAAAAATGAAATAAAAATTTCTTTCATCCAATTAATTCTTTTTATCCTCTTTTCAATTGTTTACTTTATTATTTATAATTCTTTAAATAAAAATAATTGAAAATAAATTCCAACTATTTAATCTTAGAATGATAAATAATTAAATAAACATTGTCTCAGCATTGATCAATTAATAAACTTGGAACTTCCAACATCCAAAGCAAAGCAACAGTCAATCACAACAATTGCCCAGACGTGTTTTCCTTTTACTGATTTTAGCCAAACATTGCAAATCCAATTCAACTGCCTCTTTTCACTGATTAAATCCAGCAAACGCAATTCCAAACCCAATGTCTCTTTTCATTGATTTAGTCAAACCCTGCAAATTCAATCTAAAGGTACCCTTTCACTGATTCAATCACACAATGCGGACTCAATCCAAATGTTTCAATCCACATCCCAGCATAACTTGAAAAGCACTGTAGAATTAAATCTTTTTGAGGAGCCGCGCCTAAAAACCCTAATTTCTGACCAAATATCAAAGAAACGTTCGCCTGATCAGAGTTGAGCCAAAATCAACCAAAACCCTAAGCAAACTGTATGAACTGTTCTAGAGCCATGAAAAACCAATGAAAACCCTAATTCTGTCTGACTGACGAGAAAAGTCTGTTTGACCGATTCTTGAGCCAGTTTGAAAAGTCAGGAAACGCCTGAAGCTGTGATTTCTTGAGGAAAAATGCGAGGGCAAATTTTGGGGTACAACAAAGGGTAATACCCTCCTGAAGTTAAGTTGGTTTCAAACCTATCCTAGAAAAGTAACTGGGTTCTAGAGGATCTCAATATCACCGACCATCCTTTATCGGTCATGGTTTCAGCTCACGTAATCTTTTCTTGCGGCCAAAATATTCTGAAATTCTGGTCTCAATGAGTATAGCATAGAGTATCAACCAGTTCTCAGCTCTACACCGAGGCCGGCTATCTCGCTACTTTCTAATGTCTAAGTTGTACAATTAAAGGTTCTAGGGTCAGTTGATGCTTCACGACACCATGCAGCGGCCCTGTATTCTCCTTGTTTCACCACAAGGGATACCAGTACCAACCAAAGTGCCACACCAATGTAGCTACTACTTCAACCGTATCGTTCTACGCCATACAGTTCGCTCACAGTCTATTGCTACTTACCTAAAAGGTGTTCCCCAGATCCGGGTGTAGGATCTACAGTAACCCCAAACAAAACCCTCAAAAATAAAGCAAACAAAACAATCAAGAGAAGCAATTTAAATGACCTAGATCCTAAGGTATACCCCACTTATAAATCCCCAGCAGAGTCGTCAGTTCTGTGATACGGTGGCAGAACCGACTGTTTAATACTAGTTTGCATTTTGTGTTTTTTAATAGCAAAATATCGCGGTAAGCAAGAGTCTTCATCGACTTTTATTTCATCCAACCGGAAAGGAAAAAAGTACAGAAAAAATCCTTTTTCGAGATATTCTGAGTATGGGGGGTAGATTATAGAAAGGGAAGGTGTTAGCACCCTTTCTATCTGTGGTTTTCCACGGGCTATTAGGTACTTGCTCATTTTTAAATTGCTTATGTATGTGCTTTGTTTTGAAAAATGTTTTACTTCGTGATAACCCTTGTATCAGTCCTCAAGGGTGTGACGAAGTTGTTTTTGAAAATTTGTTTGAAAAAGTGTAAGTGTGAAAAGTTTTGATTTGAGCAAGTACCTACTAGCATCTGCCTACTCGAAAAAATATTGTTTCTATTCTCGTTTCCTTTAGACAACATTATCCTACTATTGAGAAATAGGTAGCACCGTCGTTGGAGTTTGTAAGGGTCAATTCGAAGGGGACGTACGACCACTAAAGCAATGTTAGGATACCTTAGCAGTAACCCGAGAGTCTTAAGATCTTTTTCGAGGCAACATTTCCGAGGCAATATTTCTGAGGTAACATTTCTGAGGCAACATTTGAATGGGACATTTGATCTTTTTAGACAGGAGGGAAACCACTAAGACACCCTATGCTTAATGATCGTTTACCGAAGGCAACCGAAGTGAGAGTATACCCTAAGAGTGAATATGTGCGAGTGATCCATTTTCATTTTATTTAATCTTTGCACATTAGGGTTTTCTAACTGTTTTAATTTCTCATGCATTCTTGCCATACAATCCTATTAGCATACATCTAGACAGTTAAATATTTGCGGGAATTAAAAATGCGAGAAAATAAACCTAGCTATTACAAGGCTTCGGGGAGGGGGATTAATTACATAACCAAAAAATCCGGGATTTAAACAGTAAATAAAAACCCTAAATTAACTATTACAAACCATGAACAGTTACAAAATAATGGCAAAATAATTAACAAGCGCACGGTGAATTAAATGCGAAGCAATTAGGGTTTTGACCCTTTGACTAATCCTACTTGCGATTGATTAAGGAAAAATGTTTTTGTCATATTTTGGTATTTGAGAAAAATAATGGAATAATTGAATCAAAAAAAGAAACCTAATTACTAATTAATTTTAATTAAGAAAAATAATTAAATTAACCTATTTTTTGTATTTTGTTTTATTTGAGGAAAAAGAAAAAATTAAATCAAGAATTAAATCTAATTTTCTATTTGATTTTAATTGTGAAAAACAAATTAAAGTTAACCTAGTTTTAATATTAATCTAATTAATTAAGAATTAAATTTGATAATAAAAAAAACTCTAAATTTATGAGTTCTTGATTTTTTTGGGATTTTTATAAAAAAAATGATTTTAAAATATAAATTAATAAATTGCAAGAAATAAAGAAAAAATAATAAAATAAAATAAAGAAATTTAGAATGGGCCTGTGTTGAATAACATGCTGGGGGGTGCAAATCTGGATTTTCTGGCCCAACACTCCAAGGCCTGTTTAACTACGCTTGATCCCATGCAGCGTTGACTTGAATGTCCATCATGGTCCTTCATTGGAGAGGCGTTGGATATGACTAGCTGGGCATCCAGTGGATGAATGTTGATGATGTATGGTGGTCACCAAGAAGGGCAACACGCTGGATCAATTATCTGAAAATAAAACAAATGAAAACGTTGGGACCTAGGGATCGAACCCAGGTCCTTATGCTCGCTTCCACTAATCCCTTGCCAGTTGTGCTACGTGTTCTATTTGTTCACATAATAGAAACAAAATAATATAAGAAGAACAAATAATATATTCAGAAAATGCGCGAAAATTTAAACGGGCCAGCCATATGCTGCCACGCCATCATCTCCTTCATCGGCCTGTCGCTTTAGGTAGAACACTTTTACCTACGGATATTTTGCTGTAACTACAAACCTGTAACATTCAAAAATCCTGTACAAGCAATATAAATGCAAGGTAAGGGTATCAATCAACTCGTCTCATCCTCACGAGCATCATGGTACCAGAATCAAGGCCTAATTTTACTTGTACTGAAAACCCCTAAAGCGAACACATAAACCCTAGCCATGGAAAAATCACGTACAGACGTCAAAAATGCAATTAAATGGCATGGTTAGCTTACAAACATGATGCCAAACATGAATATAACAATCAAAAGTGCTAAAGATGCAAGAATTGTGATAATCAAATTGAAAAATGTACCAAACCATGTGAATCGTAGCGCGCGTTTCTGGGCATGTTGAAGCTTGCAAACGATGCTGTTAGCTTCCTAAGATGTCTAGCAAGCGATTGGAATGGCTAGGATGGCTTAAGATAGCCTGTGGAATGAAAACCAACTTCCACTTTTCTTTGAATTTTTCAGTTTTGTTCTGTGCTTTACACGACCTCTAACCCCTTTTTTTTATCTGGAAAGCTTCATCATATAACCTAGAATGAATTAGGTTAACAAACTTGGATCCAATCTTGAGAATTCATGAATGGAATATTTGATTTTTAAGCCATATGATATGTTTCTATTTTCATGCCAATCGTGCTATTTTTGTACCAATTATGTTTGATTCAATTTGATCATGTAAACTCAGCATATCTTGATTGCTAATCTGTCAAAAAAAATCATATCTTTGTAAATTTTCATCATTTATTTGATTTAATTAACTTTTTAATCAATGAAAAATCAAAATAAATTGAAAAATGAAGCACATAATAGGTGAGTGAACATTTGAGTCGTGGACCACATTATAATTGAGGTGCAAGCATAAAAAGTTGGGCCCATTTAGCAAAAAATGGAAATTTAAGCACATTTGACTTTTGGCAATTTTGAAAAAATGGTCAACTTGGCCAATGCATAACTCTCTCAATTCTGACCCTAGAGAAGTGTTCTTGGACTTTTTAGAAAGATTAAGATGTTATATAAACAACCCTTTTCATCTCATCTCAATTGAGTCTTCCATGTTCATGTATGAAGCCTTGACCCAAAAGGTGTTTTTGTTGACTTTTCAAAAGGACCTATAATGTCAAAATTCATATCTTTTTGTGAGTGCAAAATTTGGACTTGGGAGATGAATATGAATTGTAGGGAATTACATCCTCTTCAAAATGAGATTTGGATGGGTCATTTATGATAAATTATAAGAAAAGTATTCTTGGTCAAAGTTGAGTTGACTTTTCCTGCAAAACCCTAATTTAGCAACTTTTGGGTTTTGATGAATTGTGAGCAATCATTGAGGAATCATGATTTGATAAAATGATGAATAATACTCCAAAATGAGGATCTTGACCAAAAAACTTGAAGTTTGGCACCAAAAATCTTGAAGTTTGGCTGTATGTGGGCCCCAGTTGACTTTTGACCTAGTACAGTTGATTTTCAGGCATTTGAGCAATTGACTGAGCAAACTTCTTCTGCAAGGCTTGAAACTTGACATGGATGATCTTGAGAATATGTTAGGAAAATGGTGAGTATTTTAGTGATTTGTGTTTCACACATATTGATGAAGATGGAAACCCTAATTTGAGGTATGCTGCCTTAGGAGAGAGTTTGTCTGGTCAACTCTTGAACTTCCTTGAGCAATTTGGGGACCTCACTTGCCATGTGTTGAGAAATATGGGAGGGAAAATTTTGGGGTACAACACTTTTCTTATTAAATTTAGGGTTTATTTTTTATTATGTTAATTAATTATTTTTTCCATTAATTAATTAGGATAAGACAATTTCCCTTTTCCTAAAAATCCAAACAAATATCCATTTATTTTACATTTCACATTTTTGTACATTTATTCATTTTGTACATTATATTTGTTGTACCCCAAAATTTTCCCTCTCTTCATACACGCATATTATTGGTTTTATGGTTATGGAATAAAGGTATATTTATCAAGTTTCTTCAGGTTACAAGTGACGTTTATTTCGTTAATGGATATCTTAAAAACAAACACCTACACTTACAAACATCTTACAAACTTGAAAACATCTTCAAAAGATCAAACACTTTGTATACATTCTTACGAACGAGCATCATTACAAAGTTTTCCTAAACAATGGCCTCTTTACAAAATGCTTTCAAAAACCACACAAAACACAATTTCAAACAAAACAAGTGATCTAGCAAATAACTAAGATCCCATGGAAAACCATGGATGAAAAGGGTGTTAATACCTTCCCTTTTCATAATCTACCCCCCAACTCAAGAAATAATCTTAAAGGTCTTTCTTGTGCTTTTTCACCTTTCCTTTTGGATAAAAGAAAAGTCGGTGGCGACTCTTGCTAACCGCAACATTTACGATCAAACGCATAACCCTCAAGTCAGTTCTCCCACCGTATCACAGAACTGGTGACTCTGCTGGGGAATTTTCTAAAAGTGGGGTTACCTTAGGTTTAGATCACATTTACTTGCTTTCATTGTTTGACTTGTATGCTTTACATTTTGGTTCTTTGTTTGGGTTTGAATCCTCTACCCGGATTTGCGATACCTTATAGGTAAGTAGCAATACATTGTGGAAACTGTGCGAGGTATACCGACATGGTCTAAGCAATAGCCACTTTAGTGCGACATATTTGTGGGTACCGGTAGCCCTTGAGTTAATCAAGGAGAATACGGGGCCGCTGAGTCATGTCATGAAGCACTAATGAACTTTTAGAACCTTTACTTGACCAACTTGGCCTTTAGGACGTAGTTAGATGATCGGCTTTGGTGAAGTTCGAAGTTGGTAGATACTTGATATTACACTCATTGAGGTTTGGTTTTTTGAGATATCTCGGTCTCCATTAAAGAGGCTTATGCTGAGATAATGCTCAAAGAAACAAATCGGTGATATTGTGCTCCTTAGAACCCAGTTACTATTACTAGGACAGGTTTGAGCCAACTAAACTTCAAAAGGGTACTTACCTATGAGACTCCATGCAAGCCTAAAACTAAGGACTTGTTTGCTTTGTTTATATATATTTACTTGTACATAACATCATGAACATCATAACATCATATTCATTCACTAACCATTTCAAGGATATTTGGATTTATCTTTGTTTTGTTTTGTAGGACATGGATTCTATTCACAGGAAAACCATTCAAGTCAATCTTGTAAGGATCCCTCCACAACTTAAGGAGCTAGCTTCAAGGATTCCAGAAAATTCTCCATTCACCGAGAGACATGGTCGCCTACTCAACTTGGTCACTTCCAACACTGACGAAGACATGATGAAGGTGCTCTTTCAGTTCTTTGATCCTTTACACCATTGCTTCACATTTCCCGGTTATCAACTTATGCCAACTTTAGAAGAATTCTCCCAACTCTTAAGGATTCCCATTCCCAATCAATTACCTTTCAACGGTACGGAAAGAGACCCAAATCCAGAAGAGATTGCTCAAGCTCTACACTTGCAGTCATCTGATGTCACAACTAATTGGGAAACAAGGAGTGGTGTCAAAGGCTTCCTAGCAAAGTTCTTGTTTGAGAAAGCCCGAAACTGTTGGAACTCTTTGGATTTGCAAGACTTTGAGGAAATTGTGGCTCTCCTCATCTATGGGATGGTTTTGTTCCCAAATCCTGACCAACTCATAGATATCAACGTTGTCAAGATCTTCATGTTTCGTAATCCAGTGCCTACTTTGCTAGGGGATATTCTACATTCTTTTCACACTCGCACTATAAGGAAAAGAGGTGTCCTTATGTGTTGTAATCCTATCTTGGCAAGATGGTTTATTTCACATCTTCCCCAATCTATATTGAAGAACGAGCAAGGTTCAAGGTGGTCACAAAGGTTGATGACGCTCAAGCATTCAGACATTCATTGGTGTTCCCGATCCCTAGAGAATGTTACTATTGTCGACCGTTGTGGATAATTCCCTAATTTCCCCTTACTTGGAATTAGGGTAGGTATCACCTAACACCCCTGCTTAGCCTTAAGACAATTTGGTTACGCCCGAAGGGATGGCTCGTATGAGATGCTGATTCAAGGTTTGGTATTTGACTACGAGAACGACGATCAAGGTCTTCGCCAGAGATTTATCCGAGCTTGGATGATGTTGAACAAGGTAGATGGCAAGACATTGGGGCATAAGAATTCCATCCCCCTTGAGCCTTACCTCAAATGGGTACGAACTTGTGCTCAGAGTCTTATGATGCCTTATCCTTCCATTATCCCGATAATCGTTGAGCTCGTTATAGAAGGAGATGTGCCATACACTATCCTACATCCTGACATGCCCACCTCTCTTGAAGACTTACAAAAAGATTGGATACAACTCAAGGGGGAGCGAGATACTTTCGAAGCCCAATTATACGCTAGCGAGAAGAAGGTTTTGGAACTCACTAAGAAACTTCATGAGGAGCAGACTCTGAATGCCTACATTGCACCAAAGAGGATGCGTACAACCTTTTTATCTTAGAGTTTCTTGTATTATTTTGCCCGAAAAGGCGTTGATGTACTCAAGCTTTAATTTATTAATATAACGTGTGTTTCCTTTTTGTCTAAAACAAATTTGAATCTTTTAGATCCTTGATATCATTGGATACACATTTATCATTCATCATAACATAAGCAGGTTTATTACAACAAGTCTCCTCATATTTCTACTATTTATTTCAGTAAGATGGATCTCGAGCAAACGGTGAAGGACCTTCAAGCTCAAAATGCCCAGTTTCAACAGATGTTTTTAACTCTAGCCAAAGGACAAGAAGAGTTGAAAACCTTACTGGTTGAGGAGAAGAAAAAGAAGACAAAGAAAATAACCGGAGTTCTGAACATGGGAAGAGGATTCTAAGGGCAGACAAGAAGGACCTTAGACTTTGCAACAACATCCGGTGAGAAAGATAATCAAGATGGGAAGGGTAAAGAAACAGTTGTCCAGTCAGAGTCAGAAGAGGAAGAGGAAGAAGAAGATTATTCTGAAGAACAATATCCTCTAGCCGATGACAAGTATAAGCATCTAGAAGAGCGGTTGAGCATAATGGAAATCCAAAAAGTGTCTGGATTGGACTTTGAGGAGTTGGGATTAGTATCGGGGATTGTCATTCCTCCTAAATTCAAAGCACCGGTGTTCTCCAAATATGACGGGGTTTCATGTTCCAAAATGCATCTCCGGTCTTATATGAGGAAAATCCAGCCTCATACCGCTGACAAGGATCTATGGGTACACTTCTTTCAAGACAGTCTTCCTGGAACTCAACTTGATTGGTTTTATCAGTTAGAAAGAGCCAATATTCATAACTTGGAAGATCTGGCCGCTGCCTTTTACAAATAATACCAATACAACGCTGATCTTGTGCCCACCTGTACTCAACTCCAGAGTATGGCCATGGTTTCAAGTGAAGGCTTTAAAGACTATGCGCAAAAATGGAGGGACCTAGCAGGAAGGGTCCAGCCTCCCCTATCTGAAAGAGAATTAGTAGGCATGTCCTTGGGCACCTTGTCTGGTCCTTTCTTAAACCACTTAATTGGGAGTTCATCGGCAGGTTTTACCAAATTGACATTGACCGGAGAAAGGGTGGAAGTCGGGATAAAGAATGGGAAGATTCAAAAAGATGCATCATCTGCTGCTGTAAGGAAACCATTCATCGGAAAGAAGGAAGTGGTTGATGTTTATCCTCAGAGAAATCAAGATAGGGCTGAACACCGTCCAATGGTGGGGACTGTCATGATTCCTAAACCAGAGCCTGCTCAGCAAAGAAGCAACCAGCCAAGAATGGAAAGACCAGTCAGACAATTCACCAGAATTAACATGAACTTATCTCAAGTATTACCACATTTGTTAAGGTCCAACCTAGTGACTTTGAAAGAAGCTCCAAATAACCCTAACATAACCTCTCCTCACTATCATCCTAATGCCCACTTTGCATACCACTCTGAGAGTCCCGACCATGACACTAACAACTGTTGGGCTCTAAAGAACAAAATACAAGACCTCCTTGAAGCCAAAGAGATTGAGTTCGATGCGCCAGAAAAGCTTAATGTCATTACTAACCCTATGCCCAAACACGGCCGTGATGTCAACACCGTCGAGGAAGATATGTTTTTTACTTCAGTTGATGAACTTGTGACCCCACTCTTGACTATCAAAGAGAATTTGTTGAATGTCGGTGTTTTCCCAGCCTGTGATGAAAGCTATCACTTCTGTTTATCCTCACCAACCAACCGTCCCTTGTTGAAAGCAAGCGTTCAGTGTCTAATAGATAACAAGGAAATTTTGTTCGAGCAGGCTTCAATTCCAACTGTTTCTTATAATGATGTTTCCATCGTGACCATTTCCGACAATTCTTCCAGGGTCTCCACCAAAAGACCCGTTAGAATTACATCAGTTCCAAAAGTAGCTCCGTTGATAATTATAATGCCTGGACCAATCCCGTATTTGTCAGACAAAACCATACCATGAAATTATGGAGGGGATGTCTACTACCACGGTATCAAGCAAGATTGGCCAGCTGCCGAAGATTCAAGTTCCGAGAAAGTTGACTCTGATGTCAGTATTATCGCAGGGACTAGTAAGATAACCCGTAGTGGAAGGGTTTTCTCTCCAAAAATTTCTCCTCCCAAAGCTATTTCTGGACCCGTAATCATTCCTGTTGTTGTTGCTCCTCAAAAGGCTATTCTCAGTCCTACAATCATCTCTGCTAATACTCCTGCTGACAAAGTTGTTACCCCTACTGACATTCCTGCTGTCGAGTCAACCGAGACTCGAGGTAAAGATATTTTGGTTGAGCCTGTCCGGACGAAGGCACAATCAGTAGCTATCCCTGAGACCTCCCGGAAAGAGATGGAGGAAATTCTAAAGATCATAAAAAGAAGCGACTACAATGTAGTCGAGAAACTGGGGCAAACTCCATCAAAAATTTCCATGCTGGCTTTATTACTATGTTTTGAGGCGCATGCAAAGGCCTTGGTAAAATTCCTCAAAACCGCCCATGTACCCCAAGAAACATTTGTCGATCAGTTTCAAGACTGCGTAGCCAGCTTAACTACAGATAATGGTTTAGGTTTTGCAGACGCTGATTTAACGCCAAGAGGAAGGAAGCATAATGAGGCATTGCATGTCTCAGTAGAATGCAGGGGCACGACCTTGGCTCATGTTTTGGTGGACACTGGTTCGTCTCTGAATGTGTTACCTAAAAAGGCTCTTGATAGGCTTGACTGTAAGGGATTGACATTGAAACCAAGAAACATAGTAGTGAGGGCCTTTGATGGATCAAAAAGGATGGTGCATGGGGAAGTGGACATCCCCATAAAGTTTGGAACCCAAACATTTGACTCAACTTTTTATGTAATGGATATTCGCCCTTCATATTCCTGCTTGCTAGGCCGACCGTGGATTCACAATGCTGGCGTTGTTACTTCTACGTTGCATCAAATGCTGAAATATCCAATTCAAGGGAAGATCATCACTGTTCATGGAGAAGAAGAGTATATGGTCAGTCATCTAAATTCCTTCAGATATGTGGAACTAGATGGCGAATTTATTGAAACTCCATTCCAGGACTTTGAAGAAGTCCCTCAAGATGTGGCAGCAACCAAGGCTGTGTCTCAAGTTCCCAAGATCACAAGGCCTCCACTCAAGATGTCATCTTTAAAGGATGCCAAGGCAGTGATAGAAGAAGGTGCCCAAAAGGTTGTACTTCGTGCTCGCACCAGAGGACCACCTTTGAAGATCAACAACCACCAAGTCAGCATCGTGGAGGATGATGAAGACAGCTACAACCTGGAGGATTGGATTTTTCCAACTGTCAGTGGAGGGCTCAGCAACTGGGAGGCTAGAGATTTTGTCCCGATCACTTTTATCCCACAGTAATTTGTCTTTACATTTTGTTGGATCTGTAATATTAAAACAATTCAGACTCTTAAAACCTTGCGTCTTACCTGAGGCACAATGGTCCATTTGTAAGAGTTATTATCTCATTTCCATATGAAATCAATGAATCATGGACGTTTTTTTTTGCATACAAACTTTGTGCTCGTTGTTTTTCTTTTTTACATTTTTCATTTCTTTCAAATATAGCTATACTCTTACACACACTCACACTCACAATGCAGGACTACATCCACTCGGGATCCCATGGGTAACGGTTCTGCTATGGCCTTCTGTGACTCTGAAAATCTAATCTACCAAGCCGAAGACGAAGGTGAGGAAGATTGTGAAGTACCAGGGGAACTCGCCAGGTTATTGCAATAAGAAGAGAGGACCATTCAGCCCCACGAGGAACCAGTGGACACAATCAACCTAGGTATCGAAGAAGATAAAAGAGAAGTCAAGGTGGGTGCCAATCTGGAACCCAGTGTTAAAGAGTGTCTGATTCAGTTGTTACACGATTATGTTGAGGACTTTTCTAGGTCGTACAAAGACATGTCAGGACTTGATGCAGATATCGTAGTACATCGTCTACCCACAAAAGAGGATTGTCCTCCAGTAAAACAAAAGGTCTGTCGGATGCGACCAGACATGTCAGAGAAGTGATGTGCGATCGACCTAATGTGTCTAACGGTATCTTAACTGCAAGTGCACAGCCTATCGTGGTAGTAATAAAAAAATGTCGAACCCACAGGGAATTTGTAATCACTCTAGTGCTATAAAGGTTTGCTAGTTTAGCTAAGGCAGATGTTGTCACATTTGGTTTTTTAGAGGTTAAAGTAGAGGAAAACTAAATCGCATTAAGGGAATAATAATAATAATAAAGCGGTCGGTATGTAATAAAGTGAACCTAAGCAGATTTAATCGAACCTAAGCATATAAAGATGTTTAACTTAAATGGTTCTGTAGAAATTATCAGTTTAAAAACCCTCAACTCACACCCTCGTGGTCTTATCTCGGATTGTACCCCTAAAGCCTTATGCCTGCTCTCGCTATCCCATAAGTGTTTAGAAAATACTCTTTGAAAACTTAATAAAGTCTAATTCGTTTTAAAGCGCTCTCGCTGTATTTAAATCAAATGCCTAACTTTAGCTATCCGGTTAAAACCTCACACTCTCGTGGTCTTGATCCTAACCTATTCTACTTTTCTTACTCTCGTAACAAAAAGATTGATTTTAATTATAAAAAGTCACAGCCAGAAATTAAGTTAATTTAGATTTTAGCTTAGGAACAATTTAATCCATTCAGTTACTATTATTACATCCCGACTCTAGAAATTTAGCTAGCCATGGTACTTAAAACAGAAAGATGGGAAATATAATCGGGAAACGGTAAAACATTCATGATAAATAAATAACGGTAATTTAACATAAACAAATTGTATTAAAATTAAATTAAATGCGATTAAAAACCTGAATAATAATACTACTCCTCAAGCTCCCTCTTTCACAAGTCGGTAAGATTGGAACCTTCGGAATCGAAGCTTGAAATGAAGTGTGGGGCTAAAAACAAATTCTAACTAAAATAGCAATTTCCTAATGTTGTAAATGTCTATTAAATGGTAAAAAGGGAAATAAAAACAAGAACAGCAGGAAAAAATGAAAACTGGAAACGGTTCGTAAATTCGGCAGAGCTTCCGCAAGAAATTCTTTAAATAAAACTCTCTGTAAATAAATCTCTGTCTCCCTTCATTGAAATCTCTCCTATTTATAGAGGAGAAATTGGCAGTTAAGAAATAAGAACGTGGACTTTGTACTTCTTTGGTGGAGAAAAACCAGGACTAGGCGTTGGTGAGATTGAGAGATTGTAGGAGTGAATACTCCTTTCTTTACGTTGCCCACATCTCCATGTTCTTCATAACGTTGAATTAAGTGTGTGACGGTCGTAAGGCTAAGGTGACGGGCGTAAGACGCTTAAATAGCGCGTTACATTCGTCTATGATGTGTGACGAGCACTCTTCATGAACTAAGCGTGTTACGGTCGTAACACTCCTATGACGACCGTCACAGCATCAAAATCTGCAGAACTTTGCAGATTTGTTCCTTTTCTTATGATTTTCATGTTAACTTTCTTCATATGATCTTTTTCACTAAATTGACTTGAAACATGTTGTACCTGTGAAAATACATAAAAACTCGGAACAATCGGGAGTTAAATGGATTAATGTAGTATGAAAATGGACTAAAAACGTAGCAATTATACGATACGATTTCTCGTTATCAAATTCCCCCATACTTAAACCTTTGCTTATCCTCAAGAAAATAATCATTTAGAAATATCGGACAAGTTTTATCAGATGCACATGCATAATATACCTTTGGTTTTCAAAACAATTACGGGAAATCAATTGTTAGTTCGACCGATACTTAAGTAAAACACTAGCGATACGCTAATGACACAAGCAACAAGCTAAGTCGTGGACTTCCATTTTAACCAAACTGTCCAATAATTCCATTATAATTCTACCCAGAGTCTCTTGTACCTATTTCACCTGGTTTGTTCTAGCGCAATCATATTAAGCCCTTTGTCTTAGCACGCACGTAGTGGAGTAACCGGTTAGTGACTTTGATCCTTTTAGCACGGGGTCTAGTACACGAATGTGGAAACCCTACATATATTATCCAAATTGGAGGTTGTGAGGGATCGAGCCGTAGCACGCCCTACCAAGTTCAGAACCAGATACCTCTGAACCAACCAACAATGGAATCCTTCATTATTTACTCATTTCTTATATGCGACCTTGTATTTTGGTGCAAATTTTTTTTCTTTTTAGCAGCGAGATAAGAAGGATATTTCATCGATTAGGCATCAAACACTTATATTCATCGGAACCACGTGGTTTATGTCTAGATGGTGATGACTGCTAGTATAAACTACTAGAGGTTACTTTAGAACTAAAACTCAAGATATAGGTATAACGGTTATTGAAACTGATCGCGTAAGTAGGAAGTCTAAGGTGTCATAACCGTATCGATCTTGTTGAATCGTTCTCGGCTTCCTAACTAGGATTTTGTTAAGGTAGGTATGTCGGGCTATGCGAAGATAAAGCAAAAAAAAAAATCCGGCATGGCTAAATAAAGCGGAGAAGAATTGAAACTTAGAAATATCGTAAAAATTACTTGTTTAATGGAAAATGGAAAGGTACCTCTCCCACACTATATCCGACATTGTCCTCAATGTTGTGGTATAAAGGCGGGGAAATATAAATACAAATAAAGATAGCAGAAGCAAACTAATAAAGACTATTGATGTCCACGTCCTCTGCTCCTGGTGCGTGATCGCCTGGTGGGCGTAGCTTCGGTATCAGTGTCATGAAAGCCAAGAGTAATAACGTCCATCCTTAAAGCGTTTAGCTCAGAAAAGGCCTCGTCTAACCTCTCATTCATGCTCCGCTGGCCACTCAAAATCTGAGCATTCTGTGCACATAAGTAGTCACACTGCTCTTGTTGTTTTCTTTCAAGTGCTGCACCCATTTGATTTTGCTGGTGGATGGCTCGGAGAATGTCTTCAAGAGTGATAGGAGGTGGTGCGGATGAAGGTCCCGGAATGTCGTGAACGGGGGCAGCTTGGTCCAACTCTTCCTGTATCTCGTCCGCGGGAGCATCAGGCTGGTCTTTATGAATAGGAACATGGCCCTCGGGAGCTGCAGGATCGAATAGCCAATCGGCTCTATTTTGAGGATCAATTCGGTCCCTGCAAGGCAAAATAATGTTATTATAAACGATGTTTCGGATCACAGGATGGAATTTGCCATCCTCCCGCTCGTAGATGAGGTGGGCCGCTTTGCAGTGGTCCAGAGTAAGCAATGTCGGCGCCATAGAATGCATATCAGTGAGAGCGACACCATGATTTAAGGCTAAAGCAAGAAAAGTGATAGTCCCTCTGAAATAGAATGGTTTTCCGCCTCTAGCGCGGATGGAGTGAATATGGGCCAATAGAAATGGAGCGGTGTTGATCTTCTGGCCGGTAAATGCACAGTGCATGAAGAAAAGCTCCTTGGAGTTGAGCTTGTGGTTGATATCTCGGGCGAAGATGGTGTTGCAAAGGATGCGGTGAAAATATCGGATAGCAGGATTATGGATATGGGTAGCGTTGAGGTGGTCGTAAGATCCGGCACAAATGTTTGTCATGTTGTGCCATAAATTAAATACTTCCTCGCCGAAATTATTCGGCACGCAAAGGTGGACACCTTCATCGGAACTGAAACCGAGCAACCGCGCGATATCAGTTTGTGATAGTTGATACTCAGTGCCAAACATACGGAATTTGGTCACGCCAGAGAGTTGGTTGGTGGCTCCAGTAGGGGTAATGTAGGAAAATGAACTCAGAAACTCCAAGGTGAGAGTTTCGTAGATGGGTTGCGGTTGGCGGCACAGATTCCACAAATTTACATTCTGCAAAAGTTGTCGGACGCTCTCGAGCAGTCCCAAATCTCTCAGACAGTCAAGGTCAACATACCGAGTTGGTTGAAGACCGCTGTGTTGGAATTTCTGGAACTTTAATCTCTGGGTTTCACCTTGGTCTCCTTCTCTGAGGGTGATGTTGGGGATTTGCTGGTTGTTGGCCATTGCATGCAAGAGGTTGAAATGTGAAAGGGGTTGGAATGTGAATGGGGAAATGGAGTGGAGTAATGGAATTTAAATGTTGGAGTGGGTGATTAAAGAAAAAATTGAATGGGAGGCGGACGGTTTGGGAAAATAGGAAGGTAGAAGTGGGAAGGAGAACTGCTTCTGGAATAGCAGTAGACGTTTTCAAACGCGTGTGACGACCGTCACAGTAGGTTGACGGGCGTAACACGGTGAAACGCGTGTTACGCTCGTCATAGGTTTGTTACGATCGTTACAGCTACAATAATTGCACTTATGAAATAATTGAAGCAGTTTAATTCCAACACACCTTATAAAATTTTTTTGCAGAATGATAATAAATATGCAGTGAATTGAATTTTTACTGTAGCACGCACTAAATTTAATGAAATAAAAACAAACTGAAATTTGCATTGAAATAAATATTTGTTCTTTACCAGAAATTTAAAAGTTGCAGAAAGGGAAACTACCTAGAAACATAAAACAGAAAGAAAAGTAAAAACAAATGATGATCACTGCTACTTCATCCAAGTTGCATTTTTAATACTTCGAAAGATGAATTTATGTGATAAAATTGCTCCACAGTTATGTCAGTCAAGCCTATCATGTCCAAACGCATGCTCTTCAACTCGTCCTTGATTACATTAATGTCAGTTTGATAAACATCCAGTGTGGTAAAGATTTTGTTCAAATTCTCAGTGTATTCTCCTTTGGTTATTTCAGGGGCTTCAGTATCCTCTGCAATGTGGTTAGTGTCATAGTAACCAGAAGGGGTCTCAGGATCACTCTCATCAGACATCTTATCATCAGTAATTTGGTACGATTGTGGTGTTTCAGGTGTTGAAGGATGGTCAGGAGGATTTAGCTCATAAAGCCAGTTGTCGCGATTGTGGGCACTCACTTTAGCATGGTTTGGAAGTGTAAATAAAGTGACAACTTCATCCCTTATCAGGTATTCTAAAGGTGCAGGACCTAGATTTCTTATTATCTGTAGGTCGAAACAGAAATCAAGATTCATAGGGCGGATTGAACCAATTTGTGTACACTTATGCAGTTGGTATCTAAGTCTGAGGGCATTGACAATCATGGTGACTAGGCCTCCTACGATGATCGGTTCATTAGGGTCCTGAACAATGCGAGAAAAGGTTTGCATCATGAATGGAACAGCATTAACAGGTCGGCCTTGGGTCATACATTGCAGTAAAAACATCTCATCCTTAGACACTGCAGTACGGTTCTGTTCTTTTCCGAATACAGTATGGGCTAGAATCTTATGAAAATAGCGGATAGCGGGGTTGTGCATTTCATTGTTGTCCATGCTATCCGGCTCAGGGTGATAGTTTCCGGTTAAGGTTCCCCAAAAGTAATCTAGCTCGAAATCCATTAATTCCACCTAGGTGGTAGTAAAAGCAAAAGGTCCGCTAGGGAATCCTAGTAGGTCAGCTAATTCCTTATGGTTATAAACGAATTCAATACTGAATAGTCTGAAAGCTATAAATCTTTTTCTGGTTCTGAAACCGCGCTCAGGTATATGAACTAGGGAGCTCAAAAATTCAAGGGTAAGCTCGTGGTATGTAACAAACTTAGACTTAATGTGGGCTTTTTCCCATCCCAGTTGGTTAAACAGATAAAGGATACTATCCTTAATACCTAAGGTGTCCATGGTTGGTTCATCATAATACAGCGTCATACCTATGTTCCTTTGTGACAATTCCTTAAATCTCCTCATTTGGTTCCTTCCTCTAAAAGTGGTTTCCATAGTAAACGCTAAATGGGGGAAACAAATCAGGGGAGAAGGTAGGATAGAAAAAGACTTTTCAGAAAACCTGTAGCGAATAAAGTTGTTTTAAAATCAACAGTAGTTTTATAAAGATTTTTTGGAAAAATGGAAAATAAAATAATGAAAATAAGGCTTTAAAATAAATACATAAAATAAAATCAAAAGTAATAAATAGAAACAAACAAAAATAATAACAAAGACAAATAGGTGGGTTGCCTCCCACTAAGCGTTGTTTTTAACGTCATAAGCCGGACATAGTGCTTAGCAGTAGATCATTCAGGGGAAATAGTGGGTAATTCTAAAAGTTTTAGACTATTCACATAGTCTCTATTCTCAATGTGATGATATTATTTTAATCGCTGCCCATTCACTGTGAACGGGTCACTACTCCTATTCTTAATTTCTATTGCTCCGCTAGGGAATAATTTTGTAACTTCAAAAGGACCAGACCATCTGGATTTCAGTTTTCCAGGAAAGAGCCTAAGTCTAGAGTTAAATAGTAGCACAACGTCTCCCACACTGAATTCTTTCCGGGATAAGCGCTTATCGTGCCATCTTTTGGTTCTTTCCTTGTATATCTTAGTGTTCTCATAAGCGTCTAATCTCAATTCTTCCAATTCATTCAAGTCGAGGATTCGCTTCTCTCTAGCAGTAGTGTAGTTTATATTGAGCGTTTTGATTGCCTAATATGCCTTGTGCTCTAATTCTACCGGGAGATGATAGGACTTTCCGTACACAAGCTTGAAGAGTGTAGTTCCTATAGGAGTCTTGTAGGTTGTCCTATAAGCCCATAAAGCCTCGTTAAGCTTAGATGACCAATCTTTCCTAGATATGGCGACAATTTTCTCTAGGATTTGTTTAATTTCTCTGTTCGAGACTTCGACCTGTCCACTGGTTTGTGGATGATACGGTGTCGCTATGCGGTGTTTGACTCCATACATAGATAATAATTTGTCAAATATCTTTGAAATGAAATGGGAGCCACCGTCACTAATGACAAGTCTAGGCACACCAAATCTTGGAAATATTGTGTTTTTAAAGAGCTTAATTACTACCTGTGTGTCATTTGTAGGAGAGGCTATAGCCTCAATCCATTTTGAAACATAATCGACAGCTACGAGTATATACTTGTTTTTGAAAGAAGATGGGAAGGGTCCCATGAAATCGATTCCCGAAACATCAAATACTTCTACTTCTAGTATTCCTCTCTGAGGCATTTCATCGCGTCTTGAAATATTACCGGTGCGTTGACACTGATCACAGTTTTTAACAGCGATGTGGACATCCTTCCATAGATTAGGCCAGAATAGGCCAGCTTGTAGGATCTTTGCACAGGTTTTAGAAGTGCTTGCATGTCCGCCATAGGGAGATGAATGACAGTGAAAAATAACGTCTTCTATTTCTTCTTCAGGTATGCATCGGCGGAAAATTCCGTCTGATCCTCTTCTAAATAATAAAGGTTCATCCCAATAATAATACTTGAGATCATGGAAGAATTTCTTTTTCTGTTGATAAGTTAAGTCCGGTGGGAGCACGCCTGCAGCTAAGTAATTGACTATGTCAACATACCATGGCAGTCCCATGGTTGTATGGATCGCTTCCACGGTTTCCTTGGCTTTTGGTTTGTTTAGATCCAGTTGAGCTAGATCGCTTCTTATTTGCGCTATCAGCTGTTCATATGGAAAATCATCGTTAATCGGTACTTATTCGGGTTTTATACCTTCTAATCTTGACAAGTGGTCTGCTACGAAGTTTTCGATTCCTTTCTTATCCTTGATCTCTAGATCAAACTCTTGAAAAAGTAGGATCCCTCTGAGGAGTCTTAGTTTTGCATCCTTCTTGGTTAGTAGATATCTGATAGCAGCGTGGTCTGTGTAAATGATTATCTTCGCTCCTACTAGGTAAGAACGGAATTTGTCAAGCGCAAAGACAACTGCTAACAGCTCTTTCTCAGTTGTGGCGTAGTTCATTTAAGCTGAGTCTAGCGTTATACTGGCATAATAGATTGCGTGAAGTTTCTTGTCCTTCCTTTGTCCAAGAACTGCACCTACGGCGTAGTCACTCGCATCGCACATTATTTCAAAAGGTAATCTCCAATCGGGTGGTTGCATGATTGGTGCGGTGATAAGGGCTGATTTTAGAGTTTCAAACGCCTTAAGACAATCTTCATCAAATATGAACTCAGCGTCTTTCATTAATAGACCGGTAAGTGGTTTAGTGATCTTCGAGAAATATTTGATAAATCGTCGGTAGAAACCGGCGTATCCTAAAAAACTTCGTATTTCTCAAACGGTCTTAGGTGATTGAAGTTCTTTTATGACTTCTATCTTAGCTTTATCAACTTCAATTCCCTTATTAGATATAACATGTCCTAGCACGATTCCTTCTCTGACCATGAAATGGCATTTTTCCCAGTTAAGCACGAGGTTTACTTTCACACATCTTTCTAAAACCTTTTCTAGGTTTGATAGGCATCCTTCAAAACTTTGCCCGCACACAGAGAAGTCGTCCATGAACACTTCCATGATGTTATCGATGAAATCTGCAAAGATTGACATCATACATCGTTGAAAGGTTGTTGGGGCATTGCACAATCCGAAGGGCATTCGTCTGTAAGCGAACGTTCCATAGGGACACGTGAATGTAGTCTTCTCTTGATCATTAGGGTGAATAGGAATTTGGAAAAATCTGGAATAACCATCTAGATAGCAGAAGTAGGAATGTTTGGCTAATCGCTCTAAAATTGGATCTATGAAGTGTAGGGGAAAATGGTCTTTTCGAGTAGCTTTGTTTAGTTTTCTATAATCGACGCACACTCTATGCCCATTAACCACTCTTTGTGTTATCAGTTCACCTTTTGCGTTCTTCACAACTGTGATACCTCCTTTCTTCGGTACGACGTGTACTGGGCTAACCCATTTACTGTCGGAGATTGGATATATGATTCCTGCTTCTAATAGCTTCTTAATTTTATCTCTGACTACAGTGCTAAGGATTGGGTTAATCCTTCTTTGAGGTTCTCTAGAGGTTTTGCAATCTTCTTCTAGCATAATACGATGCATACAAATTGAAGGACATATTCCTTTCAAGTCGGATATGTTATAACCTAATGCAGTCAGGTACTTTCTTAGGACGTCTAAAAGTTTCTTAGTTTCGAGCGTTCCTAAACTGGAATTGGCTATTACTGGTCGCGTACATTTGGTATCTAGGAATTCGTATCTTAGATTCTTGGGTAAGGTTTTTAATTCTAAACCCGGTTTCTTTGGACATGGCATATGATCAGGTGTAAGTGCTAGACTTTCGCTTAGACTATCATCTTGATACGGTTCACGCCAATTGCCGTCTTCGAATATTATAGGGGTTTGGATTTTCATTATTTCAGAGTATGTGGTATGTTCTGCTTCCATCTCTCTTACGCACTCGTCTATAACGTCGATTAGATAACATGTGTCATTCATGTATGGTGCTTGTAAGAATTGAGTGAGGATGAATTCCACTTTTTCCTCTCCAACTTCGAATGTCAGTCTGCCCTTCTTTACGTCAATTATAGATCCAGCTGTGTCTAGGAAGGGTCTTCCTAATATGATAGGAGTAACTGAGTCCTCGGTAATGTCCATGATTATGAAATCAGTCGGGATATATAATTGACCTATTCTAACTGGAACGTTTTCCAGTATACCTACAGGGTATTTAACTGATCGGTCAGCTAATTGAACGGACATTTTTGTGGGTCTATGTTCTCCCATCTCCATCTTTTTGCAAATAGATAGGGGCATGACACTGATACTTGCTCCCAAGTCGCATAGAGCTTTGTCTATGACAAAATTTCCAATGTTACAAGGTATAGAGAAACTACCTGGATCTTTTAACTTAGGGGGCATATCGTTTTGAATAATAGCGCTACACTCAGCGGTAAGTGTAACTGTTCCGTTGTCTTCTATCTTTTTCTTGTTAGACAGGATATCCTTGAGAAATTTAGCATACGAGGGCATCTGAGTGATAGCCTCTGTAAACGGTATTGTAATATTCAGTTGTTTCAAAAGTTCAACGAATTTCTTGAATTGGCCCATCGTTTTGGAATTGGTAAGTCTCTGAGGGTACAGAATTGGCGGTTTATAGGGTGGTGGAGGCACATAAGGCTTCTCTTTCTCCACTGCCTCTTGGTTTTCGATTTCCTTTTCCTTTGGTTCATTCTCATTTTCAGTTGGCTTGTTCTGCTTTGGGTACATGGCTGGATTTTCGAGTCTTGGATCATCAGGTCCGTCAAGTTCTTTTCCACTTCTCAGTATCACAGCGTTAGCATGTCCTTTTGGGTTAGGTTGTGGTTGACCAGGGAAAATTCCAGTTGGGGCAGCAGTAGGTTCTTGTTGTTGAGCTACTTGTGAAATTTGAGTTTCAAGCATCTTATCATGGGTAGCCAAAGCGTCAACTTTACTAGATAATTGTTTAATCTGCTCATTAGTATGTAAATTCTGATTTAGAACATCTTTATTAGTCTGAGATTGAGAAGCAATGAAGTTTTCTATCATGATTTCAAGATTAGATTTCCTAGGGGCATTGGATTTATTAGGTCCATTATTAGGGTGATTTGGGGTAGCTTTTGGATAGCCAGGTAGCGTGGCAGGAGCTTGTCCAGGTGCGTACAACACATTGTTGCTTTTATACGAAAAATTCGGATGATTCTTCCAACCAGGGTTATAGGTATTACTATAAGGGTTTCCTTGTACGTAATTTGCTTGTTCAGCTAGAACTCCTGTTAGAAGTGGGCATTCTGGAGCAGGATGTGATTGGAGACCACATAGATTGCAAGTTTGAGCTACTGCAGCTACGGTAGCTGCGGGAGCGGTGGTAAGATTTTCTAACTTTTGGGTAAGGGCTTCCACTTTAGCGTTGACTTGATCCAGAACATTCACTTCAATCATGCCACCTTTTGTTTGAGTTTTTTCCATATTAGCTCTTTCGCTTCCCCATTGATAATGGTTCTGAGCCATGCTTTCGATAAGTTGATTTGCTTCGGTATACGGTTTATCCATCAATGCGCCACCAGCAGCAGTGTCTATAGTCATTCTTGTGTTGTACAAGAGACCGTTATATAACGTATGAATGATCAGCCATTCTTCTAAACCATGATGAGAACAGAGTCTAATCATGTCCTTATAGCGTTCCCACGCTTCGAAAAGTGATTCGTTATCTTTTTGTCTGAAACCATTGATGTTGGCTCTGAGCATAGCAGTTTTGCTTGGTGGGAAATATCTAGCCAAAAAGACCTTCTTCAACTCATCCCATGTGGTGATTGAGTTTGAAGGAAGAGATTGGATCCATGCTCGAGCTATGTCTCTTAAAGAAAAGGGAAATAGGCGCAATCGTATCGCCTCGGGGTTTACACCATTCGCTTTTACAGTGTCTGCGTACTGCACAAACACTGACAGATGCAGGTTTGGGTCGTCGGTAGGAGATCCAGAAAATTGGTTCTGTTGAACGGCGGATAGAAGCGAAGGTTTCAGCTCGAAATAGTTTCGAGCGATAGCAGGAGCGGCAATGCTGTTATGAGGTTCCGCTTGAGAAGGAACTGCGTAATCCTTAAGAGCACGAGGTGGATTTGGTACGTCAGCCATCTTTGATTCTTCAATTAACTCATGGATTGAGATATCAGGAAGCTTAGTCGGAGGAAGATTGTTGAGATCACAGTATTCTTGAATTCGGCATCTTACTCTGAGATAGCGCTCGATATCTTTGATTTGTAGATGCAAAGGCTCGCTTCGGGAGCGAGTATTTGGCATACAACAGAGGAAAAAAATAAATAGTTGCCTTAGTCTATACAGTTCTACTTTATGAGTGCACTAGTAACTAAATCAAAGTCTCCGGCAATGGCGCCAAAAACTTGATGTGCGATCGACCTAATGTGTCTAACAGTATCTTAACTGCAAGTGCACAGCCTATCACGGTAGTAATAAAAAGATGTCGAACCCACATGGACTTTGTAATCACTCTAGTGCTATAAAGGTTTGCTAGTTTAGCTAAGGCGGATGTTGTCACGTTTGGTTTTTTATAGGTTAAAGTAGAGGAAAACTAAATCGAATTAAGGGAATAATAATAATAAAGCGGTCGGTATGTAATAAAGTGAACCTAAGCGGATTTAATCGAACCTAAGCATATAAAGATGTTTAACTTAAATGGTTCTGTAGAAATTATCGGTTTAAAAACCCTCAACTCACACCCTCGTGGTCTTATCTCGGATTGTACCCCTAAAGCCCTATGCCTGCTCTCGCTAGCCCATAAGTGTTTAGAAAATACTCTTTGAAAACTTAATAAAGTCTAATTCGTTTTAAAGCGCTCTCGCTGTATTTAAATCAAATGCCTAACTTTAGCTATCCGGTTAAAACCTCACACTCTCGTGGTCTTGATCCTAACCTATTATACTTTTCTTACTCTCGTAACAAAAAGATTGATTTTAATTATAAAAAGTCACAGCCAGAAATTAAGTTAATTTAGATTTTAGCTTAGGAACAATTCAATCCATTCAGTTACTATTATTACATCCCGACTCTAGAAATTTAGCTAGCCATGGTACTTAAAACAGACAGACATGAAATATAATCGGGAAACGGTAAAACATTCATGATAAATAAATAACGGTAATTTAACATAAACAAATTGTATTAAAATTAAATTAAATGCGATTAAAAACCTGAATAATAATATTATTCCTCAAGCTCCCTCTTCCACAAGTCGGCAAGATTGGAACCTTCGGAATCGAAGCTTGAAACGAAGTCTGAGGCTAAAAACAAATTCTAACTAAAATAGCAATTTCCTAATGTTGGAAATGGCTATTAAATGGTAAAAAGGGAAATAAAAACAAGAACAGCAGGAAAAAATGAAAACTGGAAACGGTTCATAAATTCGGCAGAGCTTCCGCAAGAAATTCTGTAAATAAAACTCTCTGTAAATAAATCTTTGTCTCCCTTCATTGAAATATCTCCTATTTATATAGGAGAAATTGGCAGTTAAGAAATAAGAACGTGGACTTTGTACTTTTTTGGTGGAGAAAAACCAGGACTGGGCGTTGGTGAGGTTGAGAGATTGTAGGAGTGAATACTCCTTTCTTTACGTTGCCCACGTCTCCGTGTTCTTCATAACATTGAATTAAGCGTGTGACGATCGTAAGGCTAAGGTAACGGGCGTAAGATGCTTAAATAGCGTGTTACGTTCGTCAATGATGTGTGACGAGCACTCTTCATAAACTAAGCGCGTTACGATCGTAACACTCCTATGACGACCGTCACATCATCAAAATCTGCAGTACTTTGCAGATTTGTTCCTTTTCTTATGATTTTCATGTTAACTTTCTTCATATGATATTTTTCACTAAATTGACTTGAAACATGTTGTACCTGTGAAAAGACATAAAAACTCGGAACAATCGGGAGTTAAATGGATTAATGTAGTATGAAAACAGACTAAAAACGTAGCAATTATATGATACGATTTCTCGTTATCAAGAAGATTAAAGCAAAAGTCATGAAACAATTCAATGTTGGATTCTTGGTCGTCACTTCCTATCCACAATGGGTTGCCAATATTGTTTTCGTTCCCAAAAAAGACGGTAAAGTATGAATGTGCGTGGACTACAGAGATTTGAATAGGGCAAGCCCTAAGGATGATTTCCCACTTCCCCATATTAATATTCTAGTTGACAATACGGTGCAACATAAAGTGTTTTCCTTCATGGGCGGTTTCTCAGGCTATAACCAAATCAAAATGGCGCCTGAGAACATGGAGAAAACTATCTTTGTCACACAATGAGGCATATTCTGCTACAAGGTTATGCCATTCGGACTGAAGAATGCTGGGGAAACCTATCAACGTGCCATGGTAGCTTTATTTCACGACATGATACATCACAAAATAGAGGTCTATATGGACGACATGATAGCTAGATCTTAAACAGAAGAAGAGCATCTTGACCATTTACAGAAACTGTTTGAGAGACTAAAGAAATATAAGTTGAGGTTGAATCCAAATAAATGCACATTTGGAGTGAGGTCTTGTAAACTCCTAGGTTTTGTCGTCAGCAATAAAGGTATTGAGGTAGATCCTGCCAAGGTTAAAGCGATACAAGAGATGTATGCTCCTCGTACTGAGAAGGAAGTCAGGGGATTCTTGGGACATTTAAACTACATTTCCATATTCATTTCTCACCTGACAACTACTTGTGAATCAATCTTCAAATTACTGAAGAAAGATCACGTAGTCAAATGGAATGATGAGTGCCAAACTGCTTTCGACAAGATCAAAGAGTACCTGCAAGAGCCTCCTGTGTTGATGCCACCAATCGAGGGAAGACCGTTGGTTATGTATCTGACTGTTTTGGAAAATTCAATGGGGGTGTGTGCTGAGGCAGCATGACGAGTCTGGCCGAAAAGAGCATGCTATTTATTACCTGAGCAAAAGTTTACCGACTGTGAAACAAGATATTCACTACTCGAGAAAACTTGTTGCGCTCTGGCATGGGCTGCTCGCCGGCTAAGACAGTATATGCTGACCCATACTACCTTGTCGATATCTAAAATGGATCCAATAAAATACATCTTCGAGAAGTCTGCTCTCTCTGGGAGAATAGTGAGATGGCAGATGATCCTGACAGAATATGACATACAATATACTACCTAGAAAGTAATAAAGGGCAGTGTACTGGCTGATCACCTTGCTCACCAGGATGTTGAAGACTACCAGTCCATGAAGTTCGAATTCCCAGATGAAGACATCATGATGGTAAACAACTATGAAGAATTCAGACCATCTGACGGACCTGAACAAGGATCCCGATGGACCCTGGTTTTTGATGGGGCATCTAACGCACTCGATAATGGTATTGGTGTTGTACTTATATCTCCTGAAGGATGTCATACTCCTTTTACGGCAAGACTCTGCTTCAATTGTACAAACAACATGGAAGAATACGAGGCGTTTATTTTTGGTCTCAAAGCTGCCATAGATTTGGGGATCAAGTCCTTAAATGTATTCGGAGATTCAGCTTTGGTCACCAGCCAGATCAAAAGGGAATGGGACACCAAACACCCTAACCTTATCCCTTACAAAGAACACGTTTTGACGTTGCTCCCATATTTTGAGAAGATTACCTTTGAGCATTTCTCGCGAGAAGAAAATCAGCTAGCAGACGCACTAGCCACAATTTCATCCATGTTTAAACTTAAATGGGATAACGAGGCTCCCCAAATCACCATTGAACGAATGGATGAACAAACACACTGTCACAAGATTAATACTGAAGAAGTAGTGGACCAGCCTTGGTTTCACGAAGTCAAGAGGTATCTCAAGGCTCAAGAATATCCAGAAGGAGCTTAGTAAATGATAAGAAGTTCTTAAGGAGATTCTCTGCTAAATTCTTCCTTAGTAATGGCATTCTCTACAAACGCAACCATGACTCTATGTTACTTCGGTGTGTAGACAAGGTTGAAGCAGAAAAGATCATGGCTGATCTACATGAGGGCACTTTTGGCACCCATTCCAGTGGGCATACAATGGCAAAGAAAATCCTACGGGCAGGCTATTACTGGTCTACCATGGAAGCAGATTTCTATCAACACTCTCGAACCTGCCATAAGTGTCAGATCTATGCTGACAAGGTATACGTACCTCCGGTTCCTTTGAATGTCTTGACGGCTTCTTGGCCCTTTTCTATGTGGGGCATCGATATGATTGGGGAAATCAAACCAACAAACTCCAATGGGCATCGCTTCATCTTAGTGGCCATTGACTATTTTACAAAGTGGGTTGAGGCAGCCTCATTCGCTTTCGTCACCAAGAATGTTGTCGCCTGGTTCATCAAGCAGAATCTCATCTGTCGTTACAGTATCCTGGAGAGGATAATCACGGACAATGGTACGAACCTGAACAATACTATGATCACCGCCCTGTGCGAGCAATTCAAGATCCAACATCATAATTCTTCCCCTTATCGGCCAAAGATGAATGGTGTTGTCGAAGCCACGAATAAGAACATTAAAAAGATCATACAGAAAATGACAGTCACATACAAAGACTGGCATGAGATGCTACCATTCGCTCTCCATGGGTATCGTACCACAACTCGCACATCAACCGGGGCAACACCCTACTCTCTGGTATACGGAATTGAGGTTTTCTTGCCTATTGAGGTTCAGATCCCCTCTCTGAGAATTATGAAGGACACAGGGTTGAACGAAGACGATTGGATCCTGACTCGACTTGATCAACTGAACTTGATTGATGAGAAAAGGCTTATTGTTGTTTTCCATGGTCAAATGTATCAAAAACAAATGATCAAGGCTTTCAACAAAAAGGTCAGATGCCAAGTGTATCAAGTCAGGGATTTAGTGATCAAACGTATCATACTGCAGCAAGGTGATCCCAGGGGCAAATGGACTCCTACCTACGAAGGACCATTTGTAATCAAAAGCATATTCTCTGGTGGAGCGATGATCTTGACCATCATAGATGGCGACGACCTGTCGCACTCTGAGAATGCTGACATAGTCAAAAGATACTACGCATAAGAAACCCGCTAGGTTGACACACCTAGGAAAAACAAGGGCATCCCGACGAACCAAAAAGGTTCGGGCAAAAATTAGGGATTAAACAAAAATCTGTACACCCGGTAAGTTGAAAACCCGAAAGGGAGACTTGGGCAAAAAAAGGGTATCCCGGTGGACTGAAAACCCGAAAGGACGGTCCAGGCAAAAGTTAGGGAATTAAAAGCGTATGACTATGTCCCGTTGGATCACCTTACGGACAAACTGGAAAACTCAGAGGTTTTGATCAATTCAATCAACTTTGTACAAGGCAGCAAGTGGACAAGATGCTCAGAGACACGAAGGCTATAGCGGAATGGGAACCCCATGGGATTTTTGAACATGGCTATCTTTTATTTGTATCAAAATTTTCATTTTTTTGCGACGACATTCTCTTACTAGAATGTTTGTCTCATTGTACAAAAATACTTACTCAAAGTCAATACAAAGATATCCCTTTGAAAGTGCAAAACTATCTGTTTTCTTTACTTTTGTTTTGTTTACAAAAACATCCAATGATTTATTTTTTAACATATGCATTTGAGCATAATTACTATTTACAAATAAACAAAATAGAAAGACAGTCACCGGTGGCTTTAAGATATAGGGAAATCTCTCTAAGTTATTTCGATGAAATCCCCCGCAGTGTGCAGTTTAACCCCCAGTGGAACAGAGCTTCCAGTTATCAATCCCCAATAGAAGTCGTCCAATTTCTTAGGATTTCTCAACAGGATTTTACAAGCAGTACACAACATTTCCCTTACAATGGAGTTTATTTCTCTAAGTGGAAATTCATCAACACTTCAACTTCACAACATGAAGACTTACACTCCATATCCTCAGCAACAGTCAGGGATTTATTTTTCCCAATCCAACAGCAGCGCAACAGATTAGCTCACATACGCATACATCGCATCCATACATCATAAACATTGATAACACGAATGTATTATACCTTGAATTTCATACAACTTGACATTGCATATTAGCTAACATTTTACCCTTTTCAGGATAAGGTTAATTAACAGCTACCATTAACAATGTTCAGAGGTTTCTGAGATACAGTTCAGATACGCTCCAGACACGGGTGCCATCCTGATACTCATTCAGACTCAACTTTTGATACAATTCAGATACGCTCTAAACACGGATGGCATCCTGATACTCATTCAGACTCAACTTTTGATACAGTTCATATACGCTCCAGACACGGATGCCATTCTGATACTCATTCAGATTCAACTTTTGATACAGTTCAGATACGCTCTAGACACGGATGCCATTCTGATACTCATTCAGATTCAACACTCAGATACAGTTCAGATACGCTCCATACATGGATGTTATTCTGATACTCATTCAGATTCAACTCTCAAATACAGTTCAGATACGCTCCAAACATGGATGCCATTCTGATACTCATTCAAGATTCAACTCTCAGATACAGTTCAGATACGCTCCAGACATGGATGCCATCCTAATACTCATTCGGATTCAGCTTTCAGATACAGTTCAGATACGTTCCAAACACAGATGCTATTCTGATACTCATTCAGACTCAACTTTTGATACAGTTCAGATACGCTCCAGACACGGACGCCATTCTGGTACTCATTCAGTTTCATTTTACAGATACGGTTCAACAATCATTTCTGGATGGCATCTGCAAGCCCATCTCCAACAAACTTCCCACCATCCTTCTAAATGGCATCTTTAAGCCCATTCCCTGTACTATCAACCCTCACATCACCGAGTGCAAATTTCTGTGCACTCTAGTGTCCAATCATCTTCCACCTTCGAGTCACGAATGGAAAAACTCGCCAATCTAACTCTTTAGGCTTAAGAAGATTGAACAGGGGCAGCTGTTGTACCCCAAAATTTTCTCTCTCACTTATCAAGAATTTGCTCACAAGATCTCCTTGGACTCGGGACTGCACTAGGGTTTGATCAGCTCAAGACATCTCCTTAAACACTGATGACCAAAATTAGGGTTTGAGATTGCACAAGGATATTTGAACTTCCAATGCCCCATATGACTTTCAAGGATCATCATGGACCCCCAAGATCACTCATGTCAAGTTTCAAGCCTTAGATCACATTTTTGCTCAGTCAATTGAGCAGTTGACCTAAAAATCAGATGTATTGGGGAAAAGGTCAACTATGGCCAATTTACAGTCAAAATTCATAATTTTTTATCCACATCAATATTTTAAACCCATATGTATCATTTTATCAAGTTTGGACCATAATTCCCCAAGAAATTTGATCAAATCTCCAAAAGGGCTAAATGGTCAAAATTAGGGTTTTAACTGGGAAAGGGCAATTTCTGATTTTTGACCTAGAAAATGATCAATTGGTTTAAGGCATGATCTCAAGAGTCCAATTGCATCATTTTTACCTAATAACATGGCTCAAAACATCACTCAAGTTCAAAGGATTGACAGATGAGTTTTTAGTCAACTGATCAAAAGTCAACTGTATACTAAAAAGTCAAACTTTGACTTTTTGGTCAAATTCAAATGCCAAAGATCACAATTCATCAAAACATGTCAAAATATGTAACTTATTCATCAAGAAATCAAAAAATTCCAGATTTCATTTTGAAAAGTCAAAATTTTTAAACTTAGAAATTTTTCTAAGTGTTGAAAATTTCTTATTTTTTCATGACTTTGAGTAAATATTTCACCATGATGCAAGATGATTCAAGAGAAACTTCCAACATTAAAGTTGTAGATCTACATGAAATCTAAAACTTTGCTTTACACAACTCCTTCCAAAAGTGCTTGGATATCAAGTTATAATTTTAAGAACATGTGGTCATGAAACAAAACAGTGAAATTTTTGCCCTAATTTGGTCAGGATTTTGACCCAACTTCATGGCACTTTTTCATATGGTTCCAAGGATAATATTCAAAAGGAATTCAAATATGGGTTGTAGAGCACATTGCAATATTTCCAAAATGTCCAAGAACTCCTTGAGATCATTTTTGAGTAGGGAGAATCGGAGAGATGAAGTTAGGGTTTTATCACTTGAATTACAAGTCATTTTGTGATGAACCAAGTTCAAAATTCAAACTATGCTGCATAAAATCTACTTTGAAGGCCTCAAACTTGTTAGGCACTCCATAATTAATGGCTTGCACAACTGCTAGAGGTCTCATTTCAAGCATTCAATGCATGGACATACTTTATATCCATTTTTGGAAGAAAGGTTACATTGCCATTTTGATAAAGTGCTTTTTTGCACAAAACTTGTTCTTGAGCCTTGCACTTGTTCTCTTCTGATCACACAAGTCCTATAACTCATGAGAAATGGATTATACACTTACAATCACTAAACCCATGCTTGTACTACATGTTAGAACATAATTTGGTTCTACATCCCAGCAAGAGTTTTGATGATAACAAACACATGATATAAAGAACAAATATGCTCGCTAATAAAAGTATTGTTTCATGCAGGAAGTTCTGATGTGAAAAAGATGTTCTAATGCAACTGGAAGTTCTGCCAGAACATCATCAAAGTTCTTATTATGCGAGCACAGAAGTTGAGAGGACAATGAAAGATTCAGATGCATCAAATATGCTGACACGCTTATATGAAGAAGTTCTGATTGAACTTCTGAATGCACCAGTGCTGCGAAACAGAATCTCTGATACTCTGATGTGCAAAGTTCTGATCAAGCTGTAAAGTACTCTCAACGGTAACATTCATCCTCTGATTTAAGAAGCTCTGAAGCGTTACAACTCCATCAATGCAAGATCATAAGTAACGGCTACAAACAGACAAGGATCTCCTGATTTGGAAAGCTCATTAACGCGTGTTATGGACATACCAAAAGTATCTTCTTATGTCACTATTGCAAGGCCTATTTAAAGCTGACAAGAAGAAGATTTCAAGATGATGAACAACTGCGCTCAAAAAGAAAAACTCACGTGAAAAGTAAACAATGCAGCTATCAATCTTCATCCTCAATGTTTAATATTAAATTGTATAAAACATCACAAGTTTGTGATACTGTTTATTAGAAACATCATTGTACTCTTTTATACAATTATATGTTTAGTGAATTTCCTTGAGAAAACCGGGTTGTGGTTTTAGACTCAAGAAGACTTTAACAGTTGTTAAAGTAGATTTGTAATCAAGTTTGATTAGTGAATTAAGTCCTCGTTGGAGAGAGGCGAATCACCTTGGCGGGTGGACTGGAGTAGTTTGAGGTCAAACGAACCAGGATAAAAATAAACGTGTTCCTTACTGCGCTTTTGATTTTAAGATTTCAATTCAACCCCCCCTTCTTGTGTTTTTCACTTCTTCATTACACATTGAAACTTGGTTTCCCTCTTTTCTTCAAAATCAAGTAACCTAGCCAAAAGCTAAAAACTTGTACTTCTGACTTGCCAATGCACTCCAATCCTTTTACTTATACATACACAAACTATTGACATAAAATACACGAATTCTCATGCCTTGAAAACAACTAGAACTCAAAATCACATTCCATACCTCCATTTTCACATAAACTGATCAAAAACTTGAAACTCATAACTCCCTCGTGCGTTTTCAAGCCTTTTGTTTCCTAAAGCTTCTAAATATCATTTAGAATTGATCTCATACCCTGTTACAGAACTGTAACACCATTAACACCATCCTCCATTTTCAAAAACAGAGCTTTACACTTGGACTTCTCCAGAACTCCTCAGGTCATTTCAGCTCAAGCTAAGCATTCCATTAGCTTCTTGGGAACGTGAGGAAGCTAACCCAACCATTGGAACTCCTTGAAAGTTGCTCAAACTTCAAACTCGATACCCCTTTGCAAGGTAAGTTTTCTAACTTTGGAACTTCTCATACATGCATCATCAATGATTTATTTGTGAACAAAACATGTGGATATCATTGCCCTAAAGCTAACCATGTCCATAGTTTCCATTAATTTTGCTTGAGCTTAGAGAATTTTAAGATTGAAATTTCTGAGATTTTTAGGGTTCAGTTTAGGGCCAATGAAATTCATGCTTATCTTTGATCTATAGTTTTAATGCTTTACATTTTTGAAACCGTGAGGAAATTTGCTACAAGTTTCATGTTTACAATTTTCATTTTTGATAAGAAATGAACAATTTACAGTTGGCCTGGCTGGAGGTTGATGATGAAGTGTAACTCAGGGCGCGTTTTGTATCATATATTTATTGTTTTGCTTATGTGTAACGGATGTATAGCCACCCCAGTGGTAGAAGCGCGCGCTTGTAACCTTTGGGACCTGGGTTCGAGCCCCAGTGGTACCCTTTTGTGTTTTGCATTTTCTGACTTTTTTTGCAGGGCGCTGGGCCTCTTTGGGCTTGTTTTATTTTTCTGTTTTTGCTAGCTAACCCCCTTGTTTCATATTTGCGCCCCTGACCCAATTTATTTTATTTTCTTATTTTTATTTCATTTATTTTCTTAAATACTTTTCCTAATATTAAAAAATCATAAAAATATATAAAAAATAGTAGATTTATATTTTAACTTAGTTTATGTATTTTTCTCACACAAAAAATTATTTTATTAATCATACTTTATTTATTTTTACTTATTATCTTGTAAATTTAATTAAAACTAGGTTATTAGTTATTTTCTTTTACACCAATTAAAATATATTATTTTAATATTAAAAAGGCCAAAAATATTTTATAACACTATAATTATTTTCAAGACAAAAAAATACCAAAAATACATTTCTTACAAAAACTTAATTTCTTTTATTTTAATTAATAGATTTAGGATTTTGTTTAAAAATATTTTCTTAGTAAATTTAGGGTTTATTTTTATTATGTTAATTAATTATTTTTTCTTTAATTAATTAGGATAACACAATTTCCCTTTTCCTAAAAATCCAAACAAATATCCATTTATTTTACATTTCACATTTTTGTACATTTATTCATTTTGTATATTATATTTATTTAATTTCTTGTACATTTGTACCAATTCAATATAGTTGTAATAGACTAATTAGGTTTAAATTCTTGCAATCCCCATTTACAATTTGTACATCCCCCTCCCACAAGTATTGTAATAGCTTAGTAACTTTAAATTCCGCAATTTATCGCTTTATATACAATTGCTAGTAATTAGGGTTTGTATGAAAAGACTAAAATCAATACTTAGAAAACCCTAATTCAAGACAAAATCAAGCATGAAAACAACACACTTGCACACAAACACCCCTAGGATAAATCCACTTGGTTGCCTTTACAAAATGGTCATATTACGCATGTGAGGTATCTTAGCAAAAATAAGCAAATATAAGATCATAGTCCCTCGATGACGCTATCCAAGTTGTCTTTCAAATGATCTTAGTCCCTAAAAAAGAATGGTAAGATGCCTTGCAACATTGCTAATCATGGTTATACGATGACCCATGCCCGTCCCGTTTACATCCAAAGATAGGGTTGCTTACCAAATCAATGGTAAGATAACAATGTCAAAGGAAAAGAAAAATGAACAAGAACGACTTTTGAATAGGTAGAATGCTCCTAATTACTTGTTCAATTTCAAACAAACATCCTTGCTATCTTCAAAACAAACACCTACACTTTCAAACATCTTACAAACTTGAAAACATTTTCAAAAGATCAAACACTTTGTATACATTCTTACGAATGAGAATCATTACAAAGTTTGCCTAAACAATGGCCTCTTTACAAAATACTTTCAAAAACCACACAAAACACAATTTCAAACACAAGCAAGTGATCTAGCAAATAACTAAGAGCCATGGAAAATCATAGATGAAAAGGGTGCTAATATCTTCCCTTTTCATAATCCACCCCCCGAACTCAAGAAATAATCTCAAAGGTCTTTCCTGTGCTTTTTCACCTTTCCTTTTGGATAATAGAAAAGTCGGTGGCGACTCTTGCTAACCGCAACATTTGCGATCAAACGCAAAACCCTCAAATCAATTCTCCCACTGTATCACATATACCTACTAAGGTCTTTGAGTCTACCTATCGTCTTAAGAAAAACAAACATACCTATACTATTTGACCCACACAAAACATATAAAAATTATTTGAATTATATATATATATATATATATATATATATATATATATATATATATATATATATATATATATATATATATATATATATATATATATATATATATATATATATATATATATATATATATATATATATATATATATATATATATATATATATATATATATATATATATATATATAACATGTATTTTATTTTTGGAAGACTATTTCAATTAGTTTTTAATATGTTAAGGACTTTTTTTTTAGTTTGTGTTTTTTTTTTTTAATTCTAATTTTTACTTAGTAGAGTAGTTTAGATTGATCATATTGAAAAAGACATTTATACATGGTGGTATTGGACGTATTATATACGCTTTTGTTTATATGTTACAAAAATATTTATTATAGAAAAGTTATTTATTAATATGTTTTAAGTAAACATTTATTTTAATTCTTAAAACTTAAGTGATTTAAATAAAGCTTTTAATCATTTTTTTCATTTGAATGGATTTACATTATAAATAAAATGTTTATTAACCAAATATGACTAATATTTTGACCGAATTTTAAATGGATAGAGCTTTATTTTCTGGCAAATGAAAAATTAAAATAAAATATATTTAAGTAAAATATCTATTTTGATCCTTTAATTGTACTTTTAAATTTATATTAATTTTTTAGTTTTTTTTCGTGTCATATTGATCATTTAACTTTTAAAATGTTTCATTTTAGTTTTTTTTTTAAATTTAATTAGCAACGGAGTTAGTGACTAATTTTAAAAATTTTCTTTCGTTAATTAGATAAAAATGACTAAAATAAATTTGAAAGTTAAAATATCAATATGACATGAAAAAAAACTAAATGACCAATATGAACCAAGACTATAATTAAGGGATCAAAATAAATATTTTATCATATATTTAATATGTTATAAAAATTATAAAATGTAATTTAGAGTTGCTAAAATAAATATAACATCTAATTCATAAAAAACTTAGTTCAAAATGAGTTTTAATAAAAAAGAAATACACGATTATTTCTTAATAATAATTGAAAAAGAATTGTTTGGTTTTAACAATAATTAAATGATAATTTTGATCTTTAAAACAAAAAATAATTTAATTAATTTATTATTAATAATTTGTCATTTGCATTAAAACAATCAAAATCTATATAAATATATATAAAATCATATGACTCATACTAAATATATAATTATAACATGTATTTTATTTTTGGTAGACCATCGTCGCTAATTTTAATATATTAAGGACTTTTTTATATATATATGATTTTTGTGGATATTTTTTTTTTTGAATTTCTACTTACAAGATTAGTTTAGATTGATCATATTAAAAAAAGACATTTACTTGTGATGGTATATGTATGAGTACCTAAATTAATCAATTATTTGAATTATTAAAATATTTTTATATTATTAATTAATCACAAATATATATCTTAATAAGTCATATTTTTAATTTTAAAATTGATAAACTGTTGTCGCTAGTTTCAATATGTTAAAGACTTTTTTTTTTTAAAAAATTGTAGATTTTTTAAATTTCTACTTACTAGATTAGTTTATATTGATCATATTAAAAAAAAAAGGCATTTAGTCACGATGGTATATGTATGAATGTTCAAATTAATCAGTTAGATTATTCATAATTTTATTTAAATTTTGTTATTAAAAATTGATTAATTATTGAAAAAAAAGAGTATATATAAATAATATAAAATATTTTTATATTGTTAATTAATTATCATATATCTCGAAAAATTACATTTTTAATATTAAAATATTAATATAACATCATTGAATGTTACAGTTCTATTGAACGATAATGTAAAATTAATTTACACTAATAATATATTATTTTTAATTTATTAATTTTTAATATGATTTTATCTAAATTTATATTTGAACATTTATATTCAAAATAAAAATTAAATTAATTTATTTTTGAAAAAAATATCTTAAATTAATATTTTATATATGTTATAAAAGAAAACCTTTTTATAAGTTATGTTCCTTTATGAAAAAAGTTTCAAAAAATAAAAATAAAAAGATTTTTTCGGGAAAAAATAGAAAATAAAAAATTTGATTTAAAAAATAACTTTTTTTATAAAAAAAAAAAACACTTTTTTTGTTTTGAAATTTTTTTTAAATAAAAAAATTTAAATTAAATATGTTTTTCAAAAAACAAAAAATCTTTTTTTTGCTTGAAACTTCTTTCAAAATTTTTATTAATAAATTAAAAATTACCTTTTTCTTAAAAATTTTTTTTATAAGATTAAATATATTTTCTGTTCTCTTAAATATCTTATATTTATCTTTTAGTCCTTCTAAAATTTTTATTGAAAAAATGGTTTTTATAAAAATTTTAATTTTAATTTTTTGTCTTTCGTGCCAAAACCTTCGCTAAGTTGCAGGAGGAATCAAAAGTTAAAATTGAAATTTTAAGAGAATAATTCTTTGAAAAAAATTTAAAATAGTATGTGATATTTAAGAGAACCAAAAATATATTTAATTCTTTTTTTTTTATAAAATTAAATAAAAAAATTTTAAATAAAAAAAAGAAATTTCTTTAAAAGAAATTATTTAAAAATAATTCAAATGAAGATAATTATAAAACTCATTATAGATATAATCAATTAATAACCAATTCATAATCGTTTTAAGAAAATAGAATTCGTTTACGATAATTGTTTTAGTTAACAATTTATAAGATATGAATTATATATGATTATGAATTGATTATAGAATTAACCCGTATGTGAACATTCCTAAGTATAGAATCTACCTTATGTTACATTAATATTCTTTTCAAAAATCTTCTTTTTCAATATTTTTTAAGTAAGATTTATTTTAATTCTTACAAAAGTAATTTAAATCAAGGGATAAGTGAATTTTTATAATAATTGATTTATTAAGGAATTCATCTTGAAATTTTAAAATTAATAATTATTGACAAGATATTCTAATATTTTGACTTAATTCTAGATTAACATAGCTTCATTTTCAGAGGCGGAAAATTAAAACCAATTTGTTTTAATATATAGAAAAATTAAAAGATGTAACTCAAATTTTGTATAAAATTAAATGTAACTTTTAAATTATAAAAAAACTTAGTTCAAAATGCGTCTCAAATTCTCAATAAAAAAATTAACCAATTTGTTTTTTTAACAGCAATTAAAAAGTGTTTATTTAGTCTTTACAATAATTAAAATTTTACAAGATGTAAAATTTGTAAAAATAAATAAATATAAATTTTAATCCATAAAAGAATACACAATTTATTTATTTCTTCACAATAATTAAAATAGGATTAGTTAGTCTTTACAATAATTAAAAGAGACATTTTGATTTTTATAACAAAAAATACTTTAGTTAATTTATCATTTAATAAATTGCCATTTTTGGTCTTTTTCTCCTTATCATTCAAACAACCAAAATCTATATAAATATATAAAAATAATTTCACTCATGCATAAATACATCAATATAACATGTATTTTATTTTTGGTAGATTAATATTTCCATTACTTTTTAATATGTTAAAGACTTTTCTTAATTTCTGTGGATTTTTTTGACATTTCTAATTACAAAAAGTTGATATCTTTATTTTAATTTTTTTTTACTCAGGCCCTTCTAATTACCAAAAAAAAAACGGTTTTTTAAATTTTTTTACGACTATAATTCATGTATATTTTAATATACGATTTTGATCTTCTTCATTTTCATAAAAAGAGGATTACAAATAATATTATTCCTTGTTCTTATAATATTTATCATATTTATAAAAAGTAATTATTATAATATATTATCATTTTTAATTTTCAATGTAATTATAGTTATTTTTAAATATATTTTTAATTAATATTAAATATTACTCAAAATATATAATAACAATAATTTTTGTAATATATATAATTATCAGTCAATTGCATTCATTGAATCATTATAAATTTATAAAATGCAATAAATTTATTAAAAGATAAAATACTTTTATTGAACTAACTTTATCAAGTATTAATATAGTTTTGACCACCATAAATACAAAAGAAAAAAAGTTTTACAAATATTTAAAGTATTAATTAGAAAATCTAATTGAATAAAAATAATTACTTTTAATTCAAAAAGGAATATATATATATATTTAAACAATTTTTTATTCAAATAAAGCTTATTGTAATACATAAAAAAATAATACAGTAATTTATTAAAAACATCTAGAGACTCTTTAAATACTTAAAACAGTCAAGTCAAATATTAAAAAAGTTTGTGTAATCAATTCATTGAAAATTGAAATGTTAATTTTCTTTATAAAATATTTTAATTTAAAATTATTAAAAAGTGTTCTAGACTTCTAGTTAACAAAACTTTAAATTGAACAAATTTAGTAAAACATTATTAAATTAGGTAAATGATGAATTTTTGTGTGAAAAATGGATGGGTTCATATTAAAAAAAAAACGGATATCAGAAATGAAAATCCTATATTACCCTCAAAATGTTTGACTTAAAAACCAAAATTCTAGTCCATAACAGAAAACCTGCATTGATTCACACAAAACAAGGGCAAATAGGTAACAGAGAGACAGACACATAAGAGTGAGAGAGTTACAAAAACAAACACTTGTTCTTGTTCTTGTTCGTGTTCTTTTGATTCTGAACAGGACTTGAATCCTCTACAACACAATCTTGCCATGGATATCTCTATGCGAAAGTCAATGGAAGAGATAACAAAAGAGGCACAACGTGAGGGTAGTGATCCTTTTGTTTGGGCTCTTGAGATGTATTCCAATTTGAACTCATCTGGAGAATCTTTACCCTCTTCACAACTCGCTGAGTTTTTGGTTTCTTACATTTGTTGGGACAACAATGTTCCTATTCTCTGGAAGTTTCTTGATATGGCATTGATTCATAATATTGTTCCTCCTATGTTTCTTCTTGCTCTTCTTTCAGTCAGGTTGGTTAATTTTGCTTTTCTCAATTTTCAATTTCATCCATGGTTTTTATTTTTATTTTTTTGTTTTTAATTATTAACTTTTTTTTTGCAGGGTTATTCCTTGTAGACATGCTCATCCTGCAGCTTATAGATTGTATTTGGAGCTCATCAAAATGCATGCTTTTCAGCTTAAATCTCTGATTGAAAGACCGGATTATCAAAAGTGAGGTTCAATTTATGTAATTTATGAAAATAAATACTTGCTTACATTCCTCTTTGTCATGTTCTTGCTACATTTATGATTGATTGTTGAAATCTGTTTGTTGATGGTTATGGCTATGATTTTTGACCTGTTTGGATAAACAACTTAATTAAGTGCTTCTAGTTTAAGCGGTGATTGTGTAAGTGCTTATGTATATCGACCATTTTTTGTATGAGATTTTTCTCTCATCTGTTGGTTGGTATCAACTTTGTAATTTCGTATTAACTCTTTTGGTTATGCATTGGACAGGGTTATGAAATCTGTAGATGGCGTTCTTCATCTCTCGCAAATATTTGGCATATCACAAAGTGAGCCTGGCAATTTGGTGGTTGAGTTTATTTTTTCAATTGTCTGGCAGTTGCTTGATGCATCGTTGGGTGATGAAGGATTGCTAGAATTCACTCCTGATAAAAAGTGTAAATGGGCAATGATATATCAAGAAATGGAATTGGATGGACACAACGATTATAGTCATACTGAACAAAAGGAGATATTACGTAATACTAATACGCTAGTAGCTATTGAGTTGATTGGGCGGTTTTTGCAGGATAAGATATCTTTGAGGATTCTTTGTTTGGCTCGGCTAAATTTGTATGTATTTGTTATATTTATATTTATCCTCCACATTTGTAGAAGTTGATAAGATTCTGGAATTTCCTATTTATTCAGTTTAGCATATGATTCACAATTTTTCATTTTGGTTTCCCATTTTTTATCAGGCCTGCACATTGGCTAAGTTTTGTTCAACGGCTGCAGTTGCTGGGAGCTAACTCATCAGCACTGAAAAAATCAAAAACTCTAAGTCCCAATACGCTTATGCATTTGGTTTCAGATACTTGTTTGGTATTGTCTCAAGAAGGCAAAACAACTTCACAGAAAAAGTTCCGTAAAGTTATGGATTTTGAGTACCTTTCTTCTTTTGCATCGTTGGGTGATGGTGCCACTCATTCCGCACTTTGGATTCCACTTGATCTGGTGCTGGAGGATACAATGGATGGCTATCAAGTTAGTGCAACAAGTGCCGTTGAAGAAATTAGTGGTAAGACCGTGGAGTACATAGGGAATTTGACTGAAGTGCTAACTTGTCCTTTTAACTTTAATTTAAGCTCTTGCAATTTGCATGCTTTGTTGTCATTGTTGTTTAGGTTTGATAAAGACCCTTCGAGCAATAAATCGCACCTCTTGGTATGACACTTTTTTAGGCCTTTGGTTTGCAAGTCTTCGGCTTGTTCAGAGGGTAAAACTCTTCCTTTTCAACTTAACGTGTTTTCTTGCGAAGTTTGTCTGAGATATATATCGTTCCTCAATTACTTCAGCTTACTTCTTTAAATTAACATATAATATGTTTATAGGAAAGAGATCCCATTGAGGGCCCGATGCCCCATCTTGATACCCGCTTATGCATGCTGTTGTGTATCATACCTCTTGTTGTTGCCAATCTTGTTGAAGAGGAGGAGGAAGAACAGACGCCCGTTGATGAAAACGGATATGGTCGCACAGATCTCCGCAAAGAGAAAAGGGTTCCAGGAAAATGTCGGGATGATTTAGTCTCAAGTCTCCAGGTATTGGGCGATTATCAGAGCTTGCTCACTCCACCTCAATCTGTTACTGCTGCCGCAAATCAGGCTGCTGCCAAAGCTATGCTATTTATTTCTGGTGTCACTGTAGGGAGTGCATATTTTGACTGCCTCGCTATGGCGGAGATGCCAGTTGACTGTTGTAAGTGATATTGCATTCGAGTGACTAGAACTCTTTAATTGTAAAATTTTCACCTAAAACTACTTGTTTATAAGTTACCATATATTTTTGAAAAGTTTAAATTATTTATTCTTTTTCAGCTGGAAATATGCGTCATCTGATAGTTGAGGCTTGTATTGCACGAAATCTACTCGACACATCTGCGTACACATGGCCAGGTTATGTGAATGGACAGATCAATCAAATACCTCAATGTATGCCAGCTCAAGTACCTGGCTGGTCATCATTTATGAAGGGAGCCCCACTTACTTCAGCGATGGTGAATGCTCTGGTTTCAAGTCCTGCCACAAGGTATGATCAAATTTTCGCTTGTTCAGTCAGTTGATTCATATGCGTATTTGTGAATTCAATCAAATACTTGAAATGTGTGGATTTTAGGAAAAGGTGTTCCTGTTTAGTATTATGGTATTACCTTCTACGTAGGCCTATAGACTCCTATGACCTTTTTTATGGTATTACCTTCTGAGTACAATGACGCCATAGCGTAGTGGAATTTGAACAAACTGCTATTATCCACAATCCGCAATGGACAACATTGGTTTCTACACCATCTCTATCGCATGAGTGATTTGAAGATTTTATTAACTTCAATCTCATGGTCAATGCATCTATCACTCTGTGATTTAATGTACTGAAACATGAGATAATTTACTAAATACCAAAAACATTCATCATAAACTAAATTTTTACGATAGCAATGGTGAATAAAAAACGGGTAGACTCAAAATTAGTTTTAAAATACTGATGCCTGGTCTTCAGTGTTTCTTTTTCTTTCCTGAAGCCAGGAATGTGAGATGCTCTTTTTTGTAAATTTACCAAAAGCTAAAGCAACTGAATTTACGCTCCTGGATTTGATGGAAGCTTAGCAGAACTGGAGAAAATTTTTGAAGTTGCAATTGCGGGATCAGAAGACGAAAAGATATCTGCTGCCACCATTCTTTGCGGAGCATCCCTAATTCGAGGCTGGAATATACAGGTATGAAGTTATACAGTAAAACATGTATACGCTAAAACTTGCTCGGTAATGCAGACTGTAGAGCAGAATATCCTTCTTCTGAATGACCTTAACAACCTAATAAATTGTGCATCTCTATTTTATGCAGGAGCATACTGTTCATTTCATTCTCAGGTTACTATCTCCACCCGTTCCTGCAGAGAACTCGGAAGGAAACAACTATTTGATTAATTATGCTCCAATACTTAATGCACTTTTCATTGGAATTGCACCTATTGACTGTGTCCAAGTATTTTCGCTCCATGGCTTGGTAAGTTTAATTCTATTTTCTCTCCAATGCGATTCTCATATATACAACTAACCCTTTTCGTCAAACTGTGAATTAATGCATTTCCGAATCTCCAACCAGGTTCCACAGCTTGCATGTTCGTTAATGCCAATCTGTGAAGTTTTTGGATCATGCATGCCTAACATCTCATGGAAACTTACATCTGGGGAAGAAATATCAGCCCATGCTGTGTTTTCAAATGTATTTATTCTTCTTTTAAAGTTATGGAAATTTAACTGTCCTCCTCTTGAACATGGAATTGGCGATGCGCCAACTGTTGGTTCTCAATTAACTCCGGAATACTTGCTATTAGTACGAAACTCTCACTTATTGTCAGCTGGTAACCTCCGCAAGAATAGTAACAGGAGGAGACTCTCGGAAATTGCGAGTCTATCGTCGCCAAATTCTGTATTTGTCGACTCCTTTCCCAAATTAAAAGTCTGGTATCGACAGCATCAAGCGTGCATAGCTTCAACACTCTCTGGTCTTGTTCATGGAACCCCTTTTCATCAAATAGTTGAGGGACTTCTTACCATGATGTTCAGAAAGATTAACAGAGGAAACCAAGCTAGTATTACATCCGGAAGCAGTAGCTCTTCTGGGCCTGGAAATGACGATGCCTCTACTGGACCAAAGTTGCCTGCTTGGGATATTCTTGAAGCCATTCCCTTTGTAGTTGATGCTGCTCTCACCGCATGTGCTCATGGAAGATTATCTCCGCGTGAGTTGGCGACAGGTATGCATGTTTTTCTTGATGTTCATGTAGATGTTTCTTGATGTACATAACAATATCATAACATCGTAATGCTTTTCTTAATACCAGGGCTTAAGGATTTAGCTGATTTTCTTCCTGCATCACTGGCAACCATAGTAAGTTACTTCTCTGCAGAAGTAACTCGAGGAGTTTGGAAACCAGCATTTATGAATGGAACGGATTGGCCAAGTCCTGCTGCAAATCTACAGAACGTAGAGGAACAGATAAAGAAAATCTTGGCCGAAACTGGTGTTGATGTGCCTAGCCTTACTACAGGTTTTTTTGTTACACTAAATTCTAAAAACTTCATTATATCCTGACTTGCAACGCGTTTTTTGGAAACGCAACGCAACACAATTTACATTTATATTTCATCGTTTGCACGCATGATTCGAGTAATAAGTCCAATTGCTTTTTAGGAAATGTGATTTATTATTGTGACCATTGGCCGTTATTTCCACAGGAGACAGCTCTCCTGCCACACTTCCGTTGCCGTTGGCTGCCTTCACAAGTCTCACCATAACCTACAAAGTTGATAAATCATCGGAGCGGTTTCTTCATTTGGCTGGCCAAACACTGGAGGGCCTGGCTGCAGGTTGTCCATGGCCTTGCATGCCAATTGTTGCTTCCTTGTGGACACAAAAGGCAAGACGTTGGAGCGACTTCCTAATCTTCTCGGCATCCAGAACAGTCTTCCTCCACAACAGCGACGCGGTAGTTCAACTTGTTAAAAGCTGCTTCACAGCTACCCTCGGCATGAGTAGCTCCTCTACTTCAAGCAGTGGTGGTGTTGGAGCCCTACTCGGCCATGGATTTAAATCCAATTTATCTGGAAGGATTTGCCCTGTTGCTCCAGGAATTCTCTACTTACGCGCTTACCGGTCCGTCAGAGACATCGTTTTCTTGACAGAAGAAATTGTTTCAATCTTGATGCAGTCAGTTAGAGAAATAGTTTCCGGCGGGCTTCCAAAACAGCCGCCACTAAAAAAGTTCAAACCAACCAAAGACAGCGCAAAATACGGAAATGTTTCACTCGCTGGATCAATGACAAAAGTAAAACTTGCAGCTGCACTCGGTGCTTCCTTAGTATGGATATCAGGTGGTTTGACGCTGGTTCAGTTACTAATAAACGAAACTTTACCGTCATGGTTTATATCCAATCACAGATCAGACCAAGAAGAAAAATCTAACGGAATGGTTGGAATGCTAGGCGGATACGGACTTGCTTACTTTGCAGTCCTCTGTGGTGCATTCGCTTGGGGAGTCGATTCATCATCGTCAGCTTCAAAGCGACGCCAGAAAGTTTTAGGAACCCACATGGAGTTTCTTGCAAGTGCACTTGATGGTAAGATATCACTTGGCTGCGATCCAGCTACATGGCGCGCGTATGTGTCGGGTTTTGTGAGTTTGATGGTAAGTTGTACACCAAACTGGGTGCTGGAAATTGATGTACAAGTGTTAAAGAGACTGAGCAAAGGATTAAGGCGATTGAATGAAGAGGAGCTTGCTCTTACTCTGTTGGGTGCTGGTGGAGTTGGTACAATGGGTGCTGCAGCTGAGCTCATCATTGATACTGAAATCTAAGCATTTTACCATGCACTTTTATGATATGTACATTAGTTAAATTTCTTGCATAACAAGCTATTTAGCTTTTGAATTATCACAGTTTTTTGTTTTATTTTAAAGTAGCACAACGATAGTATATTTTTTGTCAAAATATACTATCGGAAAAATAGTGGATTTTTTTGGTCAAAATATATGATAGTCTATTTTAGCAGATTTGAGTTTATATTGTATGAAATTTATTGAAAAGTTCTCTAATTGAATGTTTTGCTAAACCTAGTCATAGTAGCTAGTGTGGACAATGAGGGACCAAACAAAACTCAAATTCATGCCCAAATTTGATATATCTTTTGGAGAGTTACTTTTAACACCCCCAACTTTTATATTTCAATAATAAACACTATGTGTTTTTTATTTTAAAAACCACATCCTTTTAGACTTACCAATCCCAAAAAAAAGCTTTATTTTTTGGTAATATTCACAATCATTACATTTAATCTTAATAAAAACTAAATAGGGATTTCTTTTGAAAAAAAATCAAACTATCTTTAAGAATGGATCACAAACTATTATTAAGAACGGATTAGGTCTTTTTTTTTACATGAATTATGATTATAAGGGAAATCTCGATATTCAAATTTTATAGCGTGTTTTGATTAAGTATTTTAATAAATTAATGTAAGTTGAGATTATTTGAAGTAATTCGAATATGATTTATTGTTTAGATAAAAAATTGAAAAAATTGTTAAACTATGGGAATCTATAAAAAAAATTTGTTCTTAAATTTAATAATTTTGAAATAAGAGGTAAAATAAAAAAAATTAAAATATTCCTCTCATACTTCATAGATTGTGAATATCAAATTTGATATTATTATTATTTCAAAATTTACAAGTTGGATTTCGTATTTTCCAAATTTACAAATCCATCCTTTTTATTAAATTGTAACTCGGTTCTTAATAATATCCACATTTTATAAATTGATCTTTTAAATTTTTTAAATTTGCAATTTGGTCTCTGTTTGTCAAATTTTAAATTTGGCCAAAAAAATTTAAAATTTATAAAAATGATCCTCAAAGTTTAACAATGAATAATTTTAATACTACATCCAATTCTTTTTAAATAAATAAATTCTAATTGTAGTTGTTTTTGTATTGGCATGCATTTTTGGTAAAATCAGGTGTACGAATGTCATGACTGATGTCATAACATTCTAGTTTATTAGGTACAGATTTATTAGGTACCTTTGCAGAAAAATATTGTCATACAGGTACTGATGTTTATGAGTGTGTATCTGAGCATTTTGCAAAATGATCACATTTACCAAAATCAGTAAACAGGAATTCAGATGTCATAACAAATGTTAAGACATCCTGTTCTGAACTAACAGGTTTGCAGTTTGGTTAATTCTGAGTTTTTTCAGGAAAATGACTCAGTCTTTCCAGAACAGAATCCTGCGTTTTCTTTGGGTTAACCTAGCTCAACCCTATCCTGGTTGATAAAGTCCTGTGACCTAGTCTTAAGGTCAAATGGAATTAACCCTAGCTTTTTGGGGAAACCCTAACTGAAGATGCAGCTGCTATATATTCAACAGAGCTGCTGTTTTGAAAGGAATCTCTTTTTGACAGAAGATCATTTAGAAGCTGTATAGTTTTAACTATTGTAATCCAAGCAATTATCATTGTGATAAGTGACTTGGAATAGGTTTTTAATTGTAAGGGTTGTGTAGCACTCAAAGTTTTGAAGCAAGAGTGTTTGTATGTCTCTTGACTAAAGCTGTGAAGCAGAGTCAAGTTAGGTGTGTGTATCACTCAAAGCTGTGAAGCAAGAGTGGTTGGGTTGCTTGATTAAAAAGCTGTGAAGCTTAATCAAGTGTATGTTTTTGAAGAGTGTCTTCATCAATTCATTAGTCAAATTGTTTTATGTATCACTGCTGTGATTGAGGGGGAGTGAGTAGGAACTCAGGTTTAAGTTGTACTTAGATTGAAATTGCATTGGGTAGGTCTTAAGTGAAGGAGATAAACTGGTTGGTTTATTCCTGAATTAACATCTCTTATAGTGGATTTCCTCCCTGGCTTGGTAGCCCCCAGAGTAGGTGTTGTTGCACACTGAACTGGGTAAACAATTGACTGAGTTCTTTACTGTTTTTGTATTTACTGTCTTATAGAAAGTCAGACACGGTGTCACAACATTGAACGTGACATTGAGTATCTGCAGCCAGAATTTCAATTGGCATCAGAGCAGGCACCCTGCCTGTATTACTGGGTGAGATCTAGGGATATCACTTTCTGGCACTATGGACAAAGAAGGAGTTTTTGGAAATAGACCACCCATTCTGGATGGAACTAATTATGACTACTGGAAACCTCGTATGATTGCCTTCTTAAAATCTCTGGACAAAAAGGCTTGGAGAGCTGCTGACAAAGGATGGAACCATCCCACCATAACTGAGAAAGATGGGACAATCAGTCTGAAGCCCGAGGAAGATTGGAGTTAAGAAGAAGATGAGTTAGCCCTGGGAAATTCCAAAGCTTTAAATGCCTTGTTCAATGGAATTGATAGAAACATTTTCAGACTAGTACATCAATATGAACTGGCCAAGGATGTTTGGGACACTCTCAAAACTACTCATGAGGGCACTTCCAAAGTAAAAATGTCAAGGCTTCAGATGTTGACTACCAAGTTTGAAAATCTAAAAATGATGGAAGATGAAACCATTCATGAGTTTCACATGAACATCTTGGAGATTGCCAACACCTCAGGATCACTGGGAGAAAAAATGGCAGAAGAAAAATTGGTGAGAAAGATTCTCAGATCCTTGCCCAAAAGATTTGTAATGAAGGTAACTGCCATAGAAGAAGCCCAGGACATCAGCAAGTTGAAAGTGGATGAACTTATTGGGTCTCTTCAGACTTATGAGATGGGGATCACTGAAAATGGTGACAAGAAGAACAAGAGCATAGCACTTGTATCCAACACTGATGTTGACAACAAGGAGGATGAAGAAGAAAATATTTCAGAAGCTATAGCCATGCTTGGAAGACAGTTCAACAAACTCATCAAAAGAATAGATCCAAAGTCAAGGTCTAATGTTCATAACATTCCCTCTGACATTGACAGTTCCAGCAGAAGACCAAGGTCAGAAGAGAAGGGAAACCAAGGGAGAGGAATTCAATGCCATGGCTGTGAAGGATATGGGCATATTCGAGCTGAATGTCCAACCTTTCTCAAGAAACAAAAGAAAGGAATGACTGCTACTTGGTCTGACTGTGATTCAGAAAGTAATTCTGAAGAAGAATCTGTCAAACTAGTTACTGCTCTAACTGGTGTTTGTACATCTGAAAGTGACACCAGTGATGAAGAAGTGACATTTGAAGAACTGGCTGATACCTACAAGAAATTGTGTATCAGAAGTGCTGAAGTCTGTGTGCAGAATGAGAAACAATCAAAACTCATTATAAAGCTGGAGGCTGAAAAAAGGGCAGATCTTGAAACTATAAGTCATCTAGAAGGGAAAGTTCAATTGCTGAACTCACAACTGAACCAAATGACCAAATCTGTCAAGATGCTGACCAATGGAACAGATAAATTGGAAGAGATTCTTCAAGTTGGACAAAATGTGGGAAACAAATCTGGACTAGGATTTGTGGAAGCTAAGAAATCTGGTGCAGACAAGAAGATCAGGTCTGTTAAACAATTGTCAAAGCAGATGTCTCAACACAACTCTCAACATCAGAAACAAATATATGAAGAAAAAATACCAAAGATTGAGATGTCATCATTGTGGGAGGTATGGACACATAAAACCCTTCTGCTTCAAATTGCATGGATACCCTAATCAAAACTCAGGTGTTAAACCTAAGTCAAAAAGGGTACCACATACTCCTCACTGGAAGAAAAAGGCTACTGCCCTGATAGCCCACACTTCCCTGAGAGTGTCTGCAAAGGAAGGCTGGTACTTTGACAGTGGGTGTTCTAAACACATGACTGGAATAAAGAACATTCTCAATCATGTTAAACCTCACAACACTAGTTATGTGACCTTTGGAGATAGTGCTAAAGGTGAAATCAAAGGAGTTGGTAATTTGGACTGCCCTGAAGTTCCAAGTCTGAGTGAAGTACTGCTGGTAAAAGGGCTGACTGCTAATCTCATTAGTATCAGTCAATTGTGTGATCTAGGATTCAAGGTAAATTTCTCAAAATCTGAATTCCTTGTAATCAATGACAAACAAGAAATTGTAATGAAAAGAGTCAGATCTAAAGACAACTGTTACTTGTGGGAGCCTGAGAACACTAATTTCTCCTCTGTGTGTTCCATTGCAAAAGAATAAAAAGAGGTGAAACTGTGGCACCAAAAACTTGGCCATCTTCATCTAAGAGGAATGAAAAGGATTATCTCCATGGAGGCAGTCAGAGGGATTCCAAGACTGCAAATTGATGAAGAAAGAGTTTGTGGTGAATGTCAGGTTGGTAAGCAGACTAGGATGTCACATCCAAAGTCAAGACATCTGACCACCTCTAAGGTTCTAGAACTTCTTCATATGGATCTGATGGGACCAATGCAAGTGGAGAGTCTTGGTGGAAAAAGATATGCCTATGTGGTTGTGGATGATTTTTCCAGATTCACCTGGATTAATTTCATTAGGGAAAAATCTGATGTATTTGAAGTTTTTAAAGAATTGTGCAAAAGAATTCAAAGAGAAAAGGAAGGGTGTATTGTCAGAATCAGAAGTGATCATGGCAAGGAATTTGAAAACAGCAAGTTTGATGATTTCTGTTCCTCAGAAGGAATTAGTCATGAATTTTCTTCTCCTATAACTCCTCAGCAAAATGGAGTTGTGGAAAGAAAAAACAGGACCATACAGGAATCTGCCAGAGCAATGTTACATGCCAAAAGACTTCCTATGTATTTTTGGGCTGAAGCTATGAATACAGCCTGCTATGTTCATAACAGGGTCACCTTGAGAAAGGGAACCTCATCCACCATATATGAACTCTGGAAAGGAAGAAAACCAACTGTGAAGTACTTCCATGTGTTTGGCAGCAAATGCTATATTCTGGCAGATCGTGAACAAAGAAGAAAACTGGACCCTAAAAGTGATGAAGGCATATTTCTAGGATACTCCTCAAACAGCAGAGCTTATAGAGTATTCAATTCCAGAACCAAAGCCATGATGGAATCAATAAATGTTATAATTGATGATTATTATGAAGAAATAGATGTTCCTTGTACTGTTGAGACATTCTTTGAGACTTCAACCCAACAGAATGATCTACCCAACTCCACCACAACAGAATCTGAATCAAAGGAAGCTAGCAAGATCCCTTCCATCAGAATTCAGAAGGATCATCCAAAAGAGCTCATCATAGGAGATCCCAACAGTGGAGTCATTACAAGATCTAGAGAAATCATCTCAAACTCTTGTTTTGTGTCCAAAATGGAACCAAGAAATGTCAAGGAAGCTTTAACTGATGAATACTGGATTGGTGCAATGCAAGATGAACTGAACCAATTCAAGCAACATGAAGTTTGGGAACTGGTTCCTAGACCTGAAGGAACTAACATCATTGGGACAAAATGGATTTTCAAGAACAAGTCAGATGCTGAAGGAGTTGTCACCAGAAATAAGGCAAGACTTGTTGCTCAAGGATACACCCAGGTTGAAGAGGTTGATTTTGATGAAACCTTTGCACCTGTAGCCAAGCTGGAATATCAGACTCCTATTGTCAATTGCTTGTCTTCTGAAGTTCAAGTTATTTCAGATGGATGTGAAAAGTGCCTTTCTAAATGGGTACTTAAATGAGGAAGCTTATGTGGAACAACCTAAAGGCTTTGTGGATCCAAACCACCCTGATCATGTCTACAAATTGAGAAAAGCTCTATATGGCCTGAAACAAGCTCCTAGAGCATGGTATGACAGGTTAACAAAGTTTCTCTCAGACAAAGGATACAGAAAAGGAGGCTTGGACAAAACTCTCTTTGTCAAAACTGAAGGAGGGAAGTTGATGGTTGCCCAAATATATGTTGATGACATAGTGTTTGGAGGAATGTCAGAACCTATGGTTAAACATTTTGCTGACCAGATGCAGGATAAATTTGAAATGAGTCTCATGGGAGAACTAACTTATTTTCTTGGACTACAAGTCTCACAGATGGAGGACTCAATCTTCCTATCTCAAAGCAAGTATGCTAAGAACATTGTAAAGAAGTTTGGTATGGATAATGCCAGTCACAAAAGGACTCCTGCTCCTACTCATTTAAAGCTTTCCAAAGACTCAAGTGGGGTTAAGGTGGATCAAAGTCTGTACAGAAGTTTGTTGTACTTAACAGCCAGCAGACCTGATATTGCTTTTGCAGTTGGAGTCTGTGCAAGATACCAAGCTGATCCTAAAGTCAGTCACATCAATCAAGTGAAGAGAATTTTGAAGTATGTGAGTGGAACTTACAACTATGGGTTGCTGTATTCTCATGGCTGTGAACCAGCTCTGACTGGCTACTGTGATGCTGATTGGGCTGGTAGTGCTGATGATAGAAAAAGCACCTCTGGAGGATGTTTCTTCTTGGGAAATAATCTGGTTTCCTGGTTCAGCAAGAAACATAATTGTGTGTCTCTTTCTACTGCTGAAGCTGAATACATTGCAGCTGGTAGTAGCTGTTCTCAAATGATCTGGATGAAACAGATGCTTACTGAGTATAATGTCACACAAGATGTTATGACATTGTACTGTGACAATCTGAGTACAATCAACATTTCCAAGAATCCCGTTCAGCATAGTAGGACCAAACATATTGACATACGACATCACTTTATCAGAGACCTTGTAGAAGAGAAGACAATCAAATTGGAACATGTTGCTACTGAGCTACAGCTGGCTGACATTTTTACCAAGGCTCTTGATGCAAATCAATTTGAAAACTTGAGGGGTAAGTTGGGTATTTGCCAACATGAGGAATTGTAGCAATTAATTTTGCTTAAAACAAGGGTTAAAGGAGTTATGCTTGTTCTGATTGGGTTAAAATTATATTTTCCCATTTCCTTCAATTCTTTTAAGAAGTTGAATAGACACTCCTTTTCTTCCTCCCCCTCTCGTCTCCTCATAAAAACCCAGTCTCTCAATCAGAATTTTCTCTTCAGTTGCTGTTGGTCCTCTAAGACTGTCAAAATGCCTCAAACACCATCATCATCCAATACGACCATTTCAACCTCTTCCTCTGATCAAGATTCTAGGACAATCTCTTCTTGTCAGGACTCTGAAGTCCTGGAGATCTCTTCTCTTAGAAAAGTGGAATCTAACCCCACCAAGGTCAAAGAGCTGAGAACAAGACATGCAGGAAGGTCCCAAGCTTCTGCCTCTGGTAATTCATCTCATCCTTCTTCTTCAGTTCCCCCTGAAATTGCAAATAGGGAAGGGTCAGCCTATGTTCGTCAAGCAATAGCAAAAATTGTTTCAAGAATTCTGAACGAGAACCACTTAGTTCCTGGCATTTCTGTTCCTTTAAATCAAGAAAGTTTAAATACTGAAACAAGTCCAGATGTCTCTAAGGATGTTGAGACATCAGACAAAGAGAAGAATGCTGACATTGCTCTCAAGAAAAGGAAGAAGCCCGAATCCTCTGAGTCTGATGACAGTGCTTAAAGGTTGGTGGAGTTGCTGTTTGGAGTTGATGCTGGTCCCTGGTGGAGTTTGCAAAGTGTGTTCAGTTTTTTTTTGTCTTGTTGTGTTACTTTTTCTGGATGACTGTATAATCTTTAAGAACATGTATCTTTGGCCCATTTGTGGCTAAAGAGGGGGAGATATATTTTGGTAGACTTTAATTGACATTCCATTTTTCTGCAGTCATATTTATTCTGCTGCTATCTATCTCTGATTGCTTAGGGGCTTTAGCCAAAAATCTGCCAAAGGGGGAGTTTGTAGTTGTTTATGTATTGGCATGCATTTTTGGTAAAACCAGGTGTACGAATGTCATGACTGATGTCATAACATTCTAGTTTATTAGGTACAGATTTATTAGGTACCTTTGCAGAAAAATATTGTCATACAGGTACTGATGTTTATGAGTGTGTATCTGAGCATTTTGCAAAATGATCACATTTACCAAAATCAGTAAACAGAAATTCAGATGTCATAACAAATGTTAAGACATCCTGTTCTGAACTAACAGGTTTGCAGTTTGGTTAATTCTGAGTTTTTTCAGGAAAATGACTCAGTCTTTTCAGAACAGAATCCTGCGTTTTCTTTGGGTTAACCTAGCTCAACCCTATCCTGGTTGATAAAGTCCTGTGACCTAGTCTTAAGGTCAAATGGAATTAACCCTAGCTTTTTGGGGAAACCCTAACTGAAGATGTAGCTGCTATATATTCAACAGAGCTGCTGTTTTGAAAGGAATCCCTTTTTGACAGAAGATCATTTAGAAGCTGTATAGTTTTAACTATTGTAATCCAAGCAATTATCATTGTGATAAGTGACTTGGAATAGGTTTTTAATTGTAAGGGTTGTGTAGCACTCAAAGCTTTGAAGCAATAGTGTTTGTATGTCTCTTGACTAAAGTTGTGACGCAGAGTCAAGTTAGGTGTGTGTATCACTCAAAGCTGTGAAGCAAGAGTGGTTGGGTTGCTTGATTAAAAAGCTGTGAAGCTTAATCAAGTGTATGTTTTTGAAGAGTGTCTTCATCAATTCATTAGTCAAATTGTTTTATGTATCACTGCTGTGATTGAGGGGGAGTGAGTAGGAACTCAGGTTTAAGTTGTACTTAGATTGAAATTGCATTGGGTAGGTATTAAGTGAAGGAGATAAACTGGTTGGTTTATTCCTGAATTAACATCTCTTATAGTGGATTTCCTCCCTGGCTTGGTAGCCCCCAGAGTAGGTGTTGTTGCACATTGAATTGGGTAAACAATTGACTGTGTTCTTTACTGTTTTTGTATTTACTGTCTTATAGAAAGTCAGACACGGTGTCACAACATTGAACGTGACATTGAGTATCTGCAGCCAGAATTTCACTAATTGAATCATTTAAATTGTTTAAAATTTTAAATTCTTTTAAAATTTTGAATTACATCATCCCAACATTTTTTTTTTCATTTTTCATTACTCGAAATATCTAGTAAAATTTTAAAATTGTTAAAAATGTATTTTAAATATTAGAATGCGGATCATGTTTAGATTCTAAAATCAGAGGCAAGCCAAAAAGAAAGAAAATAATAACTTGGATGAGTACATTCAAACCACTGATATAATTTAGATTATATAACCTAAATACATGAAAGAGGATTCATAATTTATAATCCAAACTAGAACCTGACCGTAATTAGAGAAACAACAAAAGTAACTAAATCAAAATTCATGATAACTTAAATAAATATAACAAAATATTATATGAAATATATAGTAGTCTATTTATCATATACATTTTAATTAATGTTTTTGATGAGACTATATATCAAAATATCATATAAAGTGTCATCCTCAACACTATCAAAACATATATATATATATATATATATATATATATATATATATATATATATATATATATATATATATATATATATATATATATATATATATATATATATATATATATATATATATATATATATATATATATATATATATATATATATATATATATATATATATATATATATATATATATATATATATATATAATGTAATTAATTTTTTAATCATATATTATATCGTCAACTTCCTATGTATCAAGGTCTTCAACATGTATAGTGCCAACATTATCTCAAACTATCACATTTGAAATTACAGTCTTCGTCGATATCGTTTTAGTTTTGATTGTTTGTCAATTTGCATGTAGAATACTTTATTTGATTTATCGCGTGTTTGTATTTGATCTATTATATGAATTTATTTGTATTGTTTTTGTAGCATTGTTATTGTAATTCATTTGGAATAATGACGTGTATTCTTATTCGTCCGCTTCAGCTATATTTAGTCCTTGTACCTCTGAGAAACCTCTATATTCATTAGCTTAGTTGTTGTATCCATATTTTTGTCTCAGTTTTGAGCCTACCAATTGATTTTGTATCAGCGTATTGAGTATTGCTTGAATCACTAGTTAGAATGCTTGAATAAAGGCTTCAAGGATGTATGATCCAAATCATACATAAGTGTGACTCGAATCATAAAGTCACATGAAAGCTGGGAATTATTCCGCTTCATTTGAGTCGAATCAAAGTAGAGTGTGATTTGAATCACAATTCCATTTCACTCGAATCATGAGGTACTCGTGACTTGAGTCATGTCGTTTTTTTCTTCTTTCTAACCTTTGATTCTTTCTAATCTTTGATTCAAGTTGTTGTTTCTTTTATTCGAATCATTACTGTATCATTTGATAAAAATCCATTGTCTTAGTGGTTTTGGGAGAGTAGCATCATGTGAGAGCGTGTCTACCCTCTTGCACCAATTATTCATCTTTCTCCTTTTTTTTTGTGTCAATGAGTGAGAGTGTGTCACCCATGAGAGAAAATCTCAAAAATAGTGTGATGTATCACATCTCTTAAATTATCATTGTGTCTTCCTACTGTAGAATAAGAAATCTAGAGAAAGTGACATGATTAATCAACCATGTGATATTGATCAATCTCTAAACAACCACAAAGAACCTAAAAATCCATTTTTTTCTACCAAGAGCCTTAAGAGAACCTATAGTGTGTTCTTTATTCACCAACACCTAACTCCTTGTTGATATCTTGTGATTAACCTCCTAGAATATGGATCTTGTGAGTTTTAGTTGTGTGTGTGAGATTATTCAAATACTATTCACCATCTTCAACCTTTGTCAAGAACTATTGTTATGGACATTCAACTCTAAAGATTGAGTATGAGAGGTGGACTAAAGATACATCAGGAATTTAATGTTTTTCTTTAAAGTTATATTTTTTCTATATCAAGTGGAAGAATCAATTTTTGGATATGGATTTCGGTTGTGTGTTGTTCACAAAGAGAGAAAAGTGTCTTTATACTCCATTGAATACTTTGGTAAAACCCTGTGAAGGTTGTCGCAGAATAAAGTTGAGAGTTATCCAATTTTCAAGGCTAATGGAAATCGCTCAAAGAAGTCTTCGTCAGATTCAGGGAAATAATGTTACAAAAAGGAAGATTGGAGTAGGTTATGGATATCAAGATTATTGGATCAAGATTATTAAGGATCTTGTGTTTAGCAATTGAGTATCTGCATCAACAGAAGGAATTGTCATTAGATCTGTATATAGGCTAATGCAGTAAGGCTATCAATGTTCAGACTGGTGATAATTCGTTGTATCAAAATACTTGTATATTAACTCTTGAAAATAACATAAGTGTTGATTATTCTTCCAATAGTTTGAAACCATTAAAGAGTGGAGTAGTCATAGTAAGGACGATTATCGAACCACTATATATCTCTGTGTACTTTCCTTTTTTCCTATATCTCTTTAATTTTCTTCATTCATCATATAAAATTTAAATCATAACATAATTTGTATGTCATCTAAGCTAGATCATGCTTTGATTTATTGTATAAGTATAGGTTTATGTTGCATCAAACTTATCGAATTATGCTTGAGTCGATTATGATAAAAGACATGTCTATGTTGAGATATTAAAATGCTTGTGTTAAGAAACTTGAATTATCCTAATTGACCTAAGTCCTTGTATTATCATACTTTTAGTGATAATATTGAAATACATTGGTTAGAAATCATATTGATGAGATTCTATGCTCTCATTCTATTTTGTTTTAGCTTTCACCAATTAAACTCTAATTTTTTCATCGACCTTTTTCACTTATATTTCCAACCAACAAAATCCCCCTGAGCACGAATGTGTTAATCATACCTAATCATTCTAGATAGAAATATATAATCCCAATATGATGCTTTTTAGTTGGCGATGTCTTTCTCATAGTGGACTTGTACGAGATATTGGATAATAGTTATTCAAATATATATGTACCAAAGATTATAATTATTACACATAAGTAACAATAACACAAATATAAAATTAAAATTGAACAAATTTATCCACATAAAATGATTGTTACACACATATTCATGGCAAATGAGTCACTCACTTTTTTTGGTGCACAATCTAACGAAAAATGTTTATGATAGCCTTTATGTTTTTCCATAATAAAAAATGTCTTATCTAGCATAATCATCCATTTTTCTTGAACCATTGCACCAACTTCTTCAAGAGTTAGGACATATTTGAACTGATTGAATCAACTTTATATCCTAACTGGAGATAACTCACATAGTTACTATTTATCTTCTTTGTCAAATCATGAAGAATGATGGTAAGAGATTCAACAAACTAACCAAGTAACTTGATACAACACGAAATCCTCAATGAAAATATCCTTTAACATCGATGTCATTTTCAAAATATTTATGTATAAACATAGGCAACTCATCTTGATTTGAGAAGTTGGGCCACACTAGTGGAGGATTACATGATTGATTAGTATGATGCACACTCTTTCGAGTTGTACATGATGAAATTTTTTTCTGAAGCATGTGAATTTGGATGCAAAAATTCAACATCCTCAAAGAAAGATGACAAACACTTAATAGAACATTCATTCTAACTATAGCAACCCCTATTTGAAGCACCTTTTGTCTTAGCCTTATTTATATATTGACATATCAAAGTTATTTTTGGATTAAAAAAATGACGAAATACTCTTTCATATGTACCCCCATACTATAATTTGTAGCTTTAAATCTAGCATTAATTCATGAACATGTATTACGATCTTTTGAACAAATAAATAAATTTATCAATTTTGTCACTCGTGTAATTTGATTTCTACAACTCGAACCATCAGAATAACCATTCAAATTTTAGAATCCAAATTACCCCAATAATGTAAGTGAATAAAAATGTAGTTTTATATATCACAAACGAAACACACACACATGCTCATGCAAGCGCGCGCACATACACACATACATACTCACACACATACACACATACACACACACATATACACATTATGATACGGTGGGAGAACTGACTTGAGGTTTCGCGTTTGTGTTTGCAAATGTTTCGGTTTAGCAAGAGTCGCCACCGACTTTTTATTTTATCCTAAGGAAAGGTCAAAAAGTACAGGAAAGACCTTTGAGATGTTTTCTTGGGTTCGGGGAGTAGATTATAGAAAGGGAAGGTATTAGCACCCTTTCTATCCATGGTTATCCATGGACTCTTAGTTACTTGCTTAGATCACTTGCTTTGCTTTTCAAATGTTTGAAATGGTGCTCTTCAATTGTTTGAAATGGTGTTTTGTGTGTGGTTTTGAAAGATGTTTTGAAAAGAGGCCATCGTTGTGGCAACCTTTGTAATGATTCTTGTTTGAATGTATACAAAGGTGTTTTTGTCTTTTGAAAAGTTTTCAATGTTTGAAAGTAGGGTTTTGAAATTGTGTTTGTGAAGTGTGTTTTGAAGATAGCAATGATGTTTTTGCAAGCTTTGATCAAGTAACTAGGAGTTGTCTACCCTATTTTATTCAAAGATCTTTCTTATGTTTTTAACCCTTTTAACAGTGTTGTTTCACCATTGTATTTGGTGAACAACCTTGTGTTAGGATGTGAACGGGACAGGCGCGGGTCATCGTATAGACCATGATAGCAATAGTGTCAAGTATCTTTGGCAATTTTCTTGAGGGACTTGATCATTTTGTTTAGGCAACTTCAGATAGCGTCATCGAGGGACTATGATCTTTTGTTTTGTTTTTTTGTTTTTCTAAAGTACTTGACATGCAACCATGGCCCATTTTTGAAGGCAACAAGTGGATTGTAACCCTAGGGGTGCAAGTGTGCATTGTGTTTGTTTTTTCATGCATGTTATCTTGAATTAGGTCAAACTAGTTGTTGATTTTATTTGCATACAAACCCTAGGTCTAACATGGTATAATTGGAAGCTTTAAATGTGCGAGAATTTAAATGCTACACTATTACAACATGATATAGGGAGGGGGTACAAATTTGAATTAGGGATATTTTGACAAGAAATAAATTCTAAGTTATTACAACCATATCGAATGTACAAGATACAATATTTAACTGTACAATAATTGAAATAAATACAATAAATAAATGTAAATAAAATGTATTATGCCAAAATGTTTCTAGTATGTAAAAAGTATTTTTTTTTAATGTGAAGTGTATATAAAAATGTCAATTTAATTATTTTCTATTTAGGGCTAAAAAAACCTAATTCCTAATAAATAATATTATTTATTAATTATGTGCAATGAATATACTAATTTATACAAAAAATAAAAGTATATTATAAAAATGATATTTTTGATCCAAAATAATAATAAAAAGGAAAATGTAATATTTTTCGTATTTTTGTTCTAATTATTTAGTAAAATATAGTATATATATATATATATATATATATATATATATATATATATATATATAATATATATTATATATATATATATATATATATATATATATATATATATATATATATATATATATATATATATATATATATATATATATATATATATATATAATATATATATATTATATATAATATATATATATTATATATATATATATATATATATATATATATATATATATATATATATATATATATATATATATATATATATATATATATATATATATATAATAAATATGTATAAAACAAGATAAATATTTACAAAAAATAAAATATATTCAAGAAAATATTTTAGTGTGAATAAATTAAAAAAAAGTATTATTTGCATTATTTTTAATTTTAAACAAAATAATATAAAAACATATAAAAATGTTTTTTTTGCTAGTAATAATAAAAATAAATACCAAATAAATGTAAAAAATTATAAAATATTTTTGGATAATTTTTTATATTTGAAAATAAAATATTAAAGTCAGAAAAGAAAATAAAAATGCAAAAATATCAAAATATAAGAAAATAGGCTAGGGGGTGTGAAACTGAAAGTGGGGGGTGTCAAAAGTAGGAAGTAGCCAGGCCCAGCCCAGCTACTTCATCTTCTTCCTCTGTCCAACAGAACTTGAACAAAAACGCGCGCTAGCTACCCCAACCTGTATCTCCTGATTCTTTGATCTTTTGACAAAACTTAAAACATGAAACTTGTAGAGCATCAAATAACGAATCTAACCATATAAAAAACTTGGATTAACTCTCAAAGACCAGAGAGAATTTCTCTGGCCCTAATTTCTAACCTAGTTTTTTCAAAAAGTTCATGAGTGAAATTCTCTCAGCACGATTAATGTAAATGAAAACTAAGCATATGTATGGCTTCATGGCTATGAGTACAACATATTTCATTCACAAACCTAAGCCTAACCATTCCTAGATAGGGAGATAGAAGTCCATGAAATACCTGTTTCAGTTGACTTCGAGCTGGACAATGTAGCAACCTTCAATGGTGTTTGAGCTTCTGTTGAGCTTGCCTGAGGTCCAAGGAAGCTTCTCCAATGCTTGGCTTGCTTTGAAAAAACTTGAATCGTGCTGTAGAACTCAACCTGCAGAGCTTTGAAATGAAAATGGAAAAGTGTGTTAGAGGTGTTACAGCTTGCAATGGGGGTCTGGGACAATTCAGGTGAGTTGATTGGAAGGAGTTGGAACTATCTTGGGACAAAACGCACGATGGAATTTTGTTGTGGCTTGCAAAATGCAGAACCTGCCCTGTTTTGCAGAAAAACAGTGCTTCTGAGTATGGGGAGGTTTGAGTGATGAAAGGGTCGTGTTTTAGGCTTGTTGGGAGGTATGGAATTTGTTCACAAAGTTCTTCTAAGCTTGTGTCAACAGATATGAGAGATTGCTTATGTTTTGCCACTTTTCTTCTACTTGAAGCAAGATAATGGAAATGATGTTATAGCCCTGTACCAGCCCTCCTATCATGCTGCAACTTTTGTTCTTGGTTACTGGAATTAGTGGACTTGATCTTGCCTCAAAGATCTGGCCCCCATGCCTCAAGGATTTGGTTTTGACATAAAGTGAACTTAGGCAAAAATGGCATTGTTGCTTTTTCCTTTTAAAGCTTAAACTAAAGTATAATGCCCTAATGACCAAGACAATACCTTAATACAATGGATATGCATTAAATGAAGGAGTACAAATTGGTTTTGAGGCATGTAATGTTGAACCAAGCTAGCTAGATCAGAATTGCAAGTTGTTATGAACATGTATTGGCCATGGACAAAAGTGAGTTTTTGCCAACTTCAAGAATTCGATTCTCTCTAACCACAAGGGTGTTTGAGGAGTTCTTGGACAATTTGGAAAGCTTGGAATATGTACTACAATCCATCTTTGTAATGAAACTTGAAACTCCAAGTGGAACTATGTGAAAAATGGCCAAGAAGATGGGTCAAAATCCTGCCTAGATTAGGGCAAATTTTCTCTAAGTTAAAAGTTTTAGGTACCCTTGTTCCAAAAATCATAACTTGAGATACAAGATTCTTTTGAGAAAACTTTGTGAATAAAAGTTGTAGACTTTGTGATGCACTACAAATTTCATGTTTCAAGTTTTGTTTTAATCCATTTTCATCTTGGTGAAAAAATGGGACAAAGTTAGGAAAAAATAAGAAAATTTCATAACTTAGAAAAATTCTAAGTTATGAAAATTTCCCATTTTAAACCCTAATTTGCATTTTTGGGTTTCTTGATGAACAAGTTTCATAATTTGACATGTATTGATGAAAAATGACCCTTGGCACTTGATTTTGACCAAAAAGTCAAAGTTTGACTTTTCAGTATACAGTCAAATTTTGATCAGTTGACTGCAAAATTCATCTGTCAATCCTATGCATTTGAGATCTTTTGAACTTGTTGAATGGGTCAAGACAATGTAATTGAGTCCTTGAGTCCATATGTGAGCTTGGTTTGCCATTGGTTAGGTCAAACAGTCAAAAATTGCCTTTGTGCAGTCAAAACCCTAAAAATGACCATTTTGCCCTTTTGGTGATCTGATCAAATTTCTTGTGGAATTGTGATCCAAACTTGATCAAATGGTTCATATGAGTTCATAATGTTGATGTGGGTCAAATTTCATTAGGTTTAACTGTCAATTGGCCACAATTGACTTATTTCCCCAATACAGCTGATTTCTAGGTCAACTGTCCAATTGACTGGGTAAAGATTTGAATCAAGGCTTGAAACTTGGTATGGGCAAACTTGTGAACCCAACATGGAGCATGAAAGTCAATTTGGGTATTGTAGGTCAAAATATCCTTGTGCAAACTCAAACCCTAGTTTGGGTCAATAGTGCAAGGAGGGGTCTTGAGCAGAGCAAACCCTAACTTGATCCTGAATTCCAAGAGTCTTGTGATGAGAAAGTGTTGATGAAATGGGAGGGAAAATTTTGGGGTACAATAGTTGCCCCTGTTCAATCTTCTTGAACCTGAAGAGTTAGATTGGCAAGTTTGCCTTTCGCGACTCGAAGGTAAAAGAGGATTGGACACTCGAGTGCCCGTAAATTTGCACTCATCAAAACATAGGTGCGGGAATGGGCTTAAATATGCCATTTGGAGATGGCAAAATCTTGCTGGAGATGGGCTTAAAAGATTCCATCCAAGAACCTTTGTTGAATTGCAATGCTGTAGGGCAAAAGAATGAGTATCAAAATGGTATCTGTGTCTGGAATGCACTTGAACTGTATCTGGAGACTGAGTTTGTATGAGCAAAAGAATGGCGTCCGCGTCTGGGGCGTATCTAAGCTGTAACTGTGTTTGAATGTTGAATGAATATCAGAATGACTGTCGTGTCTGGAGTGTATCTGTATTGTATCCGGGTAACAGAGAAATATCTGTGTATGGAGCAACTGTGTGCTGGGGATAAACTCTGAATGAGTGACAGAATGGCAACCGCGTCTGGAGCGTATCTGGATTGTATCTGAAGTTAAGGTCTGTATGAGTAGTAGAATGACTTCCGTGTCTGGAGTGTATCTGTACTGTAACTGGGATCTGGATGAATGACATAAGGACTTCCGTGGCGACTGCACTGAGGGAATCAAACCGCTGGTGTAAGGGTCAGAATGGCATCAGTGTCTGGAGCATATCTGAACTTTGAAGTTGATAATTGAATCTGAATGAGAGATAGAATGGCCGCCGTGTCTGGAGCGTATCTAGTCTGTATCGGATTGCTGAAGTCTGGATGAGTAGTAGAATGACCGTCGTGTCTGGGGTGTATCTGTACTGTATTTGACTTGAAACTCCGAATGAGTAATAGAATGACCGCCGTATCTGGGGTGTATCCATACTGTATATGAATAATTGTTAACGATAGCCTTTTAATCTTATCCTGAAACGGATAAAATGTTAGCTAGAACACAAAGTTATGCTGCATGATATGTATGATGCAACGAATTGTATTTCATCAATGTTTATGATATATGAATGTAATGGTTATGCATGTAAGCTGAGTAGTCGTCTTGTTGAGGAAAATAAAATCCAGATAGCCGGAGATAATAAATTCTTTGACGGCTGCCGGGGAAAATAAATCCTTGCCCGATGCTGAGGATTCAAAAATCTTTGATTGTGGAAGATGAGAAGCCTTGGCTGACTGCTTGGAGAATAAGGGAAACTCTAAAAATCTCTACTGGGGAGTTAAAACCTGGGAGACTTCTGCTGGAGAAATGAGACTGAGGATCTTCAATCTGCTGGAAAATAAATCTGTGGGGAAATGCTTACTATTCTGGCTCCGCCGGTGATATGATTTCCAGGGTTTTTGGACTCCACTGGGGATCTTGAAACTTGACTTTGATGGGAATTTTGAAATTCAGCTCAGCTGGGGAATCAAGCTTTAGAAAGCAATGGCTCTGTCGAGGATCTTGAAGCTTAACCCCGCTGGGGAAATATATTCCAATTTTTAGCTTTGTTGAGGATCCGAATGATGTATCATAGGGGATTTCTTCTGAAATGGCATAAAGATATCTTCCTACACCTTCAACCTATCAGTAATTATCTTTTTTCAATTTAGTTTTATTTGTAAGCAGTGATTATGTTCAAATGCATATGCCTTTTTAACAAAACATTGGACGTTTTTCAAATAAAACATAAGTGTAAGAAGAAAAGAAAGGCAAGCAAATTTCTGCAATTCGAAGTATATTTGTATTTAACTTTTGTGAGTATCTTTATACAAAGGAGACAGACATCCTATTAAGAGAATGTTGTCGTAAAAATTGAAAAATTTTATACAAAAGAAAGATGGCTATGTGTAACAATTCCATGGGATTCCCATTCTGCTATAGCCTTCACAACTCTGAATATCTTGTCCATTCGATGTTTCGTCCGTCGATGACTGGATTGATCAGAGGCTTGGAGCCTGCCTGGTGAAGAGATTGTCCTTAAAGTGCTCCGACGAGACATAGTCATACGCTTTATTTCCCTAACTTTTGCCTGGACCTCCCTTTCAGGTTTTCGATCCACCGGGAAACCCTTTTTTGCCCAAGTCGCCCTTTCGGGTTTTCAACTTGCCAGGTGTACAGTTTTTTGTTTTATCCCTAATTTTTGCCTGAACCGCCCTTTAGGGTTTTCAGTTCACCGGGATGCCCATTTTTGCCCAAGTCGCCCTTTCGGGTTTTCAACTTGTTGGGTTGTTTTATGCGTAGTATCTTTTGACTATGTCTGTGTTCGCAGGGTGTGGCAAATCGTCGCTGTCCATGGTGGTCAAAATCATTGCCCCACCAGAAAAGATGCTCTTGATCATAAATGGTCATTCGTAAGTAGGAGTCCATTTTCCCCTGGGATCACTTTGCGGTAAGATGATCCACTTGATTACAAGATCTCCGACTTGATATACTTAGCGCCTGACTTTCTTGTTGAAAGCCTTGATCATGCGCTTTTGATACGCCTGACCATGACAAACAGCAGTAAGTCGTTTCTCGTCGATGAAATTGAGTTGATCAAGCCGGGTATGAATCCAATCGTCTTCACTCAAACCGACGTCCTTCATAATCCTTAAAGAAGGAATCTGAACTTCCATGGGTAGGACAGCCTTCATGCCATACACCAAAGAAAATGGGGTTGCCCCTGTTGAAGTACGTGTCGTGGTACGATATCCATGCAGAGCAAACAGTAACATCTCATGCCAGTCTTTGTAGGTAACTGTCATTTTTGAATGATCTTCTTGATATTTTTGTTCGCGGCTTCAACAACACCGTTCATCTTCGGCCGATAGGGAGATGAATTATGATGATAAATCTTGAACTGTTCGCATAGAGCGGTGATCATAGTATTGTTCAGATTTGTATCGTTGTCTGTGATGATCCTGTCGGGGACACCATACCGGCATATGAGGTTCTGCTTGATGAAGCGGGAAACCACATTCTTTGTAACAGAGGCAAAGGAAGCCGCTTCGACCCACTTGGTAAAATAATCAATAACGACCAAGATGAAGCGATGTCCATTGTATGTTGTAGGCTTGATCTCTCCAATCATGTCAATGCCCCACATTGCGAATGGCCAAGGAGCTGTCAGAACGTTGATAGGAACAGGAGGAATATGTACCTTGTCGGTGTAGACTTGGCATTTGTGGCAAGTACGGGAATGTTGATGACAATCAGCTTCCATGGTAGACCAGTAGTAGCCTGCCCTTAGAATCTTCTTAGCCATCGTATGTCCGCTTAAATGGGTGCCAAATGTGCCACTGTGTATCTCAGTCATGATCAACTCTGCTTCAGCTTTGTCCACACATCGAAGTAAAACATAATCATGGTTGCGCTTATAAAGGATGCCATTGCTTAGGAAGAACTTGGCAGCAAATCTCCTTAAGAACTTTTTGTCATTGACGGAAGCTCCTTCGGGGTATTCTCTAGTCTGGAGATACCTTTTGATTTCATGAAACCAGGATTGTTCCACTACTTCTTCGGTATCAATCTCATGACAGTGCGCAGGTTCGTCCATTTGCTCGATGGTGATTTGGGGAGCCTCGTTATCCCAATTGAGTTTAAACATGGAAGACATTGTAGCCAGAGCATCTGCTAGCTGATTCTCTTCTCGCGGGAAATGCTTGAAAGTAATCTGCTCGAAATGAGGCAACAAAGTCAGGACATGTTCTTTGTATGGGATAAGATTAGGATGTTTGGTGTCCCACTCTCCTTTGACTTGACTGATAACCAAAGCCGAGTCCCCAAATACGACCAAAGATTTGATTCCCAAGTCTATAGCAGCCTTGAGACCAAAGATGCAAGCTTCATATTCGGCCATGTTGTTGGTACAGCTGAAACAAAGTCGGGCAGTGAAGGGTGTATGGCAACCCTCTGGAGAAATGAGTACTGCACCGATACCGTTGCCAAGTGCATTTGAGGCACCATCAAAGTACAGGGTCCATCGGGATCCTTGTTCAGGTCCGTCATACGGTCCGTTTCCTTCAATGTTGTCTAATGTCATGATGTCCTCGTCAGGGAAGTCGAATCTCATAGATTGATAATCTTCGACGGCTTGATGAGCTAGATGGTCAGCTAGTACACTCCCTTTTATAGCTTTTTGGGTAGTATATTAGATGTCATACTCAGTCAGGATCATCTGCCATCTAGCGATTCTTCCAGATAAAGCATGCTTCTCGAAGATGTACTTGATCAGATCCATCTTGGAAATCAGCAAAGTGGTATGAGTCAACATATACTACCTTAGCCGGCGAGCAGCCAATACCAAAGCGCAACAAGTTTTCTCGAGCAGTGAGTAGCGAGTCTAACAGTCGGTAAACTTTTTGCTAAGGTAATAAATGGCATGCTCTTTTCGACCAGACTCCTCATGTTGGCCCAACACGCACCCCATTGAGTTATCCAAAACAGTCAGATACATGATCAACGACCTTCCTTCGACGGGTGGCATCAGAATAGGAGGTTCTAGTAAATACTCCTTGATCTTATCAAAAGCAACTTGACAATCATCGTTCCATTCAACTACCTGATCTTTCTTCAACAGTTTGAAAATTGGCTCGCAGGTAGATGTCAGGTGAGAGATGAACCTCGCAATATAGTTCAAACGTCCTAAGAATCCTCTAACCTCCTTTTCAGTACGGGGGGAAGGCATTTCTTGTATCGCTTTTACTTTAGCTGGATCAACTTCAATGCCCTTGTTGCTGACAATAAATCCCAGAAGTTTACCAGACCTAACTCCAAAAGTGCACTTGCTTGGATTCAGTCTGAGCTTATACTCCTTCAACCTGGCAAACAGCTTTTGCAAATGTTCAAGGTGCTCTTCTTCTGTGTGTGATCAAGCTATCATGTCGTCTACGTAAAATTCGATCTCATGATGTATCATATCATGAAACAAAGCTACCATGGCGCGTTGATAGGTTGCCCCTGCGTTCTTCAGTCTGAATGGCATCACTTTGTAGCAGAAGGTACCCCATTGCGTGACAAAGGTAGTTTTCTCCATGTCCTCGGGGGCCATTTTAATCTGGTTGTAGCCCGAGAATCCGTCCATGAAGGAAAAAACCTTGTGTTGAGCTGTGTTGTCAACCAAGATGTCGATATGCGGTAGTGGAAAATCGTCTTTAGGGCTGGCCCTGTTCAAATCTCTATATTCCACACACATTCTGACCTTTCCGTCCTTTTTGGGTACAGGCACAATGTTAGCAACCCATTGTGGATAGGTTGTAACAGCCAGAAAACTAGCGTTGAATTGCTTCATTACTTCAGCCTTAATCTTATCAGACATGTCAGGCCTCATTTGGCGAACCTTTTGCTTGATCGGTGGACAATCTTCTCTTATGAGGAGACGGTGAACCACGATATCGGTGTCTAGCCCTGGCATGTCTTCATAAGACCAAGAGAAGATTTCAACATATTCGTTTAACAACTGCACTAAGCGCTCCTTGACACTTGGTTCCAGGTTGGCACCCACTTTTACTTCCTTCCTGTCTTCCTCTGTCCCTAAGTTGATGGTTTCTAACAGCTCTTCATGAGGCAGAATGACCCTCTCTTCTTGTTGTAGAAGTCTGGCTAATTCTCCCGGCACTTCACAATCTTCGTCAACTTCGTACTGAGCATAATTGACCAAATCTTCAGAGTTATCGAAGGCTAAAGCAGAGTAGTCACCCGTGGAATCCAGAGTGGATGCGTACCTGCATTTGTGAGTGTGGGTGTGTGTAAGGGATAACCATCCTTAAACAAACAAAAATGCAAAAAGGAAAGAAAATGAACACAGCGGTTTATAGATGAAAAACATCCAATGATTCATTAAAACATGGCATATGATTATGAAGAAAATCAAGCCCTTACAAATGGACCTACATGCCCCGGGCAAGGCATGAGGTGAAAATAGTGTGCGAATTGTTTTAGTTATTACAGACCATAAAAATGGGAAATTGTTCAAAGATAAAATTACTGGTTGATAAAGGTGATAGGAACAAAATCCTTTGCTTCCCAATTGCTCAAACCCCCTTCGACAGTCGGGAAGATCCAATCTTCAAAATGGCTTTCCTCATATTCATCTTCTACAACATTGATTCCGTGGTGTGAGATCTTGATGGGTGGTCCTCCGACCGTAGAGCGACGCATAGCCTTTTGTCCTGCAGCAGTAAACCCTAACCCAAACTTGTCTGTCTTATAGGGAAAGTCGGGCAACTGCCCCCATACTGTGCTCTTCCCCTCCTTAATCACAGCCTCCACGTCTTTGAGAGATGCCATCTTAGCCACATGCTTGGGAATGATAGGTACCTTAACCATTATCTTCGCAACTGCTACCTCGGGAGAAACTTCCTCAAAATGTTGAAAAGGCGTTTCGATGAACTCGCCATCTAACTCCACATATAGAAAGGAATTGAGATGACTGATCATGTACTCTTCCTCTCCGTGCACAGTTATGATTTTACCTTTAACAGGATATTTCAGCATCTGGTGCAAAGAGGATGTAACTGTCCCGACATAATGGATCCACGGTCTTCCTAGCAAACATGAGTATGACGGACGGATGTCCATCACGTAGAAGGTGGAATTGAACACTTCGGTGCCTACCTTGACAGGAATATCAACCTCTCCATGAACCATTCTTTTGGAACCATCGAAAGCCCCAACGATGATGTTACTAGGTTTGAGTGTCAAACCTTCGCAATCCAAACAGTCTAAGGCTTTATTTGGCAACACATTGAGGGAAGAACCAATATCAACCAGGACATGGGCGAGCGTAGTTCCCCGGCATTCAACTTAAACATGTAATGCATCATTATGTTTCCTTCCTTTGGGAGTTAAGTTAGCGTCGGAAAAGCCCAGGCCATTGTCAGCAGTAAGACTGGCCACACAATCCTGAAACTGGTCAGCCGAGGTCTCTTGGGGAACATGTGCCGCCTTCAAGAATTTGATTAGGGCCTTGGCATGGGCCTCAGAACAGAGCAGAAGAGCCAACATTAAAATTTTAGAAGGGGTTTGCCCTAATTGTTCCACAACGTCGTAGTCACTTTTTCTGATTATTTTTAGGATTTCATCCATTTCCTTCTGAGCGGTTTCAGGGATAACCACAACATGAGCCTTCGTCCTGACAGGCATTTCCAGTATCCCCTTACCCTTGTCGGTATTATCAGCAGATGGTCTTTCTTCAGGAGTAACCACTTCTTCAATCACTGGGCCTTGCACAGAGGGTCCAACAGGTGCAGAAGCTTTTAAGGGTCCGAAAACTGCTCGGGGGGGGGGGGGGGGGGGGAGTAATCTCCGGAGAAAAGATCCGGCCACTGCGGGTTATCTTGCTTGTACCCGCGATGTTCCCTATATCAGGTTCTTCTTCAGAAATCTCTTGGACTGTTTCGATTTGTTTGATGCCGTGGTAGAAGATTTCTCCCCCATAGTTCCACGGTATCATTTTGCTTGATTGGTACGGGACAGGTCCCGGCATGGTGATCTTTAAAGGTACACATTCAGAGTTGGGTGTAATCTTGACAGACCTTTTCCAAGCCTTGGGAGGATTGTAGGAAATGGTTATGATAGCAATATCGTTGGTTGAAGTATCACAAGTATCAGGAGTAATCGGATTGAAAGTTTTAACAGGGGTTTTCTGGAAAAGTATCTCTTGCGTATCCATCAGGCGTTGGACACCCGACTTCAACATTGGACAATCACCTTGAATGTTCGAACAAAAATAACAGTCCTTACCACAACCAGGAAAGATCCCGACTCTCAACAAATTTTCTTTAATCACAATCAAAGGAGTCAATAGATTGGCAACATCAGTAACATGGAGGTTTTCCAAAATAGCATGCACATTGTGGCCGTGCTTGGGCATCGAAGCGGATATAACATTGGGCTTCTCAGGAGCGTCAAATTCAACCTCTTTGGCATCAATTAAGTCCTGAATTTTGTTCTTAAGTGCCCAGTAATTATTGGTGTCGTGCCCAGCAGTGTCGGAATGGTAAGCACACTTGGCATTGGAGTAATAGTACGGAGAGGAGGTGTTAGGGTTTTTTGGCGCCTCTTTCAAACTGGTCAGATTCAGCTTCAACAAATGGGGAAGGACCTGAGCGGGCGTCATGTTGATGCGGGTGAACTACCGTTGTGGCCGTTCTACCCATTGTTGATTAGGTCTCGACTGATTGTTAGGAGGTTGATCATTTGACGAATTTTGAATCATCACGGCCCCTACAGTCGGCCGGTGCTCAGTTCTTCCCAATCCCTTCTGAGAATACACAGCAGATGCTTCCTTCTTGGCTGGGAAAGGTTTCTTAACAGTTGTGGATGCGGAAGCATCCTTTTGAATCTTTCCACTTTTAATACCGGCCTCCACCCTTTCGTCGGTCAAAATCAGTTCAGTAAATCCCGCAGAAGAGCTCTCAATTAGATGGTTGAAGAAGGGGCCAGACAGGGTCCCCAAAAACATGTCAACTAATTCCATATCTGATAGCCGTGGCTGCACCCTTCCAGCCAGATCACACCACTTCTGGGCATACTCCTTAAATCCTTCATTTGAAGCCATCCCCATACTTTGTAGCTGAGTATGGGTAGGCGCCAAATCAGCATTGTACTGATACTGACGATAAAAAGCAGCGGCCAAGTCTTCTCAGTTGTGAACTTCTGATCTATCGAGTTGATAAAACCAATCTAACTGAGTGCCAGACAAGCTGTCTTGGAAAAAGTGTACCCAGAGGTCTTTATCGGATGAATGTGGTTGGATCTTTCTAACATACGACCTCAAGTGCATCTTAGGGCAAGACAGACCGTCATACTTGGCAAATGTTGGCACCTTGAACTTGGGAGGGATAACAATCCCAGCTACCAACCCCAGTTCCTCAAAATCCAATCCGGGCACCCTCTGCAACTCCATAGCTGCCAATCTGTCTTCAAGGTTCTTATACTTGTCATCCGCTGGTGGATACTTTTGTTCTGAATAGTCTTCATCTTCTTCCTCTTCCTCTTCTTCTACCTCAGACTCAGAAGGTACAATAACTCCTTTCCCCTTGCCAATCCCTTCGTCAGACGTTGAAGGGAACTCAAGAGTCCTTCTAGCATCGCCCTCAAACCTTCTTCCGAAAGTGGCTACCCTCGATCTCTTTTTCTTTTTCTTCTCTTTATTCTTCTCTAGAAGAATTTTGAGATTCTCTTGACCCTTTGCCAAGGTTATGAGGAGTTGCTGAAATTGTGAATTTTGTTCCTGTAGGTCCTTTACTGTTTGCTCCAAATCCATCTTGCTGAAATAAACAGCAGAAAGATAAGGAAACCTGACTTGAAGACCTGTTTATGCATATGATGAATGGTATGTTATTCATGTAATGCATTCAAGGGTTCAAAAATTCAAATTTGTTGCAAACAAAAAGGAACGCACGTCATATTAAAAGAAATTGTTAGTACATAAGTGCCCCATGGGCGAAATATTACAAAATTCTTAATGTAAAAAGACATTGCGCATCCTCTTTGGCGCGATGTAGGTGTTGAGAGTTTCCTCCTCGTGAAGTCGGCGGGTGAGCTCTAAAACCTTCTTCTCACTGGCATAGAAGCTGGCTTCAAAAGTATCCCGTTCTTCTTTGAGTTGGATCCAACTCTTTTGCATTTCCTCCCATGATGTTGGCATGTCAGGATGTAGGATGGTGTATGGAACCTCTCCTTCCATAACAGGCTCTTTGATCAAGGGGAGAATGTGTGGATATGGCATCATAAGATTCTGGGAGCGGGTACGTACCCACTTGAGGTAAGGCTCAAGGGGGATGGAATTTTTGTGCCCCAGTGTCTTACTATGCACTTTGTTAGGCATCCTCCAAGCTCTGATGAACCTTTGTCGAAGTTCTTGCGCATTGTTGTCGAAGTCAAAAACTAGGTCAGGAATCAGCATGTCATGAGGACTATCCCTCCGAGCATATCCAAATTGTCTCAAAGCTAGACAGGGGTTGTAGGTAATGCCTCCCCTAATACCAAGTAGTGGGACATTAGGGAATTCCCCATAACAATCAATGACGATGACATTTTCTCTGGACCGAGAACACCAATGTACATCAGAATGTGTGAGGGTCATCAATCGTTGTGACCACCTTAAACCCTGCTCATTCTTCAGAACTGATTGTGGAAGGTGAGAAATAAAGCACCTTGCTAGGAGGGGAGTACAACACATGAGAACACCTCTTTTCCTCATTGTTCGTGTGTAAAATGAGTGTAGGATGTCTCCAAGCAATGTAGGTATGGGATTCCTGGATATGAAAATCTTGACAACATTCATATCTATAAGTTGGTCAGGATTTGGGAGCAAGACCAACCCATAGATAAAGAGTGCCACAATCTCTTCAAAGGCTTGTAGGTCAAGAGAATTCCAGCATTCTTGTGCCTTCTCAAACAAAAACTTTGCCAAGAATCCCTTGACACCACTTCTGGTTTCCCAATGCCCCTTGATGTCAGATGGTTGCAAGTGTAATGCTTGGGCAACATCTTCAGGCTTTGGTTCTTTTTCCGTACCGTTGTAGGGTAGTTGATTAAGAATAGGAATTCTCAGGAGTTGAGAAAATTCCTCCAAAGTAGGTACTAATTGGTAGTCAGGGAATGTGAAACAGTGGTGTAGGGGGTCAAAGAACTGGAAGAGAACTTTAACCATATCTTCTTCAATGTTGGTGTTGACTAAGTTGAGGAGTCTACCATGTCTTTCACTGAAGAGAGAATTCTCTGGAATCCTGGAAGTAAGCTCCTTGAGTTGAGGAGGGATCCTCACAAGGTTGACTTGAACTGTTTTCCTGCGAAGAGATTCCATGACCTACAAAACAAGAACAAAGAAGAAGATCCAAACCCTTGAAATGGTTAGTGGATGCATATGATGCTTTATGATGTTCATGGTGTATGCACAAGCACATGTACAAGCAATTCACACAAAACCCTAGTTTTAGGCTTGCATGAGGTTTCATAGGTAAGTACCCTCTTGAGTTTAGTTGGCTCAAAACCTGTCCTATAAAGAGTAACCGGGTTCTAAGGAGCTCAATATCATTGGATTGTTTTCTATGTTCATTGTTTTGGTTTAGCCACTTAACTAGCGACCAAAATATTCCAAGAAAACAACCCTCAATGAGTGTAGTATCGAGTATCTACCAACTTCGGACTGCACCAAAGCCGGTCATCTCACTACCCCTAATAAAAGGCCAAGATGGTCAAGTAAGGTTCTAGTTCATTAGTGCTTAATGACATCACTCAGCGGCCCCGTATTCTCTTTGATTGACTCAAAGGCTACCGGTACTCACAAATATGTCGCACTAATATAGCTATTACTTCAACCGTGTCGGTATACCCCGCACAGTTTCCACAATGTATTGCTATCTATGAATGTTTCCCAAATCCGGGTGGAGGATTTCAAGCCCAAACAAGAGAACCAAAATGTAAAGCAATCAAAGAAAACAATAATCATGCAAAGGGTGATCTAAGCCCTAAGGTTAATCCACTTTTAAAAGAAAGTCCCCAGCAGAGTCGCCAGTTCTGTGATACGGTGGGAGAACTGACTTGAGGTTTCCCGTTTGTGTTTGCAAATGTTTCGGTTTAGCAAGAGTCGCCATCGACTTTTTATTTTATCCTAAGGAAAGGTCAAAAACCACAGGAAAGACCTTTGAGATGTTTTCTTGGGTTCGAGGAGTAGATTATAGAAAGGGAAGGTATTAGCACCCTTTCTATCCATGGTTATCCATGGGCTCTTAGTTACTTGCTTAGATCACTTGCTTTGCTTTTCAATTGTTTGAAATAGTGCTCTTCAATTGTTTGAAATGGTGTTTTATGTGTGATTTTGAAAGATGTTTTGAAAAGAGGCCATCGTTGTGGCAACCTTTGTAATGATTCTTGTTTGAATGTATACAAAGGTGTTTTTGTCTTTTGAAAAGTTTTCAATGTTTGAAAGTAGGGTTTTGAAATTGTGTTTGTGAAGTGTGTTTTGAAGATAGCAAGGATGTTTTTGCAAGCTTTGATCAAGTAACTAGGAGTTGTCTATCCTATTTTATTCAAAGATCTTTCTTATGTTTTAACCCTTTTAACAGTGTTGTTTCACCATTGTATTTGGTGAACAACCTTGTGTTAGGATGTTAACAGGACAGGCGCGGGTCATCGTATAGACCATGATAGCAATAGTGTCAAGTATCTTTGGCAATTTTCTTGAGGGACTTGATCATTTTGTTTAGGCAACTTCAGATAGCGTCATCGAGGGACTATGATCTTTTGTTTTATTTTTTTGTTTTGCCAAAGTACTTGACGTGCAACCATGGCCCATTTTTGAAGGCAACAAGTGGATTGTAATCCTAGGGGTGCAAGTGTGCATTGTGTTTGTTTTTTCATGCATGTTATCTTGGATTAGGTCAAACTAGTTGTTGATTTTATTTGCATACAAATCCTAGGTCTAACATGGTATAATTGGAAGCTTTTAAATGTGCAAGAATTTAAATGCTACACTATTACAACATGATATAGGGAGGGGATACAAATTTGAATTAGGGATATTTTGACAAGAAAATAAATTCTAAGTTATTACAACCATATCGAATGTACAAGATACAATATTTAACTGTACAATAATTGAAATAAATACAATAAATAAATGTAAATAAAATGTATTATGCCAAAATGTTTCTAGTATGTAAAAAGTATTTTTTTTAATGTGAAGTGTATATAAAAATGTCAATTTTAATTATTTTCTATTTAGGGCTAAAAAAACCTAATTCCTAATAAATAATATTATTTATTAATTATGTGCAATAATATACTAATTTATACAAAAAATAAAAGTATATTATAAAAATGATATTTTTGGTCCAAAATAATAATAAAAAGGAAAATGTAATATTTTTTGTATTTTTGTTCTAATTATTTAGTAAAATATAGTATATATATATATATATATATATATATATATATATATATATATATATATATATATAAGATAAAATATAATAAATAAGATAAAATATACATATAAATATAATAAATATGTATAAAACAAGATAAAATATTTACAAAAAATAAAATATATTCAAGAAAATATTTTAGTGTGAATAAAATTAAAAAAAGTATTATTTGCATTATTTTTAATTTTAAACAAAATAATATAAAAACATATAAAAATGTTTTTTTTGCTAGTAATAATAAAAATAAATACCAAATAAATGTAAAAAATTATAAAAATATTTTTGGATCATTTTTTATATTTGAAAATAAAATATTAAAGTCAGAAAAGAAAATAAAAATGCAAAAATATCAAAATATAAGAAAATAGGCTAGGGGGTGTGAAACTGAAAGTGGGGGGTGTCAAAAGTAGGAAGTAGCCAGGCCCAGCCTAGCTACTTCATCTTCTTCCTTTGTCCAACAAAACTTGAACAAAAACGCGCGCTAGCTACCCCAACCTGTATCTCCTGATTCTTTGATCTTTTGACAAAACTCAAAACATGAAACTTGTAGAGCATCAAATAACGAATCTAACCATATAAAAACTTGGATTAACTCTCAAAGACCAGAGAGAATTTCTCTGGCCCTAATTTCTAACCTAGTTTTTTCAGAAAGTTCATGAGTGAAATTCTCTCAGCACGATTAATGTAAATGAAAACTAAGCATATGTATGGCTTCATGGCTATGAGTACAACATATTTCATTCACAAACCTAAGCCTAACCATTCCTAGATAGGGAGATAGAAGTCCATGAAATACCTGTTTCAGTTGACTTCGAGCTGGACAATGTAGCAACCTTCAATGGTGTTTGAGCTTCTGTTGAGCTTGCATGAGGTCCAAGAAAGCTTCTTCAATGCTTGGCTTGCTTTGAAAAAACTTGAATCATGCTGTAGAACTCAACCTGCAGAGCTTTGAAATGAAAATGGCAAAGTGTGTTAGAGGTGTTACAACTTGCAATGGGGGCCTGGGACAGTTCAGGTGAGTTGATTGGAAGGTGTTGGAACTATCTTGGGACAAAACGCACGATGGAATTTTGTTGTGGCTTGCAAAATGCAGAACCTGCCCTGTTTTGCAGAAAAATAGTGGTTCTGAGTATGGGGAGGTTTGAGTGATGAAAGGGTCGTGTTTTAGGCTTGTTGGGAGGTATGGAATTTGTTCACAAAGTTCTTCTAAGCTTGTGTCAACAGATATGAGAGCTTGCTTATGTTTTGCCACTTTTCTTCTACTTGAAGCAAGAGAATGGAAATGATGTTATAGCCCTGTACCAACCCTCCTATCATGCTGCAACTTTTGTTCTTGGTTACTGGAATTAGTGGACTTGATCTTGCCTCAAAGATCTGGCCCCCATGACTCAAGGATTTGGTTTTGACATAAAGTGAACTTAGGCAAAAATGACATTGTTGCTTTTTCCTTTTAAGGCTTAAACTAAAGTATAATGCCCTAATGACTAAGACAATACCTTAATAAAATGGATATACATTAAATGAAGGAGTACAAATTGGTTTTGAGGCCTGTAATGTTGAACCAAGCTAGCTAGATCAGAATTGCAAGTTGTTATGAACATGTATTGGCCATGGACAAAAGTGAGTTTTTGCCAACTTCAAGAATTCGATTCTCTATAACCACAAGGGTGTTCGAGGAGTTCTTTGACAATTTGGAAAGCTTGGAACATGTAATACAATCCATCTTTGTAATGCAATTTGAAACTCCAAGTGGAACTATGTCAAAAATGGCCAAGAAGATGGGTCAAAATCCTGCCTAGATTAGGGCAAATTTTCTCTAAGTTAAAAGTTTTAGGTACCCTTGTTCCAAAAATCATAACTTGAGATACAACTTATTTTGAGAAAACTTTGTGAATCAAAGTTGTAGACTTTGTGATGGACTACAACTTTCATGTTGCAAGTTTTGTTTGAATCCATTTGCATCTTGGTGAAAAAATGGGACAAAGTTAGGAAAAAATAAGAAATTTTCATAACTTAGAAAAATTCTAAGTTATGAAAATTTTCCATTTAAAACCCTAATTTGCATTTTTGGGTTTCTTGATGAACAATTTTCATAATTTGACATGTCTTGATGAAAAATGACCCTTGGCACTTGATTTTGACCAAAAAGTCAAAGTTTGACTTTTCAGTATACAGTCAAATTTTGATCAGTTGACTAAAAAATTCATCTGTCAATCCTATGCATTTGAGATCTTTTGAACTTGTTGAATGGGTCAAGACAGTTTCATTGAGTCCTTGAGTCCATATTTGAGCTTGGTTTGCCATTGGTTAGGTCAAACAGTCAAAAATTGCCTTTGTGCAGTCAAAACCCTAAAAATGACCATTTTGCCCTTTTGGTGATCTGATCAAATTTCTTGTGGAATTATGATCCAAACTTGATCAAATGGTTCATATGAGTTCATAATGTTGATGTGGGTCAAATTTCATGAGGTTTGACTGTCAATTGGCCACAATTGACTTTTTTCCCCAATATAGTTGATTTCTAGGTCAACTGTCCAATTGACTGGGCAAAGATTTAAATCAAGGCTTGAAACTTGGTATGGGCAAACTTGTGAACCCAACATGGAGCATGAAAGTCAATTTGGGTATTGTAGGTCAAAATATCCTTGTGCAAACTCAAACCCTAGTTTGGGTCAACAGTGCAAGGAGGGGTCTTGAGCAGAGCAAACACTAACTTGATCCTGAATTCCAAGAGTCTTGTGATGAGAAAGTGTTGATGAAATGGGAGGGAAAATTTTGGGTTACAACAGTTGCCCCTGTTCAATCTTCTTGAACCTGAAGAGTTAGATTGGCAAGTTTGCCTTTCGCGACTCGAAGGTAAAAGAGGATTGGACACTAGAGTGCCCGTAAATTTGCACTCGTCAAAACATAGGTGCGGGAATGGGCTTAAAGATGCCATTTAGAGATGGCAGAATATTGCTGGAGATGGGCTTAAAGATTCCATCCAAGAACCTTTGTTGAATTGCAATGCTGTAGGCCAAAAGAATGAGTATCAAAATGGTATCCGTGTCTAGAATGCACTTGAACTTTATCTGGAGACTGAGTTTGTATGAGCAAAAGAATGGCGTCCGCGTCTGGGGCGTATCTGAGCTGTAACTGTGTTTGAATGTTGAATGAATATCAGAATGACTGCCGTGTCTGGAGTGTATCTGTATTGTATCCTGGTAACAGAGAAATATCTGTGTATGGAGCAACTGTGTGCTGGGGATAAACTCTGAATGAGTGACAGAATGGCAACCGCGTCTGGAGCGTATCTGGACTGTATCTGAAGTTGAGGTCTGTATGATTAGTAGAATGACTTCTGTGTCTGGAGTGTATCTGTACTATAACTGGGATCTGGATGAATGACAGAATGACTTCCGTGTCGAATGCACTGAGGGAATCAAACCACTGGTGTAAGGGTCAGAATGGCATCCGTGTCTAGAGCATAATGAACTTTGAAGTTGATAATTGAATCTGAATGAGAGATAGAATGGCCGCCGTGTCTGGAGCGTATCTAGTCTGTATCGGATTGCTGAAGTCTGGATGAGTAGTAGAATGACCGCCGTGTCTGGGGTGTATATGTACTATATTTGACTTGAAACTCCTAATGAGTAATAGAATGACCGCCGTATCTGGGGTGTATCCATACTGTATATGAATAATTGTTAACGATAGCCTTTTAATCTTATCCTGAAACGGATAAAATGTTAGCTAGAACACAAAGTTATGCTGCATGATATGTATGATGCAACGAACTGTATTTCATCAATGTTTATGATATTTGAATGTAATGGTTATGCATGTAAGCTGAGTAGTCGTCTTGTTGAGGAAAATAAAATCCAGATAGCCAGAGATAATAAATTCTTTGACGGTTGTCGGGGAAAATAAATCCTTTCCCGATGTTGAGGATTCAAAAATCTTTGATTGTTGAAGATGAGAAGCCTTGGCTGACTGCTTGGAGAATAAGGGAAACTCTGAAAATATCTACTGGGGAGTTAAAACCTGGGAGACTTCTGCTGGAGAAATGAGACTGAGGATCTTCAATCTGCTGGAAAATAAATCTGTGGGGAAATTCTCACGATTCTGGTCCGCCGGGGATAGGATTTCCAGGGTTTTTGGACTCCACTGGGGATCTTGAAACTTGGCTTTGATGGGAATTTTGAAATTCAGCTCAGCTGGGGAATCAAGCTTTAGAAAGCAACGGCTCTGTCGAGGATCTTGAAGCTTAACCCCGTTGGGGAAATATATTCCAATTTTTAGCTTTGTTGAGGATCCGAATGATGTATCATAGGGGATTTCTTCTGAAATGGCATAAAGATATCTTCCTACACCTTCAACCTATCAGTAATTATATTTTTTCAATTTCATTTTATTTGTAAGCAGTGATTATGTTCAAATGCATATGCCTTTTTAACAAAACATTGGACGTTTTTCAAATAAAACATAAGTGTAAAAAGAAAAGAAAGGCAAGCAAATTTCTGCACTTTGAAGTATATTTGTATTTAACTTTTGTGAGTATCTTTATAAAAAGGAGACAGACATCCTAGTAAGAGAATGTTGTCGTAAAAATTGAAAAATTTTATACAAAAGAAAGATGGCTATGTGTAACAATTCCATGGGATTCCCATTCTGCTATAGCCTTTACAACTCTGAATATCTTGTCCATTCGCTATTTCATCCGTCGATGACTGGATTGATCAGAGGCTTGGAGCCTGCCTGGTGAAGAGATTATCCTTAAAGTGCTCCGATGAGACATAGTCATACGCTTTAATTCCCTAACTTTTTCCTGGACCGCCCTTTCAGGTTTTCGATCCACCGGGAAACCCTTTTTTGCCCAAGTCGCCCTTTCGGGTTTTCAACTTTCCAGGTGTACATATTTTTTGTTTTATCCCTAATTTTTGCCTGAACCTCCCTTTAGGGTTTTCGGTTCACCGGGATGCCCATTTTTTCCTAAGTCACCCTTTCGGGTTTTCAACTTGTCGGGTTGTTTTATGCGTAGTATCTTTTGACTATGCCTGCATTCGCAGGGTGTGGCAAATCGTCGCCGGCCATGGTGGTCAAAATCATTGCCCCACCAGAAAAGATGCTCTTGATCACAAATGGTCCTTCGTAAGTAGGAGTCCATTTGCCCCTGGGATCACTTTGCAGTAAGATGATCCGCTTGATTATAAGATCTCCGACTTGATATACTTGGCGCCTGACTTTCTTGTTGAAAGCCTTGATCATGCGCTTTTGATACGCCTGACCATGACAAACAACAGTAATTCGTTTCTCGTCGATCAAATTGAGTTGATTAAGCCGGGTCTGAATCCAATCGTCTTCACTCAAACCGGCGTCCTTCATAATCCTTAAAGAAGGAATCTGAACTTCCATGGGTAGGACAGCCTCTATGCCATACACCAAAGAAAATGGGGTTGCCCCTGTTGAAGTACGTGTCGTGGTACGATATCCATGCAGAGCAAATAGTAACATCTCATGCCAGTCTTTGTAGGTAACTGTCATTTTTTGAATGATCTTCTTGATATTTTTGTTCGCGGCTTCAACAGCACCCTTTTATAGCTTTTTGGGTAGTATACTGGATGTCATACTCAGTCAGGATCATCTGCCATCTAGCGATTCTTCCAGATAAAGCAGGCTTCTCGAAGATGTACTTGATCAGATCCATCTTGGAAATCAGCAAAGTGGTATGAGTCAACATATACTGCCTTAGCCGGCGAGCAGCCCATACCAAAGCGCAGCAAGTTTTCTCGTGCAGTGAGTAGCGAGACTCACAGTCGGTAAACTTTTTGCTAAGGTAATAAATGGCATGCTCTTTTCGACCAGACTCGTCATGTTGGCCCAGCACGCACCCCATTGAGTTATCCAAAACAGTCAGATACATGATCAACGGCCTTCCTTCGACGGGTGGCATCAGAATAAGAGGTTCTAGTAAATACTCCTTGATCTTATCAAAAGCAACTTGACAATCATCGTTCCATTCAACTACCTGATCTTTCTTCAACAGTTTGAAAATTGGCTCGCAGGTAGATGTCAGGTGAGAGATGAACCTCGCAATATAGTTCAAACGTCCTAAGAATCCTCTAACCTCCTTTTCAGTACGGGGGGCAGGCATTTCTTGTATCGCTTTTACTTTAGCTGGATCAACTTCAATGCCCTTGTTGCTGACAATAAATCCCAGAAGTTTACCAGACCTAACTCCAAAAGTGCACTTGCTTGGATTCAGTCTGAGCTTATACTCCTTCAACCTGGCAAACAACTTTTGCAAATGTTCAAGGTGCTCTTCTTCTGTGTGTGATCGAGCTATCATGTCGTCTACGTAAACTTCGATCTCATGATGTATCATATCATGAAACAAAGCTACCATGGCGCGTTGATAGGTTGCCCCTGCGTTCTTCAGTCCGAACGACATCACTTTGTAGCAGAAGGTACCCAATTGCATGACAAAGGTAGTTTTCTCCATGTCCTCAGGGGCCATTTTAATCTGGTTGTAGCCCGAGAATCCGTCCATGAAGGAAAAAACCTTGTGTTGAGCTGTGTTGTCAACCAAGATGTCGATATGCGGTAGTGGAAAATCGTCTTTAGGGCTGGCCCTATTCAAATCTCTATAGTCCACACACATTCTGACCTTGCCGTCCTTTTTGGGTACGGGCACAATGTTAGCAACCCATTATGGATAGGTTGTAACAGCCAGAAAACCAGCGTTGAATTGCTTCATTACTTCAGCCTTAATCTTCTCAGACATGTCAGACCTCATTCGGTGAACCTTTTGCTTGATCGGTGGACAATCTTCTCATGTGGGTAGACGGTGAACCACGATATCAGTGTCTAGCCCTGGCATGTCTTCATAAGACCAAGCGAAGATTTCAACATATTCGTTCAACAACTGCACTAAGCGCTCCTTGACACTTGGTTCTAGGTTGGCACCCACTTTTACTTCCTTCCTGTCTTCCTCTGCCCCTAAGTTGATGGTTTCTAACAGCTCTTCATGAGGCAGAATGACCCTCTCTTCTTCTTGTAGAAGTCTGACTAATTCTCCCGGCACTTCACAATCTTCGTCAACTTCGTACTCAGCATGATTGACCAAATCTTCAGAGTTATCGAAGGCTAAAGCATAGTAGTCACCCATGGAATCCAGAGTGGATGGGTACCTGCATTTGTGAGTGTGGGTGTGTGTAAGGGATAGCCATCCTTAAACAAACAAAAATGCAAAAAGGAAAGAAAATGAACACAACGGTTTATAGATGAAAAACGTCCAATGATTCATTAAAATATGGCATATGATTATGAAGAAAATCAAGCCCTTACAAATGGACCTACATGCCCCGGGCAAGGCATGAGGTGAAAATAGTGTGCAAATTGTTTTAGTTATTACAGACTATAAAAATGGGAAATTGTTCAAAGATAAAATTACTGGTTGATAAAGGTGATAGGAACAAAATCCTTTGCTTCCCAATTGCTCAAACCCCCTTCGACAGTCGGAAAGATCCAATCTTCAAAATGGCTCTCCTCATATTCATCTTCTACAACATTGATTCTGTGGTGTGAGATCTTGACAGGTGGTCCTCCGACCTTAGAGCGACATATAGCCTTTTGTCCTGCAGCAGTAAACCCTAACCCAAACTTGTCTGTCTTATAGGGAAAGTTGGGCAACTTCCCCCATACTGTGCTCTTCCCCTCCTTAATCACAGCCTCCACGTCTTTGAGAGATGCCATCCTAGCCACATGCTTGGGAATGATAGGTACCTCAACCATTGTCTTCGCAACTGCTACCTCGGGAGAAACTTCCTCAAAATTTTGAAAAGGAGTTTCGATGAACTCGCCATCTAACTCCACATATCGAAAGGAATTGAGATGACTGATCATGTACTCTTCCTCGTCATGCACAATTATGATTTTACCTTTAACAGGATATTTCAGCATCTGGTGTAAAGAGGATGTAACTGCCCCAACATAATGGATCCACGGTCTTCCTAGCAAACATGAGTATGACGGACGGATGTCCATCACGTAGAAGGTGGAATTGAACACTTCGGTGCCTACCTTGACAGGAATATCAACCTCTCCATGAACCATTCTTTTGGAACCATCGAAAGCCCTAACGACGATGTTACTAGGTTTGAGTGTCAAACCTTCGCAATCCAAACGGTCTAAGGCTTTCTTTGGAAGCACATTGAGGGAAGAACCAGTATCAACCAGGACATGGGCGAGAGTAGTTCCCCGGCATTCAACTGAAACATGTAATGCATCATTATGTTTCCTTCCTTTGGGAGTTAAGTCAGCGTCGGAAAAGCCCAGGCCATTGTCAGCAGTAAGACTGGCCAGACAATCCTGAAACTGGTCAGCCGAGGTCTCTTGGGGAACATATGTCGCCTTCAAGAATTTGATTAGGGCCTTGGCATGGGCCTCAGAACAGAGCAGAAGAGCCAACATTGAAATTTTAGAAGGGGTTTGCCCTAATTGTTCCACAACGTCGTAGTCACTTTTTCTGATTATTTTTAGGATTTCATCCATTTCCTTCTGAGCGGTTTCAGGGATAACCATAAGATGAGCCTTCGTCCTGACATGCATTTCCAGTATCCCCTTACCCTTGTCGGTATTATCAGCAGATGGTCTTTCTTCAGGAGTAACCACTTCTTCAATCACTGGGCCTTGCACAGAGGGTTCAACAGGTGCAGAAGCTTTAAGGGTCCGAAAACTGCTCGGGGGGGAGCAATCTCCGGAGAAAAGATTCAGTCACTGCGGGTTATCTTGCTTGTACCCGCGATGTTCCCTATATCAGGGTCTTCTTCAGAAATCTCTTGGACTGTTTCGATTTGTTTGATGCCGTGGTAGAAGATTTCTCCCCCATAGTTCCACGGTATCATTTTGCTTGATTGGTACGGGACAGGTCCCGGCATGGTGATCTTTAAAGGTACACATTCAAAGTTGGGTGTAATCCTGACAGGCCTTTTGCAAGCCTTGGGAGGATTGTCGGAAATGGTTATGATAGCAATATCGTTGGTTAAAGTATCACAAGTATCAGAAGTAATCGAATTGAAAGTGTTAACAGGGGTTTTCTGGAAAAGTATCTCTTACGTATCCATCAGGCGTTGGACACCCGACTTCAACATTAGACAATCACCTTGAATGTTCGAACAAAAATAACAGTCCTTACCACAACCAGGAAAGATCCCGGCTCTCAACAAATTTTCTTTAATCACAATCAAAGGAGTCAACAGATTGGCAACATCAGTAACATGGAGGTTTTCCAAAATAGCATGCACATTGTGGCCGTTCTTGGGCATCGGAGCGGATATAACATTGGGCTTCTCAGGAGCATCAAATTCAACCTCTTTGGCATCAATTAAGTCCTGAATTTTGTTCTTAAGTGCCCAAAAATTATTGGTGTCGTGCCTAGCACTGTCGAAATGGTAAGCACACTTGGCATTGGAGTGATAGTATGAAGAGGAGGTGTTAGGGTTTTTTGGCGCCTCTTTCAAACTAGTCAGATTCAGCTTCAACAAATGGGGAAGGACCTGAGCGGGCGTCATGTTGATGCGGGTGAACTGCCATTGTGGCCATTCTACCCGTTGTTGATTGGGTCTCGACTGATTGTTATGAGGTTGATCATTTGACGAATTTTGAATCATCACGGCCCCTACAGTCGGCCGGCGCTCAGTTCTTCCCAATCCCTTCTGAGAATACACAACAGATGCTTCCTTCTTGGCTGGGAAAGGTTTCTTAACAGCTATGGATGCGGAAGCATCCTTTTGAATCTTTCCACTTTTAATACCGACCTCCACCCTTTCGCCGGTCAAAATCAGTTCAGTAAATCCCGCAGAAGAGCTCCCGATTAGATGGTTGAAGAAGGGGCCAGACAGGGTCCCCAAAAACATGTCAACTAATTCCCTATCTGATAGAGGTGGCTTCACCCTTCCATCCAGATCACGCCACTTCTGGGCGTACTCCTTAAACCCTTCATTTGAAGCCATCCCCATACTTTGTAGCTGAGTACGGGTAGGCGCCAAATCAGCGTTGTACTGATACTGACGATAAAAAGCAGCGGCCAAGTCTTCCCAATTGTGAACTTATGATCTCTCGAGTTGATAAAACCAATCTAACATTGTCTACCCGTATTCACTAACATTGTCAAATTCCAACCTTTTTTAGTGAGTGTGAATTCCCTCCAAACATATGGGTTTATTGTATAACAACATCTTTGCAATTGCACACACACATGAAAATTTCGCATGTTGTTCTAATTAAGCAACTATGTTTAGATTTATTTGTACTAGATCCTTCCACTCAACCTTCTTCATCTGTAATCATTTATAGAAATGTTTTCAACTAGTTGATATCATCACACCTTTTTATTGAATATGTGTTACCTTAGAATGATCAATACTACAAAAAAAATACATTTAACTTCGAACACAAAATGCATTTAACCTCGGCTACATAAGCGAGGTAACAAAGGGCAACATGAAAATATGCCACTTTACCCCTCGGTTATTAAAAAAATTGAGGGGTAAAGTTATTTGCGCATGAGTTTGAACCCCATCAAAAGCTTTTTTATATTTTCAAAACTAGCGCTACATACCTCTCGGTTTATGACCAAAATCGAGGGGAAAAATACATACTTTTTTAAATACTCATTATATTGTTTACACACAATATCAATAAATTAATTTGTTTAGAAACTACATTGTTTACATATAATATTACAATGTTTACACAAAATATTAAAGTAAAAATATATGATAAATTTTGAATCTAATTCATCATCATCACTGGCAGTTAAGAACAAATGATGGATCCTTTTTCATTGAAATCTTGGGGAAGATAAAATGTTGGGTGCAATATATTATCAATGGCTCTTGCATTCATTTGTTTCTGATATAAAAAAAATTTATAAAAATAAAATAAATATACATTTATATTATTATTGAAGAACACAATCCTTAAACCTAAATTATTTTCCGCTCTTGCAATCCATCATAGAGAACTTTACAAAGATTCTTTACGCTTCAAAGTTTTTGTTAGGTTTTTGTTTGTTGGTTGCATTTTGTTAAAAACAACTAGTTCAGCAAGATGTTGGACAAGATGTTGTGACATATGGGTACAACATTGTAATCTGTATTATTTCTATGTTTATAAGATTTGTTTCTTGTGCTTCAAAAGATATGTTTAATGTTTCGTGTGGACCAATCTGTGCATATGGAGATTTGATTCACTGAAGATTTGTTTCAAGCAAGAAATATTTGAATATTTAGTTTGCAAGATTGGATGTCGAAACATTAACGGGAACATTATTTTCTGTGCCACAAAATTTGATTTTATATGATTTGATTTGCAAATTATTTAATTTGGCCATATTTAATATCCAAGCCCAGGCACTTCAATGGATTTATAAAGAAAGACTAAAAAACTAAAGGATTTATGAAGCTGCATGAGAAATACTATACTTTAGGGTTTCGCCTGTTCATTGTTTTTTGCGAGCCATTCTTGCATCATGTTGATGCTTGAATTGGACTGAGTTTGAGTTGTAATTTGTGAATCACTCATAAGGTGTTAATTAAGAATAAATTATGTTTAATTAGAAGTGTAACTTCTATTTATTGTCATTGTTATTATCATCATCGTTGTGTGATTGAGGGGAAGTGTGAGAGGTCTCATATCTAGGAGTTCTTAGATAGAAATAGCACAGGTAGTGATTAGGTGCGAACTTTGAAAAACCAGAGGTTATTTAGAACTTCAAACTAATACTATTATAGTGGATTTGTTTCTGGCTTGGATGCCTCCAAATGTAGGTGACGTTGCACCGAATTGGGTTAATAATTTAACTATGTTTTTTTCTTCTTGCAATTGTTTTTAATTTATGAATTGTTGCTTTTGTTGTTACGATGTCTTAACATTGTGTTTAATCTCCTGTTGTTGTGACATTGTATATGATATCTCTCGTGTTGTGCCAGAATTTTAATTGGTATCAGAGCAAGCACCTTGTTCTATTTTGGGTGAGCTCTGGGGAAGATATTTTCGTGTACTATGGAAGGAGGAAATACTAACATACCACCCATTTTAGATGGCACCAACTATGACTAGTGGAAAGCGTGTATGGTGGCTTTTCTAAAATCTATGAATAGCAAAACATGGAAAGCAATTGTCAAGGGTTGGGTACATCCTGTGATGATAGACAAAGATGGGAAGGACACTACTGAATTAAATCCAGGAGAGGATTGGTCTAACGAAGAAGATTAACCTTTTCTTGGAAACTCCAAAGCTTTGAATGCACTGTTAAATGGCATCGACAAAAATATATCCAGGTTAATAAATACATGTACTGTGCCAAAAGATGCATGGGAAATCCTCAAAACTACTCATGAAGGAACATCAAAATTCAAAATTTCAAGACTTCAACTTCTCACCATAAAGTTTGAAAATATAAGGATGAAAGATGATGAGTGTATTCGTGACTTTCACATTAGTACTCTTGACATTGTTAATTCCTCCAGTGCCTTGAGAGAGAAAATTTCATAGGAAAAGCTTGTCAAAAATATTCTTAGGTCTCTGCCCAAGAAGTTTGACATGAAGGTCACAACCATAGAAGAAGCCCCTAATATTTGCAACATGAAAGTGGAGGAGCTGATTGAGTCACTCTTAACTTTTGAATTGACTATTAATGATTGATCTGAAAAGAAGAACAAAAGCATAAACTTAATCTCCAATACTGATGATGAAGAGGCTCAATGTGACATAAAGACTGATGAAGGAATTGTTAATTCTATTGTGATTCTTGGGATACAATTCAATAAGGTGTTGAAGAACATGGATAAGAAGATAAGACAAAATGTTAAGAACATCTCTTTCGACATCGACAAAAACAGTGACTTTCAAAGAAAGAAAGAAAGAACATATGAGAAGCTACATTAAAGAATAGGTATTAAATATCATGAATGTGAAGGTTTTGGTCACATTAGATCAGAATGTCCCACATACCTCAAGAAACACAAGAAAGAGTTGACCATTTGATCTGATGATGAAAATTATGAAGGTGAACCTGATGATGAAACTGCTAAGCATGTTGCAGCTTTCACAGGTAGGTATGAATCTGACGAAGATTCATGTGGTGAGGTTTTTAAATTTAATTGACTCCTTATCTTAATTTTTTACATATGAGAAATAACTCATTATAAGTAAATTCATAAGTTATATTATTTACAGTATTTTCTCTGTGGTTTGTCATGGTACATAAGTGAGTTTCTTCTCTTTTTCAGATTCATTATAGGAGCCCACGTCATTATCGTCTCATGCAATACAACCCCTCTTTGAATATTTTTGTGGTATTTTGTATCTTCTAGATTTATTTGATTTCACATACATTATAGCTTTATGTTCCCTTTATCTCCACACTCGAAGAAAGTTGGAATGACGACCAATCTTTATTTATTTTTCTTCTAGAATTTGTGAGGTTGTTTTTTTTTTTTACTTTAGGCACTCTTTGAATGTGCTAAACATGATATTTATGTATTCATCATTATAACTTTGACAATCTTCATCTTCTAATTTCATGTACCTGACATTTGTAGTTTTTAGTGCATGACTTTTCTTCTTTTTGCCTCCTTCTTCATTTTCTACTAGCCTTTTTATTTCCATTTCACGTTCCTCCAATTTTCCAAACAAGGTAGCCAAATGCATAGAAGATAAATACTTAGATTCATAAACCACAATGACTTTAGGTTGTCAGTTGAAATTTAGGCATCTAAGAAATTTATTAATCAAATCGTCATTTAGAAAGTTTTTGCTTAGAGTTCTAAGCCAATTCACAATATGAATAAAATGTTTTTTAATATCCTGAATATTTATCCTCATGTTTCATTCTAAACAATTCATATTAATGGGTCAATGTGTTCATTTTATCCATTTTTATCCAAGTTGTATCTTCACGGCTAAGTTTAAGGGTTCCCCACATATCTTTGGCAGTTTCTTAGTGATAAACACAAAAAATCATCAATACCAAGAACAATAGTGATAATGGTTTTAGCTTTTGTTCTGTTCAGGAACCAGATATGGAGGCAGTTGGAGAACTAATGACCTTGAAACGATGGTGTTGATCTTTGTCACAGTGGTGCACAGTATAACACCCTTCTAAACCCCACGTATAAATCACGATTAATTTACTAATAAATCAATACAAATCACCACACAAGGGTGTTACACTTAATAATACATCATAAAATACAATTATGCTTCGTAACACAGGTTATAACAAAAATAATAATTATTCATAAACATGCATATTCATGTTATTTATTCAACATAAATAAATCAAAACATCATAGTGGAATCATCATCAAGTAATTGTTCTCAACTTCAAAACTCATGACATAAAGTCTCATCAAAGGGTTGAAACAAAATTAGTTCAACAAATCCAAATCATTACAAGTACTTCTACATAAAAGCAATATGAAAATTATTCAACAAGCATTCACAACCCGATGTTACATATAAGAGCAAGACACCTCTATAATAATGGAAACTACTAAATTTCCAAGAGCTATATTCAATACTTCAACTAGCTACTTTTGAGTATCAGCATGTTACCCATGTGGATGCAATATTCAAACATAAAGGGTGAGTAATCATAATCAATTATAAAAGGTATAAGATAAAAGTAAACTTCAACAATTATAGTCTACAATTCAATGGAATTAATGCAACATATACTCACACATTCATTTCATTCATAAAATAATTCACATATCTCATTCATCACAAATAGCCACACAATAATCACTAATAACATCACTTCATCATTTCATAATTGAAACTCATAAAATGCCACATAAAATGTTAAAGTTGTTAGATAATGAAAGCAAATAAGTCACACAAGTAGCCTTAGGTTCAGGCTTGCATGGAATTTGTAGGTAAGTACCCTCTTGAAGTTTAGTTGGTTCAACCTGTCCTAGTAATAGTAACTGGGTTCTAAGGAGTCTCATATCATTGACCTTTCTCTCAGGCATTGTTTCAGCTCAAACATCAAAATATTGCGGGCGAAATATCCCGAAAGTCCAATCTTAATGAGTGTAGCATCGAATATCAACCAATCTTTGGTCGAAACCAAAGCCGACTATATCACTACTTTCTAATGGCTAGGATGAGTCAATTAAAGGTTCTAAAGGTCAGTTAGCGCTTAATGACACTATGAGGAAGCCTAATGTTATCCTTGACTAACTCAAGGAACGTCAGTACAAGCCAAAGTATCACGCTAATGTAGCCATCACTTCATCCATATCTATCTACCCCTTACAACCTCCATGATTTATTGCTACTTACCTAAAAAGGTGCCCCAGATCCGGGTATAGGATCTTTAACAGTAGCCCATGCAACCCCTTTAAAAAATAAAGCATACAAAACACACAAGGAAATCAGTTAAAATGATCTAAACTCTAAGGTAACCCCACTTTTTATAAATCCCCAGCAGAGTCGCCAGTTCTATAATATGGTGGGAGAACTGACTTTTTGGGTTTTGTAATTTTGCGGTAAGCAAGAGTCGCCACCGACTTTTCTTTTATCCAACAAAGGAAAGGGTGAAAAGAACAGAAAAAGACCTTTCGAGATTTTTTCTGATTAAGGGAGGTAGATTATGGAAAGGGAAGGTGTTAGTACCATTTCCATCTATAGTTATCTATGGGATCTTAGATGCTAGCTCTTTTAAAAATACCTTGTGCTTGTGCGTTTGAAAAAAAGTATTTTGAAAAACGCCTTAGTGCGACGAACTTTGTAATGTTTCTCATATTGTTGAGAATGTATACAAAGTGTTTTTGAAAATATTTTTGGAAAGGAGTGTATGTGTGGAAACTGTTTTATTTGAGCAAGCATCTAAGAACTATCTACCTACTATAAATGGTTTATTCTTTTCCTGTTTTCCTTTAAACAGTGCTATCCTACTATTAGTGAGTAGTATCCTTATTGTTGGATGTTTTGAGGGACAATTGAGGGTCATCATACAGTCATAAAGACAACTTAGAAAGATACTTTAGTAACTACCCTAAAGTTTTAAGATCATGTACCGAGACAACATTGAAAGGGTCATTTTATGATCTTTAAACCAGAGGGTAGCCACTAAAATCTCTCACATTCAAGAGTTGTGAATGTTTTATTCCGAAGGCAACCGAAGCAGGAGTACCCAAGAGGTGCACATGTGCGGGTGTGTTGTGTTTTAGTTATTTGTCTTTGATGTTTAAGTTTTCTAACGTTTACTTTTAATTCTTGTCATGCAATCCTATTAGGCATACATCTAACAGTTTAATATATATACAAGTGTAGAGAATTTAAAATGCGGAATTTAAACTAACTATTACATGGCTTTGGGGAGGGGGAAATTACAAGTCCAAAACTGGGGGTAAAAACAGTAAAGAAATCCTAAATTTAAACTATTATAAACCATGGGTAGATACAAGATTTCAAAAGTAATAACGCGGATAATAAAGAACGCGCAAAGATTAAGAAGGAACGTCTAAATACCCAAAAAAAGTTCTAAGCAAATTAAGACAATTTTTTTTGTTTTTGTTTTGTTTATTTTTTTAAGAAAATATTTAAATTAAAAATTAAAAAGCTAAATCTAATTTAAATTAATAGAAGAAAATGAACATTGATTAAAAATTAACTATAGAAGAAAATATAATATTATTTTGTTTTTATTATTATTACGAAAAAGATTTGAAATTAAATTAATCCTAATTATAATTGATTAATTAATTAAAAAAAGGTGATTAAAATAACTAATTAAAATTAATTTAATTAATGAAAATCTAAGTCTAATAATTTTTGGTTTGTTTGATTTTATGATGTCTGTGATACGGTGGCAGAACCGACAGTTATACTGGTTTTGCATTTTGTATTCACAAATGTCGCGGTAAGCAAGAGTCGCCACCGACTTTATTTTATCCGACAAAGGAAAAGGGAAAAGAACAGAAACAACCTTTTTCGATATGTTTCTGAGTACGGGGGGGGGGGGGGGGGGGGGGGGTAGATTATAGAAAGGGAAGGTGTTAGCACCCTTTCTATCCATGGTTTTCCATGGGCTCTTAGGTACTTGCTCATTTTGAAATTGCTTGTGTGTGTTTTGAAATTTTTTTGTGTAACTTCGTGGTAACCCTTGTATTTGTCCTCAAGAGTGTGACGAAGTTGTTTTTGAAAAATATTTTGAAAGTGTTTGTGTGAAAGAAATTTTGTTGTTTTGAGCAAGTACTTAAGAGTTTCTACCTACTCGAAAAAGACTCTTCGTTTTCTCGTTTCCTTTAGACAGCGCTATCCTACTATTAAGGAGTAGGTAGCCCCATCGTTGGAGTTAAAGGGACATTCGAAGGGACAATTACGGTCACAAAAGCAATGGTAAGGAAACCTTAGTAGTTACCCTAGAGTCTTAAAGATCTTTCCAAGGTAACATTCGAATGGGTCATTTTTGATCTTTTGGGACTAGAGGGCGACCACTAAAATTCCCTATGCTTCATTTACCGAAGGCAACCGAAGTTGGATAAACCCTAGGAGTGAAAATGTGCATGTGTTTGATTTCAATTGATTATCTTTTCACAATTAGGGTTTTCTACCGTTTTAAACGTTATTCTTTCCATACAAGTCAATTAGTCTAAGCAGCTAATAATAGCGGAAAGTAAAGTGCGAGAATAAAAACCTAGCTATTACAAGGCTTCGGGGGAGGGGGTTACATAACCAAGAATGGGGATTAAACAGTCAATAATATGCGGTAATAAACCTAAGTTAAAAACTATTACAAATTCGGAGCAATTACAACAATTGGAAAATAAAGTGAAAATAAATAAACGCGCGAAAGTTAAGACGGGAACAAATTTGAAGCCTAAAAAGTCTAATTAATTAAAAATACTTTTGTATTTTTTTATTGAGAAAAATAGTTGAAATTTGCAAGTTAAACCTAATTTTCTAATTAATTTTATTTAACAAAATAATCAATGTTGGAATAATTAAAATAATTAATTTTCAAGAATTAATTTTAATTATAAAAACCCTAATTCTATTTTTGTGATTTTTTGATTTTATGATTTTTTATAAATAATAAAAAAAATGATTAAAAGGTCATTAAACTAAATAATGAAAAGAAAAAAAGAAAAATCAAAAGAATTTAGAAAATGGGCCTGCTGTTGTTGTTAGCAATCTGAGGGTGTGAAGCTGAATTGTTAGGCCCAAGTTGTGTTGGCCCAGTTGCCTGCGTATGGATTCAATGTAGCTGGCCTTCAGGAGGTTTACCTAGCACTGCCTTTGCTGGAAGTTAGATCTGGATATGATGAGATCTCGTGGTATGGATCTTGGATGCATGATAGGCGCGCAGGGATCTGAAGCATGGGATCTGGGACAAAAAAATTAGAAAATATGAAAACATGGGATTCTGGGATCGAACCCAGAACCTCTTGGTTCACCTCCTACGCCTTTGCCATCTGTGCTAGGATGGTTAGTTGTTAATATGATAAAAAAAATAACACATAATGAAAAAAAACGCATTATACCCAGGAAACGCGCCAAGATTCAAACCGACCAGTGGGAGTCAGCCACATAATCATCTTCCTCCTCAGAACTGTCGTTTTAGGCCTGAACTTTTACCTACCGACGATGTCTGTAGCTATAACCCTGTGTCATTCAAAAATTGAATACAAGCAATATAAATTCTAATGGAGACCATGAATTAACTGAGCTTGAAGCCCTGAACACCATGATGGAATTGGTTTGTCCCAATTATGTTAAAATCAGAAAGCCCCGATTTGAAGCTTGGAACCCTAGGAATGAAATCCTTTGATTCCTGCACTTAAAACTCAATCAAACAAAGCAGAAAGCATCAAAACCTTTTGATAAACAAAAATGCATGGTTAAATTTCATTGAAAACGCGTGTATGCATGTAATCGAAAATCAAAAAAAGTTGGAAAACCGAGTTATAGATTTTACGATTCTGGATGTTTTGTGACTTGGGAATGATTGGAATAGCTTCAGAACACGTCCAGGAATGGATTGCTGGCTTTGAAATTGCTTGAATTGGTCTATAGAGAAAGATCTGATCTGCACCTTTCTTTGAAAATTTTGAACTTTGTTTGTCTCCTTGAGGCATGCTGCACGTCCGAATCCTCGTGATTAGGGTTGAGAATACTTGTGTATAAGTATGTGAATCAAATTAGGGTGCTAAGTTTAGAAAAAAATCCAAGATTTGATAAATTTTGAAAATTGCTTCCAAACTTTTCAAACTAGGAGATTTCCTCTTGTTTTTTTTTATTTTGCATGATTTTGTTTGGCTTTGGGACATCAAGCATGATCTCTAATTCAATGCAAACAAATCTCATTCCATTGATTTTATTTATTTTGATTTAATTTGATTCTATTTGATTTTATTTGAATTTTAAACAAATAAAATCAAAATAAATTAAATAAATAAATAAGGCATGGAATGGTTTATGGGTCGTGGACCATGTTAGGAATGAGATTCAATCTTGAAAAGTTGGGTCGATTTGAAAAAAAAATGCAATTTTGGGCATTGTTGACTTTGTGAAAATTTCCAAAAATGGCCAACTTTGAGAATGCATATCTCCTTTAATTTTGACCCTAAGAGGGTGTTCTTTGACTTTTTGGAAAGCTTAGGGTATCCCCTAAACAACTATTTTGGTTTCATCTCAATTGGATCTTCCATGTTAATGTAAGAAGCTTTGACCCAAAAGGTGTTTTTGTTAACTTTTGAAAAGGACCTATAATGTCTGAATTTATATCTTTTCATGAGTGCATTTTTTGAACTTGAAGGATGAAGTTGAGTTGTAGGGAATTTAATCCTCTTCAAAATGAGCCTTGGATTGGAAATTTATGATAAAGTATGATAAAGTTATGCCTGGTCAAAGTTTGGTTGGCTTTTCCTATAGAAACCCTAATTTAGCAACTTTTGAGTTTTGATGAATTTGGGGTATTCCTTGAGGAATCATGATCAACACTTGATCAAATGATGGATGTCACTTCAAAATGTTGATGTTGACCAACAATATTGAAGTTTGACTGTATGTGGGTCACAGTTGACTTTTGACCTAACATAGTTGTTTTTCTGGCATCTGAGCAGTTGACTGAGCAAACTTGTAGTGCAAGGCATGAAACTTGGCATGGATGGTCTTGAGAACCTATTAGGACCATGGAAAATATTTTAGGCCTTTGGAGCTCACCCACCTTGATGAAAATGGAAACCCTAATTGGAGATTCATTGCTTTAGAAGAGAGTTTGTCTGGTCAACTCTTGGGCATCCTTGAGCAGGTTGAGGGATTCAATGAGCATATGTTGAGTAATATGAGAGGGAAAATTTTAGGGTACAACAGCTGCCCCTGTTCAATCTTCTTAAACCTGAGGATGTAGATTGGCTTGTCTGCCTTTCGTGATCTGAAGGTGGAAGATGATTGAACACTAGAGTGCCCAGAAATGTGCACTCGCATGAAGTGAATGTCGATCGATAATATCGGGAATGAGCTTACAGATTCCATTTGGAAGGCGATGGAGAATCTTCGGAGATGGGCTTAAAGATGCTATCCAGAAAAGATATCGGTCACATAAGAGATTCCTTTGCGAGAATTCCTATACCTGCCATTGAGGAGGACTTTGTCGGGGAATGTTGATTTATGTCCTGGGAAATAGAGTCTAGGAGCTTCGGTTGTCCATTACTCTACTAAGGAATTAACTCTTGATTGAGGAGGCAAAAGTGAACTGCTTACCTGATCAGGGTCCAGGCTGCACAACGACTTACCGGGGAAATATGAAATCGACCGTACCTGGTCGGGTCTAGGTCTTACAATGTTGTAAACTATTGTTTGGAGATAAAAGATAAGGAACCTGAATAGTAAGGTTACTTTGAAATGAAAGCCTGGATGGTAGGGCTATGGGAAGGAACCTGGGTAGGGTTGCTTCGTGATGAGTTTGGGTAAAACTGCATCTGAACCGAGAAGGAACCTGGGTAAGGTTGCTTCGCGAGGAGTTTGGGTAAAACTACATCTGAACTGAGAAGGAACCTAGGCAAGTTGCTTCGTGAGGAGTTTGGTTAAAACTGCATCTGAACCGAGAAGGAACTTGGGTAAGGTGGCTTCGTGATGAGTTTGGGTAAAATTGAATTTGAACCGAGAAGGAACCTAGGTAAGGTTGCTTCGTGATGAATTTGGGTAAAACTGCATCTGAACTGAGAAGGAACCTGGGTAAGGTTGCTTCGTGAGGAGTTTGGGTAAAACTACATTTGAACAGAGAAGGAACCCGGGTAAGGTTGCTTCGTGAGGAGTTTGGGTAAAACTGCATCTGAACCGAGAAGGAACCTGGGTAAAGTTGCTTAGTGAGGAGTTTGGGTAAAACTAAATTGGGAAATTGTAAAAAGGAACCTGGGTAGGGTTTCTTCAGAATGAGTCCGGGTAAAACTACATTGGGAAATTGTAAAAGGAACCTGGGTAGGGTTGCTTCAGGATGAGTCCGAGTAAAACTTCAGAAGGAACCTGGGTAAGGTTATTTCGGGATAAGTCCGTGTAAAACTTCAGAAAGAACCTGGGTAAGGTTACTTCGGGATACGTCCGTGTAAAACTTCAGAAAGAACCTGGGTAAGGTTACTTCGGGATACGTTTGTGTAAAACTATGGAAATGAACCTGGATTGTAGGGTTACTTTGTGAAGAGTTTGTGTGAAACATTATTTGGAAATGTATGAGAAGGGACCCGTGTAAGATTTTTCAGAATAAACCCGTGTGAAGCTGCATTTAGGAGAAACCCGTGTAAGATTGCTTCGTGACGAATCCGTGTAAAGCTGCATTTGGTTGCGCAAATAATTACTCTGTTTAGTTTCAAGAGCTAATCTTGGACCTGCTGGAAATTGTTGATGATAACCATCTTTCCTGAAAAGGTACATGATTAATTATATGTGATGCATGAAATGCATTGTATGATGATGTTATCAAAATAAATGAGATTATACTGTATGCAATATGTGTGTGCACGTCATGATGTACGAACATGAAATGCTATTGTGACACGTCTGAGCCTGGGAAAATAAATCCCTGACTGTTGTTGGAGAGTACTGGAAATTGAGTTCTTGACCGTCGTAGAAAAAATGGTTATTCTACTTCCGCTGGAGATGGTGAATGGAGACGACTATGCCGTGGATTTACTCCTGTTTGTGAATATTCTATCGGGGAGAGACTCTTCTTGAGAATAACTATGCGAGGGAATATCTCTGTTTGAGAGAGGAGATGCTTTGCTGGAAGATTTTTCCAATTCAGAGAAATAAACTCTGCTGGGGGATGAACTTCCATGGCTGGAGGAATGAACTTTGTTGGGGGTTGAGCTTCCATATTTAGAGAAATAAACTCTACTTGGGAGACAAATTTATGAACCGCTTGTGACTTATAAAATTTGGCTGGGGAATATAGACGTCGGCTCTCTGAAGGAGCTTTGCTGGGGAAAGTAGCTCCTGCCTGGGGAAGCTGATGTCAAGGCTTTGGTTGCCTCTACTATGTGAGGAGTTTTCATTGTACATAATATTGTGTTGTAGTACTGTCAAAAATGTTTTCTTGATGGCACATGATTCGTTGCTGGAATGCGTGCGCAATGCCCCAAGTGATTCAGATGGAGATCTGCCCCTGGTTATTTGGCACCTTTGGAGAGACTGCCCTAGGTGTGTTAGACATCATGTCATGCCCCTTGCTTATGGAAGACCTGTTATTGGAAGTGTCTTTCCCGCTGAGGAAATTATGTCCATTGAGAGGATATTTTTCATTGAATATCCATTGTGAAGATCTTTCTACTGTCAAACAATTAGTCATATGTAAACAATGTCATTTAAAGAATGCAAAACTCATGTCTGTCTTGAATTTTTTTTTTGAAAATGTGTTTTGTGTAGTAAAACAAAATTTGCAAGAATGTGATATCAACTCGGGATTCGTAACAAGTCCTATAGGAGTCAGGATACCTTTGTAACAATATGCTCTCAAACTAACCCATGCTTCAGCTAGGACTTTTAAGGGTTATAACGTGGCTTGGTTCACGGTTTAAGAAACAAAGGATAAAGGCTCAAAATTTATTTGTACCTACCCATTCTTTGTGATGTCCTTCAGTCCTATGCTTAATTAATTATGCGTTTAGAATCCCAGTTAAGTCCTGGAGTACTGTCCTTGATGATCCGGTGATGGTTCAGATACCGAAAGTTTATTTTAAATAGGTAATCATTTTTGTAATCTTCTTTCTGTTGAGGATTTGTAGGACGTCTTTCTTTTTTTGATTTTTGTTATCCCTTCTTTTTCCTGAACTGTTTCTTTTTATGGTTACAGTCAGCGGGATGCCCCCATTTTTTTCTTAAGTCCCTTTCATGGGTTTTGACTTGACGGGCTTTTCTTTTGCAAAATAATGACTGCCTGCTTTGATGATTATGCAGAACCATCACCATCTTCTGATTCAGAAGGACGTCTTCGAGGCCATTCATTGTGTGCGAAGCGAAAGATGGCGATTGAATGCGCCTCTAAATTAACTGAGAAAACTACCCTGTCCTAGGTTATGATTAAGGGTTTTAATTTGTGTGAAAGAAAAACTCCTACTTATTTGGCTCAAAGTGGTTGACTAGAGATTATCTTCCTTATAACTCCACTGTTTGGGATTTAAAACAATGTTTGTACAACGTTAGCGGGGTCTGTTCAAAAGCATATTATAGAGATTATGGTATCATTTTCGTCATCCTCCCTCTAAGATTTAGAGCTTTTAATCGAAAGTTGAGTATCACGAAAAGGAAGTATAAAGTAGTTTAAGCATAATGAAAACAAATTAATCCAGGACAAACATGTGTAATGCATTAATGGAATAACAAAGTTTTAACATGACAATAATTGGTCGAATAAACAAAGAAAATACAACTTGAGAATTCAAATGAACAAAAATGCTTTCAATCCTAGCCATGTTTTGGCAGGGGAGCAACGATCACGTTGGGAGTCTCAGGAGGGTTGAATTCAATCTCCTTGGCGTTAATCATATTTTGAATCTTGTATTTCAGCGCCCAACAATCGTTAGTATCGTGCTCCGAGCTTCCAGAATGATAAGCACACCTTGCATCCAGATTGTAGTTAAGAGAGGAAGTCTTAGGGTTTGGATGAGGGTCTATCACCGTGATCAGATTCATCTTCAACATGTGTTGCAATGCTTGTGACAATGGAATGTTGATTTGGGTGAACTGCCTTTGAGGTCTTTCTACCCTGGGCTGATTGTTTCGTAATTGTGGTCACTGTGCGCGTGCCAAATTAGAGACCAGCACTGCCCCCACAGATTGGTGGTAGTCTGCTTTATTATGTCCCTTCTGGCCGTGCACAACGTTGGCTTCCCTCTTACCACCAAATGACTTCTTCTCAGCACTAGAATATGCAACCATCGGGATCTTCCCGCTTTTGATACCATTTTCAATCCTCTCTCCTGTCAGAACCATCTCTGTGAACCCGGATGAGGAACTCTCAATTAGCAAATTGAAGAATGGTCCTATCAGAGTGCCCATGAACATGTCTACCATTTCACGATCAGTCAGAGGAGGTTGTACTCTTCCCGCTAGATCCCTCTACTTTTGTGCATATTCCTTGAACCTTTCTTTCGAGCCCATGGATATATTCTGCAGTTGCACTCGAGTTGGTGCCAGGTTAGCATTGTATTGGAACTACTTGTAGAAAGAAGTAGCCAAGTCTTCCCAGGTATGGATGTTGGTTCCTTCCAACTGATAGAACCAATCCAGTTGAGTGCCAACCAAACTCTCTTGGAAGAAGTGGACCCATAACTTCTGGTCAGCAGTGTGAGGCTGGATCTTCCTGACATAGGATCTTAAATGCAACTTAGGGAAGGAGACACCGTCGTACTTAGCGAATGTGGGGACCTTGAATTTTGGTGGGATGGCCACTCCAGGAACCAACCTTAATTCTTCAAATTCCAAGCGAAGTACTCTTTTGATCTCCCTTGCGCTCAGACGATCCTCTAACTGTTTGTATCTATCCACAGTGGGAGGATATTGTTCATCATTGTAATCAGATTCATCCTCAAAAACCCTTGGACTAGGGTCTTCCTCCCTTGTTTCAACCTCTTGGTTCTCCCCTTCTTTGGACGAAGAGGTCAGATCAATCGTTTGCTTCAACGGTCCCCTAAATCTTCTGCCCAGATTTAGGACACCCACGGTCTTCTTCACCTTCTTCTTTCTATCTTTCAGAATAAAGGCCTTCAGATCTTCCTGCCCTTTAGCCAAAGCTATGAACATTTGCTGAAATTGGGCATTTTGTGCCTGGAGATCCTTGATATTTTGTTCAGAAGTCATTATTGCTGAAATAAACAGTGAGGAAGATGAGAAACCTATTATGAAACTTGTTTATGCAATGTCATGGATGATATGCGTATGCAATGTTTTCAAGGATCTCGCGGGGTAAACAAGAAATGTCAGAGGTTAAATTTTGCAGATTTGATTGAAGAACTTTGTATCATTGAGAGTCCTTCTACGAGAGTCAAGCTCACCATATCAAGTGGTTCATAGCTCCTGACTCAAGTTATCGTGTTTTGATCTTTTGACGGCATTGGCTAGAGGAAAAATAAATCCCCTTGCCCCTTGCTAGACGTCTGATTCACCATAACCTGCATCACAAACCCTTGAGATCCTTGAAATGGTTAAGGAAATGTTGTGGCTTGATGTTATGATGCGTATGCTATGAATTAAGCAAAGATGTAATGTGACAAACACAACCCTGCAAAGAATTCAAGTTGTTAGACAATGAAGGCAAATAAGTCACACAAGCAGCCTTAGGTTTAGGCTTGCATGGGGTTTGTAGGTAAGTACCCTCTTGAAGTTTAGCTGGTTTCAAACCTGTCTTAGAAAAGTAATCGGGTTCTAAGGATCCTCAATATCACTGATCATCCTTTATCGGACATTGTTTCAGCTTAGGAAATCTTTTCTTGCGGCCGAAATATCCTGAATTCTAATCTCAATGAGTGTAGCATCGAGTATTAATCAATCCTCATATTTATACCGAGGCCAGCTATCTCACTACTTTCTAATGGCCAAGTTTGTTCAACTAAGGTTCTAAGGTTCGTTAGTGCTATACGACACCGTGCGACGGCCCCGTATTCTCCTCGTTTCAACAAGAAGGATACCGATACCAACCAAAGTTTCACACCAACACAGCCATCACATTAAACCATATCTGTCTACGCCGTACAGTCTCCACGATCTATTGTTGTTTTCCTAAAAAGTGCCCCTCAGATCCGGGTGTAGGATCTTCAACAATACCCAAACAAAACACTTAAGGATAAAGCAGGCAAAGCAAACAAGAAAGAAATTTAAAAAATTACCTAGATCCTAAGGTATACCCCACTTTATATTATTCCCCAGAAGAGTCGCCAGTTCTGTGATACGGTGGCAGAACCGACTGTTATACTGGTTTTGCATTTTGTATTTGCAAATATCGCGGTAAGCAAGAGTCTCCGCCGACTTTTATTTTATCCAACAAAGGAAAAGGGAAAAGAACAGAAAAAACCTTTTTCGAGATATTTCTGAGTACGGGGGGTAGATTATAGAAAGGGAAGGTGTTAGAACCCTTTTTATCCATGGTTTTCCATGGGCTCTTAGGTACTTGCTCATTTTTAAATTGCTTGTGTGTGTTTTGAAAAGTTTTTGTGTAACTTCGTGGTAACCCTTGTATCTGTCATCAAGAGTGTGACGAAGTTGTTTTTGAAAACTGTTTTGAAAGTGTTTGTGTGAAAGAATTTTTGTTGTTTTGAGCAAGTACTTAAGAGTTTCTACCTACTCGAAAAAGATTGTTCGTTTTCTCGTTTCCTTTAGACAGCGTTATCCTACTATTAAGGAGTAGGTAGTCCCATCGTTGGAGTTAAAGGGACATTCGAAGGGACAATTACGGTCACAAAAGCAATGGTTAGGAAACCTTAGTAGTTACCCTAGAGTCTTAAAGATCTTTTCGAGGCAACATTCAAATGGGTCATTTTGTTAGAACATAGTTTGATTCTACAACCCTTGGTTAGAGTTTTGGCGATAACAAATACAAAGAATAAATTATAAAATACAAAGAACAAATATGCACCTTAAAAATTATGTTTTATGTATGCAGAAGTTCTGATCATATCAACATCAGAAGATAAGCCACAAGTGCTACACGCTGAAGCAATCAGAACATGCACTGATGATTGATGACCAGAACCTGCGCTTAATCAAAGTAAACTCTGATTCTGACCAAGAACATACCAATCCAAGTCATCAGTATTCTGAAGCGTCATTAGCAAGAAAGGAGATAAGATTCTGAAGCGTTACTAATCATTCAAGACAACATCAATTCCAACGGCTTCTTTCAGACAGGATCTTCTCCAAAAGGAAAGTGTGTTAATGACATTAAACATGCTTTATGATCAACGTCATTCCACTGCCTATATAAACAAAGTCAGCTTTCAAAATCAAACAACGATTTTGCCATATTACAATCACGCATATTCAAAGCTGCAAGCAATTTCATTTACATTTCCAAGCTATAATCCTGTGTAATTTATCACAGTGGTGATAAACTATTTTTGTTAGAAAAACAACAACACACACGTCTTGTATAATTATATTGAAAAAGTGTCCCTTGAGATTAACCGGACTGTGGTTGTACTTAAGAAGACTTTAACAGTTGTTAAAGTAGCTTTTGTAATCTTGTTGAGATTAGTGAATTAAGACCTCGTTGGAGAGAGGCGAAATCACCTTGACGAGTGTACTGGAGTAGTTTGAGATCAAATGAAACAGGATAAAAATACTGTGTCATTGAACTGTTAATTTCAAGTTTTCAATTCAACCCCCCCCTTCTTGTGTTTTTCACATCTTCAATTGGTATCAGAGCGCCTGGTTCTGAGCTTAAACACTTAACCGCGTCAATACAAGATCCAAGCTTCAGAAAAACACTATGGTGGGACCAAGCCAAAACATCAGCAATGACAACCTTGAAGACAAGGAAAAATTCAGTGACAAACCTCCAGTCTTTGATGGAGAAAACTTTGACTACTGGAAAGACAGAATTGAGAGTTTCTTTCTGGCCCATGATGTTGATCTGTGGGACATGGTGGCTGATGGATACACGCATCCAGTGGATGGACGTGGCCAGAAGATAGACAGAAAAATGATGTCTGATCAGCAAAAGCGTGAATTCAAAAACCACCACAAGGCCAGAACAATTCTCCTCAACTCCATCTCATATTCAGAATATGAGAAAATATCAAACAGAGAAACTGCCAAGAACATGTTTGACTCTCTGAGAATGACGCATGAAGGAAACATTCAATTTAAAGAAACCAAGGCCCTTGCGCTCATTCAAAAGTATGAGGCATTCAAGATGGAAGATAATGAATGAATAGAAACTATGCTTTCAAGATTCCAAATTCTTGTTGTTGGACTAAAGGTTCTTGACAAAGGGTATTCTACTGCTGATCACGTTAAGAAAATCATCAGAAGCTTGCCCAAACAATGGAGGCCAATGGTCACAGCACTTAAGCTAGCCAAAGATCTCAACAAAATATCTCTGGAGGAACTTGTTAGCTCCCTCAGAAGTCACGAGATAGAGCTAGAAGAATATGAGCCTCAAAAGCAAGGTAAGCCATTAGCTTTAAAATCTAACAGAAAATATGACTCTAAGGTTTTGCAGGCTGTGGAAGAAACTTCTGATGGATCCTCATATGAAGAAGATGATCTGTCTCTCCTCTCCAGAAGGGTGAATCAACTGTGGAAGCAGAGACAAAGGAAGTTCAGAAATCCCAAAAGATCAGAGAATCAGAATGAATCCTCCTCCAGATACAAAAAGTCTGAGTCTTCCTCTAGACACAAAAGATCTAAAGGTTCTTCAGGATACAAAAAGCCAAACAACAAGGACATCATCTGCTATAAATGTAACGAGCAAGGGCACTACAAAAGTGACTGCCCAAAGCTTCAGAAAGAAAAGCCTAAAAATAAGGTCTTCAAGGAAAAGAAGAAAAGCCTCATGGCTACATGGGATGATTCTGACACATCTGAAGCTGACTCAGAATCAGATGATGAAAGAGAAAACATAGCTCTCATGGCAAACGTATCAGAAGATAGTGAAGCGTCTGGTTCAGACTCAGAATCAGACACTGAAGAGGTATTCCCTGACTTTACCATAAACTTTACTAAGGTTGAACTTGTAGAAAGTCTAAATGAAATTCTGGAAAGGTATCAGCAAATCAGAGTCAAATTCAGGAACCTGAAAAGGAATCTTGCCTCTGACTCTGAAAAGTCTGAGAGTCTCAGATTGGATAATTCTGAGTTAAGAGAAAAAATTTCAAAATTAGAAAATGATTTGCAAAACTCTCAGAAGGAAACAATCTCTGAAACTCCCAACAATGCTGATGAGATCATCAAAGAGTATGATCACAACTTTCAGAAGTTTCTAGCTGAAAACATAGACAGAAGCAAGATGGCTTTAATGATCTATGGAGTTAGCAAAAATGGAAGAAAAGGGATAGGATATCAAGATAAGGTATCTACACCAAAAAATGCCACGGACTTAGTTATAAAATGCACACCACTCAATTCACATTTTATATATGGGTACACACATGACATAAAATACACAAGTAGTGATTATTCTGTCAAACCAAAATTCAATCAGAATTTTGGTAAAACTAACAAATCAGGACCCAAGAAAATGTGGGTACCTAAGGATAAAATTATACATGTGGTAGATATCTTTAGCAGCAAGGCTAAGACACCAATCATGGTACCTGGAATCTGGCTGCTCGCGACACATGACGGAAAGAAGGCATATGTTCTAAAGCCTGGAACTTAAGCCTGGAGGCTACGTGGGCTTTGGAGGTAATCAGAAGGGAAAGATCATTGGCTCTGGAACAGTAGGTAATGGAAATCTTCCCTCTATAAATAATGTATTATTAGTTGATGGATTAATGCATAACCTGTTATCCATAAGTCAATTAAGTGATAATGGTTATGATATAATCTTCAATCAAAATTCATGCAAAGCTGTTAGTCAGAAATATGGGACTATCCTATTTAATGGAAAGAGGAAAAACAACATTTATAAAATAAAACTTTCTGAATTAAAGAATCAGAATGTAAAATGCCTACTTTCTGTTAACGACGAGCAATGGGTCTGGCACAGAAGATTGGGGCATGTTAGTATGAGAAGAATATCTCAGATTAACAAACTCAATCTAGTCAGAGGACTTCCTAATTTGAAGTTCAACTCAGATGCTCTGTGTGAAGCATGTCAGAAAGGAAAATTTGCAAAACCTGCTTTCAAATCCAAAAATGTTGTTTCCACCTCTAAGCCATTAGAACTTCTCACATTGACTTATTTGGACCAGTAAAAAGTGCTTCAGTCAGTGGCAAGAAGTATGGGTTAGTAATCGTATGACTATAGCAGATGGACAGGGGTAAATTTATTAAGACACAAGGACGAGTCACACTCTGTGTTTGTTACCTTCTGCAACCAAGTTCAGAATGAAAAGGATCTTAGAATTGTCAAAGTCAGAAGTGATCATGGTGGAGAATTTGAAAATAAAAATTTTGAATTATTTTTTAATGAAAATGGCATTCTGCATGACTTCTCTTGTCCTAGAACTCCCCAGCAAAATAGAGTTGTAGAACGAAAGAACAGAATATTGCAAGAAATGGCCAGAACCATGATCAACGAGACTAACGTTGCTAAGATCTTCTGGGCAGAGGCAATTAACACAAAATGTTACATTCAGAATAGAATCTCCATAAGACCTATTCTGGAAAAGACTCCATATGAATTGTGGAAGAACAGAAAGCCCAACATTTCTTATTTTCATCCATTTGGATGCACATGCTTTATTCTGAATACAAAAAATTATTTGAACAAGTTTGAATCTAAAGCACAAAAGTGTATTATGTTAGGATACTCTGAATGCTCAAGAGGGTACAGAGTATACAATATAGAAACACATATTGTTGAAGAGTCAATCAGTGTTAGGTTTGATGATAAGCTTGACTCTCAAAAGTCAAAGCAGAATGAATTCCTTGCAGGTATGGAAGTTGAACTCACAGGTACTGAAGACAACTCATCAAAAGTTCTCAACAGAGACACTCCCTCAACATCAGAAAGAGATACTGAAAGCAATCCAACACTTTCTATTGTTCAACTCCAGAAAGACTATCCAGAAGTAGCATTGATCACCCAGAAGATACAATACTGGGAAAGAAGGATGATCCAATCAGAACGAGATCAACATTCAGAAACTCTGAAGAATCCCTCATGGGACTGGTCTCTCTAATTGAACCAACAACTATTGATGAAGCACTTCTGGACAATGACTGGATTCTGGAAATGCAAGAAGAACTAAATCAATTCACCAGAAATGACACATGGGATCTGGTTCCCAAACCAAAAGGATTCAACGTCATTGGTACGAAGTGGGTGTTCAGAAACAAACTGAACGAGCAAGGTGAAGTCATCAAAAACAAAGCACGACTGGTAGCACAAGGCTATAGAGAGGGGATAGACTATACAGAAACCTTTGCTCCAGTCGCCAGGTTAGAATCTATCAGACTTTTAATATCATTTGATATTAATAAAGGTATCACTATGTATCAGATGGATGTCAAAAGTGCATTCTCAAATGGCTATATAGATGAAAAGGTATATGTGCACCAACCTCCTAGTTTGAGAATTCCAAAAATCCAGAATATGTTTTCAAACTAAAGAAGTCACTCTATGGTATGAAACAAGCTCCCAGAGCTTGGTATGAAAGACTAAGTAACTTTCTGTTAGAAAAGGAATTCACCAGAGGGAAAGTGGACACAACCTTATTCTGTAAGACAGTTAAGAATGACATGTTAGTATGTCAGATTTATGTTGATGACATCATATTTGGATCTACTAAACCCTCTCTGGGAAGAGAGTTTGCTAAATGTATGCAGGCAGAGTTTGAGATGAGCCTAATGGGGGAACTCAAATTCTTTCTGGGCATTCAGATAAACCAAAGTCCAGAAGGAACTTACATTCATCAGAGAAAATATGTCAGAGAACTTCGGAAGAAATTTGATCTCTCAGAATGTAAGCCCTCAAAGATTCCAATGCATCCCACGTGCATTATGGAAAAGGAAGAGGTAAGTAAAAAGGTAGAACAGAAGGTCTACAGAGGTATGATTGGCTCTCTTCTCTATCTGATGACTTCAAGGCCTGACATTTTATTTAGTGTTTGCATATGTGCTAGATTCCAATCAGATCCTAGAGAATCTCACTTAACAGCAGTTAAGCGAATTTTCAAGTATCTGAAAGGTACTGCTAATCTGGGTTTGTTTTATATAAAATCAAATGATTACAGCTTAGTAGGATACTATGATGCTAACTTCGCTGGAGACAGAGTAGAACGTAAAAGCACTTCTGGAAGCTGCCAGTTTCTGGGAGAAAATCTAATCTCACGGTCCAGCAAGAGACAGTCCATAATAGCACTATTAACAGCAGAAGCTGAATACATAGCAGCTGCTGGATGTAGTATGCAAATGCTTTGGATGAAAAGTCAACTTGAAGACTTCAACATATTTGAGAGTAACATTCCCATCCTCTGTGACAATACTTCTGCTATTTGTCTCAGTAAAAATCCAATTTTGCATTCTAGGGCTAAGCATATAGAAATAAAACATCATTTTATTAGGGACTATATTCAGAAAGGGATTCTTAACTTAAAATTAATTGACACAGACCATCAATGGGCTGATGTCTTTACAAAACCTCTTTCTGAAGATAGATTTAACTTCATTCTGAAGCATCTCAGCATGAAGCTATGCCCAAAATAAATTGTTTTATTTACATATCTTAACCTTCAGAACTTTGTTATTTTCTGTGAACTACTGATCAACCTGCCTTCAGAGTTTTAGAAGTACAGATTGCATCAGAATCTATCCATGAAGATCTGAACGTTCCATTTCAAGGATAGAAGTGTGCTGTTCACATAATCAAATAGTTGTCATCCATTCATCAGCTACCTTCTGAGGCTGAACATGCGTTCACTTTTCTGAAAGGTTAAAAGCGCTGATTGGGTGCATTGAGACATACGTCATGGGTAACCGTTCCAGTATCTTTCTGAATCCCCTAATTTCAGTTGTCATTAATGCTCATAATCATGACTAATTATTTATCTCTCTTACTGTTTACACTTTCAAGAAAAACTATTTAAACTCAAATCTCACTTTTTACATTCACTTATTTTTAATCTCTAAATACTTTCTTTCGTTTCAAAAAACCCTTTCATCTTTCTCAAATCTTGTGTGAACAATGGTTTCTTCAAGCGTCCAAAACATCAGAACTCAGGAAACTGCTTCAATGGAACAGTACGAAGAACCTTACAGAATGCTACTCACTCCCATTGATAATCTGGAAGTTCTTTCAGAACTGATTATTGACTTTGAAAGCTTGCAAGAAAACAACTTCAATCTGTATGAAGACGTCAATGCTCAAGGTTGGAATAGATACTTTGACCGTCTTCTAGGGCCAACATTTCCAATTCTTGTCAAAGAATTTTGGATACATGCCTCTTCTTCAAATCATCAAGTTACCTCTTATGTCATGGGGAAGAAAATTGTCATTATAGAAGACCTAATTTCAAAGCTTATTGGTTACAATGGTGGAGGTTCCAGATGTATTGACATGGCTGAAAGATGCTCTGGTGTAGCTTCTATTGCAAGGGAAATATTTACTCTTGGACTTCCCTTCCAGCAAAATCAGAGATCAGAAGGATCATCACAGAATTTGGGCAAAAATAATTCTGGGGTGTATCAACCACAGGAAGCCAACTAGCTCTCCTGATTATATAAACATTTATCAGCAGTTTCTGATCTATTTTATTTCAAAGAAGACTAAGGTAAACCTCCCACACTTGCTGTTTAATCATCTTAGAACTAGTGTGATGGAAACAAGAGAAGATGAACGTACCAAAAGGGACTGGATACCCTTAGGAAGACTCATATCAGATATTCTGACAGAGAATAGGTTGATAGAGCATTTGACTGAAGCTCAGGAAATCAACTCAGTGGAAGCAACTGTTGGGAAGCCTCTGAACGCAAAAAATCTGAAGAAGATGAAAATCATTGAGAATATCAAGAACGAACCCAGCATTACTTCTTTTGCAACCATCACTTCAAGAAGAATTCCTCTGGATGATTTTCCTCTTTTCTCTGAGATTTACTCCAAGCCAGAGATAATAGTCAGGTATATGGATGCTTGTAAGGAAGATGGTACTGCACCATAAATCAATATCCAGGACTTGCATCAGGCTGCTCCATAAGTTGTTCTGAAGAAGACCAAGAAAAGGAAAGCTGTGGAAGAAGGACCATCTCAGAGGACTCCAAAAGCTGCCAAAAAGAAAGGTAATCCTTCCTCTATTACTGTTTTAGAATCAATTAATTTATCAACATCTGAAACCATAACTACTCAACCAGAACATCCAACCCCACAAACATTTGAAGACTTTGACATAGGGTTTGATCTATCAGAAACTCTAGGTCTGAATGAAACTCACTCACTTTCTCATAATCCAAACCCTGAACAAACTCAACCAGAACTTGCCAAAGTTCTGTCTGATATTGATTCATTTGACCAAGACTTTTCAGCTCCTGTACCATAAAATCCTAATTCTCAACTCCCTGGAAATCCAAACTCTGATACCACACCAAAAATTCCACAACCTCTCTCTCCACAACAAGATATTCCTCATCCACCATCACCTCAACCTGAACAACAACAACCAGAAGCTCAACCTTCTGAGAATCAATCCTCTGATATCCATGAACTAGAACATCACCATGTTTCAAAAAACCAATATGAAGAATCTCATTCAAATTCTGATACAATCCCAATACCTGGAATCACTGTACCAGTTGCCATTCGCATGCCTCTCACCATCCACGACATTCCAGAAGTTCCTTCTTCTCTGGAATCCACACCACCAAACTCCCCTACCAGTCCAATCATCATACCTGACTCTCCCACTCCTTCATCCAATAGCAATCCAACTGACAACGTAAGACTTGTCATTGATCCAATTACCCTGGAAAGACTAGCTGCTATCTCTCACAAAACTGCCATTCCCAAACCCAAACCAACTGAAACCACATCAGATGTTGGTACAAATTTGTTGATTTTTGAAACAGGGATACATGAATGGATAAATTCTTTGAGGAATGCTAGTCAAGAGATGACTAATCCTGCTGCCTCTAATTATATATGGACAAAATTCAGAAACTGGGTGAGTTCTGAAACACTAAAGCTAAAGGAACAAAGTTATGAACAAGTTTAACAGAACTTCAGTGCTAAGCTAAAGACTTTTGAAGACCAAGTTCTGAGCCATCTGCTCAAGAAAGATATTCTTCCTCTGGATAATGCTCCCTAGTCAGAGCATCATCCCTCAGATGAAGTTCAACCAGAATCAGAAAGTCTCTCCCTGACTGCTGCTCCAGAAGAGATGATCACAACAGAGGAAATAGTTCACTATGAACAAGCTGCAAATGCTCTGAGAAGCGTCCAACTACCGAAGAATCTCCAGCACCTTCCTCAATAATGCAAACTCTGGAAGAGTTGAAGAGAGCAGATGCTCTTATCCAAGCAAGGTTGGATAAGCAGGAGAACACAAACAAAGAGATTAAAAGCATCTTGGGCAAACAAGAAGAATCTAATACCTAGATCAAGGGCTTGCTGGAAGCTTTGTTCACACGTCTTCCTCCTCCTTCTTAGATTATTTTCTATTTTAAATATGTTTATTTGTAACGCTTAATTTTTTTACCACTTCTATTCTGGAACTTATCATTGCTTCTTGTTTTTAATATAATTCAACTATTTTGGCTCTGGTTATATTGCCTTTTTGATAACTGACAAAAAGGGGGAGAAAGTAAGATATTTTCAATAATGGTTTACTAAGACAGAAGTCTCAAACATTCTGGACTACTTAACCTCTATCTTATGAAAATCTTGAACAGGTACAAACTTTGATGAAAGATGCAGTTAAACTCTGATGCTCAAGGAGCATAAGGGAAGTAATCAACTCAGGGGGAGTTTCTTCTAAACCTTTTATTCTTTATTTTTAATTGAAAATTCTAGTTTTTGTCATCATCAAAAAGGGGGAGATAGTTAGAACATAGTTTGATTCTACAACCCTTGGTTAGAGTTTTGATGATAACAAATACAAAGAATAAATTATAAAATATAAAGAACAAATATGCACCTTAAAAATTATGTTTTATGTATGCAAAAGTTCTGATCATATCAGCATCAGAAGATAAGCCACAAGTGCTACACGCTGAAGCAATCAGAACATGTGCTGAAGATTGATGACCAGAACCTGCGCTTAATCAAAGTAAACTCTGATTCTGACCAAGAACATACCAATCCAAGTCATCAGTATTCTGAAGCGTCATCAGCAAGAAAGGAGATAAGATTCTGAAGCGTTACTGATCATTCAAGACAACATCAATTCCAACGGATTCTTTCAGAAAGGATCTTCTCCAAAAGGAAAGTGTGTTAATGACATTAAACATGCTTTATGATCAACGTCATTCCACTGCCTATATAAACAAAGTCAGCTTTCAAAATCAAACAACGATTTTTCCACATTATCAATCACACATATTCAAAGCTACAAGAAATTTCATTTACATTTCCAAGCTATAATCCTGTGTAATTTATCACAGTAGTGATAAACTATTTTTGTTAGAAAAATAACAACACAAACATCTTGTATAATTATATTGAAAAAGTGTCCCTTGAGATTAACCGGATTGTGGTTGTACTCAAGAAGACTTTAACAGTTGTTAAAGTAGCTTTTGTAATCTTGTTGAGATTAGTGAATTAAGACCTTGTTAGAGAGAGGCGAAATCACCTGGACGGGTGGACTGGAGTAGTTTGAGACCAAACGAACTAGGATAAAAATACGGTGTCATTGAACTGTTAATTTCAAGTTTTCAATTCAACCCCCCTCCCCTTCTTGTGTTTTTCACATCTTCACATTTTTTATCTTTTGTGACTACAGGGCGACCACTAAAATTCCCTATGCTTCAAGACCATTTACCGAAGGCAACCGAAGTGGGATAAACCCTAGGAGTGAACATGTGCATGTGTTTGATTTCAGTTGATTATCTTTGCATAATTAGGGTTTTCTACCATTTAAACGTTATTCTTTCCATACAAGCCTATTAGTCTAAGCAGTTAATAATAGCGGAAAGTAAAGTGCGAGAATAAAAACCTCGCTATTACAAGGCTTCAGGGAGGGGGTTACATAACCAAGAATGGGGACTAATCAGTAAATAATATGCGGTAATAAACCTAAGTTAAAAGCTATTACAAATTCGGAGCAATTACAACAATTGGAAAATAAAGTGAAAATAAATAAACGCGCGAAAGTTAAGACGGGAACAAATTAGAAGCCTAAAAAGTCGAATTAATTAAAAATACTTTTGTATTTTTTTATTGAGAAAAATAGTTGAAATTTGCAAGTTAAACCTAATTTTCTAATTAATATTTAACAAAATAATCAATGTTGAAATAATTAAAATAATTAATTTTCAAAAATTAATTTTAATTATAAAAACCCTAATTCTATTTTTGTGATTTTTTGATTTTAATATTTTTTATAAATAATTAAAAAAAATGATTAAAAGGTCATTAAACTAAATAATGAAAATAAAATAAGAAAAATCAAAAGAATTTAGAAAATGGGCCAGCTGCTGTTGTTAGCAATCTGGGGGTGTGAAGCTGAATTGTTAGGCCCAAGTTGTGTTGGCCCAGTTGCCTGCGTATGGATTCAGTGTAGTTGGCCTTCAGGAGGTTCACCACGTATTACCTTTGCTGGACTTTAGATCTGGATATGATGAGATCTCATGGTATGGATCTTGGATGCATGATAGGCACGGAGGGATTTGGAGCATGGGATCTGGACAGAAAAGTTAGAAAATATGAAAACATGGGATTATGGGATCGAACCCAGAACCTCTTAGTTCACCGCCTACGCCTTTTCCATATGTGCTGGGATGGTTAGTTGTTAATATAATAAACAAATAACACATAATGAAAAAATGCATTATGCCCAGAAAATGCGCCAAGATTCAAACCGGCTAGTGGGAGTTAGCCACATAATTATCTTCCTCCTCAGAATTGTCGTTTTAGGGCTGAACTTTTACCTACGGACGATGTCTGTAGCTATAACCCTGTGTCCTTCAAAAATTGAATACAAGCAATATAAATTCTAATGGAGACCATGAATCAACTGGGCTTGAAGCCCTGAAGACCATGATGGCATTGGTTTGTCCCAATTATGTCTAAATTAGAAAGCCCCGATTTGAAGCTTGGAACCCTAGCAATGATATCCTTGATTCCTGCACTTAAAACTCAATCAAGCAAACCAGAAAGCATTGAAACCTTTTGATAAACAAAAATGCATGGTTAAATTTCATTGAAAACGCGTGTATGCATGTAATTGAAAATAAAAAAAGTTGGAAAACTGAGTTATGGATTTTAGATTCTGGATGTTTTGTGACTTGGGAATGATTAGAATAGCTCCAGAACACGTCCAGGAACGGATTGATGGCTTTGAAATTGCTTGAATTGGTCTGTAGAGAAAGATCTGATCTGCATTTTTCTTTGAAAATTTGGAACTTTGTTTGACTCCTTGAGGCAGGCTGCGCGTCTGAATCCTCCTGCTTAGGGTTGAGAATACTTGTGTATAAGTATGTGAATCAAATTAGGGTGCTAAGTTTAGAAAAAATCCAAGATTTGATAACTTTTGAAAATTGCTTCCAAACTAGGAGATTTCCTCTTGTTTTTTTGATTTTGTACGATTTTGTTTGGCTTTGTGACGGAAAGCACGATCTCTAATTCAATGCAAACAAATCTCATCCCATTGATTTTATTTATTTTGATTTAATTTGATTCTATTTGATTTTATTTGAATTTTAAATAAATAAAATCAAAATAAAATAAATAAATAAATAAATAAGGCATGGAATGGTTTATGGGTCGTGGACCATGTTAGGAATGAGATTCAATCTTGAAAAGTTGGGTCCATTTGGTAAAAAAATGCAATTTTGGGCATTGTTGACTTTGTGCAAATTTCCAAAAATGGCCAACTTTGACAATGCATATCTCCTTCAATTTTGACCCTAAGAGGGTGTTCTTTGACTTTTTGGAAAGCTTAGGATATCCCCTAAAAAACCCTTTTGGTTTCATCTCAATTGGATCTTCCATGTTCATGTAAGAAGCTTTGACCCAAAAGGTGTCTTTGTTGACTTTTGAAAAGGACCTATAATGTCTGAATTTATATCTTTTCATGAGTGCATTTTTTTAACTTGAGGGATGAATATGAGTTGTAGGGAATTGAATCCTCTTCAAAATGAGCCTTGGATGGTAAATTTCTGATAAAGTATGAGAAAGTTATGTCTGGTCAAAGTTTGGTTGACTTTTCCTATAGAAACCCTAATTTAGCAACTTTTGAGTTTTGATGAATTTGGGGCATTCCTTGAGGAATCATGATCAACCCTTGATAAAATGATGGATATCACTTAAGAATGTTGATGTTGACCAAAAATGTTGAAGTTTGACTGTATGTGGGTTACTGTTGACTTTTGACCTAATACAATTGATTTTCAGGCATCTGAGCAGTTGACTGAGCAAACTTGTAGTACAAGGCATGAAACTTGGCATGGATGGTCTTGAGAACCTATTAGGACCATGGAAAAATATTTGAGGCCTTTGGCTCTCACCCGTCTTGATGAAAATGGAAACCCTAATTGGAGATTCATTGCTTTAAGAGAGAGTTTGTCTGGTCAACTCTTGGGCATCCTTTAGCAGGTTGAGGGCTTCAATGAGCATATGTTGAGTAATATGAGAGGGAAAATTTTGGGGTACAACAATGTATTTTATTATTTTTTTAATAGGAAAAGAAATTATTTAAATAAAAGAGACAAATGAAAATGAAATAAAGCAAATAATAATAATAATTTGGATATATGCTACGAGTCCAACCATGGTACTGGTTTGGTCTGAAATGGCTCGTAGTGTTGGATCCGAAACTCAAAAGTTCATGAGACCTAACAATGGCAGATCTGGATTCCTGCGTCAAAACTCAAAGGCAATGGTTCTAAAACAATCCAAGCGTCAATGTGAACATGTATGAGTGTTTAAAAATAATTTATAACGTGAGAATTAAAAATTTTGAGATTGAGAAATTTACCCAACCGGAGCAACCTCATAGGCGTATTCTAGCGTGCTTCAATCTACAAGAAGGATAGGAATGAGATCCTTGGAGCTTCGGAAATATGATGCAAGGCTTGGTTTTGATGAATATGGGCGGGGAGTTTGAGTTTCGAATTTTGCAATTATTAAGAATTTGGTGAAAATTTTGAGAGCTTCTCTAGGAAGTTTTGTGTGTTTGAGAGTGAGCTACGGACATGTATGCCCTCCTGTAACCTTCAGGAAGATGGTACGAGGCTTGAAATTGCTCGAATATGATAGAAAATTGTTATACGAAATTGCAAATTTCTTTGAAAAATTTGAAGAATTCGGGCAAGCTTTTGGAGAGCTTTTTGAAGATCTTTTTGAAGAGTAATTTCAGGTCCTTTCTTGATTGCAATGTTATGTATTTATAGAGTTAGGAGAAAAGAAAGTATGGCAAGAAACAAAGCTTTCAAGGCCATGATACAAAAATCCAACATATTGAAAGTTTGCCATATTTGGATGATTCTTGCCATTCTTGATCCTGCATGAACCTGGACAGTTTTTTGTTGGTCTTTGCACGAAATATTAGGCTCCATGATGGGTCAAGTCAAGCCCAAATGCGCTAGCCCATTATTTCTTGTATTTTTATCTAATTTATTTGATTTAATTCATATTTAAATGAATAAAAATTCAAATAAATAAAAATAAAAACCACAATAGTGCATGGTTAGGTTTATAGGTCCTTGGGTATGTCATAAACATGTTTGAACCCTAAAAGTTAGGTTCATTAACCTAAAAATGCAATTTTGCTTAAAGTTGACTTCATGCATTTCTTGAAAATTGCCCAACTTGTGCACCTCATAACTTGCTCAATTTTAATCTTTTGAAGTTGATCTTTGACTTTTTGGAAAGCCTAATATGTCCCCTTAAATATATATGTTTATAATTTTTACTTTCGAAGACATTATTTTGATATAAGTTTCCTTGACAAAAAGTGTCTTTTGTTGACTTTTGAAAATGACCTATAATGTATGAGATCATATCTTCCAAATGAAGCAGTTTTTAGACTTGAGAACAATAGAAAAGTTGTAGAGAATTAAATTTTCTTATAAATGGGATTTGGTTGGGGAAAAGTTGATGAAGCATGTGAAAGTTATGCCTGGTCAAAGTTCAGTTGACTTCTCCTAAGGAAACCCTAATTTGACAAATCTTGACTTTTGATGATCTGAGGACTTTCCTTAGGGAATCATGATCAACACTTGATCAAATGATGAATATCACTTCAAAATGTTTATGTTGACCAAAAATCTTGAAGTTTGACTGTATGTTGACCATAGTTGACTTTTTGATCAATATAGTTGATTTTCAAGCATCTGAGCCATTGACTGAGCAAACATGTGATGTAGGGCTTGAAACTTGACATGAGCCTTGTTGGGGACATATTAAGAAACATGGGAGCCAATTGATATGTTTGCAGACCAAATTTCTTTGAGAAACTCCAAACCCTAATTGTAGGCTTTTGGTCTAGGAGGTGCATCTTGACTAGTATACCCTTGGGTGCCTTGACCATTTGAAGAGCCTTGAAATAATGCTTTAAATAAAAATGGGAGGATAAATTTTGGGGTACAACACTGTCATTATGGAAGGTAGTTCGTTGTTGAGATTTGTTACTCCAATGAATGGTAGCCTTTCATTATGGAAGGTAGTTTGTTGTTGAGATTCTTTACTCCAATGAATGAAAGCCTTGTCATTATGGAAGGTAGTTTGTTGTTGAGCTTCGTTACTCCAACGGATGGTAGTCTCGTCATTATGGGAGATAGTTAGTTGTTGAGATCTTTTTCCGATGGATGGTATTATCGTCATTTTGGGAGATAGTTCGTCGTTGAGATTCGCATTACTCTGAAGAAGTTCTTTTGTTCCTAGTTGTGAATACCGGTGCTAATCGTTTATTACCTACCCTAATATTGGTATTTACTGGTATTATATTACCATTTCTTTCCCCACTGGGTTGATGTTGCTTTTTTTTGCTATCTCCTCAATGAGTGGATGGTTCACAGTCCCCAATAGAGTTAGGTCTCTTGTTCACCAGTGATTTATTTTATTGGTCGGGTTTTTCTTTTGATCCTTGTTTTTTATTTGCTACATCCCCAGTGAGGTTTTGTGTCTCTTCTTTAGATTTGTTCATTTGCATTCATAATCATAAGCATTGCATGGCATCTTAGGGCCAAAAATAGGGCTTGTTTTATATTTAAATATTTTCAATCACGTCGATATGAAGATTTCAACCTTCGCATCTCCAGATAGAAGACACTTAAATAAGGGTGGATGTTGTACCCTAATTTTTGCCCCTAAGATTCCTCTATCATATCATATCAACTAAATCATAACAAGATCATACTAGGGTTTGGTTCTTCTCCTTATCTTTAGCTTTGATCACGGGGAATCACCAAGCACCTTGACTTGTATTTTGTGATCATCTATGTTTTGTATTGATAAAATTTTAACTAATAAATACAATGAATGTTTGCCCTAATTGTTGATATTATAAGTGAAAGCACAACACATTCCATCAAGTGGATCTACAGGTTCATGAGTTTATTTCCATGCCTTCTTCAACAAAGCTTCATTGAGATTCAAGCTTCATCATTGAAGATGTTTTGAAGTAATATCATGACAAAGTCTATCATGAGCCATCATGTCTCAAGTTGTCAAAGATAGTCCAAAGATATAAGGGTTGATGGAAAAAGTTTGGCCTAATTGGACAAGTTTTGGATTTCTTGATCACAAGTGCATATCTCCCTCAATTCTCAATATTTAGAAGTGGTTATGGTTGCTATGGTTTCCCATTGTCATCCTCAACAACTTCTATTTTCAAGACAAAAGTATTTGTGCAAGAAAGTTTTTCAAAATTGAAAAGGGTTTCTAAGGCATTTTGGTGCTCTAGAAGCTAGGGTTTTGAACTTCAAAGGGTTATATCTTGCTCATCTTTTGGTATTTTTGAGTGAATCCAAAAACATGATTCTCTTCAAATGGTTATCAACAAATAACTTCAAAAGTCTCAAGAAAATTTTGTGTGGAAGGTACCTGTTGTACCCCAAAATTTACCCTCTCACTTATCAAGAATCTGCTCACAAGATCTCCATTGACTCAAGACTGCACTAGGGTTTGATCAGCTCAAGACACCTCCTTAAGCACTGATGACCAAAATTAGGGTTTGATTTTGCACAAGTATTTTTTAAATTACAATGCACCATATGGTTTTCATGGATTATTATGGACCCCCCAAGATCACTCATGTCAAGTTTCAAGCTTTGAATCACACTTTTGCTCAGTCAATTGAGCAATTGACCTAAAAAATCTGTTGTATTGGGGAAAAAGTTAACTATGGCCAATTCATAGTAAAACTTAATAATTTTAGATCCACATCAACATTTTAGACTCATATGTATCATTTGATCAAGTTTGGACCATAATTCCTCAAGAAATTTGATCAAATCTCCAAAAGAGCAAAATGGTCAAAATTAGGGTTTTGACTGGGAAAGGGCAATTTCTAATTTTTGAACTAGTAAATGATCAATTGGTTTAAGGAATGATCTCAAGAGTCCAATTGCATCATTTTTACCTAATGACATGGCTTAAAACATTGCTCAAGTTCAAAGGATTGATAGATGAATTTTCAGTCAATTGATCAAAAGTCAACTGTATACTGAAAAGTCAAACTTTGACTTTTTGGTCAAATTCAAATGCCAAAGATCACAATTCATCAAAGCATGTCAAATTATGAAACTTATACATCAAGAAATAAAAAATTAAAGATTTCATTTTGAAAAGTCAAAATTTCTAAACTTAGAAATTTTTCTAAGTGTTGGAAATTTCTTATTTTTCCATAACTTTGAGAAAAGTTTTCGCCATGATGCAAGATGATTCAAGAGAAACTTCCAACATGAAAGTGATAGATCTCCATGAAATATACAACTTTTCTTCACACAACTTCTTCCAAAAGTCCTTGGATCTCAAGTTATAATTTTAAGAACATGTGGTCATGAAACAAAACACTTAGTGAAATTTTGCCCTAATTTGGTCAGGATTTTGACCCAACTTCATGGCACTTTTTCATATATTTTGGTCAGGTTGTAGAGCACATTGCAAGCTTTCCAAAATGTCCAAAACTCATTGAGATCATTTTTGAGTAGGGAGAATTAAAGAGATGAAGTTAGGGTTTTATCACTTGAATTACAAGACATTTTGTGATGAACCAAATTCAAAATTCAAACTATGTTGCATAAACTCTACTTTGCAGGCCTCAAACTTGTTAGGAACTCCATAATTATTGACTTTCACAGATGTTAGAGGTCTCATTTCAAGCATTCAATGTATGGATATGCTTTATATCCATTTTGAGAAGAAAGTGCACATTGCCATTTTGATAAAGTGACTTTTTGCATAAAACTTGTTCTTGAGCCTTGCACTTATTCTCTTTTGATCATACATGTCTTACAATACATGAGAAATGGTTTAGATACTTACAATCACCCAGCCCATGCTTGTACTACACATTGAAACTTGGTTTCCCTCTTTTCTTCAAAATCAAGTAACCTAGCCAAAAGCTTAAAACTTGTACTTCTGACTTGCCAATGCACTCCAATCCTTTTGCTTATAGATACACAAACTATTTTCACCAAAGAAACGAATTCTCAAGCCCTGAAAACACCTAGAACTCAGAATCACATCTCATACCTCCATTTTCATATAAACTGACCAAAAAACTTGAAACTCATAACTCCCTCGTGTGTTTTCAAGCCTTTTTGTTTCTAAAGCTTCTAAACATCATTTAGAACTGATCTCACACCCTGTTACAGAACTGTAACACCATTAACACCATCCTCCATTTTCAAAAATAGAGCTTTTCACTTGGACTTCTCCAGAACTCCTCGGGTACTTTCAACTCAAGCTAAGCATCCCATTAGCTTCCTGGGAACTTGAGGAAGCTAACCCAACCATTGGAACTCCCTGAAAGCTACTCAAACTTCAAACCCGATACCCTCTTGCAAGGTAAGTTTTCTAATTTTGGAACTTTTCATACATGCATCATCAATGATTTATTTGTGAACAAAATATGTAGATATCATTGCCCTAAAGCTAACCATGTCCATAGTTTCCATTAATTTTGCTTAAGCTTAGAGAATTTTAAGATTGAAATTTCTGAGCTTTTTAGGGTTCAGTTTAGGGCCAGTGAAATTCATGCTTATCTTTGATCTATAGTTTTAATGCTTTACATTTCTGAAACCGTGAGGAAATTTGCTACAAGTTTCATGTTTACATTGTTCATTTTTGATGAGAAATGAACAAGTTACAGTTGGTCTAGCTGGAGGTTGAAGATGAAGTGTAAATCAGGGCGTGTTTTGTATCATATATTTATTGTTTTGCTTATGTTAACGGATGTATAGCCACCCCAGTGTTAGAAGCGTGCGCCTGTAACCTTTGGGACCTGGGTTCGAGCCTCAGTGGTACCCTTTTGGATTTTTCATATTTTTGCAATGCTGACTTCTTTTTTTTCAGGGCGCTGGGCCTCCTTGGGCCTGTTTTTTTTTGTTTTTTTTACTTTCTAACCTCCTGCAGGCTATTTGCACCCTGGCCCAATTTTATTTTATTTTCTTATTTTCATTTTATTTATTTTCTTAAATATTTTCCTAATATTAAAAAAATCAAAAAAATATAAAAATAATAGATTTGCATTTTGACATAGTTTATTTATTTTTTCTCACACAAAAAATTATTTTATTAATCATACTTTGTTTTATTTTACTAATTATCTTTGTAATTTTAATTAAAATAGTTTTTTTAGTTATTATCTTTCACACTAATTAAAATATATTATTTTAATATAAAAAAGGCCAAAAATATTTTATAATGCTATAATTTATTTTCAAGGCAAAAATACAAAAAATACATTTCTCAAACTTAATTTCCTTTAAATCAATTAATAGACTTAGGGTTTTATTTAAACTCTTTTCTTATAAAATTAGGTTTAATTTTATTATTTTAATTAATTATTTTATTTTAATTAATTAGGTTAAAACAAATTCACTTTTCCTAAAAAATCCAAACAAAAATATCCATTTCCTTTATATTTGCATTCTTGCATATTTATTCATCTTGTATATTATTTATTTCAATTCTTGTACAAATTCAATTTGGTTGTAATAGATTAATTAGGTTCATATTCTTGTAATCCCCATTTAAAATTTGTATACCCCCTCCCACAAATATTGTAATAGCGTAGTAACTTTAAATTCCGCAATTTATCGCTTTATATACAAATGCTAGTAATTAGGGTTTGTATGGAAAGACTAAAACCAATACTTAGGAAACCCTAATTCAAGACAAAATCAAGCATGATAACAATACACTTTCACATAAACACCCCTAGGGTAAATCCACTTGGTTGCCTTTACAAAATGGCCATATTACGCATGTGAGGTATCTTAGAAAAAACAAAGCAAATATAAGATCATAGTCCCTCGATGACGCTATCTAAATTGTCTTTCAAATAATCTTAGTCCCTAAAAGAGAATGTTAAGATACCTTGCAACATTGCTAATCATGGTTATACGATGACCCACGCCTGTCCCATTTACATCCAAAGATAGGGTTACTTACCAAATCAATGGTAAGATAACAATGTCAAAGGAAAAGAAAATGAACAAGAAAGACTTTTGAGTAGGTAGAATTCTCATAATTACTTGCTCAATTTCAAATAAAACATCCTTGCTATTTTCAAAACAAACACCTACACTTTCAAACATCTTACAAACTTGAAAACATTTTCAAAAGATCAAAACACTTTGTATACATTCTTACGAACGAGAATCATTACAAAGTTTTCCTAAACAATGGCCTCTTTACAAAATACTTTCAAAAACCACATAAAGCATAATTTCAAACAAAAAGCAAGTTGATCTAGCAAGTAACTAAGAGCCCATGGAAAACCATGGATGAAAAGGGTGCTAATACCTTCCCTTTTCATAATCTACCCCCCGAACTCAAGAAATAATCTCAAAGGTCTTTCCTGTGCTTTTTCACATTTCCTTTTCGATAAAAGAAGAGTCGGTGGCGACTCTTGCTAACTGCAACATTTGTGATAAAACGCAAAACCTTCAAGTCAGTTCTCCTACCGTATCACAGAACTGGTGACTCTGTTGGGGAATATACTAAAAGTGGGGTTACCTTAAGGTTAGATCACATTTACTTGATTTCTTTGTTTGACTTGTTTGCTTTACATTATGGTTCTTTGTTTGGGTTTGAATTATCTACCCGAATTTGGGATACCTTATAGGTAAGTAGCAATACGTTGCGGAAACTGTGCAGGGTATACCGACATGGTCTAAGCAATAGCTACGTTAGTGTGACATATTTATAGGTATCGGTAGCCCTTGAGTAGTCAAGGAGAATACGGGGCCGCTGATTGATATCATGAAGCACTAATGAACTTCTAGAACCTTTACTTGACCAACTTGGCCTTTAAGACGTAGTGAGATGATCGGCTTTGGTGCAGTCCGAAGTTGGTAGATACTTGATATTACACTCATTGAGGTTTGGTTTTTTGGGATATTTCGGTCACCATTAAAGAGGCTTGTGCTAAAACAATGACCAAGGAAACAAACCAGTGATATTAAGTTCCTTAGAACCCGGTTACTATTACTACGACAGATTTGAGCCAACTAAACTTCAAGAGGGTACTTACCTATGAGACTCCATGCAAGCCTAAACCTAAGGACTTGTTTGCTTTGTTTGTATATACATACTTGTACATAACATCATGAACATCATAACATCATACACATCCACTAACCATTTCAAGGATCTTGAGATTTATCTTTGTTCTGTTTTGTATGATATGGATTCTATCCGCAGGAAAACCATTCAAGTAAATCTTGTAAGGATCCCTACACAACTTAAGGAGCTAGCTTCAAGGATTCCAAAAAATTCTCCATTCACCGAGTGACATGGTCGCCTGCTAAACTTGGTCACCTCCAACACTGATGAAGACATGATGAAGGTGCTCTTTCAGTTGTTTGATCCTTTACACCATTGCTTCACATTTCCCGATTATCAACTTGTGCCAACTTTGGAAGAATTCTCCCGACTCTTGAGAATTCCCATTCTCAATCAACTACCATTCAATGGTACGAAAAGGGATCCAAAGCCAGAAGATATTGCTCAAGCTCTACACTTGCAATCTTCTGATGTCAGAACTAATTCGGAAATAAGGAGTGGTGTCAAACGTTTCCTAGCAAAGTTCTTCTTTGAGAAAGCCCAAAACTGTTGGAACTCTTTGGATCTACAATATATTGAGGAAATTGTGGCTCTCCTCATCTATGGGATGGTTTTGTTTCCAAATCCTGACCAACTCATAGATCTGAACACCGTCAAGATCTTCATATCCCGTAATTCGGTTCCTATGTTGCTAGGGGACATCCTACATTCTTTTCACACTCGCACTATAAGGAAAAGAGGTGTCCTTATGTGTTGCACTCCTCTCTTATCAAGATGTTTTATTTTGCATCTTCCCCAATCTGTATTGAAGAATGAGCAAGGTTCAAGGTGGTCACAAAGGTTGATGACACTCAAACATTCAGACATTCATTGGTGTTCCTGATCCATAGAGAATGTTACTATTATTGACTGCTGTGGAGAATTTCCTAATGTCCCTTTACTTGGCATTAGGGGAGGTATTACCTACAATCCCTACTTAGCCTTAAGACAATTTGGTTACGCCCGAAGGGATGGCCCGCATGAGATGCTGATTCAAGGTTTGGTATTTGACTACGAGAACGACGATCATGGTCTTCGTCAGAGATTTATCCGAGCTTGGAGGATGTTGAACAAGGTAGATAGCAAGACATCGGGGAATAAGAATTCCATCCCTCTTGAGCCTTACCTCAAATGGGTACGAACTCGTGCTCAGAGTCTTATGATGCTTTACCCCTTCATTCTCCCGGTAATCATTGAGCCTGCCATGGAAGGAGATGTTCCATACACTATCCTACATCCTGACATGCCCACCTCTCTTGAAGAATTACAAAGAGATTGGATACAACTCAAGGGGGAGAGAGATACTTTAGAAGCCCAATTCTACGCGAGCAAGAAGAAGGTTTTGGAACTCACTAAGCAACTTCATGAGGAGAGGAACTTGAATGCCTACATCGCACCAAAGAGGATGCGTACTACCTTTTTATCTTAGAGTTTTTGTATTATTTTGCCCAAAAAGGCATTGATGTACTCAAGCTTTAATTTATTAATATAACGTGTGTTTCCTTTTTGTCTAAAGCAAATTTGAATCTTTAAAATCCTTGAAATCATTGCATCTGCATTTACCATTCATCATAACATAATCAGGTTTCTTGCAACAAGTATCCTCATCTTTATACTATTTATTTCAGTAAGATGGATCTCAAGCAAATGGTGAAGGACCTCCAAGCTCAAAATGCACAATTTCAACAGATGTTCTTAACTCTAGCCAAAGGACAAGAAGAGTTGAAGACCTTGCTGGTGGAAGAAAAGAAAAAGAAGACAAAGAAAATAACCGGAGTTCTAAACATGGGAAGAAGATTCCAAGGTCAGACAAGAAGGACCTTAGACTTTGCAACAACATCTAGTGAGAAAGACAATCAAGATGAGAAGGGCAAAGAAACAGTTGTCCAGTCAAAGTCAGAAGAGGAAGAGGAAGAAGAAGACTATTCTGAAGAACAATACCCTTCAGTCGACGACAAGTATAAGCATCTAGAAGAACGGTTAAGTGCAATGGAAATCCAAAAAGTGCCTGAATTGGACTTTGAGGAGTTGGGTCTAGTATCGGGGATTATCATTCCTCCAAAATTCAAAGCACCTGTGTTCGCCAAATATGAGGGAGTTTCATGTCCCAAAATGCATCTCCGGTCCTATGTGAAGAAAATCCAGCCCCATACCGCTGACAAGGATTTATGGGTACACTTCTTCCAAGACAGTCTGTCTGGAACTCAACTTGATTGGTTTTATCAGTTAGAAAGAGCCAATGTTCATAACTGGGAAGATCTGGCCATTGCCTTTTACAAACAATACCAATACAATGCTGATCTTGCACCCACTCGTACTCAACTCTAGAGTATGGTCATGGTTTCAAGTGAGAGCTTCAAAGACTATGCGCAAAAATTGAGGGACTTAGCAGGAAGAGTCCAGCCTCCATTATCTGAAAGGGAGTTGGTAGACATGTTTTTAGGCACCTTGTCTGGTCCCTTCTTTAATCACTTAATTTGGAGTTCATCGGCAGGTTTTACTGAATTGATATTGACCGGAGCAAGGGTGGAAGCCGAGATAAAGAATGGAAAGATTCAAAAAGATGCATCCTCAGATGCTGTAAGGAAACCATTCATTGGAAATAAAGAAGTGGTTGTTGTATATCCTCAGAGAAATCAAGATAGGGCCGAACGCCGTCCAATGGTGGGAGTTGTCATGATTCCTAAACCCGCGCCTGCTCAGCAAAGAAGCAACCAACCAAGAATGGAAAGACCATTCAGACAGTTCACTCAAATTAATATGACACTATCACGAGTATTTCCATATTTGTTAAGATCCAACCTAGTGACTTTGAAAGAAGCTTCAAAGAATCCTAACACAACCTCTCCTCACTATCATCCTAATGCCCGTTGTGCATACCATTCTGAGAGTCCCGGCCATGAAACTAACAATTGTTGGGCTCTAAAGAACAAAGTACAAGGCCTCCTTGAAGCCAAAGAGATTGAATTCGACGCGCCAGAAATTCCCAATGTCATTACTGCCCCTATGCCCAAGCACGACCATAATGCCAACGCCATTGAGGAAGACATATTTGTTACTTCAGTTGATGAACTTGTGACCCCACTCCTGACTATCAAAAATAACTTGTTGAATGCCGGTGTATTCCCAGGCTGTGATGAAAGCTATCATTTTTGTTTGTCCTTACCAACCAGCTGTCCTTTGTTGAAAGCAGACGTTCAATGCCTAATAGATAAAAAGGAGATTTTATTCGAGAAGACTTCTATTCCAACTGTTTCTTTTAATGATGTTTCCATCGTGACCATTTCCGCCAATTCTTCCAGGGTTTCCACCAAAAGACCTGTTAGAATTACATCAGTTCCTAAAGTAGCTCCTTTGATAATTACAATGCCTGGACCAATCCTGTATTTGTCATACAAAACCATTCCTTGGAATTATGGAGGGGATGTCTACTACCACATTATCAAGCAAGATTGTCCAGCTGCCGAAGATTCAAGCTCTGAGAAAGTTGATTCCAATATCAGTAATATTGTAGGGACTAGTAAGATAACCCGAAGGGGAAGGGTTTTCTCTCTAGAAATTTCTCCTCCAAAAGCTATTTCTGGACCCGTAATCATTCTTGTTGTTGTTGCTCCTCCAAAGGTTACTCCCGGTCCTACAATTATCTCTGCTAATACACCTGCTGACAAAACTGTTACAATCCCTGTTATCACCCTTACTGAAATTCCTGCTTCCGAGTCAACCGAGACTCGAGGTAAAGGTATTCTGATTGAGCATGTCCATACGAAGGCACAATCATTGGCTATCCCTGAGACCTCCCGGAAAGAGATGGAGGAAATTCTAAAGATCATAAAAAGAAGCGACTACAATATAGTCGAGCAACTGGGGCAAACTCCATCTAAAATTTCCATGTTGGCTTTATTACTATGCTCTGAGGCTCATTCAAAGGCCTTGGTAAAGTTCCTCAAAACTTCCCATGTACCCCAAGAAACGTCTGCCGATCAGTTCCAAGACTGTGTAGCCAGCTTGACTGCAGATAATGGTTTAGGTTTTTCAGATGCTGATTTAACACTAAGAGGGAGGAAGCATAATGAGGCTTTGCATGTCTCAGTTGAATGCAGGGTCACGAATCTGGCTCATGTCTTGGTTGACACTGATTCATCTTTGAATGTTTTTCCTAAAAAGGCTCTTGATAGGCTTGACTGTGAAGGATTGACATTGAAACTAAGCAACATAGTAGTGAGAGCCTTTGACGGCTCAAAAAGGATGGTTCATGGGGAAGTGGATATTCCCATAAAAGTTAGAACCCAAACATTTGATTCAACTTTTTATGTAATGGATATTCTCCCTTCATATTCCTGCTTACTAGGAGGACCATGGATTCATAATGTTGGCGTTGTTACTTCTATGTTGCATCAAATGCTAAATATCCAATTCAGGGGAAAATCATCATCGTTCATGGAAAAGAAGAGTATATGGTCATCCATCTAAATTCCTTTAGATATGTGGAACTAGATGGTGAATTTATTGAAACTCCATTCCAGCACTTTGAAGAAGTTCCGTAAGATGTGGCAGTGACCAAGGCTGTGTCTCAAGTCCCCAAAATTACAAGGCCTCCGCTCAAGATGTCGTCTTTGAAGGATGCCAAAGCAGTGGTAGAAGAAGGTGGGTGCACTATTTGGGGTCAACTCCCAGATATCTCATACAAATCTGACAAATTTGGCCTAGGTTTCACTTCAGGTGCCCAGAAGGCTGTACGTCATGCTCGTGCCGGAGGACCACCCTTGAAGATCAGCAACCACCAAGTTAGCGCAGTAGAGGATGATGAAGACAACTATGACCTAGAGGATTGGATTTTCCCAACTGTTAGTGGAGGGCTCAGCAAATGGGAGGCTAGAGATTTCATCCCAATCACTTTTATCCCATAGTAATTTGTCTTTACATTTTGTTGGATCTGTAATATTAAAAAAATTCAGACTCTTAAAACCTCGTGTCTTACCCGAGGCATAATGGTCCATTTGTAAGGGTTATTATCGCATTTCCATATGACATCAATGAATCATGGACATTTTTGCATACAAACTTTGTGCTCATTGTTTTTCTTTTTTACATTTTCATTTCCTTCAAAGATAGATATACTCTTACACACACTCACACTCACAATACATGTCTACATCCATTCGGGATCCCATGGGTAACGATTCTGCTATGGCCTTTTGTGACTCTGAAAATCTAATCTACCAAGCCGAAGATGAAGGTGAGGAAGATTGTGAAGTACCAAGGGAACTCGCCAGGTTACTGCAACAAGAAGAGAGGACCATTCAGCCCCACGAAGAACCAGTGGACACAATCAACCTAGGTACCGAAGAAGACAAAAGAGAAGTCAAGGTGGGTGCCAATCTGGAACCCAGTGTCAAAGAGCGTCTGATTCAGTTGCTGCACGGTTATGTTGAGGTCTTTACCTGGTCGTATGAAGACATGTCAGGACTTGATGCAGATATCGTGGTACATCGTCTACCTACAAAAGAGGATTGCACACCAGTGAAACAAAAGGTCCATCGTATGCGACTAGATATGTCGGAGAAAATTAAAGCAGAAGTCATGAAGCAATTTAATACCGAATTCTTGGCCGTCACCTCCTATCTGCAATGGGTTGCCAATGTTGTTCCCGTGCCCAAAAAGGACGGCAAGGTACGAATGTGCGTAGACTATAGAGATTTGAATAGGGCAAGCCTTAGGGATGACTTCCCACTTCCTCACATTGACATTCTAGCTGACAATACGGAACAACATAGAGTGTTTTCCTTCGTGGACGGTTTATCAGGCTACAACCAAATCAAAATGGCGCCTGAGGACATGGAGAAAACAACATTTGTCACACAGTGGGGCACATTCTGCTACAAGGTTATGCCATTCGGACTGTAGAATGCAGGGGCAACCTATCAGCGTGCCATGGTAGCCTTATTTCACGACATGATACATCACGAAATAGAGGTCTATGTGGACGACATGATAGCTAGATATTAAACAGAAGAAGAGCATCTTGATCATTTACAGAAATTGTTTGAGAGATTAAAGAAATACAAGCTGAGGTTGAACCCAAATAAATGCACGTTTGGAGTGAGGTCTGGTAAACTCTTAGGCTTTTTCGTCCGCAATAAAGGTATCGAGGTGGATCCTGCCAAGGTGAAAGCGATACAAGAGATTCCTACTCCTCGTACTGAGAAGGAAGTCAGAGGATTCTTGGGACGTTTGAACTACATTGCCAGATTCATTTCTCACTTGACAGCTACTTGTGAACTAATATTCAAATTACTGAAGAAATATCAAGTAGTCAAATGGAGTGATGAGTGCCAAACTGCTTTCGACAAGATCAAAGATTACCTACAAGAGCCTCCTATTTTGATGCCACCAGTCGAGGGAAGACCATTGATCATGTATCTGACCGTTTTGGAAAATTCAATAGGGTGTGTGTTAGGGAAGCATGACGAGTCTGGCCGAAAAGAGCATGCTATTTATTACCCGAGTAAAAAGTTTACCGACTGTGAAACAAGATATTCACTGCTCGAGAAACTTGCTGCGCTCTGGCATGGGCTGCTCACCAGCTAAGACAATATATGTTGACTCATACTACCTTGTTGATATCTAAAATGGATCCAATAAAGTACATCTTCGAAAAACCTGCTCTCTCCTAGAGAATAGCGAGATGGCAGATGATCCTAACTGAATATGACATACAATATACTACCCAGAAAGCAATTAAGGGGAGTGTACTAGATGATCACCTTGCTCACCAAGCTGTGGAAGACTACCAGTCCATGAAGTTCGAAATTCCGAGTGAAGACATCATGATGGTAAACAATTGTGAAGAATTCAGACCATATGACAGACCTGAACAAGGATCCCGGTGGACCATGGTTTTTGATGGGGCATCTAACACACTCGGCAATGGTATTGGTGTTGTACTTATATCTCCTGAAGGATGTCATACTCCTTTTACTACAAGACTCTACTTCAATTGTACAAATAACATGGTGGAATACGAAGCGTGCATTTTTGGTCTTAAAGCTGCCATAGATTTGGGGATCAAATCCTTAAATGTATTCGGAGATTCAACTTTGGTCATCAGCCAGATCAAAGGGGAATGGGACACCAAACACCCTAACCTTATCCCTTACAAAGAACATGTGTTGACATTGCTCCCACATTTTGAGAAGATTACCTTCGAGCATTTCCCGTGAGAAGAAAATCAGCTAGCAGACGCACTAGCCACAATGTCATTCATGTTTAAACTTAAATGGGATAACGAGGCTCCCCATATCACCATTGAACGAATGGATGAACCAACTCATTGTCACGAGATTAATACTGAAGAAGTAGTGGACCAGCCTTGGTTTCACGAAGTCAAGAGGTATCTCGAGGCTCAAGAATATCCCGAAGGAGCTTCAGTCAATGATAAGAAGTTCTTAAGGAGATTCTCTGCTAAGTTCTTCCTTAGTAATGGCATTCTCTACAAACTTAACCATGACTCTGTATTACTTCAGTGTGTAGACAAGGTTGAAGCGGAAAAGATCATGGCTGAGTTACATGAGGGCACTTTTGGCACCCATTCCAGTGGGCATACGATGGCAAAGAAGATCCTACGGGCAGGATATTATTGGTCTACCATGGAAGCAGATTGCTATCAACACTCTCGAACCTTCCATAAGTGTCAGATTTATACTGACAAGGTGCGCGTACCTCCGGTTCCTCTGAATGTCGTAATGTCTCCTTGGCCCTTTGCTATGTGGGGCATTGATATGATTGGGGAAATTAAGCTAACAGCCTCTAATGGACACCACTTCATCCTAGTGGCCATTGACTATTTTACAAAGTGGGTTGAGGCAGCCTCCTTTGCTTCCGTTACCAATAATGTTGTCGCCCGGTTCATTAAACAAAATCTCATTTGCCGTTACGGTATCCCAGAGAGGATCATCACAGACAATTATACGAATATAAACAATACTATGATCACCGCCCCGTGCGAGCAATTCAGGATCCAGCGTCACAATTCTTCCCCTTACCGGCCAAAGATGAATGGTGTTGTCGAAGCCGCAAATAAGAACATCAAAAAGATCATACAAAAAATGACAATCACATACAAAGACTTGCATGAGATGCTACCATTTTCTCTCAATGGGTATCGTACCACAACGCACACATCAACCGGGGCAACACCCTACTCTCTGGTATACAGCATGGAGGTTGTCTTGCCTATTGAGGTCCAGATCCCCTCTCTAAGAATTATGAAGGATGCAGGGTTGAATGAAGACGATTGGATCCAAACTCGACTTGATCAACTGAACTTAATTGATGAGAAAAGGCTTATTGTTGTTTGTCATGGTCAAATGTATCAAAAATGGATGATCAAGGCTTTCAACAAAAAGGTCAGACGTCAAGAGTATCAAGTCGGGGATTTGGTGATCAAACGCATCATACTACCGCAACGTGATCCCAGGGGAAAATGAACTCCTACATATGAAGGACCATTTGTAATCAAAAACATATTCTCTGGTGGAGCAATGATCTTGACCACCATGGATGGTAATGACCTTCCGCACCCTGCGAACACGGACATAGTCAAAAGATACTACGCATAAAGAGACCCGCTAGGTTGATACACCTAGGCAAAACAAGGGCATCCCGGCGAACCAAAGAGGTTCGGGAAAAAATTATGGATAACACAAAAAAAAGTACACCCGGCAAGCTAAAAACCCGAAAGGGCGGCTTGGGCAAAAAAGGGTATCCTGGTGAACTGAAAACCTGAAAGGGCGGTCCAGGAAAAAGTTAGGGAATTAAAGCGTATGACTATGTCCCGTTGGATCACCTTACGGACAACCTTTGGCTTCAACTGACAAACTCAGCGGTTCTGATCAATCCAATCAACTTCGGACAAGGCAACAAATGGATAAGGTGCTCAGAGACACGAAGGCTATAGCAGAATGGGAACCCCATGGGATTATTTCACATAGTTATCTTTTCTTTGTATCAAATTTTCTTTTTTTACGATGGAGTTCTCTTACTAGAATGTTTGTCTCATTGTACAAAAATAATTAATCAAAGTCAATACAAAGATATCCCTTTGAAAGTGCAAAACTACCTGTTTTTATTTACTCTTTTGTTTTGTTTACAAAAACGTCCAATGATTTATTTTTGAACATATGCATTTGAATATAATTACTGTTTATAAATGAACAAAATAAAAAGACAATCATTGATGGCTTTAAGGTAGGGAAATCTCTCTAAGCCATTTCCATAAGTCCCACGCAGTGTGCAGTTTAATCCCCAGCGGAACAAGCTTCCAATTATCAATCCCCAGTAGAAGTCGTTCAATTTCTCAGGATTCCCCAACAGGATTTTACAAGCAGTACACGGCATTTCCCTTACAACAAAGTTTATTTCTCTAAGTGGAAATTCATCAACACTTCAACTTCACAACATGAAGACTTACACTCCATATCCTCAGCAACAGTCAGGGATTTATTTTCCCCAAACCAACAGCAATGCAGCAGATTAACTCACATACGCATACATCACATCCATATATCATAAACATTGATAACACAAATGCATTTATACCTTGAATTTCATACAACATGAAATTGCATATTAGCTAACATTTTACCCTTTTCAGGATAAGGTTAATCAAAAACTACCATTAACAATGTTCAAGGTTTTTCAGATACAGTTCAGATACGCTTCAGACACAGATGCCATTCTGATACTCATTCAGAATCTCCTTCAGATACAGTTTAGATACGCCCCAGATACGGACGCCATTTTGATACTCAGTCAGATTGAATTTTCAGACACAATTTAGATACGCTCCAGACACGGATTCCATTCTGATACTCATTCAAATTCAATTTTTAGATACAGTTCAGATACACCCCAGATACGGACGCCATTATGATTCTCATTCAGTTTCAGCTTACAGATACGGTTCAAAAATCATTTATGGATGGCATCTACAAGCCCATCTCTAACAAATTTCCATCATCTCTCCAAATAGCATCTTTAAGCCCATTCCCTCTACCATCACATCACCAAGTGCAAATTTCTGGGCACTCTAGTGTCCAATCATCTTCCACCTTCGAGTCACGAATGAAAAAACTCACCAATCTAACTCTTCAGGCTTAAGAATATTGAACATTGGAAGCTGTTGTACCCTAAAATTTTCCCTCTCACTTATCAAGAATTTTCTCACAAGATCTCCCTTGACTCAAGACTGCACTAGGGTTTGATCAGCTCAAGACACCTCCTTAAGCACTGATGACCAAAATTAGGGTTTGAGTTTGCACAAGTATTTTTGAACTTTAAATGCCCAATATGGTTTTCATGGATCATTATGGACCCCCAAGATCACTCATGTCAAGTTTCAAGCTTTGAATCACACTTTTGCTAAATTAATTGAGTAGTTGACCTAAAAAATCAGTTGTATTGGGGAAAAAGTCAACTATGGGCAATTCACAGTCAAACTTCATAATTTTTTATCCACATCAACATTTTAGACTCATATGTATCATTTGATCAAGTTTGGACCATAATTCCTCAAGAAATTTGATCAAATCTTCAAAAGGGCAAAATTGTCAAAATTAGGGTTTTGACTAGGAAAGGGCAATTTCTGGTTTTTGACCTGGAAAATGATCTATTGGTTTAAGGCATGATCTCAAGAGTCCAATTTCATCATTTTGACCTAATTACATGGCTCAAAACATTGCTCAAGTTCAAAGGATTGACAGATGAATTTTCAGTCAATTGATCAAAAGTTAACTGTATACTGAAAAGTCAAACTTTGACTTTTTGGTCAAATTCAAATGCCAAAGATCACAATTCATCAAAGCATGTCAAATTATGAAAATTATTCATCAATAAATCAAAAAAGTTAAGATTTCATTTTGAAAAGTCAAAATTTCTAAACTTAGAAATTTTTCTAAGTGTTGGAAATTTCTTATTTTTTAATAACTTTGAGCAAAATTTTCACCATGATGCAAGATGATTCAAGAGAAACTTCAAACATGAAAGTGGTAGATCTCCATGAAATTTACAACTTTTCTTCACACAACTTCTTCCAAAAGTGCTTGGATCTCAAGTTATAATTTTAAGAGCATGTGGTCATGAAACAAAACACTTAGTAAAATTTTGCCCTAATTTGGTCAGAATTTTGATCCAAATTCACGACACTTTTTCATATAGTTCCAAGGGGAATATTAAAAATCAATTCAAATATGGGTTGTAGAGAACATTGAAAGCTTTACAAATGTCCAAGAACTCCTTGAGATCATTTTTGAGTAGGGAGAATCAAAGAGATGAAGTTAGGGTTTTATCACTTGAATTACAAGACATTTTATGATGAACCAAATTCAAAATTCAAACTATGCTGCATAAACTCTACTTTTCAGGCCTCAAACTTGTTAGGCACTCAATAATTAATGGTTTGCACGGCTGTTAGAGGTCTCATTTCAAGCATTCAATGCATGGACATGCTTTATATCCATTTTGGGAAGAAAGTGCACATTGCCATTTTGATAAAGTGACTTTTTGCACAAAAATTGTTCTTGAGCCTTGCATTTGTTCTCTTCTGATCATACAAGCTTTACAATACATGAGAAAAGGTTTAGACACTTACAATCACCCAGCCCATGCTTGTACTATACATTGAAACTTGGTTTCCCTCTTTTCTTCAAAATCAAGTAACCTAGCCAAAAGCTTAAAACTTGTACTTCTGACTTGCCAATGCACTCCAATCCTTTTGCTTATAGATACACAAACTATTTGCACCAAAGACACGAATGCTCAAGCCCTGAAAACACCTAGAACTCAGAATCACATCTCATACCTCTATTTTCAAATAAATTGACCAAAAAACTTGAAACTTGTAACTCCCTCGTGCGTTTTCAAGTCTTTTTGTTTCTAAAGCTTCTAAACATCATTTAGAACTGATCCCACACCCTGTTACAGAACTGTAACACCATTAACACCATCCTCTATTTTCAAAAACTGAGCTTTGAACTTGGACTTCTCCAGAACTCCTCAGGTACTTTTAGCTCAAGCTAAGCATCCCATTAGCTTCCTGGGAACTTGAGGAAGCTAACCCAACCATTGGAACTCCCTGAAAGCTGCTCAAACTTCAAACCCGATACCCTCTTGCAAGGTAAGTTTTCTAATTTTGGAACTTTTCATACAGGCATCATCAATGATTTATTTGTGAATAAAACATGTATATATCATTTCCCTAAAGCTAACCATGTCCGTAGTTTCCATTAATTTTGCTTAAGCTTAGAGAATTTTAAGATTGAAATTTCTGAGATTTTTAGGGTTCAGTTTAGGGCCAGTGAAATTCATGCTTATCTTTAATCTATAGTTTTAATGCTTTACATTTCTGAAACCGTGAGGAAATTTACTACAAGTTTCATGTTTACAGTTTTCATTTTTGATGAGAAATGAACAAGTTACAGTTCGTCTGGCTGGAGGTTGAAGATGAAGTGTAAATCAAGGCGCGTTTTGTATCATATATTTATTGTTTTGCTTATGTTAACGGATGTATAGCCACCCCAGTGGTTCAAGCCTCAGTGGTACCCTTTTGGATTTTTCATATTTTTGCAATGCTGACTTCTTTTTTGCAGGGCACTGGGCCTCCTTGGGCATGTTTTTTTTTGTTTTTTTTTACTTTCTAACCCCCTGCAGGCTATTTGCATCCTGACCTAGTTTATTTTATTTTCTTATTTTCATTTTATTTATTTTCTTAAATATTTTCCTAATATTAAAAAAATCATAAAAAATATAAAAACAATAGATTTGCATTTTGACATAGTTTATTTATTTTTTCTCACACAAAAAATTATTTTATTAATCATACTTTATTTTATTTTACTAATTATCTTTGTAATTTTAATTAAAATAGTTTTTTTTAGTTATTTTCTTTCACACTAATTAAAATATATTATTTTAATATAAAAAAAGGTCCAAAATATTTTATAATGCTATAATTTATTTTCAAGACAAAAATACGAAAAATACTTTTCTTAAACTTAATTTCCTTTTAATCAATTAATAGACTTAGGGTTTTATTTAAAATCTTTTCTTATCAAATTAAGTTTACTTTTATTATTTTAATTAATTATTTTCTTTTAATTAATTAGGTTAAAACAAATTCACTTTTCCTAAAAAATCCAAACAAAAATATCCATTTCCTGTATATTTGCATTCTTGCATATTTATTCATCTTGTATATTATTTATTTCAATTCTTGTACAAATTCAATTTGGTTGTAATAGATTAATTAGGTTTATATTCTTGCAATCCCCATTTACAATTTGTACACCCCTTCCTATAAATATTGTAATAGCGTAGTAACTTTAAATTTCGCAATTTATCGCTTTATATACAAATGCTAGTAATTAGGGTTTGTATGGAAAGACTAAAACCAATACTTAGAAAACCCTAATTCAAGACAAAATCAAGCATGAAATAATACACTTGCACATAAACACCCCTAGGGTAAATTCACTTGGTTGCCTTTACAAAATGGCCATATTACGCATGTGAGGTATCTTAGCAAAAGCAAAGCAAATATAAGATCATAGTCCCTCGATCACGCTATCTAAATTGTCTTTCAAATGATCTTAGTCCCTAAAAGAGAATGTTAAGATACCTTGCAACATTGCTAATCATGGTTATACGATGACCCACGCCCGTCCCATTTACATTAAAAGATAGGGTTACTTACCAAATCAATGGTAAGATAACAATGTCAAAGGAAAAGAAAATGAACAATAAAGACTTTTGAGTAGGTATAATGCTCCTAATTACTTGCTCAATTTCAAACAAAACATCCTTGCTATTTTCAAAACAAACACCTACACTTTCAAACATCTTTCAAACTTGAAAATATTTTCAAAAGATCAAAACACTTTGTATATATTCTTACGAACGAGAATCATTACAAAGTTTGCCTAAACAATGGCCTCTTTACAAAATACTTTCAAAAACCACACAAAGCATAATTTCAAACAAAAAGAAAATTGATCTAGAAAGTAACTAAGAGCCCATGGAAAACCATGGATGAAAAGGATGCTAATACCTTCCCTTTTCATAATCTACCCCCCCCCCCCCCCCCCCCCCCCGAACTCAAGAAATAATCTCAAAGGTATTTCCTGTGCTTTTTCACCTTTACTTTTGGATAAAAGAAAAGTCGGTGGCAACTCTTGCTAACCGCAACATTTGCGATAAAACATAAAACCTTCAAGTCAGTTCTCCCACCGTATCACAGTACCTAATGATGAAGAAAGATTACAAGTCCTCTACATAAATTTTTCGCGAGGGTACCATTGGAATCGTCTTGAAGAGACGAAGCGAATGGTACCTGTATCGAGCTCTAATTTATCCATTTGAGAGACCTGTAAATCCGTGTGGCTGGAGGTTGAAGATGACCATGTCATCTCTCAACCAATGATAACGTGCCATTTGTTTTTTTTCAAAATCTGATTTAAATAATTGATTCAATGCCTTATTCATTAAAGACCATGATATGCACAATGTATCTGATCCATTGAATTAGCTTACTAACGCTTTTTGACTTTCATCCATTGGTCCATATATTTTTGACTTTATTTTTATTTCTGATTTTTATATTTTAATTGTTTTAAACTTTAAAAAATCATAGAAAATTCATTTCTGACTAAACAATTATGAAAAAATTCACAAAAATATTTTCAAATATTCTCTTTCTGATTTTTATTTTTTCATAATTTTATTTTCAGATTTGATATTTTTTATGATTTTTTCTTGGTTTTGACTTGTTTTTAATTTCTTAAAAATACTTTTTGGCATTTTTAAATTCTGAAAAAAATTCTTCAATATCATTTTCATTATTTATGATTTTCTGAAATATTTTTAGAATTTTGTTCTGAATTTTACTATTTTTGATTTTTTTTCCCACTTATTTGAGCAATTTATATTAGTTTAAAAATAGTTTCTAACTTTAAAAAATTACCAAAAAAACTCATAAAAATATTTGAGTTCATTTCTGATTTTTCTATGGTCTCACTTGATTTTTCTTGAATGTTTTGAATATAGTTCCTATTTTCCCCTTATTTCCATATTAAAAAACCATTTAAAAAACCCTTTTTCTTTTATTTTAAATACTATTTTAATTTTGTACATATACTGACTATTTTGACTCCACCAAAATGGATGAATGATTTTAATGATAGTTTGATTAAATTTTTATTTCAAATATTATCTCTCCCCTCTTCATCTCATCCTCTTCTTATTGTGTCACATGTTGTTAGAGGATGATATACATATCATCTCTCCCAAACATATGACGCATAAATTGCTATTGACCGACTTCAAAATAGGTGTGACTTCTATATAAGTTCACTTACGATTGCTTAACATAGTGCTAAATTTTGTTCCAATTTGAGAAATGATAATTCGTGGCCCAAACCCATGTTTGTAAGTCCAAGTATGTTAGTTTGAATCCTTTGATCCAATAATCTTGAGATTCATTGTTAGGAGGCTTTGGTCTTATCAATCCTCTAATGAATCTTCATAAGTTTTGGTCAAAGTGAATCACTTAAACATCGTTTATCATTTATGGTTGCCTTGAGAATTTTAAATGAATGATATACTTGACAAAAAGCAAATGAAACTTTTTGTTGAGAGGCTTTGGTTTTATCAATCCTCTAATGAGTTTCAAATGCAAGTTTCAAGATGGTTATTCAACTAACTTCTAATTTCTAACAATGACTTTATCTTGTGCCTTTACTTCATGCTCTTTACTTTAAGCGCATTTATTTTAGCATTTACATTTCATGCTATTTTCATCTTTGCTCACTTAAGCATTTACTTTTATGTCATTTTTATTTTGTTCCCTTGAGCTCTTCATTAATTTTTTTGAAGATACCTAATAATCAACTTGAACAATAAAAAACTTTAATGTTACTTGGACTATTTGGTTACTATCCTTGGCACTATGGAGTAATGGACTTTTTGGACTTAGGATTAGAGACCTTGACCTATCTTGAGACCTTGTGACCTCAACTGTTATTTTGTTTGGAGCTCTTGGGGTTTACCCCAAGACATTGAGTTGTTTGTTTGCTTTGTGTGCAGGTTATTGTGATTACATGCTTTGTCTGTGGTCGAAAATTCATCTGTATACAGTCGTTACTGTCCAATTTTTATGAAGACTTAATTCAATTGAAGCTTGGTTTTCTTAAGAGGTTTATTATATTTTCTTGTTTAGTTTCAAATCCAAAGGATGGAATTCTACATTGACTCATTGTGTCAAGTGTTGACTTCTTGTATGTTAGACGGTTCTTTTCCCTAGCTTTTACCTTATGCTTTAGGATAGTCCCTTCATCTCGTCCTATATTCTTTAATTTTAAAAATCGTCTCCCTCCTTTTAAAAACTCTTCTTGTTTTAAAAACTTGAACCACTTTCATAATAAACTTGGACTTAGGTCCATACATTTTCAAAATATCTTCTTAATCAAACTTTAACAATTTAACAATACTTTGACCTTTTTGCGAGAAGACTAAAATCCAATCAATCTCATTCAAACCTTTTTGCCATTTTGGCTTTTATCCTTAAAATTTTCTCAAAATATTAGACTCTTATCAATCCTTGTAGCGATGCGAGCTACTATACTTCTACGACATATAGTGAAACAAGATATTTTCCACTTGGGTGTTGAGTGAGGCTTTGTTGATTTTAAAATCCAAGCTATATCCTTCACTTTGAGATGGCGCAAATTCTTCTTTCTCATAATCGTGGGTAGTAAGTATGTTTTCCACTCGGATAAGACGATGATGTCTCTTCTCTTAAAATTAACCAACACACTTGTGTTTTAAATTTTTTTAAAGGTGAACTACGAGTACCCTGATCCTCTATTACACGAAAGGTGGTACGTAGACACTAAAGTTCACAACTGCGGTGGGTGCAAAAATCATAAAAGACACTTCTTTTCTCATCTCCACAATCTATTTTTTGTATACAACACTTATAGCCAAAATACACAAATTTTCAAAGAGGTTTCTGCGGAGTACCGTAGATGTTTAGGGTGCTAATATCTTACCTTTGCATAACCAATCCCCGAACTTAGATTCTCTCCCCCTCTTTTTGGGTTATTCTCTCTTTTCCCATTCCTTTGGAAACAATAAAGCGCAGTGGTTATTTTTAATTTGATATGTGCGAGTCAAGTCAATCTAATGGCGTAGTTTCAACATTTATACCGATATACGACTTAGCACATTGAATGATATTAGCTACCGTTTTTTGTTGCTATACTTGTTCATTGTATTTAGCGTTCGTTGTAGTAGCGTATTTGTTTGTGTGTTGCATTTAGAGAGTTTCTTGTGTTCCCCGGGGTAAGGCTTTGGACTGACGAGATTGGCTTGATATGGTAGCATCTTTGAACCGTGCTCCGTGTCACAGAGGATCGTTCCTTGATCAAGGGTAAGATCCTTATCCCTGTCCCAGAGGCTTGACTCGGATTGAGGCAGACGTCTTCGAGCTTCAACGCATACGCCCTTGGATTGGCTAGATTTGAAGGGAGTGTGCCAGCTACATAGAAATATGTTTAGCATGTATCAAATATACATAAATGTGTTTAATTTGTATCAGATATGTATAAATGTGTTTAGTCTGTATCAAATACGCAAAAATGTGTTTAGTATTTATCAAATAAGAAAAATGAGAGGAATGTGTTTAAGTCATATCAGATACACATAAATGCATTTAGTTTGTATCGAGTATGCAGAAATCATGAGAGGAATGTGTTTGAGCCGTATGAGATACACAAAATTTATTTAGTGTGTATCGGGTACGCAAAAATGTGTGTCATCTTCGTTACCCTTGTCTTAAGCATTCTAAAAAAAGAGAGCCAAAGGAATTGTACAACTGAGGAAGAATGAGAAGATGTACGGGCATTTGTATTAATAATGAATTTGAATTATTTATAAAGAAACAATGAAATGACTAGATATATAAACCTTCAATAGTAACCCTATTATGGACAAACGTCATCCTGAGTCTTTGTTATTTGTCCTTCATTGGAGCTCCGAGGGTGCACTTTTATTATTTAATGTATTTCCTTAGGTTGGATGAGATGTCAAAGCATCATGCTTTCTATTTTCTCACTGGTATGTCATTGTATGGTTGGCTTCATCAGGTACATAGCTTGAGTATAACAGTTAAAACCTTAGGGCCTCGGAGTTGCCTTTGTAGAATTCTATAATGAAGTGTCTTCTAACTACGGGGACAAGACGTCTCAGCTCTTGTCTTACACGTGAGTGGATATCTACCTCAAGTGGTCGACATGTGGCTGACAATATGTTTATATGAGATCCCGCCTTATGGTAGTCTCCATTTCGACCTAAGAGGACAATCGGATGAAGATGATGTTCTTTGAGAGATCTGCCTCCTTGACCTCTGGTTGAGGACTGGAGTGTTCTTTCTGTCCAATATTTTATTTGGAACGACAAAGAAAAATATTGATCAGAGTTAGCTTTCAAACATTTTCCATGTTGACAGAATGTGGGGTGCCTTTTCCCTGAGATTATAGTTAGTGAGTCTCATTCACTTTGTCCCGACCATGGGGATTTGTTAGTAAGCTTATCTAGACTGGGCGATGTCTCATGGAGAATTTTGTTTACGAGCAAACTCGTATGGACCCCTACCCTGGTGGAACTACTGCACTTATCGAGCGAAGTCTATCTTTTCCAAGATGTATTTGTTACCTATGAGATGCCCCCAGGACGACTCTCCCGATGAGAACTGGACCAAGAAATAAGGAGAACACCGCATATAATATAAGTAAAGCCCGTCCACCAATCTAATATCCTTTGGTACCTATAGAAGGTGGCTTGGCACTTGATCTACGCTCGAAGTTAACTATGAACTCGTCGTATCCTAACGACATTAACCATGAACTCACCATATCTTCAATGTTGCCATGGTGAGTACTATGTTGGCAATGGGAAGTACATGTGACGTTAGATTAGAAGATGGATCATGAACCTTCTGCATGATCTTCAAAGAAATATCCTTTAGTCTCTAATGAAGACCAAGATATGGATCTAGGATCCTTTCTTCGGTTACTTTGTATAGTTCTCATGGGAATCAGAGATCTGGAATCCGATAAGTCATAATTCAAGTGGTGATTAATTAAATCAACTGCAATAGATCTATGTATTCGTTTTTGAACATTCTTGATTTGGTGTTTTAAGGAGGTTACAAACTGGTAAATTGGAGATTAAATTTTAAATTATGGAAATCATAGGAATCATAAGCCGTTTTCCACGGATTGTGTCACTATTCTGTTCATGAACCAAATATGGATTCACTTGGAGAACTGATGACCTTGAAATGGTGGTGATAATCTCTGTCATGGCGGCGCAAGATGTTTCTGCATGGTTACCACTTTAACGCCCAAGTCAGTTCAAGATTCAAGATGGGTGTGATGAAAATGGAGATCATACAATGTACCTTGCCTTTAACGTGTGAACTAACTTTTATATCTTGGGTCAAGTGGAGTGGATTTGAGATGAGCTAAGCTTTGGTCATTAGGGCCTCTGGTCGGCCAAGAACAACTTTCAAACTATGTTTCACTTTTTCCTTGTCCTCTTTGGTCCAAATTTCTCTAGATTTGTTTTTCATAACACCACAAACTAAATGTGTGGGAACAAAGGAATCATTTTTTATAACATTCTAGAAATCATAATCCATTTCCTCCCTAAAGATTCTCATATTCCCTTTCTAATAAGCATACTTATCTCCATTGAAGGAATGAAGTATGTTTAGCAAATTGTCATTTGGAGCCAATTGTTCCTCTTGAGATAATTAGTCTTATAACATGAGTTAGGTTGTGATGTCACTTGTTGAATAAGCGACTCCCAAAATAAGAAAGATAGGTGAATTGCGATATTTCGTTTTCAAAAACTTTTTAGAAAAATTATTGATTTTAAAAAGATTGGTTTTAAGAAAAGGGTAAAAGCATAAATTAAGCAGCATAAAAGATAAACTCAGACATATAGGGTAATATGATAAGAGAGATCACACCCGAGATTACCCTTGTTCGTACTTAAACCATGTGACCTATTGGAAAAGTAACTCCAAACACAAGAAGAAAGTGAATTATCTGACTTTGAAAAATGATGTCCTATTAAAAGTTCTTTGGTAAAAGCAATTGTTCAAAACAATCTTATAACTTTAACAAAGACTAAACATCGAAATAAATAAATAAATAAATAGAAGGAAATTAGAGTGAACAAGAGATAAATGCATAACAAAAAACAAACGAATAACAAAAATAAAAAGAGATAAGAGAAAAGAAAGATGCAACGAAGATTTATAGTGGTTTGATCTAGCAAATACATAACTCATTCAACACTTCATCTGAAAAAACTTATGACTCATAAGAGATTTATACCATATTTTCTTTAAAAAACCTTTAATACAATCTCCAAAGCCCTTTGTAAAATGAGGAAACTCAAATTACATTAAAGATTTTATATCAAAGAAAAACATAATAAATAAAAAAAGTGTGTATAAAAGAGTTAAGAGACATAAACCTGATCCAACAATCAAATATAAAGCCTACACAGGTAATACAACATAGAAACATCAATAAAAAGCTCAAGTGTTACATATGGATACCCATAGGTATAATTCGACAAACCCAACGCGGGGCTTGAAATCAGATTGCAAAAGAACACAATGCAAAAGCCATGTGCATTTTAAAGAATCAAACTCATCTATTAAGGAATGGTGAACTAACCGGCCACAACACAGACAAATACAAATCACATCAACCTTATCTCAACAAAGAGCACAAAGTAAGAACAACAATCGAGTTTGATGTGAAACTACCAGATCTCAAAGACGAAGCAAACTTCAACTTAAAAAAAGAGCTTTCATATCTCTGACAACTCAAAAACAATGAAACAAAGATTAACAGAGACACAACAAAGAGGCTCCAATGATAATTGAAACAATCCCAAATAGGGCTTTAGGGAGGTAGTGTCTGACATTTTGGTTGTAGAGAAGATATAACTAAATTCATTATAGTTTTTGATGGGTTTAGAAAAATTCATAAATTTAATTTATATTATTATAATATTTTAAATAAATTATAAAATATATTAAAGATAAAATTCATTTATCTCTACAAAGCTATGAGGACAAAGAAGCAATAGTTGACATTCAACTTTGAACTAAATAATCCATCCCTTTACAATATCATCCAAAGAAGAACAATATCTGAATACAAACCTTAGCATGAAAAAAAATAGCTTAAACCAAAAAGTAGCCACCATATTTGGGATTGTTTCAATTATCGTTGGAGTCTCTTTGCAGTGTCTCTTTTAATCTTTGTTTCATAGTTTAGGATTTAGGGTTTAAAGATAAAACTCATCTATTAAGGAATAATGAACTAACTGACTACAACACAGACAAATACAAATCACATCAACCTTATCTCCACCAAGCGCACAAAGTAAGAACAACAATCGAGTCTGATGTTAAACACCTAGATCTCAAAGACGAAGCAACCTTCAACTTTAAAAAAAGAGCTTTCATATCTCCAAAAACTGAAAAACTCTGAAACAAATATTAACAAAGACAGGACGAAAAAGGCTCCAACGATAATTGAAACAATCCTAAATAGCACTTTAGAGAGGTAGTGTCCGACATTTTGGTTGTAGAGAAGATATAACTAAATTCATTATAGTTTTTGATGGGTTTAAATTAATTCTTAAATTTAATTTATATTATTATAATATTTTTAATAAATTATAAAATATATTAAAGATATAATTCATTTATCTCTACAAAGCTATGAGAACAAAGAAGCAATAGTTGGCATTCAACTTTGAACAACCTAATCTACCCCTTTACAATATCATCCAAACAAGAACAATATATGAATACAAACTTAGCATTAAAAACAGTAGCTTAAACCAAAAAGTAGCCACCATATTTGGGATTGTTTCAATTATCGTGGAGTCTCTTCGCCGTGTCTCTGTTAATCTTTGTTTCATAGTTTAGGGTTTATGGTTTAAAGATAAAACTCATCTATCAAGGAATGATGAACTAACCGACCATAACACAGATAAATACAAATTACATCAACCTTATCTTAACCAAGCGCACAAAGTAAGAACAACAATCAATTCTGATGTGAAACCACTAGATCTCAAAGATGAAGCAACCTTCAACTTAAAAAAAAGAGCTTTCATTTCTCCAAACAACTCAAAAAATATGAAACAAAAATTAACAGAGACACGAAGAAGTGGCTCCAACGATAATTGAAATAATCCTAAATAGGGCTTTAGAGAGGTAGTGTCCAACATTTTGGTTGTATAGAAGATATAACTAAATTCATTATAGTTTTTGATGGGTTTAGATAAATTCTTAAATTTGATATATATAATTATAATATTTTTAATAAATTATCAAATATATTAAAGATAAAATTTATTTATCTCTACAAAGCTATGAGGACAAAGAAGCAATAGTTGGCATTCAACTTTGAACAAACTAATCCACCCCTTTACAATATCATCCAAACAGGATCAATATCGGAATACAAACCTTAGCATTAAAAAAAGTAGCTTAAACCAAAAAGTAGCCACCATATTTGGGATTGTTTCAATTATCATTGGAGTCTCTTCGCCGTGTCTCTGTTAATCTTTGTTTCATAGTTTAGGGTTTATGGTTTAAATATAAAATTCATCTATTAAGGAATGATGAACTAACCGACCATAACACGGACAAATACAAATCACATCAACCTTATCTCAACCAAGCACACAAAGTAAGAATAACAATCGAGTCTGATGTGAAACCACTAGATCTCAAAGACAAAGCAATCTTCAACTTAAAAAAAAAAAGAGATTTCATATATCCAAACAACTCATAAACAATGAAACAAAGATTAACAGAGACGCGAAGCAGAGGCTCCAACGATAATTGAAACAATCCTAAATAGGGCTTTATAGAGGTAGTGTTCGACAATTTGGTTGTACAGAAGATATAACTAAATTCATTATAGTTTTTGATGGGTTTAGATAAATTCTTAAATTTGATTTATATTATTATAATATTTTTAATAAATTATAAAATATATTAAAGATAAAATTTATTTATCTCTACAAAGCTATGAGGACAAAGAAGCAATAGTTGGCATTCAACTTTGAACAAACTAATCCACCCCTTTACAATATCATCCAAACAAGAACAATATCTAAATACAAACCTTAGCATTAAAAAAAGTAGCTTAAACCAAAAAGTAGCCACCATATTTGGGACTGTTTCAATTATCGTTGGAGTCTCTTCGCCGTGTCACTGTTAATCTTTGTTTTATAGCTTAGGATTTATGGTTTAAAGATAAAACTGATCTATGAAGGAATGATGAACTAACCGACCACAACACAGACAAATACAAATCACATTAACCTTATCTCAACCAAGCGCACAAAGTAAGAACACCAATGAGTTTGATGTGAAACCACTAGATCTCAAAGACGAAGCAACCTTCAACTTAAAAAAAAGAGCTTTCATATCTCTAACAACTCAAAAACTATGAAACAAAGATTAACAAAGACACGACGAAGAGGCTCCAACGGTAATTGAAACAATCCTAAATAGGGCTTTAGAGAGGTAGTGCCCGACATTTTGGTTGTAGAGAAGATATAATTAAATTCATTATAGTTTTTGATGGGTTTAAATAAATTCTTAAATTTAATTTATATTATTATAATATTTTTAATAAATTATAAAATATATTAAATATAAATTTCATTTATCTCTACAAAACTATGAGAACAAAGAAGCAATAGTTGGCATTCAACTATGAACAAACTAATCCACCCCTTTACAATATCATCCAAACAAGAACAATATCTGAATACAAATCTTAGCATTAAAAAAAGTAGCTTAAACCAAAAAGTAGCCACTATATTTGGGACTGTTTCAATTATCGTTGGAGTCTCTTCGCCGTGTCTTTGTTAATCTTTGTTTCATAGTTTAGGATTTAGGGTTTAAATATAAAACTCATCTATTAAGGAATGATGAACTAACCGACCACAACACGGACAAATACAAATTACATCAACCTTATCTCAACCAAGCTTACAAAGTAAGAACAACTATCGAGTCTGATGTGAAACCACTAGATCTCAAAGACAAAGCAACCTTGAACTTTAAAAAATAAAAAGAGCTTTCATATCTCTAACAACTCAAAAACTATGAAACAAAGATTAACAGTGACATGACGAAGAGGCTCCAATGATAATTGAAACAATCCTAAATAGGGCTTTAGAGAGGTAGTGTCCGACATTTTGGTTGTATAAAAGATATAACTAAATTCATTATAGTTTTTGGTGGGTTTAGATAAATTCTTAAATTTGATTTTTATTATTATAATATTTTTAATAAATTATAAAATATATTAAAGATAAAATTTATTTATCTCTACAAAGCTATGAGGACAAATAAGAAATAGTTGGCATTCAACTTTGAACAAACTAATCCACCCTTTACAATATCATCCAAACAAGAACAATATCTGAATACAAACCTTAGAATTAAAAAGTAGCTTAAACCAAAAAGTAGCCACCATATTTGAGATTGTTTCAATTATCGTTGGAGTCTCTTTGTCGTGTCTCTGTTAATCTTTGTTTCATTGTTTAGGATTTAGGGTTTAAAGATAAAACTCATCTATTAAGGAATTATTAACTAACCGACCACAATACAAACAAATACAAATCACATCAACCTTATCTCAACCAAGCGCACAAAGTAAGAACAGCAATCGAGTCTGATGTGAACCCACTAGATCTCAAAGACGAAGCAACCTTGAACTTAAAAAAAAGAGCTTTCATATCTCCAACAACTCAAAAACTATAAAACAAAGATTAACAGAGACACGACGAAGAAGCTCCTACGATAATTGAAACAATCCTAAATAGGTCTTTAGAGAGGTAGTGTCCGACATTATGATTTTTATTATTATAATATTTTTTATAAATTTTAAATATATTAAAGATATAATTCATTTATCTCTATAAAGCTATGAGAACAAAGAAGCAATAGTTGGCATTCAACTTTGAAAAAACTAATCCACGCCTTTACAATATTATCCAAACAAGATCAATATCGGAATACAAACCTTAGCATTAAAAAAAGTAGCTTAAACCAAAAAGTAGCCACCATATTTGGAATTGTTTCAATTATCATTGAAGTTTCTTCGCCGTGTCTCTGTTAATCTTTGTTTCATAGTTTAGTGTTTATGGTTTAAATATAAAATCCATCTATTAAGGAATGATGAACTAACCGACCACAACACGGACAAATACAAATCACATCAACCTTATCTCAACCAAGCGCGCAAAGTAAGAACAACAATCGAGTCTGATGTGAAACCACTAGATCTCAAAGACAAAGCAACCTTCAACTTAAAAAAAAAAAGAGCTTTCATATATCCAAACAACTCATAAACTATGAAACAAAGATTAACAGAGACACGAAGAAGAGGCTCCAACGATAATTGAAACAATCCTAAATAGGGCTTTATAGAGGTAGTGTCCGACATTTTAGTTGTATAGAAGATATAACTAAATTCATTATAGTTTTTGATGGGTTTAGATAAATTCTTAAATTTGATTTATATAATTATAATATTTTTAATAAATTATAAAATATATTAAAGATAAAATTTATTTATCTCTACAAAGCTATGAGGACAAAGATGCAATAGTTGGCATTCAACTTTGAACAAACTAATCCACCCCTTTACAATATCATCCAAATAAGAACAATATCTTAATACAAACCTTAGCATTAAAAAAGTAGCTTAAACCAAAAAGTAGTCACCATATTTGGGACTGTTTCAATTATCGTTGGAGTCTCTTCGCCATGTCTCTGTTAATCTTTGTTTCATAGTTTATGATTTAGGGTTTAAAGATAAAACTTATCTATTAAGGAATGATGAACTAACCGACCACAACACAGACAAATACAAATCACATCAACCTTATATCAACCAAGCGCACAAAGTAAGAACACCAATGAGTCTGATGTGAAACCACAAGATCTCAAAGACGAAGCAACCTTCAACTTAAAAAAAAGAGCTTTCATATCTCCAACAACTCAAAAACTATGAAACAAAGATTAACAAAGACACGACGAAGAGGCTCCAACGGTAATTGAAATAATCCTAAATAGGGCTTTAGAGAGGTAGTGTCCGACATTTTGGTTGTAGAGAAGATATAATTAAATTCATTATAGTTTTTGATGGGTTTAAGTAAATTCTTAAATTTAATTTATATCATTATAGTATTTTTAATAAATTATAAAATATATTAAAGATCAAATTCATTTATCTCTAATAAACTATGAGTACAAATAAGGAATAGTTGGCATTCAACTTTGAACAAACTAATCCACCCCTTTACAATATCATCCTAACAAGAATAATATCTGAATACAAACCTTAGCATTAAAAAAAGTAGATTAAACCAAAAAGTAGCCACCATATTTGGGACTGTTTCAATTATCGTTGGAGTCTCTTCGCCATGTCTCTGTTAATCTTTGTTTCATGGTTTAGGATTTAGGGTTTAAAGATAAAACTCATCTATTAAGGAATGATGAACTAACCGACCACAACACAGACAAATACAAATCACATCAACCTTATCTCAACCAAGCTTACAAAGTAAGAACAACAATCGAGTCTGATGTGAAACAACTAGATCTCAAAGACGAAGCAACCTTAGACTTAAAAAAAAATAGCTTTCATATCTCTAACAACTCAAAAACAATGAAACAAAGATTAACAGAGACACGACGAAGAGGCTCCAACGATAATTGAAACAATCCTAAATAGGGCTTTAGAGAGGAAGTGTCCGACATTTTGGTTGTATAGAAGATATAACTAAATTCATTATAGTTTTTGGTGGGTTTAGATAAATTCTTAAATTTGATTTTTATTATTATAATATTTTTAATAAATTATAAAATATATTAAAGATAAAATTTATTTATCTCTACAAAGCTATGAGGACAAAGAAGCAATAGTTGGCATTCAACTTTGAACAAACTAATCCACCCTTTACAATATCATCCAAACAATAACAATATATGAATACAAACCTTAGCATTAAAAAGTAGCTTAAACCAAAAAGTAGCCACCATATTTGAGATTGTTTCAATTATCGTTGGAGTCTCTTTGTCGTGTCTCTGTTAATCTTTGTTTCATAGTTTAGGATTTAGGGTTTAAAGATAAAACTCATCTATTAAGGAATTATGAACTAACCGACCACAATACAAACAAATACAAATCACATCAACCTTATCTCAACCAAGCACACAAAGTAAGAACAACAATCGAGTCTGATGTGAAACCACTAGATCTCAAAGACGAAGCAACCTTGAACTTAAAAAAAAAGAGCTTTCATATCTCAAACAACTCAAATACTATGAAACAAAGATTAACAGAGACACGACGAAGAGGCTCCAACGATAATTGAAACAATCCTAAATAGGGCTTTAGAGAGGTAGTGTCCGACATTTTGATTTTTATTATTATAATATTTTTTATAAATTTTAAATATATTAAAGATATAATTCATTTATCTTTATAAAGCTATGAGAACAAAGAAGAAATAGTTGGCATTCAACTATGAACAAACTAATCAACCGCTTTACAATATCATCCAAACAAGATCAATATCGGAATACAAACCTTAGCATTAAAAAAAGTAGCTTAAACCAAAAAGTAGCCACCATATTTGGGATTGTTTCAATTATCATTGGAGTCTCTTCGTCGTGTCTCTGTTAATCTCTATTTCATAGTTTAGGGTTTATGGTTTAAATATAAAATTCATTTATTAAGGAATGATGAACTACCCGACCACAACACGGACAAATACAAATCACATCAACCTTATCTCAATCAAGCGCACAAAGTAAGAACAACAATCGAGTCTGTTGTGAAACCACTAGATCTCAAAGACAAAGCAACCTTCAACTTAAAAAAAAAAGAGCTTTCATATATCCAAACAACTCATAAACTATGAAACAAAGATTAACAGAGACGCGAAGAAGAGGCTCCAACGATAATTGAAACAATCCTAAATAGGGCTTTATAGAGGTAGTGTCCGACATTTTAGTTGTATAGAAGATATAACTACATTCATTATAGTTTTTGATGGGTTTAGATAAATTCTAAAATTTGATTTATATTATTATAATATTTTTAATAAATTATAAAATGTATTAAAGATAAAATTTATTTATCTCTACAAAGCTATGAGGACAAAGAAGCAATAATTGGCATTCAACTTTGAAAAAACTAATCCACCCCTTTACAATATCATCCAAACAAGAACAATATCTGAATACAAACCTTAGCATTATAAAAGTAGCTTAAACCAAAAAGTAGCCACCATAATTGGGACTGTTTCAATTATCGTTGGAGTCTCTTCGCCGTGTCTCTATTAATCTTTGTTTCATAGCTTAGGATTTAGGGTTTAAATATAAAAACTCATCTATTAAGGAATGATGAACTAATCGACCACAACATAGACAAATACAAATCACATCAACCTTATCTCAACCAAGCGCACAAAGTAAGAACACCAATGAGTCTGATGTGAAACCACTAGATCTCAAAGACGAAGCAACCTTCAACTTTTAAAAAAAAAAAGAGCTTTCATATCTCCAACAACTCAAAAACTATGAAACAAAGATTAACAAAGACACGACGAAGAGGCTCCAATGGTAATTGAAACAATCCTAAATAGGGTTTTAGAGAGGTAGTGTCCGACATTTTGGTTGTAGAGAAGATATAATTAAATTCATTATAGTTTTTGATGGGTTTAAATAAATTCTTAAATTTAGTTTATATTATTATAATATTTTTAATAAATTATAAAATATATTAAAGATAAAATTCATTTATCCCTACAAAACTATGAGAATAAAGAAGCAATAGTTGGCATTCAACTATGAACAAACTAATCCACCCCTTTACAATATCATCCAAACAAGAACAATATCTGAATACAAACCTTAGCATTAAAAAAAGTAGCTTAAACAAAAAAGTAGCCACTATATTTGGGACTGTTTCAATTATTGTTGGAGTCTCTTCGACGTGTCTCTGTTAATCATTGTTTCATAGTTTAGGATTTAGGGTTTAAAGATAAAAGTCATCTATTAAGGAATGATGAACTAACCGACCACAACACAGACAAATACAAATCACATCAACCTTATCTCAACCAAGCTTACAAAGTAAGAACAACAATCGAGTCTGATGTGAAACCACTAGATCTCAAAGAGAAAGCAACCTTGAACTTAAAAAAAAGAGCTTTCATATCTCTAACAACTCAAAAACTATGAAACAAAGATTAACAGAGACACGACGAAGAGGCTCCAACGATAATTGAAACAATCATAAATAGGGCTTTAGAGAGGTAGTGTCCGACATTTTGATTTTTATTATTATAATATTTTTTATAAATTTTAAATATATTAAAGATATAATTCATTTATCTCTATAAAGTTATGAGAACAAAGAAGCAATACTTGGCATTCAACTTTGAACAAACTAATCCACCCCTTTACAATATCATCCAAACAAGATCAATATCTGAATACAAACCTTGGCATTAAAAAAAGTAGCTTAAACCAAAAAGTAGCCACCATATTTGGGATTGTTTCAATTTTTGTTGGAGTCTCTTCGTCGTGTCTTTGTTAATCTTTGTTTCATAGTTTAGGGTTTATGGTTTAAAGATAAAATTCATCTATTAAGGAGTGATGAACTAACTGACCACAACACGGACAAATACAAATAACATCAACCTTATCTCAACCAAGCGCACAAAGTAAGAGCAACAATCGAGTCTGATGTGAAACCACTAGATCTCAAAGACAAAGCAACCTTCAACTTAAAGAAAAAGAGCTTTCATATCTCCAAACAACTCAAAAACTATGTGTTGTACCCTAAAATTTGCCCTCTCACATTTCAAGGAATCTCTCACAATGATTCTCAAAATTCAAGCTTGCACAAGTACATTGGGATTGTCCAGCACCAGAATTAAGAGGAAACTGTCAAAAAGGGAGAAAATAGATAAAAATAACCTTTTGACGAATTTGGAGGAAAATAGGTCTCCTTCGATTCAGCCCCCTTCGATTGGACTTTGCAACTCCTTCGATTGCTCAAAAGTTGCTGCTAGCGCGCCTCTTTCGCCTGGGCATTTGACTTCAAATAGGCTTCCTTCGATTTAGAAGGAAATGATCTCCATACAAGCTTTAATTGAGTTTTTGTTTCCCTTTGAAACAGTTACCTTCGACTCAGGAATGTCTTTCGACTCAAGAATTAAAGGCCTCCTTTTGGTTTTCTTCAAATCAAAAAGTCAATAATCTCCTGAAAGCTTCCTTCGATTCAGAAGTTAATAACCTTCTAAAAAGTTTCATTCGACTACATCATTTGCCCCTCACCTGTTTTCCTTGGATTCATAAGTTTTTGATTGGATGAATGGCTACCTTCCTATGACTTTCAAATTCATCTTCATGTATGATTCGAATGCGCCTTCATATCACCTTCGAATCAATCTGCAAACCCTTCGACACACCATAGTCCGACATTATGACACACAACTGGTAAAAACAAATGCTGTGTATTTCTAGTCTGGTCGAAAAGTGTAGAAAGATAGAGGATTCGACTCAAAAGATCAAGTTGAACATTTAGACCCATAGGCTAGGCTACGTGTTTTTCCTTTTCAGGCCTCAAACCTATAACTCACTATATACTTAATTGTTTATGCAAGCTAAAATAGGCCTTCACCCATTTGTTGTCCAAGACCACTTGCACTTAATAGTATAATACTACCTTTTAGAAAAGTCTGTCTTGAGCCTTGCGCCTATTTTCCTTCAGAAGGAAGCAACCCATTTGAACCATTCATTTTGCTTTTATGGCACAAGTGGACACTTACTTTCCAGACTAAGCCTTATTTTATTATTTTTGCTCCCCAAGCTTCCCGAAAGCTTTTCTCTATAAATAGAGAGTTCATTTGCATAAAGAAAAAGAGGAAGGAGAAGAGAAAGGGGAACGTATCTTCAAAATTCTCACACACCACAAAATTCTCAAACACTTCAACACATGTGAAATCAAGAACCAGAATCATTGTTATCTCCTTCAAACAACACATTCCAGTTTCCTTCGACTCAAGGAGCATCCCATTTGTTCTTTCCTTTGAATCCAGCAAAGAAGGATATTTCACTTGCTTTGCTCTTTCGAATCTAGTGTCGAAGGACTACCCTGGGTCTTTTCCTTCGAATCCAGAGGCATTCAAAGCAACCGCTCCAAGTTCCAGCACACGTTCCAGCCTCCAGCAAGGTAAGTCATTTCTAACCTTTGGCCCTTAATTTCCAGCATAGCATGTAAATAAGTTTTCTTTTTCATTTAAAACATGTACATACTATTTTCTTCTTTTTGTTTTGTTTTCACTCTCTTAATATGTGTCATGGTTAACAATCTTCTTAGCTTTTTTTTGCTCTTGGTACATTTAAGTACGCTTTAAAGAACTAATCTAGTCTTAAGGTGATATTGGCATGGCCTTGGGCCATGTTGCTATTCAAACTCAAATGAAAGAAACAGGAGACAGAAAAGTTAGAAACGAAGCCTTTGGCTTCCATACTAACCTTCAGGTCAAACGAAAGAGGTAGTCGAAAGGCACAACATGCTGGCCTCCAGGCCCCAATCGAAAGCCAAAACATGCTGGCTTCTAGGCTCCAGTCGAAACTCATTCTTTCACCACTTTTCAGGTGAAGTCGAAGAAGGCCAAAAATGGCATAATCGAAGGGTTGCTACCCTAAGTCGAAAGATCCATTTTTATTGCTTTGTACAAATGCTAGTAATTAGGTGTGTATGGCAAGATAAAATCAACAAGTAGACAACCCAAAAAAATCAAAGACATAATGCATGCAATTAAACACACTTGCACACATGCACCCTTAAGTAAATTCGACTTGTTGCCTTACAAAAATGGCCATGTTATGCATGTGGGATGTCTTAGCACAAACAAAATTAAAAAAGATCATAGTCCCTCGATGATGCTATCAAAGTTGCCTTTCAAATGATCTTAGTCCCTACAGAAAAGTGCTAAGTCATTTCACAACATTGCTATCATGGTCATATGATGACCCAACGCTCGTCCCTTCACATCCAACGATGGGGCTTCTTATCAAATCAATGGTAAGGTAGCAACATCAAAAGGAGGAGGAAAAACACATCTACAACCTTTTGAGTGGGTAGATTACTTTTAGTTACTTGCTCAATTTAAAAACAAACATCCTTGCTATTTTCAAAACAAACACATACACTTTCCAAAACATCTTCAAAACACTTTCCAAACATTGAAATATTTTCAAAAGCTCAACACTTTGCATACATTCTTACGAACGGGAATCATTGCAAAGTTCGCCTAAACGATGGCATCTTTTCAAAATACTTTCAAAACCACACAAAAGCACAATTTTTCAAAACAAAAGCAAGTGATCTAACAAGTAAATAAGAGCCCATGGAAAACCATGGATGGAAAGGGTGCTAATACCTTCCCTTTTCATAATCTACCCCCCGAACTCATGAAAATATCTCGAAAGGTCTTTCCTGTGCTTTTTCCACCTTTCCTTATTGGATAAAAGAAAAGTCGGTGGCGACTCTTGCTAAACCGCAACATTTGCAAACACAAATGCAAAAACCCCAAGTCAGTTCTCCCACCGTATCACAGAACTGGCGACTCTGCTGGGGATTTAAGTTTCTAAAGTGAGGTTACCTTAGGGTTAGATCATATTTACTTGCTTATATTGTTTGATTTTCTTGCTTTATATTTTGGTTCCTTGTTTGGGTTACTGTTAAAAAATCCTACACCCGGATTTGGGGACACCTTTTAGGTAAGTAGCAATAAACTGTGAGGGAACTGTGTGGGGTATACCGACACGGTTGAAGTAGTAGCTATATTGATGTGGCACTTTGGTTGGTACCAGTAACTCTTGAGTCAATCAGGAAGAGTACGGGGCCGCCGCATGGTGTCATAAAGCATCAACTGACCTTAGAACCTTACTTGACCAACTTGGCCATTAGGACGTAGAGAGATGACCGACTTTGGTACAGTCCGAAGTTGGTTGATACTCGATGCTACACTCATTGAGGTTGGACTCTTGAGTTTTGTTTGGTTGCGAGTCAATCGCTTATCAAACGAAACTTGGGGGAAAGATCGGTGATATTGAGATCCCTTATAACCCGGTTACCTTTAACTAGGACAGGTTGAGCCAGCTAAAAACTTCAAGAGGGTACTTACCTGAAACCCCATGCAAGCCTAAACCGAGGCCTTGTTTGCTTTGTATATGCACTTGTACATAAACATCATAACATCATAAACATCATAAACATCACTAACCATTTAAAGGATTTTTGGATTTATCTTTGTTCTGTTTTGTAGGACATGGCCTCCGCTTGTAGGAACACTATCCAAGTCAGTCTTGTGAGGGTACCTCCACAACTCAAGGATTTAGTATCAAGGGTCCCTGAAGATTCCCCGTTCACCAAAAGACATGGACGACTCCTTAGTTTGGTTACCTCAAGTATTGAAGAAGAGATGATAAAGGTGCTTGTCAAATACTTTGACCCTTTGCATCATTGCTTCACTTTTCCTGATTACCAACTTGTGCCCACTTTGGAGGAATTTGCTCAACTCGTAGGGATCCCTATTCTCAATCAGTTACCTTTCAACGGTATCGAAAGAGACCCTAAACCTGAGGAAATTGCTTGAGCTCTACATTTGCAACCATCTGACATAGTATCAAATTGGGTAACAAGGAGTGGTGTTAAAGGATTACTAGCAAAGTTTTTGTTGGAGAAAGCTCAAGAGTGTTAGAATATTTTGGATCTATAATCCTTTGAGGAAGTTCTGGCTCTTCTCATCTATGGATTGGTACTATTTCCAAATCCTGACCAATTTATAGATGTGAATGCGATTAAGATTTTCATATCTCGTAATCCGGTGCGTACATTGCTTGGAGATATGTTGCATTCTCTTCACTCTCGCACTTTGAAGAAGAGGGGGGCTTTGATGTGTTGCACTCCTCTGTTGGCTAGGTGGTTTATTTCGCACCTACCTCGATCAGTGGTGAAGAATGAATAAGGTATGAGATGGTCTAAAAGATTGATGTCACTTTCACATGCTGATATCCGTTGGTATTATCGCTCCTTAGAAGACATTACCATCATTGACCGCTGTGGGGAATTCCCTAATGTCCCTTTACTTGGCATTAGGGGAGGCATTACTTACAACCCGTGTTTAGCTTTGCGACAATTTGGGTATGCTAGAAGAGATGGCCCTCATGAGGTACTCATCCAAGGAATTGCATTTGACTACGAAAGCGATACTCAAGGTTACCGTCGAAGATTTATACGAGCTTTGGGTATGGTTAACAAAGATGATAGAAAGACATTGGGGTGTAAGAATTCCATTCCTTTGGAACCTTATCTTAAATTGGTAAGGGCTCGCGCTCAAAGTCTCAAGATCCCTTATGAAGCAGTCTTACCTATTATCATGGAGCCAGTAGTCGAGGGAGACATTCCACATACGATCCTCTATCCTGACATGCCTACTTCTCTTGAAGATTTGCAAAACGCTTGGATTCAGTTAAAAGGAGAACGAGACACCTTCGAAGCCAGGTTATATGAAAGCGAGAAGAAGATATTGGAGCTTACAAGGGAACTTCATGAAGAAAGGAGCTTAAACACCTGCATTGCTCCAAAGAAGATGCACACAACTTTTCTATCTTAGGAGTTTACTTTATGCTTATTTCTGTTGTTGTAAAGCCCAAGAGGCATGTTTGTATCCAAAACAAGGATTATTTAATGCAAGTTAACGTTTGTTCACTCTTTATCTATACAAAGATAAATTCTTTAAATCCTTGAAATCATTTGCATACTGCATATTCATGCATCATGACATGACAGGCGTCCACATAACAGGTTTTTTTATCTCTCCACTTTTTATTTCAGCAAGCAAGATGGATCTAGAGAAAACGGTGACGGAACTCCAGGCTCATAATTCTCAATTTTAGGAAGCTTTACTCGCCCTGGCCAAGGGGCAGCAGGATATGATGGCCTTGTTGGCCGCTAAAAAGAATCCAAAGAAGAAAGCTCTACTCAACATGGGTAGAAGGTTCAAAGAGACAATCCGTCAAATTCCAATAGAAGAAGATTCATCCGAAGAGGACGAGAACCAAATTGGTGAGGTCAAGAGTACTCAGGCCGACTGTATCAATGACCAAGAATCTGATGACGATTATTTCAATGAATAATATCCACCCGCAGACATCAAATACAAGCAGCTAGAAGACAGGTTGAAAGCAGTTGAAATCCAAGCTATTCCCGATTTAAATTTTGACGATTTGGGCTTAATCTCTGGGGTAGTCATTCCCCACAAGTTCAAAATACCAACCTTTGCAAAATACGATGGGGTTTCTTTCCCAAAGCTCCATTTGAAGTCCTATGTGCGCAAGATACAACCGCACACTACTGATAAAAAACTCTGGTTTCACTTTTTCCAAGAGAGTCTGGCTGGAAAACAACTTGAATGGTTTTATCAGTTGGATGTCTCTCGCATCAATACTTGGGAGGGTCTAGCTACTGCCTTCTACCATCAATATCAGTACAACACCGACTTGGCGCCGACGAGGGTTCAATTGCAAGGTATGACCATGGGGAAGGATGAAGGATTTAAGGAGTATACGCAGAAGTGGAGATACCTTGCAAGTAGGGTCCAACCTCCCTTGACTGATAGGGAATACATTGACATGTTCATGAGCACATTATCTGGTCCTTTCTTTAATCTGTTGGTTGGCTGTTCTTCTTCTGGTTTCACCGAATTAATCCTAACCGGTGAAAGAGTAGAAAGTGGCATTAAGAGTGGAAAGATCTCTGTGGCATCTACTTCCACTCCCAATCCTGTCAAGAAACCTTTTTCCACGAAGAAAGAATTTAATGGTGTGTATAGAGCAAAGGCCCGTACCAAAATGAATAATCATTTGTCTATCAATGATGTCCGAATCTTCAATCCGACTGCTACTCAAAGACCATCTACCACTCATCAACAGGTTGAATCTCCAAGAAGACAGTTCACAAGGTTAGGCATGTCATTATCTCAAGCCCTTCAGCATCTGCTCAGGATTAATTTAGTGACATTGCGGGATCCTCCCGCCAACCCTGACACCTCATCACCGAGATATATTCCAAATGCAAAGTGTGCTTATCATTCAAACAGCCCAGGGCATGAGACTGGTCAGTGTTGGGCTCTGAAGAACAAAATCCAAGATTTAATCGACAACATGACTATTGAATTTGATCCTCCTCCAACGCCAAATGTAATTACTGCTCCAATGCCGAAGCACGACAAAGGTGTCAATGCCATCGAAGATACAACTTTCATTGCCTCCATCAAAGGGTTAACTACACCATTGTATGTAATCAAGAGCAATCTGTTGAAAGCTGGGACTTTCCCCGGCTGTGAAAAAGACTGTGTGGGTTGTATGAGACAATCTGATGGGTGTGAAAAACTGAGGAAAGGTATACAACGCCTAATGGATAGCCGCGAAATTCTATTCGAAAAGAATCCTGCCATCCAAAATTCAGTGAACAAAGCTGAAGACTTGGCCATCATAACAATTTCAAACAAACCTCTTAGGATCTCATCCAAAGGTCCTATCAGGATTTCAAATGAACCAATCATTTCTCCTCTCATAATCAGTGCTGCCAAACCCATTCCATACACCTCTGATAAAGCAATTCCATGGAATTATGGTGTCGATGTTTATTACCATGGGATAAAACAAGATTCTTGGATTGATGATAATGAAGCAGGTGTTACTAATATCATTGGTGCTAGTAAAGTCACAAGAACAGGAAGAGTCTTTTCCCCTGATATTTCACCACCAACCACTACCACAGTTCCAACCCGCATAACCCACGGCAATGCTGGTGCCAGTACTAAAGGGAAAGAGAAAGAAAGTGAGCCTTCCAGAGAAGATGCAATTGCTAAAAAACTGTTATGGAAGAACCATCCACTCAAGAGATGGAGGAGATTCTGAAAATCATCAAGAAAAGCGACTTCAAAATAGTAGAGCAGTTGGGACAAACCCCTTCTAAAATATCAATATTGTCCCTATTGCTATGTTCCGACGCCCATGCACAAGCTCTGATTAAGTTCTTGAAAAAGGCTCATGTGCCTCAAGAAACCACGACCGACCAGTTTGAAAACTGTTTAGCAAGTCTGATAGCTGACAATGTTCTGGGATTCTCCGACGCAGATTTAACCCCCATGGGAAAGAATCACAATAAAGCCTTGCATGTTTCTGTTGAATGTAAGGGGACCACTCTGGCACATGTTTTGGTAGACACATGCTCATCTTTAAACGTGTTACCTAAAGGCGCTCTAGATCGGCTAGACTGTGAAGGTTTGGTTTTGAAGCCAAGTGATATTGTTGTGAGAGCATTTGATTGGTCGAAAAGGATGGTTCATAGAGAGGTGGATCTCCCAATTAAGGTCGGTTCACATATTTTCAACTCCATATTCTACATAATGGACATACGGCCTGCGTATTCTTGCTTTCTTGGGCGCCCATGGATCCATGAGGCAGGTGCGGTCACTTCTACTCTCCACCAGAAGTTAAAATACCCAGTTCAAGGGAAGGTTGTCACTGTTTGCGGTGAAGAAGAATTTATGGTAAGCCATCTCACTTCTTTCAAGTATGTAGAAATGGATGGCGAATTCATAGAGACTCCTTGCCAGACATTTGAAGTTGTGGCCACCACCAAAATCTCCTCTGACACTCCAAAGGCCGGTAAAGTTATTCCCAAGATGGCTTCTCTTAAGGATGTCCGTGCGGTGGTAGAAGAAGGAAACAATGAGATGTGGGGTCAGCTCCCCGACATCCCATTCAAAGCATATAAGTTTGAGATAGGTTTCACCTCCAAAGCTCAGAAAGAGATTAGAGGTGCTCGTACTGGAAAGTCGTCTCTCCACCTCAAGAATCATGAATTGAACGTTGTAGAAGATTCCGATGATGAGTGTGCCTTTGAAGACTGGATCTACCCAACAACTGAAGGGAAGCCCAACAATTGGCATGCGAAGGACTTTGTGCCCATCTCCTTCATTGAGGAGTAATCTACTTGTCTTCGCTTTTTAATTCAAGAGCTCATTGTCTGTAATATTTTGATATTGACTTTTTAACCATGTGCCTAGCATGGGGCACTATGGTCCTTTTGTTAATGGTTTTATATTTTGTTCATCTAATCATATGATCATTCAATACATTGGACTCTTTTGCATTCAAAAATTTGTGTTCATTGTCTTTCTTTTCTTTCAAATACATTTCCAAAAGATAGCCATGTATCTTACATGCACACACACACACACACTCTTGCAGGTCTACATCCACTCTGGATCCTATTGCCAACAACTCTATTATTGTCAACTATGACTTTGAATGTCCTATCAACCAAGCCGAAGACGAAAGCAAGGAAGATTGTGACATACCAGGAGAACTAGCCAGACTTCTGTTACAAGAGGAAAAGGCCATTCAACCACATGAAGAGCCAATTGAGGTTACCCACTTGGGTACTGAGTAAGAAAAGAAGGAAATCAGGATCGGTGCTAATTTGGAAAGCAGTGTCAAAAGTCGTTTGGTTCAAATGTTGCACGATTATATGGAAGTATTTGCTTGGTCGTATGAAGATATGCTTGGGTTGGATACCGACATTGTGGTTCATCGTCTGCCAACTAAAAAAGACGGCCCTCCTGTTAAACAAAAAGTTCGTCGCATGAGACCTGACATGTCTGAAAAGATCAAAGTCGAAGCAATGAAACAGTTTGATGCAGGATTCCTAGCTGTAACATCCTATCCTCAATGGGTGGCTAATATAGTGCCAGTGCTAAAGAAAGACGGGAAAGTTTGCATGTGCGTAGACTATAGGGATCTGAATAGGGAAAGCCCTAAGGATGATTTCCCTCTACCATACATTGACGTCTTAGTCGACAATACCGCTCAGCATAAATTCTTCTCATTCATGGACGGCTTCTCGGGCTATAATAAAATAAAGATGGCTCTCGAAGATATGGAAAAAACTACTTTCGTTACACAATGGGGCACTTTCTGCTACAAGGTCATGCCGTTCGGATTAAAGAATGCAGGGGCAACATATCAAAGGGCTATGGTGGCTTTATTTCATGACCTAATTCATCATGAGATAGAGGTATATGTGGATGATATGATCGCCAGTTCACAAACCGAAGAAGAACATCTCAGTCACCTGCACAAACTATTTGAGAAACTGAAGAAATATAAGTTGAGGTTAAACCCTAACAAGTGCACATTCTAAGTACGCTCTGAAAAACTTCTAGGATTTGTTGTCAGCAATAAAGGCATTAAAGTTGATCCCGCCAAGATAAAGGCCATCCAAGAAATTCCAGCCCCTCATTCTGAAAAAGAAATCAGAGGATTCTTGGGTCGTCTCAATTACATTGCCTGTTTCATATCACACTTAATTGCTACCTGTGAGCCACTCTTCAAACTCTTGAAGAAAGATCAGGTAGTCAAGTGGAACGATGAATGCCAGATTGCCTTTGATAAAATCAAGGAATACCTGCAAGAACCTCTTATTCTCATGCCTCCGGTTGAAGGAAGACCGTTGATCATGTACTTAACAGTACTAGAGAATTCTATGGGGTGTGCTTTGGGTCAACGTGACGGGTCTGGCTAAAAAGAGCATGCAATTTACTACCTAAGCAAAAAGTTTACCGACTGTGAAACCAGATATTCACTGCTCGAGAAAACTTGTTATGCTTTAGCGTGGGCTGCTCGCCGGCTAAGGCAATATATGTTGACTCATACAACTTTGTTGATTTCTAAGATGGATCCGATTAAGTACATCTTCTAAAAACCTGCCCTTTCTAGACGAATAGCCAGATGGCAAATGATCTTGACTGAGTACGACATTCAATACACAAATCAAAAAGCCATCAAAGGAAGTGTACTAGCAGATCATTTGGCCCATCAAGCTGTGGATGATTATCAGTTAATGAACTTCGACTTCCCTGACGAGAATATTATGCTGGTAACCGACTGTGCAAAACCTATACCATATGACAGACCTAAACAAGGATCCCGATGGACTATGGTATTCGATGGGGCTTCCAACGCCTTAGGCAACGGAATTGGTGTTGTGATCATCTCTCCTGAAGGTTTCCGCACTCCTTTTACCGCCAGACTATGCTTCGATTGTACAAATAATATGGCTGAGTATGAAGCATGCATCTTAGGTCTAAGTGCTGCTATTGACTTAAGGATCAAGCATTTGGATGTGTTTGGAGATTCTGCTTTGGTGATCAGCCAAGTAAAAGGAGATCGGGACACTAAACACCCTAATCTTATCCCTTACAAGGAACTTGTGCTATCCCTAATTCCTCACTTCGAAGCGATCACTTTTGAACACTTCCCTAGGGAAGAAAACCAGTTGGCTGACGCTCTGGCAACCATGTACTCAATGTTCAAAGTCAGATGGGACAACGAAGCCCCTATGATTACAATTGAAAGATTTGATGAACCTGCTCATTGCTATGAGCTTGACACCGATACAGAAAAGTCATGGTACCATGAGGTAATGAGATACCTTGAAGCGCAAGAGTATCCAGAGGGAGCATATATCAGTGACAGAAAGTTCTTACGAAGATTTGCAGCCAAATTCTTCCTAAGTAATGGGATATTGTACAAGCGCAACCATGATTTGACTCTACTCCGATGTGTGGATAAGACGGAGGCAGAGGAAATCATGGAAGACATGCACGATGGCCTTTTTGGTACTAACTCAAGTGGGTATACAATGGCTAAGAAAATCTTAAGAGCTGGCTACTATTGGTCAATGATGGAGACCGATTGCCATCAACATTCAAAAACTTGCCACAAATGTCAAATCTACGCTGACAAGGTCCATGTACCTCCAATCCCTCTGAATGTCATGACCTCTCCATGGCTATTTGCAATGTGGGGTATCGACATGATCGGAGAGATCAAGCCCGCAACTTCCAACGGACACCGCTTCATTCTTGTTGCCATCGACTATTTCACCAAATGGGTCGAAGCCACCTCATTTGCCTCAGTCACCAAGAATGTGGTAGCCAGATTCATCAGACACAATCTTATCTGTCATTATGGTATCCCTGAAAGGATCATCACCGGCAATGGGACTAACCTCAACAATGCCATGATCAGGGAATTGTGCACTCAATTTAAGATCAAGCATCACAATTCTTCTCTGTATAGACCGAAAATGAATGGTGCGGTCGAAGCAGCCAACAAAAATATCAAGAAGATTGTGCAGAAAATGGTAGTGACTTATAAAGATTGGCATGAGATGCTACCATTTGCTCTACATGGTTACCGTACTTCAGCTAGAACATCAACTGGGGCAACTCCCTTCTCTCTAGTCTATGGCACGGAAGCCATTTTTCCAGTAGAAGTTCAAATCCCCTCGCTAAGCATTATGATTGAGGCAGGCCTAAGTAAAGATGAATGGATCCAAACGAGATTGGATCAACTGAACTTGATCAATGAAAAACGATTAGCCGCTATCTGCCACAGTCAAACGTATCAAAAACGGATGATCAAAGCCTTCAACAAAAAGGTCAAGCCTCGAGTATATCAAGTTAGCGACCTGGTGATAAAACGCATCATTTTACCACAAGGTGACTCCAGAGGAAAATGGACCCCCACCTATGAAGGGCCGTTTGTTGTCAAAAGAGTTTTCTCTGGAGGTGCTATGATACTGGCCACCATGGATGGTGAAGATTTCCCACATCCTATAAATGTGGACATAGTTAAAAAATACTACGCATAAGAAACCCGTTAGGTTGACACACCTAAGCAAAATCAGGGCATCCCGGAAAACCAAAAGGTTTGGGTAAAAATTAGGGATATATACAAAAGATTGTACACCCGACAAGTTGAAAACCCGAAAGGGCGACTTGGGCAAAAAAGGGTATCCTGGTGGATCGAAAACCTGAAAGGGCAGTTCAGGAAAAAATTAAGGATTAAAAGCGTATGACTATGTCCCGCGAAATCAACACGGTCAATACTATCACCAAGGTCCAAATTCAAATGGTCCAGGATCAATCCAATCAACTTCGATCAACGGCAAGGGACGTTCAAAGACACTGGGGAAATAGTAGAGCTGAAAAGCAATGAGATCATTCCACATGGCTATTTGTTTTTTCATTCTCAATTTTCTTTTTGACGATTTCCTCTTACTAGGATTTCCGTCTCTATGTACAAAAACGCCTGTTGATGGGCAAAATATTAATACAAGTACACTTTGAAGTGCAAAATTGTCTGTCTTTGTTTTGAATGCAAATTTGTCCAATGACTAAAATTAAATGAACATATGCATATGAACATAATTAAAGCTATTTGGTACATGTGTCCTGCCAAGCAGTAGCCTCAACAGGGCATCAGTGCACAACTGCAATAAACATCCCTTTAATGAATGTGAAGTAGCCCCATAGAGTTATCTCGCTATCATTATCCACACCAGGGCGTTGGCAATAAAACTTTCCCTAACGGAGTTGCCCACAAAATACCCTTGCACATGACGATCCTTGGCCAGAGTCTCAATCTCTTGACAGTTTTTTCCCAACTAAAGCCTAGGAGATCTCTTCCTAAAGAGAATCCACCTCCTCAGCAGATTTTATTCCCCATAGAGTTATCTCATCATCATCATCCCTATAGGGACAACCCCAATACAACCTTTCCCCAGTGGAATTGCCTACAAATTTTTTTTCATAAAGGATAAATCCCCTGCCAGAGCCTCAATCTCTCGACAACTTTTACAAATTTGAGGCCTGGAGGTCTCTGTCTAAAAGAAATTCATCTCCTCAGCAGGGTTTATTTCCCCAACAGAGTTATTTCCCAGAGCCAGGTGCAAATTCCTCAATGTACGAAACACCCAGATTTCCCCAGTCGAGTAAGCACTCCCCGTTGAGTCCAAAATTACCCAGATAATCCCATCATCCCTAGTGGAGTATATCTCCCAACCAGGGTTTTCTGTCCCCAGTGGAGTATATCTCCCAACCAGGAGTTTTTATCCCCAGTAGAGTGTATCTTCCAACCGATATTTTATTCTCCCAAACTGAGTCCAGCTGAATAAACACTCCCCACTAAGTCCATCTTCCCCAGCGGAGTATATCTTCCAACCAAGATTCTATTCCCCCAACGGAGTACAAATCCCTCAATGGAACCCAAATTCCCCATTTGAGCCTGAATCGCCCAGCTGAGTACATCTTTTCCCACCAAGGTTATTTTCTCCAAAACAGAATCTATCCTCCCCAGATGAGTCCATCATCCCCAGTTGAGTATATCCTCTTTAAGATAAGTCAGCCTTGCCTGATTGAGTCTATACTCTCCAAATCAGAATTTTCCCTTCAAATAACTACAAATCACAGGGCCACAACCCCTGGTCCCTAGTAAAGTCTTCAACAAAGCCTTTATTATTACCAAGAAATGCTATGAAGCATAAATCCGACCAGATATTAAAACAATATTCTGAAGCCTGGACCCGACTAGATAACAGTTTGATTTCTTCGATTACTGAAGCCTAGACCCGACCAGATAACAGTTTGACTTCTTGAGTTACTGAAGCCTGGACCCGACCAGATAACAGTTGATCTCATTCCTCAAAAAGCTATAAAACCTGGACACAACCAGCCCAACTCTTCAAAGATATAGAAGAATCTAAACGTAATCCAACCAAGGTTTTAACTACTTGTTACTAGTAGAGTTGCCTCTTTATTCCCCAACAAAGGACTGAGAAACCTAGATCCGACCAAATATCATTCCTCATTTCCATCTTTTTCAAGAAAGTCATTGCGAAGCCTGCATCCGACCAGATATCAATCATCCTCAGAGATTTGTTGTGAAACCTGGAAACCGACCAGATAACAACTTAATCCCCACCAGTTCATTGTGAAGCCTGAACCCGACCAGATAACAATTAACTTCATCAGAAATCTGCAAAGCTTGGACCCGACCAGATAACAGTTTTCAACCAGTTCATTGTGAAGCCTGGACCCGACCAGATAACAATTAACTTCATCAGAAATCTGCAAAGCCTGGACCCGACCAGATAACAGTTTTCAACCAGTTCATTGTGAAGCCTGGACCAAACCAGATAACAATTAACTTCATCAGAAATCTGCAAAGCCTGGACCCGACCAGATAGCAATTGACTGCCTCAACCTCAGAACTCCGCAAAGCCTAGACCTGACCAGATAACAGTTTTCCAGCAGTTTATTATGAAACCTGGACCCGACCAGATAATAATTAACTATGATCCCCAGAAAGACACTATGAAGCCTGGACTCGACCAGATAATGGTACAGCTTTCTAAAAAAAATAAAAAAAAAAAAAAAAAAAACAAAAAAAAAACTATGAAGCCTGGACTCGACCAGATAATGGTACAGCTTTCTAAAAAACCATAAAGCCTGGATCCGACTAGATAGTAGTTGCCATTCCAAGTTACTGCGAAGCCTGGACCCGACCAGATAACAGTTAACTTTTGTATCCCCAACGAGTTGTTGTGAAGCCTGGATACGACCAGATAATAGTTAAATCACCCTTACCTCTAAACAAGTTACTATGAAGCCTGGATCCGACCAGATAACAGTTAACCTCCACATCCCCAACAAGTTGTCACGAAACCTGGACCCGACCAAATGACTATTCAATTTCAAAGAATTTTCTGCAAATCCTGGATCCGACCAGATAACAGTTGCTTCATCTCTTCCCCCAGTAAGTTGCCATGAAACCTGGACCCGACCAGATAGCAACCGACTACTTCATCCTCAGCAACTGTGAAGCCTGGATTCGACCATATAACAGCTGACCTTTGAGTGATGTTTCCCAGCAAAAGCATCTCTTCAAAAGAATTTGAAGATATGCATATTCTTCATTTCCAATAGGCAATCAAGGATTCAACCTCCGAAGATTTCCTCAGCAGTGGTCAAGGATTTATTTTCCCGGAAAAAAACATACATTTCGCATTCATACATCATAACATGTACATAACAATGCATTTAGCATGATACCACATCTGGTAAGCATCTGCATTTTCCTAACCCCTTTCTCACAGGTAAAACAACAAGTTTAGTATGGATCAACAGGAGATTTGTGCTGATATTTTTTCCAGAGTTTACCAACGTTCCTCCAAATGGCATCTATAAGCCCATTCACCGTCCATCTTCGAGTGCAAATTCCTGGGCACTCTAGTGTTCAAACATCTTTCACCATCAAGTCACGAATGTCGGATCCTTCAACCTAACTCTTCAGGTTCAAGAAGTTTGAACAGGGGCAGCTGTTGTACCCCAAAATTTTCCCTCTCAATTCTCAAGGCATCTCTCACAATGATTCTCAAAATTCAAGCTTTCACAAGTACATTGGGATTGTCCAGTACCATAATTAAGAGGAAACTGTCAAAAAGGGAGAAAACAGATAAAAATAACATTTTGACGAATTTGGAGGAAAATAGGTCTCCTTCGATTCAGCCCCCTTCGATTGGACTTTGCACCTCCTTAGATTGCTCAAAAGTTACTGTTAGCGTGCCTATTTCGCCTGGGCATTTGACTTCAAATAGGCTTCCTTCGATTCAGAAGGAAATGATCTCCATACAAGCTTCAATTGAGTTTTTGTTTCCCTTTGAAACGGTGACCTTCGACTCAGGAATGTCTTTCGACTCAGGAAGTAAAGGCCTCCTTTTGGTTTTCTTCAAATCAAAAAGTCAATAATCTCCTGAAAGCTTCCTTCTTCAGAAGTTAATAACCTTCTGAAAAGTGTCATTCGACTACACCATTCTCCCCTCACCTGTTTTCCTTGGATTCATAAGTTTTCGATTGGATGAATGGCTACCTTCCTGTGACTTTCAAATTCATCTTCATGTATGATTTGAATGCGCCTTCATATCACCTTCGAATCAATCTGCAAACCCTACGACACGCCATAGTCCTGCATTATGACACACAACTAGTGAAAACGAATGCTGTGTTGTTCTAGTCTGGTCGAAAAGTGTAGAAAGATGGAGGATTCGACTCAAAAGATCAAGTTGAACATTTAGACCCATGGGCTAGGCTACGTGTTTTCCCTTTTCAGGCCTCAAACCTATGACTCACTCTATACTTAATTGTTTATGCAAGCTAAAATAGGCCTTCACCCATTTGTTGTCCAAGACCACTTGCACTTAATAGTATAATACTACCTTTTAGAAAAGTTTGTCTTGAGCCTTGCGCCTATTTTCCTTCAGAAGGAAGCAACCCATCTGAACCATTCATTTTGCTTTTATGGCACAAGTGGACACTTACTTTCCAGACTAGGCCTTATTTTATTATTTTTGCTCCCCAAGCTTCCCAAAAGCTTTTCTCTATAAATAGAGAGTTCATTTGCACAAAGAAAAAGAGGAAGGAGAAGAGAAAGGGGAACGTATCTTCAAAATTCTCACACACCACAAAATTCTCAAACACTTCAACACTTGTGAAATCAAGAACCAGAATCATCGTTATCTCCTTCAAACAACACATTACAGTTTCCTTCGACTCAAGGAGCATCCCATTTGTTCTTTCCTTTGAATCCAGCAAAGAAGGATATTTTACTTGCTTTGCTCTTTCGAATCCAGTGTCGAAGGACTACCCTGGGTCTTTTCCTTAGAATCCAGAGGCATTCAAAGCAACCGCTCCAAGTTCCAGCACACGTTCCAGCCTCCAGCAAGGTAAGTCATTTCTAACCTTTGGCCCTTCATTTCCAGCATAGCATGTAAATAAGTTTTCTTTTTCATTTAAAACATGTACGTACTATTTTCTTCTTTTTGCTTTGTTTTCACTCTCTTAATATGTGTCATGGTTAACAATCTTCTTGGCTTTTTTTTTGCTCTTGGTACATTTAAATACGCTTTAAAGAACTAATCTAGTCTTAAGGTGATATTAGCATGGCCTTGGGCCATGTTGCTATTCAAACTCAAATGAAAGAAACAGGAGACAAAAAAGTTAGAAATGAAGCCTTTGGCTTCCATACTAACCTTCAGGTCAAACGAAAGAGGCAGTCGAAAGGCACAACATGCTGGCCTCCAGGCCCCAATCGAAAGCCAAAACATGCTGGCTTCTAGGCTCCAGTAGAAACTCATTCTTTCACCCCTTTTTAGGTGAAGTCGAAGAAGGCCAAAAATGGCAGAATCGAAGGGTTACTACCCTAAGTCGAAAGATCCATTTTTCTTGCTTTCACCTTATTTTTGCCTTTATATTTTCATGAAATTCAATATGGTTGTAATAGTGTAGGATATTTATTTCCTGCATTTTTATTGCTTTGTACAAATGCTAGTAATTAGGTGTGTATGGCAAGATAAAATCAACAAGTAGACAACCCAAAAAAATCAAAGACATAATGCATGCGATTAAACACACTTGCACACATGCACCCTTAAGGAAATTCCACTTGTTGCCTTACAAAAATGGCTATGTTATGCATGTGGGATGTCTTAGCACAAACAAAATCAAAAAAGATCATAGTCCCTCGATGACGCTATCAAAGTTGCCTTTCAAAATGATCTTAGTCCCTACAGAAAAGTGCTAAGTCATTTCACAACATTGCTATCATGGTCATACGATGACCCAACACTCGTCCCTTCACATCCAACTATGGGGATTCTTATCAAATCAATGGTAAGGTAGCAACATCAAAAGGAGGAGGAAAAACACATCTAAAACCTTTTGAGTGGGTAGATTACTTTTAGTTACTTGCTCAATTTCAAAACAAACATCCTTGCTATTTTCAAAATAAACACATACACTTTCCAAAACATCTTCAAAACACTTTCCAAACATTGAAATATTTTCAAAAGCTCAACACTTTGCATACATTCTTACGAACGGGAATCATTGCAAAGTTCACCTAAATGATGGCATCTTTTCAAAATACTTTCAAAACCACACAAAAGCATAATTTTTCAAAACAAAAGCAAGTGATCTAACAAGTAACTAAGAGCCCATGGAAAACCATGGATGGAAAGGGTGCTAATACCTTCCCTTTTCATAATCTACACCCCGAACTCATGAAAATATCTCGAAAGGTCTTTCCTGTGCTTTTTCCACCTTTCCTTATTGGATAAAAGAAAAGTCGGTGGTGACTCTTGCTAAACCGCAACATTTGCGAACACAAACGCAAAAACCCCAAGTCAGTTCTCCCATCGTATCACAGAACTGGCGACTCTGCTGGGGATTTAAGTTTCTAAAGTGGGGTTACCTTAGGGTTAGATCATATTTACTTGCTTATATTGTTTGATTGGCTTGCTTTGTATTTTGGTTCCTTGTTTGGGTTACTGTTAAAAAATCCTACACCCGTATTTGGGGACACCTTTTAGGTAAGTAGCAATAAACTGTGAGGGAACTGTGTGGGGTATACCGACACGGTTGAAGCAGTAGCTATGTTGATGTGGCACTTTGGTTGGTACCGGTAACCCTTGAGTCATTCAGGGAGAGTACGGGGCCGCCGCATGGTGTCATAAAGCATCAACTGACCTTAGAACCTTACTTGACCAACTTGGCCATTAGGACGTAGCGAGATAACCGGCTTTGGTACAGTCCGAAGTTGGTTGATACTCGATGCTACACTCATTGAGGTTGGACTCTTGAGTTTTGTTTGGTTGCGAGTCAATCGCTTATCGAACAAAACTTAGGGGAAAGATCGGTGATATCGAGATCCCTTATAACCCGGTTACCTTTAACTAGGACAGGTTGAGCCAGCTAAAAACTTCAAGAGGGTACTTACCTGAAACCCCATGCAAGCCTAACCTGAGGACTTGTTTGCTTTGTATATGCACTTGTACATAAACATCGAAACATCATAACATCATAAACATCATAAACATCACTAACCATTTCAAGGATTTTTGGATTTATTTATCTTTGTTCTGTTTTGTAGGACATGGCCTCCGCTCGTAGGAACACTATCCAAGTCAGTCTTGTGAGGGTACCTCCACAACTCAAGGATTTAGTATCAAGGGTCCCTGAAGATTCCCCGTTCACCAAAAGACATGGACGACTCCTTAGTTTGGTTACCTCAAGTATTGAAGAAGAGATGATAAAGGTGCTTGTCAAATACTTTAACCCTTTGCATCATTGCTTCACTTTTCCTGATTACCAACTTGTGCCCACTTTGGAGGAATTTGCTCAACTCGTAGGGATCCCTATTCTCAATCAGTTACCTTTCAACGATATCGAAAGAGACCCCAAACCTGAGGAAATTGCTCGAGCTCTACATTTGCAACCATCTGACATAGTAGCAAATTGGGTAACAAGGAGTGGTGTTAAAGGATTACTAGCAAAGTTTTTGTTGGAGAAAGCTCAAAAGTGTTGGAATATTTTGGATCTACAAGCCTTTGAGGAAGTTCTGGCTCTTCTCATCTATGGATTGGTACTATTTCCAAATCCTGACCAATTTATAGATGTGAATGCGATTAAGGTTTTCATATCTCGTAATCCGGTGCCTACATTGCTTGGAGACATATTGCATTCTCTTCACTCTCGCACTTTGAAGAAGAGGGGGATTTGATGTTTTGCACTCCTCTGTTGGCTAGGTTGTTTATTTCGCACCTACCTCGATCAGTGGTGAAGAATAAACAAGTTATGAGATGGTCTAAAAGATTGATGTCACTTTCACATGTTGATATTCGTTGGTATTATCACTCCTTAGAAGACATTACCATCATTGACCACTGTGGGGAATTCCCTAATGTCCCTCTACTTGGCATTAGGGGAGGCATTACTTATAACCCGTGTTTAGCTTTGCGACAATTTGGGTATGCTAGAAGAGATGGCCCTCATGAGGTACTCATCCAAGGAATTGCATTTGAATACGAAAGCGATACCCAAGGTTATCGTCGAAGATTTATACGAGCTTGGGGTATGGTTAACAAAGTTGATAGCAAGACATTGGGGCGTAAGAATTCCATTCCTTTGGAACCTTATCTTAAATGGGTAAGGGCTCGCGCCCAAAGTCTCAAGATGCCTTATGAAGCAGTCTTACCTGTTATCATGGAGCCAGTAGTCGAGGGAGACATTCCACATACGATCCTCTATCCTGACATGCCTACTTCTCTTGAAGATTTGCAAAACGCTTGGATTCAGTTAAAAGGAGAACGAGACACCTTCGAAGCCAAGTTCTATGAAAGCGAGAAGAAGATATTGGAGCTTACAAGGGAAGTTCATTAAGAAAGGAGCTTAAACACCTACATTGCGCCAAAGAAGATGCGCACAACTTTTCTGTCTTAGGAGTTTACTTTATGCTTATTTCTGTTGTTGTAAAGCCCAAGAGGCATGTTTGTATCCAAAACAATGATTATTTAATGCAAGTTAACGTTTGTTCACTCTTTGTCTATACAAAGATAAATTCTTTAAATCCTTGAAATCATTTGCATACTGCATATTCATGCATCATGACATGATAGGCGTCTGCATAACAGGTTTCTTTATCTCTCCGCTATTTATTTCAGCAAGCAAGATGGATCTAGAGAAAACTGTGACGGAACTCCAGGCTCAGAATTCTCAATTTTAAGAAGCTTTACTCTCCCTAGCCAAGGGGAAGCAGGATATGATGGCCTTGTTGGCCGCTAAAAAGAATCCAAATAAGAAAGCTCTACTCAACATGGGTAGAAGGTTCAAAGATACAATCCGTCAAATTCCAATAGAAGAATATTCATCCGAAGAGGACGAGAACCAAATTGGTGAGGTCAAGAGTACTCAGGACGACTGTATTAATGACCAAGAATCTGACGACGATTATTTCAATGAACAATATCCACCCGCAGACATCAAATACAAGCAGTTAAAAGACAGGTTGAAAGCAGTTGAAATCCAAGATATTCCCGGTTTAAATTTTGACGATTTGGGCTTAATCTTTGGGGTAGTCATTCCCCACAAGTTCAAAATACCAACCTTTGCAAAATACGATGGGGTTTCTTGCCTAAAGCTCCATTTGAAGTCCTATGTGCGCAAGATACAACCGCACACTACTGATAAAAAACTCTGGATTCACTTTTTCCAAGAGAGTCTGGCTGGAACACAACTTGAATGGTATTATCAGTTGGATGGCTCTCGCATCAATACTTGGGAGGGCCTAGCTACTGCCTTCTACCATCAATATCAGTACAACACCGACTTGGCGCCGACGAGGGTTCAATTGCAAGGTATGACTATGGGGAAGGATGAAGGATTTAAGGAGTATGCGCAGAAGTGGAGAGACCTTGCAAGTAGGGTCCAACCTCCCTTGACTGATAGGGAATACATTGACATGTTCATGAGCACATTATCTGGTCCTTTCTTTAATCTGTTGGTTGGCTACTCTTCTTCTGGTTTCACCGAATTAATCCTAACCGGTGAAAGAGTAGAAAGTGGCATTAAGAGTTGAAAGATCTATGTGGCATCTACTTCCACTCCCAATCCTGTCAAGAAACCTTTTTCCACGAAGAAAGAAGTTAATGTTGTGTATAGAGCAAAGGCCCGTACCAAAATGAATAATCATCCGTCTATCAATGTTGTCCGAATCTCCAATCCGACAGCTACTCAAAGAACATCTACCACTCATCAAAGGGTTAAAGTTCCAAGAAGACAGTTCACAAGGTTAGGCATGTCATTATCTCAATCCCTTCAGCATCTGCTCAGGATCAATTTAGTGACATTGCGGGATCCTCCCGCCAACCCTGACACCTCATCACAGAGATATAATCCAAATACAAAGTGTGCTTATCATTCAAACAGCCCAGGGCATGAGACTAATCAGTGTTGGGCTCTGAAGAACAAAATCTAGGATTTAATCGACAACAAGACTATTGAATTTGATCCTCCTCCAACGCCAAATGTAATTACTGCTCCAATGCTGAAGCACGACAAAGGTGTTAATGCCATCGAAGATACAACTTTCATTGCCTCCGTCAAAGGGTTAACTACACCATTGAATGTAATCAAGAGCAATCTGTTGAAAGCTGGAACTTTCCCTGGCTGTGAAAAAGACTGTGTGGGCTGTATGAGACAATCTGATGGGTGTGAAAAACTGAGGAAAGGTATACAACGCCTAATGGATAGCCGCGAAATTCTATTTGAAAAGAATCCTGCCATCCAAAATTCAGTCAAAAAAGCTGAAGACTTGGCCATCATAACAATTTCAAACAAACCTCTTAGGATCTCATCCAAAGGTCCTATCAGGATTTCAAATGAACCAATCATTGCTCCTCTCATAATCAGTGTTGCCAAACCCATTCCATACACCTCTGATATAGCGATTCCATGGAATTACAGTGTCGATGTTTATTACCATGGGGTAAAACAAGATTCTTGGATTGATGATAATGAAGCAGGTGTTACTAATATCACTGGTGCTAGTAAAGTCACAAGAACAGGGAGAGTCTTTTCCCCTGATATTTCACCACCAACCACTACCACAGTTCCAACCCGCATAACCCACGAAAATGCTGGTGCCAGTACTAAAGGGAAAGAGAAAGAAAGTGAGCCTGCCAGAGAAGAGGAATTTGCTAAAAAGACTGTTATGGAAGAACCATCCACTCAAGAGATGGAGGAAATTCTGAAAATCATCAACAAAAGCGACTTCAAAATAGTAGAGCAGTTGGGACAAACCCCTTCTAAAATATCAATGTTGTCCCTATTGTTATGCTCCGACGCCCATGCACAAGCTCTGATTAAGTTCTTGAAAAAGGCTCATGTGCCTCAAGAAACCACGGCCGACCAGTTTGAAAACTGTGTAGCAAGTCTGATAGATGACAATGGTTTGGGATTCTCCGACACAGATTTAACCCCCATGGGAAAGAATCACAATAAAGCCTTGCATGTTTCTGTTGAATGTAAGGGGACCACTCTGGCACATGTTTTGGTAGACACAGACTCATCTTTAAACGTGTTACCTAAAGGCGCTCTAGATCGCCTAGACTATGAAGGTTTGGTTTTGAAGCCAAGTGATATTGTTGTGAGAGCATTTGATGGGTCGAAAAGGATGGTTCATGGAGAGGTGGATCTCCCAATTAAGGTCGGTTCACAGATTTTCAACTCCACATTCTACATAATGGACATACGGCCTACGTATTCTTGCTTGCTTGGGCGCCCATGGATCCATGAGGCAGGTGCGGTCACTTCTACTCTCCACCAGAAGTTAAAATACCCAGTTCAAGGGAAGGTTGTCACTGTTTGCGGTGAAGAAGAATTTATGGTAAGCCATCTCACTTCTTTCAAGTATGTAGAAATAGATGGCGAATTCATAGAGACTCCTTGCCAGACATTTGAAGTTGTGGCCACCACCAAAATCTCCTCCGACACTCCAAAGGCCGGTAAAGTTATTCCCAAGATGGCTTCTCTTAAGGATGTCCGTGCGGTGGTAGAAGAAGGAAACAATGAGATGTGGGGTCAGCTCCCCGACATCCCATTCAAAGTAGATAAGTTTGGGATAGGTTTCACCTCCAAAGCTCAGAAAGAGATTAGAGGTGCTCGTACTGGAAAGTCGTCTCTCCACCTCAAGAATCATGAAGTGAACGCTGTAGAAGATTCTGATGATGAGTGTGCCTTTTGAAGACTGGATCTACCCAACAACCGAAGGGAAGCCCAACAATTGGCATGCGAAGGACTTTGTGCCCATTTCCTTCATTGAGGAGTAATCTACTTATCTTTGCTTTTTAATTCAAGAGCTCATTGTCTGTAATATTTTGATATTGACTTTTTCACCATGTGCCTAGCATGGGGCACTATGGTCCTTTTGTCAATGGTTTTATATTTTGTTCATCTAATCATATGATCATTCAATACATTGGACTCTTTTGCATTCAAAAATTTGTGTTCATTGTCTTTCTTTTCTTTCAAATACATTTCCAAAAGATAGTCATGTATCTTACATGCACACACACACACTCTTGCAGGTCTACATCCACTCCGGATCCTATTGCCAACAGACGAAAGCGAGGAAGATTGTGACATACCAAAAGAGGGTGCTAATACCATGGATGGAAAGGGTGATAATACCTTCCCTTTTCATAATCTACCCCCCGAACTCATGAAAATATCTCGAAAGGTCTTTCCTGTGCTTTTTCCACCTTTCCTTATTGAATAAAAGAAAAGTTGATGGCGACTCTTGCTAAACCGCAACATTTGCAAACACAAATGCAAAAACCCCAAGTCAGTTCTCCCACCGTATCACACTATGAAACAAAGATTAACAAAGACACGAAGAAGAGGCTCCAACGATAATTGAAACAATCCTAAATAGGGCTTTAGAGAGGTAGTGTCCAACATTTTAGTTGTATAGAAGATATAACTAAATTCATTATAGTTTTTGATGGGTTTAGATAAATTCTTAAATTTGATTTATATTATTATAATATTTTTAATAAATTATAAAATATATTAAAGATAAAATTCGTTTATATCTACAAAGCTATGAAGACAAAGAAGCAATAGTTGACATTCAACTTTGAACTAACTAATCCATCCCTTTACAATATCATCCAAACAAGAACAATATCTGAATACAAACCTTAGCAATAAAAAGAGTAGCTTAAACCAAAAAGTAGCCACCATATTTGGGATTGTTTCAATTATCGTTGGAGTCTCTTCATCGTGTCTCTGTTAATCTTTGCTCATAGTTTAGGATTTTTGGTTTAAAGATAAAACTCATCTATTAAGGAATGATGAACTAACCGACCACAACACAGACAAATACAAATCACATCAACCTTATCTCAACCAAGCGCACAAAGTAAGAACACCAATGAGTCTGAAGTGAAACCAATAGATCTCAAAGACGAAGCAACCTTCAACTTAAAAACAAAGAGCTTTCATATCTCCAACAACTCAAAATCTATGAAACAAAGATTAACAAAGACACGGCGAAGAGGTTCCAACGGTAACTGAAACAATCCTAAATAGGGCTTTAGAGAGGTAGTGTCCGACAATTTGGTTGTAGAGAAGATATAATTAAAGTCATTATAGTTTTTGATGGGTTTAAATAAATTCTTAAATTTAATTTATATTATTATAATATTTTCAATAAATTATAAAATATATTAAATATAAAATCCATTTACCTCTACAAAAATGAGAACAAAGCAGCAATAGTTGGCATTCAACTTTGAACAAACTAATCCACCCCTTTACAACATCATCCAAACAGGAACAATATCTGAATACAAACCTTAGCATTAAAAAAAGAAGCTTAAACCAAAAAGTAGCCACCATATTTGGGAATGTTTCAATTATCGTGGGAGTCTCTTCATCGTGTCGCTGTTAATATTTATTTCATAATTTAGGATTTAGGGTTTAAAGATAAAACTCATATATTAAGGAATGATGAACTAACCGACCACAACACAGACAAATACAAATCACATCAACCTTATCTCAACCAAGCGTACAATGTAAGAACAACAATCGAGTCTGATGTGAAACCACTAGATCTCAAAGACGAAGCAACCTTGAACTTAAAAAAAAAGAGCTTTCATATCTCTAACAACTCAAAAACTATGAAACAAAGATTAACAGTAACATGACGAAGAGGCTCCAACGATAATTGAAACAATCCTAAATAGGGCTTTAGAGAGGTAGTGTCCGACATTTTGGTTTTATAGAAGATATAACTAAATTCATTATAGTTTTTGGTGGGTTTAGATAAATTCTTAAATTTTATTTTTATTATTATAATATTTTTAATAAATTATAAAATATATTAAAGATAAAATTTATTTATCTCTACAAAGCTATGAGGACATAGAAGCAATAGTTGACATTCAACTTTGAACAAACTAATCCACCCTTTACAATATCATCCAAACAAGAACAATATCTGAATACAAACCTTAGCATTAAAAAAAGTAGCTTAAACCAAAAAGTATCCACCATATTTGAGATTGTTTTAATTATCTTTGGAGTCTCTTCGCCATGTCTCTATTAATCTTTGTTTCATAGTTTAGGATTTAGGGTTTAAAGATAAAACTCGTCTATTAAGGAATTATGAACTAACCGGCCACAATACAAACAAACACAAATCACATCGACCTTATCTCAACCAAGCGCACAAAGTAAGAAAACAATCGAGTCTGATGTGAAACCACTAGATCTCAAAGACGAAGCAACCTTGAACTTAAAAAAAAAGAGCTTTCATATCTCCAACATCTCAAAAACTATGAAACAAAGATTAACAGAGACACGACGAAGAGGCTCCAACGATAATTGAAACAATCCTAAATAGGGCTTTAGAGAGGTAGTGTCCGACATTTATATTTATAATATTATAATATTTTTAATAAATTTTAAATATATTAAGATATAATTCATTTATCTCTAAAAGCTATGAGAACAAAGAAGCAATAGTTGGCATTCAACTTTGAACAAACTAATCCACCCATTTACAATATCATCCAAACAAGATCAATATTTGAATACAAACCTTAGCATTAAAAAAAGTAGCTTAAACCAAAAAGTAGCCACCATATTTGAGATTGTTTCAATTATCGTTGGAGTCTCTTCACCGTGTCTCTGTTAATCTTTGTTTCCTAGTTTAGGATTTTGGGTTTAATGATAAAACTCATCTATTAAGGAATTATGAACTAACCGACCACAATACAAACAAATACAAATCACATCAACCTTATCTCAACCAAGCGCACAATGTAAGAACAACAATCGAGTCAAATTGAAACCACTAGATCTCAAAGACAAAGCAACCTTGAACTTAAAAAAAAAGATCTTTCATATCTCCAACAACTCAAAAACTATGAAAGAAAGATTAACAGAGACACGACGAAGAGGCTCCAATGATAATTGAAACAATCCTAAATAGGGCTTTAGAGAGGTAGTGTCCGACATTTTGATTATTCCTATTATAATATTTTAAATAAATTTTAAATATATTAAAGATATAATTCATTTATCTCTACGAGTTATGAGAACAAAGAAGCAATAGTTGGCATTCAACTTTGAACAAACTAATCCACCCCTTTACAATATCATTCAAACAAGATCAATATCTGAATACAAACCTTAGCATTAAAAGAAGTAGCTTAAACCAAAATGTAGCCACCATATTTGGGATTGTTACAATTATCGTTGGAGTATCTTCGCCGTGTATCTATTAATCTTTGTTTCATAGTTTAGGGTTTATAGTTTAAAGATAAAACTCATCTATTAAGGAATGATGAACTAACCGACCACAACACGGACAAATACAAATCACATCAACCTTATCTCAACCAAGCGCACAAAGAAAGAACAACAATCGAGTCTGATGTGAGACCACTAGATCTCAAAGACGAAGCAACCTTCAACTTAAAAAAAGAGCTTTCATATCTCCAAACAACTCAAAAAATATGAAACAAAGAATAACAGAGACACGAAGAAGAGGCTCCAACGATAATTGAAACAATCCTAAATAGGGCTTTATAGATGTAGTGTCCGACATTTTGGTTGTATAGATGATATAACTAAATTCATTATAGTTTTTAATGGGTTTAGATAAATTCTTAAATTTGATTTATATTATTATAATATTTTTAATAAATTATAAAATATATTAAAGATAAAATTTATTTATCTCTACAAAGCTATGAGGAAAAAGAAGCAATAGTTGGCTTTCAACTTTGAACAAACTAATCCACCCCTTTACAATATCATCCAAATAAGAACAATATCTTAATACAAATCTTAGCATTAAAAAAAGTAGCTTAAACCAAAAAGTAGCCACCATATTTGGGACTGTTTCAATTATCGTTGGAGTCTCTTCGCCGTGTCTCTGTTAATCTTTGTTTCATAGTTTAGGATTTAGGGTTTAAAGATAAAACTCATCTATTAAGGAATGATGAACTAACCGACCACAACACAGACAAATACAAATCACATCAAGCTTATCTCAACCAAGCGCACAAAGTAAGAACACCAATGAGTATGATGTGAAACCACTAGATCTCAAAGACGAAGCAACCTTCAACTTAAAAAAATAGCTTTCATATCTCCAACAACTCAAAAACTATGAAACAAAGATTAACAAAGACACGACGAAGAGGCTCCAACGGTAATTGAAACAATCCTAAATAGGGCTTTAGAGAGGTAGTGTCCGACATTTTGGTTGTAGAGAAGATATAATTAAATTGATTATAGTTTTTGATGGGTTTATATAAATTCTTAAATTTAATTTATATTATTATAATATTTTTCATAAATTATAAAATATATTAAAGATAAAATTCATTTATCTCTACAAAACTATGAGGACAAAGAAGCAATAGTTGGCATTCAACTTTGAACAAACTAATCCACCCCTTTACAATATCATCCAAACAAGAACAATATCTGAATACAAACCTTAGCATTAAAAAAAGTAGCTTAAACCAAAAAGTAGCCACCATATTTGGGATTGTTTCAATTATCGTTGGAGTCTCTTCGTCGTGTCTCTGTTATTCTTTGTTTCATAGTTTAGAATTTAGGGTTTAAAGATAAAACTCATCTATTAAGGAATGATGAACTAACCGACCATAACACAGACAAATACAAATCACATCAACCTTATCTCAACCAAGCTTACAAAGTAAGAACAACAATCGAGTCTGATGTGAAACCACTAGATCTCAAAGACGAAGCAACCTTGAACTTAAAAAAAAAGAGCTTTCATATCTCCAACAACTCAAAAACTGAACAAAGATTAACAGAGACACGACGAAGAGGCTCAAAGAATAATTGAAACAATCCTAAATATGGCTTTAGAGAGGTAGTGTCCGACATTTTGGTTGTATAGAAGATATAACTAAATTCATTATAGTTTTTGGTGGGTTTAGATAAATTTTTAAATTTGATTTTTATTATTATATTATTTTTAATAAATTATAAAATATATTAAAGATAAAATTTATTTATCTCTACAAAGCTATGAGGACAAAGAAATATTAGTTGGCATTCAACTTTGAACAAACTAATCAACCCTTTACAATATCATCCAAACAAGAACAATATCTGAATACAAACCTTAGCATTAAAAAAAGTAGATTAAACAAAAAAGTAGCCACCATATTTGGGATTGTTTCAATTATTGTTGGAGTCTCTTCGTCGTGTCTCTGTTAATCTTTGTTTCATAGTTTAGGGTTTATGGTTTAAAGATAAAACTCATCTATTAAGGAATGATGAACTAACCGACCACAACACGGACAAATACAAATCACATCAACCTTATCTCAACCAAGAGCACAAAGTAAGAACAACAATCGAGTCTGATGTGAAACCACTAGATCTCAAAGACGAAGTAACCTTCAACTTAAAAAAAAGAGTTTTCATATCTCCAAACAACTCAAAAACTATGAAAGAAAGATTAACAGAGACACGACGAAGAGGCTCCAATGATAATTGAAACAATCCTAAATAGTGCTTTAGAGAGGTAGTGTCCAACATTTTGGTTGTATAGAAGATATAACTAAATTCATTATAGTTTTTAATGGATTTAGATAAATTCTTAAATCTAATTTATATTATTATAATATTTTAAATAAATTATAAAATATATTAAAGATAAAATTCATTTATCTCTACAAAGCTATAAAGACAAAGAAGCAATAGTTGATATTCAACTTTGAACTAACTAATCCATCCCTTTAAAGTATCATCCAAACAAGAACAATATCTTAATACAAACCTTAGCATTAAAAAAAGTAGCTTAAACCAAAAAGTAGCCACCATATTTGGGATTGTTTCAATTATCGTTGGAGTCTCTTTGTCGTGTCTATGTTAATCTTTATGTCATAGTTTAGGATTTAGGGTTTAAAGATAAAACTCATCTATTAAGGAATGGTGAACTAACCGACCACAACACAGACAAATACAAATCACACTAACCTTATCTCAACCAAGCGTACAAAGTAAGAACAACAATCGAGTCTGATGTGAAACCACTAGATCTCAAAGATGAAGCAACCTTGAACTTAAAAAAAAAGAGCTTTCATATCTCCCACAACTCAAAAACTATGAAACAAAGATTGACAGAGACACGACGAAGAGGCTCAAACGATAATTGAAACAATCATAAATAGGGCTTTAGAGAGGTAGTGTCCGACATTTTGGTTGTATAGAAGATATAACTAAATTCATTATAGTTTTTTGTGGGTTTAGATAAATTCTTAAATATAATTTATATTATTATAATATTTTAAATAAATTATAAAATATATTAAAGATAACATTCGTTTATATCTACAAAGCTATGAAGACAAAGAAGCAATAGTTGACATTCAACTTTGAACTAACTAATCCATCCCTTTACTATATCATCCAATGAAGAACAATATCTGAATACAAACCTTAGCATTAAAAAAAGTAGCTTAAACCAAAAAGTAGCCACCATATTTGGGATTGTTTCAATTATCGTTGGAGTCTCTTCGTCGTGTCTATGTTAATCTTTGTTTCATAGTTTAGGGTTTATGGTTTGAAGATAAAACTCATCTATTAAGGAATGATGAACTAACCGACCACAACACGGACAAATACAAATCACATCAACCTTATCTCAACCAAGCGCACAAAGCAAGAACAACAATCGAGTCTGATGTGAAACCACTAGATCTCAAAGACGAAGCAACCTTCAACTTAAAAAAAAAAAGAGCTTTCATATCTCCAAACAACTCAAAAACTATGAAACAAGGATTAACAGAGACACGACGAAGAGGCTCCAATGATAATTGAAACAATCCTAAATAGGGCTTTAGAGAGGTAGTGTCTGACATTTTGGTTGTATAGAAGATATAACTAAATTCATTATAGTTTTTGATGGGTTTAGATAAATTCTTAAATATAATTTATATTATTATAATATTTTAAATAAATTATAAAATATATTAAAGATAAAATTCGTTTATATCTACAAAGCTATGAAGACAAAGAAGCAATAGTTGACATTCAACTTTGAACTAACTAATCCATCCCTTTACAATATCATCCAAAGAAGAACAATATCTGAATACAAACCTTAGCATTAAAAAAAGTAGCTTAAACCAAAAAGTAGCCACCAAATTTGGGACTGTTTCAATTATCGTTGGAGTCTCTTCGCCGTGTCTCTGTTAATCTTTGTTTCATAGTTTGGAATTTAGGGTTTAAAGATAAAACTCATCTATTAAGGAATGATGAACTAACCGACCACAACACAGACAAATACAAATCACATCAACCTTATCTCAACCAAGCGCACAAAGTAAGAACACCAATGAGTCTGATGTGAAACCACTAGATCTCAAATACGAAGCAACCTTCAACTTAAAAAAAGAGCTTTCATATTGCCAACAACTCAAAAACTATGAAACAAAGATTAACAAAGACACGACGAAGAGGATCCAACGGTAATTGAAACAATCCTAAATAGGGATTTAGAGAGGTAGTGTCCGACATTTTGGTTGCAGATAAGATATAATTAAATTCATTATAGTTTTTGATGGGTTTATATAAATTCTTAAATTTAATTTATATTATTATAATATTTTTAATAAATTATAAAATATATTAAAGATAAAATTCATTTATCTCTACAAAACTATGAGAACAAAGAAGCAATAGTTGGCATTCAACTTTGAACAAACTAATCCACCCATTTACAATATCATCCAAACAAGAACAATATCTGAATACAAACCTTAGCATTAAAAAAAGTAGCTTAAACCAAAAAGTAGCCACCATATTTGGGATTGTTTCAATTATCGTTGGAGTCTCTTCGTCGTGTCTATGTTAATCTTTGTTTCATAGTTTAGGGTTTATGGTTTGAAGATAAAACAAATCTATTAAGAAATGATTAACTAACCGACCACAACACGGACAAATACAAATCACATCAACCTTATCTCAACCAAGCGCACAAAGCAAGAACAACAATCGAGTCTGATGTGAAACCACTAGATCTCAAAGACGAAGCAACCTTCAACTTAAAAAAAAAGAGCTTTCATATCTCCAAACAACTCAAAAACTATGAAACAAGGATTAACAGAGACACGACGAAGAGGCTCCAATGATAATTGAAACAATCCTAAATAGGGCTTTAGAGAGGTAGTGTCTGACATTTTGGTTGTATAGAAGATATAACTAAATTCATTATAGTTTTTGATGGGTTTAGATAAATTCTTAAATATAATTTATATTATTATAATATTTTAAATAAATTATAAAATATATTAAAGATAAAATTCGTTTATATCTACAAAGCTATGAAGACAAAGAAGCAATAGTTGACATTCAACTTTGAACTAACTAATCCATCCCTTTACAATATCATCCAAAGAAGAACAATATCTGAATACAAACCTTAGCATTAAAAAAAGTAGCTTAAACCAAAAAGTAGCCACCAAATTTGGGACTGTTTCAATTATCGTTGGAGTCTCTTCGCCGTGTCTCTGTTAATCTTTGTTTCCTAGTTTGGAATTTAGGGTTTAAAGATAAAACTCATCTATTAAGGAATGATGAACTAACCGACCACAACACAGACAAATACAAATCACATCAACCTTATCTCAACCAAGCGCACAAAGTAAGAACACCAATGAGTCTGATGTGAAACCACTAGATCTCAAATACGAAGCAACCTTCAACTTAAAAAAAGAGCTTTCATATTGCCAACAACTCAAAAACTATGAAACAAAGATTAACAAAGACACGACGAAGAGGATCCAACGGTAATTGAAACAATCCTAAATAGGGATTTAGAGAGGTAGTGTCCGACATTTTGGTTGCAGATAAGATATAATTAAATTCATTATAGTTTTTGATGGGTTTATATAAATTCTTAAATTTAATTTAGATTATTATAATATTTTTAATAAATTATAAAATATATTAAAGATAAAATTCATTTATCTCTACAAAACTATGAGAACAAAGAAGCAATAGTTGGCATTCAACTTTGAACAAACTAATCCACCCATTTACAATATCATCCAAACAAGAACAATATCTGAATACAAACCTTAGCATTAAAAAAAGTAGCTTAAACCAAAAAGTAGCCACCATATTTGGGATTGTTTCAATTATCGTTGGAGTCTCTTCGTCGTGTGTATGTTTTTCTTTGTTTCATAGTTTAGAATTTAGGGTTTAAAGATATAACTCATCTATTAAGGAATGATGAACTAACCGACCATAACACAAACAAATAAAAATCACATCAACCTTATCTCAACCAAGCTTACAAAGTAAGAACAATAATCAAGTCTGATGTGAAACCAATAGATCTCAAAGACAAAGCAACCTTGAACTTAAAAAAAAAGAGCTTTAATATCTCCAACAACTCAAAAACTATGAAACAAAGATTAACAGAGACACGACGAAGAGGCTCCAACGATAATTGAAACAATCCTAAATTGGGCTTTAGAGAGGTGGTTTCCGACATTTTGGTTGTATAGAAGATATAACTAAATTCATTATAGTTTTTGGTGGGTTTAGATAAATTCTTAAATTTGATTTTTATTATTATTATATTTTTAATAAATTATAAAATATATTAAAGATAAAATTTATTTATCTCTACAAAGCTATGAGGACAAAGAAACAATAGTTGGCATTCAACTTTGAACAAACTAATAAACCCTTTACAATATCATCCAAACAAGAACAATATCTGAATACAAACCTTAACATTAAAAAGAGTAGATTAAACCAAAAAGTATCCCCCATATTTTAGATGTAACAATTATAGTTGGAGTCTATTCGCCGTGTCTCTATTAATCTTTGTTTCATAGTTTAGGATTTAGGGTTTAAAGATAAAACTCATCTATTAAGGAATTATGAACTAACCGACCATAATACAAACAAATACAAATCACATCAACCATATCTCAACCAAGCGCACAAAATAAGAACAACAATCGAGTCTGATGTGAAACCACTAGATCTCAAAGACGAAGCAACCTTGAACTTAAAAAAAAAGAGCTTTCATATCTCTCACAACTCAAAAACTATGAAACAAAGTTTAACAGAGACACGACGAAGAGGCTCCAACGATAATTGAAACAATCCTAAATAGGACTTTAGAGAGGTAGTGTCCGACATTTTGGTTGTATAGAAGATATAACTAAATTCATTATAGTTTTTTGTGGGTTTAGATAAATTCTTAAATTTGATTTTTATTATTATAATATTTTTAATAAATTATAAAATATATTAAAGATATAATTCATTTATCTCTACACAACTATGAGAACTAAGAAGCAATAGTTGGCATTCAACTTTAAACAAACTAATCCAACCCTTTACAATATCATCCAAACAAGAACAATATCTGAATACAAACCTTAGAATTAAAAAAGTAGTTTAAACCAAAAAGTAGCCACCATATTTGGGATTGTATCAATTATCGTTGGAGTCTCTTCGTCGTGTCTCTGTTAATCTTTGTTTCATAGTTTAGGGTTTATGGTTTAAAGATAAAACTCATCTATTAAGGAATGATGAACTAACCGACCACAACACAGAAAAATATAAATCACATCAACCTTATCTCAACCAAGCACACAAAGTAAGAACAACAATCGAGTCTGATGTAAAACCACTAGATCTCAAAGACGAAGTAACCTTCAAATTAAAAAAAAAAGAGCTTTCATATCTCCCAACAACTCAAAAACTATGAAACAAAGATTAACAGAGACACGACGAATAGGCTCCAACGATAATTGAAACAATCCTAAATAGGGCTTTTGAGAGGTAGTGTCCGACATTTTGGTTGTATAGAAGATATAACTAAATTCATTATAGTTTTTGATGGGTTTAGATAAATTCTTAAATCTAATTTATATTATTATAATATTTTAAAGAAATTATAAAATATATTAAAGATAAAATTCATTTATCTCTACAAAGCTATGAAGACAAAGAAGCAATTGTTGAAATTCAACTTTGAACTAACTAACCCATCCCTTTACAATATCATCCAAACAAGAACAACATCTGAATACAAACCTTAGCATTAAAAAAAGTAGCTTAAGCCAAAAAGTAGCCACCATATTTGGGATTGTTTCAATTATCGTTGGAGTCTCTCTGTCGTGTCTCTGTTAATCTTTGTGTCATAGTTTAGGATTCAGGGTTTAAAGATAAAACTCATCTATTAAGGAATGATGAACTAACCGACCACAACATAGACAATTACAAATCACATCAACCTTATCTCAACCAAGCGTACAAAGTAAGAACAACAATCGAGTCTGATGTGAAACCACTAGATCTCAAAGACGAAGCAACCTTGAACTTAAAAAAAAAAGAGCTTTCATATCTCCAACAACTTAAAAACCATCAAACAAAGATTAACAGAGACACGACGAAGAGGCTCCAACGATAATTGAAACAATCCTAAGTAGGGCTTTAGAGAGGTAGTGTCCGACATTTTGGTTGTATAGAAGATATAACTAAATTCATTATAGTTTTTGGTGGGTCTAGATAAATTCTTAAATTTGATTTTTATTATTATAATATTTTTAATAAATTATAAAATATATTAAAGATATAATTCATTTATCTCTACAAAGCTATGAGAACAAAGAAGCAATAGTTAGCATTCAATTTTGAACAAACTAATCCAACCCTTTACAATCTCATCAAAACAAGAACAATATCTCAATACAAACCTTAGCATTAAAAAAAGTAGCTTAAACCAAAAAGTAGCCACCATATTTTGGATTGTTTCAATTACCGTTGGAGTCTCTTCGTCGTGTCTCTATTATTCTTTGTTTCATAGTTTAGAATTTAGGGTTTAAAGATAAAACTCATCTATTAAGGAATGATGAACTAACCGACCCTAACACAAACAAATACATATCACATCAACCTTATCTAAACCAAGCGCACAAATTAAGAACAACAATCGAGTCTGATGTGAAATCACTAGATCTCAAAGACGAAGCAACCTTAACTTAAAAAAAAGAGCTTTCATATCTCCAAACAACTCAAAAACTATAAAACAAAGATTAACAGAGACACGACCAAGAGGCTCCAACGATAATTGAAACAATCCTAAATAGGGCTTTAGAGAGGTAGTGTCCGACATTTTGGTTGTATAGAAGATATAACTAAATTCATTATAGTTTTTGATGGGTTTAGATAAATTCTTAAATTTAATTTATATTATTATAATATTTTAAATAAATCATAAAATATATTAAAGATAAAATTCATTTATCTCTACAAAGCTATGAAGAAAAAGAAGCAATAGTTGGAATTCAACTTTGAACTAACTAATCCATCCCTTTACAATATCATCCAAACAAGAATAATATCTGAATAGAAACCTTAGCATTAAAAAAAGTAGCTTAAACTAAAAAGTTGCCACCATATTTGGGATTGTTTCAATTATCGTTGGAGTCTCTTCGTCGTGTCTCTGTTATTCTTTGTTTCATAGTTTAGAATTTAGGGTTTAAAGATAAAACTCATCTATTAAGGAATGATGAACTAACCGACCATAACACAAACAAATACAAATCACATCAACCTTATCTCAACCAAGCTTACAAAGTAAGAACAATAATCGAGTCTGATGTGAAACCACTAGATCTCAAAGACGAAGCAACCTTGAACTTAAAAAAAAAGAGCTTTCATATCTCCAATAACTCAAAAACTATGAAACAAAGATTAACAGAGACACGACGAAGAGGCTCCAACGATAATTGAAACAATCCTAAATAGGGCTTTAGAGAGGTAGTGTCCGACATTTTGGTTGTATAGAAGATATAACTAAATTCATTATAGTTTTTGATGGGTTTAGATAAATTCTTAAATATAATTTATATTATTATAATATTTTAAATAAATTATAAAATATATTAAAGATAAAATTCATTTATCTCTACAAAGCTATGAAGACAAAGAAGCAATAGTTGACATTCAACTTTGAACTAACTAATCCATCCATTTACAATATCATCCAAACAAGAACAACATCTGAATACAAACCTTAGCATTAAAAAAAGTAGCTTAAACCAAAAAGTAGCCTCCATATTTGGGATTATTTCAATTATCGTTGGAGTCTCTTCGTCGTGTCTCTGTTAATCTTTGTTTCATAGTTTAGGATTTAGGGTTTAAAGATAAAACTCGTCTATTAAGGAATGGTGAACTAACCGACCACAACACAGACAAATACAAATCACATCAAACTTATCTCAACCAAGCGTACAAAGTAAGAACAATAATCAAGTCTGATGTGAAACCACAAGATCTCAAAAAAGAAGCAACCTTGAACTTAAAAAATAGAGCTTTCATATCTCCACCAACTCAAAAACTGTGAAGAAAAGATTACCAGAGACACGACGAAGAGGCTCCAACGATAGTTGAAACAATCCTAAATAGGGCTTTAGAGAGGTAGTGTCCGACATTTTGGTTGTATAGAAGATATAACTAAATTCATTATAGTTTTTGGTGGGTTTAGATAAATTCTTAAATTTGATTTTTATTATTATAATATTTTTAATAAATAATAAAATATATTAAAGATATAATTCATTTATTTCTACAAAGCTATGAGAACAAAGAAGCAATAGTTGGCATTCAAGTTTAAACAAACTAATCCAACCCTTTACAATATCATCCAAACAAGAACAATATCTCAATACAAACCTTAGCATTAAAAAAAGTAGCTTAAACCAAAAAGTAGCCACCATATTTGGGATTGTTTCAATTATCGTTGGAGTCTCTTCGTCGTGTCTCTGTTAATCTTTGTTTCATAGTTTAGGATTTATGGTTTAAAGATAAAACTCATCTATTAAGGAATGATGAACTAACCGACCATAACACATACAAATACAAATCACATAAACCTTATCCCAACTGTGATACGGTGGGAGAACTGACTTGGGTTTTGCGTTTGTATTCGCAAATGTCGCGGTTAGCAAGAGTCGCCACCGACTTTTTATTTTATCCTAAGGAGAGGTTAAAAAGCACAACAAAAACCTTTTGAGATGTTTTCTTGGGCTCGGGGAGTAGATTATAGAAAGGGAAGGTATTAGCACCCTTTCTATCCATGGTTATCCATGGGCTCTTAGTTACTTGCTTAGATCACTTGCCTTTTGTTTTTAATTTGTTTGAAATGGTGCTTTGTGTGTGGGTTTTGAAAATGTTTTGAAAAGATTCCAATGTGGTGGCAACCTTTGTAATGATCCATGTGGGGATGTATACAAAGATGTATGTCTTTTGAAAAAGTTTTCATTTGTTTTTGAAAGTTGTTTTGAAAGTGTAGTGATGTGTGATTTTGAAATTAGGCAAGTGTTTTGTTTTGCAAGTTTGATTCAAGCAACTAAGAGGTTATCTACTCCTAAATTTCTCAAAAGATTATTGCTATGTTTTAACCCTTTTAACAAGTTTGTTCCACCATTGTATTTGGTGGACAATCTTGTGTTAGGATGTGAGAGGGACAGGCGCGGGTCATCGTTTAGACCATAATTGCAACGGCGTTAAATGTCTTTGGGCAATTTTCTTTAAGGGACTTGATCATTGGTTTTTGTTTGTTTTGAAAAGTTTTGTCGAGGGACTATGATCATTCAAATTGTTTGCTTTGCCCAAAGAAGTTCAACATACAATATGGCCCAATTTTGAAAGGCAACAAAGTGGAATACCCTAGGGGTGCAAGTGTGATTTGTGTTTCCATTTTCATGCTTATTTGTCTTGAGATTAGGTCATAACTATTTTTTGATCGTTTTTTTACATACAAACCCTAATTCTAACATATTATCATTAGAAAGCAATAAAATGCGAAAATTAAATTTACTAAACTATTACAAAACCAAATATGGGAAGGGGGGTACAAATGTTCAAATGGGGATATTGACAAGAATTTAAATCTACATTATTACATCATTTTGAATATTTGTAAATTAATCAATGTAAAAAATTAAATAAGAATGCAAGATGCAAAAGAAATGTTTTGTATATGTATGAAAAAATATTATTTATGTAAAAGAGAAAAGGAAATAAAAATATATTATTTTTGGAGTATTTTGAATTTAGGGCAAAAACCCTAATTTTAAAGAAAATGCATTATTATCTAATTTAATACAACTATTTATTTATTATGTACAAAATAAAAATGAAATGAAGTATATTATGAAGAAACATATTTTTGGTATTAAATATTAAAAATAATAAAATATGTACATTTTGGTATTTTTTCTTTAAGTATATTAATATATATATGTATATTTATATTATCTTAAATATGTATTATATACAAATAATAATAATAATAATTTTTTTTGGAAAATAGCATTTTTTTTATATGAAATATTTTCAGAGGATAATATAAAATAAAAAAATAAAAATAGAAGTGTTTTTACATATTTTCCTATTTTTTCTAGATAATAATATATATGTATTTATGTATAAACTAAAGCAAAAATCAAATAAAATCAAATAAAAATCAAAAAGTGGTGAGAAAAATATTTTTAAAATTTTAATATGCTGAGAAAAAATAAACAAGTCAAACAAAAAAAGAAAAAAGTCAAAAATATCAAAAAATGAGGCAAATGGGCTAAGGGGTGTGAAACAGAAAAAATGGTGTGGATAGCAAAATAACACAGGCCCAGCCCACTCCACTTCTTCTTCAACCTTTGGCCAAAACGCGCGCCTTGTTTCAGAGATTCAAACATCCTGATTCTTTGAGATTTTGCACAAACTTTCAACACAAAACATGTCAAGCATTGAATCACGATTCCAAATATATAAAAAACTCATCCTAACTCTCAGAAATGAGAGAGAATTTTATCAATCCCAAATCTTGACCTAAACTTTCTGCCATTTTCAAAGCTTAAATTCTCTCTACTCAGGCAAAAGAAATGAAATGTAAAGATATGTACATGTTCAGGGCTATGAGTAGAACCTTGTTTCTTCACAAACTTAAGACTAAAGATGCATAATAAGAGAGATACGAGTTCAAAGTTTTACCTGTGCAGCTGAACTTCTATCTGGAGAATGAGGAACTTCTAGTGCAAGGTAATGATTGGAAAAGCTTCCTTGAGGTCCAGGGATGCTTTTTCAATGCTTACTTTGTCTTGTAACTTCTTGTATCGAGCTGTGGAACTTCAACTGCAAGAGGAAAAAATGAAAATGGTGGAAACTGTTAGAGAGATTACAGGTCAGGTTTTAGGTCATGGTTAGCTTGCATATATGCTAGGGAATGTGTATGGATTGATTTTGGTAAGAAGGCTCGAGGGAAATGGGAGTTGGCACTCAAACTGCAGAGGCAACCCTGTTTTTGCAGTTTGAGGATGATTTTGAGATGGAGGGTGTTTTGGAGGTCAATGATTCGTGCCAAAGCTTGGATATGTTCTATGGAATGTGTTTGATAACTTCTTTTTTGTGTGCTCAAGCTGAGATGAGAGATGTCACAAGTTATGCACTTTTCTTCTATGTTAAGCAACAAAAGCAAGTTGATGGTTTTTAGGTCAGTAGGGGGCCTCCTAATGTGCTGCATAATCTTCTCTTGATCAGAGCAACTTGTCCATAATCTTGTGCCAAAAGGATTTAGCTTGTACCTTCTTGATTTCTAAATTGACATAAAGCTAATCTTTTCAAAAATGGAAAGTTCACTTTATCTAGTTTAGGATTAATCTTGCATACAATGCTTGCACTCAAAGAACAACACTTTAACACATTGAATATGCATTAAATTTTTGAGTATGTAATGGTTCAAGGACCTGTAATCAAGCATAAAGCAAGCTAAGTTCAGATTTGCAAGTTTATGAACATGTTTTGATGAAGAACAAAAGTGAATTTTTGCCAACTTGTGAAATTCGAATCTCTCAAGTTGTGAGGTTGTTTGATGAGTTCTTGGACATTTTGGAAAGCTTGGAATGTGTACTACAATCCATCTTTGAAATGCAAATCAAAATTTCAAGTGGAAGGGTATGAAAAGTGGCCTTGAAGTGGGGTAGAAAACCTTGTCAAAATAGGTTAAAATTTCACTAAGTTAAAAATGGTTTAGTGCCCTTATTCAAAAAAATGTAACTTGAGATACAAGCTTCAAATGAGAAAACTTTGTGAATCAAAGTTGTAGATTATGCAACAAGCTACAACTTTCATGTTTTGACTTTTGTTTGAATCCAAATGGATCTTGGTGAAAAGGTGGGGCAAAGTTGGGAAAAAATTAGGGTTTTTCATAACTTAGAAAAATTCTAAGTTATGAAAAATTCCATTTTCTAACCCTAATTTGCATTTTGACATTTCTTGGTGAACAAGTTTCATGATTTGGCATGTTTTGATGAAAAATGAATCTTGACTCTTGATTTTGACCAAAAAGTCAAAGTTTGACTTTTCAGTATACAGTCAAAATTGATCAATTGACTGGGAAATTCAACTCTCAATCTTGTGTACTTGGGATCTTTTGAGCTTGTTGAGCATGTCAAGATAATTCCATGGGGTCCTTGAGTCCATATGTGAGCTTGGTTTGCCATTGGTTAGGTCAAACAGTCAAAAATTGCCTTTGTGCAATCAAAACCCTAAAAATGACAATTTTGCCCTTTTGGTGATCTGATCAAATTTCTTGTGGAATTGTGATCCAAACTTGATCAAATGGTCCATATGAGTTCATAATGTTGATGTGGATCAAATTTCATGAGATTTGACTGTCAATTGGCCACAGTTGACTTTTTTCCCAATACAGCTGATTTCTAGGTCAACTGTCCAATTGACTGGGCAAAACTTGGAATCAAGACTTGAAACTTGGTATAGGTAAACTTGGGAGTTCAATATGAAGCATGAAAGTCATCTTAGGCATTTTAGGTCAAAACATCCTTAGGCAAACACAAACCCTAATTTTGAGTCCACAGTGCAAGGAGAAGTCTTGAGCAGAGGAAACCCTAACTGGATCTTGATCTTCAAAGGTCTTGTGATGAGAAAATGTTGAGGAAATGGGAGGGCAAATTTTGGGGTACAACAGTTGCCCCTGTTCAATCTTCTTGAACCTGAAGAGTTAGATTGGCAAGTTTGCCTTTCGTGACTCGAGGGTAAAAGGAGATTGGACACTAGAGTGCCCGGAAATTTGCACTCGCATACTGGAGTCTCAACAATGTGGTGTCGGGAATGGGCTTATAGATGCCATTTGGAGAGATGGTGGATAGGGAGATGGGCTTATAGATGCCATCTGGAGATGTGACGGAACCTTGTCGGGAATGGGCTTATAGATGCCATTTGGAAGTGTTGGTCGCATAAGAGATTCCTTTGCGAGAACTTGTGTATTTGAGAAAGACGGATGTTTTCCTGGCTTGTTACAGGTGTTTGATCTTCAGTCTCCTTATGCAGATATGCCCTGGCTAGATACAGGTGTCGAATCTACAATCGGTTGCTCACAGATGTGCCCTGGCTGGATACAGGAGTCGAATATGGAAATAGTTGTCAATAGATGTGCCCTGGCTGGATACAGGAATCGAATCTTCGAACTCTTCAGACGTGCCCTGGCTAGATACAGGAATCGGGTCTGGAAACGTGGTCAACAGATATGCCCTGGCTAGATACAGGAATCGAATCTGGAGATGTTGCAGTTGATAGATGTGCCCTGGCTGGATACAGGAATCGAATCTTCGAACTTTTCAGACGTGCCCTGGCTAGATACAGGAATCGAGTCTGGAAACTGATCACTCTCAGATGTGCCCTGGCTAGATACAGGTATCGGATCTGGAATTGCGACAGTTGAAGGTAATTGTTTTTGGGATTGTCTTTTTCCTGAAAAGGCAAAAACGTAAGTTGTATGCAATGTCATGATGTATGATATGCATGGTGTTATGATGTTCAATCATGAGATAGTGTCGTATGCGCTTTATCATGTATGTAAGCAAGATGTATGAAAACGTGAAATGTTTATGAATACAATTTCGCCTTAGGAAAATAAATCCTTGCCGAACGGCCGGGGAGTTGCTCTGTGGAAGAGATACTTGGCCGAAGTTTTGATAAGAGGCCTGTTGAGGACTCTTGATGGTGGATTCCGCTGGGGATAATGATGATAGACTCCGCTGGGGATTGAAGGAACTTTGCCGAGGGCGGTCTTCCGTGGTTTTTAGCTGAGGATAACCCAGTTATAAGTCCTTGTGAGGAAATAACTCTAAATAAACTCGGGAGAGACGTCCGTACTCTGCAGGGGATAAGCTTCCAGAATCTACTGGGGATGAGCTTTAAGACCTGCCAGGGAATGTTGTGTCTTTTCAGGATTGACGGGGAATCAACTCCGCTCGGGGAAAGTATTGCTGAACCTGATTTTACTCTGCGGGGAGCTGAGATGATCTGGCCACATTCTTCAGTTGAACCTACCTTGGTGCCTTGGCGGACAAAACAACCAGACCGCATTAGACAACTTCAATTGCCCCTGTCTCTGATGTCACCTGTAATCAATCTCGTTTTATATGCAAATATTTATGAATTAGCATTTTAATGTCAAATGCATATATAAAAAATGAACATTGGACGTTCTTCGCAAGACAAAACAGAAAAAAGGAAAACAATGGTAATTTGTATGGACAAGTGAATTTGTATTGATTTAAATTTTGCCTGTGAATAGGCGTTTTTGTACAAGAGGCTGACATCCTAGTAAGAGGACGCCGCCAAATAGTATAGAGTTTACAATTTGAAAAAGGAAACAAAACAGCTATGTGAATAATCCCACTGGGTTCCAACTCCGCTATCGCCTTTATGTCTTCGAACATCTCATCGCTTGGCTGCCTAGTTGAAGATGAAGCTGATTGGTCGATGCCGAAACCTGGAGCCAGATAGTCGATGCTGAATTCCGGATGCGAAGTGATCCAATGAGCCATAGTGTTATGCTTTCATCCCTAACTTTTGCCTGGACCGCCCTTTTGGGTTTTCAGTCCACCGGGATACCCCTTTTTGCCCAAGCCGCCCTTTCAGGTTTTCGACTTACCGGGTGTACAGATTTTTATTCATTTCATCCCTTATTTTTACCCGAACCCTTTTGGTTCGCCGGGAAGCCCTTATTTTTGCCTAGGTATGTCAACCTAGCGGGTCTCTTATTTATGCGTAGTATTTTTTCACTATGTCTGCATTGGCGGGGTGAAGAAGGTCGTCACCATCCATGGTGGTTAGGATCATGGCTCCTCCTGAGAACACACGTTTAACTACAAATGGCCCTTCGTATGTAGGGGTCCATTTGCCCCGGGGATCACTTTGAGGAAGGATGATGCGTTTGATTACTAGGTCCCCAACTTGATACTCTTGTGGTCTGACTCTCTTGTTAAATGCCCTGATCATCCGTTTTTGATACGTTTGACCATGACAGATAGCAGTGAGCCTCTTTTCGTCAATCAGATTTAATTGATCAAGTTGAGTTTGGATCCAATCATCTTCATTCAAGTCTGCATCCTTCATTATCCGGAGAGAGGGTATCTGGACTTCAATTGGCAAGACTGCCTCCATGCCATAGACCAAGGAGAAGGGAGTTGCCCCGGTTGACGTTCTGGCTGAGGTACGGTACCCATGAAGAGCGAACGGTAACATCTCATGCCAATCTTTATAGGTCACTGTCATCTTTTGCACAATTTTCTTGATATTCTTATTGGCTGCCTCTACAGCCCCATTCATCTTCGGCCGGTAGGGAGAAGAATTGTGGTGCTGTATCTTGAATTGTTCACAGAGTTCAGTGATCATTTTGTTATTGAGATTGGTACCATTGTCCGTAATGATTCTTTCCGGGACGCCGTAACGACAGATCAGGTTATGTCGGATGAAACGTGCCACGACGCTCTTGGTTACTGTGGCGTAGGAAGCTGCCTCAACCCATTTCGTGAAGTAATCGATCGCCACCAAGATAAAGAGATGCCCATTGGATGCCGTCGGTCGGATCTCACTGATCATATCGATGCCCCACATTGCGAAAGGCCAAGGTGCCGTCAGGACATTCAAAGGAACCGGAGGGATATGCACCTTGTCAGCATAGATCTGGCATTTATGACAAGTTCGGGAGTGTTGGTAACAATCGGCTTCCATTGTGGACCAGAAATATCCTGCCCGAAGGATTTTCTTAGCCATGGTGTGTCCACTGGAATGTGTTCCAAATGTACCTTCATGCAGTTCCATCATGATTTTCTCTGCTTTAGCCTTATCCACACAACGTAGCAGAGTCGAATCATGATTCCGTTTGTAGAGAATGCCGTTGCTGAGGAAGAATTTTGCAGCAAACCTCCTCATGAACTTCTTATCATTGACAGATGCACCTTCAGGGTATTCCTGAGCTTCCAAGTACCTTTTCACCTCATGATACCAGGGTTTTTCGGTCACCTTCTCAGCCTCGAGCTCGCAACAGTATGCCGGTTCATCCAACTTCCAGATAATGATTCGGGGAGCCTCATTGTCCCATTTAACTTTGAACATCGAAGACATCGTAGCTAGGGCGTCCGCTAGCTGATTCTCCTCTCTAGGGAAGTGTTCGAAAGTTATCTCTTCAAAGTGGGGAAGCAAGGTCAACACATACTCTTTGTAAGGAATAAGATTCGGGTGTTTCGTATCCCACTCGCCTTTGATCTGATTGATCACGAGAGCGGATTCTCCGAAAACACTTATAAATTTGATCCTTAAGTCGATTGCAGCTTGTAAACCCATGATACATGCCTCATATTCTGCCATATTGTTGGTGCAGCTGAAACATAATCGGGCGGTGAGGGGAGTATGAGTTCCTTTGGGAGATATGATTACAGCACCGACGTTGTTACCCAAAGCATTGGAGGCTCCATCAAAATGCATAGACCATCTGGATCCTTCCTCAGGTCCTTCATCCGGTCCAGGTACTTCACAGTCAGTTACCACCATGATGTCTTCGTCCGGAAAATCAAAGTTCAATGATTGGTAATCATCCACAGGTTGGTGCGCCAAATGATCGGCCAGTACACTTCCTTTAATTGCTTTCTGGGTTGTATACTGGATGTCATATTCTGTCAAGATCATTTGCCATCTCGCTATTCTTCCAGACAGAGCGGGCTTTTCAAATACGTACTTGATGGGATCCATTTTTGAAATCAATAAGGTAGTGTGAGTCAGCATATACTGTCTCAGCCGGCGAGCAGCCCATACAAGAGCGCAGCAAGTTTTCTCAAGCAGTGAGTAACGAGACTCACAGTCGGTAAACTTTTTGCTCAAGTAATAAATAGCGTGCTCTTTTCGGCCAGACTCGTCATGCTGCCCCAGCACACACCCCATTGAATTGTCAAGCACTGTCAAGTATAGTATCAGAGGTCTTCCTTCCACCGGTGGCATAAGAATGGGTGGCTCTTGGAGATATTCCTTTATCCTTTCGAAGTCAGCCTGACATTCATCGTTCCAGCGTACTACTTGATCTTTCTTCAGTAATTTGAAGATTGGCTCACAAGTAGCAGTTAGATGTGAGATGAATCGGACGATGTAATTCAGTCGTCCTAGGAAGCCTCTGACTTCTTTCTCTGTTTTTGGAGTCGGCATCTCTTGTATGGCTTTTACCTTGGCAGGGTCCACCTGAATACCTTTATCACTTACAATGAAACCTAGCAATTTTCAGGATCTTACCCCAAAGGTGCATTTGTTGGGATTCAATCTCAGCTTGTACAACTTGAGTCGGTCAAACAGCTTCCTCAGATGGTCAAGGTGCTCCTCCTCAGTTTGAGATCTTGCAATCATGTCATCAACGTATACCTCAATCTCATGATGGATCATATCATGAAATAAAGCAACCATTGCACGTTGATAGGTTGCCCCAGCATTTTTCAATCCGAATGGCATGACCTTATAACAGAAGGTGCCCCACTGAGTCACAAAGGTAGTCTTCTCCATATCCTCTGGAGCCATCTTGATCTGATTATACCCTGAAAAACCATCCATGAAGGAGAACACCTTGTGTTGAGCTGTATTGTCAACAAGGACATCAATGTGAGGTAGGGGGAAGTCATCCTTGGGGTTGGCCCTGTTCAGATCCCTGTAGTCAACACACATTCTGACTTTGCCGTCCTTCTTCGGCACTGGCACCACATTGGCAACCCACTGAGGGTAAGAAGTCACTGCAAGGAACCCGGCATCAAACTGCTTCATAACCTCGGCCTTGATCTTTTCAGACATCTCTAGACGCATCCGTCGGACTTTTTGCTTTACCGGAGGGCAATCTTCCTTGGTTGGCAGGTGGTGAACTACAATGTCGGCATCCAAACCAGGCATATCTTCATAGGACCAAGCAAAAATCTCCATGTAGTCTTGTAGCATCTGGATCAATCATTGCTTCACGCTGAGCTCTAGATTGGCACCAATCTTGACCTCTTTCCTATCCGTCTCAGTACCCAGGTTAATTGTTTCCACAGGCTCTTCATGTGGCTGAATAGCCCTCTCTTCCTGGAGTAGCAGTCTTGCGAGTTCACCAGGCACTTCGCAATCATCTTCACCTTCGTCTTCGGCTAAGTTGATCGGATTTTCGAAGTCATAACTGGCGGTAGCAGAGCTGTTACCAGTGAGATCCAGAGTGGATTGAAACCTGTATAAGTGAGTGTGTGTAAATATAGCTGTTTTGCAATATATATAACACAGAAAGGAAAAGAGCACAAGATTTGAAATGCAACAAACGTCCAATGTTTTGATTGATGATATATGAAAATGTCATACAAAAAGCCCTCACAAATGGAGCTACGATGCCCCGGGTAGGACACCGAGCCAACAAAGTTTTAACATATTGTTTGTTACAAATTTGGAAATCAAAAGAAATCAATTACTGCGTGACAAATGTGATAGGGGTAAAATCCTTTGCCGTCCAGTTGCTTGGTCCGTCGCTGGTGGTCGGGTAGATCCAACTGTCAAACTCTGCTTCCTCTACATCCTCCTCGATAGCATTCACCCTTGAGCTGGAAATGAACACCGGGGCCTTTCTGATCTTCTCTTTGCGCACAGCCCTCTGAGCCTCTGCAGTAAAGCCCAGCCCAAACTTGTCATTCTTCTGAGTGAAGTCAGGAAGCTGACCCCAGTTTGCACAATTGCCTTTCTGAACCACAGCCCGGGCATCCCTTAGGGAAGCCATCTTCAAGGAAACATTCTCTTCGACCGTTGTTTCTGCTGCTGCTGAAATTGGATGCACCTCCTCGAAATGCTGAAAGGGGGTTTCAATAAACTCCCCATCCATCTCAATGTATCTGAAGGAATTCAAATGGCTCACCATATACTCCTCTTCTCCTTGCACAGTGACGATCTTCCCCCTGACAGGGTATTTCAGCTTCTGGTGTAAGGTAGAGGTCACTGCCCCAGCTTTATGGATCCAAGGTCGACCCAGTAGACAAGAGTATGATGGACGTATATCCATCACATAAAAAGTAGAGTCAAACACTTGAGAGCCCACACGAATAGGGATGTTAACCTCTCCATGAACCATCCTTTTTGAACCGTCAAAGGCCCTGACGATGATGTTGCTGGGCTTCAGTTCCAGGCCTTCATAATCCAAATGGTCTAAAGCCTTTTTCGGTAGGACATTCAAGGAAGAACCAGTATCCACCAATACATGCGCCAGAGTAGTGCCCCTGCATTCGATAGAGACATGCAGGGCGTCGTTGTGGTCTTTCACCTTCGCAGTCAGGTCAGCATCTGAAAAACCCAAGCCATTGTCTGCTGTCAGATTTTCTACACAATCAGTGAACTGGACTGCAGTTGTCTCCTGCGGCACATGGGCCGTTTTGAGAAATGAAATCAAGGCTTTAGCATGGGCCTCGGAGCATAGCAATAAAGAGAGCATGGAGATCTTGGAGGGCGTATGCCCCAGCTGCTCGACAACATTGAAATCACTTTTCTTTATTATTTTCAGGATCTCCTCCATTTCTTGTTGTGAGGCTTCGGCATTTATGGGTATTGGTGCCTCCATCCGGGCAGGCTCTTCTTCAATCCCTTTGCCCCGAGAATTTGATGACTCGGCAGCAGGGGAAACAACTTGATCAACAGCAGGAACAGGTAAACTTGTAGGTTTTATAAGGAGGGGTTTTCGAATAGCGGGCGGTGCAATGTCAGGCGAGAAGAGCCTGCCACTGCGGGTGACCTTGGCTGGACCAGTGATATCGCAGATACTGGCGCCAGTGTCGAATTCTTGTTTGATTCCATTCACATATACGTCTGCCCCATAATGCCAGGGGACAGATTTATCAGATACGTAGGGGAGAGGCCCCGGAACAGTAATAACCACAGGTGCAACAGTCATGATTTGAACAGGCTTCTTCGGGAGAGCCTTGATTGGATTTTTGAAGATGGTAACCACAGAAATTTCTTTTACTGGAATCAACTGAACAGCAGACTTCTTAAACAGAATCTCCTTACTATCCATTAGGCTTTGGACGCCTAACCTCAGCAAGGGACAACCAGACAGGGAAACAGCACAGAACAGGCAACCTTCACTGCAACCCGGAAATAAACCGGCCCGCAGTAGGTTCCTCTTAACGGTCTTCAGAGGGGTGACAACTTCATTTACCGAAACAGCATACAATTCTTCCTCAATGGCATTTACTTTATGCTGGGGCATAGGAGCAGTTACAACATTTGGTCTCTCCGGCGCTTCAAACTGAATTTCCTTTGCGTCGATCAGATCTTGCACTTTGTTTCTCAAGGCCCAGCAATCATCAGTAGTGTGCCCGGGACTATCAGAATGATAAGCACACCGGGCATTTGGGTTATATTTAGGAGACGCAGTGTTGACGACCTTAGGAGCTTCTTTGAGGGTCACCAGGTTGGTGGATAACAGTTGGGGTAAAATTTGAGATAAGGTCATACTCAGTCGGGTATACTGCCTCTTGGGCCTTTCGCTTCTTTGTTGATTGTACTGCTGAGGAGCAGCCACAGGTTTCGAGATGACCAAAGCATTGACGGCTTGGCGACTTTCGGGCTTGACTGGTCTTCTAGGACCATAGACGGCACTTGCTTCTTTCTTAAACGGCCTCTTCTCAGCACTTGTGGAGGCAGCCTTTTGTATCTTGCCTGACCTGATGCCAGCTTCAATTCTTTCTCCCGTTAATATCAAATCTGTAAACCCGGCGGAGGAGTTACCAACCAAATGATTGAAAAACGGACCAGACAACGTCCCTAGAAACATATCAACCAGCTCTCGATCAGTCAAAGGAGGCTGCACTCTGCCAGCCAAATCTCTCCATTTTTGAGCGTACTCTTTGAACCCTTCACCCGTTCCTAGAGACATACCCTGAAGTTGGGTACGTGTAGGAGCGAGATCAGAATTGTATTGGTATTGTCTGTAGAATGCGGTTGCCAAATCTTCCCAGTGTCGGATGCTAGCTCCATCCAATTGGTAGAACCATTCAAGCTGTGACCCCGAGAGGCTATCTTGGAAGAAGTGAATCCAGAGGTTCTTATCCGCCGTGTAAGGTTGGATCTTCCTTACGTACGACCTTAGATGCAGCTTTGGGCAGGAGACCCCATCATACTTGGCAAAGGCAGGCGCCTTAAACTTGTGTGGAATTACTACCCCAGAAGATAACCCCAAATCTCCGAAATCCAGTCCCGGCACATTCTGAATTTCCATGGCGCTTAAGCGGTCCTCCAATTGCTTGTATCTGTCAGCAGCAGGTGGGTATTGTTCGTCGTTATAGTCCTTCTCGTTGTCGGAGACTGCGGTACTAGGAGCTCCTCCCCCTTGGGGACTGTTTTTCTCAGCAGAAGAAGTAGTTGGATCAGCTTCATTGTGGAGTGTGTTCCCAAATCTGCGTCCGGTGTTGAATAGCGCAGTCCTCTTTTTCTTCTTCTTCTTCATGAGTAGAGTCTTCAACTCTTGCTGACCTTGGGCTAGGCTTAGGACCATCTCTTGAAACTGTGCACTTTGGGCCTGAAGGGCCTTGATTGCTTGCTCACTGGATGAGTCTGGATTCATGATGACTGTGCAAAATAAACAGCGAAGGAGATTAAGCAACCTGTGAAATAGGGTACCTGCTATGCATATGGTGCAATGGAATGCGTATGTTTCATGTTTTCAAAGACAAACAAGATTCAACTTTGTAGACAAAAAGGGAAACACACTTCATTAGATTAAAATTTTCAATTGTTCAACAATTTTCCCTTAGGCATTACAGGAATAAAAAATACTGGAAAGGAAATAAACTACAAAAGGAAACAATCAAAGCTCATCAATGCTCCCATGGCCTCCTCTTTTCAGTGCTGATGTAGTTGTTCAGGACCCGTTCTTCTTCCAATTGCTTAGTCAGCCTCTGAATCTTCCGTTCCTGCTCGTTGAATTTCTCCCGATAGAAATCCCTTTCTTCCTTTAGCTGCGCCCAAGATCTCTTCATGGTGTCAAAATCAGTAGGTATCTGAGGAGGGAGGACAGTTGGAGGAACCCCATCTTCATCAGGAGACTCAAGAATGAGGGGTCTAACAGCTTCGTAGGGCATACCTAACCTTTGAGCACGGATGCGGACCCATTTGCAATAGGGCTTCAATGGCAGGGAAGTCTTGGGTCCCAACTCATGTGGGTTGGCTTTGTGGATTCTGTCCCAAGCTCTAATGAATCCCTGGCGTAGTTTGTCACTGTCTGCCTGAAACTCAAAATGGAAGTGAGGAACCAGCATTTCATGAGGCCCATCTCCTCTGGCTCTTCTAAACTGACGGAGAGCTAAACATGGATTGTAAGAGATTCCTCCTTGGATACCAATCAACGGGACATTAGGGTATTCTCCGCAACGGTCAATAACAGCTACCTCGTCCAAACTTCTGAGAGTCCAAGTGATGTCATTATCAGTGAGAGACATTAACCTCCGAGCCCAACCTTTTCCTTCTTCATTCTTCAGCACGAACTTAGGAAGGTGCGAAATAAACCACCTTACTAGCAAAGGAGCACAACACCACGGAGTCCCCCGTTTTCGAGCAGTACGAGCATAGAGTTGTTGTAGAATATCTCCCAAAAGAGTGGGTATCGGATTCCGAGACATGAAGATCCTTATGACATGGATACTGATAAAAGTGTCAGGGTTGGGAAACAATACTTGACCATAGATCAAAAGAGCCAGAATATCCTCGTACGCCTTGAAGTCCAAGTCATTCCAGAAATTATTAGCCTTGCCAACCAGAAATTTGACCAAAAAGCCCTTGATCCCATTTCTAGTTTCCCAGTTGGACAATACCTCTTCTTTGGTCAAGGGGAGAATTGCAGCAATCTCTTCAGGCCTAGGAGTCTTTTCCAACCCAGTGAATGGAGTTTGTTCCAAGACAGGGATCCCAAGCAAATAAGAAAATTCTTCCAGGGTAGGAACCAGCTGGAAGTCTTGAAAGGTGAAACAATGGTACAGAGGGTCATAAAACTGGGTAAGAACACTTATCAGTTGTTGGTCCCATTTTGCAGTGACCAAGCCAAGGAGAGAACCATGTCTGTTGATGAAGGAGGTAGTGTTTGGAATCCTTCCAACCAGATCCTTGAGTAAAACTGGTGGTTGAACAAAGTTGAGCCGGACAGTATTTCTACGCACGGGCATCATGATGTCCTACAAAACAGAGCAAAGATGAAACTTTTTTGTCTTTGAAATGGGTTAGCCTTTTATACAGGATGCATGCAATGGTATGATGGCATGATGCAATGATGAAGCACACCACAAGTATTCACATAGGCAAATAAGGCACACAAGTCACACAAGACACCCTTAGGTTTCAAGCCAGCATGAGTTTCAGGTATTACCCTCTTTTGGTTTTGTTGGTTAAAACCTGTCCTATTAGAAGTAACCGGGTTCTAGAGGATCTCAAATCATTGGCTACCCTCAATCGGTCATAACTCCAGCATCGCAATCTTTTCTCGCGGCCAGAACCATCTCGAGAGTTTAGCCTCAATGAGTGTAGCATACTGCTACTGTCCTAATAGCCAAGTTGGTCAATTTAGGGTTCTAAGGTTGGTTGGTGTTAAATGACCCCTTAGAAGACCTATATTCTCCCCGTTGCAACACAAGGGATATAGGTACAGACTAAGATGCCACACCAACGTAGCCACTGCTTCACCCATGTCGGTCTACGCCGGACAGGTCCCTCACAGATTATGCTACCTAAAAAGGGTATTTCCCAGATCCGGGTTAGGATCTATGAAACTCCGATGCAAAGCCCACAAATATAAAAGCAAGCAAAGCAAGCAATTGAAAACAAAGGTGATCTAAGCCCTAAGGTTACTCCACTTTTAAAGATATTCCCCAGCAGAGTCGCCAGTTCTGTGATACGGTGGGAGAACTGACTTGGGTTTTGCGTTTGTATTCGCAAATGTCGCGGTTAGCAAGAGTCGCCACCGACTTTTTATTTTATCCTAAGGAGAGGTTAAAAAGCACAGCAAAAACCTTTTGAGATGTTTTCTTGGGCTCGGGGAGTAGATTATAGAAAGGGAAGGTATTAGCACCCTTTCTATCCATGGTTATCCATGGGCTCTTAGTTACTTGCTTAGATCACTTGCCTTTTGTTTTCAATTTGTTTGAAATGGTGCTTTGTGTGTGGGTTTTGAAAATGTTTTGAAAAGATGCCAATGTGGTGGCAACCTTTGTAATGATCCATGTGGGGATGTATACAAAGATGTATGTCTTTTGAAAAAGTTTTCATTTGTTTTTGAAAGTTGTTTTGAAAGTGTAGTGATGTGTGATTTTGAAATTAGGCAAGTGTTTTGTTTTGCAAGTTTGATTCAAGCAACTAAGAGGTTATCTACTCCTAAATTTCTCAAAAGATTATTGCTATGTTTTAACCCTTTTAACAAGTTTGTTCCACCATTGTATTTGGTGGACAATCTTGTGTTAGGATGTGAGAGGGACAGGCGCGGGTCATCGTTTAGACCATAATTGCAACGGCGTTAAATGTCTTTGGGCAATTTTCTTTAAGGGACTTGATCATTGGTTTTTGTTTGTTTTGAAAAGTTTTGTCGAGGGACTATGATCATTCAAATTGTTTGCTTTGCCCAAAGAAGTTCAACATACAATATGGCCCAATTTTGAAAGGCAACAAAGTGGAATACCCTAGGGGTGCAAGTGTGATTTGTGTTTCCATTTTCATGCTTATTTGTCTTGAGATTAGGTCATAACTATTTTTTTATCGTTTTTTTACATACAAACCCTAATTCTAACATATTATCATTAGAAAGCAATAAAATGCGAAAATTAAATTTACTAAACTATTACAAAACCAAATATGGGAAGGGGGGTACAAATGTTCAAATGGGGATATTGACAAGAATTTAAATCTACATTATTACATCATTTTGAATATTTGTAAATTAATCAATGTAAAAAATTAAATAAGAATGCAAGATGCAAAAGAAATGTTTTGTATATGTATGAAAAAATATTATTTATGTAAAAGAGAAAAGGAAATAAAAATATATTATTTTTGGAGTATTTTGAATTTAGGGCAAAAACCCTAATTTTAAAGAAAATGCATTATTATCTAATTTAATACAACTATTTATTTATTATGTACAAAATAAAAATGAAATGAAGTATATTATGAAGAAACATATTTTTGGTATTAAATATTAAAAATAATAAAATATGTACATTTTGGTATTTTTTCTTTAAGTATATTAATATATATATGTATATTTATAATATCTTAAATATGTATTATATACAAATAATAATAATAATTATTTTTTTTGGAAAATAGCATTTTTTATATGAAATATTTTCAGAGGATAATATAAAATAAAAAAATAAAAATAGAAGTGTTTTTACATATTTTCCTATTTTTTCTAGATAATAATATATATGTATTTATGTATAAACTAAAGCAAAAATCAAATAAAATCAAATAAAAATCAAAAAGTGGTGAGAAAAATATTTTTAAAATTTTAATATGCTGAGAAAAAATAAACAAGTCAAACAAAAAAAGAAAAAAAGTCAAAAATATCAAAAAATGAGGCAAATGGGCTAAGGGGTGTGAAACAGAAAAAATGGTGTGGATAGCAAAATAACACAGGCCCAGCCCACTCCACTTCTTCTTCAACCTTTGGCCAAAACGCGCGCCTTGTTTCAGAGATTCAAACATCCTGATTCTTTGAGATTTTGCACAAACTTTCAACACAAAACATGTCAAGCATTGAATCACGATTCCAAATATATAAAAAACTCATCCTAACTCTCAGAAATGAGAGAGAATTTTATCAATCCCAAATCTTGACCTAAACTTTCTGCCATTTTCAAAGCTTAAATTCTCTCTACTCAGGCAAAAGAAATGAAATGTAAAGATATGTACATGTTCAGGGCTATGAGTAGAACCTTGTTTCTTCACAAACTTAAGACTAAAGATGCATAATAAGAGAGATACGAGTTCAAAGTTTTACCTGTGCAGCTGAACTTCTATCTGGAGAATGAGGAACTTCTAGTGCAAGGTAATGATTGGAAAAGCTTCCTTGAGGTCCAGGGATGCTTTTTCAATGCTTACTTTGTCTTGTAACTTCTTGTATCGAGCTGTGGAACTTCAACTGCAAGAGGAAAAAATGAAAATGGTGGAAACTGTTAGAGAGATTACAGGTCAGGTTTTAGGTCATGGTTAGCTTGCATATATGCTAGGGAATGTGTATGGATTGATTTTGGTAAGAAGGCTCGAGGGAAATGGGAGTTGGCACTCAAACTGCAGAGGCAACCCTGTTTTTGCAGTTTGAGGATGATTTTGAGATGGAGGGTGTTTTGGAGGTCAATGATTCGTGCCAAAGCTTGGATATGTTCTATGGAATGTGTTTGATAACTTCTTTTTTGTGTGCTCAAGCTGAGATGAGAGATGTCACAAGTTATGCACTTTTCTTCTATGTTAAGCAACAAAAGCAAGTTGATGGTTTTTAGGTCAGTAGGGGGCCTCCTAATGTGCTGCATAATCTTCTCTTGATCAGAGCAACTTGTCCATAATCTTGTGCCAAAAGGATTTAGCTTGTACCTTCTTGATTTCTAAATTGACATAAAGCTAATCTTTTCAAAAATGGAAAGTTCACTTTATCTAGTTTAGGATTAATCTTGCATACAATGCTTGCACTCAAAGAACAACACTTTAACACATTGAATATGCATTAAATTATTGAGTATGGAATGGTTCAAGGACCTGTAATCAAGCATAAAGCAAGCTAAGTTCAGATTTGCAAGTTTATGAACATGTTTTGATGAAGAACAAAAGTGAATTTTTGCCAACTTGTGAAATTCGAATCTCTCAAGTTGTGAGGTTGTTTGATGAGTTCTTGGACATTTTGGAAAGCTTGGAATGTGTACTACAATCCATCTTTGAAATGCAAATCAAAATTCCAAGTGGAAGGGTATGAAAAGTGGCCTTTAAGTGGGGTAGAAAACCTTGTCAAAATAGGTTAAAATTTCACTAAGTTAAAAATGGTTTAGTGCCCTTATTCAAAAACATGTAACTTGAGATACAAGCTTCAAATGAGAAAACTTTGTGAATCAAAGTTGTAGATTATGCAACAAGCTACAACTTTCATGTTTTGACTTTTGTTTGAATCCAAATGGATCTTGGTGAAAAGGTGGGGCAAAGTTGGGAAAAAATTAGGGTTTTTCATAACTTAGAAAAATTCTAAGTTATGAAAAATTCCATTTTCTAACCCTAATTTGCATTTTGACATTTCTTGGTGAACAAGTTTCATGATTTGGCATGTTTTGATGAAAAATGAATCTTGACTCTTGATTTTGACCAAAAAGTCAAAGTTTGACTTTTCAGTATACAGTCAAAATTGATCAATTGACTGGGAAATTCAATTGTCAATCTTGTGTACTTGGGATCTTTTGAGCTTGTTGAGCATGTCAAGATAATTCCATGGTGTCCTTGAGTCCATATGTGAGCTTGGTTTGCCATTGGTTAGGTCAAACAGTCAAAAATTGCCTTTGTGCAGTCAAAACCCTAAAAATGACCATTTTGCCCTTTTGGTGATCTGATCAAATTTCTTGTGGAATTGTGATCCAAACTTGATCAAATGGTCCATATGAGTTCATAATGTTGATGTGGATCAAATTTCATGAGATTTGACTGTCAATTGGCCACAGTTGACTTTTTTCCCAATACAGCTGATTTCTAGGTCAACTGTCCAATTGACTGGGCAAAACTTGGAATCAAGACTTGAAACTTGGTATAGGTAAACTTGGGAGTTCAATATGAAGCATGAAAGTCATCTTAGGCATTTTAGGTCAAAACATCCTTAGGCAAACACAAACCCTAATTTTGAGTCCACAGTGCAAGGAGAAGTCTTGAGCAGAGGAAACCCTAACTGGATCTTGATCTTCAAAGGTCTTGTGATGAGAAAATGTTGAGGAAATGGGAGGGCAAATTTTGGGGTACAACACCAACCAAGCGCACAAAGTAAGAACAATAATCGAGTCTGATGTGAAACCACTAGATCTCAAAGACGAAGCAACCTTCAACTTAAAAAAAAAGATCTTTCATATCTCAAAACAACTAAAAAACTATAAAACAAAGATTAACAGAGACACGACGAAGAGGCTCCAACGATAATTGAAACAATCCTAAATAGGGCTTTAGAGAGGTAGTGTCCGACATTTTAGTTGTATAGAAGATATAACTAAATTCATTATAGTTTTTTACGGGTTTAGATAAATTCTTAAATTTAATTTATATTATTATAATATTTTAAATAAATTATAAAATATATTAAAGATAAAATTCATTTATCTCTACAAAGCTATGAAGACAAAGAAGCACTAGTTGACATTCAACTTTGAATAAACTAATCCACCCCTTTACAATATCATCCAAACAAGAACAATATCTGAATACAAACCTTAGCATTAAAAAAAGTAGCTTAAACCAAAATGTAGCCACCATATTTGGGATTGTTTCAATTATCGTTGGAGTCTCTTCGTCGTGTCTCTGTTAATCTTTGTTTCATAGTTTAGGGTTTATGGTTTAAAGATAAAACTCATATATTAAGGAATGATAAACTAACCGACCACAACACATACAAATACAAATCACATAAACCTTATCTCAACCAAGCGCACAAAGTAAGAACAACAATCGAGTCTGATGTGAAACCGCTAGATCTCAAAGACGAAGCAACCTTCAACTTAAAAAAAAAAAGCTTTCATATATCCAAACAACTCAAAAACTATAAAACAAAGATTAACAGAGACACGACGAAGAGGCTCCAACGATAATTGAAACAATCCTAAATAGGGCTTTAGAGAGGTAGTGTCTGACATTTTGGTTGTATAGAAGATATAACTAAATTCATTATGGTTTTTGACGGGTATAGATAAATTCTTACATTTAATTTATATTATTATAATATTTTAAATAAATTATAAAATATATTAAAGATAAAATTCATTTATCTCTACAAAGCTATGAAGACAAAGAAGCAATAGTTGACATTCAACTTTGAATTAACTAATCCATCCCTTTACAATATCATCCAAACAAGAACAATATCTGAATACAAACCTTAGCATTAAAAAAAGTAGCTTAAACCAAAAAGTAGCCACCATATTTGGGATTGTTTCAATTATCGCTGGAGTCTGTTCGTCGTGTCTCTGTTAATCTTTGTTTCATAGTTTAGGATTTAGGGTTTAAAGATAAAACTCATCTATTAAGGAATTATGAACTAACCGACCACAACACAGAAAATACAAATCACATCAACCTTATCTCCACCAAGCGTACAAAAAAGGAACAATAATCGAGTCTGATGTGAAACCACTAGATCTCAAAGACGAAGCAACCTTGAACTTAAAAAAAAAGAGCTTTCATTTCTCCAACAATTCAAAAACTATGAAGCAAATATTACCAGAGACACAATGAAGAGGCTCCAACGATAATGGAAACAATCCTAAATAGGGCTTTAGAGAGGTAGTGTCCGACATTTTGGTTGTATAGAAGACATAACTAAATTCATTATATTTTTTGGTGGGTCTAGATAAATTCTTAAATTCGATTTTTATTATTATAATATTTTAAATAAATTATAAAATTATTAAAGATAAAATATATTTATCTCTACAAAACTATAAGGACAAAGAAGCAATAGTTGGCATTCAACTTTGAACAAACTAATCCACCCTTTACAATATCATCCAAACAAGAACAATATATGAATACAAACCTTAGCATTAAAAAAGTAGCTTAAACCAAAAATGAGCCACCATATTTGGGATTGTTTCAATTATCGTTGGAGTCTCTTCGCCGTGTGTCTGTTAATCTTTGTTTCATAGTTTACGGTTTATGGTTTGAAGATAAAACTCATATATTAAGGAATGATGAACTAACTGACCACAACACAGACAAATACAAATCACATCAACCTTATCTCAACCAAGTGCACAAAGCAAGAACAACAATCGACTCTAATGTGAAACCACTAGATCTCAAAGACGAAGCAACCTTGAACTTAAAAAAAAGAGCTTTCATATCTCCAACAACTCAAAAACCATGAAACAAAAATTAACAGAGACACGACGAAGAGGCTCCAACGATAATTGAAACAATACTAAATATGGCTTTAGAGAGCTAGAGTCTGAAATTTTGGTTGTATAGAAGATATAACTAAATTCATTATAGTTTTTGGTGGGTTTAGATAAATTCTTAAATTTGATTTTTATTATTTTAATATTTTTAATAAACTATAAAAAATGTTAAAGATATAATTCATTTATCTCTACAAATCTATGAGAACAAAGAAGAAATAGTTGGCATTCAACTTTGAACAAACTAATCCACCCCTTTACAATATCATCCAAACAAGAACAATATCTTAATACAAACCTTAGCATTAACAAAGGTAGCTTAAACCAAAAAGTAGCCACCATATTTCGGATTGTTTCAATTATCATTGAAGTCTCTTCGTCGTGTGTCTTTTAATCTTTGTTTCATAGTTTACGGTTTATGGTTTAAAGATAAAACTCATATATTAAGAAATGATGAACTAACCGACCATAACACAGACAAATACAAATCACATCAACCTTATCTCAACCAAGCGCACAAAGTAAGAACAACAATCGACTCTGATGTGAAACCACTAGATCTCAAAGACAAAGCAACCTTGAACTTAAAAAAAAAAAGAGCTTTCATATCTCCAACAACTTTAAAACTATGAAACAAAAATTAAAAGAGACACGACGAAGAGGCTCCAACGATAATTGAAACAATCCTAAATATGGCTTTAGAGAGGTAGTGTCTGACATTTTGGTTGTATAGAAGATATAACTAAATTCATTATAGTTTTTGGTGGGTTTAGATAAATTCTTAAATTTTATTTTTATTATTATAATATTTTTAATAAATTATAAAATATATTAAAATTATAATTCATGTATCTCTATAAAGCTATGAAGACAAAGAAGCAATAGTTGACATTCAACTTTGAACTAACTAATCCATCCCTTTACAATATCATCCAAACAAGAACAATATCTGAATACAAACCTTAGCATTAAAAAAAGTAGCTTAAACCAAAAAGTTGCCACCATATTTGGGATTGTTTCAATTATCGTTGGAGTCTCTTCCTCGTGTCTTTGTTAATCATTGTTTCATAGTTTAGGATTTAGGGTTTAAAGATAAAACTCATCTATTAAGGAATGGTGAACTAATCGACCACAACACAGCAAAATACAAATCACATCAACCCTATCTCAACCAAGCGTACAAAGTAAGAACAACAATCGAGTCTGATGTGAAACCACTAGATCTCAAAGACGAAGCAGCCTTGAACTTAAAAAAAAGAGCTTTCATATCTCTAACAACTCAAAAACTATGAAACAAAGATTAACAGAGACACGATGAAGAGGCTCCAACGATAATGGGAACAATCCTAAATAGGGCTTTAGAGAGGTAGTGTCCGACATTTTGGTTGTATAGAAGATATAACTAAATTCATTATAGTTTTTGGTGGGTTTAGATAAATTCTTAAATTTTATTTTTATTATTATAATATTTTTAATAAACTATAAAATATATTAAAATTATAATTCATGTATCTCTATAAAGCTATGAAGACAAAGAAGCAATAGTTGACATTCAACTTTGAACTAACTAATCCATCCCTTTACAATATCATCCAAACAAGAATAATATCTGAATACAAACCTTAGCATTAAAAAAAGTAGCTTAAACCAAAAAGTTGCCACCATATTTGGGATTGTTTCAATTATCGTTGGAGTCTCTTCGTCGTGTCTTTGTTAATCTTTGTTTCATAGTTTAGGATTTAGGGTTTAAAGATAAAACTCATCTATTAAGGAATGGTGAACTAATCGACCACAACACAGAAAAATACAAATCACAATAACCTTATCTCAACCAAGCGTACAAAGTAAGAACAACAATCGAGTTTGATGTGAAACCACTAGATCTCAAAGACGAAGCAGCCTTGAACTTAAAAAAAAGAGCTTTCATATCTCCAACAACTCAAAAACTATGAAACAAAGATTAACAGAGACACGACGAAGATGCTCCAACGATAATTGAAACAATCCTAAATAGGGCTTTAGAGAGGTAGTGTCCGACATTTTGGTTGTATAGAAGATATAACTAAATTCATTATAGTTTTTGGTGGGTTTAGATAAATTCTTAAATTTGATTTTTATTATTATAATATTTTTAATAAATTATATAATATATTAAAGATATAATTCATTTATATGTATAAAGCTATGAGAACAAAGAAGCAATAGTTGGCATTCAACTTTGAACAAACTAATCCACCACTTTACAATATCATCCAAACAAGAAGAATATCTCAATACAAACCTTAGCATTAAAAAAAGTAGCTTAAACCAAAAAGTAGCCACCATATTTGGGATTGTTTCAATTATCGTTGGAGACTCTTCGTCGTGTCTCCGTTAATCTTTGTTTCATAGTTTAGGGTTTATGGTTTAAAGATAAAACTCATATATTAAGGAATGATGAACTAACAAACCACAACACATACAAATACAAATCACATCAACCTTATCTCAACCAAGCGCACAAACTAAGAACAACAATCGAGTCTGATGTGAAACCCCTAGATCTCAAAGACGAAGCAACCTTCAACTTAAAAAAAAAAGAGCTTTCATATCTACAAACAACTGAAAAACTATGAAACAGAGATTAACAGAGACACGACGAAGAGGCTCCAACGATAATTGAAACAATCCTAAATAAGGCTTTATAGAGGTAGTGTCCAACATTTTGGTTGTACAGAAGATATAACTAAATTCATTATAGTTTTTGATGGGTTTAGATAAATTCTTAAATTTAATTTATATTATTATAATATTTTAAATAAATTATAAAATATATTAAAGATAAAATTCATTTATCTCTTCAAAGCTATGAGGACAAAGAAGCAATAGTTGACATTCAACTTTGAACTAACTAATCCATCCCTTTACAATATCATCCAAACAAGAACAATATCTGAATACAAACCTTAGCATTAAAAAACGTAGCTTAAACCAAAAAGTAGAATACATATTTGGGATTGTTTCAATTATCGTTGGAGTTTCTTCACCGTGTCTCTGTTCATCTTTGTTTCATAGTTTAGGATTTAGGGTTTAAAGATAAAACTCATATATTAAGAAATGATGAACTAACTGACCACAACAAAGAAAAATACAAATCACATCAACCTTATCTCAACCAAGTGCACAAAGTAAGAACAAAAATCAAGTCTAATGTGAAACCACTAGATCTCAAAGACAAAGTAACCTTCAACTTAAAAAAAAAAAGCTTTCATATCTCCAACAACTGAAAAACTATGAAACAAATATTAAAAAAGACACGACGAAAAAGGCTCCAACGATAATTGAAACAATCCTAAATAGCGCTTTAGAGAGGTAGTGTCCGACATTTTGGTTGTATAGAAGATATAACTAAATTCATTATAGTTTTTGGTGGGTTTAGATAAATTCTTAAATTCGATTTTTATTATTATAATATTTTTAATAAATTATAAAATTATTAAAGATAAAATATATTTATCTCTACAAAACTATAAGGACAAAGAAGCAATAGTTGGCATTCAACTTTGAACAAACTAATCCACCCTTTACAATATCATCTAAACAAGAACAATATCTGAATACAAACCTTAGCATTAAAAAAAGTAGCTTAAACCAAAAAGTAGCCACCATATTTGGGATTGTTTCAATTATCATTGGGGTCTCTTCGCCGTGTGTCTGTTAATATTTGTTTCATGGTTTAGGGTTTATGGTTTAAAGATAAAACTCATATATTAAGGAATGATGAACTAACCGACCATAACACAGACATGTACAAATCACATCAACCTTATCTCAACCAAGCGCACAAAGTAAGAACAACAATCGACTCTGATGTGAAACCACCAGATCTCAAAGACGAAGCAACCTTGAACTTAAAAAAAAAAGAGCTTTCATAACTCCAACAACTCAAAAACCATGAAACAAAAATTAACAGAGACACGACGAAAAGGCTCCAACGATAATTGAAACAATCCTAAATAGGGCTTTAGAGAGGTAGTGTCCGACATTTTGGTTGTATAGAAGATATAACTAAATTCATTATAGTTTTTGATGGGTTTAGATAAATTCTTAAATTTGATTTTTATTATTATTATATTTTTAATAAATTATAAAATATATTAAAGATATAATTCATTTATCTCTACAAATCTATGAGAAGAAAGAAGTAATAGTTGGCATTCAACTTTGAACAAACTAATCCACCCCTTTACAATATCATCCAAACAAGAACAATATCTGAATACAAATCTTAGCAATAAAAAAAGTAGCTTAAACCAAAAAGTAGCAACCATATTTGGGATTGTTTCAATTATCGTTGGAGTCTCTTTGCCGTGTCTCTGTTAATCTTTGTTTCATAGTTTAGGATTTAGGGTTTAAAGATAGAACTCATCTATTAAGGAATGATGAACTAACCGACCACAACACAGACAAATACAAATCACATCAACCTTATCTCAACCAAGCGCACAAAGTAATAACAACAATCAAGTCTAATGTGAAACCACTAGATCTCAAAGACGAAGCAACCTTCAACTTAAAAAAGAAAAGCTTTCATATCTCAAACAACTCAAAAACTATGAAACAAAGATTAACAAAGACACGACGAAGAGGCTCCAACGATAATTGAGACAATCCTAAATAGGGCTTTAGAGAGGTAGTGTCCGACATTTTGGTTGTATTGAAGATATAACTAAATTCATTATAGTTTTTGGTGGGTTTAGATAAATTCTTACATTTGATTTTTATTAATATAATTTTTTTAATAAATTATAAAATATATTAAAGATATAATTCATTTATCTCTACAAAGCTATGAGAACAAAGAAGCAATAGTTGGCATTCAACTTTGAACAAACTAATCCACCCATTTACAATATCCTACAAACAAGAACAATATCTGAATACAAACCTTAGCATTAAAAAAAGTAGCTTAAGCGAAAAAGTAGCCACCATATTTGGGATTGTTTATAGTATCGTTGGAGTCTCTTCGTCGTGTCTCTGTTAATATTTATTTCATAGTTTAGGGGTTATGGTTTAAAGATAAAACTCATCTATTAAGGAATGATGAACTTACCGACCACAACACAGACAAATACAAATCACATCAACCTTATCTCAACCAAGCGCACAAAGTAAGAACAACAATCGAGTCTGATGTCAAACCATTAGATCTCAAAGACGAAGCAACCTTCAACTTAAAAAAAGAGCTTTTATATCTCCAAACAACTCAAAAACAATGAAACAAAGATTAACAGAGACACGATGAAGAGACTCCAACGATAATTGAAACAATCCTAAATAGTGCTTTAGAGAGCTAGTGTCCGACATTTTGGTTGTATAGAAGATATAACTAAATTCATTATAGTTTTTGATGGGTTTAGATAAATTCTTAAATTTAATTTATATTATTATAATATTTTAAATGTATTATAAAATACATTAAAGATAAAATTCATTTATCTCTTCAAAGCTATGAGGACAAAGAAGCAATAGTTGACATTCAACTTTGAACTAACTAATTCATCCCTTTACAATATCATCCAAACAAGATTAATATTTGAATACAAACTTTAGCATTAAAAAAAGTTGCTTAAACCAAAAAGTAGCCACCATATTTGGGATTGTTTCAATTATCGTTGGAGTCTCTTCGCCGTGTCTCTGTTAATCTTTATTTCATAGTTTAGGATTTAGGGTTTAAAGATAGAACTCATCTATTAAGTAATGATGAACTAACTGGCTACAACACAGATAAATACAAATCACGTCACCCTTATCTCAACCAAGCGGACAAAGTACGAACAACAATCGAGTCTGATGTGAAACCACTAGATCTCAAAGACGAAGCAACCTTCAACTTAAAAAAAAAAGAGCTTTCATATCTCCAAAAACGGAAAAACTATGAAACAAATATTAACAAAGACACGACGAAGAGGCTCCAACGATAATTGAAACAATCCTAAATAGGGCTTTAGAGAGCTAGTGTCCGACATTTTGGTTGTATGGAAGATATAACTAAATTCATTATAGTTTTTGGTGGGTTTAGAAATATTCTTAAATTTGATTTTTATTATTATAATATTTTTAATAAATTATAAAATATGTTAAAGATAAAATTTATTAATCTCTAGAAAGCTATGAGGACAAAGAAGTAATAGTTGGCATTCAACTTTGAACAAACTAATCCACCCTTTACAATATCATCCAAACATGAAAAATATCGGAATACAAACCTTAGCATTAAAAAAAGTAGCTTAAACCAAAAAGTAGCCACCATATTTAAGATTGTTTCAATTATCGTTGGAGTCTCTTCGTTGTATCTCTATTAATCTTTGTTTCATAGTTTAAGATTTAGGGTTTAAAGATAAAACTCATCTATTAAGGAATGATGAACTAAACGACCACAACACAGAAAAATACAAATCACATCAACCTTATCTCAACCAAGCGCACAAAGTAAGAACAACAATCGAGTCTGATGTGAAACCACTAAATCTCAAAGACGAAGCAACCTTGAACTTAAAAAAAGAGCTTTCATATCTCCAACAACTCAAAAACTATGAAACAAAGATTAACACAGACACAACGAAGAGGCTCCAACGATAATTGAAATAATCCTAAATAGGGCTTTAGATAGGTAGTGTCTGACATTTTGGTTGTATAAAAGATATAACTAAATTCATTATAGTTTTTGGTGGGTTTAGATAAATTCTTAAATTTGATTTTTATTATTATAATATTTTTAATAAATTATAAAATATGTTAAAGATAAAATTTATTTATCTCTAGAAAGCTATAAGGACAAAGAAGCAATAATTGGCATTCAACTTTGAACAAACTAATCCACCCTTTACAATACCATCCAAACAAGAACAATATCGGAATACAAACCTTAGCATTAAAAAAAGTAGCTTAAACCAAAAAGTAGCCACCATATTTAAGATTGTTTCAATTATCGTTGGAGTCTCTTCGTCGTGTCTCTGTTAATCTTTGTTTCATAATTTAGGATTTAGGGTTTAAAGATAAAACGCATCTATTAAGGAATGATTAACTAACCGACCACAACACAGACAAATAAAAATCACATCAACCTTATCTCAACCAAGCGCACAAAGTAAGAACACCAATGAGTCTGATGTGAAACCACTAGATCTCAAAGACGAAGCAACCTTGAACTTAAAAAAAAAGAGCGTTCATATCTCAAACAACTCAAAAACTATGAAACAAAGATTAACAGAGACACGACGAAGAAGCTTCAACGATAATTGAAACAATCCTAAATAGGGCTTTAGATAGGTAGTGTCCGACATTTTGGTTGTATAGAAGATATAACTAAATTCATTATAGTTTTTGATGGGTTTAGATAAATTCTTAAATTTGATTTTTATTATTATAATATTTTTAATAAATTATAAAATATGTTAAAGATAAAATTTATTTATCTCTAGAAAGCTATGAGGACAAAGAAGTAATAGTTGGCATTCAACTTTGAACAAACTAATCCACCCTTTACATTATCATCCAAACAAGAATAATATCTTAATACAAACCTTAGCATTAAAAAAAGTAGCTTAAACCAAAAAGTAGCCACCATATTTAAGATTGTTTCAATTATCGTTGGAGTCTCTTCGTCGTATCTTTGTTAATCTTTGTTTCATAGTTTAAGATTTAGAGTTTAAAGATAAAACTCATCTATTTAGGAATGATGAACTAAACGACCACAACACAGACAAATACAAATCACATCAACCTTATTTCAACCAAGCGCACAAAATAAGGACAAGAATCGAGTCTGATGTGAAACCACTAGATCTCAAAGACGAAGCAACCTTCAACTTAAAAAAAAAAGAGCTTTCATATCTCCAACAACTCAAAAACTATGAAACAAAGATTAACATAGACACGACGAAGAGGCTCCAACGATAATTGAAACAATCCTAAATAGGGCTTTAGATAGGTAGTGTCCGACATTTTGGTTGTATAGAAGATATAACTAAATTCATTATAGTTTTTAGTGGGTTTAGATAAATTCTTAAATTTCATTTTTATTTTTATAATATTTTTAATAAATTATAAAATATGTTAAAGATAAAATTTATTTATCTCTACAAAGCTATGAGGACAAAGAAGCAATAGTTGGCATTCAACTTTGAACAAACTAATCCACCCCTTTACAATATCATCCAAACAAGAACAATATCTGAATACAAACCTTAACATTAAAAAAAGTAGCTTAAACCAAAAGTAGCCACCATATTTTGGACTGTTTCAATTATCGTTGGAGTCTCTTCGCCGTGTCTCTATTAATCTTTGTTTCATAGTTTAGGATTTAGGGTTTAAAGATAAAACTCATCTATTAAGGAATGATGAACAAACCGCCCACAACACAGACAAATACAAATCACATCAACCTTATCTCAACCAAGCGCACAAAGTAAGAACGCCAATGAGTCTGATGTGAAACCACTAGATCTCAAAGACGAAGCAACCTTCAACTTAAAAAAACAGGAGCTTTCATATCTCCAACAACACACTATGAAACCAAGATTAACAAAGACACGACGAAGAGGCTCCAATGGTAATTGAAACAATCCTAAATTGGGCTTTAGAGAGGTATTGTCCGACATTTTGGTTGTAAAGAAGATATAATTAAATTCATTATAGTTTTTGATGGGTTTAAATAAATTCTTAAATTTAATTTATATTATTATAATATTTTTAATAAATTATAAAATATATTAAAGATAAAATTCATTAATCTCTACAAAACTATGAGAACAAAGAAGCAATAGTTGCCATTCAACTTTGAACAAACTAATCCAACCCTTTACAATATCATTCAAACAAGAAAAATATCTAAATACAAACCTTAGCATTAAAAAAAGTAGCTTAAACCAAAAAGTAGTCACCATATTTGGGATTGTTTCAATTATCGTTGGAGTCTCTTCGTCGTGTCTCTGTTAATCTTTGTTGCATAGTTTAGGATTTAGGGTTTAAAGATAAAACTCATCTATTAAGGAATGATGAACTAACCGACCACAACACAGACAAATACAAATCACATCAACCTTATCTAAACCAAGAGCACAAAGTAAGAACAACAATCGAGTCTGATGTGAAACCACTAGATCTCAAAGACGAAGTAACCTTGAACATAAAAAAAAAAGAGCTTTCATATCTCCAACAACTCAAAAACTATGAAACAAATATTAACAAAGACACGACGAAGAGGCTCCAAATATAATTGAAACAATTCTAAATAGCGCTTTAGAGAGGTAGTGTATGACATTTTGGTTGTAGAGAAGATATAACTGAATTCAATATAGTTTTTGATGGGTTTAAATTAATTATTAAATTTAATTTATATTATTATAATATTTTTAATAAATTAGAAAATATATTAAAGATATAATTCATTTATCTCTACAAAGCTATGAGAATAAAGAAGCAATAGTTGGCATTCAACTTTGAACAAACTAATCCACCCCTTTACAATATCATCCAAACAAGAACAATATCTGAATACAAACCTTAGCATTAAAAAATGTAGCTTAAGCCAAAAAGTAGCCACCATATTTAGGATTGTTTCAATTATCGTTGGAGTCTCTTAGTCGTGTCTCTGTTAATCTTTGTTTAATAGTTTATGGTTTATGGTTTAAAGATAAAACCCATCTATTAAGGAATGATGAACTAACCGACCACAACACAGACAAATGCAAATCACATAAACCTTATCTCAACCAAGCGCACAAAGTAAGAACAACAATCGAGTCTGATCTGAAACCACTAGATCTCAAAGACGAAGCAACCTTCAACTTCAAAAAAAAAAGAGATTTTATATCTCTAAACATCTCAAAAACTATGAAACAAAGATTAACAGAGACACGACGAAGAGGCTCCAACGATAATTGAAACAATCCTAAATAAGGCTTTAGAGAGTTAGTGTCTGACATTTTGGTTGTATAGAAGATATAACTAAATTCATTTTAGTTTTTGATAGGTTTAGATAAATTCTTAAATTTGATTTATATTATTATAATATTTTTAATAAATTATAAAATATATTAAAGGTAAAATTTATTTATCTCTACAAAGCTATGAGGACAAAGAAGCAATAGTTGGCATTCAACTTTGAACAAACTAATCCACCCCTTTACAATATCATCCAAACAAGAACAATATCTGAATACAAACCTTAGCATTAAAAAAAGTAGCTTAAACCAATAAGTAGCCATCATATTTGGGACTGTTTCAATTATCGTTATAGTCTCTTCGTCGTGTCTCTGTTAATCTTTGTTTCATAGTTTAGGATTTAGGGTTTAAAGATAAAACTCATCTATTAAGGAATGATGAACTAACCGACCACAACACAGACAAATACAAATCACATCAACCTTATCTCAACCAAGCGCACAAAGTAAGAACAACAATCGACTCTGATGTGAAACCTCTAGATCTCAAAGACGAAGCAACCTTGAACTTAAAAAAAAAAGAGTTTTCATATCTCCAAACATCTCAAAAACTATGAAACAAAGATTAAAAAAGACACGATGAAGAGGCTCCAACGATAATTGAAACAATCCTAAATAAGGCTTTAGAGAGTTAGTGTCCGACATTTTGGTTGTATAGAAGATATAACTAAATTCATTTTAGTTTTTGATAGGTTTAGATAAATTCTTAAATTTGATTTATATTATTATAATATTTTTAATAAATTATAAAATATATTAAAGGTAAAATTTATTTATCTCTACAAAGCTAGGAGGACAAAGAAGCAATAGTTGGCATTCAACTTTGAACAAACTAATCCACCCCTTTACAATATCATCCAAACAAGAACTATATCTGAATACAAACCTTAGCATTAAAAAAGTAGCTTAAACCAATAAGTAGCCATCATATTTGGGACTGTTTCAATTATCGTTGGAGTATCTTCGTCGTGTCTCTGTTAATCTTTGTTTCATAGTTTAGGATTTAGGGCTTAAAGATAAAACTCATCTATTGAGGAATTATGAACTAACCGACCACAACACAGACAAATACAAATCACTTCAACCTTATCTCAACCAAGCGCACAAAGTAAGAACACCAATGAGTCTGATGTGAATCCACTAGATCTCAAAGATGAAGCAACCTTCAACTTTAGAAGAAAAAAAAGGAGCTTTCATATCTCCAACAACTCAAACACTATGAAACAAAGATTAACAGAGACACGACAAAGAGGCTTCAATGGTAATTGAAACAATCCTAAATGGGCTTTAGTGAGGTAGTGTCCGACATTTTGGTTGTAGAGAAGATATAATTTAATTCATTATAGTTTTTTATGGGAATGATGAACTAACCAACCACAACACAGATAAATACAAATCACACCAATCTTATCTCAACCAAGGGCACACCAACCTTATCTCAACCAGAGTCTGATGTGAAACCACTAGATCTCAAAGACAAAGCAACCTTCAACTTAGAAAAAAAAAAGAAAAAAAACGAGAGATTTCATATCTCCAAACAACTCAAAAACTATGAAACGAAGAAGCTCTAACGATAATTGAAACAATCCTAAATAGGGTTTTAGAGAGGTAGTGTCCAACTTTTTCGTTGTAGAGAAGATATAACTAAATTCATTATAGGTTTTGAAGGGTTTAAGTAAATTTTTAAATTTAATTTATATTATTATAATATTTTTAATAAATTAGAAAATATATTAAAGATAAAATTAATTTATCTCTACAAAGATATTAGAACAAAAAACAATAGTTAGCATTCAACTTTGAACTAACTCAAAAAAACAAGAAAACAAAACCATGAAGATGAAGAAAAGAAAATCAGACGCTAGAGGATGAAGATTCGGCTACTGACTTCAGATAAATTTTCAGAAAACTTTCGAAACACTTCACTCTCTTCTTCAAAGCGACCATATCAACTTTCATAGTGTTCAAATTCCTTTTCATAGAATCAAGAATCACCAAAAAACGATCCAACTGATCCGCCTTGTTCATCAGCAACTCGGTTGCTTCTTCTTCATCCTCATCATCGTCATCGCCGTCTTCTTGAAAAATAGCAGGCACATAAACATTACGCGATTCAAACGATTCAATGTGCTCCATAGCCGTCAAAGTTAGACCAATGATATCACTGAACGATCTGTGGAGGTAACTCTCCACGAACTGCGGATCAACCATTAACAAATTCCACCATTTGCAAACGCATCTTAATTCCAGAGGATTGGTTAACTCGATCAAGGAAAGGATTTCGATCACTAGTTCCACCGGCAGAACCGTGTTTATTGACTCCGACGTGGCTTCCGTCATCTTGCGTCGTCGATTCCGTGTCATTACCGCCATTGTTAAGGGTTCGATTTTGTATTTAGGGTTTTGCGGGTTCAACTTCACTGCAGTTTTAATTTCTACACAAACGTGTGCAGTTTCGTTTTAGGGCTCCGATTAGAATTCTAATCGTGTTACACAGTAAATTCATATAACCTCATTATTAGTACCAAAATTATTGAACAGCCCCTTGTGCTTTTTTTGATAAATAATAAATTGGGGCCAATTTTGGTATTTCACCATACAAAATTAGTTTGGATTTAATGTAATTTTTGTGATAAGGATGACACGTCATTGCCACAATGATCCAATTAAATTCAAGTTATTCTAATTAATAATAATAATAGAGAAAAAAAAAGTGCATGGGTAAGGGTAAGAATAAGTCAGACCAACTAATAAAAATTTACGGTCTAGTTTACACAAGTTATGTCATTTTTTTTTTAGTATGAAAGACCTAGATTTTTTTATAAGTCTATTTAATTGAATAGACTAGACCATAAAAAAAGTCTCTCAAAGCTATTAAACCGGTCCATTTTAATAAATATGAATAAATTTATTATATATATATATATATATATATATATATATATATATATATATATATATATATATATATATATATATATATATATATATATATATATATATATATATATATATATATATATATATATATATATATATATATATATATATATATATATATATATATATATATATATTATATTATATTTTGTATTTTATATTAAAATACAAAAGTAAAAGTTAATTATCTTGAAGAACTTGTGAAAATAAATAGAAAAAATCTTATGAATAATGTCATACGTTATTTTTCATAAGTTCTCTCAAACAAATATTCTCACCAAACTTATGCTACTATGTAAGCTCAAATAAGTCAATGTAAACAGGCGTTTAATTTTATTGTACTTTTGATTCTCTGATATATTAAAACATTAATTGAATTGCTTATTTACATATGTTCAAATGATACATATTTTTAAGTAGGTTAATAGGCTAATTAGACCTTAAAAAATGTCAGACTCAGGCCAAAAAACAGGTCTATGATAGGTGTAACACCCCAATTCTATCCCGACAATTTTTATAGATAAATCAGAGTTATAAAATTTCAATCATGCAAATGAATCGGGACGTCACAAATTCTTCTAACAAATTCATTGCATTCATCGTGGATATATAACACTTTCAATAACATCGGATGAACCACCTTCATAACATCTTTAATTAAATAATTCAAATACTACGCAGCGGAATTCTCAATAACATCTTTAACAACAAAACATCAACTTCGAGACAACACATATTTAATAATAGTCAACTAAAGTTCAACAACTGAAAATCAACAATTAAAAATCAGCAAACGTTCATCCCTCGAGTGTTACATATCAGAGCAATGACACCGACGCAAACTACTGAAGGTATACAACCTTCACTCTCGATTACCTGCATGTTACCAACATAAGGGCAACATTCAAACAGAAGGAGTGAGATATCTAACAATATAATGAAGCGCATGATAATTAATATATTAAATTAGATCAATAACATCACCACTTCTCATCTCATAATCAACAATAATTACAACGTATATACACATCATCAACATCAAAATACACTTCTTTATGCAATCATATGATGTGACTCAATACTATACAAATGCATGTGGTACCATTGGAGCAGAACTCCCATCTCAAAAATTTGCTAATTAATAGAGGCATCAACAAGGCATAGCCTTCATCTCAAAATTCGCCAATACAGGCCATCTCAACGAGCATAAGCTCCACCTCAAAAAAATACAATGTATGCGACACAACCATGAATGTAATAACAACACCCAAGTTAACAACATCTCAAATCATCTCAAAAACATCTCAAATTAACATCTCAAAAGCATCTCAAAATAACAGCATCTCAAATGCATCTCAACGTCTCATCATCAACATCTCATATCATCAAAATAATTCATCAAACATCATTTATTCATCATAAATTATCAAACACAACTTCATTAACAAATTCTTATCAACAACTCAGTTGTACGTTAATACTACAGTAATTCCTTCAGCTATTCTGCAATTTTACATCGTTACTGTCACTAATCCTACTGTCATAATTCAAACAGTAGTCTCTAAACATCTCATATTCATCATTTTGTTCAAAACCAGCACAACGATCAACACGGGAATTAATTCTAAATCCTAAATTGGCTACTAGGATTACACTTCGTATTCTTCATTTTAATCCTCTAAAATAAAGTTCATCGCGTTAGCTATTCAATGCTTCGAACGGCACCTCAAACGGCATCATAAAAGTCAAGTTACAGCACTTTAAAACTGAATCTGTCAAAAATCAGGCAACATGGGTGTTAGAACAAAGTTTGAATCTACTACCCTATATTTAAGTTTTGATGATAACAAAGTGAAAAGACATATTATATATATGATTCATGTATGAACTATCTGCTGCCTAAAATTATTATGTTCTGACTTGCAGATACTCTGATTGATATAAGCAAGATCACATCTATTCAGCATCAGAATTTGGTTTCAGACATCAGCATCAGAAGTTGCTATATCAGAATGTCAGAATCAGATGATCAACTCACGTACATGCTGAAGCCTGATGAACAAGATTGCGCTCAACACTCTGATAAAGAAACACAACAGTTCATCAGCAGCTAAGCAGAGTCAGAATGAGCCAAGCCAGAACTTGCATTAAGTAAGCAACGGTACTGTGCATTGAAAGCAAATTAATACCAACGGCCTCATTCCAGACAAGATCTGCTCGATAAGGAAAGTTTGTTATTAGCATTGAATCAAGAATATTGCATCCAACGTTCAACATCCCAGTGTTATATAAACAAGACTTTGAAGATTGAAATGGCTAATGCTCTCTAAATCTCTACACGCATAAAAAGCTGATCAAAATCTTCCTTCTTTCAGTTTTGCTAAACACTACACACTCTGATATTCAATCATTGTTTAGCAATCTAGTTTCTAAGCTTTAAGTTGTGTATACATCACAGTTGTGATACAGTTTTGTAGAAAACATTCACACACTTAGATTTTATCTCTTTGTAAGAAAGTGTTTCCTTGACAAACCGGGTTGTGGTTTGCATCAAGAAGGCTTTAGTAGTTGTTAAAGCAGTCTGTAATATTCAGTTGAATATAGTGGATTAAGACCTCGTTGGAGAGAGGCGAAATCACCTTGACGGGTGGACTGGAGTAGTTTGAGATCAAACGAACCAGGATAAAAATATCTTGTTCATTGCATTAGATTTCAGTTTTACAATTCAACCCCCCCTTCTTGTGTTTTTCACCACTTCAATTGGCATCAGAGCGCCTGGTTCTGAGCTAAAACACTTAACCGTGTCAGTACAAGATCCAGCGTCAGAAAAACACAATGGCAGGAAATAACTCTCACATCAGCAATGACAACAATGAGGACAGAGACAGATTCAGCGGCAAACCTCCAGTCTTTGATGGAGAAAACTTTGATTACTGGAAAGACAGAATTGAAAGCTTCTTTCTGGCACATGATGCTGATCTGTGGGATATGGTGACAGACGGATACACGCACCCTGTGAATGCAAGCGGTCAGAAGATTGATAGAAAAATAATGTCTGACCAACAAAAGCGTGACTTCAAGAATCACCACAAGGCCAGAACCATCCTCCTCAGCGCCATCTCCTATACTGAGTATGAAAAGATCTCCAACAGAGACACAGCAAAGAATATTTTTGACTCACTCAGAATGACGCATGAGGGCAACGTTCAGGTCAAAGAAACAAAAGCTCTGGCGCTCATTCAGAAGTATGAGGCGTTCAAAATGGAAGAATCTGAATCCATTGAAACCATGTTCTCTAGATTCCAGATTCTGGTAGCTGGTCTCAAAGTTCTGGACAAAGGATACTCTACTGCTGACCATGTCAAGAAAATCATCAGAAGTTTACCCAAGCAGTGGAGACCTATGGTTACAGCTCTGAAGCTAGCTAAAGATCTCAACAAAATCACTCTGGAGGAACTTATCAGCTCCCTCAGAAGTCATGAGATAGAGCTAGAAGCTGACGAGCCTCAGAAGCAAGGTAAGCCTTTAGCATTAAAATCTAACAAAAAATTTGAGTCTAAAGTTTTGCAGGCAGTTGAAGAAACATCTGATGGATCCTCATCAGAAGAAGACGAACTCTCCCTCCTCTCCAGAAGAGTAAATCAACTGTGGAAGAAAAGACAAAGGAAGTTCAGGAATCCCAGAAGATCTGATCAGAACGAGTCTTCTTCCAGATACAGAAGGACAGATTCTTCCTCTGGATACAGAAGATCTGAAAGAAGACGTGCTCCCTTTGGATAGTGAACCTTGGTCTGAGAAACAGCCAGCTTCAAAGGTGCAACCAGAAGAAGACAAGACTATTCAAGCTGAAGAAAGTCAAGCAGAAGATGTTGCAGAAAGCTCTCAGAAGCTTCCTGCTTCTGATGCTTCTCAAGCTGCCTTGGACAGGCAGACTCTGGAAGAACTAAAGCTGAATGACATGCGTCTGCAGCAGAGGATGGATGAAAACGACCAGAAGATGAAAGAAAGAATGGATGTGCAGGATAGCAAGATTGACACTGTTGTCAGCATGGTGCACAAGCAGAATGAGACTGCTGACCAGATCAAAGCCATGCTGGAGAACCTGTTCACACGCTTGCCTCCTCAACCTTAGTCTTTTTTCATTCATGTCTTTTTCATGTTTTCTTTGATTTTCTGATGTACTGTTTGAATATGTTTTGTACTATTTTCATGTTTTGATTCTGAACCATTTCAATATGATAAGTTTTTCTGATCTTAATTGTTTTAGCACATCACTTACACTTTTTGATTGCTGACAAAAAGGGGGAGAACAAGAATGATATTTTAAACAATAACGGCTAACTAGACAAAAATTCTCAAACATTCTAACTCTATTACTTGAAAATGTTTTTTCTGTTTTGCTTAAAGTCTACAGGTACAAGGAAGCTCCTGGACACTCTGAAGACTAGAAGCTCTGATCACTATGAAGCTCTGATCCGCTCTGATACTCTGATCCAAAGCAAAGCTCTGACAAGAAAAGCTCTGAAGCTCTGCTCTGACATGCTGATCTAAAGCTTCTGATAGTCAAAGACTCTGATACTCTGATGTTCAAAGAAAGGCAAAAAGATCTGATCCTGAAGAACACTTGTAATCAAAGGGAAGTAATAAACTCAGGGGGAGCATCTCTCAACTCTGATATCTCTTTACTCCTTATCTCTTTTTACCTCTTACTCTGATGCATCTTTCTGATACCTTTTCACGTTATTTTCATTTAAAAATATCCAGTTTTTGTCATCATCAAAAAGGGGGAGATTGTTAGAACAAAGTTTGAATCTACTACCCTATATTTAAGTTTTGATGATAACAAAGTGAAAAGACATATTATGTATATGATTCATGTATGAACTATCTGCTGCCTAAAATTATTATGTTCTGACTTGCAGATACTCTGATTGATATAAGCAAGATCACATATATTCAGCATCAGAATTTGGTTTCAGACATCAGCATCAGAAGTTGCCATATCAGAATGTCAGAATCAGATGATCAACTCACGTACATGCTGAAGCCTGATGAACAAGACTGCACTCAACACTCTGATAAAGAAACACAACAGTTCATCAGCAGCTAAGCAGAGTCAGAATGAGCCAAGCCAGAACTTGCATTAAGTAAGCAACGGTACTGTGCATTGAAAGCAAATTAATACCAACGGCCTCATTCCAGACAAGATCTGCTCGATAAGGAAAGTTTGTTATTAGCATTGAATCAAGAATATTGCATCCAACGTTCAACATCTCAGTGCTATATAAACAAGACTTTGAAGATTGAAATGGCTAATGCTCTCTAAATCTCTACACGCATAAAAAGATTATCAAAATCTTCCTTCTCTCAGTTTTGCTAAACACTACACACTCTGATATTCAATCATTGTTTAGCAATCTAGTTTCTAAGCTTTAAGTTGTGTATACATCACAGTTGTGATACAGTTTTGTAGAAAACATTCACACACTTAGATTTTATCTCTTTGTAAGAAAGTGTTTCCTTGACAAACCGGGTTGTGGTTTGCATCAAGAAGGCTTTAGCAGTTGTTAAAGCAGTCTGTAATATTCAGTTGAATATAGTGGATTAAGACCTCGTTGGAGAGAGGCGAAATCACCTTGACGGGTGGACTAGAGTAGTTTGAGATCAAACGAAACAGGATAAAAATATCTTGTTCATTGCATTAGATTTCAGTTTTACAATTCAACCCCCCCTTCTTGTGTTTTTCACCACTTCAATGGGTCGACGCAAAACCCTTTGGATCGACGCATACTGCTCCATCTGCACAACATGAGTCGACGCATCCTCCTTATGGATCGACTCATCCGGGTCTCATACACATCATGTATCGACACATGCATCTCACCGATCGACTCATCCTGAGCATTTCAACCTTCATGTATTGATGCAAGCCTCTTCGTGTCGACTCATCCTGAGTCTAACATCGCTCATGTATCGACGCAAGCCTCTTCGTGTCGACTCATCCTGAGTCTAACATCGCTCATGTATAAACACATCAAGTTTGAGGTCGACACATCCTGATTCCTCCTGCATAATTCCATAATTTCTTCTGCATTTTCACTACGAGAATCATATTCTTAACCCTACAAACTTAATATAATCATAATAAATCATCACCTAACATTATCCTATAATACTACATCGATTAAACAACATCATGACATCGTTATTCATCTAAAGTTCATCAATTCTTCATCATACATCATCATATACATTTAATTCAAGGACAAAATAGAAATCGCCTTTTAACCCCATATATCAAACATCATGAACCCAATTATAGAGTCAGAACCCCATCCTTACCTTAGATTGAAGGTCGCTCTACAATTTCCGGTTGAATTCTCGTTCTTGCCGTTTCCTTCTATTTTCAGCAGCTTCATGTTCTCTTCTCAATCCTTATTCTTTCTACTGCTTCTTTCTTTCTATTCCTTCTAACAAATAATAAAATAACCCTATTATTCTATTAACTCCTTATTGGACTTAAAACCAACACCCCCCCCCCCTTATTACTTCTACTCCCTTAAAATAAACCCACATTAAATAATATTACACTTCTTATAATATTTCACCACATAATATTATACCTCTAATATTATTTCTCCACTTAATAAAATAATTAAGTCCAATTAATTACAACATATCTTCACATTTCAAAAATAATTTAATTAAATAATTAATTAAATTACGGGCGTTACAACTCTCCTCCACTTAGAATATTTTCGTCCTCAAAAATTTACCTCAATCAAACAATTTAGGATAGGAGTCTCGCATCTTGCTCTCCAACTCCCAAGTCATGCTTTCACCAGCAGCTCCTAGCCAAACCACTTTAACCAATGCAATCTATTTTCCCCTCAGAGTCTTCATTTCACGATCCGCGATCCGTACATGCATCGTCTCCACCGTAAGATTATCTCGTACTTGCACATCATCCATATGAATCATATGAGATGGATATGAAATATACTTCCGAAGTTGCTACACATGAAACACATCATGCAAATTCGAAAGATTAGACGGTAAAGCCACTCTATAAGAAACATTCCTCACTCTTTCCGAAATCTGATACGGTCCAATAAAACGAGAAGTGAGCTTCTTAGACTTCAATGCTCACTCAACACCAGTCACAGGTGTAACTCTCAAAAACACATGATCACCAGCTTAAAATTCTAAATCCTTCCTTCGTTTGTCATGATAACTTTTCTGTCTACTTTGGGCAACTTTCATCTTTTCTAGAATCAACTTCACCTTCTCAGTAGTCTCACGAACAAGTTCAGGTCCAAGTACTACACTTTCTCCAGATTCATGCCAACATAACAGAGTTCTACATCTTCGACCATACAACGCTTCAAAAGGTGCCATCCCAATACTAGAATGATAACTGTTATTATAAGTGAACTCTATGAACGGAAGATAAGTATCCCACGAACCTCCCTGCTCGAGAACACATGGCCTCAACAAGTCTTCCAACGATTGAATAGTACGTTCAGTCTGACCATATGCCTGAGGATGATACGCTGAACTCAACCTCAACTTAGAACCCAACGCTTCTTGCAAACTCTTCCAAAAATCATAAGTAAATCTTGGATCTCTATCTGACACAATGCACAAAGGAACACCATGCAGCTTCACAATCACACTAATATAAATCTCAGCCAACTTCGGCACTGGAAAACTGATGTTAATATGAATAAAATGAGCTGACTTCGTAAGCCTATCAATAATCACCCAAATCGAATCATGTCCTCTTAAAGTATTAGGCAACCCCGTCACAAAGTCCATTGAAATGCTATCCCATTTCCATTATGGAACTTCCAACGGTTGCATCAATCTGGCAGGCTTCTGATGTTCAACTTTCGACTTCTGACAAGTCAAACATGCATACACAAACCGAGCCATGTCACTCTTCATCCCAGGCCACCAAAACAAACCTTTCAAATCTTGATACATCTTTGTAGCTCCTTGATGAATACTCAACTTACTTCTATGACTCTCTTCAAGTATCACTTTCTTCATCTCGGCATCATCAGGAATACAAATCCACTTACGAAACCTCAACACACCTTGCGCATCTAGCTTAAAATCACTATTCTCAGATTGATCAGTCCTAACCATCAAATCTACCAGTTTCACATCCAACCTCTGAGATTCTCTGATACTGTCTAAAAATTCATTATTAATCTTCAACATACCCAACATAACACTCTGAGGAGTAACCTCGCAAACTAAGCTCATATCTCTGAACTGCTCAATCAATTCCAACTCTTTAATCATCATTGCGGACATATGTAAAGCCTTTCGGCTTAACGCATCAGCTACCACATTCGCTTTTCCTGGATGATAATTCAAACTGAAATCATAATCCTTTAACAATTCCAACCATCTTCGTTGCCTCATATTCAACTCCTTCTGATAAAATAAATACTTTAAGCTCTTATGGTCACTAAACACTTCAAATCTAGAACCATAAAGATAATGCCTCCAAATCTTCAACATAAAAACAACAGCAGCAAGCTCTAAATCATGCGTAGGGTAGTTCTTCCCATGAGTCCTCAACTGCATTGACGCATAAGCAACTAACTTACCATTCGGCATAAGCACACCTCCTAAACCCATCTTAGAAGCATCATAATACACCACAAAAGGCTCTCCTGGATTAGGCAACGTCAAAATCGGAGCCGACGTCAACCTCTTCTTCAATTCTGTAAAAATTTCTTTGCATTGAACATCCCACACAAACGCTCTACCTTTACAAGTCAACTTAGTCAACAAAAGTGAAAATTTAGAAAATCCTTCGATAAACCTTCTATAATAACCAACTAATCCCAAGAAGCTTTTAATCTCAGTAGCTGACTTTGGAGTTTCCCGTTGCAACATAGCATCAACCTTCGATGGATCTACAGCAATGCCACTACCTGAAATCACATGACCAAGAAAACTAACCTCCTTCAACCAAAATTCACACTTGGACAGCTTTGCATACAACTTCTTCTCTTTCAAAACATGCAATACTACTCTTAAATGTTCAGCATGCTCTTCTTCTGACTTAGAGTAAATCAAAATATCATCAATGAACACCACTACAAACTGATCCAAATAAGTATGAAAGATATGATTCGTATATTCCATAAATACTCCCGGCGCATTAGTAACACCAAAAGGCATCACTGAATACTCGTAATGTCCATAACGCATTCTGAAAGTCGTCTTCTGAATATCTTCATACTTCACTTTAATCTGATGGTAACCCGACCTCAAATCAATCTTACTAAACACACGAGAATCCACCAATTGGTCCATCAAGTCATCTATTCGTGGAAGTGGATACTTCTTCTTAATCGTCACCTTATTCAACTGTCTATAATCAACACAAAGCCTCATACTTTCATCTTTCTTCTTTACTAACAACACTGGAGCTCCCCACGACGACACACTTGGTCTTACAAACTTCTTCTCAAGTAACTCTTCCAATTGTTTCTTCAACTCAGACAATTCAGATGCAGACATCCTGTATGGTGCCATAGACACAGGTCTGGTACGAGGTACAAGATCAATAGCAAATTCAACTTCCCTCTTCGGCGGTACATCAGGGATCTCATCAGGGAAAACTTCAGGAAATTCACACACTACCTGCAATTCCTCAATTATAGCTTGAGTCTCTACAGATAGAGACGCCATCAACGAGAACATTTGTGCTTCCTCTTGCATCAACTTCCACAACTGTCTAGCAGACAACAAACCACCTTCCTCTTCTTTAGGAGTAGAAAACTTCATAGACTTATCATAACAGTTAATATGAACACAGTTATGCTCTACCCAGTTCATACCCAAAATCACATCTAAACCTCTTAACGGTAAACAAACCAAATCAACAACAAAGTCTTCGTCGAAGATCGACAAGGGACACTTAGCACACCTAAAAGAAGTAGTCACCGACCCCTAGGCTGGAGTATCGACGACCATTTCTCCATTCAAAGAAGATAACATAAGACCCAATCTTTCAACACAATCAGCAGTAATAAAATAATGCGTAGCACTAGTATTAATAATAGTAATTAAAGGAGTACTATTAATGAAACATGTACCTCTAATAAGTTTGTCCTTCACAGTTGTCTGATCCTCCACTAGAGAAAACACTTTACCACTAGACTGAGCCCTCTTCGGTTTCAGACACTGACTACCAATATGCCCTTCTTCTCTACAGTTGAAACAAATCACATTCTTGTGTTCACACTCAGATATAACATGTCCGTTCTTACCACAACGGTAACATCTCTTCACTTCAGCAGTGCACACATTACTCTTGTGTCCAGGTTTTCCACACTTAAAGAAAATCACACCAGCAGGAGCATCTCCCCCACTAGTCCTCTGTCTTTGAGCAACTTTCTGTTTACCTTTACCATCTGGGGCATCATAAGGCTTACCACAATTTCGTTGGTGCTTACCCCTCTTCTCACTGATAATCTTGTAATGAGCATTATTATCCTCTTCATAAATCTTGCAACTATCAACCAAGTCAGCAAAGACATGGATCTTCTGGTATCTAACTGCCTTCTTGATCTTCGGGCGCAATCCATTCTCAAATTTAATACACTTCGAAAATTCAACATTTTCTTCAGCGTAATGCGGATAAAACTTAGCCAACTCAGCAAACTTGGGAGCATACTCAACAACTGACATACTTCCTTGCTTCAGCTCAAGGAACTCAATTTCCTTCTTACCACGGACATCTTCAGGAAAGTACTTTCTCAAAAATTCCCTACGGAACACGGACCAAGTGACATTCTCAACTGCAGCTTCCAATCTCTGACAAGTCTCTAGCCACCAGTCATCAGCCTCGACTACTAGCATATGAGTACCATAACAAACCTTCTGTGCTGGAGTAAAGTCCATCACATGAAAGATTCTCTCAATCTCTTTCAACCACTCCAATGCTCCGTCAGGATCATACTTTCCCTTGAACGTAGGTGGATTCTCTCTCTGGAAAGTCGCCAAGCTACGAGATCCAGCATTCCCGTCAGCATTCGGCTGATTTTCTATCGCATGAGCCATTACTTTTAGAGCAGCAACAAGTGCAGCATCATTCCTTCCAGTCATCTCAACTTCTCACTACAACATAGACAATGGTTAGAACTCAAAATAACAATACTCGATTGTTAGACAACTAAGACTCGACGACAAGGTCGGACCAACCTTTTGCTCTGATACCAACTTTGTAACACCCTAATTCTACCCCGGAAATTTTTATAGATAAATCAGAGTTATAAAATTTCAATCATGCAAACGAATCGGGACGTCACAAATTCTTCTAACAAATTCATTGCATTCATCATGGATATATAACACTTTCAATAACATCGGATGAACCACCATCATAACATCTTTAATTAAATAATTCAACAACTACGCAGCGGAATTCTCAATAACATCTTTAACAACAAAACATCAATTTCGAGACAACACATATTTAATAACAGTCAACTAAAGTTCAACAAATGAAAATCAACAATCAAAAATCAGCAAATGTTCATCCCCCGAGTGTTACATATCAGAGCAATGACACCGACGCGAACTATTGAAGGTATATGGCCTTCACTCTCGATTACCTGCACGTTACCAACATAAGGGAAACATTCAAACATAAGGGGTGAGATATCTAACAATATTATGAAGCGCATGATAATTAATATATTAAATTAGATCAATGACATCCCACTTCTCATCTCATAATCAACAATAATTACAACGTATATACACATCATCAACATCAAAATACACTTCTTTATGCAATCATATAATGCGACTCAATACTATGCAAATGCATGTGGTACCATTGGAGCAAAACTCCCATCTCAAAAATTTTCCAATTAATAGAGGCATCAACAAGGCATAGCCTTCATCTCAAAATTCGCCAATACAGGCCATCTCAATGAGCATAAGCTCCACCTCAAAAAAATGCAATGTATGCGACACAACCATGAATGTAATAACAACACCCAAGTTAACAACATCTCAAATCATCTAAAATCATCTCAAAAACATCTCAAATTAACATCTCAAAAGCATCTCAAAATAACAGCATCTCAAATGCATCTCAACGTCTCGTCGTCAACATCTCATATCATCAAAATAATTCATCAAACATCATTTATTCATCATAAATTATCAAACACAACTTCATTAATAACTTTTTATCAACAACTCAGTTGTACGTTAATACTACAGTAATTCATTCAGCTATTCTTCAATTTTACATCGTTACTGTCACTAATCCTACTGTCATAATTCAAACAGTAGTCTCTAAACATCTCATATTCATCATTCTGTTCAAAAACCAGCACAACGATCAACACGGGAATTAATTCTAAATCCTAAATTGTCTACTAGGATTACACTTCTTATTCTTCATTTTAATCCTCTAAAATAAAGTTCATCGCGTTAGCTATTCAACGCTTCGAACGACACCTCAAACAACATCATAAAAGTCAAGTTACAGCACTTTAAAACTGAATCTGTCAAAAATCAGGCAACATGGGTCAACGCAAAACCCTTTGGATCGACGCGTAGTGCTCCATCTGTACAACATGAGTCGACGCATCCTCCTTATGGATCGACTCATCTGGGTCTCATACACAACATGTATCGATACATGCATCTCATCGATCGACTCATCCTGAGCCTTTCAACCCTCATGTATCGATGCAAGCCTCTTCGTGTCGACTCATCCTGAGTCTAACATCGCTCATGTATCGACACATCAAGTTTGAGGTTGACACATCCTGATTCCTCCTGCATAATTCCATGATTTCTTCTGCATTTTCACTATGAGAATCATATTCTTAACCCTACAAACTTAATATAATCATGATAAATCATCACCTAACATTATCCTATAATACTACATTGATTAAACAACATCATGACATCGTTATTCATCTAAAATTCATAAATTCTTCATCATACATCATCATATACATTCAATTCAAGGAAAAAACAGCAATCACCTTTTAAACCCACATATCAAACATCATAAACCCAATTATAGAGTCAGAACCCCACCCTTACCTTAGATTGAAGGTCGCTCTACAATTTTCGGTTGAATTCTCGTTCTTGCTGTTTCCTTCTATTTCCAGCAGCTTCACATTCTCTTCTCAATCCTTATTCTTTCTACTGCTTTTCTTTCTATTCCTTCTAACAAATAATAAAATAACCCTATTATTCTATTAACTCCTTATTGGGCTTAAAACCAACACACCCCCTTATTACTTCTACTCCCTCAAAATAAGCCCACATTAAATAATATTACACTTCTTATAATATTTCACCACATAATAATATTATACCTCTAATATTATTTCTCCACTCAATAAAATAATTAAATCCAATTAATTACAACTTATCTTCACAAATATTCCAAAAATAATTTAATTAAATAATTAATTAAATTACGGGCGTTACAATAGGCCACATACCAGGCTTAGGCTTTGAATTTTTTGGTAGGTTAGGCTCAGGCTTGGAAAATCCTAGCTCGGCCCAACCTATTCTCACCTGTTGTACCCTAAAATTTGTCCTCCCATTTTTTCTTCAAGATATCTTATCTTGCTTCAAGGGTTTTCATTTACTCAAGGTTGCTCAAGAATTAATCAGACAAATTCTCCTCCTAAGCTATTGACCTGCAACTAGGGTTTCACTTTCCTCAAGAAAGATGGGGTTTCTAATGCCTCAAGTGGATTTAATGCTTTCTTATATGTCTCCAAAAATGCTCATACCAAGTGTGATATGGTGGGAGAACTGACTTGGGTGTTTTGCATTTTATCACAAATGTTGCGGTTAGCAAGAGTCGTCACCGACTTTTCTTTTATCCAAAAGGAAAGGCTGAAAAGAACAGGAAAGACCTTTGAGATTATTTCTTGAGTTTGGGGGGTAAATTATGAAAAGGGAAGGTGTTAGCACCCTTTTCATCCATATTTATCTATGGTCTCTTAGTTGCTTGCTAGATCACTTGCTTTTGTTTGAAAATGTGCTTTGTGGTGGTTTTTGAAAGTATTTTGAAAAGGCGCCTTTGTTTAGGCAAACTTTGTAATAGTTCTCGTTCGTAAGAACATATACAAAGTGTTGAGCTTTTGAAAAAAATTCATGTTTGAAAAATATTTTGAAAGTGTTGGTGTTTGTTTTAAAAATAAGCAAGGATGTTTGATTTGAAAGTGAGCAAGCAACTAGGAACAATCTACCTACTTAAAAGTCTTTGTTCATTTCTTCCTTCCTTTGATATTGCTATCTTATCATTGATTTGGTAAGAAGCCTTATCTTTGTATGTAAAGGGGCGACCGTGGGTCGTCGTATGGTCATGATAGCAATGTTGTGAGATATCTTAGCATTTCTCTTTGAGGGACTAAGATTATTTTGAAAGGAAACATTTATAGCGTCAACGTGGGATTATGATCTTGTAATTTTGATTTGTTTTTCTAAGACATCTCACATGCATAACATGACCATTTTTGTAAGGCAACAAAGTGGAATTACCCTAAGGGTGTAAGTGTACACGTGTGTTTGATTTACATGCATTGATTATCTTGAATTAGGGTTTGCTAATTGCTGATTTTAGTCTTGCCATACAAACCCTAAGTACTAACATTTATATAAAGCGATAAATTGCGGAAAGTAAAATCACTACGCTATTACATCATTAGGGGAGGGGGTATACAAATTTATAAATGGAGATTGTAAGAAAACTAAACTTAATTATCTATTACAACCATATTGAATAATGTACAAGAATTGAAAATAATGCAAGAATGTAAATGGAAAAAGAAATGATTTTTGGTTGGTTTTTATGAAAGGGTTTAATCTTGACCTAATTAAAGAAAATGATTAATTAAAATTAAACAAAATTAAACTTAAACTAATTAAGAAATAAATTAAGTATGAAATATTTTTTTAGGGTTTTTTTATGAAAAGGTTTTAAGTTATTGAAAATAATATGAAAATTAATTAATTAAAAGAAACCTAAGTTCTAAATTAATTTTAATTAAAAAATAAAAATAATAATTAAACCTAAATCTAAATATTAATTATTTAAGAAAAAAAAGAAATAAATTTGTTAAGATTTTTTTGTTCTTTTGTCTTTATAAAGAAAAAATAAAATATAAATGTGAAAATAATAAATAAAAATATTTTTTGGATTTTTTATTAATAAAAATAAAAATAATAATAATAATAATAATAATAGTAATAAAAAATAATAAAAGAATACTGAAATACAAGAAAATAAGAAAAAGAAAATTAAAATGAAATAATAAAAAGTTGGGCCAGGTGTATGAAAGTAAATGCAGGGGTGAGAAGTCAGCAAAAATGGAAGACCCATTGATGGAGGCCCAGGCGCTGCTTGCTGGAACAAAAAAGAGAGAAAAATGCTGAAAAAACAAAACAAAAGGTAGCGCTGGGTCTTGAACCCATGACCCTCACCATACACGCGCTACCTTTGAAACTGGGGTGGCTGTACATCCGGTAACATAAACAAAACAATAAATACATAACACAAGTCAAGTCCTGAAAATGACTTCATCTTCAATCTCCAACCATGGTTCCTGTAACTTTCTCATTTCTCCATAAAAATGAAAGATGCAAACATGAAAGTTGCTCCATTTTCCCATACAAATCCAACCATATAAATATCATAAGCTATAAATCAAAGATGAATGAGAATTTCTAAAAGTACCAAATTCTGACCTAATTATTTTCAGAGATTCAAACCTAAGATTCTCTGAGCTCAATCAATATAAATGAAATCTATGGACATATACAGTTTCAGGGCAATGATGTCTACATTTTATCTTCACAAATGCAAGCCTAATAATGCCTAAATGAAAAGTTAGAAGTTCAGAAATGATACCTCAAAACTGGAAATCGTAAAATGCAAATGAGGTTGATTCAAGGTGCTGCAATGATCAGGTTAGCTTCCTCGAGTTCCCAAGAAGCTAATGCAATGATTAGCTTGAGCAATGGATGGCTGGAATGGCTTGGAGAAGTTAACTTGCAGTGCTCCGTTTTTGGTTATGGAGGATGATGGAAATGGAATTACAGTTATGAAACAGGGACATGGTGTTGGCTCCCAAATTCGACACTTAATATATTTGGTCTTTTTTGGCCAAATAACTGGAATGAACCAAGCTAGGAAGTATGATTCGACACAAGAGATAACTTAAAAGAGAAAATCTAAGTTATATTGGAATCTTTGACCAAGGGCTCATTCGACTGAAGAAGACTTATGTTGCTCGACTGAGAGAAAGTGTTCACGCTTTGGCACATGGAACGAGGACTATTTGAATTTTGAATTATTGGAGGGAAAGGCAGTTTTCATCAGCGTCTGAGAAGAGGCAATGTGGCCAAAAGCTATGGGTCGAGAGACATGCAGAAGACACTTGTCTTCATCCTAGCGCAGACTGTTCCCTCGACGGTTACCTATTTTTAGTATAAATTAAGAAGCTTGTGTAATTTTCAAGGGTGTTCAACCTATTGTACTAAAACACTCAAATATTATCCAAGTAACTACTGCGTGAGAAAGGATAAAGCTGAGCAATGTACGTTGGAAACACCTTTTTTCCATAATGAAAGTCTTTTTACATTACTTTACCATTATCCTGCAAAGTTATCTTTTTTACTTCTTTTACTTGCATTTTTATACTTTTGCTTACTTTTCAACAATCAAAATTCCTTTCTCTGGGTCGAACGTGCGTTCTTCCTTCTTACCCATTTTACATAAAAATTAGCATATGTCCTGGGATTAGTTTGATCGATCCCGTAAGTAAACCAAAAAACTTACCTTTTTTGGAGATCAACGGTTGTTTACCAAAAACAACGGTAAACAAATTGGCACACCCGGTGGGACGTTGCTAATTTTCTATGTTACTGTGTTTTTCCTGCACAGTTATAACATTGCATGTTATTAAGAAGTGGTAGAGTAACCAACAAATTTACTATTAGGAAGGAAAATAGTAGTATGGCTAACGAGCCAAACCATGGAGAAATACCTCCACCAATCACAGGAACAACGGTTACTACTGCTGTCGAAGGGAATATCCCAACTTCTGTTGGATCAATGCCAGTGTTAATCACAAATCAAATAGGACCCTTACTTTCGTATGTGGGTCCAAGAGGTCCTTTGGGAACGCCTCCACCAAGGATAAATCTAGGATCTCGATCAACTGTACCCCCAGGCTTTTCGATAACCTGGATGGATCGAGAACAACCATATGGCATGCCAACTACTGAAATGGCTAGCCTTATGAATGTTGCGTCCACCTTTTCAGAGCCTTTGGTGAATGCAGCATCGCCATTACGAGGGTCTGGAGCCAGTAGAAACCAATTTTTGGGAGGGCCATCTCACATAATACCAAGCCTCACAAATGCTTCGACATCAATTTTGAGGCAACAAATGGACGAAAGTAATCATGAAATGGTACAGATGTTAGCACAAACTCTAAGTACAGTACTAAATCCCCTCATTCAGACTGCTACACAGTCGAATCAACAGATGACAGCACAAATTCCGCGCATGGCTGAATTCTTTGGGGTACCCCAAGTTGTTCGACAACCCCAGAGGATACCAATAAGAGTGAACCAATGGATAATAATGGAAGAGGATTTGACCGTTAATCCAAACCCCCAGATTCCTATGGTAGAAATAGAACAACCAAGAATAGAGATACCTCGAAACCCTCGAGAAATCGATCAAGGCGTTATTACGGCTAATAGAAACCAAAATGCTGACGAATTAATACAGCAAGTTCGACACCAGAACTATGGGACGGACAATAATTTAACCTCCATGATCGAGAGGATCATGCTTCAAAATGGGATGAATGTTGGTTTGCACAGACCAAACTTCACATCCCCATTGTCGGAATTTATTCTGCAAACAGACTTACCACCTAGAGGAAAAGTCCCAAAATTCACTAAATTTTCAGGGGATACGACAGAGTCGACTGTCGAACATGTGGCTAGATATTTGATAGAGACCGGAGAAATAGCAAACAATGAAAATCTTAGAATCAAATATTTCCCAAGTTCTCTGACAAAAAATGCTTTCACTTGGTTCACCACCCTCCCAGCCAATTCGATCCACAACTGGAACCAATTGGAAAGATTGTTCCATGAACAATTTTACATGGGTCAAACCAAGATAAGTTTAAAAGAATTGGATAGTGTGAAGAGGAGATTTACAGAGCCAATTGATGAATATTTAAATAGATTTCGATTACTCAAAGCCATATGCTTTACCCAAGTGCCTGAGCATGAATTAGTTGAAATAGAAGCGGGGGGCCTGGATTATTCGAATAGGAAAAAGTTAGATACACAATATCTAAGAGATATGGCCCAACTTGCTGATAGAGTTCGACAAGTAGAACTCCTTAAAGCTGAAAAGGCTAAAACTGCCAAAACTCATCGAAGAGAAAGGGTAGCTTATGTCGAAATGGATGATGATGATCTGGAGACATACAACGATCCTATAGATGTCGAATAAGGTGAAATTGATTTAGCTGAATTAAAACAAGGACCACCATATTCTTGTAAATTGCTAGTGCCATCAAATGGGAAAAATCCTGTAGAACCTGAGAAAAACAGTGATAAATTTCCTAAGAAAACTTATAGCTTCGACATATCTAAGTGTGACGAAATATTCGATCTATTAGTTAAAGATGGACAGATGATAGTGCCCCCATAGGCTAAATTGCCTCCTTTAGAACAGAGAAAGAAAAGAGGTTTTTGTAAATACCATAATTTTTTGGGACATAAAACCTCACAATGTTTCCTTTTCAGGGATCTCGTTCAACAAGCGTTGAAGGAAGGAAGGCTGAAATTTGCTGATAAACCAGCAATGAAAATCGACACAAACCCACTGCAGACATAAGCTCATTATGCCGAACCAGTTGGCATTCATATTGTGGAAGTGTCTGAAGATTTCATCACCAAACCCATCTTTGGAAGTTTTATTGGGAACATCTCCAAAAAAACTATTGAAGGGGTGAGAAAGGCCACTGAAGGCCTGGATTTAAAAACAGAAGTTGGCTAAGGGTCGAACAAGAAGGCTGCTGGTAGCCTGAAACTGATTAAACGGGTTACTGAAAACCCAAACAAAATCAAAGGAGTTGCTGAGAGCTCCAGCAAAAGAACCACCACAAGTTCTTATTTGGCTGCTGCAAAGGGTTCGACAGAGGACTTGGAAGCCAAAGTGCAGAAGATGAACTTGGGTGCCAAAAGTAACATGCAGGTTAACGTGGTTGAAGTCTCTGAAGCCAAAGCTTCAGAGGAAGCCATTCGACAAGAAGAAGTAAACAAAACTGCCTTCCCAAAGGAAGATGAAGATTTGGCATATTTTCTGCATAGGTGATAAAAGAAGAAATCAGAAGTAATGCTATGCCCTAGATGTAGCTCTATTTTCGATAAGAAAGCCACTGAACACATACAAGTTATGCGGGTTGTAAAGGCAAAACAGGGCACCAATGCCCAACAAAGAATGGGTTCAGAAATCCGTTTTGACCCTAGAAGGGGGCATCAACAAAGACCCATGAATCAGGAAAGGAGGCCACCAACTTTTAGGCCTCCAACTAATGTGCCTACAGATACTTGGCTCAATACCATGGGAAGGAAGCGGCTAAATGAAGAAAGATGGCAGGCATTCGACGTACCAAGAGGTTCTTCTCTAGATTACAGAAAGGAGTACCATGCTTCTGCGTCGAACAAGATGACCCATGTGTCGAGCAATTACAAAGGAAAGAATCCTATGTCTCGTTCGCAGTGGAGAAGGTTCCAAAGACGGCGAAAGGCCGAGAAAGAGGCAGCTGGACCTCATCTAGAAGTTAGCACTAATGTGCAGAAAAAACAAAGGAAGCCTCTGGAGAGAAATCCTATGCCCTGGGCAGAAGAGTGTGGGTCGAATGATGAAGATGACTCCGACTCTAGTGACAGTTTAGACATCATGGTGAATGTCATATCTGTGTTGCCCAAAGAATACAACCGTGAGGTCGAAGTCGAAGAAACTGACCTAATGGTTGAACAAGAATTGGCTAGACATAAGCCAGTATGTTACTATATAATGAACAATGGATGCGTGGAAGAACAAAACACATTCTTTGAACCACCAACAGAGGAAATGAAGAGCCATCTGAAACCACTGTTCATTAGAGCAGAGGTTGGAGAGGTAACCATAAACAAAATTTTGGTTGATTGTGGGGCAACCATCAATATCATACCATAATTCATGCTGGAAAAGTTAGGCAAATGAGATGCTGACATAAAGCCACATAACATGGTCTTATCCAACTATGAAGGGGGCATTGGCACCACAATGGGTGTCATTCAACTAGACCTCAAAGTGGGCTCAATCCTTCGACCCACCATGTTCATGGTTATTTCAGCAAAACCCAACTACAATCTACTCCTTGGTCGGGAGTGGATACATGGCATTGGAGCAGTTCCATCTTCGATGCACCAAAGGTTCACAATGTGGCGCCCCGACGACATTGTGGAGAACATTGAAGCAGATCAGAGTTATTACTTGGATGAAATAAACAGTGTCAGAAAGAACGATTTCAACAGAAAGTTGGCTTACATAGGGCCATGTAACCCACCAGAGTTTGATTTAACTCCAACTCCTAACGCGTTCTGCTCCCTATACCTACACTCCGATCACGGCTTTCAGTGGGATAGAGAAGACGTATCCAACATCGACTTCGGAGGAGTTAGTGATATACGGCTAACAGGCTGGGGAAGCGAGTTTGATGATGATGACTGAGTCATCAACTCTCCAAAAGATTTCGGCATATGTGGCCGGAAAAAAAATGATAGCGGCCTTAGAGGCTGAAGTTAAATATGTGGCTTTCAAAGCCAATGAACAAGTCCTTTCGAAGACAGGGCCTGAGAAAGATTTCGACCCAGAACCTCCCGACTTGGGGACTAAAGACCTTCTAGACCAGAGGTTAGACACCATCTATGACGACAAACCTCTAGGTTTTGAAAAGGACCCGTTGGCGAACAATGTCAGAATGTTGGCGCAAGATCCTCTAGAAGAGGTAAATCTAGGCGAAGGTCCTGTGAACAGGCCCACATACATAAGCACAAAAATGGATCCAGGACTCAAGGTCAAAATGATCAAATTACTGAAAGAGTTTAAGGACTGCTTTGCATGGGACTATGACGAGATGCCTGGTCTCGACAGAGGATTGGTGGAACTACAGTTACCAATAAAGCCTGGGAAGAAACCCGTTAAGCAGACTCTAAGACGGTTTGCACCATAGATTTTATCAAAAATCAAAATGGAGGTCGAAAGGATGCTGAGATGCAAGTTCATAAGAACGACCAGGTACGTCGAATGGATTGCAAATATTGTACCCGTTATAAAGAAAAATGGTACCTTGAGGGTGTGCATCGATTTCAGAGATCTGAATGCTGCAACACCCAAAGATGAATATCCAATGCCAGTGGCGGAAATGCTTGTAGATTCTGCCGCTGGTTTCGAGTACATGAGTATGCTTGATGGATACTCTGGATATAATCAAATCTTCATTGCTGAAGAAGATGTGTCGAAAACGGCATTTCGTTGCCCTGGGGCTTTAGGCACCTATGAGTGGGTAGTAATGCCTTTTGGCCTAAAGAATGCAGGGGCAGCGTACCAAAGAGCCATGAATTCGATCTTCCATGGCTTTATTGACACTTTCATGCAAATTTATATTGATGATATTGTTGTCAAATCTGTTTCAGGGAAAGCTCACATGGATCATCTTCGACAATCCTTTGAGAGGATGAGAAACTACGGCCTGAAGATGAATCCTCTGAAGTGTGCTTTTGGTGTAAAAGCATGAGATTTCTTAGGTTTTGTGGTCCACAAAAAGGGCATTGAGATAAACCAGAACAAGACCAAGGCTATCTTGCAAGCCAAAGCACCAATTAACAAAAAGGAATTGTAATCCTTACTTGGGAAGATAAATTTCCTAAGGAGATTTATATCCAACCTTAGTGGGAAAACGCAAGCCTTTTCTCCATTACTTCGACTCAACAAGGGAGGATTTGATTGGAGGGAGGAACATCAAGAAGCCTTCGACAAAATCAAAGATTACCTCATTAAACCACCTATTTTGGTGCCTCCTTGTCGAAGTAGAAGTATGAGACTGTACATAGCTACGTCTGATAAGACTCTAGGGAGCATGCTGGCTCAAGAGGATGAAAATGGTGTCAAAAGGCCCATATACTACCTCAGTAGAGTCTTAAATGATGCAGAAACTAGATATAACGAAGTTGAAAAACTGTGTTTATGCCTATACTTTTCATGTACAAAACTTAAGCAATATATAAAGCCTGTTAATGTTTATGTTTCATCTCATTTTGACGTTTTCAAATATATGTTGTCGAAACCCATTTTGCATAGTAGAATTGGCAAATGGGCACTTGCATTAACTGAGTACTCATTAACTTTTATGCCTCTCAAGGCTATAAAAGGCCAATTGGTCGCAGACTTTATAGTCGACCACTATATACAAGAAAAATCACTAAATTATTTGGAGATCGAACCATGGAAACTTTACTTTGATGGTTCTAGTTATAAAGATGGAGTTGGAGTCAGAGTCCTTATTATTTCTCCAAATAAAATTCCAACAACATTTAAGTATAAAATAGATGGGGATTGCTCTAATAATGAGGCTGAATACGAAGCGTTAATCCCAGGCCTTGAAATCCTGTTGGAATTGGGGGCAACTCAAGTCGAAATAATGGGAGACTCAGAGTTAGTCCTAAAACAAATTACGAAAGAATACAAGTGCATAAAAGAAAACCTTATCATGTATTTTGTAATAGCCAGACGATTGTTGAAGAACTTTGAGGCAGTTAGCATTCGACACATACCCAGATTGGAAAATCAAGCAGCCAACGACTTGGCACAGATTGCTTCTAGGTACAAAGTTTCGAAAGATAGGCTACAACAAGTAATTGAAGTTAGAGGGAGAGTAACTGCCACTAAGTTATCTCCATCAGATTTAAGGACTACAACGTTAGGATACACTGATCATGCAAATTTTGAAATTTCGTTCATAGACAATCTAACAGAGCAAGATTGGAGAAAGCCTGTAGTGGACTATTTACAAAATCCAACGGCTTCGACAGAACGAAAGGTAAAATACAGAGCGCTGAGTTATGTGTTAATGGGAAATGAATTATTTAAGAAAACACCGGAAGGTGTGCTTTTGAAATGTTTAAGTGAAACAGAAGCATATATAGCTCTTTCCACTACACACGTCGGGGCATGTGGAGCACACCAAGTAGGCCAAAAGATGAAATGGTTATTGTTTCGACAAGGCTTATATTGGCCTACTATGTTAAAGGATTGTGTTGAGTTTGCAAAAGTATGTCAAGAATGCCAAAAACATACAGGCATTCAACATGTGCCAGCAAATGAACTTCACTCGATTGTGAAACCTTGGCCTTTTAGAGGATGGGCCCTGGATCTCATTTGAGAAATTCGACCAGCATCTTCTAAAGGTCAGAAGTATATACTGGTGGGCATTGATTATTTTACTAAATGGATTGAAGTGATCCCTTTAGTCAATGTAGACCAGGAGAACGTCATTGAATTCATTCAAAGGCACATCATATACAGATTTGGAATCCCTGAAACAATAACTACAGACCAAGGATCAGTTTTCACTGGTTGAAAGATGCAAGACTTCGCTGCAGAAATGGGGTTTAAACTGTTAAAGTCTACGCCTTATTATGCGCAGGCTAATGGCCAGGTCGAAGCAGCAAATAAAGTAGTGATCAGTTTAATAAAGAAACATGTGGGAAAGAAACCCAGAAACTGGCACAAGGCACTAGATCAAGTCCTGTGGGCATGTCGAACTTGTCCTAAAGAAGCCACGGGAACAACACCATTTCTCCTAACCTATGGTCATGATGTAGTATTACCAGTGGAAATCCACTTGCAGGCGACACGGATTCAGATACATCATGAAATCCCTTCTGAAGTCTATTGGAGTATGATGTCGGATGAACTAGTGGACTTAGACGAAGAAAGGTTGAAAGCTCTGGATCTTTTGAGACTGCAGAAGAAGCGAGTTGTGAAATCCTACAATTGCAACGTGAAGTCCAAGACGTTTCAGCCTGAAGATCTAGTTTGGAAATTAATACTCCCAATGGATCGAAGAGACAGAAACTTGGGAAAATGGTCCCCTAAGTGGGAAGGACCTTTTAGGATTGTGCAAGCATTCTCGGGCGGAGCCTATGAGATCGAAGAATTAAGCAAAGATCAAAGACTCTTGAAGGTAAATAGTAAATACCTGAAAACGTATAGACCTATGCTTCAAGAGGTAAAAATAAATAATATATAATCACTGTTAATAGAGAATGCCAAAATGGAAACTTAAAAATTTCATTAAAAGTGCCAAAATGGCTCTGAAATCGTTACAAAAAGTGATTACATAATTGAGAGAAACAAGATTCAAAAGGGAAGATTGGCTTTAATCTGGAGATACTTGATTCTCTGCAACTCTAGGCGTCAATCACATAGAGCTTTCATTTGGTGAAGGGTTTCGAGCTTAGCATCCAGAGATTGAGCTCGATCGGCATGTCTTAACCCTTCAGCCAATTCTTCTTGGCTTTATGACTCATTGTTCACAGCAATAAGCTCCTCTTTCTTTTTGTCGTTGGCAGCAATTTTAGCTTCCAACTCTGTAATCTGCACCCTCAGTTGAGCATTATCTCGATCTATCTCCTCGACTGCTTTTTGTCTAGCCTCCTGGGCCTTCGACAAGTCCTTTACTCTAGAAGCGGATTCCGTAGCAGCATGCCAAGCAGCAGCCACTTGACCATTGGCTTCTTCGATCTCACGATTGAGAATTCTCTGACGGTTGTAATCCGCTGATACGTGGTCAACAATAGAGAGTAAATCCAAGATTACACTGGCCACATCCGGAGGAGCAACGAGAAGATCGACAACTTTCAAGATAGTCTTCAGAAAGGAAGAAGCTGTTGGTTCCCCCTCTAAAGTTAACATCAAATATCTTTTAAAGATTTGTGCTTTAACTTTCTGAAGAGCCTCGTCGAGAGGGGAAATCGAAGTTGATCTTCCAGATGCAGTCGAGGCGCTGCGATCAGAGGAACTCTCTCGACCCTCTAGAATGGCAGTCAGATAACCTAATGGATTCTGTTGTTTTAGTAAGGCCAAATCCTCCTTGGTTCTGGATTCCGTCGAAGGGATACTTTCGTTGGCTGTAACAACCACATTGGCCACTTGACTTGGAATTGTTTCAGTGCCTGGAGGATTTTGGTTTCCTTCAGCAAAAACTTCTTCACCGTCAACTTCTGGGGTCTCTACATTCTCCCTCTCTGTTTCAGTTTCAACACCAGGGATACCTTCCTCCTCAGTCTCTCGCACTTCGACCAGCGGAACCCTAATCTCCTCTTGGTTTCCTGCAGCTTCTTCTTCATCGGCTTCTTCTATGGTTTCGTGCTGAGGTTCAAAAGCCTGATTTACTTCGTCAGCTGAACTCATGAAAGAGCCTTTCGCTGAAGAAGGCCTGTAGGTAGGATCCCCTTCACTATTCAAGAGAGTGACAAAATCCTCGACATGAGTAGGAATTCGTGTGGAAGTGCCAGCAGTGTCTTGGAAAATAGAAGGAATTTGTTTCTTTCAGAATCCTCATAAAGCAAAAGGGAGTGGAGAAATAAATAATAAGCAGTCGAAGTAAATACCTGGACTGGGATTTCAGCACCAGGACTAGAGTTGTCACTTTCACTAGGGTTGTTTAACCTAGCGATTACCTCCTGTTCAGTGGGCTCGTTGATGACTACATGAAGGGGCCTCACAGCTGTAGTCTTAACCCTGATTTTTGGACGGGGTTCGACGGCAGAGATTGGTTTTTTCAATCTTCGTCTCTACAAAGGAACAAGAGGAGACTCCTCTTCCTCATCGCTAGAGATTTGGATCTCCTGAACCTTCCGTTTTTTTGGGGTTGGTTTCTGAGCATCCAGAAAACCAAGTCGAAGGGATTAGTACCTATGTAAGATAAAAAATAGATAAGGGTATGAAAGAAAGTTAATACCTTAGGAGAGGGGTTGACAGCAGAATCTCCCCCTTTGGTACTCTCAGCAGTCTTCTTCAAGCTAGATCTCTTGACAGCTAAACAAAAGATAAAACAGCTATAGTTAATTGAGTGTTGGAAGACAAATCTGAGGCGAAGAGATGGAAAAGATTAATACCTTTCTTAACCCTGTCGAGAACAAGCTTGAACGCCTCACGTAGGTGGTGGGAGAAGTCCTTCTCATCGAAGAACTCTTCGTGATAATATTGTTTCCACCACTCCTCAAAGGGAATGAAACTCAGAAAATTAAGGTTAAAATCGAATAAGGTCAGTATAGTTCGACCAGAATACCTACCAATATGCTTGGTAGCGGCATCCTCTGAGTAATCTGCATTGTAAAAAAGTAGCAGCTTCTCTCGAGGGTAAATAGGCGAAGGAAGTGATTGAGCAATACCAAATTGTCGAGAGACAAGATTTGGTTGATAAGCAATTAAGCTCAATTGATTTTTTGAGCTCTTAAATCTCAAAGGCATGATCCTGGGGTGGAGAAACGATTCCCACATGCTCACGAACTCATCAGTCACGTCATCCTCCTCATTCGAGGGATATGGTCTGGTGAATCATTCCGGACTAACTTTTCGACTGGCAAAAGGAGCCATAGTCGAAACAAAGCGCTTTCGCTCCGCAAACATCATTACAAAGCTTGTGAAAGCCTTCTGGAATTGTTGGCCTTCATCAGTGGGAGTTAGCAATGCGAGCCTGGTGCCTTCGACTCTCCTGTTCAGGATTTCAGGAGCCTCTTCGTTAATCTTGTTCTTCTGGGGAAGGAAAGATTCAAAGGTGGCATTGAGCCACAGCTGGAGAAGCCAAAAAGGACCAGCTAGCAGCAGGCTCCCCCTGTCCCCTATAACCTTAAGTTGAGTCACACCATTACTGATGGACTCATATAAGTTGGCTAAAATCAATTCGGCCAGGCACAGGGGGTATTTGTGGTGAAGCTGCGTCGCGAGCGTCAGCATCTTTTTCGTCACTTAAAGCGACTTAGTACAAAAAACAAATTGAGACAACCACATAGCCAAGAAGGCTATATGCTCCACCTCTGACACAGTGCTAGAAGCTTTGTCGTGGAAGTGGTTTATGAAGGTGGTATAAGTGAGTTTTGTAGCAGCAAACCCAATAGCGTCCTCAGACAAGTCTTCAGGGTCGAAATAGTCACCGGTTGGTCGAAGCCCAGTGATGGCACCTATGTCAAATAAAGTGGGGGTCATCATCCCACAAGGAATATGGAAAGTGAAATGTGTACTATCCCAAAAATACAAAGAAGATACCAGCATAAGGGGGCAGTAAGGCAATCCTGTCTTCGACAACATCACCAGGTCATAAATGCCCATCTCCTTCCAAACAGAAGCTTGCACCCTCTGCATCTTATTCAACCAGTCTGAATATTCAGAAGAGAGATTAGGGCTTGAACGAAAGATTCGATTCCCTTTGTTCATGAACTGGAGGTTGATATCCTCTGTGGTCTGAGGATGCTGCTGGTTCGCCGGAGTAGCGTCTTCGGGGTCCTCCCTAGGTTTCTTGGCGCAACCTATGGGTCTAAGCCTTGGGTGTGTAGGAAAGAAGGCGCGGTTTTTCAAGGGGTTTTCGACGCATGAAGATAACAGACCGGACATGGCATACATGTTTCCACCGTATCTGATGGGAATGAGGAGTTGAGAATCATATGCTTCTCGCCATTCTTTCGTTATGGGTTTAGCGACATACCTATCAATCGAAGAAGAAGAAGGGTTGGTGGAAAAGATCTCTGGTGGTTTCTGGACATCATAAATTTTTTTGGGTTGAGGGTTGTTTGGTGGATTAGAGAGAAAAGCCATTGTTGAGGATTTGAGAGAAAGAGCAAAGTTGACAGTACAATGTTGTGAGAAAGCAAGGGATTTGGAAATGCTGGAAATGGTAAAAGTTCCAAATAGAAAGGCTTAGAAGTATTTATAGCCTTCAGAAGAGGGACATGTCTCGTCAAGGCCATTTAATGTTTCACAGGTAGTGGGACACGTGGCGAAGTGCGAAACGGTTACCTTGCAGGCATTGGGAAACGTTTAGCCATGCTTGCCTAGGTTATAGGAATATGGTCATCATGGCAGGCGTGGTAACGGCAGTTTGAAGAGACATCTTAGAGAAAAAGTAATGATGGTTTTCCCAAGTGCAGCAGCTGTTGGAAGGAGAAAAGCACACGTCAAGACTTAGTGGACAACTGGGAAGACAGGTGTCGAATGGGAAGTTCAAAGAATGGCTATTTCTTCAAGCGTCGAAATAGACATTCTTGGGGGGAAATTTGTTGGCTCCCAAATTCGACACTTAATATATTTGGTCTTTTTTGGCCAAATAACTGGAATGAACCAAGCTGGGAAGTATGATTCGACACAAGAGATAACTTAAAAGAGAAAATCTAAGTTATATTGGAATCTTCGACCAAGGGCTCATTCGACTAAAGAAGACTTATGTTGCTCGACTGAGAGAAAGTGTTCACGCTTTGGCACATGGAACGAGGACTATTTGAATTTTGAATTATTGGAGGGAAAGGCAGTTTTCATCAGCGTCTGAGAAGAGGCAACGTGGCCAAAAGCTATGGGTCGAGAGACATGCAGAAGACACTTGTCTTCATCCTAGCGCAGAATGTTCCCTCGACAGTTACCTATTTTTAGTATAAATTAAGAAGCTTGTGTAATTTTCAAGGGTGTTCAACCTATTGTACTAAAACACTCAAATATTATCCAAGTAACTACTGCGTGAGAAAGGATAAAGCTGAGCAATGTACGTTGGAAACACCTTTTTTCCTTAATGAAAGTCTTTTTACATTACTTTACCATTATCCTGCAAAGTTATCTTTTTTACTTCTTTTACTTGCATTTTTATACTTTTGCTTACTTTTCAACAATCAAACTTCCTTTCTCTGGGTCGAACGTGCGTTCTTCCTTCTTACCCATTTTACATAAAAAATTAGCATATGTCCTGGGATTAGTTTGATCGATCCCGTAAGTAAACCAAAAAACTTACCTTTTTTGGAGATCAGCGGTTGTTTACCAAAAACAACGGTAAACACATGGATAAGTTATATTTGATATGTAGATGCTTTAGGAACCAAAAGGCCAAGAAACACACGAGTAGATTCTGAGTTTGGAGTTTTTGGTCAGAATGTGCAACAATGGAGGTTTGTTGTGCAGTTCTGAATTTGGGAGAGTTTTAGGGTGCTTAAGCTCGTGTGTTAACTTGCAAATAGGGCCTCTGTTTATAAGGAACAAGTTTGGAGGCTTGTATTTGATCAGAATTCAAAATCTTGTTTCTTTCTTATAGACTTTCTTCAGAAGTTTGACTACCACCAGAAGCTCCACCTTTGTTAGCTTATGGACTTTGTCCAGAACCACTACCTTCAAAATTACCATCTTCAAAAGTTGGATCGCCTTCAGAAGCCCTGCCTTCAAAAGTTCCACCTTCAGAATCATGACCACCGTCAGAGGCTGGACTACCTTTAGAAGCTCCTCCTTCAGAAGGTCCACCTTTAGAGACATGATTTCCACCAGAAACATGATCACCACCAGATTCAAAATCTGGATTAGAATCATATTAAACGTTTGACTCATCTTAAAAGTCTCCAGAAGATTCTTCATCCTCTGACTCTGACTCACCTTCAGAACTTTCAAGTTCTGACTCATCTTCAAAATCTTCAACTTCTTATTCATCTTTAAAAGGAGAATTTCCTTCAAATTCTGACACATATTTAGATTCTTCTTCAGACTCATAATCACCTTTGAATTCTGACTTGTCTTCAGCTTCAGAGTCATCTTCTAACTCTGACTCATCTTCAGAAACCTCAGATTCTGACTCATCTTCAAAATCTTCAAAGTCATCTTCTGATTCTGACTCATATTCAAACACTCATTCAGAATATTCAGAGTCATCTTCTTCCCCTTCAGAATCAGAAAATAATAATCGCATAGGTTCCTCGCCAGATTCATAAGCCATTAATAACACAAGTTCATCATCAGAATCTCCTCTGGCTATTTTTGCTTCTTCTTTGTTTGACCAACAATCTTTATCAAAGTGGCCAAACCTATTACAACAATAACATTGAACCATTCTCTTGTCATACTTCTCTTTTCTCTTATGATGTTTCTTCTCATAAGAATAGAAGGATTATGACTTCTGAGACCTACCATGACTTTTCTACTTTTGGTCATTCTTTACAAAAGAAGCCTTCAGAGCTTGCTCAACTTCTCTTTCAGAAGTTCTCTCAGTCAGATGCAACTCTTGAGCCTCTAGACTGCTTTGCAGCTCTTCTATTCTCATGGTGTCCAAATCTTTAGAATGTTCAATTTCTACAACAATGTAATCAAATTGAGAAGTAAGAGACCTCAATATCTTCTCAATGAATACTTGTTCAGAAAAGGTTTCTCCACAAGATTTCATCTCATTAGTGACCAGAATCACTCTAGAGATGTACTCAGAAACATTCTCATTGTTCTTCATGTTGTGATTTTCATACTGCTTTGTAGGGACTGGGGTTTAACCTTCTTCACTGATGCGTCAACACCGTAACACCTAACCAGTGTGTCTCACGCAGCCTTCGCCGTCGTCAAATCAACTATTTTCTCAAACATGTTCACATCCACACACTGATGAATATAAAACAACGCCTTATGATCTTACTTCCTTTTGTCTCTCTGCGCGGTTCTCTGTTCTTTCGTAGCATCTGCTGTAACTGGAATGTAACCTTCGGTAACAAGCTCAAGAACATCTTGAGCATTGAATAACACGCGCATCTGAATCATCCATCTATTCCAGTTATTTCCATCAAAAACTGGAATTTTGGTGCTCATATTATCATTTTCGTTCATCTTCAACCTTGTACAAAATTCTCAGATCTCACTAAACACAGTGTTTTCCAATCTCGGAGAATCGGAAAATGTGATTCTGTTCTAATTTTGTTCAAGATTCAAACACAAATTCAAGAACCAAAATCAATCACATAATGCATCATCATTTCACTCATGTTTCGCCGTGGATCTGAACCGGAACTCTAGATACCAATTGTTAGTGCATAAGATGATGATGACATAAAGAATGAGAGAATATATATTTATTACTCTGCAATGATGGCTACAAAAGTGTAAAGATTTATTACAAATGACAGCTACCACTAGTCTATTTATACACAAAGTAAATTGCCACGTAGGCCCTAAAAAAAGATAAACTTAAAGACTAAGTTAACTTAATAGTTAAGCTAATAAAACAACTAAAACCTCAGAAGCTAAACATACTTCTAGGCGTAATCTCATAAGCTTCTGCTTCTGACTAACAACCTCAGAAGCTCTACTGCTTCTGAATAATACATCAGAAGCTTCTGAATATGAATTACTTCCAAAACTTTCATCACTATTTTGATGAAATTAAACTGCAATTGAATTGAAGGAAAAGAAATCAGCATAGATTGGTGGAATATGGGGTAGAGGGTATTCGTCGGTCCAGAGGCAATAGGACGAGAGGAGATAGCGACAGTGTTGTGTAGCTTGTGTTCATGCTTTTTTTGTTGATATTAAATATGATTTTTCTTTTTAAAAAAATAATACCTGAACATGTGGCATTATTTGATGCTTTAGATTGATAGGAAGAACAAGATTGTTGGAAAGGCACCGTGCCTTTCCCACCCTAAAGGTACCCAATCCTTATCCAATTTAAAGCCTATTTGTCATATTCTTCATAATATGTGCACGCATTCTCTTCTACCGCATTTTAGTAGTATAGAAAAAGTATTTTATATTGGACATGAGACTCCAAACACAAGAGGGGGGATGTGAATTGTGTGAGTTTTAAAAATCATTTTAAAAACAAAATCTTTTACAAAAACAAAGTTTGAAAAGTTTCCGTAAGACCAATGGAGTAAAAGCATGAGATATAAATAACTGGAAAATAAATAATTAAAGGATGAGAGAAAAATATCAGAAAATTATAGAGGTAGGTTTGATCTAATGAAGTGACCTACTCCTCTCTCTAATATGATGAGAGCTTTATGCATGCTTTGTCCTCAAACCTCCTTTTAATAGGGTTGAAATTTTTCAATGGATAGCTTCCCAACCATAATAAAGTTTAAACTACGGAGACCGTCTAAAACCAACTGAGAAATTTTTAACAGTAGACTAAGTTCACTAATCGATTGGGAACTTTAACTAGGGTTAAATATACAAACCTCCTGTAATGTTAGCGAGTTTTGGTTTGGAAATTTCATGCGTGGCTTTTATATTTAAAATTTTTCGAATTTGGAAACACATATACATGACAGCATGACATAATATCACTTATCTTATTCCTGAATATGGTTTCTCTTCCCCCTTTCTTTCTTGATCTTCATTTATCTTCTTCGTGACTAGGGTTTCTCTTCCCTTTTCTCTCTTCATTTTCGTACATCTTCGTACATCTTCTGCCAATCTTCCGCCAGCAGCTGAGACATGGGTGGAAGCAAATCTTCCTCAACGAGTAATTTCGGAAATGGTTTACCAAGATGTGAGTGCAACAAAATGATGAAGATGTGGTTATCAAACACCATTGATAATCCAAGTAGAAAATTATGGAAATGTAGAAATTCTATGGTGAGTGTTTTTCAAGCTTGTAATCCTATTATATTTACATTTTCTGTTATTTGTATGTTAATCTTTATTAAATTTGCAGAATGGATGCAGACTGTTCGTGTAGGGTGATTTGGATAATGAGCTTGAAGTGAAAGACATGAATCCGTCCAGATGTTGTGAATGTGAAATCACCAAGGTTTATTTGAGAGAATTTGTGAAGGAGATTGTCGAGGAGATTAAGTGCAGACTAGGGAAAAGTAGGGAGTAAAAGAAAGCTCAAACAAGTTAGAAAAACTGAAGAGAAAGCTTCAAATGAAAAAGATAATAAATTTTTGGATAATGATTGTAATTGGTTTGTCATAGATTGTGTTTGCAATTGCATTTAAGTTAATGTAATGGAATTGTTAAAGTTATCAATCTGTAGTTGTTTGCTTATGTTTTCTATTTCAATTGTAATTATAATTCAACCAATTTCTTATCAATGAAAATTTAAGTTATGTTTTCCATTTCAATAAACAATGTTACATGTACCATTTGAATTAAATTGTTAAATAAATTGTTACATAAGACACATATAATACATATGCTATTAAATAAGTTTTAAGCTGATACATAAAACACATATAGTGTATATACTATTAAATCTGTTAAATATAATAAAGAGAAACGAGTACTTTTACAAGTTTGACACATGTCAAATTCTCAACCCTTCTTCTATTTTTAACTTTAGCTATTAACATAAAAATAAACTAAAAGATCCGTATCATGATTCACATTCAATTTTTTTCCTTGGTACATGTATAAGTGAGTATTTGGGGAAGACCGAAGAAATTGATATTGAAAGTGAAACGGCTCGAGGTATCGTTTCTCAATACAACTTCACACCGCTTTCAATGTTATCGTAGCTTCATTTAAAAATTGTATCTCTCTTGCTTGATTGTATTATTTTGCTTAATCATTTGTATTGCTTGCAGTTTGAAATACATTACTGTAGTTGTGTCATATGGCTTGTGGTCTGTGTAATTGCAATTTCAATCTTGGTGTGGTTGCAAATGATGAGATACTGCATTGAAAATGTTGCAATTTGAGTTTCATTTTTTTTCTTTCTAAACTTGGTAAACTACTGCTTCCATATTTTTTAGTATCATCTCTTCCACTTCAAGATTCTGAAGATATGGCTGAGGATGACATCTCATCTAAGTACTTATAGATAGAAGTAAAAACACAACAACACTGTTCAAAAGCAAAATACTAAGAAATCTAAAGGGAAACTAACTTTGTTTAATTTGATCGTATTGCAAGTTGTGTGCAATAATGCAGGTGTGCTTACATAAAATGAGAAACTATATTCATATTTATAGAAATAGAAGACAGTGGTTTGACAACAATGATTATATAATTATGACGTCTTTATAATAAACATAATTTGATGTTTTAACACCATGTTTGAAGCATTTTGCCATCTCAAGACAATAAAAAGTCTTTCCATCTGAACTGAATTGGCTGGCTTGAAGTGGATCTTTAGGGTCAAAAAATATTCTCCATTCCACCAACTATTTTATTTATTTATTATTTCATTAATTTTTTATTAATATTTATAATAATTGATTGATTCACATAGCTTTGAGTTTTTATCCGTTGATTTTTTATTATTATTCCACTTTAAGATATGAATTATAAAATTTTTAGGATATGAATTATAATTTTTTTTAACATACGAAATTTTAGATATGAATTAAAATATTTACAATACGAATTTTTTTTAACAAACTAAATGATTGAATTATTTTTTTGGTATTATCTATTTAAAGGCTAAATGATTTTTTAGATAACTTACAGAAAATTCAACAAATTCTAAATCTTAGATATCTATTTTTTTTTTATTATCTATTTAAAAAATTGTTTTATAGTTAATAGAATCACAATAGATTTGTGTACAGTCTTATGGGAAATATCGGGAGAGACCCTTCCACTTCGGGTAACTTTGCTGATTCTGACAATGATTGAATTATTTTTTTGGTATTATCTATTTGGGGGACCTGGGATTCGAACCCAGGTCCCAATGCTTCCAGGCCAACGCGTTTACCACCCAACCAAGCTGCTCCAATTGTTAATGTAATGGACAAATTATATTATATAAAAAAAAAGCAAGCAATATACTGGAAAAGAAAAAAAATGCGCGAAATTCAAACACACAAACCAGATGACAACACGTCATCATCTTCAACCTTGGTCCTGCATAAATAGAGTCAGATAGCGGGGGTTTTTAACCTCCACTATCTCCTGCACGAAAAATAGCGAATAGACACAGAGCAAAAAGAAATATTTCGCGAGGTATGTGTTGGAATCGTCTTGGTCTCACGAATTCAACCATGTATCTCATTGGTTCCAATTTTTCATGGTTTGGAAAGCCCTATTTGAAAGCTTGAAAACCCTAGAAACTCGATCATGGCATCTCTCGGTTTAGGGCACTATGGTTCAATTAATTCATTCCATTAGCTTTGTATAATCTCTAGCAACGCAAATCAATCACAAAAACATGTCAAATGCATATGAATTAAGAGATACAATTTTGAATTAGAAGTGTAAACCGTGAGATGGTATTTCGTGATTCCATGAGCTTTGATGCTCAAATTCGATTGCAAATCACTCCTAGTACCTCCTGCAATGCGTTTGGATGGACAAGGCACCTTGAATTGGCCTAGATTGCAAGAACAAGTTTTAATTTTTCTTGAAGTTTCTGGAAATTGGTATGGCCGTCTCTTGCAGTTTTTTCTCGTGAATTAGGTTATGCTTGGCTTGCTTGCATATAAGGGAATCAGTTTAGGTCAAAATTTGGACCCATATCCATGTGCATTGAAGATTGAATATTTGATTGACAAATCAAATATTCTTGATTTTTCATGATTGAACAAGTTGCCAAAATTGGACATTTTTGTATCTTTTAGCTTGTGCACGAATTGGCATTGCTTGGTCAGCATATTTGGATCACATTTGGTTCACAAATAGATTTAAGAAACAAATCTTTTATTTTCTTATAATTTAAATTAATTAAATGAATTAATATGTATTAAAAATCCATTTAATCAATAAATTTAAGAAAATAAATCCAATTTAACTTGGTGGGTCGTGCACAAGTCATGGGTGAAGTTTCAAAAAGAGATTTGAGGCCCATTAGCAAAAAGAAGGTGTTTTGAGCAAAGTTGACTTTTGCAAATTCATGAAAATTGCCCAGCTTCTCCAATGCATAACTTGCTCAATTTTGATCATATGACCATATTCTTGGACATTTTGGAAAGCCCTTGGAGTCCTCTAACCAATGCTTTTGGTCCCATGTCATTTGGATTTACGAATCTCAAGTTATGGCCTTTGACTCAAAGTGTACTTTTGTTGACTTTTGAAATTGATCTATAATGTAAAAATTTGTAACTTTTTGTGAGAGCATTTCTTGATCTTGGGGTGTGAAGATGGATTGTAGGAAATTGCATCCTCTTCAAAATGAGCTTTGGATGAGATTTTTCTGATAAACCATGAAAGAGTTATGCCCTGGTCAAAGTACAGTTAACTTTTCTACTGTCCAAAAATAGTAACTTTTGCACCTTGATGATTTTTGAGCTATTTTTGTGGGATCATGATAAAGACTTGATCAAATGATGAATGTGAACTCAAAAATAAGATGTTGACCAATAATTCTGACTTTTGAATGCAAAATGACCATTTTGCCCTTGCAGTTGACTGTAGATCAAATGGAGCTTTTGACTGTGCAAACTGGCACTGTGAGTCTTGAAACTTGGCATGTAGGTGCTTGAGAATGTATATAGGCCTATGAGACTTGATTGTACCATTGAGAACCCCAAATTCCTTGAAAGAACCAAAACCCTAATTTCAGTTGTCTACTGCTTAGGAGATGGTTTGACTGTCTAACTCTTGAGCAATCTTGAACCATTTGGAGATGATTCTTGACATATCTTGAGGAATATCGGAGGGAAAATTTTGGGGTACAACAGAAGGTATTACCAACCTTTTCATCCATGGTTTTCCATGTGCTCTTAGTTTCTTACTAGATCACTTGCTTTTGTTTGAATGTGCTTGTGGTGTGGGTTTTGAAAGTATTTTTGAAAACGTCTTTGTAAATGTTCTTGTCTCTATAAGAACGCGTACAAAGTGTTGTCTTTCGAAAATGTATCAAAATGAGAGTGTGGGTGTATAAAAATGTTTTTGTTGTGAGCAAGCGAGCAACTAGGAGCAAATCTACCTACTCAAAAGGTCTTAAATGTTCTTTTCCTCCTCCTTTAGATGTTGCTATCTTACCATTGATTTAATAAGAAGCCCCATCGTTGGATGTGAAGGGACGGGCACGGGACGTTTTTGTATAGTCATAGAAGGCAACTTATGGGATGTTTTAGCAATGTCGTTTTAGGGACTAGATTGTTTACCGAAGGCAACATCGAGGGTCATCGAGAGACTACGATCTTTTATCGAGGGTCTTTTGCTAAAACGCCCATGTTTGAGGGACATGACTATTTTCTGAAAGGCAACAAAGTGGGATTACCCTAAGGGTGCTAGTGTGCAAGTGTGTTTGATTGCATGTATTTTAGTCTTGATTAGGGTTATCTACTTGTCGGTTTCATGTCTTGCCATACACACCCTAATTATTAACAATATATGAAAGTAATAAAAGTGCGGAAAATAAAGATTCTACGCTATTACAATCATTAGGGGGATGGGGCGTACAAAGTTACAAATGGGGATTTGCGAGAAATTAAAGTCCTAATTATCTATTACAACCATATTGAAATAGTACACAAGAAATATAAAATGGACTTATTTTGAAAGTGGTTTTTTGTCTTAATGAATTAAAAAATAAATAAATAAATTTAAAAAAAAAGAAAATGTTTTTATGGATTTTTTATATTAATAAAAAGGGTATTAATATTGAAAATGATAAAAAGGGAAAATAATGAGAGATAGAATCAGTGTGCTACTGCAAGTAGAACAAAAGGAATCAGAAGTTCTGATGCCAAGCGTGCTGTGACTCAGAAAGAAACGTCAATGAGAATCAGAAGTTCTAGATTGGTACACTCTGAGGTCCTGTAAGAAACATTAGAGCGAAAGGAAACAGAGGTTCTGGGTGGTATTCAGACAGTGATCCAAAAGTCAGAAGTTCTGTGTTGTGCTAAGCAATGAGTGAAAACGGTAAGAAAGCCTAGAAGTTCTGTGTGTTTAACATCTAAGGAGAACTCAGAAGTTCTGTGTTATGTTAAAATAGTGAGTGAAAATCAAAGGTTCTGTGCGTTAAAACAGTAAGAAAACCTAGAAGTTTTGTGTGTGTTGAAATGGTAAGAAAGCCTAGAAGTTTTGTGGGTTTAACATGTGAGGAGAACTCAGAAGTTCTATGTTATGTTAAAACAGTGAGTGAAAATCAGAGGTTCTGTTCCGCATTTCAACTCTTTCCTCATATTAATCAGCACATCAGCAATTTATTCAGTTCTTAAGAATTAGCAGATCAGAAGGATAAAAGCACAACAATTTATAGAAGTTCAAATCCCTAATCTGAGCCTAGCCTTAATCAAGAAGTTCTGATCTACAGTTTTCCTACTTATGCAATGATATGGACAACATTAATACTTTGATATTTACATATTTTAATGATGTTTTGAATGAAAAGATGCAAAGTCAGAAAGACTTACCTTGAACCTGGAGCGTGTGCTTGGAACTTGAACTGCTGCCTTCAGATGTTTTGGAGTCAGCAAGAGCAATGAAAGAGAAAATGCCAAGTTCTTTGACTCAGGAAGAACAAAGTTTTTGGTTTTTTGTTTGAGAAATCTGGAATTTTATGAAGGTTTCACCGTTTTCTTTTCTCTCTTTTGACAATTCTCTCTCTCCAAAAGCCAACCCCTTGAACGTGTGATGGAGCAAATTATTTATAGATGGGTTTGCTATGGTTTTAGGGGGAAAAACAAATGGGATTTAAACCTTTTTGGTATACTGTTTCATTACTTTTTAATCACAGTTTTTGTATGCTAATTTGGTGCAAATATAGGGTTTGAGAAAAATGCAGGCGTGGACTAGATCAGCAGCAATTTGGAGTGTTATGGCAGCTGGTTGCAGGACTGTGCTATAGCAGTGCAACAGGCTGCTCAAACAAGGTTTTGGGGCTTTGTGATGTTCTGTTCGAAGAAGGCCAGAGTGAAACTCGAAGGGGGATGCTCTGATTGAAGCATATGCTGAAGAGTCATGTTCTTGTTGAAGAATGATGTTCTGATCCATGTTTGCAAATTCTGACTGCACTCGCGTGGAGGCTGGCTCAGAAGTTCTGATGTATCATATTCTTTTAACACTTAGAAAATTTTCTAAATGTTTATAAATTTGATTTTTCCAAAGTGATTTCTGACTTCTGATTTTTGATGAACCAATTTCATGTCGTGATGAAATATAATTCTTGAAACTTGATTTTTGATCTAAAAGTCAAAGTTTGACTTTTTCAGTGTGCTTTTGACCATTTTACCCTTGTGAATGGTTTTCTTGGAAAATTGTAATTCAAGGCTTGAAACTTGATAGAAGCAAACCTGAGCGTCCAGGGTGATCCTTTGAGAAATGAGAGGGCAAATTTTGGGGTACAACAACGGGTTATTACATAAGGTTTATCGAAGGTTTTTCTAAGTTGGCACTTCCATTGACTAAGTTGACTTGTAAAGGTAAAGCTTTTGTGTGGAATGTTCAGTGCGAAGAAAGTTTTACAAAATTGAAGAAGAGATTGATGTCGGCTCTGATTTTGACGTTGCCAAATCCAGGAGAGCCTTTTGTGGTGTATTGTGATGCTTCTAAGATGGGTTTAGGAGGTGTGCTTATGCAGAATGGTAAGGTAGTTGCTTATGCGTCAAGGCAGTTAAGGACTCATGAGAAGAACTATCCTACGCATGATTTAGAGCTTGTTGCAGTTGTGTTTGTATTGAAGATTTAGAGGCATTATCTTTATGGTTCTATATTTGAAGTGTTTAGTGACCATAAGAGCCTGAAGTATTCATTCGATCAGAAGGAGTTGAATATGAGGCAACGAAGGTGGTTGGAATTGTTAAAGGATTATGATTTCGGTTTGAATTATCATCTAGGAAAGGCGAATGTGGTAGCTGATGCGTTGAGTCGAAAGACTTTACATATGTCAGAAATGATGGTCAAAGAGTTGGAATTAATTGAGCAGTTCAGAGATATGAGCTTAGTTTGCAAGGTTACGCTGCGAAGTGTTATGTTGGGTATGTTGAAGATTAATAATGAATTTCTAGACAGTATCAGAGAAGCTCAGAAGTTGGACGTGAAACTGGTAGATTCAATGGTTGGAATCGATTAGTCTGAGAATAATGATTTTAAGCTAGATGTGCAAGGTGTGTTGAGATTTCATAATCGAATTTGTATTCCTGATGATGCTAAGATGAAGAAAGTGATACTTGAAGAGAGTCATAGAAGTAAGTTGAGTATTCATCCAGGAGCTACAAAGATGTATCAAGATTTGAAAGGTTTGTTTTGGTGGCCTGGAATGAAGAGTGATGTGGCTCGGTTTGTGTATGCATGTTTGACTTGTCAAAAGTCGAATGTTGAACATCAGAGGCCTGCAGGATTGATGCAACCGTTAGAAGTTCCAGAATGGAAATGGGATAGCATTTCAATGGACTTTGTGATGGGGTTACCTAATACTTTAAGAGGACATGATTCAATTTGGGTGATTTTTGATAGGCTTACGAAGTTGACTCATTTTATTCCTATTAACATCAGTTTTCCATTGTCGAAGTTGGCTGAGATTTACACTAGTGTGATTGTGAAGCTGCATGGTGTTCCTTTATGTATTGTGTCAGATAGAGATCCAAGATTTACTTCTGATTTTTGGAAGAGTTTGCAAGAAGCGTTGGGTTCTAAGTTGAGGTTGAGTTCTGCGTATCATCCTCAGATAGATGGTCAGATTGAACGAACTATTGAATCGTTGGAAGACTTGTTGAGGGCATGTGTTCTTGAGCAGGGAGGTTCATGGAATACTTATCTCCCGTTGATAGAGTTCACTTATAATAACAATTACCATTCTAGTATTGGGATGACACCTTTTGAAGCGTTGTATGGTCGAAGATGTAGAACTCCTTTATGTTGTGATGAATCTGGTGAAAGTGTAGTACTTGGGCCTGAACTTGTTCGTGAGACTACTGAGAATGTGAAGTTGATTCGAGAAAAGATGAAAGCTTCTCAAAGTAGACAGAAGAGTTATCATGACAAGCAAAGAAAAGATTTAGAGTTTCAAGCGGGTGACCATGTGTTTTTGAGAGTTACACTTGTGACTGGTGTTGGGCGAGCCTTGAAGTCTAAGAAGCCCACTTCTCGTTTTATTGGACCATATCATATTTCAGAGAGAGTGGGGACTGTTGCTTATAGAGTGGCTTTACCGCCTAATCTTTCGAATTTTCATGATGTGTTTCATGTGTTGCAACTCTGAAAGTATAATTCAGATCCATCTCATGTGATTCATATGGATGATGTGCAAGTACGGGATAATCTTACGGTGGAGACGATGCTTGTACGGATCGCGGATCGTGAAATAAAGACTTTGAGGGTGTTGGCTCCTAAATTCGACACCCTTGTTTCATTAATGTCAGCCATTAAAGCTGAAGGATGTTTTCGACCAGCCAGGTCCGTCGAAATGCCCATCGAAAGATGGCAATGTACTTAGAAGATTTCTTCCAAGAGAGAAGTTGGTTGTCTTCGACGTCGAAGATGTTTCTTGTCGAAGAGGCTTCTCGACGAAGGTGTTCGATGGTTCAGAGTGGAACGGTTTGAAGTTCAAGCGTTTGGAGGGAAAACGGTTTCCAGCGGTTACCAAGTGCAACGTGCAAAGATCTGGAGCGTCGAACGTTGAGAACGTGCCAAGTGGAATCATCTCGAAGCAGTGTAACTGCCCGACGGTTACTTGGGATGTTTTAGTATAAATAGTAGCAGTCACGCAGTTTCTCGTGTGTGTTCACAATTATATACAAAGTCACTCATATAGATTCGAGTACCCAGCGTGTGAGAAAGAATTATTGAGAAATGTATGTGTGAAACACCAACTTTATTAATCAAAGTCATTTACTTTTCCAGAAATTTACTTGCCTTCTTCTTTACTTTTCTATCGAAATCCTTTACTTTAAGCCTTCATTTATTTTACCAAGCCTACTTCTTCATGCAATTTACTTAAAGCCTCTTTATTTTATTGTCATTTAACCAATATCCAATTTAATCAAAACCTCAAAATCAACATATGTCCTAGGATCAATCTGATCGATCCTGCGAGTAACCAAATAAGTAACCATTTGGAGGATCAGCGGTTGTTTACCAATAACCACGGTAAACAAATTGGCACACCCGGTGGGACTGTGTGTTGATTGTTGAAAATAATCTCATCTTTTCGAGGAGTGTTGCATGTTATTGAGAAGTGGTAGAATATACACTAACGATAACAATACTGCCAGAAGAAGGGAAGAGATGGCGAATCCGCCAAGCAATAACGAAATCCCACAAACGAATGTGGGAGCAACGGTTATCTCGACCGTAAGTGAAGCGACAACTGCTGGTTCGACACCAGCAGTAACGGTCACAGCAACGGGGCCATTACCTCCGTTCACAGGCCCCAGAGTGCCTTTGGGAACTCCCCCACCAAGGGGAAATTTAGGCACAAGGCCTTTTGTTCCCCCAGGATTTATGACAGGCGGTCATAATCGAGAACCACTCTATGGCATGCCAACTTCTGACTTGGCTAGCTTGACGAATGCTGCGTCCACTTTTTCAGACCCTTTAGTGAGTGCCTCTTCGCCACTCCAAGGTTCTGGAGTAGGCATGGCGAATAGAAATAGGACCCAACTCTTAGGAGGAACGTCCCAAGTAGCCCATGGCCTTACAAATGCCTCGACAACAGTCTTGAGGCAACAAATGGACGAAAGCAACCATGATATGGTGCAAATGTTGGCACAAACTTTGAGTACAGTGCTAAACCCTCTAATACAAAACACTACTCAATCGAATCAGCAAATGACAGCGCAAATGACGCATTTGGCTGATTTCTTTGGAGTACCCCAACCTATTCGACAGCCCCAAAGGGCGCAAATAAGGGGAAACCAGGGGATATTCTTAGAGGAAGAAACCACCATCAATCAGGTTTAACAGCCTGTCGAAGAAAACCTTAGGGCACGATTGGAGCAACCCGTCGAGGAACCTAGGGTAATAACCCCAGAGGTAAGGTTAGTTAACAGAAACCAAAATGCTGACGAAGTAGTTCAGCATATCCAATACCAAAACACGGGTTTGGAAAACAATCTGGCAACCATGATCGAAAGGATCATGACTCAAAATGGGATGAACATGGGCTTTCGAAGGCCTAACTTTACATCCCCATTGTCAGAATACGTGTTACAAACAGACTTACCTCCTAGATGTAAAGTCCCCAAATTCACTAAGTTCTCTGGGGACACGACATAATCCACTGTCGAACACGTGGCGAGATACTTGATCGAAGCAGGAGATATTTCGAATAACGAAAATCTGAGGATCAAGTACTTCCCAAGTTCTTTAACAAAGAACGCTTTTACTTGGTTTACAACTCTCCCCCCCAATTCAATCCATCATTGGACCCAGTTGGAAAGATTGTTCCATGAACAATTCTACATGGGGCAAACCAAGATAAGCCTGAAAGAATTGGCCAGTGTAAAGAGACGTTTCACTGAACCTATTGACGAATATCTAAATAGGTTTAGGTTGCTCAAGGCGAGATGTTTTACACAAGTGCCAGAACATGAGTTGGTCGAAATAGCCGCAGGTGGTTTAGATTATTCCATTAGGAAGAAGCTAGACACCCAATACCTGAGAGACATGGCCCAACTGGCCGATAGAGTTCGACAGGTAGAACGCCTCAAAGCTGAAAAAGCAAAGGCAACGAAAACTCACAAGAGAGAGAGGATAGCGTACGTTGAGATGGATGACGAAGATCCAGAATCCTTCGACGATACTATAACTGTCGAAGAAGGAGAAGTCGATTTAGCGGAACTGAAACAAGGGCCACCATACTCTTGCAAACTGTTAGTCCTCTCAAGTGGGAAAAATCCCATTGGTCCAGAAAGGACCAACGATAGGTTCCCCAAAAAGACTTATAGTTTTGACATCACAAAATGTGATGAGATCTTTGACTTGCTTGTAAAAGATGGCCAAATGATAGTAGCCCCAGGGGTAAAAGTGCCTCCTCTTGATCAAAGAAAGAAGAGAGGTTTTTGCAAATATCATAATTTTTTGGGCCATAAAACTTCTCAATGTTTTCTTTTCAGGAATCTTGTGCAAGACGCTATCGAAGAAGGGAGGTTGAAGTTTGCTGACAAGACCCCCATGGCTGTCGACTCAAATCCATTGCAGGCTGAAGCCCACTATGCTGAGCCTTCTGAGGTGAACGTGATCGAGGCAACTAGGAGCCAGTCGAAGAGGCCAGGAATCACAATGGTCGAAGTCTCAAAGGACCATATCAACATGCCAATCTTTGGCAGTTTTTCTGGGAACTTATCCAAAAAGACAATTGAAGCAGTTCAGAAAGCGGTCGAAAGCCCAAAGCTGGAGACCGTTGGAGCACAAAAAACTGGACCAAAACCCAGTTCCCACTTGGCCACAGTTCAAGGCCAGACGGAGAATTTGGAGATTCAAATGAAGCAGCTGACCCTTGCCAACAAAGATACAATGAATATCAACATGGTCGAACTCTCTGACCCAAAAGCATCAGAAGAGGCCATGAGGCAAGAACAAGCTAATAAGACTGCTTTCCCTCGGGAAAATGAAAATCTGGCAGATTTTCTGCAAAGATGCCAGAAAAAGAAATCAGAGGTGATGTTGTGTCCAAGATGCAGTTTGATCTTTGATAAAAAAGCTGCTGAGCACATTCAAGGCGTAAGAGCAGCGAATAAGAGAAGGGAAAATGTTGATCTTCGACATGACCCCAGAAGAGCCTCCCAAAGAGGTTCAAACCAAGAAAAGAGGCCATTGACTTTCAGGCCTCCAACAAATGTTCCAGTAGATACCTGGTACAAAACCTCTGGTCGAAAAAGGCCAAGTGAGGAGAGATGGCACTCTTTCGACGTGCCAAGGGGTTCATCTTTAACTCAAAAGAAAGAGCCTCAAGTTGCTGCACCTAAAGTTGCACAAGTGTCAAGCAACTACAAAGGGAAAAATCCCATGTCTCGATCTCAATGGAGGAGATACCAAAGGAGACGAAAAGCTGAGAGGGAGGCTGCCAATGAACCAAAGGCAGAAACCAGTTCGAATGTTCCTCAAAGGAAGCAAAGGAAACCTCTAGAAAGAGAGCCAGTAACCAACAGGCTAGTTTGGCCTAACCAAGGTGAAGTCGAGGACGAAGACGGTTCTGAGTCTGATGATACTTTGGACATAATGGTGAATATAGTCTCAGTGCTGCCCAGAGAATTCAACCGACAGGTAGAGGTCGAAGCAAGTGACTGGGAAGTGGAGCAAGAAATGGCCAAACATAGGCCAGTGTGCTATTTCGTCATGGATAATGGCACCACTGAGGAACAAAATGGATTCTTCGAACCACCCACAGAGGCGATGAAAAATCACCTCAAGCCTTTATTTATAAGGGCTAAACTCGAAGAAACTACAGTGAATAAAATATTGGTGGATTGTGGGGCAACCATCAACATTATTCCTCACTCTATGCTAAGGAAAATTGGAAAAAGGGATGAGGACATTAAGCCTCACAACATGGTCCTGTCGAACTATGAGGGCGGCATAGGGACCACTATGGGAGTGATCCAGCTAGATATCAAAGTAGGGTCTATCCTTCGACCAACGATGTTTATGGTCATATCGGCCAAACCTAACTACAATCTTTTGTTGGGCCGTGAATGGATTCATGGTGTTGGAGCTGTGCCATCATCAATGCACCAGAGGCTGCTCCTATGGCGTCCAGATGGGATGGTCGAAAACATAGAGGCAAATCAAAGCTATTACCTGGGCGAAGTAAATCACCTGGGGTTGGCAGATTTCGACAAGAACTTGGCTCACATAGGGCCATGTCCAATACCTGACTTCGACATGGCGCCAGCGCCAAATACTTTTTGTTCCCTATACCTGCATCCTGAGCATGGTTTCCAATGGGATAGAGAAGACTTATCCCACATAGACTTCAGTGGGTTAACTGATATCCAACCAACTGGTTGGGGAAGTGAATTCAGTGATAATGACTGAGTCACAATCTTTGAAGCGAATTTCGGCTTATGTAGCCGAAACTAAGATGATAACGGCTCTCGAAGCCGAAGTGAAGTACATGGCCACACAGGCCAATGATCAACAGTTATCTGCTGCAGGTCCAGGAAAGGATTTCGATCCAGAACCCCCTGATATCATGCAAGAAGAAATGCAGGAACAGAGGCTCGACGCCATCTATGACGATGAGCCTTTGGGCTTCGAAAAGGACCCCTTGGCGAACAACATTAAAATGTTAGCGCAAGATCCTTTAGAAGAAATCAACTTAGGCGAAGGGTCAGAGAAAAGGCCAACTTACATCAGTGCCAAAATTGACCCAGAACTTAGGTTGGAAGTAATCTAATTGTTGAAAGAGTTCAAGGACTGTTTTGCATGGGATTACGACGAAATGCCTGGTCTCGACAGAGGATTGGTAGAACTTCAGTTGCCAATCAAACCTGGGAAGAAGCCAATCAAGCAAAATCCAAGACGCTTCGCTCCAGAAATACTGTCGAAGATCAAAACGGAAGTCGAAAGGCTTCTGAAATGCAAATTCATACGCGTTACAAGGCATGTCGAATGGATTGCAAACATTGTGCCAGTAATTAAGAAAAATGGTACATTAAGGGTGTGCATAGATTTCAGAGATTTGAATGCTGCTACACCCAAAGATGAATATCCTATGCCTGTGGCGGAAATGCTAGTCGATTCTGCCGCTGGCTATGAATACCTGAGTATGCTCGATGGTTATTCAGGATATAATCAAATATTCATTGCTGAAGAGGATGTGTCGAAAACAGCTTTTCGATGCCCTGGGGCCCTAGGCACTTACGAATGGGTAGTGATGCCTTTTGGCCTAAAGAACGCTGTGGCAACATACCAGCGAGCAATGAATACTATCTTCCATGATTTTATTAACACTTTTATACAAGTATATATTGATGACATTGTTATAAAATCTATTTCCAGAAAGAATCATATTGACCACCTTCGACAATCATTCGAAAGAATGAGAGAACATGGTCTGAAGATGAACCCTTTGAAGTGTGCATTCTGTGTGAAAGCTGGAGATTTCTTGGGCTTCGTTGTCCACAAGAAAGGAATCGAAATCAACCAGAACAAGACGAAGGCAATTCTGGAAGCGAAAGCGCCATCGAATAAGAAGAAACTGCAATCTCTGTTAGGCAAGATAAATTTCTTAAGGAGATTCATATCTAACCTAAGTGGGAAAGCTCAGGCCTTTTCACCCTTACTTCGACTGAATAAAGAGGGGTTCGAATGGGGGAAAGAGCAACAAGAAGCCTTCGACAAAATCAAAGGGTACCTCACTAAGCCACCTATTTTGGTGCCTCCTTGTAGCAATAGGAGTATGAGATTGTACATAGCTGCATCCGACAAAACTTTGGGAAGCATGTTAGCCCAAGAAGATGAGAATGGAGTCGAAAGACCCATTTACTATCTTAGTAGAGTTTTGAACGATGCAGAAACTAGATATAGTGAAGTTGAAAAATTGTGTCTATGTCTGTATTTCTCTTGTACAAAACTCAAGCAATATATAAAACCAGTTGATGTGTATGTGTCGTCTCATTTCGATGTTTTCAAGTATATGTTGTCGAAACCTATCTTGCATAGTCGAATTGGCAAGTGGGCATTAGCATTAACTGAATACTCCTTGACCTTTATGCCTCTTAAGGCAGTGAAAGGACAAGTGGTTGCAGACTTTATAGTCGACCACTCAATTCAAGTTGAGGATGTTAATTATGTGGAGATAGAGCCTTGGAAATTCTACTTCGATGGTTCCAGCCATAAAGATGGAACAGGGGTAGGAGTCTTGATCATTTCTCCAGAAAAAATTCCAACAACATTCAAGTACAAGATATCAGGTTCTTGTTCGAACAATGAGGCTGAGTATGAAGCTCTAATTACTGGCCTTGAGATATTGTTGGAATTGGGGGCAACTCGAGTCGAAATAATGGGAGACTCAGAGTTAGTCATTAAGCAAGTCACAAAGGAATATAAATGCATAAGAGAAAATCTCATTATGTACTTTGTGATAGCAAATCGTTTATTGAAAAAATTTGAATTGGTCAATATTCGACACATACCCAGAGTGGAAAATCAAATAGCCAACGACTTGGCACAAATTGCATCTGGGTATAAGATTTCAAAAACGAGATTACAAAGAGCAATCGAAGTTCGAGAAAAGATAAAAGCAACTTGTCTATCACCAACAGACTTGGAATCGACGAGACTAGGATATGCTGATCAAAGTAACTTCGAAATTTCGTTCATAGATAATTTTTCAGAACAAGATTGGAGGAAACCCATTGTGGATTATCTTCAAAATCCAGGAGCTTCGACAGAACGAAAAACAAAGTACAGGGCGTTGAGTTATGTACTCATGGGTAATGAGTTATTCAAGAAGACGCCTGAAGGGGTATTGCTAAAATGCTTAAGTGAAACTGAGGCATACATAGCCCTTTCGACTACGCACGCTAGAGCATGTGGGGCTCACCAAGCAGGTCATAAGATGAAATGGTTGTTGTTTCGACAAGGACTATACTGGCCCACTATGCTGAAGGATTGTGTTGAGTTCGCCAAAGGTTGCCAAGAATGTCAAGTCCATACAGGCATCCAACATGTACCAGCAAGCGAACTTCACTCGATAGTGAAACCTTGGCCCTTTAGAGGATGGGCGTTGGACCTCATTGGAGAGATTCGACCAGCATCATCAAAGAGTCAGAAGTATATACTGGTAGGCATTGATTATTTTACTAAGTGGATCGAAGCTATCCCTTTAGTCAATGTAGACCAAGAAAATGTCATTGAATTTATTCAAAAGAACATTATCTTTAGGTATGGAATCCCTGAGACTATAACTACTGATCAAGGATCAGTTTTCACTGGTCGAAAGATGCAGGAATTTGCTCAGGAAACAGGTTTCAAACTCCTAACGTCAACGCCTTATTATGCACAGGCAAATGGTCAGGTCGAAGCAGCAAACAAAGTAGTGATTGGCTTGATAAAAAAGAATGTTGGGAAGAAACCAAAGAATTGGCATAAGACGTTGGACCAGATTTTGTGGGCTTGTCGAACATCCCCAAAAGAAGCCACAGGTACAACACCATATAGGCTAACTTTTGGCCATGATGCAGTGTTGCCAGCAGAAATTTGTCTTCAATCTGCAAGGGTTCAGAGACATTATGATATTCCCTCTGAAATTTATTGGAATATGATGTTAGACGAACTAGTGGATTTAGACGAAGAAAGATTGCGCGCTCTTGACCTACTCAGGCTTCAGAAGAAAAGAGTAGAAGACTCTTATAATAAAAAGGTGAAACCTAAGGTATTTTCGCTTGAAGAACTAGTTTGGAAAGTGATTCTTCCCATGGATCGAAGGGATCGAAGCATGGGAAAATGGTCACCCAAATGGGAAGGACCATTCAGAGTTATCCAGACTTTTTCTGGTGGAGCCTATGAAGTCGAAGAGTTAGGTGAAGATAAAAGGCTCTTGAGAGTAAATGGTAAATATTTGAAAAAATACAAACCTACACTCCAAGAGATAAAAATAAAATAATAAAGTAATGACTAAATTAACCATAAAAGAGCCAAAATGGAAAAATTTTATAATTTTAGCCAAGATGGCAATGTTGTCGAATACATATTACAAAATATGGTTAAAAAGCTAAATCAATCAAAAGGGAATGGAGTCCTTGAGTCGAAGGTATTTGATTTGCTGCAGCTCCAATCTTTTGTTGCACCAGGCATTCGCCTACACAAGCTTGGCAATCTGATCGTCGAAGCCTTGGGCTTTCTCAGCAAATTCTAGGCCTTGTTTGATTTCAGTTTGACTTTCGGTGTCTGGGACGGTCGAGAGAAGTTCCTCCTTGCGCTTAGTATTGGCATTTATCTTAGCCTCTATTTCTTCGATTTGTGCCCTGAAGGAAGCATTCTCTCGATCGATGGCATCAATTTCTTCTTGTGTAGATGCTTTTTGCTTCGACAACTCCGCAATTCGAGAAGTTGTCTCCGAAACAGCAGTCCATGCAGAAGAGCTTTTGTCATATAACACTTCAAGTTGCTATTAAAGCCCCTTTGTCGCCGATAATCTGCTGAGACTTGATCAATAATGGAGTGTAACTCCATGATCAAGCCTGAAACTTCTGGAGCTACAGCTAACAAGTCTACAGCATTCAAAACATCCCTCAAGTATGATGGAGCAGTAGGGTCCCCCTCCAAAGCTTTCATCAAGTCCTTCTTGAAAAACTGAGCCTTAACCTTCGTCAAAGCCTCATCGAGATGAGAAGTTTCAGTGGACTTCCCCGACAGGGTAGGAACCTCCTGACTAGCATCAGACGAACTCTTGCTCTCGATGATGGCGTTCAGATAGCTAACAAGATCAGTTTGCTTCAAGAGTTCTAAGTCCTCTTTCGACCTGTGCTTTGTTGGGGTAACAGCCCTTGCAACAACATTGTCTTGGGTTTGAGGTTGTTGAGTGACATTTGCCTCGACTTGATGCCCTTCGACTCGGACTACGACAGTACCAGCGTCATCTTGGTGCCCTTCGCCAGCGTCATCATGGTGCCCTTCGCCAGCGTCACCTTGGTTCTCTTCGCCAGCGGCACCTTGATCCTCTTCGACAGCGTTGTCGTGGTCCCCTTCGTCACGATTCTCTTCCGACAGATCCACCACCTGAATCTCTTTTGGCTGTTGCTCTTCTGTTTGAGGATCTTCTGCTGGTTTTTCTGCCGTCTCAGCATTGGCCTCATTTATTTCAGTATGGGCTTCGTCATTCTCCAAGCCTTTTTCTTGTGGCCTGCTGAGTTCAGCAGACTCCAATGTTTCAGAAGTCCTTGGCGGTGAGCTTTCAGTGGTGTCCTGAAAAAGAAGAAGAATCTTCAAAATTCGAAAGAGACATAGTCGAACGTAGGTATCTATACCTGAGTTACAAAGAGGTCTAAGAGATTACCTGTAAATTAGCTTCAGCCCCAGGGCTGGAATTGTCGCTTTCGACAGGCTTATTGAGAAGAACGTTTAATTCCTCCTCCGTTGGCTCCTCAATGATCACTGGAGGTGGCCTGGGCTTTCTCCCAACAACCTTTATTCTAATTGTTCGACCCTCAGGAGCAGGAGCGTCCTTCGTCAGCTTTCGCCTTTTTAGAGGAGCAGGGGGAGAATCATCTTCTTCGTCGCTCCCGGATTCGACCGTCAGTGCTGGCCGTTTCTTGGGCGAAGGTGCCTAAAAAACCAATGGGAATTCGATTTAGCAATTGCATCGAAAGTCAAGAATTAAAAGCCAGAAGAAAATAATGAAAGTATGGTTACCGATACAGAAGGCTTTTTCGAAGGGCCTTCCCCCTGTTGGTTTGTTGTGGTCTTCGCCGGTGCTATAGTCTTCGCCGGCGGTGGAGGTTTTGTTGAGGGGCCTCCTCCCTGTTGGCCTTCTGCAGGCTTCTTGGCTGCAGGCTTTCGAACAACTGGAAGCAGATAAAATAATTAACAGGCTAGCAGTCGAAAGAGAAAGACAAAGTAATTTGAAAGGATGAACTTACATTTCTTTATTTTGTCCAAGACAAGGACAAAAGATTTCTGAAGCTCATCCACGAAGTCCTTCTCGTCGAAAAACTCCTCAGCGTAATAACTCTTCCACCACTCCTCGAAGGATGGTGAGCAAAGAAAGTTAAGCTGGTAGTCAAACAACGAAAGAACTGTTCGACCAGCATATCTTCCGATATGTTTAGTGGCATCTTCTTCGGTGTAGTCGTTGCAGAAGTATAACATAGACTTCTCCCTTGGAAAAATTGGAGAAGGTAGTGTTTGAATAATACCAAACTGGCGAGACACCAGGTTTGGTTGATATGCAATCAGACTCAAATGAGTCTTAGAGCTCCTGAATCGAAGAGGCATGATTCTTGGTGTGAGGAACGCCTCCCACATTGTTGTGTGTTCGTCAACCTGAGGACCACTCGACGTCCTAGGATGTGGCCTTGTGAACCACGCTGGGCCTACCTTCCGTCGAGCAAAAGGAGCCATAGTCGAAGCAAACTCTTTCCTTCTAGCAAACATCAGAACGAAGTTTGTGAAAGTTTGCTGAAGCTCCAGTCCATCTTCCATTGGAGTCAACAGAGCCAGTCTGGTTCCTTCGACACGTCTGTTCGCTATCTCTGGAGCCTGCTCATTTATTTGAACCTTCTTAGGCAAGAAAGATTCGAAGGTGGCGTTGAGCCACAGTTGGAGCAGCCAAAAAGGTCCAGCAAGAAGCAAACTGGCCCTATTCTCGATAATCTTCAGAAGAGTCGCTCCATTACTAATCGACTCATACAGGCTAGCCAAAATCAATTCTGCCAAACAGATATTTTGGCCATGATGGAGTTGAGTGGCGAGAGTGACCATCTTCTTGGTCACCTGCAAGGACTTGGAGCAAAACATAAAGCATGTCAGCCATAAGGCGAGAAACGCAATGTGTTCGACATCCGACACAGCATCTGTCGACCTGTCGTGGTAGTGATTGATGAAGGTGGTGTAGGTTGGTTTTGTGGCAGAGAATCCAATTTGATCCTCCGACATCTCCTCCGGGTCGAAGTAGTCCCCGATGGGTCGAAGGCCAGTTATAGCGGCCACATTGAAGAGTGTAGGAGTCAGCATTCCACAGGGAAGATGGAAGGTGAAGTGGGAGTAGTCCCAGAAGAGTAGAGAAGCTATCAACATCTCTGGGGAATAGTTAAGACCTGTCTTCGACAGCATAACCAGGTCGAAAATCCCCATATCTTTCCAGATCGAAGCTTGGCGTTTCTCCATTTTTTCCAGCCAAGCAATGTAATCAGGAGTAAGGCTAGGGCCAGACCTGAAAGCCCTAACACCTTTGTTGAAGAAACGGAGGTCGATTTTCTCTTTAGCAGGGTCTTCATTATCCTCTGCATCTTTCTTGGCGCATGCAACCGGTTTGAGTCTCTCAACTACCGGAAAATAACTCTTGATCTTCATGGCCTCAGCAATACTTGGGTACAATGGGCCAGACATAGCAAAGATCTGGTTGGAATATCCAACCGGGATCATAAGGTGGCGTGAGTAAGCATCACGAACAGAGATGTCCAAAGGTTCAGGGACCCTTCGTTGGCCCGTGGGAGTTACTACTGGAGCGGTCGAGAAAACCCTAGGTTTGACGTTTCCAGATGGTACGGTGGCGCTAGGAGCATTGGAGGAGCCATATGCCATTGTTAATGGTGAGGATGAAGACGAAGTGAAGAAAAGGGGTTTGCAAAGTTGACAAGTTTGTATGCAAATGGGGAAGTCTGAAAGCTAGATAGCGTAAAAAGTCCCACAATGGGTACTTACTGCTATTTATAGTAGTGGGGGAAAATCCCCAAAATCGAGGACATTAAATGCCATTTAATGTTGCAGAAGGTAGTGGGACACGTGGCGTCTCCCTGTTGTTTTAGCCGTTCTGCAGAAATGGAGGGGTGCAGCGTGCGCCCTCGTTTTTGGGAATTGTCATAATGACAAATTCTGAAATGACGTTTGGCACACTGCACGCCGTACTGAGGTGACGTCTTAGGTACGGATAAATGATGGTTTTTTTGGGATTGTCAGTGGTTGGTAGAAGACAGCAAAAAGTGCACAATTTAATTTGTGACTAAGCATGAAAAGACAGGTGTCGAATGGCGTTTCAAAGAATACCTTTTTTCTTTCAGAGTCGAAATAAGGCATTCTTGGGGGGCAATTTGTTGGCTCCTAAATTCGACACCCTTGTTTCATTAATGTCAGCCATTAAAGCTGAAGGATGTTTTCGACCAGCCAGGTCCGTCGAAATGCCCATCGAAAGATGGCAATGTACTTAGAAGATTTCTTCCAAGAGAGAAGTTGGTTGTCTTCGACGTCGAAGATGTTTCTTGTCGAAGAGGCTTCTCGACGAAGGTGTTCGATGGTTCAGAGTGGAACGATTTGAATTTCAAGCGTTTGGAGGGAAAACGGTTTCCAGCGGTTACCAAGTGCATAGTGCAAAGATCTGGAGCGTCGAACGTTGAGAACGTGCCAAGTGGAATCATCTCGAAGCAGTGTAACTGCCCGACGGTTACTTGGGATGTTTTAGTATAAATAGTAGTAGTCACGCAGTTTCTCGTGTGTGTTCACAATTATATACAAAGTCACTCATATAGATTCGAGTACCCAGCGTGTGAGAAAGAATTGTTGAGAAATGTATGTGTGAAACACCAACTTTATTAATCAAAGTCATTTACTTTTCCAGAAATTTACTTGCCTTCTTCTTTACTTTTCTGTCGAAATCCTTTACTTTAAGCCTTCATTTATTTTACCAAGCCTACTTCTTCATGCAATTTACTTAAAGCCTCTTTATTTTATTGTCATTTAACCAATATCCAATTTAATCAAAACCTCAAAATCAACCTATGTCCTAGGATCAATCTGATCGATCCTGCGAGTAACCAAATAAGTAACCATTTGGAGGATCAGCGGTTGTTTACCAATAACCACGGTAAACAGAGGGGCAAAGAGATTTCTTTGGTTAAAGTGGTTTGGCTAGGAGCTGCCGGTGAAAGCATGACTTAGGAGTTGGAGATCAAGATGTGAGACTCCTATCCTGAGTTGTTCGATTAAGGTAAATTTTTGAGGACGAAAATATTCTAAGTGGGGGAGAGTTGTAACGCCCGTAATTTAATTAATTATTTAATTAAATTATGTTTGGAATATTTGTGAAGATGTGTGGTAATTAGTTGGATTAAATTATTTTATTAAGTGGTGAAATAATATTAGAAGTATAATATTATTTGATGTGGGCTTGTTTTAAAGGAATGGAAGTAGTAAAAAGGGGGTGTATTAGTTCTAAGCCCATTAAGGTATTAAGAGAATAATAGGTTATTTTATTATTGTTAGAAGTAGTAAGAAAGAAGAAGCAGCAGAAGAATAAGGGTTAGAGAAAGAACCTGAAAGCTGTTGGAAAAGAAGGAAAAGAGGCAGAACGAAAAATTCAACTGGAAGTTATAGAGTAACCTTCAATTCAAGGTAAGGGTGGAGTTCTGACTCTATAATAGGGTTCATGATAATTGGTATGTGGGGTTATAAGTGAAATGTTGTTTTATTCATGATTGAATTATATATGATATTGTATGATGGAAATTGATGATTGAAAGATGAATAACGATGTCCTAATACTGTATATTTGATGTAGAATTATAGGGTAATGATAATCGATGAATTACCTATGATTAGGAGATGTTTATAGGGCCTAAAGTGTGGAATCCGTAGTGAAAACACAGAGAAATCGCAGAAAATATCTATAGCAAAGCAGTATGTGTCGACCCTAAATGGTATGTGTCGATACAAGAATACTGTTTGACTCGGTATGAGTCGACACGAAGGAGTCATGTGTCGATACATGAGGGCTTTCAGACTCAGGATGAGTTGATACGTAAGGGCATGTGTCGATACATGCAATAGGGCAGACTCAGTACGAGTCGATACAAAAGAGGATGCGTCGACTCATATAGCGTGTTCAGTTCAGTACGTGTCGACCCAAGACGTTACACGTCGATCCATGTTGTCTGGTTTTTGGCAGAATCAGTTTGAGAAGGCTGTAACTTGAGTTTCCGGACTCCATTTGAGGTGCCGTTCGAAGCGTTGAATAGCTAACACGATGAACTTCATTCTTAAGGATTAAAATGAAGAATAGGAAGGCTAATCATAGTATCCAAATTAGGATTTGAATTAGTTCCCGTGTTGATCGTTATGTTGATTCTTGTGAAGAACGATGAGGATGAAACGTTTATAGGTTGTTGTTTGGGTTGTAGAAGTAGGATCAATGATGAGAATGAATGTAGTATTACATAATAGTAATATGTAGAGGTTTGGTAATTTAGAAGTAAGCCTTAGAGGATTAATATCATGATGTTTGATGATTTATGATGATATATGATGTTTGATGATTTATGATGATATATGATGTTGATGAAAGATGTAGAGATGCCTCTAATAATTGGCAGCTTTTAAGATGTAGGCTTATGGACAATGATGATGTTTGTGTTGAGATGTTGTTAATTATGGTGTTGTCATTATATTCATGATTGTATCGTATACATTGCATTTCAAGATGGAGCTTATGCTCGTTAAGATGGTCTGTATTGACGAATATTAAGATGAAGGCTTATGCCTTGTTGATGCCTTTATTTATTGGAAAATTTTTAAGATGGGAGTTCTGTTCTAACGGTCCACATGCATTTGCATAGTATTGAGTCACATTATACGATTGCATAAAGAAGTTGGGCATTGATGTTGTGAATGTGTATTATTGTTGCGATTATTGTTGATTATAAGATGAGAAATGGTGATGTTATGTGATCTAATTCAATATATTAATTATCATACGCTTTATTATATATTTAGATATCTCACCCCTTCTGTTTGAATGTTACCCTTACATTGGTAACATGCAGGTAATCGAGAGTGAAGGTTGTATACCTTCGGTAGTCCGAGTCGGTGTCATTGCTCTGATATATAACACTCGGGGGGATGAACGTTTGTTGCTTTTGATTGTTGATTATTTAGTTGTTGAACTTTAAGTTGATTATTATTAAACATGTGTTGTTTTGAAGTTGCTGTAACGATGCTAAAGATGTTATTAAGAATTCTGCTGCGTAGATGTTAAATTGTTAAATTATTTAATTAAAGTATTTATGCTGATGGTTCATCTGAAGTTTTAAAGTGTTATGTATCCACGATGAATGCAATGCGTTTTTAATGAAGAATTTGTGGCATCCTGATTCGTTTGCATGAATGAATTTTATGACTCTGATTTATTTATATAATTGTCGGGTAGAATTAGGGTGTTACACCTTGGATCTGATTACTTTAGTGAGTCAGACTCCATCCAACGTGCCATATTTTAAGTTGTTTTTATTTAATAAAAATTGATTCAGTGTAAAAACCAATAAAGTCCATGACATGCACAGTGCGCCAAATCCACTGGATCTGTTTACTAACGCATTTTGACACTAATCAGATGACCTAATTTTTTGGTTTAACATGTTTATTTTCTGATTTTTATTTTAATTGATTTAAAATTCAAAAAATCATGGAAATTTCATTTTTGATTAAAAAATTATGAAAAAATTCACAAAAATATTTTTAAATATCCTCTTTCTAATTTTTATGTTTTCATATTTTTATTTTCAGATTCAATATTTTTTATGATTTTTCCTTTATTTTGATTTGTTTCCATTTATTTAAAAAATACTTTTTCATGTTTTTAAATTATGAAATTTTTTATAAAAATCATTCTACTCATTTATGACCTTCTGAAATCTTTCTAGAATTTTATTTGTATTCTTACTATTTTTGATCTTTTATTTATTTATTTGAGTAATTTTAATTAGTTTAAAAATATTTTTCTGATTTAAAAAATCACCAAAAAAATTTGTAAAAAAATTTGAGGTCATTTTTAATTTTTCTATGGTCTCTTTTAATTTTTCTTTGATATTTTGAGTATAATTTGCTATTTTCCCTTTTATTTTCATTTTAAATTTATTTTCTTTTTTTATTTTATTCATTAAATACAATTTTATTTTTTGTATATATTCTGACCTTTTGACTTTTGATCATGTACTTTATTAATATCACTGGATCTTGGGTGTTGAGTTTAACTCCATCAAAATGGATGAATGATTTTAATGATAGTTTGATTAAATTTTTATTTCAAACATATCTCTTCCCTCTTCATCTCATCCTCTTCTCACTGTGTTACATGTTGTTAGAGGATGATATACATATCATCTCTCCAAACATATGGCACATAAATTTCTATTGACCGGCCTCAAAATAGGTGCGACTTCTATATAAGTCCACTTATGATTGCTTAACATAACGCTAAATTTTGTCCCGGTTTGAGAAATGATCATTCGTGACTCAAACATATGTTTGCAAACCCAAGTATGTTAATTTGAAACCTTTGATACAATAATTTTGAGATTCATTGTTAGGAGGCTTTGGTCTTATCAATTCTCTAATGAATCTTTATAAGCTTTGGTCAAAGTGAATCACTTAAACATCATTGATCATTTATTGTTGCCTTGAGATTTTGAAAATGAATGATATACTTGACGAAAAGCAAATGAAACTTGTTATTGAGAAACTTTGATTTTATCAATCCTCTAATGAGTTTCAAATGCAAGTTTCAAGATGGTCATTCAACTAACCTCAAATTACTAATTCATTAACATTTGACTTTTATTTTATGCCCCTTTAATTTATGCTTTTATTTTATGCCCTTACTTTATGCACCATTTTATTTTAGCATTTACATTTCATGCTATTTTCATCATTGCTCACTTGAGCATTTACTTTTATGAAATTTTTATTTTGCTCACTTGAGCTTCTCATTTCTTTTTGAAAATACCTAATAATCAACTTGAACCATAAAAAACTTTAATGTTACTTGGACTATTTGGTTACTATCCTTGACATTACGGAGTGATGGACTTGTTGGACTTAGGATTAGAGACCTTGACCTACCTTGAGACTTTGTGACTTTTATTGCAATATTGTCTGGAGTTCTTGGGGTTTACCCCAAGATATTGGGTTGTTTGTTTGCTTTATGTGTAGGTTGTTTTGATTACATGCTTTGTCTTGATCAAGAATTCATCTGTATACAGTCTTTACTCTGTCTAATTTTTGTGAAGACTTATTAGCTTTGAAGCTTGATTTTCTTAAGAGGTTTAGTATCTTTGTTTGCTTGATTTCAATCTAAAGGATGAGAATTCTACATTGACTCATTATGTCAAGTGTTAGTTTCTTGTTGGTTAGACAGTTCTTTTCCCTAACTTTTACCTTATGCTTTAGGATAGTCCATTCATCTCCTCTCATCTTCTTTAATTTCAAAAATTTTCTCCTTCTTTTTGAAAACTATTTTTGTTTTAAACTTGAATCGCTTTCATAATAAACTTGGACTTAGGTCCATGCATTTTCAAAAATATCTTCTTGATCAAACTTTAATCAACTTAATAATACCTTACCTCTTTTTGTGAGAAGATTAAAAGTCAATCAATCTCATTCAAACCATTTTGTCACTTTGGCTCTTTTACTTTAAACTTTTTCTCAAAAGATTAGACTCTTGTCAATCCTTGTAGTGATGCGAGCTACTATACTTCTACGATATGTAGTGAAATGAGATATTTTCCACTTGGGTGTTGAGCGAGGTTTGTTGATTTTAAAATCCAAGCTATATCCTCCACTTTGAGATGACGCAAATTCTCCTTTCTCATAATCGTGGATAGTAAGTTTGTTCTTCCACTCGGATAAGACGATGATGTCTCGTCTCTTAAAATTAATCAACACACTTGTGTTTTAAATTTTTAAAGGTGAATACCCTGATCCTCTATTGCACGGAAGGTGGTACGTAGACACTAAAGGTTCACAACCGCGACGGGTGCAAAAATTATAAAAAATACTTCTTTTCTCATCTCCACCATCTATTTTTGTATATAATATTTATAGCTAAAATACACAGATTTTCAAAGAGGTTCATGCGGAGTACCGTAGATGTTTAGGGTGCTTATACATTCCCTTTGTATAACCAACCCCTTACCTAGATTCTCTCCCCCTCTTTTGAGTTATTCGCTCTTTTCCTGTTCCTTTGGAAACAATACAGCGCAGTGACGATTTTTATTTTTGATTTGTGCGAGTCAAGTCAATTCAACGACTTAGTCTTAACATTTCTACCGCTACAGTAACCGTCAACGATTACAGTATTCCACGTTGAAATTTCATGCGAAAAAGCTTCATAACTTCCTCCACGTTCTTGCTAGCGTGCAAACTCATAAATTCTCTTAGCGCCATTTTAGAATGCTTGTCGACGGACCTTGCCATACTGTTCAATAGACCCGTTGAGCCATTCTTCTCAAATGACAACTTCGTCGACTAGACTCTGTTGATACCTCTTTTGAAGTCTTTAATGTGTCTTTTCATCTAGAAGATACCTTCTCATTTCGAACATGTTCCCTTATTAAAAATGCTTTGTCAACCTACACAAATTCTTATCATCCAAATTTTTATAATTAACTTAATTTACTCTTATAAAATCAACTTGTGAGTTGAAGTATGATACTCTTTATAAAATTAATTTCAAACAAATATTTCTTTTTTTTTATAATGATTGTAATCTTTTTTTATGTAAGAAAAAAAAATTCAACCTCCATTTAATACAGCCCCTATTTATGGTGCATTCATACAGTCCGACATGTCAAAAAGTTGAATTATGATATGTTCGAAATTAAATGATTGAGAAAATCTTTAAAGTATTATCACCAAGAATGTTTTTAAGTTAGGATAAGGATTTAGGACTTGTTTGATATGAGAGAATTAGAGAAGAGAGAATTAGAGAGAGAGAGAGGTGTGAGAGAAGTGTCATACTTCTCCTGTTTGGTTTCCAAAATTCGTGGGACCCACAAAATTTCTATTTCTGTCCTATAATGCGAAAAAAGTCATGGGATGGACTTCTTTTCTTTTCTAATTTAAAAAACCTATTTGTGTTTTGTACCACATTCTTTTGATATCATTTATTTGTCTAATTAATACAGTATAAAACATGGTTTTAAATTTATTTATAGCAAATAGAAACATGGTTTTGTCCAAAATCATTTCCACTCTATCCTATAAGTTGGGAGTAGAAGATTTGATTTAATTGAATACTATACAGATAAAGGGAAATTGTAAATTTTTTGAACTTAAATCAAATCTTCTACTCTCTGATAAATAGATGACATTATCGATAATTATTTTAAACTTGTGGTATTTTGAAACATTTTTTTTAAAAGGTAGCAATTGGATAAAAAAAATAGTGAGATAGACTCGAAGATACTTTGTGATTTGTGTATGACACCTTAAAGGCATCAAAATCCATCCCCTTTAAGTTAAAGTTAAGGTGATGCATTAAATATTCGAGAATATGACACTTCCGTCCACGTCTACTAATTGCAACTTTTGTGTTGAAGTGAAGTGGACGTTACTACTTGTGATGGTTGTGCTTTCAATTTACCTAAACATCGTCAAATAGAAAATTGAGTTTGCCCAGTGAAGACATTTGAGAATAAAGAACCAAACAGTCACTGTGTTGTGTATATATATATATATATATATATATATATATATATATATATATATATATATATATATATATATATATATTTAAATTCTATTTGTAATTAATATGTAAATTGAGATTTTCTCAATATATCTCTTTATATCAAGTACTATTGAATTTGATGAACCGATATAAATAGTGAATGATTCGTATCATGATTAATAAACTCTTATATCATATTAAAATTAGAGTTTGATATAACTCATCTTTATAAAGTCGATGTATATAATGAGAAGGATCATTCTATATAAACATTTCCCAAGTTCTATATGTAGTCAATTTAAGATTTGAGATTTTTCCAATACTACAAAATAACATATTCTTAAGTCTAATGTCTTTAAAATCACATGAGATTACCAATCGACATCTTCATTTATATTTCTATCGAGCATTTTTTAATAAGAAAATGTTAAGTATGGTTCACATTAAGACATAGAGGAACACAATAAGTGGCAAACAATCAGGTGTATTATACCCAGACCAATCATATTGATGTGAGGTTTCTCAAGATCAAAGAGTTGCTTGCACCTGGAAAGATATTACTTGAACATGTTCATACTTCAGAGAATGCAACAGATATGTGGGCCAAGCCAGTTATCAGTGACAAGTTCAAGCGTTGCTTGAACTTGTTATATGTTTCTCAATTTTAAGCAGAAGGTGTACCTCCCTAGTTATCAGAATGTGATTGTCATGTAAGAAGTCTTCATAGGAGTTTGATATTTACCAAGGTGAAGATTTTTTATTATGACTCATACTAAAATAAAGAGAAACACAATATGTGTAAACTCCAAACATGTCTTATGTCCAACTATTTATTGTGGGATTATGACCCATGTGATGTATCATATTCTAAACCTATCGATATCGGAGGAGATTTGAGACAAATTGGAGATTCAATATATGTCAAAGACGCCGATGAACAAATTTGCAATAACATATCCATGTTTTTAACAACATAATCATAAATCTTATGAGGCTTGAAGTGAAGATTGATGACAAAGATAAAGGAATTATCTTGTTGTGTTCATTACCAGATTCTTATGATCACTTAGTGACTACTCTTACCTACGGGAAAAACATTATCAGTCTTGATGTGATTACTGCTACACTTTTGTCTCACTCTCAAAGGAGACAAAGAGTTGAGGAAATAACTCAAGGCAATAATCTAAGTGTGAAGGGAGATCAAGATTATGGCAGAACAAGGGTAAGGTAGATTACGAAAATTAGAAGAAGCCTAAATCCAAGAATTAGAAAATAACATAGTGTTATAGTTACAAATAGATTGGGCATTGGAATAAGGATTGTCAAAACAGAAAGTATGGCTCATCCATTTTTGTAAATATGGTTCAAACCGATGATTCTGGCGCGGTAAAGCAGATATATCGTGTGTTTCATCCAGCAAGTGCACATATGCGTGAGCTCTTGACTCTTGTTGTTCTTACCACATGACGTCGCATTGGGAATGGTTCACTATATTCAAGTCGGGTATTCTAGATTTGTTTATCTAGGTGATGATAAAGGATGTATTATCATTGTAACGAGACAAATAAATATTTCCATGGACGGTGGTGGCATGCGAACATTAGATATAATCCAGAATTGAGGAAGAACTTGATTTTTCTAGGTACTATACAGACAAATGGTTTCTCCTACGTGTTTGATGGACATAGGGATATTATGAAGATTATCAAGGGTTCATTGTTTGTGATGAGAGTAAGAAATACTGCAGATAAAATCTATAAACTATTGGGGAACAATATTGTAGGTGATGTTACATCACTTGAGTCTTATAACGATGCAACCAAACTTTGACATATGCATCTGAGTCATCTCAATGAGCATGAGATGATATAACTTCATAAGATAAATATATTGAAAGGTGCTTGTAGTTTCAAGATAGATTTTCCCAAGTATTGTGTACTTCAGAAACAACTGTTGCAGCGGTATAACGGCAAGCAAAAAGTAAAGTATTATTTTACCGTGTGATATAGGTTATATCGTATCGTGTTCATAAAGATTGGTTATCGAATCTTCGTTCAACAAATCATTCATTAATGATTTTGGGGGTAAAAATGGGTTGGAAGTAAATGTGGGAATTAAAACTATTAACAGAAAATAAATTCATTCTTCCAAGGAACAACTTATCAAGCATGCATATAATTCACTCCTCACAAACTTAAACCTCTTGACCAGTTACACTCAACCTACAAGACTCGTCAATGTCATCACATATAAAATACTACACCCACTATATTATCTCAGCGACAATCTCTCAACCAACCTTAACAATACAAAAGTCAATATTGCCACTAATCATTAACGATCTCTCAGTCAACACAACCAACACAGAGGCAATAATGACAGACACCTAAGTGAATAATAGCACTAAATCTATCTCTAGAATCTAGATACTATTAGAAAATTATCCTAGATAAGAATTCGAGCAGTATATGTCTATAGTAACTCGAATCCCGAGCACAGAGCAAAAATCTAGGACAACAATCAATAACAATTTGTAAAGCAAATTTAATATAACGCCATGGGCGACAAATATACATGAGTTCAAAGTAAATACATATACAAACCAAACTAAAAGAGAATACACAAATAAAAATAGAAATGAACCACAAATCTCCCGGTTTGTTAGCGTCAATCGAAGAGCAATCCACCCCAGATCATCCGTATGCAAGCTTCATAGTTGTTATCTAAGCTAATCCACTATAAAAATGAGGTTGATGGAGTTAGGAGATAAAAATCCACACCCAAAACCATAACCATACTGTTGTACCCCAAAATTTTCCCTCTCATTTCTCAAGGATTCTCTCACAAGATCTTCTATGATGTCGAGTTTGCAACACTCATACATCAATTTAGGCTTGGAATTGGCACAAGGGCAAAATGGTCAATTGCATATTAGAAAGTCAAACTTTGACTTTTTGGTCAATATTACATTCCAAAGATAAAATTTCATCAAGACATTCAAGAATATCAAGCTTGATCATCAAGAAGTCAAGAAAGTCAAAAGTCAACTTGAAAAGTCAAGATTTCCAAGACTTAGAAATTTTGTAAGTGTTTTATACATGATAATTTCATCACTTCATGCCATTATTTCACCAAGATGCAAGACAGTTCAAGGAAAACTTTCAACATGAAAGTTGTAGATCTCCATGAAATCTACAACATTGATTTACACAACTTCTCCTAGAAGTGCTTGGATTTTGAGTTATAAATTCATGAAGTCATGACATTTTCATTTAACACTTAGAGAAATTTTCAACAGATTTTGGTCAGGATTTCACCCCAACTTCTTGGAATTTTTTCACATAGTTCCAAGATGATTTTGTCAAAATGGCCAACATGAAAGTTATAGAGGATGTTTCAATCTTTTTAAAACATCCAAGAGCATGGATTTATCATACTTGAGCTAGGAGATTCAAGGGCTTGAAGTTGGCTATTCATCTTTGAATTGCAAGTCATTCTAAGTGAAGAACACATAACAAAACACTCATGATTTGCTGCATAATCTAATGTTGCAGGCTTCTTTGCTTTCAAATCTCATCATAATTTAATGTTTACACAATAGCTTGAGCTATTACCCAAATGTTTGAGCCATTGTCCAAAAGATCTTTCCATTTATGGCATAAAGGCACCATTGTTATTTTTGAAAAGCAAGCTTTTTGTACAAAGTTTGTCTTGAGCCCATACCTTGCTTGTTGCTGATTATACTCCACCATAAATCATGGGAAGTAGCTCCTCTATATCAGCAACTTTGGTACTTCACCTTGGGACTATGGAGTACTTGACATAGTTTGATTTTTGTAATTCAACCAAACCATAACATGCTGTCTTGCAAACTTAGTCAGCTCATATCCACAAACCTCTTGCCTATAAATAGAAGAAGAATTTGCAAGACAAAGAGGTTAGAAAAAAATAGAAATAAAACCAGAAGTTTTGTTGACAAACTCTCAAAAAAATCTCATAACTGAAAAAGGTCATAACAGTCCACAAGGCAACACCTCAAGCTCAAAACATAAATTCTAGCTGCAAGGTAAGTCTCCTTAACTATAAACTATTCATTTCAATCATCATCATTTGGTTCATTTTTGAGGCTAAAATGCAGTGACCTTTGAAGAAAAGGTTTGTAAAAAATCATGAACAATTGCCAAGATTGAGTGAAAAGTTTTCCATGAAATAGTATCATGAACAGGCAGGTGTAAGGCAGCTGTTTTTCAAAACCATACAGCAGGCAATCGATTGCACAACCATGCAAATCTATTGCACGGAGTTCCAGTAGCAGAATTTCCATAATTTTTTGAGTGTGCAATCGATTGCACAACCATGCAAATCAATTGCACGGGGTTCCAGTAGCCAGATTTCCAAATATTTTGAGTGTGCAATCGATTGCACAACCATGCAAATCGATTGCACGGGGTTCCAGTAGCCAGATTTCTAAATATTTTGAGTGTGCAATCGATTGCTGGAAGTCAGTAGCCATGTTTTGAAAAACTGAAGCATGCAATCGATTTCACTAACATGCAAATTGATTTCACTCAAATGAAAATTGCATTTTTTCTTTGAAAATACTTGAATAAAGAGTTGGACAATATAAAATGTTTCTTTTGACCATTGAGCATCTATATCTTAAGTTCAAGGTAAGTATTATCATTATACCTTGAAATTTGCTAAGGGCTTGAACCAAAGACTTCATCCAAAGAGGCTTTTAGCTTGATCAATATTTTTTGCCTTCTTTACCAATCATGATTTGTCTTCATCAAAGCAAAGGTGCATTCGAGAAGCTTGATTTTACGGCATGTGTCGACACATAATGATCCAAAATGTTTTTCTTTTCCTTTCATTTTTATTTATTTTACATGCTTCATATATTTTCTTCATGGCTATTCAATATGGTTGTAATAGATAATTAGGACTTTAATTTCTTGCAATCCCCATTTGTAAATTTGTACATCCCATCCCCAAATGATAGTAATAGCGTAGGATATTTACTTTCCACAATTTATTGCTTTATATAACATGTTAATAATTAGGGTTTGTATGGAAAGATAAAACCAATCAAATAGAAAACCCTAAGTCAAGACAAAATCAAGTATGAAAATGATACACTTGCACACAAGCACCCCAAGGGTTACTCCATTTGGTTGCCTTGAATAAAATGGACATATTACGCATGTAAGGTATATTAGCAAAACAAGCAACAAGATCATAGTCACTCGATGACGCTATTCAAAGTTGCCTTACAAAAATCATCTTAGTCCCTCAAAATGCTAAGATACTTTGCAACATTGCTAATTATGGTCATACGATGACCCACACCCGTCCCATTTACATCCAAAGATAGGGTTGCTTACCAAATCAATGGTAAGACAACAATATCAAAGGAAAAGAAAATGAACAAGAAAGACATTTGAGTAGGTAGATTACTTTTGGTTACTTGCTCCATCTCAAAACAAACATCCTTGCTATTTTCAAAACAAACACCAACACTTTCAAAAACACCTTTCAAACTTGAAAACATTTTCAAAAGATCAACACTTTGTATACATTCTTACGAACGAGAATCATTACAAAGTTTGCCTAAACGATGGCGCCTTTCAAAATACTTTCAAAAAACCACACAAAGCACAATTTCAAACAAAAGCAAGTGATCTAGCAAGTAACTAAGAGCCCATGGAAAACCATGGATGGAAAGGGTGATAATACCTTCCCTTTTCATAATCTACCCCCCAAACTCAAAAAACAATCTCAAAGGTCTTTCCTGTGCTTTTTCACCTTTCCTTTTGGATAAAAGAAAATTCGGTGGAGACTCTTGCTAACCGCAACATTTGCGATAAAACGAAAAACCTTCAAGTCAGTTCTCCCACCGTATCACAGAACTGGAGACTCTGCTGGGGAATTTTTTTTAAAAGTGGGGTTACCTTAGGGTTTCGGTCACATTTACTTGCTTACATTGTTTGATTTGTATGATTTACATTATGGTTCTTTGTTTAGGTTTGAATCCTCTACCCAGATTTGGGATACCTTATAGGTAAGTAGCAATACATTGTGGGAACTGTGCTGGGTATACCGACACGGTCTAAGCAATAGCTATGTTAGTGCGACATATTTGTGGGTACCGGTAGCCCTTGAGTAGTCAAGGAGAATACGGGTCCGCTGAGTGATGTCATGAAGCACTAATGAACTTTTAGAACCTTTACTTGACCAACTTGGCCTTTAGGACGTAGTGAGATGACCGGCTTTGGTGCATTCCGAAGTTGGTAGATACTCAATACTACACTCATTGAGGTTTGGTTTTTTGGGATATTTCGGTCGCCGTTAAAGAGGCTTACGCTGAAACAATGACCGAGAAAACAAATCAGTGATATTGAGCTCCTCAGAACCCGGTTATTATTACTAGGACAGGTTTGAGCCAACTATACTTCAAGAGGGTACTTACCTATGAGACTCCATGCAAGTCTAAACCTAAGGACTTGGTTGCTTTGTTTGTATATATATACTTGTACATGACATCATAAACATCATAACATCATACTCATACTCACTAACCATTTCAAGGATCTCGGGATTTATCTTTGTTCTGTTTTGTAGGACATGGATTCTATTCGCAGGAAAACCATTCAAGTCAATCTCGTAAGGATCCCTCCTCAACTCAAAGAGTTAGCATTAAGGATTCCTGAAAATTCTCCATTTACCGAAAGACATGGTCGCCTACTAAACTTGGTCACTTCCAACACTGATGAAGACATGATGAAGGTGCTCTTTCAGTTCTTTGATCCCCTACACCATTGCTTCACATTTCCCGATTATCAACTTGTGCCAAATTTGGAAGAATTCTCCCGACTCTTGAGGATTCCCCTTCTCAATCAACTACCTTTCAACGGTACTGAAAGAAATCCAAAGCAATAAGATATTGCTCAAGCTCTACATTTGCAACCATCTGATATCACAACTGATTGGGAAACAAGGAGTGGTGTCAAGGGTTTCCTAGCAAAGTTCTTGTTTGAGAAAGCCCAAAACTGTTGGAACTCTTTGGATTTGCAAGCCTTTGAGGAAATTGTGGCTCTCCTCATCTATGGGATGGTTTTGTTTCCAAATCCTGACCAACTCATAGATCTGAACACCGCCAAAATCTTCATGTCTCGTAACCCAGTGCCTACTTTGCTAGGGGACATCCTGCATTCTTTTCACACTCGCACCATAAGGAAAAAAGTTATCCTTATGTGATGTACTCCTATTTTGGCAAGATGGTTTATTTCTCATCTTCCCCAATCTGTATTGAAGAATGAGCCAGGTTCAAGGTGGTCACATAGGTTGATGACGCTCAGACATTCAGATATTCATTGGTGTTCCCGCTCTTTAGAGAATGTTACTATCGTCGATCGTTGTGGAGAATTCCTTAATGTCTGTTTGCTTGGCATTAGAGGAGGTATCACTTACAACCCTTGCTTATCCTTAAGACATTTTGGTTACGCCAGAAGGGATGGTCCCCATGAGATGCTTATTCAAGGTTTGGTATTTGACTACGAGAGCGACAATCAAGGTTATCGTCAGAGGTTTATCCGAGCCTGGAGGATGTTTAACAAGGTGGATAGCAAGACGCTAGGACATAAGAATTCCATTCCCCTCGAGCCTTACCTTAAATGGGTGCGAGCTCGTGCTCAAAAACTCGTGATGCCTTATCCCTCCATCTTACCAGTCATTGTGGAGCCTATGGTCGAAGGAAATGTTCCCTATACTATCCTCCATCCGGACATGTCTACCTCTCTCGAAGACTTACAAAAGGGTTGGATCCAGCTGAAGGAAGAACGAGACACTTTCGAGGCTCAGTTCTATGCTAGTGAGAAGAGAGTCTTGGACCTTACAAAACAGCTACAAGAAGAGCAGAATGTGAATGCTTATCTCACGCCAAAGAGGATGCGTTCGGTCTTTTTATCCTAGAAAGATATTTTGTAAGCCCAAGAGGCATGATGTAATCTTTTTTGTTTTGTCTAATGAGAATTAACGTTTGTTCATTCTTTTGTCTATACAAATTTAAATTTCATTAATCCTTGAAATCATTTGCATATACATATTCCATGCATCATAACATGACAGGTTTTTGCATAACAGGTTTCATTATCTTTCTGCTGTTTATTTCAGCAAGATGGATCTAGAGAAAACTGTGACGGAACTCCAAGCCCAGAATTCTCAGTTTCAGGAAACTCTACTCGCCCTAGCCAAGGGGCAGCAAGATATGATGGCTTTACTGGAAGTTAAGAAAAAGCCAAAGAAGAAAGCTCTACTCAACATGGGTCGAAGATTCAAGGAGACAATCCGTCAAATCCCAGTTGAAGAAGATTCATCCGAAGAGGACGAGAACCAGGTCGGTGAGGTCAAAAGTACTCAGGCTGAATGTGCTAATAATCAAGAATCTGATGATGATTATTTCAACGAGCAGTATCCACCCGGTGACATCAAATACAAGCAGTTAGAAGACAGATTGAAAGCTGTTGAAATTCAAACCGTCCCCGGTTTAGATTTTGATGATTTGAGTTTGATCTCTGGAGTAATCATTCCCCACAAATTCAAAGTACCAATATTTTCAAAGTACAATGGGGTTTCTCGTCCCAAACTCCATTTGAAATCTTATGTACGCAAGATACATCCGCACATTGCTGATAAGAAGCTCTGGGTTCACTTTTTCCAAGAGAGCTTGGCTGGAACACAACTTGAATGGTTTTATCAGTTAGATGGTTCTCGTATTAACACTTGGGAGGATCTAGCTACTGCCTTCTACCATCAGTATCAATACAATGTCGACTTAGCGCCAACAAGGGTTTAGTTACAAGATATGACCATGGGAAAGAATGAAGGATTTAAGGAATATGCGCAAAAGTGGAGAGACCTTGCTAGTAGAGTCCAACCTCCCTTGATTGATAGGGAGCACATCGACATGTTCATGGGCACTTTATCTGGTCCTTTCTTTAATCTGTTGGTTGGCTGCTCTTCTTCTGGTTTCACCGAACTAATCTTAACCGTTGAAAGAGTGGAAAGTGGCATCAAAAGTGGGAAGATCTCTATGGCATCTACCTCCACCATCAATCCTATCAAGAAACCTTTTGCTGCAAAGAAGGAAGTTAATGATGTGTATGGGGCAAGGGCCCATACCAAGAAGAATGATCATCCGACTGTCAATGTTGTCCGAATCTCCAATCCAACTCCTACTCCAAGACCATCCGCAAATCATCAATGTTTTGAAACTCCAAGAAGACAATTTACAAGGTTATGCATGTCAGTGTCTCAAGCCCTTCAACATTTGCTCAAGGCTAATTTAGTGACGTTGCGCGATCCTCCTGCCAACCCTGATACCTCGTCACTAAAGTATAATCCAAACGCTAAATGTGCTTACCATTCAAACAGCCCCGGGCACGAGACTGACCAGTGCTGGGCCTTGAAGAACAAAATCCAGGATTTAATTGACAACAAAACTATTGAATTTGATCCTCCTCCAATGCCGAATGTAATTACTGCTCTAATGCCGAAGCATGACAAAGGTGTTAATGCTGTCGAAGATACAATTTTTGTTACCTCTGTTGAAGATTTGACTACTCCGCTGAATATAATCAAGAACAATCTATTGAAAGCTGGGATTTTCCCTGGCTGTAAAAAAGACTGTGTGTGTTGTACAAGATGACTTGATGAATGTGAAGGGCTGAAGAAAGGCATACAACGCCTGATGGATAGCCACAAAATTCTGTTTGAAAAGACTCCATTTGCCAAGAGTTTGATCAACAAATGTGAAGACCTCTCCATTATTACCATCTCAAACAGACCTATTAGGATCACCTCTAAAGGTCCTATTATGATTTCAAATGAACCCACCATTGCTCCATTAATAATTACCAATCCTAGACCGATTCCTTACTCTTCAAACAAAGCGGTACCATGGAATTACGGTGCTGAGGTGTTCTATCATGGGATTAAACAAGATGTCTGGATCGGAGAATGAAAAGATGACGATGTCGGCAACATAGCTGGCTCAAGAAAAGTAACTAGAACTGGAATAATATTCTCACCCAATATCTCACCTCCAGTAGTTACAAAGACGCCCATCCGCATTACTGCCGCCAAGCCGAGTACCGAGACAAAAGGGAAAGGGAAGGTTATTGATCCTGATGTGATTGAAGTACTCTCCAAGGACGTAACTAATGAAGAACCCTTCGCTCGCGAGATGGACGAGATTTTAAAGATCATAAAAATAAGCAACTTCAAGATTGTAGAACAGTTGGGGCAAACCCCTATAAGATTTCAATGTTGTCATTTCTGCTTTGCTCCGATGCCCATGCTCAAACATTAATCAAGTTCCTGAAAAAGGCTCATGTCCCCCATGAGACAAAAACAGACCAATTTGAGAATTGCATGGCTAGCCTGACAGCTGATAATGGCTTGGGGTTTTCAAATATTGAATTAACACCTCTCGAGAAGAATCACAATAAAGCTTTACATGTTTCTATCGAGTGCAAAGGGACTACCTTATCACATGTGCTAGTCGACACTGGTTCTTCTCTAAATGTATTACCAAAGGGGGCGTTAGACCGTCTTGACAGTGAAGATTTAATCTTGAAGCCAAGTGATATCATCGTAAGGGCGTATGATGGATCAAAGAGGATTGTTCATGGGGAGGTAGATCTTCCAATCAAAGTGGGTTCCCAAACCTTCAACTCCACCTTCTATATTATGGATATTGGTCCGGCCTATTCCTGTCTATTAGGTCGCCCGTGGATCCATAAAGCTGGGGCAGTAACCTCAACCCTCCACCAGAAACTCAAATATCCAGTCAAGGGCAGAATAGTCACCGTCTGTGGGGAAGAAGAGTTTATGGTGAGCCACCTTAACTCTTTCAAGTATGTAGAGATGGACGGAGAATTCATTGAAACCTCATGTCAAGCCTTTGAGGTTGTACCACTGATGATTGCTGCTACTAAATGTTCTTATGATGAGTCTAAAGCTGTCAAGGCCACACCAAAGATGGTTTCAGTCAAGGATGCCCGCGCGACAATTGAAGAAGGAAACTGTGATACTTGGGGGCAACTCCTCGATATCCCTTTTAAAACGGACAAATTTTGGTTGGGCTTCACTGGAAAAGCTCAGAGGGAAGTGAGACGTGCTCGTGCTAGAAAGCCACCTCTCCGCATTGGAAGCCATGAAGTCAACATCGTGGGTAACTCTGAAGAAGAAGCTGCATTTGAAGAATGGGTGTATCCAACTACTACGGAGCTGAAGAATTGGCATACGAAGGACTTTGTGCCCATCTCCTTCATTGAGGAGTAATCTACTTGTTATTTCTTTTCTTTCAATTCAAGAACATGTTGCCTGTAATATTTTAACAATGACTTTTCAGCCATTTGCCTGGCCCGGGGCACTTTGGTCCATTTTCCAAGGGTTTTATTTATGTTCATCTAATCATATGATCATTCAGCACATTGGACTCTTTTGCATTCGAATATTTGTGTTCATTGTCTTTCCTTTCTTTCAATTACATTTTTCAAAAAAAAACCTCGTATCTTACATGCACACACACACACACACACACACACACACACACACACACACACACACACACACTCTTGCAGGTCCACATCCACTTTGGATCCTATTGCCAATGACTCTACTATTGCCGACTATGACTTTGAATGTCCTATCAACCAAGCCGAAGACGAAAGCAAGGAAGATTGTGACATACCGGGAGAACTAGTCAGACTTCTATTACAAGAGGAAAAAGCTATTCAACTGCACGAAGAGTCAGTTGAAGTTATCAACTTGGGTAGTGAGTGAGATAAGAAGGAAATCAAGATCGGAGCTAACTTGGAAAGTAGTGTCAAGAGCAGGTTGGTTCAGATGTTGCATGATTATGTGGAAGTTTTTGCTTGGTCTTATGAAGATATTCCTGGGTTGGATATCGACATCATAGTTCATCGTCTGCCAACAAAAGAAGAATGTCCTCCTGTCAAGCAAAAGGTTCGCCGCATGAGGCCTGATATGTCTGAAAAGATCAAAGCTGAAGTGATGAAACAATTTGATGCATGGTTCCTAGCTGTGACATCCTATCCTCAATGGGTTGCCAATGTGGTGCCAGTGCCAAAGAAAGACGGTAAAGTTCGCATGTGCGTAGACTATAGGGATCTGAATAGGGAAAGCCCCAAAGATGATTTCCCTCTACCACACATTGACGTCTTAGTTGATAATGCTGCTCAGCATAAAGTATTCTCTTTCATGGATGGCTTCTCAGGTTATAATCAAATAAGGATGGCTCCCGAAGACAAGGAGAAGGCTACTTTCGTTACGCAATGGGGCACCTTCTGCTACAAGGTCATGTCGTTTGGACTAAAGAATGCAAGGGCAACATATCAAAGGGCTATGGTAGCTTTATTTCATGACATGATTCATCACGAGATAGAGGTATATGTGGATGATATGATTGCTAGATCATAAACCGAAGAAGAACATCTCGATCACCTGCACAAATTATTCGAGAGGCTAAAGAAGTACAAGCTGAGGTTAAACCCTAATAAGTGCACGTTTGGAGTACGCTCTGGAAAGCTTTTAGGTTTTGTTGTTAGCAATAAAGGCATTGAAGTTGATCCTGCCAAGATAAAGGCCATCCAAGAAATGCTAGTCCCTCATTCTGAAAAAGAAGTAAGAGGATTCTTGGGTCGTCTCAATTACATTGCCTGTTTCATATCCCACTTGACTGCTACTTGTGAACCACTCTTCAAACTCTTGAAGAAAGATCAGGTAGTCAGATGGAACGATGAATGCCAGATTGCCTTTGACAAAATCAAAGAATACCTACAAGAACCTCCTATTATCATGCCTCCAGTTGAAGGAAGACCCTTGATCACGTACTTGATAGTACTAAAGAATTCTATGGGGTGTGTTTTGGGCCAACATAACGAGTCTGGCCGAAAAGAGCATGCTATTTATTACCTGAGCAAAAAGTTTACCGACTGTGAAACCAGATATTCACTGCTCGAGAAAACTTGTTGTGCTCTGGCATGGGCTACTCGCCGGCTAAGACAGTATATGTTGACTCATACCACTTTGTTGATTTCTAAAATGGACCCAATCAAGTACATCTTCGAGAAACATTCCCTTTCCAGACGGATATCCAGATGGCAAATGATCTTGACTGAGTACGACATTCAATACACGACTCGAAAAGCCACCAAAGGAAGTGTACTAGCAGATCATTTGGCCCATCAAGCCGTGTATGATTATCAGTCAATGAACTTCGACTTCCCTGATGAGGAAAACATGCTTGTAACCGACTGTGCGAAACCTAGACCGTATGACAGACCTGAACAAGGATCCCGATGGACTATGGTATTCGATAGGGCTTCCAACGCCTTAGATAACAGAATTGGTGGTGTGATCATCTCTCCTGAAGGTTGCCACACTCCTTTCACTGCCAGACTATGCTTCGATTGCACAAACAATATGGCTGAGTATGAAGCATGCATCTTAGGTCTGAAAGCTGCCATTGACTTAAGGATCAAGCATTTGGATGTGTTTGGAGATTCCGCCTTGGTGATCAGCCGAGTAAAAGGAGATTGGGATACTAAACACCCTAATCTTATCCCTTACAAGGAACTTGTGCTATCCCTAATTCCTTACATCGAAAAGATCACATTCGAGCACTTTCCTAGGGAAGAAAACCAGTTGGATGACGCTTTGGCAACCATGTCTTCAATGTTCAAATTCAGATGGGACAACGAAGCCCCTATGATAACAATTGAAAGATTCGATGAACCTGCACATTGCTATGAGCTTGACACCGATGCGGAAAAGCCATGGTACCATGAGGTGATGAGAAACCTTGAAACACAAGAGTATCCAGAGGGGGCATCTATCAATGATAGAAAGTTCTTGCGGAGATTTACAGCCAAATTCTTCCTAAGTAACAGGATATTGTTCAAAAGCAACCATGATTCGACTCTACTCTGATGTGTGGACAAGAAGGAGGCAGAGGAAATTATGGAAGACATGCATAATGGTCTCTTCGGTACTCACTCAAGTGGGCATACGATGGCCAAGAAAATCTTAAGAGCAGGTTACTATTGGTTAACAATGGAGACTGATTGCCATCAACATTCAAGGACCTGTCACAAATGCCAAATCTACGCTGACAAGGTCCATGTGCCTCCTATCCCTCTGAATGTCATAACTGCTCCGTGGTCATTTGCAATGTGGGGCATTGACATGATTGGAGAGATCAAGCCCACAGCTTCCAACGGACATCGCTTCATTCTTGTTGCTATCGATTATTTCACCAAATGGGTCGAAGCCGCCTCATTTTCCTCAGTCACCAAGAATGTGGTAGCCAGATTCATCAGACACAACCTCAACTTCCGTTATGGTATCCCCGAAAGGATCATCACCGACAATGGGACTAACCTTAATAATGCTACGATTACTGAGCTTTGCACTCAGTTTAAGATCAAGCATCACAAATCTTCTCCATATAGACCAAAAATGAATGGTGCAGTCGAAGAAGCCAACAAAAATATCAAGAAGATTGTGCAAAAGATGGTAGTAACCTATAAGGATTGGCATGAGATGTTTCCGTTTGCTCTACATGGTTACCGTATTTCAGCTAGAACCTTAACTGGGGCAACTCCCTTTTCCTTAGTTTATGGCATGGAAGTTGTTCTGCCAGTGGAAGTTCAGATTCCCTCGCCGAGGATTATGATTGAGGCTAGCTTAGGCAAAAACGAGTGGATTCAAATGAGATTGGATCAATTGAACTTGATTGATGAAAAACAATTAGCTGTTGTTTGCCATGGTCAGACGTACCAAAAACGGATGATCAAGGCTTTCAATAAAAAGATCAAGCCTCGAGTATATCAAGTTGGTGACTTGGTGATAAAACGCATCATTCTACCGCAAGGTGACCCCAGAGGAAAATAGACTGCCACCTATGAAGGGCCATTTGTTGTCAAGAGAGTTTTCTCTGGCGGTGCCATGATGCTGACTACCATGGATGGCGAGGATTTCCCACATCCCATAAACGCGGACATAGTTAAAAAATACTACGCATAAGAGACTCGTTAGGTTGACACACCTAAGAAAAATAAGGGCATCCCGGAAAACCCAAAGGTTTGGGCAAAAATTAGGGATATATGCAAAAGATTATACACCCGACAAGTTGAAAACCCGAAAGGGCGACTTGGGAAAAAAGGGGTATCCTGGTGGGATGAAAACCTGAAAGGGAGGTCCAGGCAAAAGTTAAGGATTAAAAGCATATGACTATGTCCCGTGGAATCAATACAGTTAATTTTATCATCAAGGTCCAAGTTCAAACGATCCAAGATCAATCCAATCAACTTCTATCAACGACAAGAGACATTCGAAGACATTGTGGCAATAGTAGAGTTGGAAGGCAATAAGATCATTTCACATGGCTATTTTGTTTTAATTCTCAATGTTTGTTTTCCTTTCGACGATTTCCTCTTACTAGGATCTCCGTATCTCTGTACAAAAACGCCTATTCATGGGCAAAATATCAATACAAATACACTTTGAAGTGCAAAATTTATGTCTTTGTTTTGAATGCAAATTTGTCCAATGACTAAAATTGAATGAACATATGCATATGAACATAATTAAAAACTATTTGGCACACGTGTCCTGCTAAGCAGCAGTAAGCATCTCTTTAATGTGTAGGAAATATCCCCACAGAGTTATCTCATTATCATTATCCCCATGAGGACGACTGCAATAAACCTTTCCCCAACAGGTTTTTATTTCCCTAACAATTATCGAGGAACCACATAACTCCCCATCCGAGTTCAAATTCCCCCAACATACAACAATCAAGACACCACAAATTTCCCCAGCTGAGCATATCTTCCCCGGCCAAGGCTATTATCCCCAAGCGGAGTTTATCCTCCCCAGTTGAGTATATCCTCCCCAAGTTGAGTCTGTCCTACCCGACTGAGTCTACACTCTCCAGTTTGAATTTTCTTTCAGATTGTTGCAAATCATAGGGCCACAACCCCTAATCCCCAGTAAAGCCGTCAGCAAAGCCTTTACTATTTCAAAAAAAGGATACTATGAAGCCTGGATCCGACCAGGTATTAGCACAATTTTCAAGTTATTACTGAAGCCTGAACCTAACCAGATAATAATTTGACTTCTTCAAGTTGCTGAAACTTGGACTCGACCAGATAACAGTTTGAGTATCTGAAACCTGGACCCGACCAGATAACAATTGATCTCAATTTCAAGATTCTATGAAACCTAGACCCGACCAGATAATAGTCTAACTCTTCAAAGATATAGAAGAACCTGGACTCAATCTGACCAAGGTTTAATTTCTTTTCCCCAGTAGAGTGTGCCTCTACCCCAACAAGTTGTTGTGAAGCCTGGATCCGACCAGATAGAAATTACCCTCGGAGATTCATTGTGAAAACAGACCTATTAGGATCACCTCCAAAGGTCCTATTATGATTTCAAATGAACCCACCATTGCTCCATTAATAATTACCAATCCTAGACCGATTCCTTACTCTTCAAACAAAGCGGTACCATGGAATTACGGTGCTGAGGTGTTCTATCATGGGATTAAACAAGATGTCTGGATCGGAGAATGAAAAGATGACGATGTCGGCAACATAGCTGGCTCAAGAAAAGTAACTAGAACTGGAATAATATTCTCACCCAATATCTCACCTCCAGTAGTTACAAAGACGCCCATCCGCATTACTGCCGCCAAGCCGAGTACCGAGACAAAAGGGAAAGGGAAGGTTATTGATCCTGATGTGATTGAAGTACCCTCCAAGGACGTAACTAATGAAGAACCCTTCGCTCGCGAGATGGACGAGATTTTAAAGATCATAAAAATAAGCAACTTCAAGATTGTAGAACAGTTGGGGCAAACCCCTATAAGATTTCAATGTTGTCATTTCTGCTTTGCTCCGATGCCCATGCTCAAACATTAATCAAGTTCCTGAAAAAGGCTCATGTCCCCCATGAGACAAAAACAGACCAATTTGAGAATTGCATGGCTAGCCTGACAGCTGATAATGGCTTGGGGTTTTCAGATATTGAATTAACACCTCTCGAGAAGAATCACAATAAAGCTTTACATGTTTCTATCGAGTGCAAAGGGACTACCTTAGCACATGTGCTAGTCGACACTGGTTCTTCTCTAAATGTATTACCAAAGGGGGCGTTAGACCGTCTTGACAGTGAAGATTTAATCTTGAAGCCAAGTGATATCATCGTAAGGGCGTATGATGGATCAAAGAGGATTGTTCATGGGGAGGTAGATCTTCCAATCAAAGTGGGTTCCCAAACCTTCAACTCCACCTTCTATATTATGGATATTGGTCCGGCCTATTCCTGTCTATTAGGTCGCCCGTGGATCCATAAAGCTGGGGCAGTAACCTCAACCCTCCACCAGAAACTCAAATATCCAGTCAAGGGCAGAATAGTCACCTTCTGTGGGGAAGAAGAGTTTATGGTGAGCCACCTTAACTCTTTCAAGTATGTAGAGATGGACGGAGAATTCATTGAAACCTCATGTCAAGCCTTTGAGGTTGTACCACTGATGATTGCTGCTACTAAATGTTCTTATGATGAGTCTAAAGCTGTCAAGGCCACACCAAAGATGGTTTCAGTCAAGGATGCCCGCGCGGCAATTGAAGAAGGAAACTGTGATACTTGGGGGCAACTCCTCGATATCCCTTTTAAAACGGACAAATTTTGGTTGGGCTTCACTGGAAAAGCTCAGAGGGAAGTGAGACGTGCTCGTGCTAGAAAGCCACCTCTCCGCATTGGAAGCCATGAAGTCAACATCGTGGGTAACTCTGAAGAAGAAGCTGCATTTGAAGAATGGGTGTATCCAACTACTACGGAGCTGAAGAATTGGCATACGAAGGACTTTGTGCCCATCTCCTTCATTGAGGAGTAATCTACTTGTTATTTCTTTTCTTTCAATTCAAGAACATGTTGCCTGTAATATTTTAACAATGACTTTTCAGCCATTTGCCTGGCCCGGGGCACTTTGGTCCATTTTCCAAGGGTTTTATTTATGTTCATCTAATCATATGATCATTCAGCACATTGGACTCTTTTGCATTCGAATATTTGTGTTCATTGTCTTTCCTTTCTTTCAATTACATTTTTCAAAAAAAAACCTCGTATCTTACATGCACACACACACACACACACACACACACACACTCTTGCAGGTCCACATCCACTTTGGATCCTATTGCCAATGACTCTACTATTGCCGACTATGACTTTGAATGTCCTATCAACCAAGCCGAAGACGAAAGCAAGGAAGATTGTGACATACCGGGAGAACTAGTCAGACTTCTATTACAAGAGGAAAAAGCTATTCAACTGCACGAAGAGTCAGTTGAAGTTATCAACTTGGGTAGTGAGTGAGATAAGAAGGAAATCAAGATCGGAGCTAACTTGGAAAGTAGTGTCAAGAGCAGGTTGGTTCAGATGTTGCATGATTATGTGGAAGTTTTTGCTTGGTCTTATGAAGATATTCCTGGGTTGGATATCGACATCATAGTTCATCGTCTGCCAACAAAAGAAGAATGTCCTCCTGTCAAGCAAAAGGTTCGCCGCATGAGGCCTGATATGTCTGAAAAGATCAAAGCTGAAGTGATGAAACAATTTGATGCATGGTTCCTAGCTGTGACATCCTATCCTCAATGGGTTGCCAATGTGGTGCCAGTGCCAAAGAAAGACGGTAAAGTTCGCATGTGCGTAGACTATAGGGATCTGAATAGGGAAAGCCCCAAAGATGATTTCCCTCTACCACACATTGACGTCTTAGTTGATAATGCTGCTCAGCATAAAGTATTCTCTTTCATGGATGGCTTCTCAGGTTATAATCAAATAAGGATGGCTCCCGAAGACAAGGAGAAGGCTACTTTCGTTACGCAATGGGGCACCTTCTGCTACAAGGTCATGCCGTTCGGACTAAAGAATGCAAGGGCAACATATCAAAGGGCTATGGTAGCTTTATTTCATGACATGATTCATCACGAGATAGAGGTATATGTGGATGATATGATTGCTAGATCATAAACCGAAGAAGAACATCTCGATCACCTGCACAAATTATTCGAGAGGCTAAAGAAGTACAAGCTGAGGTTAAACCCTAATAAGTGCACGTTTGGAGTACGCTCTGGAAAGCTTTTAGGTTTTGTTATTAGCAATAAAGGCATTGAAGTTGATCCTGCCAAGATAAAGGCCATCCAAGAAATGCTAGTCCCTCATTCTGAAAAAGAAGTAAGAGGATTCTTGGGTCGTCTCAATTACATTGCCTGTTTCATATCCCACTTGACTGCTACTTGTGAACCACTCTTCAAACTCTTGAAGAAAGATCAGGTAGTCAGATGGAACGATGAATGCCAGATTGCCTTTGACAAAATCAAAGAATACCTACAAGAACCTCCTATTATCATGCCTCCAGTTGAAGGAAGACCCTTGATCACGTACTTGATAGTACTAAAGAATTCTATGGGGTGTGTTTTGGGCCAACATAACGAGTCTGGCCGAAAAGAGCATGCTATTTATTACCTGAGCAAAAAGTTTACCGACTGTGAAACCAGATATTCACTGCTCGAGAAAACTTGTTGTGCTCTGGCATGGGCTGCTCGCCGGCTAAGACAGTATATGTTGACTCATACCACTTTGTTGATTTCTAAAATGGACCCAATCAAGTACATCTTCGAGAAACATTCCCTTTCCAGACGGATATCCAGATGGCAAATGATCTTGACTGAGTACGACATTCAATACACGACTCGAAAAGCCACCAAAGGAAGTGTACTAGCAGATCATTTGGCCCATCAAGCCGTGTATGATTATCAGTCAATGAACTTCGACTTCCCTGATGAGGACAACATGCTGGTAACCGACTGTGCGAAACCTAGACCGTATGACAGACCTGAACAAGGATCCCGATGGACTATGGTATTCGATAGGGCTTCCAACGCCTTAGATAACAGAATTGGTGGTGTGATCATCTCTCCTGAAGGTTACCACACTCCTTTCACTGCCAGACTATGCTTCGATTGCACAAACAATATGGCTGAGTATGAAGCATGCATCTTAGGTCTGAAAGCTGCCATTGAATTAAGGATCAAGCATTTGGATGTGTTTGGAGATTCCGCCTTGGTGATCAGCCGAGTAAAAGGAGATTGGGATACTAAACACCCTAATCTTATCCCTTACAAGGAACTTGTGCTATCCCTAATTCCTTACATCGAAAAGATCACATTCGAGCACTTTCCTAGGGAAGAAAACCAGTTGGATGACGCTTTGGCAACCATGTCTTCAATGTTCAAATTCAGATGGGACAACGAAGCCCCTATGATAACAATTGAAAGATTCGATGAACCTGCACATTGCTATGAGCTTGACACCGATGCGGAAAAGCCATGGTACCATGAGGTGATGAGAAACCTTGAAACACAAGAGTATCCAGAGGGGGCATCTATCAATGATAGAAAGTTCTTGCGGAGATTTACAGCCAAATTCTTCCTAAGTAACAGGATATTGTTCAAAAGCAACCATGATTCGACTCTACTCTGATGTGTGGACAAGAAGGAGGCAGAGGAAATTATGGAAGACATGCACAATGGTCTCTTCGGTACTCACTCAAGTGGGCATACGATGGCCAAGAAAATCTTAAGAGCAGGTTACTATTGGTTAACAATGGAGACTGATTGCCATCAACATTCAAGGACCTGTCACAAATGCCAAATCTACGCTGACAAGGTCCATGTGCCTTCTATCCCTCTGAATGTCATAACCGCTCCGTGGTCATTTGCAATGTGGGGCATTGACATGATTGGAGAGATCAAGCCCACAGCTTCCAACGGACATCGCTTCATTCTTGTTGCTATCGATTATTTCACCAAATGGGTCGAAGCCGCCTCATTTTCCTCAGTCACCAAGAATGTGGTAGCCAGATTCATCAGACACAACCTCAACTTCCGTTATGGTATCCCCGAAAGGATCATCACCGACAATGGGACTAACCTTAATAATGCTACGATTACTGAGCTTTGCACTCAGTTTAAGATCAAGCATCACAAATCTTCTCCATATAGACCAAAAATGAATGGTGCAGTCGAAGAAGCCAACAAAAATATCAAGAAGATTGTGCAAAAGATGGTAGTAACCTATAAGGATTGGCATAAGATGTTGCCGTTTGCTCTACATGGTTACCGTATTTCAGCTAGAACCTTAACTGGGGCAACTCCCTTTTCCTTAGTTTATGGCATGGAAGTTGTTCTGCCAGTGGAAGTTCAGATTCCCTCGCCGAGGATTATGATTGAGGCTAGCTTAGGCAAAAACGAGTGGATTCAAATGAGATTGGATCAATTGAACTTGATTGATGAAAAATAATTAGCTGTTGTTTGCCATGGTCAGACGTACCAAAAACGGATGATCAAGGCTTTCAATAAAAAGATCAAGCCTCGAGTATATCAAGTTGGTGACTTGGTGATAAAACGCATCATTCTACCGCAAGGTGACCCCAGAGGAAAATAGACTGCCACCTATGAAGGGCCATTTGTTGTCAAGAGAGTTTTCTCTGGCGGTGCCATGATGCTGACTACCATGGATGGCGAGGATTTCCCACATCCCATAAACGCGGACATAGTTAAAAAATACTACGCATAAGAGACTCGTTAGGTTGACACACCTAAGAAAAATAAGGGCATCCCGGAAAACCCAAAGGTTTGGGCAAAAATTAGGGATATATGCAAAAGATTATACACCCGACAAGTTGAAAACCCGAAAGGGCGACTTGGGAAAAAAGGGGTATCCTGGTGGGATGAAAACCTGAAAGGGAGGTCCAGGCAAAAGTTAAGGATTAAAAGCATATGACTATGTCCCGTGGAATCAATACAGTTAATTTTATCATCAAGGTCCAAGTTCAAACGATCCAAGATCAATCCAATCAACTTCTATCAACGACAAGAGACATTCGAAGACATTGTGGCAATAGTAGAGTTGGAAGGCAATAAGATCATTTCACATGGCTATTTTGTTTTAATTCTCAATGTTTGTTTTCCTTTCGACGATTTCCTCTTACTAGGATCTCCGTATCTCTGTACAAAAACGCCTATTCATGGGCAAAATATCAATACAAATACACTTTGAAGTGCAAAATTTCTGTCTTTGTTTTGAATGCAAATTTGTCCAATGACTAAAATTGAATGAACATATGCATATGAACATAATTAAAAACTATTTGGCACATGTGTCCTGCTAAGCAGCAGTAAGCATCTCTTTAATGTGTAGGAAATATCCCCACAGAGTTATCTCATTATCATTATCCCCATGAGGACGACTGCAATAAACCTTTCCCCAACAGGTTTTTATTTCCCTAACAATTATCGAGGAACCACATAACTCCCCATCCGAGTTCAAATTCCCCCAACATACAACAATCAAGACACCACAAATTTCCCCAGCTGAGCATATCTTCCCCGGCCAAGGCTATTATCCCCAAGCGGAGTTTATCCTCCCCAGTTGAGTATATCCTCCCCAAGTTGAGTCTGTCCTACCCGACTGAGTCTACACTCTCCAGTTTGAATTTTCTTTCAGATTGTTGCAAATCATAGGGCCACAACCCCTAATCCCCAGTAAAGCCGTCAACAAAGCCTTTACTATTTCAAAAAAAAGATACTATGAAGCCTGGATCCGACCAGGTATTAGCACAATTTTCAAGTTATTACTGAAGCCTGAACCCAACCAGATAATAATTTGACTTCTTCAAGTTGCTGAAACTTGGACTCGACCAGATAACAGTTTGAGTATCTGAAACCTGGACCCGACCAGATAACAATTGATCTCAATTTCAAGATTCTATGAAACCTAGACCCGACCAGATAATAGTCTAAATCTTCAAAGATATAGAAGAACCTGGACTCAATCCGACCAAGGTTTAATTTCTTTTCCCCAGTAGAGTGTGCCTCTACCCCAACAAGTTGTTGTGAAGCCTGGATCCGACCAGATAGAAATTACCCTCGGAGATTCATTGTGAAACCTGGAAACCGACCAGATAACGACTAAATCCCTAAACAGTTTATTGTGAAACCTGGACCCGACCAGATAGCAATTGACCTTATCAACCTCAGAAATCTGCAAAGCCTGGACCCGACCAGATGACAGTTTTTTTCAAACAGTTTATTGTGAAACCTGGAACTCGACCAAATAACAATTAACTATGATCCTCAGAGAGACACTATGAAGCCTAGACTCGACCATATAATAGTACAGCTTTCCAAAAACCATGAAACCTGGATCCAACCAGATAGTAGTTACCATTTCAAGTTACTGCAAAGCCTGGATCCAACCAGATAACAGTTAACTTTTATATCCCCAGCAAGTTGTTATGAAGCCTGGATCCGACCAGATAACTATTCAATTTCAAGAAATTTTCCGCAAAGCCTGGAATCCGACCAGATAACAGTTAATTCATCTCTTCCCCCAATAAGTTGCTGTGAATCCTGGATCCGACCAGATAACAGTTGACTACTTCATCCTCAGTAAATTGTGAAGCCTGGATCCGACCAGATAACAACTGACACTCAAGAGATATTCCCTAGCGAAAGCATCCTTTCAACAAAGTTTGAAGATATGCATATTCTTCATCCCCAACGGTAATCAGGGATTCAACCCCCTAGAATTTCCTCAACATCAATTAGTGATTTATTTTCCCAGACAGAAACATACATCTCACGATCATACATCATAGCATGTACATACCCTATGCATTTAGCATAATACCACATCTGGTGAACATCATGCATGCATCTCCATTTTACTAACTCTTTTTCTCACAGGTAAAACATCAAGTTTTAGTATAAATCAACAAGAGATTTGTGCTGGTATTTCTTCTAATGTTTATCAACTTTCCTCCAAATGGAATCTATAAGCCCATTCACCATCCATCTTCGAGTGCAAATTTCTGTGCACTCTAGTGTTCAATCATCTTTCACCTTCAAGTCACGAATGACGGACTCACCAATCTAACTCTTCAGGTTTAAGAAGATTGAACAGGGGCAGTTGTTGTACCCCAAAATTTTCCTTCTCATTTCTCAAGGATTCTCTCACAAGATCTTCTATGACGTCGAGTTTGCAGCACTCATACATCAATTTAGGCTTGGAATTGGCACAAGGGCAAAATGGTCAATTGCATATTAGACAGTCAAACTTTGACTTTTTGGTCAACATTACATTCCAAAGATCAAATTTCATCAATACATTAAAGAATATAAAGCTTGATCATCAAGAAATCAAGAAAGTCAAAAGTCAACTTGAAAAGTTAAGATTACCAAGACTTAGAAATTTTCTAAGTGTTTTATACATGATAATTTCATCACTTCATTCCATTCTTTCACCAAGATGCAAGATAATTCAAGGGAAACTTTCAACATGAAAGTTATAGATCTCCATGATATCTACAACATTGCTTTATACAACTTCTCCTAGAAGTCCTTGGATTTTGAGTTCTAAATTCATGAAGTCATGACATTTTCATTTAACACTTAGATAAATTTTCAACAGATTTTGGTAAGGATTTACCCCAACTTCTTGGCATTTTTTCACATAGTTCCAAGATGATTTTGTAAAAATGGACAACATGAAAGGTATAGAGGATGTTTCAAGCTTTTCAAAACATCCAAGAGCATGAATTTATCATACTTGAGTTAGGAGATTCAAGGGCTTGAATTTGGCTATCCATCTTTGAATTGCAAGTCATTCTAAGTGAAGAACACATAACAAAACTCTCATGATTTGCTGCATAATATTATGTTGTCGGCTTCTTTGCTTGCAAATCTCATCATAATTTAATGTTTACACAAGAGCTTGAGCTATTACCCAAGTGTTTGAGCCATTGTCCAAAAGATCTTTCCATTTATGGCATAAAGGCACCATTGCTATTCTTGAAAAGCAAGCTTTTTGTACAAAGTTTGTGTTGAGCCCATACATTGCTTGTTGTTGATTATACTCCACCATAAATCATGGGAAGTAGCTCCTCTATACCAGCAACTTTGGTACTTCACCTTGGGACTATGGAGTACTTGACATAGTTTGATTTTTGTAATCCAACCAAACCATAACATGCTGTCTTGCAAACTTAGTCAGCTCATATTAATAAACCTCTTGCCTATAAATAGAAGAAGCATTTGCAAGACAAAGAGGTTAGAAAAAATTGAAAGAAAACCAGAAGTTTTGTTGACAAACTCTCAAAAAAATCTCATAACTGAAAAAGGTCATAACAGTCCACAAGGCAACACCTCAAGCTCAAAACATAAATTCTAGCTGCAAGGTAAGTCTCCTTAACTCTAAACTCTTCATTTCAATCATCATCATTTGGTTCATTTTTGAGGCTAAAATGCAGTGACCTTTGAAGAAAATGTTTGTAAAAAATCATGAACAATTGCCAAGAGTGAGTGAAAAGTTTTCCATGAAATAGTATCATGAACAGGTAGGTGTAACGCAGCTATTTTTCAAAACCATACAGCAGGCAATCGATTGCACAACCATGCAAATCGATTGCACAGGGTTCCAGTAGCCAAATTTCCAAATATTTTGAGTGTGCAATCGATTGCACTACCATGCAAATCGATTGCACGGGGTTCCAGTAGCCAGATTTCCAAATATTTTGGGTGTGCAATCGATTGCACAACCATGCAAATCGATTGCACTGGAAGTCAGTAGCCATGTTTTGAAAAACTGAAGCATGCAATCGATTGCACTAACATGCAAATCGATTGCACTAAAATGAAAATTGAATTTTTGCTTTGAAAAGACTTTAATAAAGAGTTGGACAATATAAAATGTTTCTTTTGACCATTGAGCATCTATATCTTAAGTTCAAGGTAAGTATTATCATTATACCTTGAAATTTGCTAAGGGCTTGAACCAAAGACTTCATCCAAAGAGGCTTTTAGCTTGATCAATAATTTTTCCCTTCTTTACCAATCATGATTTGTCTTCATCAAAGCAAAAGTGCATTCGAGAAGCTTGATTTTACGGCATGTGTCGACACATAATGATCCAAAATGTTTTTCTTTTCCTTTCATTTTTATTTATTTTACATGCTTCATATATTTTCTTCATGGCTATTCAATATGGTTGTAATAGATAATTAGGACTTTAATTTCTTGCAATCCCCATTTGTAAATTTGTACACCCCATCCCCAAATGATTGTAATAGCGTAGAATATTTACTTTCCGCAATTTATCGCTTTATATAACATGTTAATAATTAGGGTTTGTATGGCAAGATAAAACCAATCAAATAGAAAACCCTAATTCAAGACAAAATCAAGCATGAAAATGATACACTTGCACACAAGCACCCCTATGGTTACTCCACTTGGTTTCCTTGAACAAAATGGCCATATTACGCATGTAAGGTATCTTAGCAAAACAAACAACAAGATCATAGTCTCTCGATGACGCTATTCAAAGTTGCCTTACAAAAATGATCTTAGTCCCTCAAAATGCTAAGATACTTTGCAACATTGCTAATCATGGTCATACGATGACCCACGCCCGTGCCGTTTACATCCAAAGATAGGGTTGCTTACCAAATCAATGGTAAGACAACAATATCAAAGGAAAATAAAATGAACAAGAAAGTCATTTGAGTAGGTAGATTACTTTTGGTTACTTACTCCATCTCAAAACAAACATCCTTTCTATTTTCAAAACAAACACCAACACTTTCAAAAACACCTTTCAAACTTGAAAACATTTTCAAAAGATCAACACTTTGTACACATTTTTACGAACGAGAATCATTACAAAGTTTTCCTAAATGATGGCGCCTTTTCAAAATACTTTCAAAAAACCACACAAAGCACAATTTCAAACAAAAGCAAGTGATCTAGCAAGTAACTAAGAGCCCATGGAAAACCATGGATGGAAAAGGTGCTAATACCTTCCCTTTTTATAATCTACCCCCCGAACTCAAGAAACAATCTCAAAGGTCTTTCCTGTGCTTTTTCACCTTTCCTTTTGGATAAAAGAAAAGTCGATGGCGACTCTTGATAACCGCAACATTTGCGATAAAACGCAAAACCTTCAAGTCAGTTCTCCCACCGCATCACACATACAAAATAAAATGAAAATGAAATATATATAAAATCTGGTCCGCACGCGTCACTCTGGGGACATAAAAGCTTCGCCTGGTGACGGTTCCTAAAGACAAGGCCCAGGTTACACCATGTATGCAACTGGTATCAAATATCTACCCTCTCCCGGCAAATGGAAGCTTCGCCCGCCGACTCAAAAAAAACTCGCCTGATAACACAACACGAGGAAAAGACAAAAACTATTGGAATTTGATCAAAACTTCTCGCTCCATGCTCACCTAACGAGACAGAAGCACAAGCTCCTCGCCTAGGCTTCGCCCGAAGAAGCTTGACAGGAAACACTTATTTATTTCTTTTTCTGACTTTCTTTCTTTTCCTTATTCAATCAATCTTGCATCTTTAGAGTCTCCCTTTGAACTTTTATTCCTCAATGCTCCAAACATACATGAATACTTACAAAAAGAATGGAAAAACATCAAACGATACACTATATACACAAAAACATAAATAAACACAAAATAAACGAATTTACCACAAAGAGGAGAATTATTCACAAAATAATAACAAAAGCATTGATAAGTGCAACAAAAAGTATAAACAAAAATAACTACAATTTGCACTTATCAACAATGTCATGTTCTATTCAAGATCGAAAAACACAAAACAAAAAAGAATTATAGACAATAGCATTCTAATGTCTAGGGCCTACAAAAGAGGTTTACATGGGTGGTCTCATGTATTTTGTGACTTTCACTGATAATTTTTCTCACAAGGTTTGGGTGTATTTCTTGAAGTTGACATCAGAAGTGTTTACCAAATTCAAGTTATGGAAGGCAGGGGTAGAGAATCAAACAGGATAAAAATTAAGTATTTATGGTCAGACATAGTACATTGATTCATATTTCAATAGTTTATGTGAAGAACACAATATTCAAAGACATTTCTTAGTTTATAAGACACTACAAAAAATGACGTGGCGGAGAGAATGAATAAGTCTCTATCTAGAATTTGGAGATGTGTATTGTTAAATGTTGGATTATCAAAAGGTTTCTAGGCATATTTAATTAACATGGTGTACTATTTTATCAATAGGTCATCATGTACTTCATTGGAGGGGAAGGTTACAGAGAAAGTATGGGAAAATAATTCTATTGATCTTGTCAATTTAAGAATTTTCAGGTGGCTAGCTTTGTAATTTCCATGATTTTAGGATTGATATAAATTTTGCTAAAACATGGTTCTATGCAAGATGTTAGGACATATGTTCTGACATCTTAATGTTTACTGAAGACTGATATTATGACAGATGTTGCAACATTTTATACCAAAAATATCAGTTAGATTCTTGTTTTTAAATCTTTGTAGATTAACTTAATTAATTTGAAGATTCTGTATGTTTTTGTTACTCATGCAGTCGCAGCCAAGCAAGGATGTTATTGGAACTTTACTATTTTGTCTAGGTTTCATAAAAAGGATATTTGAGCCTTTTTAGGAAAATTTATATTTTAGTTCCTATTATTGTGGAAAAATATTTTGCAATTGATTTACATCTTAAATATTTGATTTGCGTGAAGAGTCCAAGCCCATGATTGCAAGAGTCTATTTAAGAAGACATTAAGACCTAAAACACTTGGAGAAGTTGTGAAAGAACACTACGCATGAGATAAGGTTTTAGAGTTTTTAGTTTGTATTTGTTCATTGTTATCCTCTCCATTATCTTATGATATTAGACGTGGATTGTTTATTTTGTCAATCACTCAGAAGCTTTTAAGCAAGAGTGAATTGTAGGTCAAGTTACTTTTTATTCATCAGTCAAAAGCTTTTAAGAAGAAATAATTTTGTTTTGGAAGATGTTGCACCCCAAAATTTTCCCTCCCATTTTACTCAACATATGTTCATTGAGATCCTCAACTTGCTCAAGGATGCCCAAGAGTTGACCAGACAAACTCTCTCCTAAAGCAATGAACCTCCAACTAGGGTTTCCATTTTCATCAAGATGGGGGAGCTCTAAAGGCCTCATATGCTCTCCATAGTCCTAATATGTTCTCAAGACCATCCATGTCAAGTTTGATTCCTTTCACAAGAAGTTTGCTCAATCAACTGCTCAGATGCTTAAAAATTAACTATATTAGGTCAAAAGTCAATTGTGGCCCCCATACAGTCAAACTTCAATATTTTTGGTCAACAACAACATTTTTAAGTGATATCAATCATATGATCAAGGGTTGATCATGATTCCCCAAGGAATGCTCCTAATTCATCAAAACTCAAAAGTTGCTAAATTAGGGTTTCTTAGGAAAAGTCAACCAAACTTTGACAAAGCATAACTTTCTCATAATTTATTAGAAATTTTCCATCCAAGGCTCATTTTGAAGATAATACAATTCCATACAACTCATATTCATCCCTCAAGTTCAAGAAATGCACTCATGAAAAGATATAAATTCAGACATTATAGGTCCTTTTCAAAAGTCAACAAAAACACCTTTTGGGTCAAAGCTTCTTACATGAACATGGAAGATCTAATTGAGGTGAAACCAAAGAGGTAGCTTAGGGGACATCCTAATATTTCTAAAAAGTCCAAGAACACCCTCTTAGGCTCAAAATTGAAAGAGATATGCATTGTCAAAGTTGACCATTTTTGGAAAATTGCATGAGGCAAACATTGATCAAATTTGAATTTTTTCCAAATGGGCCTAATTTTTTCTAGTTTGGAACTTGTTCTCAACATGGTCCACGACCCATAAACCCATCCATGCTTTATATTATCATTTATTTTATTTATTTTGATTTTTAATCATTAAAATCCAAATTAAAATAAATAAATGATATAAAAATATTGTGAGATATTTTTCCCATTTAATGAATGACAATATATGCTTATTATGGCCAAGAGATTGTGCAAGGCATGGAAAAGGAAGAGAATACTCAAAAATGGAAATTTTGGAAGCAATTGTAAAAGGCCATTATTCTTTTGGATTCTCTCCATATATGTTAACCTAGATCTTGCCTCATACATATGGAGGAGATTCTAACCCTAAAGCAATAACAGACACACGAGAAAGTGGCCTCAAGAAAAAGAACAAAGTTTCAAAAAATTCAAGAAAGGTGAAATTTCTCCAAGACACGATACAACAAATCTCAGTCGTTGTCAAACATCATAGCAGCCTCCTGGAGATCTCAATATCTCATTCCAGCCACTCTTGAAGGCCAAGACACCCAGGATCACTCCTTCCAATACCCCTCGAGTTGGTAATATTTTTAAGCTTCAAACTTTTGAATCATGCAATATACATTGATTTCTTACATTTTTATGTGTTCATAATGTTGTTCTGAAGTGTTTTGAATCGTTAGTGGCAAGAATGCACGCAGAAATAACCATATGCCATATTTAGGGCACGGCCTGAAAACGTGTTTGAAACTCTGGATATAGCCATGATCCCTCAAAACCAAGCTCAGATTTGAACTCAGGAGGTGATTTTACATAGGACACGTCTCTTTGTGAGCTTTAAATCTCACTAAATTTGCAGGTTGGCCGTTGATTGAGCCGGAGAAGACGACCGGAGCGCAGCTCCGGCGTCGTTGACTCGTCTTCTTCAGGCGAAGGAAGTTTGACTACTGGCATGGCCTTTTCTTATAACATGATAGGCTCTGGGAATGCTGACATGTTTATTTTTTGTCGACTGGGATTTAATGGCTTTGTTTGATATATATTATTTTTATTTGATTATATGTATGAGTTAACATCCAACGCAGTTGGTCAGGGGAAGGAAGTATGAAGCTCATGTCCTGGGTTCGATCCCAGGTGTGAGCTTTTGGCATTTATTCCATTATTTTTACAGGATCCAGTATGCCTCACCATCCAGAGTCCATCATACGCCTCAGATGCACAATCACCAGATCCATCTCCAGCCAGATCCAATGCCCAGCATACGCAGGTCCACCATGAATCCTCAGAAGATGACTTCACTGGATCACGCGCTAGACTCTGAGCCATCATTCTGGACCCATTACAAATTTGGCACCACACCCCCCAGTCTGCTCATGACATTAGGCCCAATTCCTTTAATTCTTTTTTTATTTCTTTATTTAGTTTGTCTTAATTTCTTGTTTTAATTATTTTCACAAAAAAATTATTTTTTTAACTAAATCATAAAATCAGAAAATCACTAAAAAATTAGACTTAGTTTTTTTCATAGAATATTTAATTGAAATTAATTAATTAGCCTAATTAAGTTAATTTGAATTCCTTTTTTTTTGTAATTAAAATTCAATAGAAAATTAGGTAAACTTGAAAACTTTTTTTTATAATTAAAAGTAAATATAAATTAGGTTAATTTGCGAGATTGATTATATTTTGATAAAAAAACAAAAAAATATCCTTTCTCCATTCCCATCTCTGTTCTTCCGCGCGTTTCATTTATTTATTTTTCGAATTACTGTAATTGTTTCAAGTTTGTAATAGTTTAATTAGGATGTTAATTTCTGCATCTTTATTTTCAGTCTAATATTTGTGTATCTGCCCAAAAGCCTTGTAATAGCTAGGATTTTAATTTCTCGCATTTTTTAATTTCCGCAATCATTAAACTGTTAGATGTATGGACATTAGGATTGTATGTGAAAGATAAATCCACGATTAAAAAGGTAGATAATCCTAATTGTGCAAAGATACTTCATTGAAAAAACACACTTGCACATGCTCACTCCTAGGGTTTGCCTCACTTGGTTGCCTCAGAAATAATGATCGTGTCCCTCAAACATAGGGATACCTTAGCAATAGCCCGTAGTTCTAAGTCGTCATAAAGATCATAGTCCCTACTTGTCCCTTGAGATACCCACGAAAAATGATCTTATGACGATAGTCCCTTCGAAATGCTAAGGTATCCTTACTTGTCGCCTTTAGAGACCATTTCTTCCCTTCGAACGTCCCTTTAAAATTCCAACAATGGAGCTACCTACTCCTTAATAGTAGGATAGCATTGTCTAAAGGAAACGAAAACGAACATAATTTTTTCGAGTAGGTAGAAAACTCTTAAGTACTTGCTCAAAATAAATTTTTTTCACACAAACACTTTTCAAAAATAGTTTTCAAAAACAACTTCGTCACACTCTTGAAGACAGATACAAGGGTTATCACGAAGTAAACAAAACTTTTTAAAACAAGCACACACAAGAAATTTAAAAAATGAGCAAGTACCTAAGAGCCCGTGGAAAACCACAGATGGAAAGGGTGCTAACACCTTCCCTTTTTATAATCTACACCCGTACTCAAAAACTCTCGAAAAAAGGTTTTTTCTGTTCTTTTTCCTTTCCTTAGTTGGATGAAATAAAAGTCGGTGGAGACTCTTTCTTACCGTACATTTGCGAATACAAAATGCAAACCAGTATAACAGTCGGTTCTGCCACTGTATCACAGAACACTGCGACTCTGCTGGGGATGGATAAAGTGGGGTATACCTTAGGATCTAGGTCATTTTTAAAAAAATTCTTTCTTGTTTGTTTTTTCTACTTTATCCTTAAGGGTTTTGTTCGGGTATTGTTGAAGATCCTACACCCGGATCTGGGGACACTTTTTTAGGTAAACAATAATATATCATGGAGATTGTACAGCATGGACCGATATGGTTTAAGCGATGGCTGTGTTGGTGTGACACTTTGGTTGGAACCGGTATCCTTCGTGTGGAAACAAGGAGAATACGGGGCCGCCGCATGGTGTCGTGAAGCACTAGCGGACCTTAGAATCTTAGTTGAATAAACTTGGCCATTAGAAAGTAGTGAGATAGCCGACCTCGGTATAAAGCTGAGGATTGGTTGATACTCGATGCTACACTCATTGAGATCAGCCTTTCAGGATATTTCGGCCACAAGAAAATATTTCTTGAGCTGAAACAATGCCCGATAAAGGATGATCAGTGATATTGAGAATCCTTAGAACCCGGTTACTTTTCTAAGACAGGTTTAAAACTAACTAAACTTCAAGAGGGTACTTAACTTTTAACCTCATGCAAGCCTTTGAACCTAAGGTCTATTGTGTGCTTTGCTTGTGTGTGATTTACTCTGTTTGAACATAACATCATGCATCATAACATATTATCGATTCTCATTACACTAACCATTTCATGGACCAAGGGAATTTATCTTTGTTCTATTTTGCAGATCATGGCTTCCGCTCGTAGAAACACTATCCGAATCATCTTTGTGAGAATACCTCCCCAACTCAAGGAACTAGTATCAAGGGTTCCTGAAACTTCTTTGTTCACTAAGAGACATGGTCGACTTCTCAACCTGGTTACTTCGAGCTTTGATGAAAAGATGATGCGTGTACTCTTTCAGTTCTTTGATCCCAAGCACCACTGCTTCACCTTTCCAGACTATCAGTTGGTGCCTACCATGGAAGAGTTCTCTCAGTTATTGAATCTACCCACTCTTGACCAGGTGCTTTTCACAGGTTTAGAAGAGGTTCCTAAGCCAGAAGTCATTGCCTCAGATTTGCATATGAAAAGGGCCGACGTGGTATCCAATTGGGAAACAAGAAGCGGAGTCAAGGGTTTTCTAGCCAAGTTCCTAATAGATAAAGCCCATCTATTTTGGGATGATTTGGACTTTCAGGCTTTTGAGGAGGTCTTGGCCCTTCTAATCTATGGGTTAGTACTGTTCCCTAACCCAGACTTACTCATAGATGTGAATGCTATCAAGATCTTCCTCTCTCGCAACCCTGTGCCTACCTTGCTCGGAGATATCTTGCATGTTCTCCATACTCGTACCATGAAGAGAAGAGGGGTTCTTATGTGTTGCATGCCATTACTGTCGAGGTGGTTTATTTCTCACCTCCCTAAGTCAGTGCTGAAGAATGAAGAAGGTTTGGGTTGGTCGCAAAGGATAATGTCACTTTCTCACGCGTATATTCTCTGGTATTCCCGATTTATGGGAGATATTTCTATTATTGACCGCTGCGGGGAGTTCCCTAATGTCCCACTACTTGGCATTAGGGGAGGCATAAATTACAATCCTTGTTTGGATCTGCGACAATTTGGTTACGCTCGAAGGGATGGTCCTCATGAGATACTTATCCAGGGCATTATGTTTAACTATGAGGATGATGTTCAAGGGGCTGAAGATTTCCATTCCTATGAAACCTTATCTCCAATGGGTACGAGCTCGCGCTCAGAAACTTATGATTCCCTACATAGCTGTCTTACCAGTGATTGTGGAGCCCATTATTGAAGGGGATATTCCCTACACGGTTCTTCATCCTGATATGCCTACCAATCTTGAAGAACTACAGAGGTCCTGGATTCAGTTGAAGAAGGAGCGTGATACTTATAGGGACCAGTTCTATGCCCAGGAGAAGAAAGTTTTAGAGCTCACAAAGCAGCTTCATGAGGAAAGAAGCCTTAATGTCTATCTCGGCACGAAGAGGAAGAATCCATGGGAAACTTGACTTCTTTTAGTTTTTAGAATTTTCAATTGTAACGCCTAAAAGGAAATTGTATTTTGAATTCTACTAATAATTTTTTTCTTCATTTTGGTTTGCAAATTTAAATTTCCCAAATTCCTTGAAATCATTGCATACGCATCCCATCCATAGCATTGCATCAACAGGTACCATTACAGGTTTCTCATCTAATTCGCTGTTTATTTCAGCAAAAAAATGTCTTATGAACAAAGCATCAAAGATCTTCAGGCACAAAATGCCCAATTTCAACAGATGTTCATAACTCTGGCAAAAGGGCAGGAGGATCTGAAGGCCCCCATCCTGAAAGAGAAGAAGAAGAAGAAGAAGCCTGTTGGTATCCTTAATATGATCAGAAGATTCAAAGGGCCGCTAAAGCAACCAGTCGATCTGACCTCCTCGTCCAAAGAAGGGGAGAATCAAGAGAGGGAGACAAGGGAGGAGGACCCCAGTCCTGAAGTTTTTGACAATGATATAGACTACAATGATGAGCAGTATCCTCCCATTGAGGATAGATACAAGCAGTTAGAAGATCGGTTGAGCGCTATGGAAGTCTAGAGAATACCTGGGTTAGACTTTGGAGAACCGGGATTGGTGTCGGGAGTGGTCATCCCGCATAAATTTAAGGCTCCGGTTTTCGCAAAGTATGATGGGGTGTCTTGCCCAAAGCTCCATCTCCGTTCCTATGTAAGGAAGATCCAGCCCCACACCGCTGATAGAAACTTGTGGGTTCACTTCTTTCAAGACAGTCTATCAGGTACTCAGCTTGAATGGTTCTACCAACTGGAGGGAACCAATGTCTGAAACTGGGAGGATTTGGCTGCTGCTGTTTATAAGTAGTATCAATACAATGCCAACCTTGCCCCTACTCGTACTCAACTCTAGAGTATGTCCATGGGTGCCGGTGAAGGCTGTAAAGACTATGCGCAGAAATGGAGAGATTTGGATGGGAGAGTCCAACCCCCTTTGTCTGACAGGGAGTTGGTTGACATGTTTCTTGGAACACTGTTTGGTCCATTCTTCAACCATTTGATCGACAGCTCGTCAGCTGGTTTCACTGAGCTGATATTAACAAGAGAAAGGGTAGAAGTTGGAATCCGGAGCGGCAAAATACAGAAAGACACCTCTTCGAGTTCAGTAAAGAAGCCCTTCACTGGTAAGAAGGAGGCCAGTGCCATTTATAGCCTGAGAGGTCAAAGCAGAGTTGAACACCGTCCAACGGTAAGTGCTGTAATGATACCTAGGCCTGCGGCTGCCCCACAACGTAACAATCAGCAAAGGGTAGAAAGACCACAAAGGCAGTTTACTCGAATTAACATGACATTGACTGAGGTTCTACTCCATCTTCTAAGATCCAACTTGGAAACCTTAAAAGAGGCTCCCAAGAATCCTAATACCACATCACCTCGGTACAATCCAAACGCTCAGTGTGCCTACCATTCTGAGAGTTCGGGTCACGATACAAATGACTGCTGGGCTCTAAGAAATAAAGTACAAGATCTGATTGCAGCCAAGGAGATTGAGTTTGATGCTCCAGAGAAGCCCAATGTCATAACTGTTCCCATGCCTAAGCACAACCGTGGAGTTAATGTCGTTGATATCGATCTGTTTGTGACCTCAGTTGGTGAAGTTTCTACTCCTCTTATGACTGTTAAGAAGAATCTGTTGTTGGCCGGTTTATTCCTAGGTTATGGGGAAGGTTGCCACATATGTGCATCTCTGCCCACTGGTTGCTATTTGCTGAAAGAAGGTGTTCAACACCTAATGGACAACAGAGAAATTTTGTTCGAAAAGACTTTGATTCTAACTGTTCCGTTTGAAGATGTTGTTATTATAACCATTTCCGCCAATCCTTCCAAGGTATCCTCGAGAAGACCTGTTAGGATTACACCCACTCCGAGAGTCGCTTCATTAATAATCACTTTTCCTGGTCCTGTCCCATACGCCTCAGACAAAGTTGTCCCTTGGCATTATGGCGCCGATGTTTACTATCATGGCGTTAAACAATATCTGAAGAATGAAGAGGCTGATCCTGATGTCAGTAGCATTTTCAGGACCAGTAAGATTACCAGAAGTGGAAGGTTTTTCTCTCCCTAGATTTCCCCGAAGACTGTCAATAAGCTGTTGTTATTACACCTGCTATTCCTGCTAGTACTTCAGCTACTACTCCCGTTCTTACTCCAGTTGTTACCCCTGTCGATGAGTCATCTAGGACTCGAGGCAAAGAAGCTATAGGTGAGCCTGCTCGGACGGAGGCACCTAGAAAAATTGTTGTGGAATCCTCTAAGCAAGAGATAGAGGAGATATTAAAAATAATTCAAAAGAGCGACTACAATATGGTCGAGCAGTTGGGGCAGACCCCCTCGAAGATATCCATGTTGTCTCTGTTGTTATGCTCTGAGGCCCATGCAAAGGCTTTGATTGCATTCCTTAAAACTGCGCATGTGCCGCAAGAAACCTCGGCCAATCAATTCAAAGACTGTGTGGCCAGCTTGACTGCTGACAATGGGCTGAGTTTTTCAGATATCGACCTAACACCGAAAGGGAGGAAGCATAATGATGCTCTGCATATCTTGATCGAATGCAGGGGAATCACTATGGCTCATGTGCTGGTGGATAATGGGTCTTCACTGAATGTTTTGACTAAGAAGGCTCTTGATCGGCTGGATTGTGAAGGCTTGGCCTTAAAGCCTAATAACATTGTGGTAAGGGATTTTAACGGGTCGAAGAGAATGGTGCATGGGGAGGTGGATATCCCTGTCAAGGTAGGCTCTCAGACCTTTGGGTCCACCTTCTACGTGATGGACATCAGGCCATCGTACTCTTGTTTGTTAGGTCGTCCTTGGATCCATGAAGTTGGGGCCGTTACTTCTACACTGCACCAAATGTTGAAATATCCGATGAAGGGGAAGATAGTCACTGTGCATAGCGAAGAGGAGTATATGGTGAGCCACCTGAACTCCTTCAGGTATGTGGAGATGGACGGGGAATTCATAGAGACTCCTTGTCAAAACTTTAAGGAGGTTCCCCAGATTTTGGCGTCAACCGAAACTACCACCAGCACCAAACCTCCTCTGAAGATGACTTCTCTCAAGGATGCCAGAGCAGTGGTCGAAGAAGGTGGGTGTACCAACTGGGGACAACTCCCTGATTTTACTCACAAAACTGACAAATTTGGTTAGGGCTTTACTACAGGGGCTCAAAGGGATGTTTGACGCGCTCGGGCTGAAGGACCTCCCCTACACATCAGCAATCGTGGGGTTAATGCTATTGAAGACAGTGAGGACAACTCTGACATTGACAGCTGGATATACCCGACTACCAACGGTGGACCGAGTAATTGGACGGCCAGAGATTTTATACCAGTTTCTTTTATTTCGCAGTAATTGTCTTACTTGTTTTCTGAGTTTGTAATAAACAATTTAAATATTATAGCCTTGTGTCTTACCCGAGGCACAATGGTTCTATCTGTGAGTGTTATTATATGTCATTTCATATATCATTAATAAAAAATTGGACGTTCCTTGCATTCAAATTTTATGCTCTCTGTTTTTCTTTTCTGTTTTTACTTTATCGAAACAGCTATGCTTTTACACACACCCACGCATCAAATTGCAGATCCATATCCACTCTGGATCCCATTGATAACATTTCTTCTATTGCCAATTATGACTTCGAAAATATGATCAACCAAGCCGAGGACGAAGGTGAGGATGATTGTGAGGTGCCGGGAGAACTTGCTAGACTGTTACATCAGGAAGAGAGGGCTATACAGCCTCATGAAGAGCCAATTGAGACAATAAACTTGGGCCCGGAGGTGGACAAAAAAGAAGTCAAGATCGACACAAATCTAGAGACTAAGATCAAACAGCGGTTGATACAAATGTTGCACGACTACGTTGAGATCTTCGCCTGGTCATATGAAGACATGCCTGGTTTAGACACTGATATTGTGGTACATCGTATGCCAACTAAAGAAGATTGTCCTCCAGTTAAACAGAAGGCCCATTGTATGCGCCCTGAAATGTCAGAGAAGATCAAGGTAGAGGTTATGAAGCAGTTCGACGCAGGGTTCTTAGCTGTCACCTCCTATCCGCAGTGGGTTGCTAACGTCGTTTCGGTACCTAAAAAGGACGACAAGGTACAGATGAGTGTAGACTACAGAGATCTGAACAGGGCGAGCCCCAAAGATGACTTCCCGCTTCCCCACATTGATGTTCTGGTTGACAACACCGTGCAACACAAAATCTTCTCCTTCATGGATGGTTTCTCTGGCTACAACCAGATCAAGATGGCTCCTGAAGAAATGGAGAAGACAACCTTCGTCACACAGTGGGGCACCTTCTGTTACAAGGTGATGCCTTTTAGGTTGAAGAATGCTGGGGCAACCTATCAGCGAGCCATGGTCGCTTTGTTTCACGATATGATTCACCATGAGATCGAGGTTTATGTCGATGACATGATAGCCAGGTCTTAAACCAAAGAGGAACACCTTGGTCATCTATAAAAGTTGTTCGACAGGTTGAAGACATACAAGATGAGGTTGAATCCGAACAAGTGCACCTTCGAGGTAAGGTCTGGTAAGCTTCTGGGTTTCGTTGTCAGTGACAAAGGTATTCAGGTAGACCCCGCAAAGGTAAAGGCCATACAAGAGATGCCGGATCCCCGTACATAGAAGGAGGTTAAAGGTTTCTTGGGACGCCTAAATTATATTTCCAGGTTCATTTCAAATCTGACTGCTACTTGTGAGCCCATCTTCAAGCTTCTGAAGAAAGATCAAGTGGTAAAGTGGAATGACGAGGGCCAGACAACTTTCAAAAGGATCAAATAATATCTCCAAGAACCGCCAATTCTGATGCCTCCGGTTGAAGGAAGACCTTTGATATTATGATATTATACTTAATAGTGCTAGACAATTCAATGGGGTGTATTCTAGGGAAGCATGACGAGTCTGGTCGAAAAGAGCACGTAATATACTACCTTAGCAAAAAGTTTACCGACTGTGAGACACAATACTCACTGCTCGAGAAAACTTGTTGCGCTTTGGCATGGGCTGCTCGCCGACTAAGATAGTACATGTTGACTCACACTACTCTGTTGATATCTAAGATGGATCTAATCAAGTACATCTTCGAGAAGCCCGCTCTCTCCGGAAGAATAGCGAGATGGCATATGATCTTAACTGAATACGATATACAACATATAACCCAGAAAGCAATCAAGGGAAGTGTATTGGCTGATCATTTGGCTCATAAGGCCATGGATGACTACCAGTCTATGAATTTTGAGTTCCCGGACGAGAACATTATGCTGGTGACTGACTATGAAGAACCTGGACCAGATGAAGGACCTGAGGAGGGATCCCGATGGACTATGGTTTTTGACGGAGCTTCGAATGCACACGATAATAGCATTGGTGTCGTAATCATATCTCCTGAGGGATGTCATACTCCTTTCACTGCCTGATTATGTTTCAACTTCACTAAGAACATGGCAGAGTATGAAGCCTGCATTATGGGTCTCAAAGCCGCTATCGACCTCAGGATCAAGTTCTTAAATGTCTTCGGGGATTCAGCCTTGGTGATAAGTCAGATCAAAGGCGAATGGGATATGAAGCATCCGAATCTCATCTCATACAAAGAGCACGTACTGACATTGCTCCCAAAATTTGAGGAGGTAACCTTTGAACATTTCCCACGAGAGGATAATCAGTTAGCGGACGCGCTAGCTACCATGTCTTCTATGTTCAAAGTCAGGTGCGACAACGAAGCTCCTCGAATCACCATTGAAAGGTTGGATGAGCCAACTCACTACTGTGAGATTGATATCGAAGATGTAGCAGACAAACCCTGGTTTCATGAAGTGAAGAAGTACCTCGAGACTCAAGAGTAACCCGAAGAGGCATCTGTCAACGATAAGAAGTTTCTAAGAAGGTTTGCTGTGAAATTCTTCCTCAGTAATGGAATCCTCTACAAGCACAACCATGACTCTACCTTACTGCACTGTGTAGACAAGAGAGAAGAAGAGAGGATTATGATAGATCTACATGAAGGTACCTTCGGAACCCATTCAAGTGGACATACCATGGCTAAGAAAATCCTACGGGCAGGATACTACTGGTCCACTATGGAAACAGATTGTTATCAGCATTCCCGAACTTGTCATAAGTGCCAAATCTATGATGATAAGGTTCATGTGCCTCCGGTTCCTTTAAATGTCTTGACATATCCATGGCCCTTTGCAATATAGGGCATTGACAGGATCGGAGAAATCAGACCTACCGCTTCTAATGGGCATCGCTTCATCCTAGTGGCCATCGATTACTTCACAAAGTGGGTTGAAGCTGCCTCATTTGCTACCATTACCAAGAATGTTGTGGCACATTTTATCAAGAATAACTTGATCTATCGGTATGGTGTGCCTAAGAGAATTATCACCGATAATGGTACAAATCTCAATAATACGATGATCACCGAACTCTGTAAGCAATTCAAGATACAACATCATAACTCTTCTCCCTACCGGCAGAAGATGAATGAAGATGTTGAAGCGGATAACAAGAACATCAAGAAGATTATACATAAGATGACAGTGACATATAAAGACTGGCATAAGATTTTACCATTCGCTCTTCATGGGTACCGTACCTCAGCACAGACATCGACAGGGGCAACACCCTACTCTCTGGTATATGGCATGGAGGCAGTCCTACCCATTGAGGTCCAAATTCCTTCTTTAAGGATTATGAAAGATGCGAGTTTGAACGAAGATGAATGGATCCAGACTCGACTTGATCAACTAAATCTTATCGACAAGAAGAGACTTACTATTGTCTGTCATGGTCAGACATATCAAAAGCAGATGATCAAAGCCTTCAACAAAAAAGTCAGACGTCAAGAGTATCATGTCGGAGATCTGGTAATCAAGCGCATCATACTGCCGCAAGGTGATCCCAGGGGAAAATGGACTCCCACCTATGAAGGGCCATTTGTGATTAAAAACATTTTCTCAGGTGGAGCCATGATTCTAACCACCATGGACAGTGACGACCTTCCTCACCCTGTCAATGCAGACATAGTAAAAAGATGCTACGCATGATAAGAAATCCGCTAGGTTGACTGGCCTAGGCAAAAATAAGGGCTTCCCGGTGAACCAAAAGGGTTCGGGCAAAAATAAGGGATGAAAATGAAAAAAATTATGTACACCCGGCAAGTCAAAAACTTGAAAAGGTGGCTTGGGCAACAAAGGGTATCCCGATGGACTGAAAACCCGAAAGGGCAGTCCAGGAAAAAATTAGGGATGTAAAGTGTGTCACTATGTCCCATTGAATCACCTTGTGATCAGACCTCATTATTAATTATCAAGCTCGAACGACACCAATCAATCTAATCAGCTTCAGAAAAGCAGCAAAGTGATGAGACGCTCGAAGACATAGGGGCAATAGCAGAATTGGAACCCAATGGGATTGTTGTACATAATTGTTTTCTTTTACACAATATTGTATAGCTTTTATTTTTATGGCGGAGTTTTCTTACTATAGCGTCAGCCTCCTTGTACAAAAACGCCTATTATAGGCTAACTTCAAAAATAAATACAAATCACTTTTACAAAAACTATGTGTTTTTTCCTTTTCTGTTTTGTTTTGCAAGAACGTCCAATGATTTATTCTTGACATATGCATTTGAATATGATTGCTGCTCATCAATATTTACATAAGAAATGAAAAGACAATTGCTCGTAACTTAAGAAACAGGGGTAAAAGCCAGAAATGTCAAAACCCGACAGTTACTTTGTCCAACCGGTACCAGGGCAGAGACAACTTTGAAGCACAGTCGTCAGTGCATACGACCTCGTGACATCTGTACTCCTGGCAGAGTAAAAGCAATCAAAGCGCTAATATTAGCTTTTCCAAAACAGGAGGTACTTTCCCCAGCCAGTTCCCTTCAGAGAACTGACAGCTATATTTCCCATCCAAATTTCATAATCGCAAGTGGGTCATAAAAATTTGTTTCCCAAGCATAGTTTATTTCCCTGAATGCGGAAACTCAATCCCCGATAGAGCTTATCCCTCCAGATATGGAAGTTCACCTTCCAACAGAGTCATTCCCTCGTAGAGCTATTCTCATACAGAGTCTCTCCCTGGCAGAATATTCACAAACAACAAAGAGTAAATATCCAGCACAGTCATTTCCATTCACCATCCCCAGCGGAAGTAGAAGAACCGTAGTCCTATACAACAGTCAGGAATGTTATACTCTCCAGCAGTAGTTGGGGATTTACTTTCCCAGACTCGGACATCTCATAATAGCATCACATGCTCATACATCACGACATGCACATACATATCACATACAACATAGTCTCATTTATTTTGAGAACATCATCTTACAATGCATTTCATACATCACATATAATTAACCCTGTTATCTTTTCAGGAAATACGATTTTCACCAACAATTCCAGCAGTTATACAGGTCACATCTGCAGACAACTAATGGAAACTCAGTTCCTGAAACCCAATGGGTCAACTAATCTACATGACCAAATGAAGTAACCCTACTATCCAGGTTCCTTCTCATAGCCCTATTATCCAGGCTTTCATCTCGAAGTAACCCTACGACCCAGGTTCCTTCTCATAGATCTACTATCCAGGCTTTCATCTCGAAGTAACCCTACGACCCAGGTTCCTTCTCATAGCCCTACTATCCAGACTCTCATCTCGAAGTAACCCTACGACCCAGGTTCCTTCTCATAGACCTACTATCCAGGCTCTCATCTCGAAGTAACCTTACAACCTAGGTTCCTTCTCATAGCCCTACTATCCAAGCTCTTATCTCGAAGTAACCCTACGACCCAGGTTCCATCTCATAGCCCTACTATCCAGGATCTCATTTCGAAGTAACCCCACGACCCAGGTACCTTCTCATAGCCCTACTATCTAGGCTCTCATCTCGAAGTAACCCTACGACCCAGATTCCTTCTCATAGCCCTACTATCTAGGCTCTCATTTGGAAGTAAGTCTACGACCTAGGTTCCTTCTCATAGCCCTACTATCCAGGCTTTCATTTCGAAGTAACCCTACTATCCAGGTTCCTTCTCATAGCCCTACTATCCAGGCTTTCATTTAGAAGTAACCCTACTATCCAAGTTCCTTATCATAGCCCTACTATCCAGGCTTTCATTTCGAAGTAACCCTACGGCCCAGGTTCCTTCCTATAGCCATACTATCCAGGCTTTCATTTCGAAGTAACCCTACTATCCAGGTTCCTTCTCATAGCCCTACTATCCAGGCTTTAATTTCAAGGTAACCCTACGAACCAGGTTCCTTCTCATAGCCCTACTATCCAGGCTTACATTTCGAAGTAACCCTACTATCCAGGTTCCTTCTCATAGCCCTACTATCCAAGCTTTCTTTTAGAAGTAACCCTACTATTCAGGTTCCTTCTCATAACCTTACTATCCAGGATTTCATTTCGAAGTAACCCTAGTATCCAGGTTCCTTCTCATAGCCCTACTATCCAGGATTTCATTTCGAAGTAACCTTACTATCCAGGTTCCTTCTCATATCCCTAATATAAAGGCTTTCATTTCGAAGTAACCCTACTATTCAGGTTCCTTCTCATAGCCCTATTATCCAGGCTTTCATTTCGAAGTAACCCTACTATCCAGGTTCCTTCTCATAGCCCTACTATCTAGGCTTTCATTTCGAGGTAACCCTACTATCCAGGTTCCTTCTCATAGCCCTACTATCCAGGATTTCATTTCGAAGTAACCCTACGACCCAAGTTCCTTCTCATAGCCCTACTATCCATGCTTTCATTTCGAAGTAACCCTACTATCCAGGTTCCTTCTCATAGCCCTACTATCCAGGCTTTCATTTCAAGGTAACCCTACTATCCAGGTTCCTTCTTATAGCCCTACTATCCAGGCTTTCATCTCGAAGCAACCCTACTATCCAGGTTCCTTCTCCATTATCTCCAGACAAAAGTTTACAACACTGTAAGGCCTGGATCCGACCAGATACGGTCGATTTCACATTTCCCCAGTAAGTCGTTGTGCAGCCTGGATCCTAACCATGATATGCAGTATACTCCCATCTCCTCAACTAGGAGTTAATTCCCCAGTAGAGTGATGGGAAACCGAAGCTCTTATACTCTATTTTCCCAGACGTAAATCAACATTCTACAGCGAAGTCCTCCTCAGCGGCAGGTACATGAATTCTTGTAAAGGAATCTCTTATACAACCGATAGCTTTTTTGGATGGCATCTTTAAGCCCATCTCTGAAGACTCTCTGTTGACTCCCAAATGGCATCTGTAAGCCCATTCCCGATATCACTGACCAGTATTACTTCATGCGAGTGCAAATTTCTGGGCACTCTAGTGTTCAATCATCTTCCACCTTCAGATCACGAAAGACAGACTAGCCAATCTACATCCTCAGGTTTAAGAAGATTGAACATGGGCAGCTGTTGCACCCCAAAGTTTGCCCTCCCATTTTGCTCAACATATGTTCATTGAGATCCTCAACTTGCTCAAGGATGCCCAAGAGTTGACCAGACAAACTCTCTCCTAAAGCAATGAACCTCCAACTAGGGTTTCCATTTTCATCAAGATGGGGAAGCTACAAAGGCCTCATATGCTCTCCATAGTCCTAATATGTTCACAAGACCATCCCTGTCAAGTTTCATGCCTTGCACAAGAAGTTTTCTCAGTAAACTGCTCAGATGCTTGAAAATCAACTATATTAGGTCAAAAGTCAACAGTGGCCCCCATACAGTCAAACTTCAAGATTTTTGGTCAAAATAAACATTTTGAAGTGATATCCATCATTTGATCAAGGTTTTATCATGATTACCCAAGGAATTCTCCTAATTCATCAAAACTCAAAAGTTGCTAAATTAGGGTTTCTCAGGAAAAGTCAACCAAACTTTGACCAAGCATAACTTTCTCATACTTTATCATAAATTTTCCATCCAAGGCTCATTTTGAAGAGAATACAATTCCCACAACTCATCTTCAGCCCTCAAGTTCAAGAAATGCATTCATAAAAAGATATAAATTCAGACATTATAGGTCCTTTTCAAAAGTCAACAAAAACACCTTTTGGGTCAAAGCTTCTTACATGAACATGGAAGATCCAATTGAGGTGAAACTAAAGAGGTTGCTTAGGGGACATCCTAAGCTTTCTAAAAGGTACAAGAACACCCTCTTAGGGTCAAAATTGAAAGAGATATGCATTGTCAAAGTTGACCATTTTTGGAAAATTGCATGAGGCAAACGTTGATCAAATTTGAATTTTTTCCAAATGGGCCTAATTTTTTCAAGTTTGGAACTTGTTCTCAACATGGTCCACGAACCATAAACCCATCCATGCTTTATCTTCTCATTTATTTTATTTATTTTGATTTTTAATCATTAAAAATCCAAATTAAAATAAATAAATGATATAAAAATATTTTGAGATGTTTTTCCCATTTAATGAATGACAATATATGCTTATTATGGCCAAGAGATCGTGCAAGGCATGGAAAAGGAAGAGAATATTCAAAAATGGAAAGTTTGGAAGCAATTGTAAAAGGCCATTATTCTTTTGGATTCTCTCCATATATGTTAACCTAGATCTTGCCTCATACATAAGGAGGAGATTCTAACCCTAAAGCAATAACAGACACACGAGAAAGTGGCCTCAAGAAAAAGAACAAAGTTTCAAAAAATTCAAGAAAGGTGAAATTTCTCCAAGACACGATACAATCACTCTCAGTCGTTTCCAAACATCCAACAGCCTCCTGGAGATCTCAGTATCTCATTCCAGCCACTCTTGAAGGCCAAGACACCCAGGATCACTCCTTCCAATACCCCTCGAGTTGGTAATCTTTTTAAGCTTCAAACTTTTGAATCATGCAATATACATTAATTTCTTGCATTGTTATGTGTTCATAATGTTGTTCTAAAGTGTTTTGAATCGTTAGTGGCAAGCATGCATGCAGAAATAACCATATGCCATATTTAGGGCACGACCTGAAAACATGTTCGAAACTCTGGATATAGCCATGATCCCTCAAAACCAAGCTCAGATTTGAACTCAGGAGGTGATTTTACATAGGACAAGTCTCTTTGTGAGCTTTAAATCTCACGAAATTTGCAGGTTGGCCATTGACTGAGCTGGAGAAGACGACCGAAGCGCAGCTCCGGCATCGTTGACTCGTCTTCTTCAGGCGAAGGTAGTTTGACTATTGGCGTGGCATTTTATTATAACATGATAGGCTCTGGGAATGCTAACGCGTTTATTTTTTGTTGACTGGGATTTAATGGCTTTGTTTGATATATATTATTTTTATTTGATTATATGTATGAGTTAACATCTAGCGTAGTTGGTCAGGGGAAGGAAGTATGAAGCTCATGTCCTAGGTTCGATCCCAGGTGTGAGCTTTTGGCATTTTTTCCATTATTTTCAAAGGATCCAGTGCGCCTCACCATCCATAGTCCATCATACGCCTCAGATGCATAATCATCAGATCCATCTCCAGCCAGATCCAATGCCCAACATACGTAGGTCCACCATAAATCCTCAGAAGATGACCTCACTAGATCACGCGCTAGACTCTGGGTCATCATTTTGGGCCCATTACAAATTTGGCAGCACACCCCTAAGTCTGCTCATGATATCAGGCCCAATTCCTTTAATTCTTTTTTTTTCTAATTTCTTTATTTAGTTTGTCTTAATTTCTTGTTTTAATTATTTTCACAAAAAAATCATTTTTTTAACTAAATCATAAAATCAGAAAATCACTAAAAAATTAGACTTAGTTTTTTTTTCATAGAACATTTAATTGCAATTAATTAATTAGCCTAATTAGGTTAATTTAAATTCCTCTTTTTTTTTGTAATTAAAATTCAATAGAACATTAGGTAAACTTGAAAACTTTTTTTATAATTAAAAGTAAATAGAAATTAGGTTAATTTGCGAGATTAATTATATTTTGATAAAAAATCAAAAAAATATCCTTTCTCCATTCCTGTCTCCGTTCTTCGCGCACGTTTTATTTATTTATTTTTTGAATTACTGTAACTGTTTCAAGTTTGTAATAGTTTAATTAGGATGTTAATTTCCGCATCTTTATTTTCAGTCTAATATTTGTGTATCTGCCCAAAAGCCTTGTAATAGCTAGGATTTTAATTTCTCGCATTTTTTAATTTCCGCAACCATTAAACTGTTAGATGTATGAACATTAGGATTGTATGCGAAAGATAAATCCACGATTAAAAAGGTAGATAACCCTAATTGTGCAAAGATAATTAATGGAAAAAACACAGTTTCACATGCTCACTCCTAGGGTTTGCCCCACTTGGTTGCCTCGGAAATAATGGTCGTGTCCCTCGAACGTAGGGATACCTTAGCAATGACCCGTAGTTCAAAGTCGTCATAAAGATCATAGTCCCTACTTGTCCCTTGAGATACCTACGAAAAATGATCTTATGACGATAGTCCCTTCGAAATGCTAAGGTATCCTTACTTGTTTCCTTCAGAGACCATTTTGTCCCTTCGAACGTCCCTTTAAAATTCCAACAACGGAGCTACCTACTCCTTAATAGTAGGATAGTGCTGTCTAAAGGAAACGAAAACGAACAAACTTTTTTCGAGTAGGTAGAAAACTCTTAAGTACTTGTTCAAAATAAAAACTTTTCACACAAACACTTTTCAAAAACAGTTTTCAAAAACAACTTCGTTACACTCTTGAAGACAGATACAAGGGTTATCACGAAGTAAACAAAACTTTTCAAAACAAGCACACACAAGCAATTTAAAAAATGAGCAAGTACCTAAGAGCCCGTGGAAAACCACGGATGGAAAGGGTGCTAACACCTTCCCTTTCTATAATCTACCCCCGTACTAAAAAACTCTCGAAAAAAGGTTTTTCTGTTCTTTTTCCTTTCCTTAGTTGGATGAAATAAAAGTCGGTGGCGACTCTTGCTTACCGCATATTTGTGAATACAAAATGTAAACCAATATAATAGTAGGTTCTGCCGCCGTATCACAAAATAGTGTCTTCTTTGTTTTAGTTATTGTGAAGAGTTTATCACAAGGACGTGACTATTGGGAAGTGAAAGGGTCTCTCATATCTAGGAGTGTCCTAGGTAGAAATTGCATTGGTAGTGATTAGGTGAGAAAATTGCAAGCAAGGGTGTTTAGGGTTTCAAAATAATACTATAATAGTGGGTTTCCTTCTTGGCTTGGTAACCCCTAAATGTATGTGAAGTTGCACCGAACTGGGTTAACAATTGTTGGTGTTATTTACTTTCTACAACTTATCTCAATTGTATATTTGTTTCTATGGTGTTTACTGATTTGATCCCAGTGTCACAACATCTGGTTCGACATCTGGAATATGTGTGCCAGAATTTCAATTAGCATCAAAGCAAGCACCCATTTTCTGCTTAGGGTGATCTCTAGGGAAATTACTTTCTGGTACCATGGGCAAGGAAGGAGGATTCAACAATAGACCACCAGTTTTAGATCGCACCAACTATGACTATTGGAAGGCTCGTATGATAGCATTCCTGAAATCTCTGGACAACAAAACTTGGAAAGTTGTCATAAAAGGTTGGAACCATCCAGTTGTGAAGGACCAAGATGGTATTGAAACTCTGAAGCCAGAAGAATATTATTCTAAAGAAGGAGATGAACTTGCTCTTGTAAATTCCAAAGCCTTGAATTCCTTATTCAATGGAGTTGATAAAAACATTTTCAGACTAATAAACACATGTACTGTGGCCAAAGATGCTTGGGAAATTCTCAAAACTACTCATGAAGGCACATCTAAAGTCAAGATGTGTAGACTTTAACTTCTTACTACAAAATTTGAGAATTTAAAGATGAATGAGGATGAAAGCATCCATGACTTTCATATGAGCATCCTTGACATAAAAAACTCTTTTAGTGCCTTGGAAGAAAAGTTGAATGAAGAGAAGCTGGTTAGAAAGATTCTCAGATCTCTTCCTAAGATATTTGACATGAAGTTGACAACCATTGAAGAAACGCAAGACATTGGCAGCATGGTAGTAGATGAATTGATTAAGTCAATTCAAACATTTGAGTTAACTATCAATGAAAGATCTGAAAAGGACAACAAGGACATAATATTTGTATCAAATACTAAATAAAAGAGAAACAATGTGACCTGGATACTGATGAAGGGAGGTCAAAGGCCATTGTACTTCTTGGAAGGAAATTTAATCAGGTTCTGAAAAAAATGAAGCCAAGACCAAATGTTTCGAACATCTCATCTGACAACAACAAGAACAATGCGATTCAAGGTAAAGGAAGAATTCAGTGTCATGAATGTAAAGGTTTTAGTCACATCAGGCCAAAATGTCCCACACTCCTTAAGAGACATAAGAAAGAATGGTTTGTTCCTTGGACTGATGTTTAAGAATGTGAGAATGATAAAGAAATGACAAAGAAGGTTACAGCCTTGACTGATATATATGAATCAGATAAAGATTCCTGTGGTGAAAACCTGTCATATGAAGAATTAGCTATTTCTTACAAGGAACTCTGGATCAGAAGTAAGGAAGTGTGTAAGTTAGGAGAAAAATAGAAGAAGAATATAGCTCAAATTCAGGATGAAAAAGAAAAACTTTTATCCACAAACTCTGAGTTTCAAGGTAAGTTAACTCTATTAACCTCAAAATTTTAAAACATGTCTCAGAATGAATATGATGGATTGGATGAAAAGATTCAAATTGGAGAAGGAGATAGAATATTTAGTGGTATATGATTTGATTATCAGTCCTTGAGTAATAAAAGAAGATCTTCTATAATCAAATTTGTTTCTTCTGAAGAGAAGGATGGAATCACAATACTAGACCAAATGTTACAACATTCTTCCAGGCTTCACAAGAATCAAACCAGAGTTAAGTACAAACCCTAGAAATGTCACCATTATGGAAAATATGGGCACATAAAACCCTACAAACTACATGGTTATCCTAAATCTACATATCAACCTAGGGCTAATCATGTAAGGGTTAATACTAGAAATGAATGGAAAGACAATGATGTTGTCATCTGCCTTATATCTCACACCTCTACTAGAATGTCGATTAATGAAAATTGGTACTCTGATAGTGGAAGTTCTAAACATGTGACAAGAGTTAAGATTTATGTAGCTGATATCACATCCTATCCTATCAACTCTGTCACATTTAGTGTTGGTATTTGATGTTGAGTAAAATCAAATGAAAGTATTGTGTTTATTGTATTCGCAGAGATTGGAGCAATATCAAAACCATTAAATATTTGATTTTAAGTTATGAAAACTAAAAGCATACAATAACTAAAGATAAGATTCAGAGGAAAATACTTGTTGGGAATTGGTTTTCATCCACCAATTCAATATGAAAATCTCAGATCATTTATACACAATTTAAGCACGTTTCAATATCATCATGTATTGCTCATAAACAAAAATTATGTTTAAACATTCGAAGAGAATTCTTCCTTATGGTTTAATCGATGATTTCTCAGTCTATTAAACAATACGGTAGCATTAAGATTCAATACTTACAGTGAATATTAAACCTAAACCTATGTCTAGCACTTAGAATTTAATAGATGTTATCTTAGATCGAGATTTGAATCGTATTTGTCAATATCAATTCAATCTATGAAATAAACGGTAAAATAAAGATAACATAAATAATGATTCAAACATAAATTTTATATAACACCATGATCAAAGAAAATACATATTGTTTCGGTGAACTATGACCAATCCCAACAAGAGAGGGATTTAGCTACTCATGGTAGCTTGATGAACAATGGAAGATTTGAGTTGAAACGACATCAACGATGATTTCCTAACTCTTGATTCATATCCAGCCCCTTCTTCCTAAAACCTCTTTTATTCCTACTTCTATTACAACAATATGGTGTATTACAAGATAAAAACTGATTGATTCAAACTAAACTGAGTTCTGTCCTATTTATAGAAGTTCTGGCTGTCTGTGTTTGCTAAGAAAACTATACTTCACTAAGCCAAGTCTTTCTTCTTCATTAAGTTTTAAAATAAACTTGTCTTTAGGAAATCGTCAAAGTTCGCTAAGCAAAGTGTGGCTCGCTTAGCAAAGTTCCTTTCTTCAGCTTTAAGTATTTTCAAAATATCTTCTAAGACCGCCATAGTTTGCTACGCAAAAGCCCAAATCGCTAAGCGAACTTGCTTCGCTGCTCCTTGCTGCTGGTGAAATTGGATGATTTGCTTTTGTCTTCACTTTGTTGGATGTTCGCTAAGCGAACTGTTCGCTGCAACTTTTGCTTAACGAAGTGTCTGTTTTCTGATTTTTGTTTAAGGGCCATAACTTGTACAAATGCAAACCAAACCAATGAAACTTGCACAATAACACTTTTATTCAATAGTTTAGGTTTTCATGTTATAATCATGTCATCTAAGTAAGATAAATGTCTTGTTTTATGTGAATTTTACTTATGAATAAAACACTTATCGAACTCTCCCCAACTTGAATCTTTGTGCATCCTCAATCAAAGCTATGCAAGAGCAAGAGTTTCTATACTACCTTACACATGAATAACCAAAATTTTACAAGAGGTAAACAAGGTACATTGTTCTATCTTGAATTTCACCATAAAGTTTGTTATTTTTAGTACTTTCCTAGCATTTAAACAAATTTATGACACACGTCTTCCACATGAAGTTCATGTAAAGCAATACAAATGTAATAAATATGTTTATCATGAACCACACCTAACACACTTTTTGTATAAGTGAAAACAATGAGGTAATTGATCTCTCACATGAAAAATCTTTCTAACATCTAGATTAATTCATGCATTTATCTAAGCAAAGTATGTCGATAAGTAAAAACAGAGATCACTAAGGCCTTTTTATGGTTGTAATGTGGCCAAGCTACCAAATAATTTTCATTTATATGGATAATGGAAACAAAGTATTTTTTGATTTTTCTTTTTAGAAGAGCATTCAAATGTTTTAATTCTTTTTATCATGTTACTCATCCAAACCTTTCTTGTTTGTTTCTTTTGAACATATTCATTTCTGGTATTCACTGTCCTTTGCTTTTCTCACTTTTCTTTTTCTTTCATTTTATTTTGATTCTTATATCTTTCCATTTTTCTTTTCTTGAAAAAGGCCTTTTTCTTTTTCTCACAAATTTTAACAAAACCTTACTTTTATTTGAATTCTCTTTTTATGATTTGGAAAAAGATATCAATGGTTTCAAGGTTCAATTCAAGAAAATTAGAATCTATCATACATGAACTTTTATGATTTTAAAAGATATAGAACAATATTCACTAAGTGGCTTAGTTAATGCATTTGTTTAGTTCATATATGAAGGATTCATATCATATGGCTCAAAAGGGGTTGCAAAGGATCACTCACTTACAAAGGAAAATGAGGCTACATTTTGGCTTACTAGTTATGCTCAATTTCAAAGAAATGCCTTGATTCTTTCTATGTCTCCACAAACATCATCATAAATGCAAGATTAAGCATGAATAAAACAAGTTAAAACAAGAATTTATCAGTATCCTAAGCATAGGGTAAACAATGAAAGGTAACCTCACTTTTCTAGTTTTTAGAACTAAGTGATTCACAATGAAACATGTTATTGCATAGGATTGAATGAACTGATTTTATGCAGACTAATCATGTCATATTCATGCTAAATCCCAAGAAAGCCATAAACACGTACCTTGGTTTGTGAAATTATTTTAAATTTAGATCCATACCATTTCAGCTTTGTTTATTCATGTGAACTTGGTCTTCCACTCATTTCCTTTTCCATTTCAGTTGTAGAGAACAAATGTTCAAGCAAGATATCATGGATTGATCATAAGACACCTATAACTTAAAAACTATTTAAAGATACAAACTATACTAAAGTGAAGAAAATGGTATGAATTGTATTTTTGTTGATTATGATATTTTTGCTTAGCAAGAACATGGCTCACTTAGCGAAGTAAGATAAAAATGAGCTTCGCTTAGCGAAACAGGACTCGCTTAGAGAACTCTGCAAAATTTAGTTTTATGCAGAATCTACCTTTGGCTCATTCATGTTATTTTCTTCATTCTTTTGAAAACCTGATAAAGAGAGAAAGTAATAAACATGTAAAAGGTTTGGTTACCTCCCAACAAGTGCTTGTTTCACGTCATTAGCTCGACACTTGTTTCGATTAAAATCAAGATGGTTTGTATGAATTAGTCAAAGCATTTTTGCCAACATCATTTGGCCTTTATTTCATGATTTATATTTAATTACATGCCTCTTTCATCATGAGCTTTTAGTTTGGAGTAGTATTCCTCTTTTTGTTGCAAAGTTTGAAATAATTTGAAGTTGACCTTTTCATTGTTATACCTTACCTTCATCATTCCTTCATCAATATTAATCATCATTCTGGCTGTTTTTATGAAGGGACGGTCCAAAATCAGAGGTATGTCATCATCTTTTGCAAGCTTCATCATCACAATGTCTGTTGGAAATAGGAACTTCTCAAGTTTACCCATACATTCTTCACTATGCCAACTGGTTTTGTGATTGATTTGCCGGCAACTTGCAACTGTACTGTTGTAGGCTTCAAGTAAAGGCTTCTAATCTTTTTCATGGTGGATAAGGGAAGAATATTGATACTTTATCCAAGATCAATCAAGGAATTATCAAGTGTGATATTTTCAATAGTAACTGGTAAGTTAACTTTTCCAGGATCAGTATTGTTTTCTTCCTCCCTTTTCTCTTTTTTCTCAATTTTCTACTACAACAATTTTTTTCTTCTTTTTCACTCTCCCTAACTTTTGTTTCAACCAATCATGCATTTATTGTTGTGATTGAATTGAATTTTTCTTTTGGATTGGTTTGAATGGTGGCGGTGAGCGTTCCCTTTTTTTGTTCACTTAACTGCTTTGCAATTTTCCCAACTTGCATTTCCATATTCCTGATTGAAGCATCTGTATTTTTCTAATTCACCATGGACAACTGCATGAACTGATTTGTAACATCTCAATTTTATTAAGTATTATTTAATTATTTTATTAATTAGTATATTATATAGTAATAATTGTGTGATTTGGTGAATATTTGAATGATTTGAATATATGTGTTATTTGAATAATTGGAGTTATAAGTAAGAATAGTAAATAATTAAAATTGGGATTTATGTCATAATATAATGGGTAAGTGGAATTAGGCTCATTAATAAAATAGAGTAGTAAGAAGAGGGATTAGAATTAGTGTTGTCATAAAACAAAAACAAAGAAGAGAAGAGAAGAGAAGAGGAGAAAGAGGAGAAAAGAGAAAAAGTGAAGAGGCAATCCTAAAGACTCTACACTCAAGGTAAGTGTGAGAATCTATGTTATTTTGAGAATATATGATGGGTAGTGACATGTAATAGGATTGGGTATGTGAATTTCTAGGTTTTGAATCACCCAAATTTGTTTAGGGATTTGGAAATTAGGTTTTTGAAATCTAGTTTTTATGATATAAATAGGTTCCCTATGATGTATTCATGTTATAATATGTTTACTTGGTGAAAAATGGGCATTATAACATGTTTCTATGGTGATTTTCATGCACAAGTCAATAGTTGTTCGCAGCTGATTTTTCTGGTTTTCACAGAGGGCGCTTAGCGCGGGTAGGGCCGCTTAGCCGGGTGGCTGGACACAAAAATTATTTTATGCATGAATGGGATTGGGATCTTATATGTTATGATTTATCCTGGATTTACATGTATTTTAATAATTTATTTGACTTGTTTCGGATTGGTTTTGGAAGCATTTTGATGAGAAACTTAACTCTTGAATTATGTATGTAAGTGTTGGAATTTGACGATGTTTGAATATAACATGATTTGTATCTAATTGCTACATGTTATAATGATGTTTTGAGATGATTTGTATTATGAGATTGTGTATATTTGATTGATTGACATGAAAGATGTATGTTGTGTGAAGATAATTTAAAATATGTTGAAGTATGTGATGAGTTGTTGAGATTGCACAAGTACATACATCATTTGTGTCAAGAGGCAAGGTTTGGTAATTCCGTGGGAACTATTGACTTTTACCAAACCTAAATCTTAATTGGGTTTTAAAGCTTAAGGCTGAATCAAGCTTTTATTGGTGGTTATCTGTCTTGGAGATGTGGATCCGGTAGGACCAGTAAGAATAAAATTGGTACCACATGCATAATGCATTTGAGTTGCATTGGAGTCACATGGGTCGATGTGAATTGTTGCATTATCACTCATTATGTAATATTAGTGTGAATGTGGTGTTTTGATGTGCAACATGTGATAATTGATTTAATTGTACAATTGTGGTAATTGGAATTGAATTTCATTTGGAATATGAATTAATGAGCTATGTTATATATGTGAATTTATATATCGGATTATGTTATGCCTAATATGTGGTTTTATGAAGAGTGATGGATTCATATTGATGTATGTATATTTTACATTTCTTATGATTATATATTTTCATGATATAAATTGTCACCCTTATATTGGAATGATGTTTTATACGACATCGCTCAAGTACCAGAGATAGTGGTGCTTCTTGCCAGGATTAGAGGAGGATCTAGATCCTTATTTATCTTCTTATTCCTAGGTAGTGAGTCATTGCCCTGGTCTATGTAACACGAGGGATATTTGAACTCATGTTTGATTTGTTTTGAGAGATATTTGTTATTACTCTTTTTTATTTGGATATGTATAAGATTATATGATGTTTGGCCTCATTGCCTAGTACTTATGATATGATTGTCAGTATGGGATTTAATCATTTATATATTTATGTTGAGATGATTATTCTGCTGCGCGATGCATAATTTGTATTGGTGTATGAAACGTGAATTTGAATATGTGTTATGATCATGACCAATATGCATGTTTGAATTTTCTTTATCGTTTTCTGAAGTAAATTGTGACGCCCTCTTTGAGATGTATGCTAATTTACTCTGATTATGTTATTTACATCTATGTGGGGTTAGAGGGTGTTATAATAGTGGTAGCATAACAATGGTCAGTCAGATTGGCCAGGTTACTAATGTGTTTATTCTCTTAGTACGCGACATGTGTGTTAAACACTGTTGGTACTTTCTTGTTTTCTGATCACTTGTGTGCAGGAGTGGGTTTAAAACAAGTGAGGGAGAAGCTTTGCTTCCCTAAGATGTTTATGGTGTAAAGAGTTGGACTATGGTGCTTAGGTAACTTTTAGCATGAGATAAAGGACACTATTATAGTTTGGTAATGATAGGTTATGCTCCATTATGGTTATTAGCTACCTATTGACAAATCGAGAAACTGATCACCCTTAATCTATTGTTAATAGTAGACGAGATCATATTGGATGAGATAGGCTTGTCTTTCCATCTTGATAGTATGTAAAGTGAACGAGTCTTTGCAAGATGGTGATGTGTTGTTGGTTTTGATGGCAACATTGGAAATTGATGGGAAATGGAAGATTGGTGAAATGCCGATAGTTATTGATTTTCTCGAAGTGTTCCCTGAAGATATAAGTGATTTGTCGTCAGAGTGTGAAGTGGATTTTACGACCGACTTGGTTTCTGGAGCTAGTCCGGTATTGATGGCTCCATATCGGATGTCTGCATCTGAGTTGAAAGAGTTGAAGAGTCAACTTGAGGATTTGCTTGAGAAGAGGTTTATTCGTCCGAGTGTGTCACCGTGGGGTGCACCAGTTTTGTTAGTTAAGAAGAAGGAAGGTTCTTTGAGGATGTGTATGGATTATAGACAGCTGAATAAGGTGACTATTAAGAATAAGTATCCACTTCCGAGGATTGATGATTTTATGGATCAGTTGGTTGGTGCAAGTGTGTTTAGTAATATTGATTTTAGGTCTGGGTATCATCAGATTCGAGTTAAGGTTGAAGATATTCAAAAGACTGCTTTTAGGACGAGGTATGGTCATTATGAGTATTCTGTGATATCGTTCGGTGTGACCAATGCACATGGTGTATTTCTGGAATACATGAATAGAATTTTTCATCAGTATTTGGATCAGTTTGTTGTTGTGTTCATTGATGATATTTTGATCTATTTAAAGAGTGAAGAGGATCATGCTGAGCATCTAAGGATTGTGTTATATGTGTTGAAAGAGAAGAATTTGTATGTGAAACTTTCTAAGTGTGAGTTTTGGTTGAAGGAAGTGAGTTTCCATGGTCATGTGATCTCAAGAGGTGGTATTGTTGTTGATACGTCGAAGATTGAGGTTGTGTCTCTATGGGAAGCTCCAAAATCTGTTTGAGATTAGAAGTTTTCTTGGTTTAGCTGATTATTATCGAAAGTTTATTGAAGGTTTTTCCAAGTTGACGTTACCATTGGCGCAGTTGAATAGAAAGAGTCAAGCCTTTATTTGGTCTGCACAGTGTGAAGCTGGTTTTCAAGAGCTTAAGATAAGGTTGACAACTGCTCCTATTTTGATCTTGCAGAATCTGACATAACCTTTTGTGGTTCATTGTGATGCTTCTTTGATGGGTTTAAGAGGCGTGTTAATGCAAAATCATAAGGTTGTGGCTTATGCTTCAAGGAAACTTAAAGTTCATGAGAGGAATTATCTGACTCATGATTTAGAGTTGGCCGCAGTTGTGTTTGTCTTGAAAATTTGGAGGCATTATTTGTTTGGATCGAGGTTTGATGTGTTTAGTGATCACAAGAGTTTGAAATATTTGTTTGATCAGAAAGAGATGAATATGAGGAAAAAAAGACAGTTGGAAATATTGAAGGACTGTGATTTTGGTTTGAACTACCATATGGGTAAGGTGAATGTTGTAGCTGATGCTTTGAGTAGGAAGTCTTTGCATATGTCGATGTTGATGGTGAAAGAGTTGGATTTACTTGAGAGATTTTGATATTTGAGTTTAGTTTGTGAAGAGACTTCTTCTGGTGTTAAGCTTGGTATTTTGAAGCTTACTAGTGGCATTCTTGAGGAGATTCGAGAAGGTCAGAAATCTATTTTGAGTTTATTCTATTAATTGGCGTTGATCAATCAAGGTCGAGGTGGTAATTTTCATATTGATAAGAATGATATTATGAGGTGTCATAATAGAGTTTCTGTTCCAGATGTGGGATATTTGAAGAAGATGATTCTTGATGAAGGACATCATTGCTTCTGTCTTGACTTCATTGGATGTTCGCTAAGAGAATTGTTCACTGCAACTTTCACTTAGAGAAATGTCTGTTTTCTGGTTTATGTTTAAGGGCAATAACCCGCACAAATGCAAACTAAACAACGTAAACTTGCACAATAACACTTTTATTCACTAGTTGAGGTTTTTATGTTATAATCTTGTCATCTAAGTAATATAAATGTCTTGTTTTATGTGAATTTTCCTTATGAATAAAACACTTATCAAACTCTCCCCAACTTGAATCTTTGTTTGTCCTTAATCAAAGTTATGCAAGAGCAAGAGTTTCTATACCACCTTTCACATGACCAACCAAAATTTCACAAGAGGTAAACAAGGTACATGATTCTATGTTGAATTGCACCACCAAGTTTGTTATGCTTAGTACTTTCCTATCATTTAGACAAATTTATGACATAAGTCTTCCACATAAAGTTCATGTCAAGCAATCTAAATGTAATAAATATGTTTATCATGAACTACACCTAACACACTTTTTGTATAAGTGAAAACAATGAGGTAATTGATCTCTCACATGTCAAATATTGCTAACTTCTAGATTAATTCATGCATTTATCTAAGCAAAGTATGTTGATAAGTAAAAAAAAAGATCACTAAGGCCTTTTTATGGTCGTAATGTGGCCAAGGTACCAAATAAGTGTCATTTATATGGATAATGGAAACAAAGTGATTTTTGATAGTTCTAGTGATAGCTCTGTGGAAATCCTCAGAGAAGTTGTTCCTCTAAGAATGATTCCTACTAGCGCTTCACCAAAAAAGAGGGCTAGGAAATCTTCTGCAAGAAGGGAAAAACCCTCCAAACTAAGTAAATATTCATTTCTTCTATACACGTATCAGCTAGTACTAAAAGGAAATCTCTGGTAAAAATCCACTTGATATGACTAACCTTTACCTTGACTCTATCAATTATGTGGATGATATATCTAATAAAAATTCCAAAACCCTTGAGAAAATTGTTCCTAATACTGATGCCCTTAAAGCAGATGAAACTTAAGGGAAGCTTAGTATATATAATATTGTCGATGAGTGTGGGAATATTGTTGAGAACACTCTTGATAGATGTGTTTATAACTTAATCTCTAAAATATTAAGGTCTGTTTCTGAACCCGAAGTTGTGCTTGATGTTACAACATCCTTGGCCCAATCTAAACCTCATGTAGAAACTAAAAAAGAGAACTCTCTTGATGAGTCTTACAAAGAATGTGGTTCTATTGAAATTTGTGAAAGTTATAAGAAGGTTATGTCTTAAGAGATTGTGTCTGAGAACAAATTTGTTAGGAAAGCTGGTACAGAAGAAAAGGTTGTGGACGAAATAGAGAAAAATGTTCTTGATGATTTGGCTTTTGAATAAGACCTATCTGACAAGAAGGAAGAATATGCTGCTGAAAAAGAAAATCAAAATACTGACATTATTAATATGGATGAATTAGACTCTGATGATGTCCCTATTATAATAAGATTGAATCCTAGTATAGCCAAGAAATTAAAAGGAATGGAATGAGGTGGTTTCTGAAAGAAAATTCTCCAAGAAAAGTCCAGTTGTTGTCCTGCCAAAAGATGGAGTAAAGTGGTGTCTCCCACTCCCAAAAAAATTTCTTTAAAGATAAAAATGTCTCCTTTGATGATTTTGAGTTTGATGTTGAAAGGGATGTTCTAGACATCATGCACTCATCAATAAAGCAAGCTTTTTGGGAAGAAGGTGCCAACCAACATTCCTGAATTTCCAATTGACAATGTATCCTTTCATTTTGTTGAGTATGTGGAGAGGTGGAAATTTGTCTACCATAAAAGGCTAGCTTTGGAGAGAGAATTGACTTAATATGCTCTTGAGTAAAAAGAGGTTATGCAACTCATTGTTCATGTTGGGTTGATGAGAAGTGTCATAGGCCTAGGAAAGTGTTATGAAGGGCTAGCAATGGAATTTATTGTCAATATTCCTGCTGACTGTGATGACAGTAAAAGTATGGAATATAGAAAAGTTTCTGTTAGAGGCAAGTGTGTGGAGTTCTTCTCAGAGGTAATTAATAGGTATATGGGAAGAAGTGAAGATGAGAAACCTGAGTTAGAGATGTCTGGTAACTAGATCTGTAGAATTATAACTGGAAACAGGTTTTACAATTGCCAAGAAAAGGAAAACTAAGTACTAGAAAATTAAGTGTTAAATATGCAATCCTTCATAGGATTGGTGTAGCTAACTGGGTTCCCACAAATCACACATCCTCTATTGCTACTGGATTAGGGAAGTTCAATTATGCTATTGGTACCAAGAGCAACTTTGATTTTGGGTCCTATGTGTTTGATCAAATGTTAAAACATGCTGGTTCATATGCTGTGAAAATGGCCATTGATTTTCCTTCACTTATCTGTGGTATAATCCTCAATCAACACCCAAATATATTAAAAATTACTGATGTTGTTAGCATGATGGAATCCACCATGTCTCTTCACTAAAAGTTGTTTGCAGGGACACATGTCCTAAATATTGTCTTGACATCCGTCAAGGATTCAGGAAGTTCAACTGGAGTGATGCTGAATTAAAAGATACACGTAAGGATTTGGATGATACAATTAAGACCTGCAGTGAAAGAAAGATCAAATTTGAAAATATTATTAAGGCTCTGTCAGAGGAAGGTGCTAAAGAAAAGTTGATTGATACTGAGGAGGAAGAGGATGATGGTGAAGGGCATTATGCTACCAGTGATGATTAGAAAACATAAGATTAGTTTTTTAGAGGTTTTTAGATTCTGTTATTTTTGTAGGTTGTGTCACTTGATTTCTTTTGTGCGCTAAATATGTTGATTGGTTATTCTATTGACTAAGTTTTGCTAGCTACTTTTGTGACTTCTTTTTAAAGAAGGTTTCTTTAAGTTTTGTATGCTTCCATATTTGTGTACACTTACTCCTATTTTTGTCAATTTTTGGCTAAAAAGGGGACGAAGTTTGGATGTGTTGTGTTGCATGTTCTTGTGTGATGTTTTGACAGATGTTCTAACATCTGCCTGTCTGGGAGAATTTATTTTTCTATGCAGTAGTATTTTTTGTGTAGCATTTATTTAAATTACCTACTTTCTGATGCTTGTTATTGTTCCCTTATGGGGGAGTTTTGGTTCCATAGTTTAGAGGGAGTACTGTGAGACGGGGAGCATGATGTGTTGAGAGTTTGTTTCTCTCTATTTTGTTTTTGATTGTGATGTTGCTTTTGTGATGTCAGACAGGATGTCATGACATCTGGTTTCTGGTGGAATTTTAGAATGCGATAAAATCTAATTCTCTCTATATGTGTGTGAGGCTAGGTTTCTCTGTATGGGTGTGTTGTGTGTGAACTCTGATTTGGTTTGTTGCATGTTACTCTGATTGTGATTTAAGTATGCACAATGTTCATGTATCTTGTATTTTGTGACTGTTTTGTTTGTATCTTAAGTTGTATCTTCCACTGGATGTTTTAGCCAAAATTTTCCAAAGGGGGAGATTGTAAGTTCCATGGTTTTAGGATTGACAACAATTTCACTAAAACATGGTTCTATACAAGATGTTGGGACATATGTTCTGACATGTTAATGTATACTAAAGACTGATGTTGTGATAGATGTTGCAACATGTTATACCAGAACATTAGTTCAGTTCTGGTTTTTAAATCTTTGTAGATTGGCTTAATTAATTTAAAGATTATGTATGTTTTTGTTATTCGTGCAGTTGCAACCAAGCAAGGATGTTTTTGGGAACTTTATTGTTTTGTTTAGGTTTCATAAAAAGGATCTTTGAGCCTTTTTAGGAAACTTTATATTTTAGTTCCTATTATTGTGCAAAAATATTTTTCAATTGATTTACAACATGAATATTGGAATTGCGTGAAGAGTCCAAGCCCATGATTGCAAGAGTCTATTTAAGAAGACATTCAAGACCTAAAACACTTGGAGAAGCCGTGAAAGAACATTGTGCATGAGATAAGGGTTTAGGGTTTTTAGTTTGTCTTTGTTCATTGTGTAATATGGTGGGAGAACTGACTTGGGTGTTTTGTGTTTTATCGTAATTGTTGTGGATAGCAAGAGTCGCCACCGACTTTTCTTTTATCCAATAAAGGAAAGGATGAAAAGAACAGGAAATACCTTTTGAGAATTCTCTTGAGTTCGGAGGGTAGGTTATGAAAAGGGAAGGTGTTAGCACCCTTTTCATCCATAGTTATCTACGGGCTCTTAGTTTCTAGCTCACTTTGAAAATGTTTTGTTTTAAATGTATTTGTGATGGTTTGAAAGTATTTTTGAAAAGTTCCTTCGTTTAGGTGAACTTTGTAATGATTCCCGTCTCTATAAGAATGCATTCAAAGTGTTAACTTTTGAAAATGTTTCTTTTTTGAAAATGTTAGTGTGTTTGAAAGATGTTGTTTTGAAAATGTTGTGAGCAAGAAACTATGAATGTTCTACCTACTCAAAAGGTCTTTGTTCTTTTCCTCCTCCTTTAGATGTTGCTATCTTACCATTGATTGGTAAGAAGCCCCATTATTAGATGTGAAGGGACAGACACAAGTCAATCGTATAGTCATAGAAGACAACTTGTAAGACGCTTTATAAATTTTCGTAGGGACTGAGATCGTTTTACCGAAGGCAACATTGAAGGTTTATCCAGGGACTACAATCTTTTTTATCGAGTGTTTTTGCTAAAGCGTCCCACATTCGAGGAACATGACTATTTTTTCCGAGGAAACAAGCGAGGTTACTCTAGAGGTACGCATGTGTTAATTGTGCTTTGATTGCATGCATTTTTGTCTTGAGATTAGGGTTCTCTAAGATTGATTTTATCTTGCAATACACACCCTAATTACTAAACAATATAAGGAAATGTGGTAAATTGCATAAATTAAAATCCTACACTATTACATCATTTTAGGGGATGGGGATATAAGTTTACAAATGGGGAGATAAAAGCAAATAAAACCTAATTTTACTATTACAACCATATTGAATTAAAATAATAGCAAAAAGTAAAAAAAAATCAAAAGTTTTGGTGTCTGGTCTGATACGGGCCGTGTCTTGTGACGCGGCCACCCGTGTCAAGACCCTGTAATAACTCATGTGCACTTTCCTTTTATCCTAGCTAAGCTGACACGGGCCGTGTCCTGTGACATAGGAACCCGTGTCAAGACCCTATCTTGCCACTTTGCACGTTTCAAGTTCCAGTAGACCTGACATGGGCTTTGTCCTGTGACACGGGCACCCGTGTCAGCACCCTGTCCTGCATTTTTTGTTAGAGTTTTCAAACAGCTAAGCTGACACGGGCCATGTCGTGTGACACGGGTACCGTGTTAGCCCACTGTCTTGGTTTTTTTGCAGAGTTCTGTTCTTTTGGTCTATCCTTTTTTATATATCTTTTGAACACAAAAAAGCAAATTATGCACGGATAAAGATATCACAATTTAGAAAAAAAGTTAACCTCTCGAAGTGAAATTTTTGGAACACGTACGGATTTCTCCGGGCATAAAGTGGTGATTGGTCAAGTTCCTTTGAACCTTCTTGAAGTTGCTCCAAAACTTACTCTATGCCGCAAAGTTCTCGAACCGCTCCAACTCAGTCAAGTTACAAAATACTGTTTTTTGTTGTTTGTGTTTGGAAGGTGATGATAATGGTGTTATAGAAATTATTCTTGTGGTTGGACAATCTCTATGTGATGTATATGAAGTGTTTGTATAGTTGGTTTAGGGGAAAGCTTGCAAGGTTGAATAATAGGTTGAGTTTTTTTTCTGTTTTGTGAATGAAAATAGAGTTGAAGATGAGCAAAGTTTACAAAGAATTTTGTAGATTTTTTTCAAGTCCTCTTTTTTTCTCTTCTCTCTCTTCTCCCCGAAATCTTCCTCTTTGTGTATTGTGAAACAACTTATTTGTAGATGAAATTGATTGTAATTTGGGGGAGAAATATATAAGTTTTTTGAACTATTTGGTTACATTGTTTCATTGATTTTTAGATGCAGCTCTTATGTGCTAAGTTTGTGCAAATATGGGACTGGTACGATGCAGATTTTGCAAGGCAGCATATCATGTTTTGGAGCAGGTTTTTACCGTTTTCTTGGCATTACTATGCAGGTTTTGGACAGCAGGATATGTAGCATGATGCATGTCTGGTTTTGTGGACAAATCTATGCATCTTGTAACAAAGACAATGCATATTTGTGGACCACATAGTGGCAAAGTTTGAAGACTGAGTCAAAGGGAAAAGTTCAAACAAGACAAAACTTAGGATTTGTAACTTTTAACTTAAAAATGCAGCCTTGTTGTTTATTTGAAAACTTGTAACAACTTGAATTATCTTGAATTGTGGTGAAAAGATGTCACGAAGTAATGAAATTAACATGTATAGAAAACACTTAGAAAAATTTATAAATCTTGCAAAGTTTGATTTTTGACTTTCTTGATTTCTTGATGATCAAATTTCATATTTTGAATGTCTTGATGAAATGTGATCTTTGAAACTCAAATTTGATCAAAAAGTCAAAGTTTGCCTTTTAAATGTACAACAATTGACCAAATTTCATCTATCAATCCATTGATCTCGGGAGATGCATTGAAATATGCAATTAGATCAAAATGATGTACTTGAATCTTTGAGATTATGTTTCAAACCAATAAGTCATGTACTAGGTCCAAAGTAAAAATTGATCATTCTCAGTCAAAACCTTAATTTTGACCATTTTGTTGATGATTTGAACAATTTTCTTGGAGAATTGTGATCCAATCTTGATCAAATGATACATATGACTTCAAAATGTTAATATTGGTCCAAAATCCTGAAGTTTGACTGTAGGTTGACCATAATTAACTTTTTCTAGTACAACTGATTTTAGGCCATGTGATCCGAAGACTTGAAACTTGACAGGAGCAATCTTGAGGGTCCATAATGATCCATGAAAGTCATTTGAAATATTATAAGTCCAACTGTCTTTGTGCAAACTCAAACCCTAATTTGAGGCATCAGTATTGAGGAGATGGCTTGACATAGTCAATACTTGTGCAAGCTTGAATTATTGAAGATTTTTGTGAGAAATATCTTGAGAAAAATGAGGGCAAATTTTAGGGTACATCATCTACCCCTGTTCAATCTTCTTAAACCTGAAGAGTTAGATTGGTGGTTCCGCCATTCGTGACTTAAAAAAGATGATTGAACACTTAAGTGCCCAGAAATTTTCACTTGATGATGTGTTAGTTGATTGTGTCGGGAATAGGCTTAAAGATGCCATTTGGAGAGGTGATAAAGAATTCGTCAGAGATGGGCTTATAGATGCCATCCAGAGTGACTGTTGGTAGAAATTGGAAGAAGTACCAGGATAAATCTTTGGTCGATTTATACTGAAATAGAGATGTCTTTTCCTATATTTAACTAGAAGAGATAAATCTAAACAGAAGAGGTATGTTGTTTGGAGACTTCACTGGGGAAATAATCTTAACCAGAAGAGTTATGTTGATTGCCTATCATTAACTGTAAGAAGTAAATCCATCCATAAGAGGGATTTTGTTTTTGTTGATTTACTTTTCCTGCAAGGAAGAGGGTTAGTTCCATGCAGATGTATGCATGGCATAATGATATTCTCAAAATAAATGAGATTATGTTGTATGCATTGATCATGTATGTAATATGATGTATGGATTTGAAATATTGTTGAAGCGTATCTTTGTCTTGGAAAATAAATCCTTGACAAATGCTGGGGAGCCTTGGGAAGTTAAATCCCAGACTGCTGTTGGAGATGAAGAATATGTGTATCTTCAAACTTTATTTAGAATGTTTCCGCTGGGGATTCCTATTTTTTTGTTTGAGGAGAACTCCGCTAGGGAACATTGACTTTGTCTCTTTGCTTGAGGAAACTCTGCGAGAAGTGTTGATTTCTGCTTGGGGAATAAAGTTCAAGAGCTTTGGTTATCCATTTCTCTACTGGGGAATTATGAAAGTTAACTATTATCTGGTTGAAATCCAGGCTTCGCAGCAACTTGTTGGGAATAATAAAGTCAATTGTTATCTAGTCACATTCCAGGCTTCATAGTAACTTACCAGAGAAGATGAAATTAACTCTTATCTAGTCGGATATCAGGCTTCTCAGAAAATTGAAGTTAACTTTTATCTGGTCGGATTCTAGGCTTCGCAGTGATTAAACTATTATCTGGTCGAATTTTAGGCTTCACAGTAATTTATATGAAGTTAAACTATTATCTGGTCGGCTTCCAGGCTTCACAATAACTTGCTGAATGTTAAACTATTATCTGGTCGGATTCTAGGCTTTGCAACAACTGATGAATGTTAAACTGTTATCTGGTCGAATTCCAGGCTTTGCAGCAACTTTCTCGGAAGGATGAAGTTAAACTGTTATCTGGTCATATTCCAGGCTTTGCAACAACTTAGATGAAGTTAGACTATTATCTGGTCGGATTCAAGGTTTTGCAGCAACTTAGATGAAGTTAAACTGTTATCTGGTCGGATTCTAGGCTTCATAATAACTTGCTTGAAAGGATGAAGTTAAACTGCTATCTGGTCGGATTCCAGGCTTCGCAGTAACTTGCTTGAAAGGATGAAGTTAATTGTTATCAGGTCAGATTCCAGGCTTCACAGTAACTTTCTTGAAAAGATGAAGTTAACTATTATCTGGTCGGATTCCAGGCTTCACAATAACTTTCTTGAAAAGATGAATTTAAACTTTTATCTGGTCGAATTCCAAGCTTTGCAGTAACTTGCTTGAAAGGATGAAGTTGAACTGTTATCTGGTCGGATTCCGGGCTTCGCAGTAACTTACTGGGATAGTAATGACTCTGTTAGGGATTGCAATTACTCTACCGAAGATTAAGGGACCTTGTCCATTGATTAGTAATAGTATGAAAGGCCAAATCAAACTGGGGAGTTTGTAGTTTATTGGGGAAATAAACCCGATTAAAGAGAATATTTTGATGACCTTCTAGGGAAGTGACTTCTTTAGGTAGAGCTCCACAAGGATTCTTTTTTTTAAGACCAACTCAACTCAGGAGAGGGTTTCCAAGAGATTGGAACTTTGAATGTACGAATTTAACTCAGTGGGGAAAATTTTGTTGTAGTAACTCTGTGGGTATATCCTAAATCCTTAAGGAAATGCTTATTATATTTTTTTATGCATACACTTGTTAACATTTTAATCATGTTCATATGCATATGTTCATTCAATTTTAGTCATTGGACACTTTTTCACTCAAAACAGAAAGAAAAAAAAGTTTGCACTTTAAAGTATATTTGTATTGATGTTTGCCTATAAACAAGCGTTTTTGTACAAGGAGACAGAGACCCTAGTAAGAGGAAATCGCGAAAGAATGAAAGGAATATAAAGTGAAAACAAAAATAATATCCATGTGGAAGTGACCTCATTGGGTTCCAACTTCGCTATTGCCCCTATGTCTTCAAACATCATCCTTTGTTATTGAAAGAAGTTGATTGAATTGATTTTATACCATTGAATTTGGTTCTTGGTAATAAAGCTGGCTGCAAAGATCCAACGGGACGTAGTCATACGCTTTAATCCCTAACTTTTGTCCTGACCGCCCTTTCGGGTTTTCAGTCCACCGGGATACCCTTTTTTGCCCAAGCCTCCCTTTCGGGTTTTCGACTTGCCGGGTGTACAATCTTTTGTATATACCCTAACTTTTTCCTGAACCCTTTTGGTTCGTCGGGATGCCCTTATTTTTGCCCAGGTACGTCAACCTAGCAGGTCATTCTTTATGCGTAGTATTTTTTGACTATGTTCGCGTTCATAGGATGCGGGAAATCTTCACCGTCCATAGTAGTTAGTATCATGGAACCACCAGAGAAAACTTTCTTGACAACAAATGGCCCTTCGTATGTGGGAGTCGATTTGCCTCTGGGATCGCCTTGTGGAAGAATGATGCACTTTATCACCAAGTCGCCAGTCTGATACACTTGAGGCTTGATTTTCTTATTGAAAGCCTTGAACATACGCTTTTGATACATTTGACCATGACAAACAACAACCAGTCTCTTCTCGCCAATCAAGTTTAATTGATCTAACCTAGTCTGCACCCATTCGTCTTCACCTAGGTCTGCTTCTTTCATAATCCTTAAGGAAGGAATCTGAACCTCGATAGGCAGGACATCTTCCATGCCATGGACCAAGGAGAAAGGAGTTGCCCTAGTTGACATTCAAGCTAAAGTATGGTAGCCATGAAGAGAAAACGGTAGCATCTCATGCCAGTCTTTATAGGTTACTACCATCTTTTGCATAATCTTCTTTATGTTTTTATTGGTAGCTTCTACTGCGCCATTCATCTTGCGTCAGTATGGAGAAGAGTTGTAATACTTGATTTTGAACTGAGTGCAGAGCTCCATAATCATAGCATTGTTAAGATTGGTTTTGTTGTCAGTGATGATCCTTTCAGGGATACTGTATCAGCAGATGAGGTTGTGTTTGATAAAATGGGTTACGACATTCTTTGTAATTGAGGCGAATGAAGTAGCTTCAACCCATTTTGTGAAGTAATCAATGGCAACAAGGATGAAATGATGTCCATTAGAGGAAGTGGGTTTAATCTCTCCAATCATGTCAATTCCCCGCATTGCAAATGGCGATGGAGCAATCATGACATTGAAATGTATCAGAGGCACGTGAACTTTGTCAGCATAGATCTGACAGTTATGGCAAGTCCTCGAGTAATGGTGACAATCAGTTTCCATTGTATACCAATAGTAACCAGCCCTTAGAATCTTCTTGGCCATAGTGTGTCCATTAGAGTGAGTCCCAAATATACCATCATGCATGTCTTCCATGATCTTCTCTGCCTCCTTCTTATCCATACACCGGAGTAGAGTAGAATCATTGTTGCGCTTGCACATGATTCCATTGCTTAGGAAGAATTTGTCTGAAAATCTTTGCAAAAATTTCTTATCATTGATGGAAGATCCTTCAGGATACTCTTGTGCTTCAAGATATATTTTCACCTCATGGAACCAAGGCTTCTCCTCTTCGGTGTCAATCTCATAATAGTGTGTTGGTTCGTCAAATCTTTCGATTATAATTCTAGGCGCCTCATTATCCCAATTGACCTTGAACATGGACGACATTGTTGCTAAGGCATCATCTAGCTAATTTTCTTATCTTGGGAAGTGTTCAAAGGTAACCTCCTCAAAGTATGGGATCAAAGTCAGCATAAGCTCTTTGTAGGAAATCTGGTTAGGATGTTTGGTATCCCATTCTCCTTTAATTTAACTGATTACTAAGGCAGAATCTCCGTATACCCTTAAGAACTTGATTTTTTAAGTCAATAGCAGCTTTTAGACCTAAGATGCATGCCTCATACTCAGCCATGTTGTTCGTACAATCGAAGCACAGTATAACAGTGAAAGGTGTATGGCAACCCTCGGGAGAAATAATCACAATGCCAATTATGTTACCCAAAGCGTTGGAAGCCCCATCAAAAACCATAGTCCATCAGGATCCTTGTTCGGGTCCGTCATACGGTCCCGGCTTTTCTTAGTCAGTTACTAGCATGATATTCTCATCTGGAAATTCAAAGTTCATGGATTGGTAGTCATCAACAGCTTGATGGGCGAAATGATCTTCCAGCACACTTCCTTTGATTTCTTTTTATGTAGTCTACTGGATGTCGTATTCATTCAAGATCATTTGCCATCTAGCTATTCGTCTGGAGAGAGATGGCTTCTCGAAGATGTACTTGATAGGGTCCATCTTAGAAATCAACAAAGTGGTGTGAGTCAACATATAATGTCTTAGCCGGAGAGAAGCCCATGCCAGAGCGTAGCAAGTTTTCTCGAGCAATGAATATCTTGTTTCACAGTCGGTAAACTTTTTGTTCAGGTAGTATATTTCAAGCTCTTTTCGGCCAAACTCGACATGTTGGCCCAACACACACCCCATTGAATTCTCTAATACAGTCAAATACATGATCAGAGGTCTTCCTTCAACTAGAGGCATCAGAATTGGAGGTTTTGTAAGTATTCCTTAATCTTTTAAAAAGCTATTTGGCAGTCGTCATTCCATCTGATTACTTGATCTTTCTTCAGCAGCTTAAAGAGTGGTTCACAAGTGGCCATTAAGTGAGATATGAATCGGGCGATGTAGTTAAGTCGACCTAAGAAACCTCTGACCTCCTTCTCAGTATGGGGAGCTGGAATTTCTTGGATAGTGTGATATGGTGGCAGAATCGACTATTATACCGGCTTTTGTGTTTTGTATTTGCAAATGTTGCGGTAAGAAAAAGTTGCCACCGACTTTTATTTCATCTAACAAAGGAAAAGGAAAAAGAACAGAAAAAACCTTTTTTCGAGATATTTCTGAGTACGGGGGGGGGGGGGGGGGGGGGGTAGATTATAGAAAGAGAAGGTGTTAGCACCTTTTCTATCATTGGTTTTCCACTGACTCTTAGGTACTTGCTCATTTTTTAAATTACTTGTGTGTGCTTGTTTTGAAAAGTTTTGTTTACTTCGTGATAACCCTTGTATCATTCCTCAAGAGTGTGACGAAGTTGTTTTGAAAACAGTTTTGAAAAGTTTTTCTGTGAAAAGTTTTTATTTTGAGCAAGTACTTAAGATTTCTACCTACAAGAAAAAAAAGTTTATTCATTTTCGTTTCCTTTAGACAGTGCTATCCTACTATTAAGGAGTAGGTATCTCCGTCGTTGGAATTTTAAAGGGACGTTCGAAGGGACAAAATGGTCTTTGAAGGCAACAAGTAAGGATACCTTAGCATTTCAAAGGGACTATCGTCATAAGATCAATTCGTAGGCAAGTCGAGGTACAAGTGATAACACTTACTTTACACTTGTTTTTGAATCTGATTTCACATGTTATTTAGGTTTTTTATTTTTTTTTTCTCGTATTATGCCTATCTTTTGTTTCCTTTTCAGGTATTTCAATTATCCAGAGCTCCCCTGAAGAAATGAAGGAAAACAGGCTGAAAAACAGGAGTTTAGGTCAAATTTGCACTCATGGCATCCACCATGGCGCCAACCATATTGTAGGCTATGACGTGGACCACCTCCTACTGACCTTAACTTCCACGTTCCCCACTTCCTTTCATTTACACTCATGGCGGGCGCCACCTTTGGACGATGTTTTCCCCCCAAAAGGAGTTGGGGGGCATTCCTGTGATTTCCTGCATTCTTCATCCTATATAAATAGAAGTTCCTGATTTCATTTCAATTCACCCAAGCTTAGTTTCAAACTTGATCCAACCATAGTTGCGAACTTAAGCCATTTAATTTCACCATTGTAAAGCGATAATTCATCACATCAGGAAATTATTGCACTGTTGATTGAGTCTGTGATCGAATTCGTAGATTGAGTCTGTAATCGAGTTTAGAGCACTTCGGTAGAAGTTTATCCTGCCACATTTATTTTCAACTGCTGTTTATTTCCAGTCGCATTTTACTTCTAGTTTGTACTAGATTTAAAACCTCCCCGTTTGGAGCAGGTTTCTATTTATATTTCCCGTACCTGCTTTTACTTTGTTTATTTCCCGCACCTGCTTTTACTTTGTTTATTTCCCGCACCTTCTTTTACTTTTTCTTTTTTCCGCACTGCTTTTACTTTGTTTATTTCTCGCACCTGCTTTTACTTTGTTTATTTTCTGCACTGCTTTTACTTTGTTTATTTCCCGCACCTGCTTTTACTTTATTTATTTTATGCACTGCTTTTACTTTGTTTATTTCCCGCACCACACTTTAAATTATTTAATTTCTCGCATGATTTATTTTAACATGTCTGTGTACATTCCCATGTCTGGCTGAACCGTACTGGGCTAGAATGTAAGGAATCTAGTTAGATCGATATTCCAAATAATGTGTCAATAGAAATGCTTATGGGCTATTTTGGTTTTTAATACGAGTTTTCTGTACTTTATTGTTGTCGGGTATGATCGAAAGCCGTCCAACCCTTTGTTAAACTCGGTTAGTTCTAACTGGTCAAAGGAAGTGAAAGCGCTTTGTCCTGTTAGTTAGGGATTTTTATTATCAAAGAAATCAATTTTGAAACTATTTTCGGACGCGTTTATAGGGTTAAAGTTATGTCCCCTTTTTATTAGAAATTCCAGATCAAAATACTTTTCACCTTGGTCAAGTACTTTATTTCTTAAAAATAGGTTTATTACTTTAACGTAATACGTGCCTTTTTATAATTGACGATAAGAAGGTCTGATTAGAGAGTAAACTCGGTTCTAATTACGCGAAAGCGACAGTTCCTGTTAAATTATTTCTTTTCTTTAGTAGAAAATATTTCCCTATAAGTAGTTCTATTCCGAAGCATTGTGAATATCATCTGACTATGTGAATTACATTTGACCCTGCTTTTATATTTGAAGTTTATTTCGTCGCACTTTACTTTCTTGCATGCTCAATTCCCTGTTTAATATTGACTTATCTAAACACCATAACAATAGGAAACGATAGATTGACGATTGGTCTCTGTGGATCGATAATGTTTTATATTACTCTGACACGATTCGTACACTTGCGAATACACCGCATAAAGTTTTTGGCGCCGTTACCGGGGATCAATTTTGTCAAATTTCACACCCTATAGTCGCATTGTCTAGACTAAGTTTTACAGTCTGGTTAATGCGAAGATCTCGCAACACCGGAACCTTATTCAATCCTTTAGCAGAACCTGAATGTTACATCCATTTTCTCCGTAGAATTAGAAAAACTATGGTCGAGAATCATAACCAAAGACCCCTTGATGAATTTGCCCAACCGTCAGATGAGGAACCTAGTTCAAGTATCGTAAAACCAGCTATAACCACGAATAATTTCGAACTAAAACCCTCATTGCTACAATTGGTGCAACAAAACCAATTTGGTGGTCTCGCTACTGAGAACCCGAATGAACACTTAAAAACTTTTATACAATTAGCAGACACTTTAAAATGCAATGGTGCTTCGCCTGAGGCAATACGACTAAGATTATTCCCTTTTTCCATCAGAGATAAAGCACGAGATTGGTTGGATTCCTTTCCACCCTATTTAATAACAACCTGGGAAGACCTTAGGAGAGTATTTCTTGCAAGATATTTTCCGCCCAGCAAAACTGCTGTCCTTAGAAACCAAATCACTAGATTTAACCAAAACCTGGGAGAATCACTTTTTGAAGCATGGGAGAGATATAAGGACCTGTTAAGAGCCTTCCCACACCATGGCCTAGAACAATGGCTAATCATACACACCTTCTATAATGGACTCCATTACAACACAAATATGTCTATCGATGATGCCGCTGGTGGCGCATTGATGAATAAAACTTACCTAGACGCCTGCGCTCTCATTGAGGACATGGCCCAAAACCATTACCAATGGGGAACAAAATGAGCTACGGTAGAGAAAAAGGAGACCCAAGGAGGAAAACATGAGATCATTTCTCTAGACATGATGCAAGTTAAAATGGACGCTCTTGCCTTAAAAGTTCAAAACATGTCTCAAAACCCTAATACTGTAGCTGCAGTATCTTTAGAATGCAAACTCTGTGGGACCCAAGGACAACAACTTGCGGAATGTAACTTGTTGAATGAGCCTTGCTCAGACCAAGTAAACTACACCCAAGGAAACCCATTTTCAAGCACTTACAACCCCAGATGGAGGAATCACCCAAAATTTTCTTATAAAAACAATAACCCAATACAAAACTCTGCACCTCCGAGACCTACAGGTTTCCAAGCCCAAAGACCAAATCAACCTATGCAACTTGTGGCACCGAAATAAAACCTTGAGAAAATCATGGAAAATTTCATTTCAGCTCAAACCTAGCAAAACAAAGAGTTCCTAAATCAGAATATTCACGTAAACAAACTAATCACGCAATTAGGAACTAAGGTTGATTAGATAATTACGCATAACAAGATGCTTGAAACTTAGATCTCGCAGATAGCCCAAACACAAGCCCGAAAAACTACACCTGGAGGATAATTCCCTGGACAACCTCAACCAAATCCTAAAGGGAAAGCTAATGCCATTTCCTTACAAAGTGGGACTACTTACGATGGACCCAAGAATCCAGCCATGAGTACACCCTCACAACCTAAGACAAATGTTTTGCCTACAGACCAAGTGGAGGAACCAGAGGAACCTGAAAAGCAAAAAGAACCAGAATTAAAAGATAAAACTAATAAATTACTACCCCCGTACAAACCCCCAGTCCCATTTCCGCAAAGACTTAAACAAACCAAACTTGACAATCAATACCATAGATTCGTTAAAGTTATAGAAAAACTCCATGTCGAGATTTCTTTCACCGAAGCCATCACTTAAATACCATCTTATGCTAAATTCCTAAAAGAAATCCTGACCAACAAGCGTAGACTTGATGATCCCAAACCTATCGAATGCAATTTTATTTCAGAAAATAAACTTGCCAAGAAAGAAAAGGATCCAGGAAGTTTTTCCATTCCTTGTATCTTAGGAAATCATACTATTGACAAAGCCTTCTTAGGTTTAGGAGCTAGCGTCAGCTTTATGCCTGTAGCAGTTTGTAGAAGGTTAAACTTAGGAGAATTGCAGCCGACTAAAATGTCTCTCCAGCTGGCTTATAGATCAGTTAAGTATCCTATAGGCATACTTGAAGACATACCAGTTAAGATCGGTCAGCTATATATCCCAAATGATTTCGTGGTTATGGATATTAAAGAAGACGAAGAAATCCCAATCCTCTTAGGTAGACCATTCCTATCAACAACCGGAGCCATAATTGACGTTAAGAAAGGAAAATTAACATTTGAGGTGGGTGATGAAAAGATAGAATTTATTCTTTCAAAGTTCTTAATAGCACCAGTCATAGGAGATTCATGTTATGCCATCTACGTCATTGACGAGTGTATATTGGAACTTAAGCGAGAGGAATCTAACAAAAATATCAAGTTACCTTCGACCCCCATTATGGAGGATGATGGATTTAAAAGTTTAGAACCTTACATCAATGACGACCTCTATAAATGTTTATCGCTTACTCCTGATCCCATGTCTTGCCCTTTGAAACCATCTTTAGAACTGAAGGAACTTCCCAAGAACCTCAGATACGAATTCTTAGATAAAGAGATGAATCGTCCTGTTATAGTTAACGCTATTTTAAGTCAAGACGAGACAACTCAAATCTTAGAGATCTTACGAAAATATCCCTCAATTTTAGGGTATAACATCTCTGATTTAAAAGGAATAAGTCCATCGGTGTGCATGCACCAGATCTTGTTAGAGGAAAACTCAAAACCCTCAAGAGAACATCAAAGAAGAATAAACCCTATAATGAGAGATGTTGTTAAAAGAGAAGTTTTTAAGTTACTAGAGGTTAATATAATTTACCAAATATCAGATAGTAATTGGGTGAGCCTTGTGCATGTGGTGCCAAAAAAAGGAGGCATCACAATCATAGAAAATGAGAAAGGTGAGCATATTGCTAAACGAACAGAAGGAGGTTGGCGTATGTGTATAGATTATAGAAAATTAAACAAAGCAACCAGGAAGGATCATTTCCCTCTTCCATTTATAGATCAAATGCTCGAACGTCTAGCCAGACACTCGCACTTTTGTTATCTAGATGGATACTCAGGATTTTTCCAAATACCCATTCACCTGTCCTAATGGAATGTTCGCCTATAGACGAATGCCCTTCGGACTCTTTAATGCCCCTGCCACTTTTCAACGTTGTATGATGTCTATATTTTCAGATTACCTAGATGGAATAATGGAAGTTTTCATGGACGATTTCTCGGTGTGTGGATTCAATTTTAAAGATTGTCTCTCCAACCTCGAAAAATCCTTGAAAGATGCGTAGAGGTGAACCTAGTGCTAAACTGGGAAAAATGCCATTTTATGGTTAATGAAGGTTTAGTATTAGGACACATTGTCTTCGAAAGAGGCATTGAGGTCGATAGAGACAAAATTGAAGTTATAGAAAACCTCAGCCCACTTAAAACCATTAGGGAGATTAGAAGTGTTCTTGGACATGCTGGTTTTTATCGGTGTTTTATAAAAGACTTCTCTAAAATAACAAAACCTTTGACTAATCTTCTAATGAAGGACGTTGAATTTGTTTTTGACGAGAAATGTCTTGAAGCGTTTAAATTTTTGAAACAAGCACTGATTTCAGCTCCGATCATGCAACCCTCAGATTGGATACAACCTTTTGAAATCATGTGCGATGCTAGCAATTATGCAGTTGGTGCTGTTCTAGGACAACGAAAAGACAAGAAATTACATGTTATATATTATGCTAGTAGAACCCTAGATACTGCCCAGCTCAACTATGCAACAACAGAGAAAGAATTAATGGCAGTAATTTTTGTGATAGATAAGTTTAGGTCCTACCTAATTGGAGTAAAGATCATTGTTTACACTGATCATGCTGCCATACGTTATCTATTAAATAAAAAGGACTCTAAACCTAAATTACTTTGATGGATCCTGTTACTCCAAGAGTTTGATCTAGAAATTAAGGATAAGAAAGACACAGAGAATGTTGTCGCTGACCACCTCTCTAGATTAGAACACTTGAAACCTGACTTATTTCCTATAAATGACGATTTCACGTATGACAGACTTATAGCTAAGACTGATGATTTCGAGCCTTACAGAGATAAAGATTTTGAAAAAATTTCAGTAATGAAGAGCGTACTTTGGTACGCTGATTTTGTAAACTACCTAGCTGCATATATCATACCCCCTGATCTAAATTACCAACAGAAAAATAAGTTCTTCAAAGATGTTAAACATTTCTATTGGGATGAAACACTCCTATTCAAGATAGGAATAGATAATATTTTCAAGCGTTGCGTCCCAGAAGAGGAAATAGAAGACATCATCAGACACTGTCATTCAACACCTTATAGTGGACATGCAGGTATATCTAAAACGCACACCAATATTCTTCAAGAAGGCCTCTATTGACCAACTTTATGGCGCGAAGTTCATGCCTACATTATCAAGTGAGACCGATGCCAACGCACCGGGAACATATCAAGACGTGACGAGATGCCAATGAGGAATATCCAGGAAGTTGAACTCTTCAATGTTTGGGTATAGACTTTATGGGACCATTTCCACCTTCAATGGGAAATAGGTACATTTTGGTAGCTGTGGACTACGTGTCTAAATGGATTGAGGCTATTGCATCACCCACAAACGACACAAGAGTGGTAGTCAAGTTATTTAAGAATATCATTTTTCTGAGGTTTGGAGCAACCTGTCTCGTTATAAGTGATGGAGGATCACATTTCATATCCAGAATCTTTGATAAGCTCTTGAGTAAGTATGGAGTAAAGCACAAAGTAGAAACACCTTATCATCCACAGACTAACGGCCAAGTAGAAGTGTCTAACAGGGAGATTAAACAAATCTTAGAAAAAACCGTTTCAATTTCCAGAAAAGATTGGTCTCAGAAGCTACATGAAGCACTATGGGCCTACAGAACAGATTTTAAAACCCTATTGGAATAAACCCTTACCAATTAGTCTATGGAAAATCTTGTCATTTACCCTTCGAGTTAGAGCATAAAGCCTATTGGGCCATTAAGACCCTGAATTTGGAATATTTGACTGCTGGTGAAAAGCGCATCCTCGACATTCATAAATTGGAGGAATTCCGCCAGTCTGCCTATGAGAATGCTATAATATATAAAGAAAGAACCAAAACTTGGCATGACAGAAGAATTATAAAGAAATATTTCAATATAGGCGACCTTGTTCTCCTTTTCAATTCCAGGTTGCGACTTTTTCCTGGAAAGCTATGTTCAAGATAGACTGTTCCTTTTGAGGTCTCTAGAATCCTACGATCTGGAGCAGTCAAGATCAAGAAAAATTCTTGTAGCCCATTCATCGTCAATGGGCAGAGGTTGAAGCACTACGAAGGAGGTGACATTCCCACCAACTACTCCAGCCACACTCTGATTGATCCACCAGTACCAGTTTCCTATATATGAAGTTTACTCGTCAAGCTAACAACGTTAAACAAGCGCTGCATTGGAGGCAACCCATGGGTTTATTTTTATTTTTTGCATTTATTTACTTTTTACTTTATCAATTTTTATTTTTATCTTTATACTAAGAGTTGCAAAATTTATGATTTCAGGCATCACCTGCTAGCCGTCTTTGCTAACTACATTTTTCAGGATGGAGCATTTCGATGACATGCATGTTTCCTTCCGAGATGACACTCAGAGACAATGCTATGCGGTCCTTTCATAGTGACCCATGGCACCGACCAGATATCCAGACCAGATTTGCATGAAAGCTCTTGGCTTTGAAGCCAATATCAAGTATCTATGCAACCAGATATCCTCACCTTAGAATTCCTCAATTCATTCGAGTTTGAGCCATATAATGGCCAGGATGGATATCTCACTTTCAGACTATTCAGGATAGAATATTGTTTTACCCAAAGGGAGTTTGGCGACTTGCTAGGCTTCCAAACCACACCCGATGCTATACCTGAGCTACCAGTTGGCTATTTCATGATTAGGGACAGAGAGAAATTCTGGAGAGATATTATTGTTGGAGGGAGCCTTGATCCTTCCACTCAGCTATCCCTTGTTATTCACAACCCCTCTTTCAGGTATTTTCAGATGGTTATTGCTCACACTTTCCTAGGGAAGGCCGACACTGATACCCATGTTAGCAAGGAGGAGATCTTTTTCCTTTACTGTGTGACCCAGTCTCACCCTGTAGCCTGTGGAAATTTTCCGATGTGGAATCTCATGATGACTTCTAAGTCTGCTGAAGGTATCCTCTATGTGGGAGGGACAATGACTCAGATTGCTTCTGCTTTGGGTCATACGAGTAAGTTATCTCACCTTACCTCCTACTGTGGATATACTACAATGGACATTGATTTTTGTTTGGATCGTGGGCTGATGAGAAGAGTCTTCTTTAATCCTAACCAGTATAGACTCCCGATTGATAATGAAACCGTTCACTATTTTACCTTGCCTGATCCCATGATGACCAATGTCCATAACCCTGCCAATTAGACATATGCCTTAGAAGGTCTTGGAGAAACCATGGACGAGCGAAAATCACCTCCGGTACCTGAGTATCATCCCTGTCCATCGCCAGAAAGGACAATTGTATTCTCTAATAATTTCTCTTTGCAGCAACTTGACATCTATGCACAGGTTGCTAAGCTGCGTAGAGAGGTATCCCAACTTCGTCATATAGTTGAAGACCTCTCTCTTCAAGTTATGGTTTCTGATGCTACTCACTCTACTGAGGAAGACCTCCTACAGCAGGAAATTGACGATCTTCTCAGTAAGTTAGCTGCAACTCATGGTTGAGTCGACCAAGGACCCTACTACTCCTTGATGATCTTGATTCATATCTGCATTGTTTTGCTGTTTTGTTGTTTCTTTTATCATGTTGTTTCCTTTTTCAGACTTATCTATTTTTATGCCTAACTCTTGCATTCTAATTTCTTTTTATTTTTATTTTTCGTGACTTACCATAATTAAGTATATTTCTATTTTATCATTTTTTTCTCTTTAATTAATTGTTTATTTTATTTTTATGAGTTTATTATTTTCAAGTTATAAACATAAAAGAAAAAAATTCAATACACCAATCCTTGGAAGCACCAAATGAAGAATTGTTGTTTGCACCTACGAGAAGAAATTGAAATAAGAAGCCCAAACCAACAAAACAAAGAAATTTGAGCCAAGCCAAATTCCAAGCATGGCGCCCACCACCAAGACCATGGCGCCGCCATGGGGTCTAGGACTATAACGGGCAGATTTTCAAAGACCTCCCACTTTCTCCATTTTCAACCCCAAAACCACCCAAAAACTCTCATTTTATCAACCACCTACTACCCCATTAACCACTCCAACATCCATTTTCCTAACCTTCATAAAAATTCAAACTTCCTCCTCCCAATATCCAACACCCATTTTGAAACCCATTTTTTCTTTCAATTTTCTTCCAAAGGAGCAACAATGGAGTTCAATGGATACGCTCTTCGTGAAGGCAAACCCGGAGACCGACAACGGAAAATCCTTGAAAAATTGCAAGAACAAGAAATTGTCTCAACCAGGTATGTCGATGAAGACTGTCTGTATACTTTAGGACTTTATCATAGTTTTTTTCATTTAGCTGACATCCTAGGATTGCACGAGATTTTTACTAGAAAAGAGCCCACCTTTGAGAGGCTAACTCGGGAATTCTTAAGTTCCCTAATTTATTTGGTTCACCCTGACACTACTAGTACCGTCGGTACAGTTAAATTCTGTCTGTTTAATGTTGAATATGAATATAGCACCGACGAACTAGCAACTTTATTGGGTATTCCTCATGGTGATGGTGCTATTTGTGAGACCTTTTTGGATTCTGAATGGTCCACTGATGCATTTTCCTTCTGGCCTCAATTGTCAAACTCTTCTATATATTCTTTTGAAGGAATTTTAGCATCATTGATCCATAACCCGACTATTCAAATTTTTCGATATATGCTCGCCTATTCTATTTTTGGCCGAGAGAATCCTAACAAGATAAATGCTAGAGAACTTCTATTTTTGCAAGGTAGTCTCACTAATAGAAGAATTAATTCAGTCCTATTTATGATTGCTCACATGATTGTTGTCCTGAGACACACATGGACCATAGCTTTTGGAGGACTAGTTATATCTATTTCTAGAGCTCTACACCTCGACGCTGAGATAGCTACCCTAGCACCCCTGCCTCCCCGCTGAAATTTCTAAAAGATATGAAATTGTGCAAGGTGAGGAGATTGAGTGGCTTTGAACTTATGGTTCATGGTGTCCCAATCCCACCAGTCGTTCTGCCTTGCACTAGACGTACTGATGTGCGAATTGCGAGGAACTGGACCTACGATCTAGATGCTCCACCTTTTATGGGTCCATTACCTCCTAATGTTCCACTTGGGGACGGACACGTGACTGATGAAGAATACGAGCAGCGGGATGAACCTCATGCCCCACCTATTTCCCCCCACCATGCTTCACTCGCACACACTGCACCTTCTACTTCTAACACTTTTTCAGGTATGACTCTTGGCTTCTACATCATTGAAGAGATGTGGCGTGACCAGCTAGCCCGGGAGGAGAGAAGAGATGGTTTACTTTCTACCATCCAACAACAGCTGGTAGATAACATGAGTTTTATGGAGGCGTCACGACAACAGACAGACCGCTCTTTTCAAAGTCTTATGGAATCTCAATTGGTGATATCCCACGAGCAACATAGGGAACAAGCCCAGTTTCAGAGGCACTCCGCCCTCATGGAGGCCACTCAAGGTTCCCTTTTAGGCAACCTTCGCGAGATTCAAAGTTCACAGATTGCCTTGTCCGCCAGATTCGACCAATTTGAGGCTTCTCAGAGCAGCCATCGTCGCAGCCGATCCCGTCATTCTAGACATTCACCGCAGGATGGCGAGGGACCCAGCCAACCTTAGTACTTTACCAGGTGACTCTTTCCTTATCTTATTTCATAACATTAGGGACAATGTTCGATTTAAGTGTGGGAGGAGATTTACTCGCTTTATTTTTCTTGCTTTATTTTTTATCGCTTTATTTTTCTTTTCCTGCATTTTCCTTCTCGTTATTTTACTTCTTTATTTGCTTTAGTTTGCTTGTTTGCTTTCTTTTCAAAATAATACATGTGTTTGACGAGTCATCTATATCTGTATGGTCTAGTGTATGTCCACTCCCCCATTTCTTGAGCCTAACCGAAAAAAATTTCTAAGAAAAACACTGTGTTTTGAACTTAGTTGGGCTATAAGACCTGGTTGAGATAGGATGTAGTATGACTTGGGAAAGCCCTTTTGAAGCATCAACATCATTTTTACACCTTAAGCTTCATAAATTTAGGAATTCGATCCCGATACCCCCTATGTTGTGGCCTTAAAATTTTTATTCTTAAATCCTTGAATAGTTTATCCTAGCAGTCAGCTCCGGTCTAAGCATGCTCTACGTAGGGGACCGAAGAGAAGTGAATGATCTATATGCTATGTTCTTATTATAAACTACAACCCCGGGATAGGTGACTGTTGTACCCCAAAATTTTCCCTCCCATATTCTCCAAGGTTTGCTAAGATCATGCTTCAAAATCTCCCAAGGGTTGCACAGTCCGATGGCCTCCTAACAGTCAAAAATTAGGGTTTTGATTCTAGCAAAGAAGTTGAAGTTTCCAAGGGTCCAAACAAGTCCCACATGCCTATAAACATTGTCAAGCATCCTTATGCCAAGTTTCAAGACTTACAGCACAAAATTGCACAGTCAAAAACCCTAATTGCTTCACAGTCAACTGTAGGGGCAAAATGGTCATTTGACAGTCAAAAGTCAAAATTTTAGGTCAACATCTTATTTTTAAGCCACAAACATCATTTGATCAATTCTTGATCATGATTCTCAAGGCCTGGCTCAAAAAGCCTCAAGATGCAAAAGTTTCTATTTTTGGACAGTTGAAAAATCAACTGCAAATTGACCAGGGCATAACTTCCACATGGTTTATCAGAAAGATTCCATCCAAATCTCATTTTAAAGAGAATGAAATTTCCTACAACTCATCTTCACACCTCAAGTCCAAGAAATGCTCTCACAAAAAAGTTATCAATCTCAACATTATAGGTCATTTTCAAAAGTCAACAAAAAGGGACTTTAAGTAAAAGACCATAACTTGAGATTGGTAAATCAAAATGACATGGGACCAAAGACATTGGTTAGAGGACTTCAAGACCTTTCCAAAATGTCCAAGAACATGATCAAAGCTTAAAAATGGAGCAAGATATGCCTTGTGGAAGTTGGGAAATTTTTGGGAATTTTGAAAAGTCAACTTTGCTTCAAATGCCTCAAAATTGCTAATGGGCCTCAATTTCTTCCAAGAATCATCACCCAAAAGCTATGCACGACCCATTGACCCAAAGGGGAGTTATTTTCTTATTTTTAATTAATTAATTGAGTTTTTAATCCTATTAATTCATTTAATTAAAGTTAAATATGAGAAAAATACTAAAATTAAGGTTTTGAATCTTTTTGTGCAGAGATTTCACTCATAATGAATCAAATATTTCGTGCATACTCAAAAAGGCAAGATTTCTCATGATTGGCAATAGTTCCATGGCAAAGAGATTTGGAAAAAGATGCTTGAAAATCAAATATTGAATCATTGAATACATGGATTTTGGGCCAATTTTTCTAACCTAAATCATTCACATACATAAGCATAACATAACCCTAATACCAAGAACAAGAAAGCTGCGCTCAGAAGATAGAACCAAACTTGCATTTTTTGACAAAAAACTCAAAACTGTTTTCACAGCTGCCGTGCATTTCAAGGCCTAAGAAGCATCCCAAAAGCTTGCTGACACCACCAGGAAGAGATTACAATCAGGAACATAGCCCCATACTCAAGGAATTGGTAGAACAGATTCACTTTTCTTTCAAAATTATTCATAATCGTATTTTGAATTCCATGCATGATTAATGTCTTTTAATTGTTGGTTTACACTAATATGATCTCTCTGAAACTATTGGTACCATCCAATTGAATTTTTAAGCGATGTACACGAATCCACCATGAAAGCTGCTTAGGGTTTCAGAGCTCTAATTTTGGGGTTTCTTTCATATGGAACAATTGGCCACTCAAACCAGGACCATTGGATTCAGGACATCCAGACGAAACGATTGATCACATCGCGCCCAATTTCTATTGCCCTATATGCTATTCGCTATTTTGCAGGTTTGGGGTTAGTGGGGGTTTAAAACCCCCGCTATTTGATATTAAATTCAGGAAAAACGAAGAAGCAAGGAAGATGAAGCCTATGTGTTCAAGCGTGGTTGGCTGATTCAAACATTGGCGCGTTTTATTTTTTGTCCAGCATAATCTTACTTTTTCACATGTATTGATCATTATCCACTAACTATACAAAGAAACGCGCTAGTCCAACTGGTAGATGTGTTGTCATGCAAGCATTGGGACCTGGGTTCGATTCCCAGGTCCCCCATATTTCCCTATAATTTTTGTTGTAACATGATTCTGTGCAGTACGCTCCCAGTGACCCATCATACAACGCATATGCCTCTGCTTGCCAGGCAACCTTATTGATCAATCCAATGGTCACAAAAGCAGTCCACCATGCACACTGGTCAGCTGATGCACACGTAATCCCAGAAAGTCCAAAGGGCCTTGCATTTCAATGGGCCTAATTGCTGCAAATTAACCTCCAAAAAAAAGGCCAACACCCCCATGGTTTGCATTTTCTTTTTCCTTTTTTCTTTCTTCTTTTTATTTTAATTGTTTTTATTTTGTTTTATTTAATTCACAAAATAATTTTTATAACACAAAAATACAAAAAAATCAGAAAAGTCAAAAATAAAATATATTTATTTATTATTTAATGCATTAGTATTTTTTAAAATAAATTCCAATAATCAATTTAGTTTAATTTTAGGTTTAACTTTAATGTTTTTCTTAAATAACTAAAATACATAAAAATTAGTTTTTTTAGCATTTTACTCTTTTTCTCAATAATTAAATTTTTCTTCTTATTATTATTAACCATTAATTAATTTTGTAAATAAATATGTCATTTAATTAATTAGGGTAAATTAGGTTAAAACTTAAACATTTTTTTAAATAATTAAAAACAATTTAGAACTAGGGTTTTATTTAATTTCAAATTCCAATTAATTTTCTTTATTTCCATTAAATACAAAAACATCAAAAAAACAAGTTCTTTTCTTTATTTAATCATTAATTAATTTTAATTTCAATCTAATCTTTAAAGGGTCCAACGCCCTCGCACTTTCGATTCCAATTTCCTTTCGCGCGTTTGTCTTTATTTTTCGTTTTAAATTTATGTAATTGCCCCAAAGCCTTGTAATAGTAATTAGGACATTTACTTTCCGCACTTTTATTCAAATCGGGTCTTTGTTTAATTTGGCGATGTATAGACCCGCGCCTTGTAATAGCGTAGGACCTTTATTTTCCGCACTTTAAATTCCGCACCTTTAAACTGTTAATCACATGAAAGAATGTATTCCCCAAATAAAATCAAAGCGTAGATCACCCAATGCATAACAAGACAAATAATAACTGAAAATGACACACAATTCACACACCACTCCTAGGGTACGCCTCACTATTGCCTTGCCCCTCGAAACGTGGTCGTCGAGTATAGGACGTCTTAGTGAGTCCTTATGTTCCATTGATCTAGTTGCCTCGAAACGGTTGCCTCGAAACAAGTTGCCTCGAAACAAGTTGCCTAGGAATAGTTGCCTCGGAATAAAAAGATCAATGGCATAAGGGTAGCTTCTAAGGTGTCTTACTGTTGCTCAGTGGCCACATTGTCCCTAAACTCGAATTGACCCGAACACCTCCAATGGTGGTGCTACCTACCTCTCAATGGTGGGATGGCACTACCTAAAGGACATTTACACAGCCTAATTCCTTAGGGTAGGTAGATGACTCGTAGATACTTGCTCTAATTCGAAACAAATCAAAAACTCTTTTCACACCGACACTTTTCAAAAAGCTTTCAAAACAACTTTTCAAACACTCTTGAGGACTGATACAAGAGTCGATCTGAAACTTTCAAAGAAACTTTTTCAAACCCACTCACTCTGAAAAGCAAACAAACATTTTGAAAACACAAATGAGCAAGTATCTAAGAGCCCATGGATAACCATGGATAGAAAGGGTGCTAACACCTTCCCTTTCTATAAAACTACCTCCCGAACCGAGAGCAATCTCATAAAGGAATTTTTCTGTACTTTTGTCCTTTCCATGTTGGAGAAAATAAAAGACGGTGGCGACTCTTGCTTCCGCGACATTTCGCGAACCAGCGTTAAACAGTCAGTTCCAGATCCACCGATCATAGAACTGGCGACTCTGCTGGGGAAACTTTTAAAGTGAGGTGTACCTTAGGACTAAGATCACTGTGTTTTCAATTGCTTTGACTTGTTTTCTTAAAATTGTGGGACTGTCTTGGGAGTTCTATAGATCCTAACCCGGAACTGGGGATACCTTCTTAGAAAGTAGCAACAAGACTGTGAGGGAACTGTGCAGGGTATACCGACATGGTTGAAGCAGTCTGCTACGTTGATGTGGCACTTTGGTGTGTACCGGTAACCCTTGAGTTCAGTCAAGGAGAGTACGGGGCCTCCGCGTGGTGTTGTGAAGCATCAACTGACCTTAGGAACCTTAATTGAACAATCTTGGCCTCTTTAGGGTAGTGAGATAACTGACTTTAGTGCAGTCTGAGGTTGGTTGATACTCGATACTACACTCAATTGAGGGTTGCTTTCCTGGAATATTTCGGTCGCCAGTTCAGTGGCTAAATCGAAACGATGAACAATGAAAGCAATCCAGTGATATCGGGACCCTTAGAACCCGATTACTTCTAATAGGACAGGTTGAGCCCACCAACTTCAAGAGGGTAGTACCCCAAACTCCATGCTGGCCTGAACTCTAAGGGCTCTTTTGTGTGACTTGTGTGCCTTCAAACTTGATTACTTGCATACTTGTTATCTGACACTTGAGTTTCCTGCAGGTTTTGTTTACATTCCTTAATTTGGACTCATAACAGGGTTTACCTACATTACCCCATGCATAGCATAACATCATACCATTGCATGCATCCCATATAAGGACTAACCCATTTCAAGGATCTCAAGGGCTTGTGATGCAGGTCATGATGAACCAACATGTCTGGCCAGGGGCAAAAAGGATTTATTTTCCTCTAGCCAAGCTCGTCAGGGGCTATGACCCACTTGATATGGTGAGCCTTGACTCTTGAAGAAGGACTCTCAACAAAATGAAGTTCCTTCAATTAAGCTACCGGACCCAAGCTCTAACAATTTCCTTGTTTACCTCGCGAGGTCCTTGAAAACATCACATACATATCATACATATCATTGCATTACAGGTACCCTCTTGACAGGTCACTCACCATCTTCGCTGTTTATTTCAGCAATGGCTTTCCAACCAGACAACCAAGATCTCCGGGCTCAGAACGCCCAACTGCAAGAAACGTTCTTGAACCTATCCCAGGGGCAAGAAGAAATAAAGGCTCTCCTCACAAGGAACTTGACCTTAGGGAATGCAGGGGGTATCAGGAACGATCAGCTGGAAGGGCTACAAATTGAGTTGGCAACCATGAAGATCCAAATGATGGGGCAGTTGATGGGCCAAATGACTCTCATTCAGGACTTAGCTCAAAAACAAGAAGAGCTCCGGGTCCTCATCACCAAGCTGCTTCAAAATAATCCAGTGGGGCAAACAGCCAAGGTTGAAGTTCCATCCATCATTCAACCACATGCGAGGCAAGAAGACAAAGGAAAATCTCCTCAGCTTGCTTCAGGGTCACGAGCCCAGCCTCAACGGGGTAGTCAGCGTAAACGATATGCGCCTGGAAGACATTTCTCGGATACTGATATACCATCATCCTTTATACTGAAGCGCTTGCTGGAGGTCAATATGATCACTCTAAAGGACCCTCCTAAGAATCCGAATATGACACCTTCAAGGTATAACCCCAACACCCGCTGCGCTTATCATTCAGAAAGCACGGGGCATGCTACAGACGACTGTTGGACCTTGAAGAACAAAATCCAAGACTTGATTGACGAAGGGGTGCTGGAGTTCATGCCAGATGGCGAGATGAAAATCTTCCGCTGAGAAATGACTAGTTCAAACTAGAGGATTTTTGTTCATTAGAATTTTTCAAGTTGTAATTTTCTTTTGATTGTTCAAAAAATTATTGTCATAGCAAACTTTATTACTTTATCAATGCATCACACATGTCTGTTTTGAATCCATATATTCGCATTCGCTATATGCAAACTGTTTTCATATTTTAGTGATGATCAACTCTCAATTAATAATTCTAAGCCTCTTGAGGGAGGATGACGAAAACGATACCACGATCTTTACAGTATGCTTTTGAACATACCCCGCTGATGAGGTACAGGCATTGTTTCAATTCCTAAACACTGGAGTTATAAGGAAGATAATCCCTCGTCAACCCCTCTGAGCCAAAGAAGTAGGAGTTTTTTCTTTTCGAAAATTAAAACCCTTAATCATAACCTGGGGCAGGGTAGTTCTCTCAGTTGATCCAAGTGCATAACAAATGGCACCAAAAGGTCCTTACAAACGAAAGACGATGATGGTTCTGAATAATCATAAGGACAGGCAGTCATTATCTCAAAGAAAAAATAAAATCCCATTAAGTCAAAACCTATGAAGGAGACTTACAAAACTGGGGCATCCCGCTGACTATAATCACAAAAGAAACAGTTCAGGAAAAAAATAGGGATAACGAAATCAAAAAAAAAGAAAGAGGTACTACAAACCCTCAACAAAAAAGGAAATGACTGCCCATTCAAAATAAACTGTCAATATCCGAACCATCACTGGAGCATCAAAGCAAAGACTCGAACAAGGTATAACGCACGATCAACTGAGTTTAGGTTCGAAGAACATCACGAAGAGCGGGTGGGTACAAATAATTTGAGCCTTTATCCTTTGTTTCTTAAACCGTGAACCAGGCCACGTTATAACCCTTAAAAGTCCTAGCTGAAGCATGGGTTAGTTCGAAAGCATACTGTTACAAAGGTATCCTGACTCCTTAAGGCTCGCAGTAAAATAACGAGTTTGACATCACAGTTTACAAAAGAACTCACTTGTTTTATTAAAAAACTGCATTTTCAAAAAACTTCGAAACAGACATAAGCTTTGCATTTTTAACATAACTTTGTTTGCTTACAACTATTTGTTTGAACAGCATAGAATCTCGCACGACGAATATCTGATGAACAAAAGCACCCCCAAACAAGGGGTATGACATGATCATTGTCCGTCATCTGGGGCAGTTAAGTCAAGATTCAAGGAATCTCTCAAAAATGCCAAATAGCCAGGGGCAGATCTCCATCCAAGTCACTTGGGGCATTGGACATGAATTCCGACAACGAATCTGGTATGATCAGAGATCTTCTGGTAGTATGGCAACACTACACTACTGACAGGGGCACCTCCCTACATCCTAAGAGCGTGGACATAGTCGAAAAATACTACGCACGATCAAAGACCCGCTAGGTTGACATACCTAGGCAAAAATAAGGGCTTCCCGGCGAACCAAAAGGGTTCGGGCAAAAATAAGGGATGAAATGAAAAATCTGTACACCCGGCAAGTCGAAAACCTGAAAAGGCGGCTTGGGCAAAAATGGGTATCCCGGTGGACTGAAAACCCGAAAGGGCGGTCCAGGCAAAAGTTAGAGATTAAAGCGTACGACTATGTCCTGGCACCTCGTCACCTGTCTACCAGAAGATTTGCCAACTACCCCCACAGGTGCCTTCTCCCACTGAAACTGGGGCAATAATGAGCTGTCTAAGCAATCTGATTGCTCTGTCCACCAAGGTACCAAGGTAAGTTCAGCTGAAGAACACAACCAATACACCTTAATTCCCCAGAGAGTGAGTCGGCAAGTCAAGGCACTCTCCCCAAGCAAAGCTATACTGGCAGCCCTAAGGAAGTTGGGTATCCTCCAGCAGATCTCAACACTCCCAAGCGCAGTATATGAATATTCTTAACAAGCATCCCCGGTAATCTTGGTCTAAGACTGTTCCCCGGCGATATACCAGACATTCAGTGGAGTCACTTCCAGTACATCTTAAAATTTCCCCAGGAGAGTCCAGTATAGTTCAAGATTTCCCTAGGAAAGTTTGAATCCATCTCCCCAGCAGGAAGCTCGTCCCTAGTAGATTCTGGAAGCTTCCCCCCTGCAGAGCACGAACGCGTCCCCCGGCTTTATTCAAAGGTTATTTCCCTACTAGGATATAACTGAGTTATCCTCAGCCAAAAGCCACGGAAAGATCGTCCCCGACGAAGTCTTCCTATCCCCAGTGGAGTCTATTAACCATTCCAACATAACAACAGTATCCCCAGTGGAATTATCATCAAGCATCTCAACAGAATACCTCTCTTCCCATAGAGTATTATTCCCCAGCAAGATCGCTAGAGTAGTTTTTCCCCGCAGAGTAATCCATTCGCCAAGTTTATTCCCCAACAGAGTTATCTTCTCCTACTGGTATTCTTGCAACTATCATCCCCAGCGGAAACAACAAAGCACTATTCTCCAACATCAGCCCAGGATTTGACTTCCCGGCACCCGTCAAGGATTTACTTTCCTAGACAAAAACATACATTCATAAACATCGCATTTCCATACATTATAGCATGCATATATGCATCATGAACATACGATCTCATTTATGTTGAGAACATCATGGCTTGATCCATATCATGCATTTCATATGACTGACCTTTACCTTTCAGGAAAGATCCAGTTAAGTTCTCAGCTATGTCCAAGACCTCCTCTGGTTCAGTTAAATCGACTCCTAAAGATTTTTCTGATTCTTATCTAGTTGAAGTTATTTCAAGACTTTCGTCTGGTTCAGTTAAATCGACCCTAAGATTTTTCTGATTCTTATCCAGTCAAAGATATTCCAAGACTTTAGTCTGGTTCAGTTAAATCGACTCCTAAAGATTTTTCTGATTCTTATCCAGTTGAAGTTATTTCAAGACTTTCGTCTGGTTCAGTTAAATCGACCCTAAGATTTTTCTGATTCTTATCCAGTTGAAGTTATTCCAAGACTTTAGTCTGGTTCAGTTAAATCAATTCTAAGATTTTTCTGATTCTTATCCAGTCAAAGTTAATCCAAGACCTTCTCTGGTTCAGTCAGATCGACCCTAAGATCTCCCTGATTCTTATTCCAGTTGAAGATTCCAAGACCTTGCCTGGTTCAGTTAAATCGACTCCTAAAGATTTTTCTGATGCCGATCCAGTCAAAGGCCTTCTCTGGTTCAGTCAGATCGACCCTAAGATCTCCCTGATTCTTATTCCAGTTGAAGATATTCCAAGACCTTGCCTGGTTCAGTTAAATCGACTCCTAAAGATTTTTCTGATGCCGATCCAGTCTAAGGCCTTCTCTGGTTCAGTCAGATCGACGCTAAGATCTCCCTGATTCTTATTCCAGTTGAAGATTCCAAGACCTTGCCTGGTTCAGTTAAATCGACTCCTAAAGATTTTTCTGATGCCGATCCAGTCAAAGGCCTTCTCTGGTTCAGTCAGATCGACCCTGAGATCTCCCTGATTCTTATTCTAGTTGAAGATTCCAAGACCTTGCCTGGTTCAGTTAAATCGACTCCTAAAGATTTTTCTGATGCCGATCCAGTCAAAGGCCTTCTCTGGTTCAGTCAGATTGACCCTAAGATCTCCCTGATTCTTATTCCAGTTGAGGATTCCAAGACCTTGTCTGGTTCAGTTAAATCGACTCCTAAAGATTTTTCTGATGCCGATCCAGTCAAAGGCCTTCTCTGGTTCAGTCAGATCGACCCTGAGATCTCCCTGATTCTTATTCCAGTTGAAGATTCCAAGACCTTGCCTGGTTCAGTTAAATCGACTCCTAAAGATTTTTCTGATGCCGATACAGTCAAAGGCCTTCTCTGGTCCAGTTAAATCGATTCCTAAAGATTTTCCTGATGAAGACTCAGTAGAAGACATCCAAGGTTCTCTCATCGTTACTGTTGAGGTAGTAATCGCCCAAGGTTCTCTCATCGTTACTGTTGAGGTAGTAATCGCCCAAGGTTCTCTCACCGTTACTATTGAGGTAGTAATCGCCCAAGGTTCTCTCATCGTTACTGTTGAGGTAGTAATCTCCCAAGGTTCTCTCATCGTCCCGTTGAGGTAGTAACCATCCCTGATTCATTCATAACCTTTTGAAGCTCCAGACTCGATTCCTGTATCTCGCTAGGGCACGTCTAAAGAGGTTTAAGGATTCAATTCCTATATCCAGCCAAGATGCGTCTATATAAAGAATTTTAAGGTCAACTCCTGTAACAGGCCAGGTAATTATCTTTCTTTTTCAGGTACGCAAGTTCTCGCTAAGGAATCTATTACGCGATCGACACCCAGATGGCATCTGTAAGCCCATTCCCATCATCACACTACTATGTGAGCGCAAATTTCTAGGCACTCTAGTGTTCAATCATCTTCCACCTACGGATTACGAAAGGCACGCCAGCCAATCTACATCCTCCGGTTTAAGAAGATTGAACAGGGGAAACTTTTGTACCCCAAAATTTACCCTCCCATATTCTCCCAGGTTTTCTAAGATCATGCTTCAAAATCTCCCAAGGGTTGCACAGTCCGATGGCCTCCTAATAGTCAAAAATTAGGGTTTTGATTCTAGCAAAGAAGTTGAAGTTTCCAAGGGTCCAAACAAGTCCCACATGCCTATAAACATTGTCAAGCATCCTTATGCCAAGTTTCAAGACTTACATCACAAAATTGCACAGTCAAAAACCCTAATTGCTTCACAGTCAACTGTAGGGGCAAAATGGTCATTTGACAGTCAAAAGTCAAAATTTTTGGTCAACATCTTATTTTGAAGCCACAAACATCATTTGATCAATTCTTAATCATGATTCTCAAGGCCTGGCTCAAAAAGCCTCAAGATGCAAAAGTTTCTATTTTTGGACAGTTGAAAAAGTCAACTGCAAATTGACCAGGGAATAACTTCCACATGGTTTATCAGAAGAATTCCATCCAAAGCTCATTTTAAAGAGAATGACATTTACTACAACTCATCTTCACACTTCAAGTCCAAGAAATGCTCTCACAAAAAATTTATCAATCTCAACATTATAGGTCATTTTCAAAAGTCAACAAAAAGGCACTTTAAGTCAAAGACCATAACTTGAGATTGGTAAATCAAAATGACATGGGACCAAAGACATTGGTTAGAGGACTTCAGGACCTTTCCAAAATGTCCAAGAACATGATCAAAGCTTAAGAATTGAGCAAGATATGCCTTGTGGAAGTTGGGAAATGTTTGGGAATTTTGAAAAGTCAACTTTGCTTCAAATGCCTCAAAATTGCTAATGGGCCTCAATTTCTTCCAAGAATCATCACCCAAAAGCTATGCACGACCCATTGACCCAAAGGGGAGTTATTTTCTTATTTTTAATTAATTAATTGAATTTTTAATCCTATTAATTCATTTAATTAAAGTTAAATATGAGAAAAATACTAAAATAAAGGTTTTAAATCTTTTTGTGCAGAGATTTCACTCATAATGAATCAAATATTTCGTGCATACTCAAAAAGGCAAGATTTCTCATGATTGGCAATAGTTTCATGGCAAAGAGATTTGGAAAAAGATGCTTGAAAATCAAATATTGAATCATTGAATACATGGATTTTGGGCCAGTTTTCCTAACCTAAATCATTCACATACATAAGCATAACATAACCCTAATACCAAGAACAAGAAAGCTGCGCTCAGAAGATAGAACCAAACTTGCATTTTTTGACAAAAAACTCAAAACTGTTTTCACAGCAGCCGTGCGTTTCAAGGCCTAAGAAGCATCCCAAAAGCTTGCTAACACCACCAGGAAGAGATTACAATCAAGAACATAGCCCTATACTCAAGGAATTGGTAGAACAGATTCACTTTTCTTTCAAAATTATTCATAATCGTATTTTGAATTCCATGCATGATTAATGTCTTTTAATTGTTGGTTTACACTAATATGATCTCTCTGAAACTATTGGTACCATCCAATTGAATTTTTAAGCCCTGTACACGAATCCACCATGAAAGCTGCTTAGGGTTTCAGAGCTCTAATTTTGGGGTTTCTTTCATATGGAACAATTGGCCACTCAAACCAGGACCATTGGATTCAGGACATCTAGACGAAACGATTGATCACATCGCGCCCAATTTCTATTGCCCTATATGCTATTTGCTATTTTGCAGGTTTGGGGTTAGCGGGGGTTTAAAACCCCCGCTATTTGATATTAAATTCAGGAAAAACAAAGAAGCAAGGAAGATGAAGCCTATGTGTTCAAGCGTGGTTGGCTGATTCAAACATTGGCGCGTTTTATTTTTTGTCCAGCATAATCTTACTTTTTCACATGTATTGATCATTGTCCACTAACTATACAAAGAAACGCGCTAGTCCAACTGGTAGATGTGTTGTCATGCAAGCATTGGGACCTGGGTTCGATTCCCAGGTCCCCCATATTTCCGTATAATTTTTGTTGTAACATGATTCTGTGCAGTACGCTCCCAGTGACCCATCATACAACGCATATGCCTCTGCTTGCCAGGCAACCTGATTGATCAATCCAATGGTCACAAAAGCAGTCCACCATGCACACTGGTCAGCTGATGCACACGTAATCCCAGAAAGTCCAAAGGGCCTTGCATTTTAATGGGCCTAATTGCTGCAAATTAACCTCCAAAAAAAAGGCCAATACCCCCATGGTTTGCATTTTCTTTTTCCTTTTTTCTTTCTTCTTTTTATTTTAATTGTTTTTCTTTTGTTTTATTTAATTCACAAAATAATTTTTATAACACAAAAATACAAAAAAATCATAAAAGTCAAAAATAAAATATATTTATTTATTATTTAATGCATTAGTATTTTTTTAAATAAATTCCAATAATCAATTTAGTTTAATTTTAGGTTTAACTTTAATGTTTTTCTTAAATAACTAAAATACATAAAAATTAGTTTTTTTTAGCATTTTACTCTTTTTCTCAATAATTAAAATTTTCTTCTTATTATTATTAACCATTAATTAATTTTGTAAATAAATATGTCATTTAATTAATTAGGGTAAATTAGGTTAAAACTTAAACATTTTTTTTAATAATTAAAAACAATTTAGAACTAGGGTTTTATTTAATTTCAAATTCCAATTAATTTTCTTTATTTCCATTAAATACAAAAACATCAAAAAAACAAGTTCTTTTCTTTATTTAATCATTAATTAATTTTAATTTCAATCTAATCTTTAAAGGGTCCAACGCCCTCGCACTTTTGATTCCAATTTCCTTTCGCGCATTTGTCTTTATTTTTCGTTTTAAATTTATGTAATTGCCCCAAAGCCTTGTAATAGTAATTAGGACATTTACTTTCCGCACTTTTATTCAAATCGGGTCTTTGTTTAATTTGGAGATGTATAGACCCGCGCCTTGTAATAGCGTAGGACCTTTATTTTCCGCACTTTAAATTCCGCACCTTTAAACTGTTAATCACATGAAAGAATGTATGCCCCAAATAAAATCAAAGCGTAGATCACCCAATGCATAACAAGACAAATAATAACTGAAAATGACACACAATTCACACACCACTCCTAGGGTACGCCTCACTGTTGCCTTGCCCCTCGAAACGTGGTCGTCGAGTATAGGACGTCTTAGTGAGTCCTTATGTTCCATTGATCTAGTTGCCTCAAAACGGCTGCGTCGAAACAAGTTGCCTCGAAACAAGTTGCCTCGGAATAGTTGCCTCGGAATAAAAAGATCAATGGCATAAGGGTAGCTTCTAAGGTGTCTTACTGTTGCTCGGTGGCCACACTATCCCTAAACTCGAATTGACCCGAACACCTCCAATGGTGGTGCTACCTACCTCTCAATGGTGGGATGGTACTCCCTAAAGGACATTTACACAGCCTAATTCCTTAGGGTAGGTAGATGACTCGTAGATACTTGCTCTAATTCGAAACAAATCAAAAACTCTTTTCACACCGACACTTTTCAAAAAGCTTTTAAAACAACTTTTCAAACACTCTTGAGGACTGATACAAGAGTCGATCTGAAACTTTCAAAGAAACTTTTTCAAACCCACTCACTCTGAAAAGCAAACAAACATTTTGAAAACACAAATGAGCAAGTATCTAAGAGCCCATGGATAACCATGGATAGAAAGGGTGCTAACACCTTCGCTTTCTATAAATCTACCTCCCGAACCGAGAGCAATCTCATAAAGGAATTTTTCTGTGCTTTTGTCCTTTCCATGTTGGAGAAAATAAAAGACGGTGGTGACTCTTGCTTCCGCGACATTTCGTGAACCAGCGTTAAACAGTCAGTTCCATATCCACCGATCACAGTGACCCTCACAAAGTCATCTAACTCAACAAAAGTTGTATGTTGAAAAATAAAGCAAAAGCAAAAGCAAAAGAAGAAGAAAAAGGAAAATAAATTTTTGTTACCCATCTTTAGTTGGTTCAGAGGTATCTGGTGCTGAACTTGGTAGGGCGTATTATGATCCGATCCCACACAAGTATTAATGGGTCAATAAAAGGGGTTACACCAACTTTTTGTACCAAAGCCCTGCGTTTTATGATCAGAATCACTACCCGGTCACTTTACTATGAGCATGTACGAATAATGGGCTTAAAGTGATTGCGCCTGAATGAAAAAGGATTTGAAAAAAGGAAAAATATAGGCCTAATCATAGTGGCATGATATGGATTGGTTCGTAAAAGAACGAATCTTATGTATGTTTTATGGAAGAGTGTCACTATGATATCCTTGGTGTGAATCAATCAGTACCTATCAATACATCCCTGTTTTAATTCCAGAGGCCCCTTGTAGCCCAACTTGTTCACTAACACTGTTTTTCTTCTTAATCTATTTAGAGTTTTTGCTTGAGGACAAGCAAAGGTTTAAGTGTGGGAGTATTTGATAACAATTACTTTACACTTGTTTTTGACTCTGATTTCACATGTTATTTAGGTTTTTTATTATTGTTTTCTCGTATTATGCCTATGTTTTGTTTCCTTTTCAGGTATTTCAATTATCCAGAGCTCCCCTGAAGAAATGAAGGAAAACAGGCTGAAAAACAAGAGTTTAGGTCAAATTTGCACTCATGGCATCAGCCATAGTGTAGGCCATGACGTGGACCACCTCCTGCTGGCCTCAACTGCCATGTTCCCCACTTCCTTTCATTTACACTCATGGAGTGCGCCATGGCCTCCATGGTGGGCGCCACCTTTGGACGATGTTTTCCCCCCCAAAAGGAGTTTGGGGGCATTCCTGTGATTTCCTGAATTCTTCATCCTCTATAAATAGAAGTTCCTGATTTCATTTAAATTCACCCAAGCTTAGTTGCAAACTTGATCCAACCATAGTTGCGAACTTAAGCAATATAATTTCACCATTGTAAAGCGATAATTCTTCACATCAGGGAATTATTGCACTGTTGGTTGAGTTTGTGATTGAGTTCGTAGATTGAGTCTGTAATCGAGTTTGGAGCACTTCAGCTGAAGTTTATCCTGCCACATTTATTTTCAACTGCTGTTTGTTTCCAATCGCATTTTAATTCCAGTTTGTACCAGATTTAAAACCTCCCCGTTTGGAGCAGGTTTCTATTTATATTTCTCGCACCTTCTTTTACTTTGTTTATTTCCCGCACCTTCTTTTACTTTGTTTATTTCCCGCACCTGCTTTTACTTTGTCTATTTTCCGCACTGCTTTTACTTTGTTTATTTCCCGCACCTGCTTTTACTTTGTTTATTTTCCGCACTGCTTTTACTTTGTTTATTTCCCGCACCTACTTTTACTTTGTTTATTTTTTGCACTGCTTTTACTTTGTTTATTTCCCGCACCGCACTTTAAATTATTTACTTTCTCGCATGATTTATCTTAACATGTTTGTTTACGTTCCCATGTCAGGCTGAACCTTATTGGGCTAGAATGTAAATAATCTAGTTAGATCGATATTCCAAATAATGTGTCAATAGAAATGCTTATGGGCTATTTTGGTTTTTAATACGAATTTTCTGTACTTTATTGTTGTCGGGTATGATCGAAAGTCGTTCAACCCTTTGTTAAACTCAGTTAGTTCTAACTGGTCAAAGGAAGCGAAAGCGCTTTGTCCTGTTAGTTAGGGATTTTTATTATCAAAGAAATCAATTTTGAAACTATTTTCGGACGCGTTTATAGGGTTAAAGTTAGGTCCCCTTTTTATTAGAAATTCCAGATCAAAATACTTTTCAACTTGGTCAAGTGCTTTATTTCTTAAAAATAGGTTTATTACTTTAACGCAATGCGCGCCTTTTTATAAGTAACGATAAGAAGGTCTGATTAGAGAGTAAACTCGGTTCTGATTACACGAAAGCGACAGTTCCTGTTAAATTAGTTCTTTTCTTTAGAAGAAAATATTGACCTATAAGTAGTTCTATTCCGAAGTATTGCGAATATCATCTGACTATGTGAATTATATTCGACCCTGCTTTTATATCTGAAGTTTGTTTCGCCGCACTTTACTTTCTTGCATGCTCAATTCCCTGTTTAATATTAACTTAGATAAACACCGTAACAATAGGAAACAATAGATTGATGATTGGTCTATGTGGATCGATAATATTTTATATTACTCTAACGCGATTTGTACACTTGCGAATACACCGTATCAACAAGTAGGGACTATGATCTTTGTGATGACTTTGAATCGCGGGTCATGGCTAAGGTATCCCTATGTTCGAGGGACACGAACATTATTTTCGAGGCAACCAAGTGGGGGAAAACCCTAGGAGTGAGCATGTGCAAGTCTGCCTTTTTTCAGTTAATTATCTTTGCACAATTAGGGTTGTCTACCATTTTAAAATTATCTGTCTTGCCATTCAATCCTATTATCCATACACCTAGCGGTTTAATAGTTGCGGAAATTAAAGAGTGCGAGAATTTAAAGACCTAACTATTACAGGGCTTTTGGGCAGGTACATAGATATTTGACTGAAAATAAAGATGCGGAAATTAAAATCCTAATTAATCTATTACAAACTTGAAACAATTACAATAATATGAAAAAATAATGAAATAAATGCACGCGATGAAATTAAATACGAGGAATGGAAATTAAATTCAAAGATATTTAATTTAGTAAATAAAAAAATATTTTTAGATTTTTGAGAGAAAATAATTGATTTTGCAAATTAACCTAATTTCTAATTAATTTTAATTATGAAAAAAATAGAATTTAAGTTATTCTAATTAACCTAATTAATTAATAGAATTAAATATTAAAAAAAAACTAATTCTAATTTTTTTTTTTGTGTTTTTATGTTTTTTGATTTAATAAAAAAAATGATTTTTTTGTGAAAAAAAAATTAAAACAAATAATTGAAATAAGAAATTAAAAACAAAAACAATGGGCCTGGTATGAAAAATAATCCTGGGGGTGTATGCTGAATTTATTCAGGCCCAGAATAGCTGGCCCAAGGCTGCGCCTAATCCAGTGTCATTGGCCTTTGGAGGGTTCACCATGTGCTACACTTGTGGTGTGTTAGATATGGGCCTTGTGATGATCCAATGATGATATGTGGAGGTGTATGGTAGGCGCGCTTGGGATGATAGTACCAGATCTACAGTTAAATATTAGGAAAAATATTATGTAGGAGGCAGGGATCGAACCCCTGTCCTCCTACACATGTGCGCCTTGAAAACTTCTCTCTTTGCCATCTGAGTTGGATTGTTAGTCATGCATATAATCAAATAAAATGAATATAATACAAACAGAACGTTATACCCAAGGAAACACGCGAATTTTAAACAAGCCAATGGTATGCTGCCACGCCCCCATCTTCTTCCCCATGGACTATTGTTTTAGAAATAGTTTTTACCTACGGACGAACTTGTCACTATAGGCTATAATGACGGTTTTTGTGTGTGGCTACAAACCTGTAAACATCAAAAACGCAACATAAGTAATATCAATCCCAACCAAGGGTAAGGGTAAATAGGAAATAACCCCTTGAGTGCTATGGTACCCATAATTTGAACCAATTTTCCCTAGAGAAGGAAACCCCAAATTAGAGCTCATGAACCCTAGTCATGGCAGATGTCCATACCTGCACTCAAACTCCAATCAAAGCATTCCAGTACGTTGCAAATATGATAATAAACATAGATATATAATCAAAACATGTTTATGATGCAAGAATCATTGTAACCGAGTTTTGAAAAAAGGGCAAACCGTGAAGGTGATAGCGCGTGATTCTTGATGCTTCAGGCCTTGATAATGCTTGCAATCGCTTCAGAGGATGTCCAGGAATATGTTTTGATTCTTGGAATGGCTTTAAACGTCCTGTAATGAAAGATTCGATATGCACTTTTTCACAAAAAAAGTTGAACTTTGTTCTTGTTCTTGGGAGGCAGGCTGCGCGTGTGTTCTCTCTTTTAAGGTTCACAAAGCTTCTCTATAAGTAATGAATCCAATTAGGTCAATAAAAATTGGAAAGAATCAAAAGATTGATGGCCTTGAATATTTTATTCAAATATTTCCAAAATTGGAGACTTTCTCTTCTTTTTAGAGCTTGCATGATTTGTTTGATCATTGCCAGTATATGAGATCTATAATTCAATGCAAAACAAATCATATTCCACAAATTTGATTTAATTTGAACAAAATTCAAAATAAATTTAATAAACAAAAATATAAGGCATGGAGGGTCCCATAGGTTGTGGACCATTCTAGGACTGAGATTTAATCTTAAAAAAATGGGCCCATGTGGAAAAAATGCAATCTTGAGCATTGTTGACTTTGGGCAAATTTCCAAAAATTACCAACTTTGACAATGCATATCTCTCTCAATTTTGACTCTAAAAGGGTGTTCTTGGACTTTTTAGAAATATTAGGATTTCCCCTAAGCAACATCCTTGGTTTCATCTCAATTGGATCTTCCATGTTCATGTAAGGAGCTTTGACCCAAAAGGTGTTTTTGTTGAATTTTTGGAATGGCCTATAATGTCTGAATTCATATCTTTCCATGAGTGCATTTCTTGGACTTGAGGACTGAATATGAGTTGTAGGGAACTAAATTATCTTTAAAATGAGCCTTGGATGAGAATTTTATAATAAAGTATGAAAAGGTTATGATTGGTCAATGTTTGGTTGACTTTTCCTGAGAAACCCTAATTTAGCAACTTTTGAGTTTTGATGAATTAGGAGCATTCCTTGGGGAATCATGATCAACCCTTGATCAAATGATGGATATCACTTCAAAATGTTTATGTTTACCAAAAATCTTGGAGTTTGAATGTATGTGGGCCCCTGTTGTCTTTTGACCTAGTATAGTTAATTTTCAAACATATGAGCAGTTGACTGGGCAAACTTCTGGTACAAGGCATGAAATTTGGCATGAATGGTCTTGAGAACATATTAGGACTATGGAGAGCATATGAGGCCCTTGGGACTCACCCATATTGATGAAAATGGAAACCCTAGTTGGAGGTTCATTGCTTTAGGAGAGAGTTTGTCTGGTCAACTCTTGGGCATCCTTGAGCAAGTTGAAGTATCTTAATGGACATATGTTGAGTAAAATGGGAGGACAAATTTTGGGGTACAAAAGCTGCCCCTGTTCAATCTTCTTAAGCCTTAGGATGTAGATTGACTGGTCTGCCTTTGGTGATCTGAAGGTGGAAGATGATTGAACACTAGAGTGCCCATAAATTTGCACTCGCATGAAGTAATACTGATTGGTGATATCATGAATGGGCTTACAGATTCCATTTGGAAGGTGACGGAGAATCGTCGAAGATGGGATTAAAGATGCCATCCAACAATAACTATCGGTTGTATAAGAGATTCCTTTGCGAAAATTCCTGTACCTGCCGCCGAGGAGGACTTTGCTGGAGAATGTTGATTCACGTCTAGATAGATAGAGTATAGGAGCTTTGGTTATCCGTTATTCTACTGGGGAGTCATTTCTTGATTGAGGAGACGGGAGTGAACTTCTTATTTAGTCAGGATCTAGGCTTCACAGTGACTGGTTGAGGATGATAAGGATGACTGCTATCTGGTCGTATTCCAGGCTTCGTAGCGACTTACTGGGGAAATGTGAAATTGATGGCATCTGGTCAGGTCTAGGTTTTACAGTGTTGTAAACTATTGTCCGGAGATAAAGAGAAGGAACCTGGATAGTAGGGTTACTTCGAAATGGGAGCCTGGATAGTAGGTCTATGAGAAGGAACTTGGATAATAGGTTTACTTCGAGATGAAATCCTGGATAGTAAGGCTATGAGAAGGAACCTGGATAGTAGGATTACTTCGAGATGAAAGCCTGGGTAGTAGGGCTACTTCGAGATGAAAGCCTGGATAGTAAGGCTATGATAAGGAACCTGGATAGTAGGGTTACTTCAAGATGAAAGCCTGGATAGTAGGGCTATGAGAAGGAACCTCGATAGTAGGGTTACTTCGAGATGAAAGCCTGGATAGTAGGGCTATGAGAAGGAACCTGGATAGTAGGGTTACTTCGAGATGAGAGCCTGGATAGTAGGGCTATGAGAAGGAACCTGGATAGTAGGGTTACTTTGAAATGAAAGCCTGGATAGTAGGGCTATGAGAATGAACCTGGATAGTAGGGTTACTTCGAAATGAAATCCTGGATAGTAGGGCTATGAGAAGGAACCTGGATAGTAGGTTTACTTCGAAATGAAAGCCTGGATAGTAGGGCTATGAGAAGGAACCTGGATAGTAGGGTTACTTCGAGATGAGAGTCTGGAAAGTAGGGCTATGAGAAGGAACCTGTATAGTAGGGTTACTTCGAGATGAGAGCCTGGATAGTAGGGCTATGAGAAGGAACTTGGATAGTAGGGTTACTTCGAAATGAAAGCCTAAATAGTAGGGCTATGAGAAGGAACATGGATAGTAGGCTTACTTCTAAATGAAAGCCTAGATAGTAGGGCTATGAGAAGGAACCTGGATAGTAGGGTTACTTCGAAATGAAATCCTGGATAGTAGGGTTATGAGAAGGAACATGGCTAGTAGGGTTACTTCGAGATGAGAGCCTGGATAGTAGGGCTATGAGAAGGAACCTGGATAGTAGGGCTATGAGAAGGAACCTAGATAGTAGGGTTACTTCGAAATGAAAGCCTGGATAGTAGGGTTATGAGAAGGAACCTGGATAGTAGGGTTACTTTGAAATGAAAGCCTGGATAGTAGGGCTATGAGAAGGAACCTGGATAGTAGGGTTACTTCAAAATGAGAGTCTGGATAGTAGGGCTATGAGAAGGAACTTGGATAGTAGGGTTACTTTGAAATGAAATCCTGGATAGTAGGGCTATAAGAAGGAACCTGGATAGTAGGGTTACTTCGAAATGAAAGCCTGGATAGTAGGGCTTTGAGAAGGAACCTGGATAGTAGGGTTACTTCGATATGAAAGCCTAGATGGCAGGGCTATGAGAAGGAACCTGGATAGTAGGGTTTCTTCATTTGTTCATGTAGATTAACTGTCTACAGATATGACATGTACAACTGCTGGAATCGTTGGAGATAATTGTCTTTCTTGAAAAGATACCAGGGTTAATTATATGCGATGCATGCAATGTATTGTGAGATGACGTTCTCAAAATAAATGAGATTATGATGTATGTGATATGTATGCGCATGTCATGATATATGAACATGAAATGCTATTGGGACATGTCCGAGTCTGGGAAAATAAATCCATGACTACTGCTGGAGAGTATAGCATTCCTGACTGTTATAGAGGACTGCGGTCCTTTTACTTCCGCTGGGGATAGTGAACGGAAATGACTATGCTAGAGATTTACTCTTTGTTGTTTATGAATATTCTTCCACGGAGAGACTTTGTTTGAGAATAACTCTACAGGGGAAAAGCTCTGTTGGAAGGTGAATTTCCGTAGTTGATGTAATAAGCTTTGTTGGGGATTGATCTTCTGTATTCAGAGAAATAAACTCTGCACGGGAGAAAACTTTTTGACCCTCTTGCGATTATGAAATTCGGATGGGAATATAGATGTCAGGTTTCTGAGAGACCCTAGCTGGGGAGCTTACTTCTTGCTTTGGTAAAGATGATATCAAATTCCTTGATTGCTTTTACTCTATGGGGATTATAGATGCTACGAGGTCGTATGCACTAAGGATTATATTCCAAAGTTTTCTATGTCTCGGTACCTGCTGGACAAAGTAACTTTCGGGTTTGTCATTTCTTGTTTTTGCCCTGTTTCTTAAGTTACGAGCAATTGTCTTTTCGTTTCTTATGTAAACATTTATGAGAAACAATCATATTCAAATGCATATGTCAAGAATAAATCATTGGATGTCCTTGCAAAACAAAATAGAAAAGGAAAAAACTCATAGTTTTTTTGCAAAAATGATTTGTATTGATTTTCGAAGCTGACCTGTAATAGGCGTTTTTGTACATGGAGGCTGGCGCTCTAGTAAGAGAATGCCGACGTAAAGATAGAAGCTATACAATACTGTGTAAAAGAAAACAGCTATGTGCAATAATCCAATTGGGTTCCAACTTTGTTATTTCCCCTATGTCTTCGAGTGTCTCATCACTTTGCTGCTTGTCCGAAGCTGATTAGATTGATTGGTGCCGTTCGAGCTTGATAATTGATACTGAGGTCTGGTCGCCAGATGAACCAATGGGACATAGTGATATGCTTTACATCCCTAACTTTTTCCTGGACCGCCATTTCGGGTTTTCAGTCCACCGGGATACCCTTTTTTCCCTAAGCCGCCTTTTCAGGTTTTCGGCTTGCCGGGTGTACAAATTTTTCATTTTCATCCCTTATTTTTGCCCGTACCCTTTTGGTTCACCGGGAAGCCCTTATTTTTTCCTAGGCCAGTCAACCTAGAGGGTCTTTGATTAGGCGTAGTATCTTTTCACTATGTCTGCATTAACAGGGTGAAGAAGGTCATCACCGTCCATGGTGGTTAGAATCATAGCTCCACCCGAGAAAATGTTTTTAACCACAAATTGCCCTTCGTATGTGGGGGTCCATATTCCCCTGGGATCTCCTTGCAGAAGTATAATGCGCTTGATTACCAGATCCCCGACTTGATACTCTTGACGTCTGACTTTTTTGTTGAAAGCCTTGATCATTCATTTTTGATACGTCTGACTATGACAGACAACAATAAGTCTCTTCTCGTCGATCAGATTTAGTTGATCAAGTTGAGTCTGGACCCAATCGTCTTCATTCAATCCCGCATCTCTCATAATCCTTAAAGAAGGAATATGGACCTCAATGGGTAGAACTGCCTCCATGCCATATACCAGAGAGTAGGGTGTTGCCCCTGTCGATGTCTGTGCTGAGGTACAATACCCATGAAGAGCGAATGGTAACATCTCATGCCAGTCTTTGTATGTCACTGTCATCTTATGTATAATCTTCTTGATGTTCTTGTTAGCCACTTCAACAACGCCATTCATCTTCGGCCGGTAGGGAGAAGAGTTATGATGTTGTATCTTGAATTTCTTGCAGAGTTCGGTGATCATTGTGTTATTGAGATTTGTACCATTATCGGTGATAATTCTCTCTGGCACACCATACCGACAGATCAGGTTATGTCGGATAAACCATGCTACAACGTTCTTAGTCACATTAGCAAAAAAGGCCACCTCAACGCATTTTATGAAGTAATCGATTGCTACTAGGATGAAGTGGTGCCCATTGGAAGCGGTAGGCCTGATTTCTCCGATCATATCAATGCCCCACATTGAAAAGGGCCACGGAGTTGTCAAAACATTCAAAGGAACCAGAGGCACATGCACTTTATCAGCATAAATTTGCCACTTATGACAAGTTCGGGAGTAATGATAACAATCTGCTTCCATAGTGGACCAGTAGTATCCTGCCCGTAGGATCTTCTTAGCGATGGTATACCTACTGGAATGGGTTCCGAAGGTACCTTCATGTAGATCTGTCATAATCCTCTCAGCTTCGCTCTTGTCTATACAACACAGTAAGGTAGAGTCATGGTTACGCTTGTAGAGGATTCCATTACTGAGGAAGAATTTCGCCGCGAACCTTCTCAAAAACTTCTTATCATTGACAGATGCCCCTTCGGGATACTCTTGAGTTTTGAGGTACCTTTTTACTTCATGGAACCATGGTTTGTCTCCCACCTCTTCGGTATCAATCTCACAACAGTGCGTTGGTTCATCCAACCTTTAAATGGTGATTCGGGGAGCTTCATTATCCCACTTGACTTTGAACATGGAAGACATGGTATCTAGCGCGTCCGCTAACTGATTCTCCTCTCGTAGGAAATGTTCAAAGGTTACCTCCTCAAAGTGTGGGAGAAATGTCAGTACGTGCTCTTTGTATATGATGAGATTCAGATACTTTGTATCCTATTCGCCTTTGATCTGACTTATCACCCAAGCTGAATCCCAGAAGTTATTTAAGAACTTGATCCTGAGGTCAATAGCGGCTTTGAGACCCATGATGCATGCTTCATACTCCTCTATGTTGTTAGTGCAGTTGAAAAATAGTCGGGCAGTGAAAGGAGTATGACATCCCTCAGGAGATATGATTACAGCTCCGATGCCATTACCAAGTGTGTTCGAAGCTCCGTCAAAAACCATAGTCCATCGGGATCCTTCCTCAGGTCCTTCATCCGGTCCAGGTTCTTTGTAGTCAATCACCAGCATAATATTCTCGTCTGGGAACTCAAAATTCATGGACTGGTAGTCATCCCCAGCCTGATGAGCCAAATGATCAGCCAATATACTTCCCTTGATTTCTTTCTTGGTTGTATATTATATATCGTATTCAGTTAAGATCATCTGCCATCTTGCTATTCTTCCGGGGAGAGCGGGCTTCTCGAAGATGTATTTGATTGGGTCCATCTTAGATATCAATAAAGTAGTGTGGGTCAGCATATACTATCTTAGTCGACGAGCAGCCCATGCCAAAGCGCAACAAGTTTTTTCGAGTAGTGAGTATTGTGTCTCACATTCGGTAAACTTTTTGCTAAGTTAGTATATTGCGTGCTCTTTTCGACCAGACTCGTCATGTTGCCCCAACACACACCCCATTGAATTGTCTAGCACTGTTAAGTATAATATCAAAGGTCTTCCTTCAACAGGAGGCATCAGAATCAGTGGTTCTTGAAGGTATTCTTTGATTCTTTTGAAAGCAGTCTGGAATTCTTCATTCCAATTTACCACTTGATCTTTCTTCAGAAACTTGAAGGTGGGCTCACAAGTAGCAGTCAGATGTGAAATGAACCTGGCGATATAATTCAAGCATTCCAAGAAACCTCTAACTTCCTTCTCTGTACGGGGATCCAACATCTCTTGTATGGCATTTACCTTTGCGGGATCTACCTGAATACCTTTGTCACTGACGATGAAACCCAGAAGCTTACCTGACCTTACCCCGGAAGTTCATTTCTTCGGATTCAATCTTAGCTTGTATGTCTTCAACCTGTCGAACAACTTTTGTAGATGATCAAGGTGTTCTTCTTCAGTTGGAGACCTGGCTATCATGTCATCAACATAAAACTCGATCTCATGGTGAATCATATCGTGGAACAAAGCGACCATGGCTCGCTGATAGGTTGCCCCAGCATTCTTTAACCCAAAAGGCATCACTTTGTAGCAGAAGGTGCCCCACTGTGTGATGAAGGTTGTCTTCTCCATATCTTTAGGAGCCATCTTGATCTGGTTGTAGCCAGAGAAACCATCCATGAAGGAGAAGATTTTGTGTTGCACGGTGTTGTCAACCAGAACATCAATGTGAGAAAGCGGGAAGTCATCCTTGGGGCTCGCCCTGTTCACGTCTCTATAATCCACACACATACGTACCTTTCCGTCCTTCTTAGGTACCATAACGAAGTTAGCAACCCACTGCGGATAGGAGGTGATAGCTAAGAACCCTGCGTCGATATGCTTCATGACCTCTGCCTTGATCTTCTCTGACATTTCAAGGCGCATACGGGGAACCTTCTGTTTAACTGGAGGAAAATCTTCTTTAGTCGGCATGCGGTGTACCACGATATCAGTGTCTAAACCAGGCATGTCCTCATATGACCAGGTGAAGATCTCAACATAGTTGTGCAACATCTGTATCAACCGCTGTTTGACCTTAGTCTCTAGATTTGCACCGATCTTGACTTCTCTACTATCCTCCTCTATGCCAAAGTTTATCGTCTCAATTGGCTCTTCATGAGGCTGTATTGCCCTTTCTTCCTACTGTAATAGTCTAGTCAATTCTCCAGGCACCTAATAATCGTCCTCACCTTCGTCCTCGGCTTGGTTGATCGGATTTTCGAAATCATAATTGGAAATAGCATAATTGTTATCAACGGGATCCAGAGTGGATATGGATATGTAGTTTGATACATGAGTGTGTGTAAGAGCATATCTGTATTGATAAAATAAAGGCAAAAAAGAAAAAAAGAGAGCGCAAAATTTGTATGCAAAGAACGTCCAATTTTTTATTAATGATATATGAAATGACCCATAACAACCCTCACAGATAGAACCAATTATGCCTCGGGTAAGACACAAGGCCATAAAGTTTAAATTGTTTATTACAAATTCAGAAAACCAGTAAGACAATTACTGCGGAATAAAAGAAACTGGTATAAAATCCCTAACCGTCCAGTTACTCAGTCCACCGTTGGTAGTCGGGTATATCCAGTTGTCAATGTCAGAGTATTCCTCATTGTCTTCAATGACATTAATTCCCCAATTGCTGATGCGTAGAGGAGGTCCTCCAGCTCGAGCACGTCGAACAACCTTTTGAGCTCCTAAAGTAAAGCCCAAACCCAACTTGTCAATTTTGTGAGTAAAATCAGGGAGTTGTCCCCAGTTGGTACACCCACCTTCTTTGACCACTGCTCTGGTGTCCTTGAGAGAAGCCATCTTCAAAGGAGGTTTGTTGCTAGTGGTAGTTTCAGCCGATGCCAAAATTTGGGGAACCTCTTCAATGTTCTGACAAGGAGTCTCTATGAATTCCCCGTTCATCTCTACATACCTGAAGGAGTTCAGGTAGCTGACCATATAGTCCTCTTCACCATGCACAATGACAATCTTCCCCTTCACCAGATACTTCAGCATTTGGTGCAATGTAGAAGTAACGGCCCTAGCTTCATGGATCCAAGGACGACCCAGCAAACAAGATTACGATGGCCTGATGTCCATAACATAGAAAGTGGACCTAACGGTCTGAGAGCCTACCTTGACAGGGATGTCCACCTCCCCATGCACCATTCTCTTCGACCCGTCAAAAGCCCTTACCACAATGTTACTAGGCTTTAAGGTCAAGCCTTCACAATCCAACCGATCAAGAGCATTCTTAGGTAGAACATTTAGTGAAGACCCAGTATCTACCAGCACATGAGCCATAATGGTGCCCCTGCATTCGATCGAGACATGTAGAGCATCATTGTGCTTCCTCCCTTTCGGTGTCAAGTCTGCATCTGAAAAACCCATCTCATTGTCTGCAGTCAAGCTGGCTACACAATCTTTGAATTGATCAGCCGAGGTCTCTTTCGGCACATGTGCAGTCTTGAGGAATGCGATCAAACCTTTCGCATGGGCCTCAGAATACAACAATAGAGACAACATGGATATCTTCTAGGGTGTCTGCCCCAGCTGCTCGACCACATTGTAGTCGCTCTTTTAATTATTTTTAATATTTCCTCTATCTCTTGCTTAGAGGCTTCTGCGACAATCTTTCTAGGTGCCTCCGTCCGGGCAGGCTCACCTATAGCTTCTTTGCCTCGGGTCCCAGATGACTCGATGGCAGGAGTAACGATTGGAGTAAGAACATGAGTAGTAGTTGAAGTACCAGTAGGGATAGCAGGTGAAATAACAACAGGCTTATTGACAATCTTTGGGGATATCTCGGGAGAGAAAACTCTTCCACTTTTGGTAATCTTACTGGTCCCAACAATGTTACTGACATCGGGATCAGCCTCTTCATTCTTCAGATCTTGTTTAACACCATGATAGTAAACATCAGCGCCATAGTTCCAAGGGAAAGCTTTGTCCGAGGCGTACGGGACAGGACCAGGAAAGGTGATTATTAACGGAGCAATTTTCGGAGCGGATGTAATCCTAACAGGTTTTCTCGAGGAGACCTTGGAAGAATTGGCAGAAATGGTTATAATAGCAACATCTTCGAACGGAACAGTTGGAACCAAAGTTTTCTCGAACAAAATTTCTCTGTTGTCGATCAGGCGCTGGACACCTGTCTTCAGCAAATAGAAACTAGAAGGTAGAGATGAACACATGTGATAACCTTCACCATAACCCGAAAATAAATCGGTTAACAACAATTTCTTCTTAACAGTCATAAGGGGAGTAGAAACTTCATCAACCAAGGTCACAAACATATCAGTATCAATGGCATTAACTCCTCGGTTGTGCTTAGGCATGGGAGCGGTTATGATGTTGGGCTTCTTGGGAGCATCAAACTCAATCTCCTTCGCTTCAATCATATCTTGTACCTTATTTCTCAAAGCCCAACAGTCATTTGTATCATGGCCAGGACACTTAGAATTGTAGGCACACCGAGTGTTTGGATTGTACTGAGGAGACGTGGTATTAGGGTTCTTGGGAGCCTCTTTCAAGGTTTACAAGTTGGATCTCAGCAGATGGGGTAGAACTTCTATCAATGTCATGTTAATCTGGGTAAACTTACTTTGTGGTCTTTCTACCCTTTGTTGATTGTTGCATTGTGGAGCAGCCGTAGGTCTAGGTATCATTGCAGCACTTACTGTCGGACGGTGTTCAGCTCTGCTCTGACCTCTTAGGCTATAGATAGAACTGGCTTCCTTCTTACCAGTGAAGGGCTTCTTAACTGAACTCGAAGAGGTGTCTTCCTATATTTTACCGCTACGAATCCCAGCTTCTACCCTCTCTCCAATTAATATCAGCTCAGTGAAACCAGCTGACGATCTGCCGATCAAATGATTAAAGAATGGACCAGACAACGTCCCAAGAAACATGTCAACCAACTCCCTGTCTGATAAAAGGGGTTGGACTCTCCCAGCCAAGTCTATCCACTTTTGCGCATAGTCCTTAAAGCCTTCACCTGCACCCATGGACATACTCTGGAGTTGAGTACGAGTAGGGGCAAGGTCGGCGTTGTATTGATACTGCTTATAAAAGGCAGCAGCCAAATCTTCCCAGTTTCGGACATTGGTTCCTTCCAATTGGTAGAACCATTCAAGCTGAGTCCCTGACAGACTGTCTTGAAAGAAGTGAACCCACAAGTTTCTATCAGCGGTGTGGGGTTGGATCTTCCTTACATAGGAACAAAGATGGAGTTTTGGGCAAGAAACTCCATCGTACTTTGTGAAAACTGGAGCTTTAAATTTCCGTGGGATGACCACTCTCGACACCAATCCCAGTTCTTCAAAATCCAACCCAGGTATTCTTTGGACTTCCATAGCACTCAACCGATCTTCCAACTGCTTGTATTTATCTTCAATGGGAGGATACTGCTCATCATTATAGTCTGTATCATTGTCAGAAACTTTCGGGCTAGGGCCCTTCTCCCTTGTCTCACTTTCTTAATTCTCCCCTTCCTTGGACGAGGAGGTCAGATCGACTGGGTTTTTTAACGGCCCCCTGAACCTTCTTCCCAGATTCAGAACACAAGAGACCTTCTTCTTTTTCTTCTTCTCCTTCAGGATGAGGGCTTTCAGATCCTCCTGCCCTTTTGCTAGAGTTATGGACATCTGTTGAAATTGGGCATTTTGTGCTTGAAGATCTTTGATGCTTTGTTCAGAAGACATTTTTGCTGAAATAAACAGCGAAGAAGATGAGAAACCTGTAATGGTACCTGTTTATGCAATGCTATGGATGGGGTGCATATGCAATGATTTCAAGGACTTTGGGAAATTTAAATTTTCAAACCAAAATGAAACAAAGATTTTATTAGTAGAATTCAAAATACAATTGCCTTTTAGGTGTTAAAATTAAAAATTCTAAAAACTAAAAAAAATCAAGTTTCCCATGGATGCTTCCTCTTCGTGCCGAGATAGACGTTGAGGCTTATTTCCTCATGAAGCTGCTTTGTGAGCTCTAAAACCCTTTTCTCCTAGGCATAGAACTGGTCCCTATAAGTATCACGCTCCTTCTTCAACTGGATCCAAGACCTATATAGTTATTCAAGATCATTGGGCATATCAGGATGAAGAACCGTGTAGGGAATATCCCCTTCATTAATGGGCTCCACAATCACTGGTAAAACGACTATGTAGGGCATCATAAGTTTCTGAGCGCGAGCTCGTACCCATTGGAGATAAGGTTCCATAGGAATGGAATTCTTCGGCCCCAAAGTCTTGGCGTCATATTTGTTTATCATGCCCCAAGCTCGTATGAACTTCTGGTGATACCCTTGAACATCATCCTCATAGTTAAACACAATGCTCTGGATAAGTATCTCATGAGGACCCTCCCCTCGAGCGTAACAAAATTGCCACAGAGCCAAACAAGGGTTGTAAGTTATGCCTCCCCTAATGCCAAGTAGTGGGACATTAGGGAACTCCCCGCAGCGGTCAATAATAAAAATATCTCCCATAAATCGGAAATACCAGAGAATATCTGTGTGCGAAAGTGACATTATCCTTTGCGACCAACCTAGACCTTCTTTATTCTTCAATAGTGACTTAGGGAGGTGAGAAATAAACCACCTCGACAATAATGGCATGCAGCACATAAGAACCCCTCTTCTCTTCATGGTACGAGTATGGAGAGCGTGCAAGATATCTATGAGCAAGGTGCGCACAGGGTTGCGAGAGAGGAAGATCTTGATAGCATTCACATCTATGAGTATGTATGGATTAGGGAACAGTACTAACCCATATAAGAAGGGCCAAGACCTCCTCAAAAGCCTGAAAGTCCAAATCATCCCAAAACAGCTGGGCTTTATCTATTAAGAACTTGGCTAGAAAACCCTTGACTCCATTTCTTGTTTCCCAATTGGATACCACGTCGGCCCGTTTCAGATGCAAAGATGAGGCAATGACTTCTGGCTTAGGAACCTCTTCTAAACCTGTGAAAGGCACCTGGTCAAGAATGGGTAGATTCAATAACTGAGAGAACTCTTCCATGGTAGGTACCAACTGATAGTATGGAAAGGTGAAGCAGTGGTTCTCGGGATCAAAGAACTGAAAGAGTACACCCATCATCTTTTCATCAAAGCTTGAAGTAACCAGGTTGAGAAGTCGACCATGTCTCTTAATGAACAAAGAAGTTTCAGGAACCCTTGATACTAGTTCCTTGAGTTGGGGAGGTATTCTCACAAAGCTGATTCAGATAGTGTTTCTACGAGCAGAAGCCATGATCTGCAAAACAGAACAAAGATAATTTCCCTTGGTCCTTGAAATGGTTAGTGTAATGAGAATCAATACTATGCTATGATGCATGATGTTATGTTCAAACAGAGTAAATCACACACAGGCAAAGCACATAATAGACCTTAGGTTCAAAGGCTTGCATGAGGTTAAAGGTAGGTACCCTCTTGAAGTTTAGTTGGTTTCAAACCTGTCTTAGAAAAGTAGTTGGGTTCTAAAGATTCTCAATATCACTGATCATCCTTTATCGGGCATTGTTTCAGCTCAAGTAATCTTTTCTTGCGGTCGAAATATCCCGAAAGTCTAACCTCAATGAGTGTAGCATCGAGTATCAACCAATCCACAGCTTTATACCGAGCCCGGCTATCTCACTACTTTCTAATGACTAAGTTTTTTCAACAAAGGTTCTAAAGTCCGTTAGTGCTTTACGACACCATGCGGCGGCCCCGTATTCTCCTCGTTTCCACACGAAGGATACGGGTACCAACCAAAGTGTCACACCAACACATCCATAGCTTTAACCATATCGGTCTATGCCATGCAGTTTCCATGATCTATTGTTGTTTACCTAATAAGTGCCCCCAGATCCGGGTGTAGGATCTTTTACAATGCCCAAACAAAACCCTTTAAGGATAAAGCAGACAAAACAAACAAGAAAGCAATTTTTAGAAATGACCTAGATCCTAAGGTATACCCCACTTTATTAATTAATCCCCAGCAGAGTCGCCAGTTTTGTGATACAGTGATAGAACCGACTGTTATACTGGTTTTTGCGTTTTGTATTCGCAAATTATGCAGTAAGCAAAAGTCGCCACCGACTTTTATTTCATCCAACAAAGGAAAAGGAAAAAGAACAGAAAAAACCTTTTTTCGAGATATTTCTGAGTACGGGGGTAGATCATAGAAAGGGAAGGTGTTAGCACCCTTTCTATCTGTGGTTTTCCACGAGCTCTTAGGTACTTGCTCATTTTTTAAATTGTTTGTGTGTGCTTGTTTTGAAAAGTTTTGTTTACTTCGTGATAACCCTTGTATCGGTCTTCAAGAGTGTGACGAAGTTGTTTTGAAAAGTGTTTGTGTGAAAAGTTTTTATTTTGAGCAAGTACTTAAGATTTCTACCTACTCGAAAAAAATTTTGTTCGTTTTCGTTTCCTTTAGACAGTGCTATCCTACTATTAAGGAGTAGGTAGCTCCATCGTTGGAATTTTAAAGGGACGCTCGAAGGGACGAAATGGTCTCTCAAGGAAATAAGTAAGGATACCTTAGAATTTCGAAGGGACTATCGTCATAAGATCAATTCGTAGAGGGACAAGTAGGGACTATGATCTTTGTGACGACATTGAATCGCGAGTCATTGTTAAGGTATCCCTACGTTCAAGGGACACGACCATTATTTCTGAGGCAACCAAGTGGGGGCAAACCCTAGGAGTGAGCATGTGCAAGTGTGCCTTTTTTCCAGTTAATTATCTTTGCACAATTAGGGTTGTCTACCATTTTAAAATTATTTGTCTTGCCATTCAATCCTATCATCCATACATCTAGCAATTTAATAGTTGCGGAAATTAAAGAGTGCGAGAATTTAAAGACCTAACTATTACAGGGATTTTGGGCAGATACATAGATATTTGACTGAAAATAAAGATGCGAAAATTAAAATCCTAATTAATCTATTACAAACTTGAAACAATTACAATAATTTGAAATATAATGAAATAAATGCACGCGATGAAATTAAATATGAGGAATGGAAATTAAATTCAAAGATATTTAATTTAGTAAAAAAAAATATTTTTAGATTTGAGAGAAAATAATTGATTTTTCAAATTAACCTAATTTCTAATTAATTTTAATTATGAAAAAAAATTTAAGTTATTCTAATTAACCTAACTAATTAATAGAATTAATTATTAAAAAAAACTAATTCTAATATTTTTTTTGTGTTTTTTTTTATTTCATAAAAAAAACAAATGATTTTTTTGTGAAAAAAATAATTAAAACAAATAATTGAAATAAGAAATCAAAAAGAAAAAGAATGGGCCTGGTATGAAAAATAATCCTGGGGGTGTATGCTGAATTTATTCAGGCCCAGAATAGCAGGCCCAAGGTTGCGCATGATCCAATGTCATTGGCCTTTGGAGGGTTCACCATGTGCTACACTTGTGGTGTGGTAGATATGGGCCTTGTGATGATCCAATGATGAGATGTGGAGGTGTATGGTAGGCGCGCTTGGGATGATAGTACCAGATCTGCAGTTAAACATTAGGAAAAATATTATGTAGGAGGCAGGGATCGAATCCCTGACCTCCTACACACGCGTGCCTTGAAAACTTCTCTCTTTGCAGTCTGAGTTGGATTGTTAGTCATGCATATAATCAAATAAAATGAATATAATACAAACAGAACGTTATACCCAAGAAAACGTGTGAATTTTAAACAAGCCAATGGTATGCTGCCACACCCTCATCTTCTTCCCCAGGGACTGTTGTTTTAGAAAGAGTTTTTACCTACAGACGAACTCGTCACTATAGGCTATAATGACGGTTTTTGTGCGTGGCTACAAACCTGTAAACATAAAAAATGCAGCACAAGTATTATCAATCCCAACCAAGGGCAAGGGTCAATAGGAAATAACCCCCCGAGTTCTATGGTACCCATAATCTGGGCCAATTTTCCCTAAAGAAGGAAACTCCAAATTCGAGCTCATAAACCATAGTCATGGCAGATGTCCATACCTGCACTCAAACTCCAATCAAAGCATTCCAGTATGTTACAAATATGATAACAAACATAGATATATAATCAAAACATGTTTATGATGTAAGAATCATTGTAACCTAGTTTTGAAAAAAGGGTAAACCGTGAAGGTGATAGTGCGTGATTCTTGATGCTTCAGGCCTTGATAATGCTTGCAATCGCTTCAGAGGATGTCTAGGAATATGTTTTAATTCTTGGAATGGCTTGAAACGGCCTGTAATGAAAGATTCAATCTACACTTTTTTCACAAAAAAGTTGAACTTTGTTCTTGTTCTTGGGAGGCAGGCTGCGCGTGTGTTCTCTCTTTTAGGCTTCACAAAGCGTCTCTATAAGTAATGAATCCAATTAGGTCAATAAAAATTGGAAAGAATCAAAAGATTGATGGTATTGAATTTTTGATTCAAATCTTTCCAAAATTGGAGATTTTCTCTTCTTTTTAGAGCTTGCACGATTTGTTTGATCATTGCCAGCATATGAGATCTATAATTCAATGCAAAACAAAGCTAATTCCACAAATTTGATTTAATTTGATTTAATTTGAATTTATTTGATTTTAAATGAATAAAAATCAAAATAAAATAAATAAACAAAAATAAAAAATCATGGAGGGTCCCATAGATCGTGGACCATGCTAGGACTGAGATTCAATCTTAAAAAAATTGAGCCATGTGGAAAAAATGCAATCTTAGGCATTGTTGACTTTGGGCAAATTTCCAAAAATGGCCAACTTTGCAATGCATATCTCTCTCAATTTTGACCCTAAGAGGGTGTTCTAGGACTTTTTAGAAAGCTTAGGATGTCCCCTAAGCAACCTCTTTTGTTTCATCTCAATTGGATCTTCCATGTTCATGAAGGAGCTTTGACCCAAAAGGTGTTTTTGTTGACTTTTTGGAACGACCTATAATGTCTGAATTCATATCTTTCCATGAGTGCATTTCTTGGACTTGAGGACTGAAGAGGAGTTGTAGGGAACTAAATTATCTTCAAAATGAGCCTTGGATGAGAAATTTCTGATAAAGTATGAAAAATATGCTTGGTTAAAGTTTGGTTGACTTTTCCTGAGAAACCCTAAATTAGCAACTTTTGAGTTTTGATGAATTAGGAGCATTCCTTGGGGAATCATGATCAACCCTTGATTAAATGATGGATATCACTTCAAAGTGTTGATGTTGACCAAAAATCCAGGAGTTTGACTGTATGTGTGCCCCAATTGACTTTTGACCTGGTACAATTGATTTTCAAACATCTGAGCAATTGAGTGGGCAAACTTCTTGTGCAAGGCATGAATTTGGCATGAATGGTCTTTAGAATATATTAGGACTATGGAGAGCATATGAGTCCCTTTGGACTCACCCATATTGATGAAAATGGAAACCCTAGTTGGAGGTTCATTGCTTTAGGAGAGAGTTTGTCTGGTCATCTCTTGGGCATCCTTGAGTAAGTTGAAGTATCTTAATGAACATACGTTGAGTAAAATGGGAGGGAAAATTTTGGGGTACAAAAAATAGCTTTGACCTTCTCAAGGTTGACTTCAATTCCTTTGCCACTAACGACAAAGCCTAGGAGTTTTCCAGACCTTACCTCAAAGGTGCACTTGTTGGGATTCAGCCTCAGCTTTTACTTTTTCAACCTTTCAAATAGTTTGTGAAGATGATCAAGGTGTTGTTCCTCAGTTTTTGACCTTGCAATCATATCATCAACGTAGACTTTTATCTCATGATGGATCATGTCATGGAATAGGGCTACCATAGCTCGTTGATAGGTTGCCTTTGTATTCTTCAAACCGAAAGGCATAACCTTGTAGAAAAAGGTGCCTCATTGTGTGACAAACGTGGTCTTCTCCATGTCCTCGGGAGCCGTTTTGATTTGATTATAACCGGAGAATCCATCCATGAAGGAGAAAACTTTGTGTTGAGATGTGTTGTCGACCAAGAGGTTAATATGTGGTAGTGGGAAATCATCTTTGGGGCTTTACCTATTCAAATCTCTATAGTCTACACACATATGGACCTTCCCATCCTTCTTTGGAACTGGCACCACATTTCCACCCATTGGGGATATGATGTCACTACCAAAAAAACCTGCATTGAATTAATTCATTACCTTAGCTTTTATATTTTCATACATGTTTGGCCGCATACGATGAACTTTTTGCTTGACTGGAGGACAATCTTACTTTGGTGGTAGATGATGAACCACAATATCAGTATCAAGCCCTGGCATATCCTCATATGACCAAGCAAACACCTTAACATATTCGTGCAACATCGAGACTAATTTGCCTTTGGTATTGTCTTCCAAATTGATGCTGATCTTGACCTCTTTCTTGTCTGCCTCAGTACCTAGGTTTATCACTTCAACTGGTTCCTTGTGAGGTTGAATAGTTTTTTCCTCTTGCATCAGAAGTCTGGCTAGTTCCCCAGGTATTTCACAATCTTCTTCGCCTTCGTCTTCGGCTTGGTTGATTGGATGTTCAAAGTAATAGTTGGCAATAGCAGAGTTATTGGCAATGAGATCCGGAGTGGATAAGGATCTGCAAGTGTGTGCCTGTGCATGTAAGGTACATGGCTATTTTAAAAATGCAATAAGGAAAAGAATTACAATGAGCCCAAAATTTGAATGCAAAGGGTCCAATGTTTTTTCATTAAATGATCATGTGGCATATGAAAATGAACAAACCCTTTACAAATGGACCATGGTGCCTCGGGAAAGGGACATGGCTTAAAGTCATTGTTTAGAATTAAAATTACAGATAAAAGTTCTTGAATTGACAAAACAGTAAATGGTAATTACTCCTTGTTGAAGGAGATGGGAATGAAATCTTTGGCGCGCTAGTTGTTGAGATCTTTTCCGGTAGTCAAATAGATCCATTTATCAAAGTCGCGGTCATCCTCAGAGTCTTCTAGCATTTACTTCATGATTACCAATGAGAAGAGGTGGTTTTCCTATGCGAGCACGTCTGACCTCTTTTTGAGATTTGTCAGTGAAACCCAACCCAAACTTGTATGCTTTGAAAGAAATGTCGTGGAGTTGTCCCCAAATAGTACAACTTCCATCTTCAACCACAACATGAGCATCTTTGAGTGAAATCATCCTTGGCACAACTTCATCAGCTTTTGGAATGTCAGAAGAAATTTTGGTGGCGGCAACCATAGGAGGGACTACTTCGAAGGCTTGGCAAGGAGTCTCTTTAAAATAACGACCCATCTCCACATACTTGAATGAATTGAGGTGGATAACCATGAACTCCTCTTCACCACAAATAATAACAATCTTTCCCTTGACTGGATATTTGAACTTTTGGTGAAGGGTGGACGTCACTACTCCCGCCCCATGTATCCAAGGGCACCCAAGTAAACAAGAGTAAGCGGGACGGATGTCCATCACATAGAAAATAGAATTGAAAGTTTATGAACCAACTTTAATGGGGAGGTCAACTTCTCCATGCACCATCTTTTTGGATCCATCAAAATCCCTTACTACTATGTCACTTGGCTTTAACACCATACCTTCGCAATCCAACCGGTCTAAGGCACCTTTGGGTAAAACATTTAGAGATGACCCAGTATCCGCCAATACATGGGCCAGAGTAGTTCCTTTGTCAATGGATACATGCAAAGCCTTATTATGATTTCTTCCAACTGGAGTCAAGTCAGCATCAGAGAACCCCAATCCATTATCGGAAGTCAAGCTCGCCACACAATTTTCAAATTGATCAGCTGTTATCTCTTGAGGAACACGTGCTTTCTTCAAAATTTTGATCAATGCTTGAGCGTGAACATCAGAGCAAAGTAACAAAGATAACATAGAGATCTTGGAGGGGGTTATCCCCAACTGCTCTACTATCTTGAAATCACTCTTCTTTATAATATTCAAAATTTCCTCCATTTCTTGGGTTGAGGGTTCCTCGGTAGTGATGTCTTTGGCAAGCATCTCCATCTTGGTAGGCTCATTCATCTTGTCTTTGTCCCTAGCGTCAGTACTAGGTTTATCAACGGTAATGAAAAGAAGTGTAGCTATGGTAGTTGGAGGTGACATGTTAGGAGAGAAGATTATCCATGTCCTTGTCACCTTGATAGAGCCAACAATGTTGGTAACATCATCAGCCTTTTCTTCATTAATCCAAGAGTCTTTCTTAATGCCATGGTAGTATACTTCAGCACCATAATTCCAAGGGACTGCCTTATCGGAAGAATAAGGAATTGGCCCAGGAGTGGTAATTATCAAGGGAGCAATCGTTGGTTCATTGGAAATCCTAATAAGACCTTTTGAAGTGATCCTAATAGGCTTGTTGGATATTGTGATGATGGGAACGTCTTCAGCTTTATCAGTCAAACATTTTATTTTTGGAGTTCTTTCAAACAAAATCTCGTGGCTATCCATTAGGTGTTGGACACCCTTTTTCAGCCATTCACATCCATTAACTTGTTTGGCACAGCAGTGACAGTCTTTTAAACAACCAGGGAAAACCCCAACTCTCAACAAATTTTCTTTGACAATGGTCATTGGAGTAGTTAAGTCTTCAACAAAGGAAACAAAAGCAGTGTTTTCAATTGCATTGACACCTTTGCCATGATTTGGAATTGGTGCAGTTATTACATTCAGAGTTGTAGGTGGATCAAACACAATGGTATTATTGTCGATGAGGTCTTGAATCTTGCATTTCAGAGCCAAACACTCATCAGTATCATGCCCGGGGCTATTGGAGTGATAAGCGCATTTAATGTTAGGATTGTATTTTGGAGATGAAACATTGGGATTTGATGGTGGATCACGTAATGTTACCAAGTTAGCCTTCAACAGGTGTTGCAAGGCTTGAGATAGTGACTTGTTGATCCTTGTAAATTTTCTTCTTGGAATATTAGGCCTTTGGTGGTTGACTTGTTGTTGTCTTTGAGTAGAGGTTGGGTTGGAGATCATAACTGCATTTATAGATTGACAATGGTCTTTCGTGACATGGCTTCTTGACCCATATAAGGAATTAGTTTCCTTTTTGTCGGTAAAAGATTTCTTCACTGTGCTTGATGTAGAGGCAGAAGCCATGGGAATTTTTCTGCTTTTGATACCGCTCTCGACCCTTCCACCAGTCAGGATTAACTCAGTGAAACCGGATGACGAGCTCCCAATTAAAAAATTGAAAAATGGTACAGTTAATTTTCCCATGAACATATCCACCAGCTCCCTATTAGTCAAGGGTGGTTGTACTCTACAAGCAAGGTCTCTCCATTTCTACGCATACTCTTTAAACCCTTGATTGGAACCCATTGTCATTCCTGGTAACTGAATCCTAGTCGGCGCCAGATCAGCGTTGTACTGATATTGACGATAAAAAGCGGTGGCTAGATCTTCCCAAGTATGAATGTTGGAACCCTCCAATTGGTACAACCATTCTAACTGAGTCCCAGATAGACTCTCTTGAAAGAATTGTACCCAAAACTTCTTATCAGTGGTATGCGGATGTATCTTGCGGACGTAGGACCGCAAGTGAAGTTTTGGGCATGAAACTCTATCGTACTTAGCAAAGATTGGAATTTTGAAATTGTGGGGGATGACTACCCCAGGGACTAAGCCCAACTCACCAAAATCCAAGTCGGGTACAACTTGAATTTCCATAGCTTTTAACCTATCTTTCAGTTGCTTGTACTTATCCTCAGTCGGTGGATACTGATCATCAAAGTAATCTTCGTCCTCAGAAGCTTGATTGTTTGCACCCCCAACACGGGTACTCCTTGCATCTTCGTCTTGGTTTTCATCCTCCTCGGATGACTCTCCAACCACTTGCTTTTGATGGACGGTGACTTTAAACCTTTTCCCCATGTTGATCAGCGCCTTCTTCTTGGTCTTCTTTTTGGACACCAGAAGTGACATAAGCTATTCTTGTCCTTTGTCCAAGGTGAGCAAAATTTCTTGAAATTGAGAATTTTGCTTCTGCAAGTCTTTCATGGTCTGCTCAATATCCATTTTACTGAAATAAATAGTAGAAAGATGAGGAAACCTGTGTCTGGAAACCTGCTTATGCTATGATGTATTAAATGCGTATGCAAATGATTTCAAGGACTTCTAAGATTTACATTTGTTTAGAAAAAGAGGGAACAAACATTAATTGCATTAATAAGTTCAAACGATTACAATATGCCTCTTGGGATTACAATAAGCAAAAAGAAACAGAATGAACTAAATACACTAAAATGGCTCAAGTCTCCCATGAGCGATTCCTTTTTGGAGTGATGTAGGCATTCAAGTTCCGCTCCTCATGAAGTTATCTCGTAAGCTCCAAACCCTTCTTCTCGCTTGCGTAGAACTGGGTTTTAAAGGTGTCTCTCTCCCCTTTGAGTTGAATCCATGATCTTTGCAACTCCTTGAGAGTAGTCAGCATGTCAGGATGGAGAATAGTGCAGGGAACATCTCCTTCGACAATAGGCTCCATGATGATAGGTAGAATGGCCTCGTAAGGCATCATGAGGTTTTGAGCGCAAGCTCGCACCCACTTGAGATAAGGCTCCAAAGGAATGGATTTCTTATACCCCAAAGTTTTGCTATCAACTTTGTTCACCATTCCCCAAGATCGTAAAAATCTTTGACGGTAACCTTGGACATCGTTCTCATAGTCAAATGCAATTCCCTGGACAAGTGCATCATGAGGAGCATCGCTCCTAGCATACACAATCTCGCAAAGCCAAATAAGGATTATAGGTAATTCCCCCCTAATTCCAAGAAGAGGGACATTAGGGAATTCCCCACAATGGTCAATGATGATAACGTCCTCCAAAGATCGAGAACACCAATGAATATCCAAATGTATGAGTGACATCAACCTATTAGCCAATCTCATGCATTGATCATTATTCAAAATAGATCGAGGTAGGTGTGAAATAAGCCACCTATCCAACAAAGGAGTGCAACACATAAGAAATCCCCTTCTCTTCATGGTGCGAGTGTGAAAAGAATGCAAGATATATCCAAGCAAGGTAGGCACCGGGTTACGAGATAGAAAAACTTTGACCGCATTCACATCTAAGAGTTAGTCCGAGTTAGGAAACAATACCATCCCATAGATTATAAGAGCCACCACTTCTTCAAAAGCTTTCGAATCCAGAGCCTCCCAAAATTATTGAGCCTTCTCAAACAGAAACTTGGCTAGAAACCCTTTAACATAACTTCTTGTTTCCCAATTTTCCATAACGTCAGACCGTTGCAAATGTAAATCTCGAGCAATCTCCTTATGTCTTGGGTCTTTCTCAATACCGGTGAAGGGTAATTGATCAAGAATAGGCACCCCTAAGAGTTGAGAAAATTCTTCCATGGTAGGCACTAGTTGGTAATCAGGAAATGTAAAGCAATGGTGCTTAGGATCAAAGAATTGGAAAAGCACATGTACCATATCCTCTTCAAAGTTTATGGTGACCAAGTTGATGAGACGACCGTACTTCTTGGTGAATAGAGAATCATTGGGAACCCTTGATGCTAATTCCTTAAGTTGAGGAGGCACTTTCACAAGGTTGATTCGGATAGTATTTCTTCGCATGGAAGCCATGTCCTACAAAACAACACAAAGATAAATCCCAAAGTCCTTGAAATGGTTAGTGTAAATGCAATGGTATGATGTCATGATGTTATGTACAAGTAAGCACATACACACAAAGCAGACAAGTCCTTAGGTTTAGGCTTGCATGAGGTTCATAGGTAAGTACCCTCTTGAAGTTTAGTTGGTTTAACCCGTCCTAGAAAGTAATTGGGTTCTAGGGGATCTCAATATAATTGATCTTTCTTCATTGGGCATTGTTTCAGCACAAGCCTCTTTTTTGGCGGCCGAAATATCCCAAAACTCAGATCTCAATAAGCGTAGTATCGAGTATCAACCCACTTCAGACTGCACCAAAGTCGGCTACCTCACTACTTCCTAGTGGTCAAGTTATTTAATTAAAGGTTCTAAGGTTCGTTAGTGCTTCATGACACCACACAACGGCCCTGTATTCTCCTTAATTCTCCATAAGGGATACCGGTACCCACAAATGTGTCACACTAACATAGCTATTGTCTCAACAATATCGGTCTACATCGTACAATCTCCATAATTTTTGCTATTTACCTAATGATGTTCCCAAATCCGGGTAGAGGATCAATACAAACCCAAACAAGGACCCATAAATGTAAATCAAACAAATCAAACAATGAAAGCATTTAAAGGTGATCTAGCTCTAAGGTAACCCCACTTTAAAGATTCTTCCCCAGCAGAGTCACTAGTTATGTAATACGGTGGGAGAATTGACTTTGGTGTTTTGCGTTTTATCGCAATTGTTGCAGATAGCAAGAGTCGCCACCGACTTTTCTATTATCCAATAAAGGAAAGGGTGAAAAGAACAGGAAAGACCTTTTGAGAATTTTCTTGAGTTCGGGGGGTAGGTTATGAAAAGGGAAGGTGTTAGCACCCTTTTCATCCGTAGTTATCTACAGGCTCTTAATTTCTTAGCTCACTTTTGAAACTTGCTTTGTGTGTGTGTGATTTATTTGAAAATATTTTGAAATGCCAATGCAAGGCTAACTTTTTAATAATCCTTGTTTCGGTCCTCAAGAATGTATACAAAGTGTTTTAGAAAATATTTGTTGTTTTGAAAGTGTGATGTCTGAACATGTTTTGAGCAAGCAACTAAGAGTCTTACCCATTAATAAGATCTTTCTTGTTATTTTTCTTCTCCTTTAGAGATAGTATTATCCATACCATTAGTTGGTAGATAATCCTATCTACTGGATGTGAAGGGACAGGCGTAAGGTCATCCTATGGTCATTGAAGGAAACATGTAAGGATACTTTAGCAATTGTATCGAAGGGACTATCATCATTTTGCTCGTAGGATCATAGAAGGGACTAGATAATTTTGTAGGCAACTCGAAGGGTCATCGAGGGGTTATGATCTTTATTCGAAAGGGGCCATGATTATTTGATCGAGGATCTTCTGCTAAAGTGTCCCTACTTTCGAGGGACGTAACCAATGTTTCGTAAGGAAACAAGAGGGGTTACCCTAGAGGTGCAAGTGTGAAGGTTATGCATTAGGGTTGTCCAGATTGCTTTTAGTAGTCTTTCCATGCAAGCCCTATTTTACTAACAATTAAATATGTACAGAAAATTAAAGTGTGGAACATAAAATCCTACGCTATTACATGGCTTTGGGGAAGATACATAATAGGAAAATGCGAGAAAATAAATCTACGCTATTACAATTGAGATTGCGAACTATACACTTTATCTATGAATTTACATAGCAAAAGATGAGAAAAAGAATGTTAGAAAAATGTTAAATGTCCTAAAAATTCTATATGTTAGAAAAATATATTTTTGGTGTTTTTTGTAGAAAATAATTTGAGTGTTAATAAATAGTAATTAAAAGTAATTCTAATTAATTTTAATATTAAGAAAAGGCTAATTAACTTAATTAATTAATTAATAAAAATATGTAAAAAATTTAATTACTAAGTAAAATATCCTAATCCTAATTTGTTATGGTTTTGAAAAAAAGTTTAAGGTTTGTTAATGGCTAATTAGAAAGTAATTAGTAAAATGGAATAAAAAATAGGGTTAGTAAAATAGAAAAACCAAAATGCATGGAGTGGGAGTCAAACCCACGCCCTCAGCCTCACAGGTATGCCCTTCTATCCACTGCGCCATAGTGTTGTTTGTGACACAGAATAGGAATGAACCCATTTGTAATAATCTGGCGTTGAAACCTGAAAAAGTAAAAAAAACAATTGCAAAACGTAGAGATTGAACCCACGCCTCTCATGTCACAGGTATCCGTCTCCAACCATCTGAGCTACGCTGGTTTTGTGTTATTCAAACATAAATTAAACATTATATAATAAAACAACTGGATCAGAGAAGCGTCGGAACCCTAGCTCCGGTCATCTTCTCCGGTGAGCATCAACATCAAACCTGTAAATCACATAAAATCAAGACATAAGATGAACCCTTTCCCCCTAATTTGACCCTTGTGAATCAAATCGTAGCATTGGCTTGACCTAAAAATACTTGTATAGTGAGTTTCGAATAAAATATTTCAAATTCCCTTATAATGGCAGACCTCCATTCATGCGTTAAACCTCACAAGTAATATGTCAAAACAGTTCCACACATCAATATGAACATGAATGTATGCATCAAATTCATTTAAATATCATGATTTAAAAGTTTGAATTCAAGGAAGTTTGTCAAACCGGTGATACTTGGTTGGTGAGTTCTGGCGTGCTTCAAGCTTGAGTAAGGACTGGGAACGACTCCTGGAGGTCTTAGGAGACTGATGGAATGTTTGAAATTGATTGATAAAGGTTGGAGATAAGGGTTTGTTTTCCCTAGTTCTTGAAAATTTTTAGAGCTTTAGGGTTTGTTCTTGAGGCAACATCCGTGTCCTTGAATGGCTGAAGGTGTTGTGTATTTATAGGGCATCATATTAGGTTAACAAACATGGAAAGGATCTTGTGCAATCATGGTCAAATCAAACAAGAATAAAACATGTTTTCAAGTTTCCATATTTGAAGATTCTTGCCCTATTAGACCTCACACAGTTTTGGCAAGTTGTCATGAGCTTTTTTGGGCCTCCAATTTGATCAAAACAAAAGTCCACATGCCTAAGCCTAATGCTTTCATATTTGATTTGATTTAATTTGCATTTAAAGGAATAAAATCAAAATAAAAGAAATAAAAATCATAAAAATTTGTGAATGGAGTTAGAGGTCTAATATGAAGTCATGAACATATTTAGACCTTAAAAGATAGGTCCACCAGTCCAAAATTTCAAGTTTTCTCAATTTGGACTTCATGCTTTTTCTTAAAAATTGCTCAACTTTCACAACTTATAACTTTCTCAAGTTTTGTCATATGAAGGTGATCTTGGATTTTTTGGAAACCTCAAAGTGTCCCTACAAATTTTGTGCTAGTCATTGTTTCATTTGAAGTCTTTAACTTAATGTAAATTTATTTAACAAAAAATGTCTTTTTTGTTGACTTTCAAAATGACCTGTAAAGTTTTGGCTCATATCTCTCAAATGAAGTATTTTTGGACTTAGGCTTAGAGAGACAAAGTTGCAAAGAATAAAATTTCCTTCAAGATGAGATTTGGTTGAGGAATATCTGATGAAGTATGCGAAAGTTGTGCTTAGTCAAAGTTCAGTTCACTTCTCCTTAAGAAAACCCTAATTTAGTAACTTTTGACTTTTAATGAATATTCAATTTTCTTGATGAATCATGATCAACCCTTGATCAAATGATGAATGTGATGTCAAAATGTTTATTTTGACCAAAAAAGCTTGAAGTTTGATTGTAGATTGATCAAAGTTGACTTTTTTCCCAATACAACTAATTTTCAATCATTTGATCAATTGAATGAGCAAACTTGTACTGAAAGGTTTGAAATTTGGTACAAGGATTATTTAAAGCATATGAGAAACCATGAAATCCACTTGAGGCATTAGAAACTCAATTTCCTTTGAGAAAAGAAAAACCGTATTTGTAGGTTGGTGGCTTATGAGGAGAGTCCATCTGATCAATCCTTGATAAGTCTTGAGTGTTTGAGACTTTCATGAGCATGAAGAGGTATCTTGAACCATTTTTCCTTAAGAATGGGAGGGAAAATTTTGGGGTACAACAGCTTCCCCTATTCAATATTTTTAAACCTGAAGAGTTAGATTGGCATGCATGCCTTTCGTGATCTGAAGGTAGAAGAGTATTAAATAATTATAGGTGCCCAAAAATTTGTACTCGTGGATGCACGAAGTAAAACTATTGGTTGATTGTAGTACTTTAACGGGCTTAATGATGCCATTCAGAAAGGTGATAGAGTGTCTTCGGAGATGGGCTTATAGATTCCATCCAAAGTAAATGTTGATAGGAGTATCAAAATGAGTCTATGCTCGACTGTATCTAAAGGTGGATCAGAATGAGTCCTCGCTCGACTGTATCTGAAAAATGTATTCGAATGATTCTACGCCCAACTGTATCTAGAAGTGGATCAGAATGAGTCTTCGCCCGACTGTATCTGAAAAATGAACTAGTATGAGTCTATGCCCAACTGTATCTAGAAGTGGATTAGAATGAATCTTCGCCCAATTGTATCTGAATGATGTACTGGAATGAGTATCAGAATGAATCTATATCTCGATCATATCTGAACTGTATCTAGAAGATGTACTAGAATGAGTATCAGAATGAATCTATATCTCGATCATATTTGAACTGTATCTATAAGATGTATTGGAATGAGTATTACAATGAATCTATATCTCGACTGTATCTAGAAGATGTACTGGAATGAGTATTAGAATGAATCTATATCTTGATCGTATCTGAACTGTATCTAGAAGATGTACTGGAACGAGTATTAGAATGAATCTACATCTTGATCGTGTCTGAATTGTATCTAGAAGATATACTAGAATAAGTATCAGAATGAATCTATATCTCGATCATATTTGAATTGTATCTAGAAGATGTACTGGAATGAGTATTAGAATGAACCTATATATCGATCTTATCTGAACTGTATCTAGAAGATGTACTAGAATGAGTATCATAATGAATCTATATCTCAATCGTATCTGAATTGTATCTAGAAGATGTACTGGAATGAGTATCAGAATGAATCAATATCTCGATCGTATCTGAACTATATCTAGAAGATGTACTAGAATCAGAATGAATCTATATCTTGATCGTATTTGAACTATATCCATAAGAGAATCTAGAGTGAATCTTCAACTGATTGTATTTGAAAGATGTGTTTATCAGAATGAATCACTGATTGTATCTGAAAGATGATAAACTGTTGACAATATCTATTTGTTCGGGAACTAACCTGAAAAGGAAAAGTTAGTTTTATGCAATTTCATGATGTATGTAATGCATTGCGTAATGATTCTCTCAAAATAAATGAGAATATTATATGTATTTCGTATGCATATGTTATGATATTTTTAAATGATGTATGGATGAAATATATCAGTTGAGCGTATCGGTGGCTTCTTGTAACAACGTCTAGCTGGGGAAATAAATCCCTGACTGTTGATGGGGATGAAGAAAGTAATTCTTCAATTTTTGTTTAGAACTAATTTACTGGGGATTTCCGCTTTCTGTTTAAGGACACTCCACTGGGGATGTTCAACTTTTTCTTAGGGATAGAAGCATTCAAGGAGAGTCGTTCGTTCATCATTCTTTTTTATTGAAGGATTTGATTCTTACGTATCCTGACTGGGGATAAAAGATATGGATATTCCTCTGATGCGCTATCTGGCCAGGTTTCAGATATGGTTATCAGCTCTTCTGGGGAGGACAACATTGAGTGACATTTGACTGGAGAAGAGAATTTTGTCGGGGAATTTGCAGTATCGGAGAAATAAACTCCGTTGGGGATTTAAATCATGTAGACTGCGTTGAGGAAATAATCTTTGATGGGGATTAAAAATTTATAGGTTGCACTGAGGAAGTTTCCACTGTATGCTGGGGAAATGATCAAACTTCCTTATCCGCTAGGGGACCTGTTGGGGAAGATGCTCATGTCAAGCTATCCATCAGGGATATGGAGGTGAATCGTTGGAAGATGCCTCAACTTCTGTCTAAGGGCGTATTAGACTTGCTATGGAATATATCTCTATTGGGAATGAGCTTATGAAGATAGCTATGTAGAGATAGTTCCATGGAGATTTCTCTGTGGGAATTTATGGACAACTTGTGAATATTACCCCAACTCCTAGGGTCTAGAGTAAACGCTAATCCTATTTTCATGCATATATGTTGTAAACAGTAATCATATTTAAATGCGTATATTCATTCAACGTAATCATTGGATGTTTTTTGCAAACAAAACAGAGAAAGTAAAAAAAATATTGAATATTGAAATATATTTAATTGCATTGACTCTGAAAGTTTTCCTATAAGCAGGCAGTTTTATACAAGAAGACAAAAATCCTAGTAAGAGGAAATCGTCGTAAAAATTGAAAAAAGGGTACAAAGTGATAAACAAAGAAAACCAACTATGAGGAAACGATCCCATCGAGTTTCAACTCTTATATTGCCCCTATGTCTTCAAGTATCTCATCACTTGCTGTCGAAAGAAGATGATTGAATTGATCTGTACTGTTTGAACTTGACGCTAGTAATAAAGTTGGCTGTAAGTAAATGGATGATCCAACGGGACATAGTCGTACGCTTTAATCCCTAAATTTTTCCTGGACCTCCCTTTCGGGTTTTCAGTCCATAGGGATATCCTTTTTTGCCCAAGCCAGCTTTTTAGGTTTTCGAATTGCCGGATGTACAATTATATATATATATATATATATATATATATATATATATATATATATATATATATATATATATATATATATATATATATATATATATATATATATATATATATATATATATATATATATATATATATATATATATATATATATATATATAGCCCTAATTTTTTCCTGAAACCTTTTGGTTCACCGGGATGCCCTTATTTTTGCCTAGGCCTGTCAACTTAGAAGGTCTCTTTTATGTGTAGTATTTTTTGACAATGTTCTTGTTCACAGGGTGCGGAAAATATTCACAGTCCATAATGGTAAGTATCATAGCACCGCCAAAAAATATCTTTTTGATAAAAAATAGCCCTTCGTATGTGGGAGTCTATTTGCCCCTGGGATCACCTTGTGGTAGGATGATGCACTTTATTACCAAATCACCAGCCTAGTACACCTAATGTTTGACTTTCTTGTTAAAGGCCTTTACCATGCGTTTCTGATACATCTTACCATGATAAACATCCGCAAGCCTTTTTTCATCAATCAAACTCACCTGGTCAAGTCGAGTCTGAATCCATTTGTCTTCATCTAAACCTACATCTTTCATAATCCTTAGGGAAGGAATCTTGACTTTAAAAGGTAAGACAACCTCCATACCATAGACTAGAGAGAACAGGGTTGCTCCAATTGATGTACGTACTGAAGTGCGATAAACATGAAGAGAAAATGGTAGCATCTCATGCCAATCTTTGTATGTCACTGTCATCTTCTGTAAGATCTTCTTGATATTCTTATTGGCGGCTTCCACTGCATCATTCATCTGTGGTTGGTACAGAGAAGAATTTTGATGCTTAACCTTGAACTGCATGCAAAGTTCTGTGATCATAGTATTTTTAAGATTTGTACCATTGTCCGTGATGATCCTTTCAGGGATTCCATATCGACAAATAAGGTTATACTTAATGAACCGAGCCACAACATCTTGGTAAAGGAAGAAAAAAAGTTGCCTCTACCTACTTCATGAAGTAATAAATAGAGACAAGGATGAAACAATGCCCATTAGAAGCAGTAGGCTTAATCTCTCCAATCATATCAATGACCCATATTGAAAACGGCCAAGGAGCAGTCAAGACATTCAAAGGAACCAGAGGCACATGTACCTTGTCAGCATAAATCTGGCATTTGTGGCAAGTTCTGGAATGATGATGACAATCGGTTTCCATGGTAGACCAATAATAAACTGTTCTCATATGGTCCAGGTTCTTCATAATCAGTTACTAACATGATATTCTTATATAGGAACTCAAAATTCATAGACTGATAGTCATCTACAACTTGATGAGCCAAATGATCTGTCAGTACACTTCCTTTGATTGCCTTATAAGTAGTGTACTTGTTGTACCCCAAAATTTTCCCTCTCATTTTTACTCAAAGCATGCTCCTAGAGATCCTCAATTGCTCAAGGTTGACCAAGAATTAACCAGACAAATTCTCCTCCTAAGTAATGAACCTCTAACTAGGGTTTCACTTCTCTCAATATGTCTGAGCTCCAAAGGTCTCAAATGTTTTCCATTGTCCTAAAATGCCTTCAAGATTGTTCATGACAAGTTTCATGCCTTTCACTACAAGTTTGCTCAGTCAATTGCTCAAATGCTTGGAAATCAATTGTACTAGGTCAAAAGTCAATTGTGGCCCATGTACAGTCAAATTTCAAGATTTTTGGTCAACATAAACATTTTGAAGTGATAACCATCATTTGATCAAGGGTTGATCATTATTCCTCATGAAATGCTCCTAATTCATCAAAAAGTCAAGAATTGCTAAATTAGGGTTTCTATAGGAAAAGTCAGCCAAACTTAGACCAGGCATAAATTTCTCATAACTCGTCCATTTTTTCCCAACCAAAGCTCATTTTGAAGAGGATTCAATCCCCTACAACTTATCTTCAACCCTCAAGTCCAAGAAATACACCATCTGAAAGATACAAGCTCAGATATTACAGGTAATTTTTAGAAAGTCAACAAAAGCCACTTTTTGCCAAAACCTTTTACATCAAGATAAAATCTTCAAATGTAAAATTGATCAAAAGAGGGATTGAATTATACTTCTTGGGATTTCCAAAAAGTCCAAGAACATCATCATGAGATAAAAATTGAGCTTGCTATGGCTTTCCCAAGTTGGAAAAATTTGGGATTTTTCAAGAAATGCACATTGAGCAAGTTTGGACTTTTAAGGAAATGGCTCAATTTCTTGAACTTCAAACATCTTCCTAAGATCATAGAGGACCCCTAATACCATTTTTGCATATTCTTGATTTTATTTTCATTTTATATTAATTTTCATTTAATTAAAGTCAAATAAATCAAAAAAATATGCAGTTTATATGGGCCATTGCTATTTGGGTTTGATTTAATGCATGATGAGGCCCCAATTTCCGTGTACAGCAAGGCTAACATGTTTGAATTCATTCAAAATTCAAAAATGGACAAAATCCCATGCTTTTGGCCAATGTTACACATTTGTATTCATGGAATTCAAGCAATTAATTATGGCTGTTACAAGCTTGTTTTTTCGTGTCTCCTCATTCCTCTATATAAATACCAAGTCTAGAAAGCATCAAGCACAAGAGACAACCCCAAAAAGTCCCACGATTTTTTTGCAAAAAAACATCAAAGTTGTCAAATTCCAAAACGTAGCTCCAGCTTGTTTCAATCTAAACCAAGAATCCAAACTCACTCCTGGAGGTTCCCTGAAGCATTTGTGATCATCACCAAGTCCTGAAACATCACAAAACACATCAGTGAGTTCATACGGTTTGCCTCGTTTTCCATTTTCATTCTACTCAATTCATGCAATTTAAATACGTTTTCACCATGTATTATTGATCATTTGAGCATTTGCAAGCTATCTGTAAAGTTGGATTGAGTTTTTGATGCAGGAATCAACTGTTGCAATTTCTAGGGTTTGAACCTTCGAAATGGGGTTTTCTAAATTAGCCAAAATTGGATCCAATTAGTGGTACCATTGTGTGCAAAAGGCTGAAGACAATCGACCCATGACCTCAAAGTAAATTTATATTGCATATTATAGATTTTGTTGAGGGCATATGCTATAGTGACAGACAAAAACTTTCACTATAGGTATTTCTACCTAAGACGACGGAGGGAGGTAGAGGACGAAGCGTGTCAACCCCTGATTGGCCAGTTTGAATATTGCATATGCTTTTTTTATTTCCCAGATATTGACTTGTTTTTGCATGTAATATTATTGATTGCTTCGTATAAACGAATGAATGGGAAGCATAGATGGTAAGGGCGCGCATATGTGAGGGAAAGGACCTGGGTTCGAGTCCCAGGTCCAGCATTTTCATATTTTTCTAACAATACTCATGTAGATTACATGCTTCTATTAATCAGGGGTTCACCATACGTCACCAAATCTTAGCCACTGGATCATGAGTGATCTAGATCCAAGGGTTTGAGTTCGCATATCCAGCATAGGCCATCAAAGCCAGTCCTCACTGAATCCAAGGATAGACTTGGGCTTTCACACCTGGGCCCAGCGCAAATTCAACTCAGCACCCATTGTTTTGCTGAATAACCCCAGGCTCATTTATTTTGTTTTAATATTTTCTTTTTTTAATTTTTATTTTCATTTATTTAATTAAAAATAATAATAAAAAATCATAAAAAATATTAGATTAGTTTTTTTTATTTTCTTAATTAAACTAATTTTGAAAATAATTTAATTAAAACTTTAACTCTTTCTCAATTTTAAAATAAATTAGAATTGAGACTTAATTTAGATTTAATTTTTCTTTTCATAATAAAAAACTAAAAAAAACTTAGACTATTTTTCTTAATTTAATTTTCTAAATAGACTTTAGAATAATTAATTTAGTCATTTTCTTAAATAAAAAAGACAACAAACAATTTTTTCTTATTTGATTTAGATTTGCTTTAGGTCTAGACGTACTTTCAATTTTTCGCGAGTTTATTTCCTTTCACATTGTTTATATTATTGTAATTGCTGTAATAGATGATAAGTGGACCCTTTTTATTGCCTTATTTTCTTTTCCTCAATTTCTTTGGAATGTAAATCCCCCTCCCCGAAGCCATGTAATAGTCTAGATTTATAGTTTCCGCATTTTATTTTTCTGTATATTTTAACTGCTAATAACTAGGCATGTATGACAAGACTGAAATCAAATGTTAGCAAACTTAACAAAAAGACAAAAATAACTGAACATAACACACTTGCACATATACACCTCTAGGGTACCCCACTTTGGTTGCTTTCAGAAATAAAACAGTCATGGGGCAGTAACGCTTTAGCAAAGACCCATAAATCAAAAGATCATAGTTCCTCGATGACCCTAAGTTTCCTTCTCGGTAAATGATCTAGTCCCTAAACAATTTTGCTAAAGAGTCTCCACAAGATGCCTTCGTGACTGTAACGTCCCTTTCAAATGTCCCTAATACATCCAATGATAGGGCTACCTACTCACTAATAGTAGGATAGCACCGTCTAAAGGATAGGAGGAAAAGAACGACCCTTTTCGAGTATAAAAGTAGATAGCTGTTAGAAGTTTTCTCAAAAAACATTTTGCACTTACACAAACACTACTTTTCAAAAACAATTTCAAAACTTTTGTATACTTTCTCCACTATCCCGAGAAACATTACAAAGTTCGTCGTACTAAGGCGTTTTCAAAACATTTTCAAACACAAAGCACAAAGGTGTTTTTTAAAATGAGCAAACCTCTAAGAGCCCGTGGAAAACCACGGATGGAAAGGGTGCTAACACCTTCCCTTTCCATAATCTACCCCCTTACTCAGAAAATTCTCGAAAAGTTCATTTTCCGTTCTTTTCAACCTTTCCTTTGTTGGATAAAAGAAAAGACGATGGCGACTCTTGCTTACCGCAACATTTGCAAACACAACCGCAAAACAAGTATTAAATAGTGGGTTCTTCCACCGTATCACAAAACTGGAGACTCTGCTGGGGATAAATAAAAAGTGGGGTTACCTTAGAGCTTAGTTCATTTTAAAATTGCTTTCATTGTGTGTTTTTGTGCTTTACTTTTGAGGGTTTGTTTGGGTTGTTACTATAGATCCTACACCTGGATCTGGGGCACCTTATAGGTAAGTAGCAATAAATCATGGAAGCTGTACGGTGTAGACCGATATGGACGAAGTGATAGCTATGCTGGTGTGATACTTTGGCTTGTACTAATATTCCTTGAGTCAATCAAAGATAACATTAGGCTTCTTTAGTATCATTAATCACTAACTGACCTTTAGAACCTTTAATTGACTTATCCTAAAGCCATTAGAAAGTAGTCAGATGGTCGGATTTGGTTCCGACCGAAGATTGGTTGGTACTCAATACTACACTCATTGAGACTAGACTTTTAGGATATTCTGGCCGCAATACTTTGGTGCTTTAGCTAGAACAATGCCCAAAAGAAAGGTCAGTGATATGAGACTCCTTAGGACCTGATTACTATTACTAGGACAGGTTGAGCCAACTAAATTTTAAAAGGGTACTTACCTACAAACCCCATGCAAGCCTAAACCTAAGGCTGCTTGTGTGATTTGTTTGCTTTCAACTTGAGCTACTTGCAGAGTTTTTATCTAACAACATGATCTCCTTGCATGATTTGGTTACAGTCATTATCCAGTAACTTGGACTTTAAGACTCACTTGTCTTCATCACCTTACACTTTTGCTTAACACATAACATAACATTATAAACATCATACCATAGCTTTTCCTTAACCATTTCAAGGATCTCAAGGGTTTGCGATGCAAGTTATGATGAACCCGACGTCTAACAAGGGGAAAGGGGATTTATTTTCCTTTAACCAATTCCTTAAAAAGACCAAAACACGATAACTTGAGTCAGGATCTATGACCCACTCGATATGGTGAGCTTGACTCACGGGGAAAGACCTTCAAACGATACATAAGTTCTTTAGTAAAAGTCGCAATTCAACTCCTAACATCTTCTAGTGTTTACCCTGCGAGATCCTTGAAAGAATTTGCATATCATACATGTTATTGCATAACAGGTATTCCAGGTATAAGCTTCTTATCCCTTCGTTGTTTATTTCAGCAAGAAGAAATGGCCCTTGAACAAATAGTAAAAGACCTTCAAGCTCAAAACGCTTAGTTCCAACAAATGTTCACGGCTTTGACCCAGGGGAAAGAAGACCTGAAAGCTCTCGTCACTAAAAAGAAGACTAAGAAGGCAAAGAAACTAGTTCGTGTTTTGAGTGTGGAAGAAGAAGACCAGCTAACCGAGCTCTAGATTTCCCAACCCCATCAAAGAGAGGGGATAATAAAGAGGAAGATGATAAGGAATCAGAAGAAAGAAACAACAATCCAGTGTCTAAAGAAGATGAACCTGACTATTCTGAGGAGCAATACCCCCTGCTAACGATAAATACAAACGAGTGGCGGATCATCTCAATACCATGGAGATCCAAAGGGTGCCCAGTCTGGATTTTGAAGAATTAGGTTTGGTTCCAAGGGTGGTCATCCCACCTAAGTTCAAGGTCCCTATCTTTACAAAATATGACGGTGTTTCCTGTCCCAAGCTTCACTTGAGGTCATATGTTAGAAAGATCCAGCCTCACACTGTTGACCGAAAGCTATGGGTCTATTTCTTCCAAGAAAGTTTGGCTGGCACTCAATTGGATTGGTTTTAGCAGCTACAAGGAACTGAAATCCATATCTGGGAAGACTTGGCTGCTGCTTTCTACAAGCAGTACCAATACAATGCTGACCTGGCACCAATTCAAGTGCAACTGCAGAATATGTCCATGAGCTCAAGAGAAGGGTTCAAGGAATATGCGCAGAAATGGAGGGATCTAACTGGTAGGGTACAACCTCCTATGAATGATCGAGAAATGGTAGACATGTTCATGGGCACTCTGACATGCCCGTTCTTTAATCTGCTGATTGGGAGTTCCTCATCCGGGTTCACATAGATGGTTCTGATTGGAGAAAGGATCGAAAGTGGTATCAACAGTGGGAAGATCCCGATGGTTGCATCTTCTAATGTTGAGAAGAAGCCATTTGCTGGTAAGAGGGAAGCCAATGTTGTGTATGGCCAGAAGGGTCGTAATGAGGTAGACTACCCCCAATCTGTAGGGGAAGTGCTAATCTCTAATTCGGCACACATGCAACTACCACAACAACGGGGTAATCAGCGAACGCAAGAAAAGCCTAAGAGACAGTTTACCAAGATCAGTATGCCACTGTCTCAAGTATTACAACATATGTTGAGGATGAATTTAATTAAGTTGATAGGACCTCATCCAAACCCTAAGACTTCCTCTCCTAACTACAATCCTGATGCAAGGTGTGCCTATCATTCTGGCAGTCCTGGGAGCGATACTAACGATTGTTGGGCACTGAGATACAAGATTTAAAATGTGATTGACGCCAAGGAGATTGAGTTCGACCCTCTTGAGAATCCCAAAATGATCACTACTCCCATGCCAAATCATGGCTAGGATTGAGAGCATTTTTGTTCATTTGAATTCTCAAGTTGTATTTTCTTTGTTTGTTCAAACAATTATTGTCACGTCGAACTTTGTTATTTCATTAATGTATTGCACATGTTTGTCTTGAATTAATTTGTTTTCATTATGCTTAAACTGCTTCCTTACTTCCTTTTTGTGATATTCAATTCTTGATTAAAAGCTCTAAGCCTTTAGAGGGAGGATAACGAGAACGATACCATAATCTCTACAGTATGCTTTTAAACAGACCCCGCTGACGATGTACAAGCGTTGTTTCAAATCCTAAACAGTGGAGTTATAAGGAAGATAATCCCTAGTCAACCCCTTTGAGCCTAAGTAGTAGGAGTTTTCTTTTCACACAAATTAAAACCCTTAATCATAACTTGGGGCAGGGTAGTTTTCTCAATTAATTCAGATGTGCATTCAGTTGCAAGCTTTCCCTTCATACACGACCAATAGTGTAGAAGATGCTCTCCAAAAGATGGTGATGGTTCCACATAGTCATTAAGAACAGGCAGTCATTATCTCTCAAAATAAAAGCCCATTAAGTCAAAACGTATGAGGAGACTTAAGAAAAAAACTGGGGCATCCTGCTGGCTGTAATCACAATAGAAACAGTTCAGGAAAAAGACAAGGATAGCAAAATTAAAAAAGAAAGAGGTCCTACAAATCCTCAACAAAAAGAAAAGGTTACAAAAATGATTGCCTTCTCAAACAAACACTCAATTTCTGAACCATCACCAATTATCAGAGCAAAAATTCCCAGACTCAATCGGGATTTAAACGCACAATTAACTGAGCATAGGATTGAAGAACATCACAAAGAACGGGTTGGGTACAAATAAATTTTGAGCCTTTATCCTTTGTTTCTGTGAACAAGGCCACGTTATAACCCTTAAAAGTCCTAGCTGAAGCATGGGTTAATTCTGAAGCATATTGTTACAAAAGGTATCTCGACTCCTGTAGGAGTTGCTACAAATCTTGAGTTGATATCACACTCTTACAAAATTTGTTTGTTTTACTAAAAATGAATTTTAAAAACTTCAAGACAAACATAGGCTTTAAATTCTTTAAATGACATTGTTTGCATATGACTATTTGTTCAAACAGTAGAGAAATTCACACAACGGATATTCAGTGAACAAAGATCCTCTCAATGGACAGAATCACCTCAGACGGAAAAAAAACATTCCCAATAACAAACCTTTCATAATCAAGGGGCATGACATGGTGTTTAATTAATCTGGTGCAATCAAGCCAATATGCAAAGAATCTCTCCAAAAATGCTGAATAGCCAGGGGAAGATCTCCATCTGAATCACTCGGAGGCTGTTACATTGAGCGGGGATTCCAGTAAAAAATCACTGTGAAATTTGAATCTTTGGTACCACCAAATTGCTTGTCTATGCCAGTAGTATCAGATGGTGTCAGTATCATGTCTTCGAATCCTTCCATGACAATTCTTAGAAAAGATACCTAGGAAATTCAAGACTATCAGAAACATGATCAAGCATCAGGTGCACCAGATTCATCCTGAAGCATCCCCACACAGGCTCCCACGTATGAAAGGACACATGCGATCACATAAAATTTTTATTGCATTTCTACAAAACTTGTTGTCATAGACGTTGACAACTCTCCACATCCTATGAGCGCGGACATAGTCAAAAAATACTATGCATGAAAAGACCCGCTAGGTTGATAGGCATAGGAAAAATTAAGGGCATCCTGGCGAACCAAAAGAGTTCGAGAAAAAATTAGGGATATATACAAAAATATTGTACACACGGCAAGTCAAAAACCTGGAAAGGCGGCTTGAGCAAAAAAGGGTATCCCGGTGGACTGAAAACCCGAAAGGGCGGTCCAGGCAAAAGTTAGGGATTAAAAACGTACGACTATGTCCCGTCATCTTGTCATTTGTTTATCAGTAGAAGACTTATCATCCCGATATGCATTTACCAAGCACCCCAGGAGTTAGGATGACACTCAAACCATCCATAAAGTCTCTGCATGTACTTTCTCCAGCAGGTACAGAGGCAGGGGCATCTTACTAAAATGTCGCCGCCATATCCTCAGCTTACAACCTAGTGATGTCAGGTGTTCTTGAATCCCCGGTAGAAAAGGAATTTCCAACTACTGCTCCGACATCAGGTTTTCCCTAGTAAAGTCGTCAAACTTCTCAGGATTCTCCAATAGGATTTCACAAAATCCTCAGGCAGTTCACAGAGCTTTCCTTCCCCAACAGAGTTTATTTCTCTAACAACGGAAGATCATCTCCCAGCAGTTCAACTTCAACAAAATCTGAAGACCTACATTCTTCATCGCCAATTGCAATCAGGGATTTATTTTCCCTAATTCAACATTGCTGCAATAAAACAACTGATACATTCACATATTGCATTCATACATCATTCTACAAACGTCATAGCATCTGCAGTACAAATGCATACATCCCAATCTCATTTATTTTGAGAACACCATTACACAATGCATTGCATACATCATGACATTGCATACAGCTAACACTTTACCTTTTCAGGAAAGATCAATCAACAGATATTTATCATCAACAATTTTCAACAGGTTCAGGATTAGCTCCTGAAACAAAACAGAGTAATTATCTGTGCAGCCAAATACAGGTCTACACGGGCTCATCATGAAGTAATATTACACGAGTTTCTTCTGACTTCCAAATACAGCTTTACACGGGCTCAACATGAAGCAATCTTACACGAGTTTCTTCTGACTTCCAAATACATCTTTACACGGGCTCAACATGAAGCAATCTTACACAGGTTTCTTCTGAATTCCAAATACAACTTTACACGGGCTCATCATGAAGCAATCTTACACGGGTTTCTTCTGACTTCCAAATACAGCTTTATACGGGCTCTTCATGAAGAAATCTTACACGGGTTTCTTCTGACTTCCAAATACAGCTTTATACGGGCTCTTCATGAAGTAATATTACACGAATTCCTTCTCCCTCCTTCTGAAGTTTTACACGGACTCATCTTGAACCAACCCTACCCAAGTTCCTTCTCACAATCTCCAGATGCAGTTTTACACTAACTCATCCTAAAGCAACCCTACCCAGGTTCTTTCTCTTGAATTTCCAGATGCAGTTTTACACGGACTCATCCTGAGGCAACCTTACCCAGGTTCCTTCTCTTGAATTTCCAGATGCAGTTTTACACGGACTCATCCTGAGGCAACCCTACCCAGGTTCCTTCTCTTGAATTTCCAGATGCAGTTTTACATGGATTCATCCTGAAGAAACCATACCCAGGTTCCTTCTCACAATCTCCATATGTAGTTTTACACAGACTCATCCTGAGGCAACCCTACCTAGGATCCTTCTCTTGAATTTCCAGATGTAGTTTTACACGGATTCATCCCGAGGCAACCCTACCCAGGTTCCTTCTCTTGAATTTCCATATGCAGTTTTACACAGACTCATCCTGAGGCAACCCTACCCAGGTTCCTTCTTACAATTTCCAGATGCAGTTTTACTCAGACTCATCCTGAAGCTGCCCTGCCCAGGCTCCCTCTCATATATTTCCTAAAACATACCTACCCAGGTTCCTTCTCATACACTTCCAGATGAAGTCTTACCCTGACTCATCTTGAAACAGCCCTACAAAGCTCTCTTCTGATACATTTCCAGAGAGCAGTTAATTTCATTCTGCCCGGCAAATTACTGCGAAGCCTGGATTTCAACCAAAAAACATCAAACTTTCATCTCTCCAATCCAGAGATAACCCCTTAGTAGATCCATGGACAACTGAAGTTCCTAGACTTTATTCCCCACAGAATTTTCCTCAAACAAGAAAACAACAGAAATCAACATCCCCCAGTGGGCTCCTCTTCAGACAACAGAAACAGAAATCCCCATAAAGAGACCTCTTATGAAGTCAGCATCTTTTTCGAATGGCATCTTTAAGCCCATCTTCGACGACTCTCCGTCATATTCTCTGGATGTCATATTTAAGACCATCTCCGACGACTTTCCGTCATCTTCTCCAAATGGAATCTGTAAGCCCATTCCCGACATCATCAACCATCAGTATTACTTCATGTGAGTGCAAATTTCTGGGCACTCTAGTGTTCAATCATCTTCCATCGTTAGATCACAAAAGGCAAACAAGCCAATCTAAATCTTCAGGTTTAAGAAGATTGAACAGGGGCAACTATTATACCCCAAAATATTCCCTCTCATTTTTACTCAAAGCATGCTCCTAGATATCCTCAATTGCTCAAGGTTGACCAATAATTGACCAGACAAATTCTCCTCCTAAGCAATGAACCTCTAACTAGGGTTTCACTTCTCATCAAGATGTGTGAGCTCCAAAGGTCTCAAATTTTTTCCATTGTCCTAAAATTCCTTCAAGATTGTCCATACAACTTTCATGCCTTGCACTATAAGTTTTCTCAGTCAATTGCTCAAATGCTTGGAAATCATCTATAATAGGTCAAAAGTCAATTGTGGCCCATGTACAGTCGAACTTCAAGATTTTTGGTCAACATCAACATTTTGAAGTGATATCCATCATTTGATAAGCGGTTGATCAAGATTCCTCAAGAAATGCTCCTAATTCATCAAAAAGTCAAGAATTCCTAAATTAGGGATTTCTATAAGAAAAGTCAACCAAACTATGATCAGGCATAACTTTCTCATACTTCATCCATTTTTTCCCAACCAAAGCTCATTTTGAAGAGTATTAAATTCTCTACAACTTCTCTTCAGCCCTCAAGTCCAAGAAATGCACCATCTAAAAGATACAAGCTCAAACATTATAGGTCATTTTTAGAAAGTCAACAAAAGCCACTTTTTGCCAAGACCTTTTACATTAAGATAAAATCTTCAAATGTAAAATTTATAAAACGAGGGATTAAAGTAGACATATTGGGATTTCAAAAAAGTCCAAGATAATCATCATGAGATGAAAATTGAGCTTGTTATGGCTTACCCAAGTTGGAAAAATTTGGGATTTTTCAAGAAATATGCATTGAGCAAGTTTGGACTTTTAAGGCAATGGCTCAATTTCTTGAACTTCAAACATCTTCCTAAGATCATAGAGGACCCCTAAAACCATTTTTGCATATTCTTGATTTTATTTGCATTTTATATTAATTTTCATTTAATTAAAGTCAAATAAATCAAAAAAATATGCAATCTATATGGGCCATTGCTATTTGGGTTTGGTTTAATGCATGAGGAGGCCCCAATTTTCATGTACAACAAGGCCAACATGTTTACATTTATCCAAAATTCAAAAATGGACAAAATCCCATGCTTTTGGCCAAGGTTACACATTTGTATTCATGGCATTCAAGCAATTGATTATGGCTGTTACAAGCTTGTTTTTTCGTGTCTCCTCATTCCTCTCTATAAATACCAAGCCTAGCAAGCATCAAGCACAACAGGAAATTCTCGAAAAGGTCTTTTTTTTGTTCTTTTCACCCTTCCCTTTCCATAACCTACCCCCCTTACTCATAAAATTCTCGAAAAGGTCTTTTTTTTTGTTCTTTTCACCCTTTCCTTTGTTGGATAAAAGAAATAATGGTGGCGAATCTTTCTTACCGCAACATTTGCAAACACAAACACAAAACTAGTATTAAACAGTCGGTTCTGCCACCGTATCACAGTACTGAATGTCGTATTTTGTCAAGAACATTTGCCATCTTTCTATTCTTCCAGAGAGAGTGGGTTTCTCGAATATGTATTTTATTGGATCCATCTTAGAGATCAACAAAGTAGTATGAGTAAACATATACTGTCTTAGTCGGTGAGCAGCCCATGCCAAAGTACAATAAGTTTTCTCGAGTAGTGAGTATCTTGTTTCATAGTCGATAATTTTTTTGCTAAGGTAGTATATTGCATGCTCTTTTTGATCAGACTCATCATGTTTCCCCAATACACACCCCATTGAGTTCTCTAATACTGTCAAGTACATGATCAAAGGTCTTCCTTCAACCGATGGCATACGAATTGGAGGTTCCTGGAGGTACTCCTTGATTTTGTCAAAGGCTATCTGACAATCGTTATTCCACTTTACTACTTGATCTTTCTTCCATAACTTAAAGATTAGATCACAAGTAGCGGTCAAATGGGAAATAAATTTGGCAGTGTAGTTCAATCGTCCCAAGAAACCTCTGACTTCCTTCTCAGTATGGGGAGCTGGCATTTCTTAAATGTATTTAACCTTGGCAAGATCAACTTCAATACCCTTACCATTGCCAACGAAACATAGGAGTTTACCGGATCTTACCCCAAAGGTGCACTTGTTTGGATTCAAGCTTAACTTTTACTTCTTCAATCTCTCAAACAACTTATGTATGTGGTCGAGATGTTCTTCTTTATTCTGAGACCTGGCTATCATGTCATCAACGTAAACCTCTATCTCATGATGGATCATATCATGGAACAAAGCTATCATAGCACACTAATATATTGCACCAACGTTCTTCAAACCAAAAGGCATAACTTTGTAACAGAAAGTGCCCCATTGTGTGACCAAAGTAGTATTCTCGGTGTCTTCAGGTGCCATCTTGATTTGATTATAACCAAAGAAACCATCCATGAAGAAAAATAATTTGTGTTGAACGGTGTTGTCGACTAGAACATTAATATGCGAAAGTGGAAAGTCATCTTTGGGGATTGCCCTATTCAAACACCTATAATCTATACACATACGCACCTCACCGTCATTCTTAGGTACCAACACCAGATTTTCAACCCAGCATGTAACAACTAAGAAACCTACATTGAACTGATTTATGACCTCAACTTTGGTCTTTTCAGACATCTCAGGATGCATACTATGAACCTTCTGCTTTATACGAGGACAACCTTCCTTCATCCGTATACGGTGAACCACAATGTCAGTATCAAGCCCTGGTGTTATACCCCAAAATTTGTCCTCTCATTTTATTCAAGACATACTCATAGAGGTCCCCAAATGCTCAAGGTTGACTAAGAATTGACCAGACAAATTCTCCTCCTAAGCAATGGACTTCCAACTAGGGTTTCACTTTTCACAAAGAAGTTTTGGTTTCAAAGGCCTCAAGTGATTTCCATGGTTCCTAATATGTCCTCAATAATATCCATGCCAAGTTTCATGCATTGCATCACAAGTTTTCTCAGTCAATGGCTCAAATGTTTGAAAATCAACTATATTGGTCAAAAAGACAATTGTGGTCAATATACAATCAAACTTTAAGATTTATGGTTAACCTTAACATTTTAAAGTTAAATTAATCATTTGATCAAGGGTTGATCATGATTCCTCAAGGAAAGTCCTCAGATCATCAAAAGTCAAGAATTGCCAAATTAGGGTTTCCTTAGGAGAAGTCAACTGAACATTGACCAGGCATAAAATTTACATACTTCATCAACTTTTTCCCAAAAAAATCTCATCGTGAAGAAAATTTAATTCCCTACAACTTTTATTTGGTCTACAAGTTCAAAAAATGCATCATTAGAAAGATATGAGCCAATACATTACAAGTCTTTTTGAAAGTCAACAAAAAGGCATTTTATGTCAAGGCAAGTTACATCCAGATGATTTCTCCAAATGAAAAAATGGTCAACATATAGATTGCAGGGGACATCTTTAGATTTCTAAAAAGTCCCAGATCATCTCCAAAAAATGAAATTTAAGAATGTTATGAAGTGCACAAGTTGGGCAATTTTCAAGAAAATGCATGAAATCTCAATTGAGCAAATTTGTGATTTAAGTTATTGGGCCTAACGTTTAGGAGTTAAAACATACTAATGATATGTCCAAGGACATATAAATTTATCCATTCATTATTTTTATTTTTATTCTTATTTATTTGAATTTTTATTCATTTAAATATGAATTAAATCAAATAAAATATGAAAACTAATGGGCTAGTACATATGGGCTTGGCTTGATACATCATAAAACCCAAAAATTCGTGCAAGATACACCCAAGATGTCCAAGTTCATGTAGCAAACAAAAATGGCAAGAGATATTTCATTTTTGGCAAGAATCATCCAAATATGGCAAACTTTCAAATATGGCAAACTTTCAATATGTTGGATTTTTGTCTCATGGTCTTGAAAGCTTTGTTTTCTTGCCATACTTGCTCTTCCCTCCCTCTATATATTGCATAATAACTCAAGCCAAAATACCACGAAATTTTTCACCAAAGCTCTCCAAAACAAATTCTCCAAATTTGAAGAAATTATGAAAATCATATCTCGCATCTCCGGCGGTTTTCAAACTGATCCAAACCTTTCATTGTCCTCCTAAAGGCAAGGAGTCAGAACCAATCATTATCCTTTGCAAATCAACCCCGGAACTTTCCCTCACATCGATTCCGGTTGGTAAGTTGGTAGGTTTCGTGTTCTTAAGATTTTCACACTTTAAATCCATGTAAACATGTTTGTTTCATTTATATGCATTTTCTACAATTTTCTAACGTTTTACATGTAAGCATGGAGGCAGAAATATCAATCATGACCATGGTGCACCCCAAGGCGTGTTCCTTGCTGGATCAGAATAAAGCTCCTGGACTCATCCGTTTTGTTCCCATTGTTCTCCTTCCTCACACCCCCTCCACTTACTTGTTCTCAGCGGGTCCATTTTTCATTTCTTTTTTGTGTTTTAGTTAACTACTTTCTTTTTTTTTAATCAATCATATTTTAATAAAAAAAATCACAGAAACATTAAATTTAGGTTTTTATTAATTAAATTTATTTTGATTAATTACTTTAATCACTTTTTTTAATTAATTAACTAATTAGAGTTAGGGTTTTATAATTAATTTATTTTCATAAATTAAATTCAAATTATTATTAACACAAAATTCTTTTTTCTCATAAAAAGACCAAAAATATTTTTTCTTGCTTAGAATTTTAGTTTTTTATTTTGTTCTTTAATTTCATTTTTTAATTATTCCTTTGCTATTTAAATTCTATAAAACAAATGTATAGGTCGCACGGGTAATTTTGTAATAGTTGTAGTTTATATTTCCTCGCATTTTTTCTATTATGTAACTACTTATGAGATGTAATAGTTGTAGGCCTTTACTTTCTCGCATTTTATTTTCTTCACTTATATATATATATATATATATATATATATATATATATATATATATATATATATATATATATATATATATATATATATATATATATATATATATATATATATATATATATATATATATAACTGTGTAGTAACTAGGACGTGTATGGAAAGATCTAAAAACAAAATGTTAGAAAACCTTAACATCAAAGATAAATAATAGCTGAAACACAACACACCCACACATGTGCACCTCTAGGATACTCCCACTTTGGTTGTCTTTAGAATAAAACAGCCACAACTCTCGAACGTGAGGGACTTTAGTGGCAACCCTTTGTTTCAAAGATCATAAAATGACCCTTTTGATGTTGCCTCGGTACATGATCTTAAAACCTTAGGGGTGTTACTAAAGTGTCTTGCCATGTTGACTTTGTGATTGTATGATGACCCTCGATTGTCCCTCAAACATCCAACGATGGGGCTACCTACTCACTAATAGTAGAATAGAACTGCCTAAAGGAAAAGAGAAAAAGAACAAACCTTTTAGAGTAGGTAGATAGTTCTTAGATGCTTGCTAAAAAAAACCATTTTCCACACCTACACTCCTTCCCAAAAATATTTTCAAAAACACTTTGTATACGTTCTCAACAATATGAGAAACATTACAAAGTTCACCGCACTAAGGCGTCTTTTTAAAATACTTTTTTTTTCAAACACACAAATACAAGGTATTTTCAAATGAGCTAGCATCTAAGAGCCTGTAGATAACTACAGATGGAAAGGGTGCTAACACCTTCCCTTTCCATAATCTACCCCCTTACTAAGAAATAATCTCGAAAGGTCTTTTTCTATTCTTTTCACCCTTTCATTTGATGGATAAAAGAAAAGTCGGTGGCGACTCTTGCTTACCTCATCATTTGTGAATACAAACACAAAACTAATATAACAGTCGGTTCAGCAACCATATTACAGTACTGATGACTCAGCTGGGAAATACTAAAAAAAGTGAGGTTACCTTAGAGTTAGATCATTTTAATTGCTTTCCTTGTGTGTTTTGTATGCTTTACTTTTAAGGGTTGCTTGGGTTACTGTTAAAGATACTATACCCAGATCTGGGGCACCTTTTTAGGTAAGTGGCAATAAATCATGGAGGCTGTACATCATAGACCGATACAGACAAAGTGATGCTACGTTAGCGTGACACTCTAGATTGTACTAATGTTCCTTGAGTCAGTCAAGGACAACATTAGGCTTTCTTATACTGTCATTAAGTGCTAATTGACCTTTAGAACCTTTAATTGACTCATCCTAGCCATTAGAAAGTAGTGAGATAGTCGGCTTTGGTTCCGACTGAAGATTGGTTGATACTCGATGACAACAAGGATGACCAGTTGGAACAATTGTAAGCTGAGATGGAAAGGATGAGAATTCAGATGAGTAGTCAGATGGCTCTTATCCAAAGTTTAGCTCGGGAACAAGAAGAGTTGAGGATTATCATCAACAATCTTCATTGAGACAGATACGACAGCCTGGGGCAAACTACTAGAGGTTAGGGCCTAATCAATGATCAATATCTCTTGGCGGATAGGGAATCGAGTGACATTTTCATGTTGAAACATGTTGAAAATAAACTTAGGAGCAGTGAAATTCAGGGGACTGCAACTTCAAGTACTCAAAAGAGATCATACAACGGAAAGAAGGAGTCTAGTACCGTGTACGACCAAAAGGGTCATAATAAGAGTGATCTCAACAAATCTGTGGGGCAGTGCAGATCTCTAATCCATCACCGGTGCAACAACAACGACAAGGCAATCAATGTAAGCAGGACGCGCCCAAAAGGCAATTCACCAAAATCAACATGTCCTCGGCTCAAGTATTGCAACCCATGTTGAAGATGGAGTTGATAACATTGAAGTATCCTCTGCAGAATCCCAACACCACCACTCCTCAGTATAACCGTAATGTGAGATGCACTTATCATTCCAATAGTTCATGGAATGACACTAATAGCTGTTGGGCATTGAAAAATAAGATTCAGGACTTGATCTACGAAGGGGTGTTAGAGTTCACACAAGATGATCAGACGAAATTCTTCTGCCATCCCTTAAAGGTAAACCTTCTGAAGTGACAAGTTCAGACAGAGAGGCTTTTTGTTCATTAGAATTTTCAAATTGTAACTTATTTTGATTGTTCGAACACTTATTTCATGTCAAACTTTGTTATTCCATTAATACATTGCAGATGTTTGTCTTGAATTAATCCATCCGTTGTCACTATACTGAAACTATGCTTTTACTTCCTTTTTTTGATATTCGACTCTCGATTAAAAGCTCTAAGCCTTTAGAGCGAGGATGACGAAAAAGATACCATAATCTCTACAATATGCTTTTGAACAGACCTGGCAGACGATGTACAGTCGTTGTTTCAAATCCTAAACAGTGGAGTTATAAGGAAGACAATCCCTAGTCAACCCCTTTGAGCCTAAGAAGTAGGATTTTCTTTTTCACCCAAATTGAAATCTTTAATCATAACTTGGGGTAGGGTAGTTTCTCAGTTAATTCAATGGTGCATTCAATCGCAAGCTTTCCCTTCGTACACGATGCGTAGTGACAAAGATATCCCTCCAAAACAAAATATGGTGATGGTTCTGCATAATCATTAAAACATGAAGTCATTATTTCTCAAAAGAAAAGCCCGCTAATTCAAAACCTATGAAGGAGGCTTAAGAAAAAAACTGGGGCATCCCGCTGACTGTAACCATAAAAGAAACAGTTCAGGCAAAAGGTAGGGATAATAAAAAAGAGGTCATTACAAATCCTTAATAAAAAGAAAATTTTACAAAAATGACTTCCTTCTCAAATAAACTTTCAGTATCCGAACCATCACCGAAATATCAGGGCCAAGACTCCAGAACTCAATTGGGATCTAAACACACAGTTAACTGAGTATAGGACTGAAGAACATCATGATGAACAGGCGGGTACAAATAAATTTTGAGCCTTTATCCTTTGTTTCTCAAATCGTGAACCAGGCCATGCTACAACCCTTAAAAGTCCTAACTAAAGCATGGGTTAGTTCGAAAGCATATTGTTACAAAAGGTATCCTGACTCCTGTAAGGCTTGTTATAAATCTTGAGTTGATATCACATTCTTGCAAATTTTGTTTACTAAAAATGCATTTTTTTAAAAACTTCAAGACAGACATAAGCTTTACATTTTTAAATGCCATTGTTTGCATATGACTAATTGTTCGATAGCAGAGAAATTTGCACGACAAATATTCAATGAACGGAAATCTTCTCAATGAACAGAATCACCTTAGATGGAAAGACATTTCTAATAACAGGCCTTTCATAATCAAGGGGCATGGCATGGTGTCTAACTGATCTGGGGGCATTCGATTCAAGATTCAAGGAATCACTCAAAATGTTGAATAGCTAGGGGCAAATCTCCATCTGAATCAATTGGGACATTGGACATGAATTCCAACAAAGGATCACGTACGATCGAGCAAACATTTTTCTGGTAGTGCTACAACACTTACTACTATGGATAATGACAATTCTCCGCACCCTATGAACATGGACATAGTAAAAGAATACTACGCGTGAAAAAAGACTCGCTAGGTTGACTGGCCTAGGAAAAAATAAGGGCATCCCGGTGAACCAAAGGAGTTCGGGAAAAATCAGGGATATATAAATAAAACTATACAGCCGGCAAGTCGAAAACCTGAAAAGGCGGCTTGGGCAAAAAGGGTATCCCGGTGGACTGAAAATCTAAAAGGAGAGTCCAGGCAAAAGTTAAGGATTAAAGCATGCGACTATGTCCCGTCATCTCGTCACTTGTCTATCAGTAGAAGGCTTATCGCCCTAATCAACATTCACCAAGGGATTTGGAAGTTGAGGTATGTTCAAGTCTCCACGGACCCCCACAGAGTCAATTCCATGAGATTATCTCCACAAAGTAATCTTCACAAAGTCATACATTCCCCATAATTCCCCGGCAGATTGCTTTGGCGGATAAAGGAGTATGATCTTCTTCCTGGAAATATCACCAACCTACGGAGTTTCAATCAGTACAGTTCATGGAGTTTATCTTCCCTAGCTGAGTTTGTTTCTCCAAGGTTGTAAAACCCCTTCAAACTTCTACTCTCCAGCAGAGTTCATTTCCTTAACAAGGGTGTTTCATCAGCAAGAGTACATCTCCATCAATAGGGTTTATTTCCCTAAACAGTTTATCATCTTCTAGGTACAGTGCAGATACAATCAAGACACAGATTAATTATGGCACTCATAACAGATTTCTCTTCTAGATACAATACAGATACAATCAAGACACAGATTCATTCTGGAACTCATTTAAGATTTCTCTTCTAGATACAGTTCAGATACGATCCAAATATGGATGTCATTTTGATACTCATTCAGTACATCCTACAGATATGGTTCAGATACAGTCCAGATATGGATATTATTCTAATACCCATTAAATACATCTTCAGATACAATCAAGGCATGGATTTATTCTGACACTCCCCAGCTTGAGTGTGCTTCTACCATAAATCACTGGAAAATATATCTCTCCAGTGAAGTCGTCATTATCCCCTGAGAGTTGCCATGGAACCTGGAAACTGAACCAAATGTCAGTCAACTTTATCCTCCCCAGGCGAGCCGAAAGGTTATCCATCTCTTCTATTCCCAGTCAGAGTATAAACTCCCCAGTAGAACAATGAACATCCAGTGTTCTTAAAATCATCTCCCCAAGCAAGAATTAACACGATTCAACAGAGTTTCCTCAAGCAAAGAGAAAAAATCAATGTTCCCCATTGGAGTTTCCTCGAACAAGAAAGCAGGGATCCCCAGTGGAAACAATTCCTAGAAGATCAAATATACACATACTCTTCATCCCCAACAATAATCAGGGATTTATTTTCCCCATACAAAGATGCTCGAGTTTACAAATGCACCTCAATAACATTTCACATTCATACATCATTTACAAATGACATAACATATGCATACATAGCACAATATCGTTTATTTTGAGAGCATCATTATGCAATACAATACATACATCATGCCATTACATAAAACTAACTTTTTCTTTTCATGTTAGTTCCTGAACAGATAGAGATTGTCAACAGTTTATCATCTTCCAGATACAGTTCAGATACGCTCCAATTACAGATGTCATTCTAATACTCATTCCAGATCATCTTTCAGATATAGTTTATATACGCTCCAAATATAAATGTTATTCTGTTACTCATTCAATACATATTTCAGATACGCTCCAGATACAGATGCCATTATGATACTCATTCAATACATCTTTCAGATACAGTTCAGATACGCTCCAAATATGGATGTCATTCTGATACTCATTTAGTACATCTTTTAGATACGGTTCAGATACGCTCCAGATACCGATTCCATTCTGATACTCATTCAATATATCTTTCAGATAGAGTTCAGATACGCTCCAAATACGAATGTCATTCTAATACTCATTAAGTACATATTTCAGATAAAGTTCAGATAAGCTCCAAATACGGATGTCATTCTGATACTCATTCAGTACATCTTTCAGATATAGTTTAGATATGCTCCAAATATAGATGCCATTCTAATACTCATTCAGTACATCTTTCAGATACAGTTCAGATATGCTCCAAATACGGATGTCATTTTGATACTCATTCAGTTAATATTTCAGATACAGTTCAGATATGCTCCAAATACAGATGTCATTCTGATGCTCATTCAGTACATATTTCATATACAGTTCAGATACACTCCAAATACGGATGTCATTCTGATGCTCATTCAGTACATATTTCATATACAGTTCAGATACACTCCAAATACGGATGTCATTCTGATACTCATTCAATACATCTTTCAGTTCAGATACGATCAAGATATAGATTCATTATGATACTCATACTCAATACAACTCCAGATACAATCACGACATAGATTCATTATGACACTCCCCAACATATCTTCTAGATACAATCATACACAAACTCGTTCTAGTATACTTCTCATATGAAGTAAGATACAGAGACCTCTTATGGCTCAGATAAAATCAACCGTAGATTTATTCTGATACTTTTTCTTGTTTGGAGTCAACATTTACTTTGGATGGCATCTATAAGCCCATCTCTGACACCTCTCAGTCATATTCTCTAAATTTCATCTATAAGCCCATTCCCGATATCAACAACCAACAACATTACTTCATGCACATGCGAGGGCAAATTTCTAGGCACTCTAGTGTTCAATCATCTTCCACCTTCAGATTATGAATGGCAGACAGGCCAATATAAATGTTCAGGTTTAAGAAGATTGAACAGGGGCAGCTGTTGTACCCCAAAATTTTCCCTCTCATTTTATTCAAGACATACTCATAGAGGTCCCTAAATGCTTAAGGTTGACTAAGAATTGACCAGACAAATTCTCCTCCTAAGCAACGTACTTCCAACTAGAATTTCACTTTTCACAAAGAAGTTTAGGTTTCAAATGCCTCAAGTGATTTCCATGGTTCCTAATATGTCCTCAAGAATATCCATGCCAAGTTTCATGCCATGCATCACAAGTTTGCTCAGTCAATAGCTCAAATGTTTGAAAATCAACTATATTGGTCAAAAAGTCAACTATGGTCAATATACAGTCAAACTTCAAGATTTTTGGTCAACCTCAACATTTTTAAGTGATATTCATAATTTAATCAAAGGTTGATCATGATTCCTCAAGGAAAGTCCTCAGATCATCAAAAGTCAAGAATTGCCAAATTAAGGTTTCCTTAGGAGAAGTCAACTGAACTTTGACCAGGCATAACTTTCACGTACCTCATAAACTTTTTCCTAAAAAAATATCATTGTGAAGAAAATTAATTTCCCTACAACTTTTCTTTTGTCATCAAGTTCAAAAAATGCATCATTGGAAAGATATGAGCCAATACATTACATGTCTTTTTGAAAGTCAACAAAAAGGCATTTCATGTCATGGCAAGTTACATCTAGATAAATTCTCCAAATGCAAAAATGGTCAACATAGAGATTGTAGGTTACATATTGAGATTTCTAAAAAGTCAAAGATCATCTCCAAAAGATGAAATTTGAGCAAGTTATGTAGTGCACAAGTTGGGCAATTTTCAAGAAAATGCATGTAATCTCAATTGAGCAAATTTGTGATTTTAAGTTATTGGGCCTAACTTTTTGTAGTTCAAACACACTCATGATATGTCCAAGGACCTCTAATCTATCCATGCATTTTGATTTTTATTCTTATATATTTGAATTTTTATTTATTTAAATATGAATTGAATCAAATAAAATATGAAAACTAATAGGCTAGTGCATATGGGTTTGGCTTGATCCATCATAAAGCCCAAAAATTCGTGCAAGATACGCCCAAGATGTCCAAGTTCATGCATCAAACGAAAATGGCAAGAGATATTTCATTTTTGGCAAGAATCATTCAAATATGGCAAACATTCAAATATGGCAAACTTTTAAATATGGCAAACATTCAAATATGGCAAACTTTTAAATATGGCAAAATTTCAATATGTTGGATTTTTGTCTCATGGCCTTGAAAGATTTGTTTTCTTGCCATACTTTATCTTCTCCTCCCTCTATATATTTCACAACAACTCAAGCCAAAAGACCACGAAATTTTGCACCAAAGCTCTCCAAAACAAATTTTCCAAATTCGAAGATATTGTGAAAATCATATCTCGCATCTCCGACGGTTTTCAAACTGATCCATACCTTTCATTGTTCTCTTGAAGGCCAGGAGTCAGAATCAATCATTATCCTTTGCAAATCAACCCCAGAAAACACCCTCACATCGATTCCAGTTGGTAAGTTTTAGGTTTCGTGTTCTCAATATTTTCACACTTTAAATTCATGTAAACATGTTTGTTTCATTTATATGCATTTTCTTACATTTTCTAACGTTTTACATGTAAGCATGAAGGCGGAAATAACAATCATGACCATGGTTCACCCCAAGGCGCGTTCCACACTGGATCAGAAGAAAGCTCCTAGACTCATCCATTTTGGGCCCATTGTTATCCTTCCTCACACCCCTTCCACTTACTTCTTCTCAGCAGACCCATTTTTCATTTCTTTTTTGTCTTTTAGTTAACTACTACTTTCTTTTGTTAATCAATCATATTTTAATAAAAAAAATCACAGAAACATTAGACTTAGGTTTTTATTAATTATTTTAATCACTTTTTTTTAATAATTAACTAATTAGAATTAGGGTTTTATAATTAATTTATTTTCATAAATCAAATTCAAATTATCATTAACACAAAATTCTTTGTTCTCATAAAAAGACCAAAAACATTTTTTCTTGCTTAGAATTTTATTTTTTTTATTTTGTCCTTTAATTTATTTTTTTAATTATTCCTTTTCTATTTAAATTCTAGAAAACAAATGTATAGGTCACACGGGTAATTTCGTAATAGTTGTAGTTTATATTTCCTCGCATTTTTTCTATTATGTAATTGCTTATGGGATGTAATAGCTGTATGTTTTTACTTTCTCACATTTTATTTTCCGCACTTATAGTTACGCAGGTATATATATATATATATATATATATATATATATATATATATATATATATATATATATATATATATATATATAACTGTGTAGTTAGTAGGACATGTATGACAAGATCTAAAAAAAATGTTAGAAAACCTTAACATCAAAGATAAACAATAACTGAAACACAACACACTCGCACATGTGCACCTCTAGGGTACTCCTACTTTGGTTGCCTTCGGAATAAAACAGTCACAACTCTCGAACGTGAGGGATTTTAGTGGTAACCCTTTGGTTCAAAGATCCTAAAATGGCCCTTTTGATGTTGCCTCGGTACATGATCTTAAAAACTTAGGGGTGTTACTAAAGTATCTTGCCAAGTTTCCTTTGTGACTGTACGATGACCCTCGATTGTCCCTCAAACATCCAACGATGGGGCTACCTACTCACTAATAATATGATAGCATTGTCTAAAGGAAAAGAGGAAAAGAACAAACCTTTTAGAGTAGGTAGATAGTTCTTAGATGCTTGATCAAAACAAAACATTTTCCACACCTACACTCCTTCCCAAAAATATTTTCAAAAACACTTTGTATACGTTCTTAACAATACGAGAAACATTACAAAGTTCGCCGCACTAAGGCGTCTTTTCAAAATACTTTTTTTCAAACACACCAACACAAGGTATTTTCAAATGAGCTAGCATCTAAGAGCCCATAGATAACTATAGATGAAAAGGGTGCTAACACTTTCCCTTTCCATAATCTACCCCCATTACTCAGAAATAATCTCGAAAGGTCTTTTTCTATTCTTTTCACCATTTCCTTTGTTAGATAAAAGAAAAGTCGGTGGAGTCTCTTGCTTACCGTAACATTTGCGAATGCAAATGAAAAACCAATATAACAGTCAATTTTGTCACCGTATTACACATGGCATGTCTTTATAAGACCAAGCAAAGATCTCAACATAGTCATGTAACATCTGGATTAACCTCTTTTTGACATTGTATTTTAGGTTGGCACCTATCTTGATTTCTTTCTTGTCCTCTTTAGTACCGAAGTTCACAACCTCGACTGGCACTTCATGCGGTTGTATGGCTCTTTCTTCCTCCTCTAACAGTCTAGCAAGCTCTCTAGGTACTTTACAATCTTTCTCACCTTCGTCCTCAGCTTGGTAGATCGGATTTTCGAAGTCATAATTGGCAATAACAAAATTGTTATTAATGGGACCAAGGGTGGATGTGGATCTACAATTTTTTATGTGGGTATGTGTAAGAACACATAGCTATTTTGAAAGCAATAAACTAAAATAAAGACAAAGAGCGCAAAATTTGAATGCAAACGTCCAATAATTTATTAAATGAAAATATGTGTATGAAAAATGATAACCCTAACAAATGGACCGTTGTGCCCCGAGTAAGGCACACGGCTTAAAGTTATTGTTCAAATTACATAACCAAAAACTTGAAAGCAAGATAACAAAAAATAGCATTTACACCTGGCTAAAGTAGATTGGTATAAAGTATTCAGCATTCCAATTGTTAAGCCCATTGTCGGTATTAGGGATAATCCAATTGTCTATGTCACAGTCACTATCAGTATCTTCCACAGTGTTGACTTGATTTTTGTGAATTCCATTGTTGTTGATGCCGAATGGAGGTCTCCCAAAATTAGCACGAGCACGAAGGATAACTCTCTGAGCCTCTGAGGTGAAACCCAAACCAAATTTGTCGGACTTGTAAGGAATGTCGGGAATCTGACCCCAAATAGTGCCACCACCCTCTTCTACCACAACCTTAGTGTCTTTTAGAGAAGACATTCTTGGTGGAATCTTGGTAACCTTAGGAACAAGAGGAGCAGCTTTAGCAACAAGGATTGTCTGAGGAAAAACTTCAAAGGTCTGGCAAGGAGTCTCGAGGAATTTACCGTCCATCTCAACACACTTGAAGGAGTTCTAATGGCTCACCATGTATTCTTCTTCGCCACAAACTGTGATGATTTTTCCTTTCACGGTATACTTTAATTTTTGGTGTATAGTAGAAGTAACAGCACCTGCCCCATGAATCCAAGGATGTCCAAACAAACAGGAATAGGCTGGACGAATGTCCATCATATAGAAAGTAGATTCGAAGACCTAGGAATCCACTTTAATTGGAAGATCAACCTCTCTATGCCCCATTCTCTTTGAACCATCAAAAGCTCTCACCACAACTTCACTGGGTTTTAGTACAACCCCTTCATAGTCATGTTTGTCTAAAACAACTTTTGGCAATACATTTAATGAGGAATCTGTCTTCACCAACACATGAGATAAGATAGTGCCCCTACACTCAATAGAGACATGCAGAGCCTTATTATGGTTCCTTCCTGCATGAGTTAAATCAGCGTCAGAAAAGCCTGGCCCATTATCAGTTGTCAGGCTAGCAACATAATTTTCGAACTGATCAATAGAGATTTCCTGTGGTACATGAGCAAATTTCAGAAACTTTACCAAAGCCTGAGCATGGGCTTTAGAGGACAACAACATAGATAACATATATATTTTGGAGGGGGTCTGCCCCAACTGTTCAACAATCTTATAGTCACTCTTTCGAATAATTTTCAGTACTTCCTCCATCTCTTGCTTGGAGGTATTATTTTTGCGGTAAAACGGCAAGCAAAAAGTAAGGTATTACTTTTACCGAGTGATATTTATGTTATATCGTATCGTGTCCACAGAGATTGGTTATTGATTCGGTGTTCGACTAAGTCTCACATTTGTGAGTTTGGTTTTAAATGGTTTTGTTTGTAAGGTGCAGGAATTAAAAGTTATAAATATAAAACGAATTTCATTCTTCGAATATTAAAGAAATATCGAGTTTGTATTTCTTCTGCCATATCAAATACTTAAAATTACTACCCAGTTGCACTTAACCTTAACTACTCGTCAATATCGTCATGTATCGCTCACACAGAGGTCATCTCTAACACAGAGTGAGATATCAACCGTATCGTTCTATGTCGACGATCTCTTAGCACAACACAAACAACACGAAGGCATTAAGAGTCGATACCTAAGTGATTATTAAGCCTAAATATATCTCAATAATCTAAGCCTAATTGATATTCATCCTAGGGTCAGATTCAATCCATCCATAGCTGCAACATCTCAAACCCAAACCATTAGCAAGCTAAAAAGGATAAACATCAATAGAGATTTGTAAAGAAAGTTTCATACAACACCATGAGCAATAAATATACATATAATCAAGATAAAATTACATACAAAATCCAAAAAATAGTAGTTACAAAGAGAATAAGAGAAGAGAAAACCTAATTTCCCGCGGTGTCAAACACGATCCATCAAGCTTCTGACCCCGGATCATCCAATTGCAAGCCACAAATGTTGTTTTCTAAGCTCTAAATATCAAAGAATGAAGGTTTGATGAGTTGGGAACAAATACCCCAAAACATAACCTAAAAAATGTGATTTTTCCCCTTTTAACGTAATTCTGTCCAGGGGACCGCGCTAAGCGGCAAATTTATGCCTGGTTCGAAGCATTGGAAAGCTTATTCAATTATCTATCTAATAATGCCTAAATATCAACCAATTTATGATTTCTTATTCTTTGATTTAGAGCCTTATTCATTGACGAGTTGCTCAAATCGCGCGTTTGAAGCGGTGTCTTCGACACTTTATTGCTCATGCTCCAAATACGCATCAATACCTATAAAATGAACAGAAAAAATCAAATGGTAAAATATATACAGAAAAACATAATTAAATGTAAACTAAACGAATTTACACAAAAGACTGGATTATTCAACAATATTAACAAACAAAAAGTTGATAAGTGCAACAAAAAGTATATACAAAAATAGCTACAATTTTCACTTATCAAACTCTCCCCAACTTAAACTTTGTTTGTCCTCAAACAAGGCCAAACAAATCAAAGAACTAAAAATAATAAACCAAAGAATCATGAATTAACAAGTTTTAGAAAACAGAAAATAAATGCAATGGTTCTAATGAAAAACGGTATACACGAAGAAACATGCTTACCACTAAACTACGACGATAACATAAACATGAAATAAATGCTAAATACAAAGAATATTCCAAACACTCTAAAACAATACTAGTTCACAAATGAATCACACCTAGAAAACATAATCATTGGTAGATGAAAAACACAAAAATGAGGTATTTTCACTCATTCACAATCTTGCAAATAAAAGACTAAATTATGCATTCATCCAAAAATTCACATTGAAAATACAAAAGCAAGAATCTCAAAGGCTTTCAAGGTTGTAATGTGGCTTGGTTAACAAACAAGTGATAAGTCCTAAAGCTAATCGAAACAAAAACTTGCCTAAATCTAAGGGAGTGATCAATCTACCAAAGATTCAAACAATAGAATTCCAATCAAACTTCTTCTTTACCACAAATTTCACACCAAAGCACCATCACTTATTAACACAACATTATTCCTTACTCTTTTTTTTCTCTTTTTTCAATGCTTTTCAATATTTTTATTTCTTTTTCTATCTTTCTTTTTCACTTTTTTTCTTTTCTTTTAAACCTCATAGCAATCATTCAATAAATACATAATCATTTTTCTCCCCAACTTGAATTCAACCATACATTAAAGTGAATACTCCCTACTTTATAAGGCAAGGTAAAAAAATTCAATTAAAAACCATAGTTGAGGGTTCATGAAAACAACGGAATCAACATCCATGCAAAAAGGGAAACTAAACCCTCTTAGACAAGAAATTAGCAAAAATGACATGGATATCAACAAAATGCTAAAAGGGGTTACTAATGATCACACACTCATAAGGTGAATTGACTATTTGGCCAAGGATAGTTGTGATCAAAATGGAATAAAAAATGCCTTGATCACTTTCTTACATTCATACAATCAATACAAATAAAAGATAAAACATGATAAAATCTAATTAAAACAAGAATTGAGGTCTCCAACATATGTGAACAATGGAAAGCTACCTCAAAAAAAAGTGTAGGAACTAAAGTGATTCACAAATGAACACCTATACAAAAGAATAAATAATATAAAAATTGTAAAAAGTCTAAGTATCATGAATATGTTAAGGTATAGAAAGCGATAAACAGATACCTCGAACGTGTACAAAACTTTAACAATATCATTACCATGCATTCGCAAGTTGACACACTCAAACTTGGAAAATCACCAAAAGCGAATTCAAGATATCGAACCAAAATTGAGCACGAACAACACCAAAAGAATTAATTATACTAATAATATTTACTATTATAATGCATAGGTGGAAGTGGGAAAAAGACAAGCCAAGCAAAAATTTAAAAATAATTTACTGGCTCTGCACAGCAGAATGCGCTAAGCAGCCTGGAGCACACTTAGCGCGTTACACCAGATGCAGAAAAAATGACAGCGGCATCTGGTGCAGTTGTTATGCAACTCCACCATCACCTACACACTCTATGTACAACAATTACAATATTCACAATATTAACAAACATACTTCCACAAGATAAACACGACAAACTTACAGAAACACATAATTTTACATAACGAAACAAAAGGGAAAAAAATGAATTAACAAGTTGAAAAGTGAAAATTTGAAATTTAAACACTAATATGAGTTCAACTTGTTAAGACACAAGTTAACACATAACAAAAATGAATTCAAAGAAAAACAATACAACATGCTTGTTTTACGTCGTAAGCTCGATGCCTTTATCGTGCGAGCTAATAACCTCCTCTCGTAATACCATGGTATTGTCGTACCGCGTAAACCTAAAGAAAGTTTCCTAACATCCACACAACAAATGTTATGATAACGAGACAATTTAGAATAATACGTGAAAACAAAGAAAAACACATATATGCACAAATATCATATACAAGTTAATGTATAATTTCCATACAACATATACATTAATTACAAAACTCAAAAACAAAAGAATCATCGCAATGCGAAAACAATAGAACCAATCCTAGACAATGGTGCCATTTTGTTGTTGCGGTAAAGCGGAAAGCAAAAAGTAAAGTATTATTTTTACTGGGTGATATTTATGTTATATCATATCGTATCCACAGATATTGGTTATTGATTCTCCGTTCGATAAATTCTCGCGTTTGTGCGTTTGGTTTTAAATGGGTTTGTTTGTAAGGTGCAGGAATTAAAAGCTATAAACATAAAAAGAATTTCATTCTTCGAATATTAAGGAACTCTTGAGTTTGTATTTCGTCTACCATATCAAATACTTAAACTTACTACCCAGTTGCACTTAAACTTAACTACTCGTCAATATCGTCACAAATCACTCACACAGAGGTCATCTCTAACGCAGAGTGAGATATCAATTGTATCGTTCTATGTCGACGATCTCTCAGCATAATACAAATAACACGGAAGCATTAAGAGTCAATACCTAAGTGATTAATAAGCCTAAATCTATCTCTAGAATCTAAGCCTAATATATATACATCCTAAGTTCGGATTCAGCCTGTCCATCTCTGCAATATCTCAAACCCAAACCCTTAGCAAGCTAAAAAGGATAAACATCAATAAAGATTTGTAAAGAAAGTTTCATACAACACCATGAGAAATAAATATACATATAATCAAGGTAAAGTTACATACAAAATCCAACAAATATTAGTTACAAAGAGAAGAAGATAAGAGAAAACCCATTTTCCTGTAGTGTCAAACACGATCTATCAAGCTTCCGACCCCGGATCATCCAATTGCAAGCCCCAAATGTTATTTTCTAAGCTCCAAATATCAAAGAACGAAGGTTTGATGAGTTGGGAACAAATAAACCAAAAAATTACCTAAAAAAAAATATGTTTTTGGCCCCTTTTAACGTAATTCTATCTAGGGGACTGCGCTAAGCGGGAAAATCCCGCTAAGCGCACTCTGTTGTCATGAGAAAAAAGTCAGCATTTTGTTTTCGCCATAACTTGAGAACTGTAACTCCAATTTACGCCCGGTTGAAGCATTGGAAAGCTTATTCAATTTTATATCTAAAAATGCATAAATATAAATCAAATTGATGATTTCTTATTCTTTGATTTTGAGCCTTATTCATTGACGAGTTGCTCAAAATTGCTTGTTTGAAGCCGTGTCTTCGACACTTTATTGCTCATGCTCTAGTTACACATCAATACCTATAAAATGAATAGAAAAACATAAAACGGTAAAATATGTACACAAAAACACAATTAAACATAAACTAAACGAATTTACACAAAAGTCAGGATTATTCAACAATATTAACAAACAAAAAGTTGATAAGTGCAATAAATAGTATATACAAAAATAACTACAATTTGCACTTATCAGGTATCTTCAATAATAACCTCTTTTTGTACCTCAATATGGGCAGGCTCAGTCGTTTGTTCTTTTCCTCGAGTCTCAGTAGTTGATTCAGTAGTAGTGATACGAACTGGTGTAGTAACAACCTTTGTAAGGATCTCTGGAGAGAAAACTTTTCCACTTCTGGTAAACTTACCAGTCCTAACAATATTGCTAACATTGGGATCAGTAACTTCAGTATTTTCATTTTTGATAACCAATGGTTCTTGCTTGACGCCATGGTAGTAGACATTAGCTCTATAATTCTAAGGGATATCCTTGTCAAAGGAATATAGAATTGTCTCAGGCTCGGTAATGATCAGAAGAGCAACCATAGGCTCGATAGTAATCTTCACAGGACCCTTAGAAGTGATTCTTATAGGAGTGCCGGAAATTGTAATCACAGACACGTCTTCAAGCTTCAAGCCTTGAGATATACTTTTACATAGGCCCTCCTCAAAAGGAGTCTTCTCAAATAGAATTACATGGTCATCCATCAATCGCTGGATACCTTCTTTTAGCAGTACACAACCATTGGATTGGGATGCACAGTAGTAGCAGTTTTCAACGCAACCCAAAAATAAACCGGCTTGCAACAACTTCTTCTTAACAATCATCAAAGAGGTAGTCAAGTCACTCACAACAGAAACATAAGAAACATCATCAATAACATTAACGCCTTTGTCATGATTAGGCATAGGTGCAATGATTACATTAGGAGTCTTAGGAGGACCAAATTCAATCTCCTTAGAGTCAATCATATCTTTAATCTTATCTTTCAGAGCCCAACAACCATTAGTGTCATGTTCAAGACTGTTGGAGTGATATGCACACCTTGCATTGAGATTGTAACTAGGAGAATAAGTATTGGGATTCTGAGGAGGATCATTCAATGTAATCAACACTGCTTTCAACATGTGTTGTAATGCTTGAGACAACAACATGTTGATTTTTGTGAAATGTCTCATGGGTATGACTTGCCTACATTGATTATTCTGTTGTTGTTGTTGCACCGGCACAGGATTAAAGATCAGAACTGTCCCCACAGATTGGTTGCGGTCACTGTTATTACGACCCTTCTGGCTGTACACAACATTGGATTATTTCTTACCATTGTATGACTTCTTCATAATATTCGAAGATGTAGCTACCTGAATTTTACCACTTCTGATTCCATTCTCAACATGTTCCCCTATCAATATCAGTTCAGTGAAACCGGTTGAAGAACTTCCAAGTAGGTGATTTGAGAAAGGACCTGTTATCGTACTCATGAACATGTAAACCAAATCCATATCAGCCAAAGGAGGTTGAACTCTGCCTGCAAGATCTCTCCATTTCTGTGGGTACTCTTTAAAGCCTTCCTCGGAATCCATGGACATACTATGTAGTTGTATGCAGGTTGGTGCTTGTGATATGGTGGGAGAACTGACTTGGTTGTTTTGCGTTTTATTGCAAATGTTACGGTTAGCAAGAGTCGCCACCGACTTTTCTTTTATCCAAAAGGAAAGGTTGAAAAGAACAGGAAAGACCTTTAGAGATGTTTTCTTAAGTTCGGGGGGTAGATTATGAAAAGGGAAGGTATTAGCACCCTTTTCATCTGTAGTTATCTACGGGCTCTTAGTTGCTTGCTAGATCACTTACTTTTTTTAAATGTGCTTATGGTATGTGTTTTTGAAAGTATTTTGAAAATATCTTTGTAATGGTTCTCGTTTCTATAAGAACGTGTACAAAGTGTTGTTTCGAAAATAACTCAAAGAAGTGTTTGTGGAATGTGTTTTTGAAAGAGATTTTGAAAATGTGTCTTCTTTGTAATGGCTCTCGTTTCTATAAGAACGCGTACAAAGTGTTTTTTCTTTTAAAAATGTTTCAAATGAGAGTTGGTGTATAAAACATTTTTGTTGTGAGCAAGTGAGAAACTAGGAGTGAATCTACCTACTCAAAAAGGTCTTAAATTTTCTTTTCCTCCTCCTTTAAATGTTGCTATCTTACCATTGTTTTGGTAAGAAGCCCCATCGTTGTATGTGAAGGGACGGGCGTGGAACATTTGTATAGTCATATAAGGCAACCTATAGGACGTTTTAGCAATGTTGTTTTAGGGACTAGATCATTTACCGAAGGCAACATCGAGGGTAATCGTGGGACTACGATCTTTTATCGAGGGTCTTTGCTAAAATTCCTGTTGTACCCAAAAATTTTCCCTCCCATATTTCTCAACACGTTGCAAGAAAGATCTCCAAATTGCTCAAGATAGTCCAAGAGTTGACCAGACAAGCTCTCTCCTAAGGCAGTCTTCCCCAAATTAGGGTTTCACATTGCATCAAGATCCTTGAGTCCAAGTGACCCCAAGTGCTCACCAATGTCCTAATATGTTATCAAGATCATCCATGTCAAGTTTCAAGCTTTGCAGAGGAAGTTTGCTCAGTCAATTGCTCAAAGGTCCAAAAGTCGACTATGATAGGGCAAAAGTCAACTATGACCTACATACAGTCAAACTTCAAGATTTTTTGTCAACATTCTCATTTTGAAGTATATTTCATCATTTGATCAAGGTTTTATCATGATTCATCAAGGATTTCTCATAATTCATCAAGACTCAAAAGTTGCTAAATTAGGGTTTTGTAGGAAAAGTCAACTCAACTTTGACCTAGCATAACTTTCTCATACTTTATGATAAATGACCCATCCAAAGCTCATTTCTAATAGGATGCAATTACCTACAATCCATATTCATATCCCAAGATCAAAATATGAACTCACAAGAAGTTATGAATTTGGACATTACAGGTCATTTTGAAAAGTCAACAAAAACACCTTTTTTGTCAAAGCTTCATACATGAGCATGGAATATCAAATTGAGATGAGACCAAAAGGGTTGATTAGAGGACATCTCAAGATTTCTAAAAAGTCAAAGAACACCTCCAAAGAGTCAAAATTGAGGAATTTATGCATTTTTGAAGTTGGACTTTTTTGCAAAATTGCCAAAAGTCAACTATGCCCAAAACTTCAAATTTTGCCAAATGGGCCCATTCTTTTTCACTTGTTTTGGGTTTGCATTATTTCCCACGTGCTCTAGCCTTGGCCATGTGTCCATATCATATTTTTATTAATTATTTTGATTTTTATTTTAATTAATTTGATTTAAATCAAATAAAATCCAAAGCATTGATAACAATGGATCTTTTGATTGTTTCAGGCTTAAATCACAGCTAGCAAGGCATTGAGATTCGAATCAAGGCAAGTTGTGTACAAAAAGATTCAAATCAAGCCAAATTTGGAAGGTTGTAAAATAAAATCAAATCAAATATCCAAGCATTTAAAGAGAGAGATTTGGACAACAAAAACAAACCTAATGCATTGTGCAATACATAAGGGTCGTGTGCAGACCAAAATCAAGGTTGGAGATCAAGCATAGAGTGAGAACCAAATTTGCAAAAACCAGAAAAAAGTGTGAGATCGAAACAAGGCTTAGAGGCATCCTCAAGGCTTGGTACATGTCTCAATCGTTTCCTGGAAACCTCCACAAGCGAAAGCAAGCAAAACCAGGCATTTTCAGACCCTCACACGCACTGTAAGTCACTCACTATCCCGCCCTGTTCTTGATTTCGTATTTTGCAATTTAAGCATGGTTGATCTGAATTAATGGCATAATCCTAATCTACACATCATTTGCGAGCTTTTGGTATTACTTGATTTCATTTACATGACCTATATCGTGATTAACCATAGCTAGGGTTTCTTTGAGTTTTTTAGGGCTTTTTTTTACAGGAATAATTGGCTTTCATGAAGGGTACTATCTTGTTCAGGGGAACAAGGCGAGTTCAACCATGGCACTAGCTTCCATTAATATTGCTTGTGGACGAACTTGGAGTGAAGCCACGATTTTAGCTGCGGATAAAAATCCGTAGGTAAAAGTTACAGTTTTAGAGGACAGGGACGAAGGCGTGTCGCTTCCCCACTCGCCTATTCAAATAGCGCACACATTTTTTATTTTTCTGGCCATTAATTTTGTTTTTGTATATTATTATTAATTTGTATTAATTAACAAAAAGAAACAAGTGGTGTAGTGGCTACAAGGGGGACGTTCAAGGCGTTGAAGGCTGGAGGTCAGGGGTTCGATCCCTGCCTCCAGCATTTGTTATTTTTCCAAATTCTTGCAGGTGATCATATGCACGCCTAGGCCAGGAGTTCCATCATACTCCCTCACCAATCAACACGTCAGATGGCCAGATCTGGTGGTCAAGCATTGAAGGTGTACCATGGACTCAGTCAACGCATATATAGTGAATCAGGAAAGTCAAATGGATCATCCTTATTGGGCCAACAAAATTGCTTTTGACACCCTCAAAAACAGGCCCATCTCTCTACTTTGTTTATATTTTGTTTATTTCCATTTAATTATTTTTTTAATTCAATTGATTACTAGCCAATAGAATATTTTATTTTTTAACAAAAAAGTCACAAAATTTTTTTTACCCAATCAAAATTCAGAATTTTATTTTTTATTAATAAATATTAATTAATTAATTAGGTCATTAATTGTAGATAACTTGAATTTATTTTGTAAATAATAAAAATTAATTAGAATTAATAGGTTTTAATCTTTGATTTAATTATTTTATTTTCTTTCCTAAAATATCAAAAACTCCAAAAATATGTCATTAATTATTCAATTAATGTATCTGCTCCCGGTTTGTAATAATTAATTAGGATATTTATTTTTCCGCTTTTAAATTTCAAAGGGTTGCTTTTGGCGATGTAAATACCCGACGCCTTGTAATAATTTAGTTTAATTTCCGCACCTTTAATTTCTACAAATATTTAACTACTAGATGTTTGATAATAGGGTTTGCATGACAAGAATGAATGCCTAATCTAAAATCAGTTAGATCACCCTAAACATGTGCAAAGATAAAAATAACTGAAATCAACACACTCGCACATGCGCACTTCTAGGGTACACCCCACTTGGTTGCCTTCGTACACGGCCATTGAGTATATGTTGTTTTAGAGGTCGCCCTCTTGTCTAAAAAGATCATAGTTGCCTCGAATTGGTTGCCTCGAATATTGTTGCCTCTGATAAATGATCAAAGACGTTATGGTTACCACTAAGACGTCCTAACATTGCTTTAGTGACCGTATGTCCCTCTTTCGAATTGATCCTTAAACTCCAACGACGGTGCTACCTACTCACTAATAGTGGGATATCATTGTCTAAAGGAAGAAAACATAGAACGATTCCTTTTTCGAGTAGGTAGATTAGTTCTTAGATACTTGCTCATCCAAAACAAAACTTTTCCACACTTACACTCATTTACAAACAAAGTTTTCAAAAACACTTCATTACACTCTTGAAGACAGACGCAAGAGTTAAATCGAAGTTAGAAACAAAACTTTTCAAAACCCACAAGCACAAAGAAAACATTTTGAAAATGATGAGCAAGTACCTAAGAGCCCGTAGATAACTACGGATAGAAAGGGTGCTAATACCTTCCCTTTCTATAATCTACCCCCCGTACTCGGAAATATCTCGAAAAAAGAATTTTTGCTGTGATTTTTTCCTTTCCTTGTTGGATAAAATAAAAGTCGGTGGCGACTCTTGCTTACCGCGACATTTTGCGAACAACAAACTCAAAATGCAAACCAGCATTCCAAAAACAGTCAGTTCTTCCCACCATATCACAACGCCCATGTTCGAGGGACATGACTATTTTTCCTATAGGAAACAAGTGAGATCACCCTAAGGGGGGGCATGTGTGCAAAGTGTATTTGATTGCATGCATTTAGTCTTTGATTTTCTGGTTGTCTATTTGTTGTTTTTATCTTGCCATACACACCTAATTACAAGCAATATATGAAAGCAATAAAAATGCGGAAAAGTAAAGTCCTACACTATTACATCATTTAAGAGATGGGGTGTGCAAATTTACAATGGGGATTGCGAGAAATTAAAAGTACTAATTATCTATTACAACCATATTGAAATAATATACAAGAATTGAAATGGACTTGTTTTGTTTTTATTAAGAAAATAAATAAATTGGCTTAAGAAAATATTTTTGATCTTTTGGTTTAAGAAGAGATAACATAAAGTATGTAAATATAAAAATGTTTTTTGGTGTTTTTGGTTATTAAAAGATAAAATAAGATAAATAAGAGAAAAGGGAGTCAGAATCAGCACGTTGCTGAAACGAGAAGGAACATAAGTTCTGACTCTGATACTGCAAGAGAGAAAATGTTAGTAGGAAAGTAGAGGGTCAGAAGTCCTGGGCCTGGGTACACCAAGTATTGAGGTAGTTGGGAATAAAGGAAAACCTAGAAGTTCTGATTATTGGAGGGGTTCAGAAGCTATAGTGTAGCTGGGAACCTAGAAGTTCATACATCACTGGCAAGTCAGAAGTTCAGGCTGTTTGAGAGAGTGAGATGATAATGTTGTTGGGTAAAGTTGTCTAGAAGTTCTGATTTAGGAATATTGTTTGATAGATATAGGGTGAAAATGTCACTAAGTAAACCTAAAAAAAATATATGCTTCTGGGGCTAGAACCCAGGACCCTTAGCACTAATGTCTTATGCGCACACATTGTCTACCACTGGGGTGGCTGTACATCCGGTATCAGAAGCAAAAGCATAAATAAGTATAACAAAGTAATCTCTGATGATAAACTCAATTTCTTTCTCCATGCTAATCAGAAAATCTGCAGCTTAGTTAACTTTCAACAGAACAGAAAACAAATTCATAGCAATTATGACAGGTTTCCATCATGGTTTCAGAGACATAAAAAAATAGTCAAGACTATAAATCAGAAACAAGCATGTATCTGCTAATCCTAGTTTCCTTAAGAAGTTCTGAACTGATATTCTCCCTTCTTAGGCGGAAAATACATGAAACCTAATGAATATGTACAACATCAGAATCAGGATGTCTACATTTTATTTTGAACATACAACTCAAACAATGCCTAAGTGATATGATGAGAGTCAGCAGAAGCTTACCTTGCAGCTGGAAAAGGTCTTGTGAACTGGAACCTGGTTCTGACTGCTTGTAATGTTCTGATCAGCTTCCTCAAGTGCTTAGCAGACGGGAACAACCTTTAACTTGGGTTATGAATGGTGTATGGATGATTTGGTCAAGAAACACTTGAGGGAAATTGGAGTTTGAATGCAAGAATAAAAAACTAGCAGGTTTTGTATTTGTTTTTGCAGTTTCAGATTTCTAGAATTTTTAGCAAGGTTTCAAAGATTTTCCTTTCAATTTTTCTGACCGGCCCCCTTTCACAGTTGTAAATGAAGTTCAATTTATAGGCAATAACTTTGTAGCTTGGAGAAGTCAAAAATACCAACATCATGCTAGCGAGCTGGCTTGTTCTTTAAGCAAGATAAACGAGTATGGTGGTTAGCAGAATTTAGCCGTGCCTAAGCTGGATTTGTAAGCATGACTTAAGGAAAAGTACCCTCAAAAGAAAAAGCAAAGCATGGGCCCAGTGTACTCTTGTGCTTCTACGTTACAATGTGCTTCTACGTCACACGTGGGGAAATCCTTTGGATAAAAACTCAAAAGTGGTTGTGAGCATTAAATGATGATGAGATTTATAAAATCAGAAATCTTGCGCTATGAGATTATGCATCATAGCTTAATTCTGGGTCATAAGTTCAGCATCGGCGCAACTTAGAACAAACATCCAACTTATGATCCTCAAATCTCTTTACTCCAGTATGTTCTGAGTGAGTTCTCAGACTTCCAGAAAGCTTATGACATGCTTTATAAGACCTCTTTGAATTACTCTTGCAACTTCTGACCGAACCTACGTGAAAACTGGCCCAGTTGTAGACAACTTCTGACTTGAAAATGCTCAGTATTTACTAAGTGCCTAAGCTTCAGAGACGTGTCTTTGAAGACGTACAACTTGAAATCCCAACACTTCTAGAAGAAGTTATGTTCTGCAGTGTTTTAGGTCTCATTGAGATCTAAAACTCTCGAGTTAGAAGTTCTTCTAGAATCAACTTGCATCATGGTAATAATCTGGTCGGAAGTTCTGAGCTTGTCATATTTCTTAAATACTTAGAAAAATTCTAAGTATTTAGAATTTTGACTTTTCCAAAGTAATTTGGACTTTTGAATTTTCTTGATGAAACAAACTCCATATTTCAACATGTCTTGATAAAATATGACTCTTGAAACTTGCCTTTAATCCAAAAGTCAAAGTTTGACTTTTCAGTATGTAAATGACCATTTTGCCCTTGTGAATGACTTTCTTGGGAATTTTGTGATGCAAGGCTTGGAATTGGATGGAAGTAAACCTGAGGGTCCAGGGTGATCCTTTGAGAAATGAGAGGGAACATTTTGGGGTACAACAGCTGTCCCTATTCAATCTTCTTACGCTTGAAGAGTTAGATTGGCGAATCTGTCATTCGTGACTTGAAGGTGAAGATGATTGAACACTAGAGTGCCCAGAAATTTGCACTCAATGATGTGGTGGTTGATTGTGTAGGAAATGGGCTTAAAGACGCCATTTAGAGAAATGATGGATAGTCGACGGAGATGGGCTTAAAGATGCCATCCGGAGGTGACCGTTGACAGAAATTAGACTAAGTCCAAACTTGACTTTAACTGGGGAAAGAATCAGCATGAACCTTTGGTTGATTTAAAACTGAACCTAGCAGAAGTCTTGAATAATCTTTAACTGGGAAGAATTAGGATAAATCTTGGAGCGACTTATCTGAAGAAGAAGAAATGTCCACCAGAAAGAATCAGGATAAACTATTGAGAGATTTAAACTGAACCAACAGTGGTCTGGAGAAGAATCAGAATAAATCTTGGAGCGACTTATCTAAACCAGAGAAGATGTCTGCGGGAAAGAATCAGGATAAACCATTGGGAGATTTAAACTGAACCAGTAGAGGTATTGAAATTTCTTTAATTTATGATGGGCCTGTGTAGGGATGCTTCATCATGAGTCCATGTAAAACTGCATCTGGAGTTGTCTGAGAAGGAACCTGGGTAGTAGGGTTACTTCGAAATAAAAGGCTGGATAGTAGGGCTATAAGAAGGAACCTGGTAGTAGGGTTACTTCGAAATGAAAGCCTGGATAATAGGGATATGAGAAGGAACCTGGATAGTAGGGTTACTTCGAAATGAAATCCTGGATAGTAGGGCTATGAGAAGGAACCTGGGTAGTAGGGTTACTTATAAATGAAAGCCTGGATAGTGGGGCTACGAGAAGGAACCTAGGTAGTAGGGTTACTTCTAAATGAAATCCTGGATAGTAGGGCTATGAGAAGGAACCTGGGTAGTAGGGTTACTTCGAAATGAAAGCCTAGATAGTAGGGCTATGAGAAGGAACATGGGTAGTAGGGTTACTTCTAAATGAAATCCTGGATAGTAGGGCTATGAGATGGAACCTGGGTAGTAGGGTTACTTCGAAATGAAAGCCTGGATAGTAGGCCTATGAGAAGGAACCTGGGTAGTAGGGTTACTTCTAAATGAAAGCCTGGATAGTAGGGCTATGAGAAGGAACCTGGGTAGTAGGGTTACTTCGAAATGAAAGCCTGGATAATAGGTCTATGAGAAGGAACCTTGGTAGTAGGGTTACTTCTAAATGAAAGCCTGGATAGTAGGGCTATGAGAAGGAACCTGGGTAGTAGGGTTACTTCGAAATGAAAGCCTGGATAGTAGGGCTATGAGAAGGAACCTGGGTAGTAGGGTTACTTCGAAATGAAAGTCTGGACAGTGGGGCTATGAGAAGGAACCTGGGTAGTAGGGTTACTTCTAAATGAAAGTATGGATAGTAGGGCTCTGAGAAGGAACCTGGGTAGTAGGGTTACTTCGAAATGAAAGACTGGATAGTAGGGCTATGAGAAAGAACCTGGGCAGGGTTGCCTCAGCTGGTCGTGTAGATAATTTCCCTGACTTGTTACAAGTATTAATCTCTGACCTTGACGATAGCCATCTGTTGATTAAAATTTTCCTGAAAAAGTTAAAACGTTAACTGTATGCAATGTCATGATGTATGAAATGCGTGGTGCAATGATGTTCTCAAAATAAATGAGATTGTGTCTAGGATGTATGAAATGTGAAATGTTATTGAAACTTATCTTTTTATGGGAAAATAAATCCTTGACAAATGATGGGGAATCATTAAATCCCTGACTACTATCGAAAAGTATGCGCGTCTTCAAATTTTCTTAGAATGTTTCCACCGGGGATTCATGTTTTGTTGTTTGAGGAGAATTCCTCTAGGGAATGTCGAAAACATTATAGAGAGTGTTGATTCCTATTTGGGGAAAAGAGTTCGGGAGTCTTGGTTGTCTGTTACTCTACTGGGGAGTCATCCCTTGATGGACGAAGTTGAACTGATATCTGGTCGGGTCCAGGCTTCACAGTAACTTGCTGGGGATTGTAGAGTAGTCTACTGGGGAAGAGGAGTTATGAAGAGATTGAGACTCTGGCTGGAGATCAACCTATGAGAAGCATCTTGGGGATATTTGTCACTGCCCCTAGTAGCAAGTGTTTTTGACACTGCCGGGAATTAATTGACTGTACGTAACCCTTTGTTGGGATTTGCGTTCAATGTCCCAAGTGATGGAGATGGAGACCTGCCCCTGATATATTCAGCATTTTGTTGATAGATTTCTTGGATTCTTGACTAGAATGCCCTAGGTGTGATGGATAGTGACATGTCATGCCCCCTTGTTGATAGGAGATTTTGTCCTTGGAAGTGTCATCCCATTTGAAGTGATTTTGCTCAACGAGAGAGTTTTTGTTCACGGGATCTTCCTTGTGTGAATTTCTCTGCTGTCAAACAATTAGCCATATGCAAACAACAATATTAAAATAATGCAGAGTTTATGCTTGTCTTGAATTTTTGAAAATGCATTTTAGCAAGTAAAGAAATTTTGTAAGAAAAATTCAACTCAGGATTTTGAGTAGAGCCTTACAGGATTCAGGATACCTTTTGTAACAGTGTGCTTTCAAACTAACCCATGCTTCAATTAGGACTTTTGGAGGGTTGTAGCGTGGCTTGGTTCACGGTTTAAGAAATAAAGGATAAGGCTCAAAGTGTATTTGTACCCGCCTATTCTTCGTGAGGTTCTTCAGTCCTAAACTCAGATAATTGTGCGTTCGAACTCCAATTAAGTATGGAATGATGTTTTGGTGATGGTTCAGACAAGTTAAGTTTGTTGGAAAGCAATTATTTTTCGCAACATTTTTCATGTTGTTGAGGATTTGTAGTGACCTATTTCTTTTGATTTATTATCCCTGGTTTTTCCCTGACTGTTCTTGTTTTGAGATTACAGTCAGCGCGATGCCCCGTTTTTTTTCTTAAGTCTCTTTTGTAGGTTTTGACTTAGTGGGATTTTCTTTATTTTTTTATAATGACTGCTGTGATGCGGTGGAAGAACCGACAAATATACTGGTTTGCGTTTTTTGTTCGCAAATGTCGCGGTAAGCAAGAGTCGCCATCGGCTTTTATTTCATCCAATCATGGAAGAGGAAAAAGACCATAAAAAACCTTTTTTCGAGATTTCTGAGTACGTGGGGTAGATTATAGAAAGGGAAGGTGTTATCACCCTTTCTATCCGTAGTTATCTACGGGCTCTTAGGTACTTGCTCATTTTTCAAATTGCTTGTGTGTGTTTGTCTTGAAAATTTTACTTCGTGATAACCCTTGTATCAATCCTCAAGGATGTGACGAAGTTTGTTTTGAAAATTGTTTTTAAAGGTGTTTATGTGAAAAGTTTTTATTATTGAGCAGGTACTTAAGATTTTGCCTACTCGAAAAAAAATTGGTTGTTCTCGTTTCCTTTAGACAACACTATCCTACTATTAAGGAGTAGGTAACACCGTCGTTGGAGTTGTAAGGGACGTTCGAAAGGGACAAGTACAATCACTAAAGCAATAGTTAGAAAACTTTAGTAGTAACCCTAGAGTCTTAAGATCTTTCCGAGGAAACATCTCTGAGGCAACATTTCCGAGGCAACATTCGAATGGGATAATTTGATCTTTTTAGACTGGAGGGCAACCACTAAAATCTCCTATGTTTAATGATTGTTTACCGAAGGAAACCGAAGTGAGGTAAACCCTAGGAGTGAAATATGTGCATATGATTTGTTTCAGTTATTTAATCTTTGCACATTAGGTGATCTACCGTTTTAATTTTCCAGACATTCTTGCCATACAATCCTATTAGCATACATCTAGACAGTTAAATATTTGCAGGAGTTAAAAATGCGAGAAAATAAACCTTGCTATTACAAGGCTTTGGGAATGGGGATTAATTACATAACCAAAGAATCAGGGATTAAAGCAATAAATAAAACCCTAATTTAACTATTACAAACCATCGGCAGTTACAAAAGTAATGGAAAAGAAATAATTAAATGCGCGGCGAATTAAATATGAGGAGGAATTGAAAACCCTAAAATCTAATTGAAAACATAATTAAGTTTTTTTGAGAAAAGAATTAATTGAGTTATATACAACTAAAACCCTAATTCTAATTGTTTTTTAATTATAAAAGAAATTGAAATTAACCTAATCTAGCTAAATTAAATAATTTCAAGAAACTAAAATATTTTATAAAAAAACAAGATTCTGTATATTTTTGGTTTTTTATTTGAGAAAAGAAATATAATTGTAAAAAAAATTAAAACCTAGTTTCTATTTGATTTTAATTATAAAAGAAGTTAACTTAACCTATATTTCTAATTAAATTAAAATAAATATTTTATTAAAATATGTTTTTTTTTGGTATTTTGTGATTTATTGATTTTATGATTAATAACAAAAGGTGATTAATTTGGTGAAAAATAATTAAACAAAATAATTAAAACAAAAGAAATAAATAAAGAAAAGAAAGAGAATGGGCCTGTATGCTAGCAAAAAGGGGGTGCCAATCTGAATTTTTAAGCCCAAAAACACTCCAAGCCCAATCAACCTTTGCTGCCTTGTAACGTTGACCTAGGGGCGCACCATAGTCCCTCATTGCTGGAACGTTGGATCTGATGGCATGTTGGATCAAGTGGTTGGATGTTGATGGAGTATGGTAGACCCTTTGATAAGAAGTGCATGCAATCTGCATTCAGAAAATAGGAAAATAAGTGTTGCTGGGACCTGGGATCGAATCCAAGTCCTCTATCCTTTCCACTATGCTTGCTTGCCATCTGTGCTACGCGCTTTTGTTGTTAGTACCATGCAAACAAAACATGTTATATAATAAATAAATAGATTAATGAATAAACCAAAAAAACGCGCCAGCTTTCAAATGATCCAATGATGATTGGACATGTTGTCTTCTTCTTCCTCATCCGTCGTTTTAGGCTATGGTACTTTTACCTACAGCCAAAGGTCTGTAGCTACAAACCTGTGAAACTCAAAAATCTACAACACGCAAGATAAATGGCATCTAATTATATAGATCAACTCGTTTTGATCTTGTGAACATCATGGTACCCCTTTTGCTGGCCAATTTAACCTGTGGACAAAACCCCTAATTTGCACATACAAACCCTAACAATGGCAAAGACATGTATATGCTTCAAAAACGCAATTAAAGTATTCAGTTAGCTTGCAAACATGATGAGGATCACAAATATATAATTTAGACATGCTAATGATGCAAGATATACGATAATAGTTTCTGAAAATTTTTGCAAACTGTGAGAGTGATTATGCGTGTTTCTGGGTGTTTCAAGTCTTGCAAATGATCCAGTTATGTTCCTGAGATGTCCAACAATCTATTGGCAATGCTAGAACAGCTTGAATTGGCCTCCAAGCTTGAAATCGAATCACACCTTTTTGTCAATTTTTTTTGAGTTTGTTCTTGCTCTTTCACGACTCCTAACCCTTATGCCATGCTTTGTTCTTGTCCATTATATATCTAGGAATGAATTAGGGTTACAAATTTGGATTGAATCTTTGCAATTATAAGAGATTTGATTTGATTTTCAAGCTTATGTAAACTTGATATTTTGAGCCAAATCTTCCCTTTCTAGTACCAATAGTTCTTGATTCATTTTGGCCTTGATAATTCAGCATATTTTGATTGCCAACCTGTCCATAAACCAAATCAAATCATATCTTTACTATTATTCATCAATTATTTGATTTAATTCGATTTTTAATTAATAAAAAATCAAAATAAATTGAAAAATGAAGAAACTAATGTGTGGGTGAATATTTGAGTCGTGGACCACATTATAAGTGAGGTGCAAGCATAAAAAAGTTAGGTCCATTTAGAAAAAAATGCATTTTTGAGCACATTTGACTTTTGGCAATTTTGCAAAAAGGGTCAACTTTGACAAGGCATATCTCTTCCAATTTTAACCCTAGATAGGTGTTCTTGGACTTTTTAGAAAGATTAGGATGTCCCCTAAGTGTCATACCCCAAATTTTGACCTAAGATACCACCTCCCATCTGCATTATTATATAGCAAGCGTTCACAAGCGATTCGACCTATTTTTTTGCAAATTCTCAAGTCAGATTTCAAAAAATTCATAACTTCTTCAAATTTCGACAATTTTTTAGTGGTTCTTTTACATATGATTCTCCTCTGCAACAACTACATCTTTTCTTTACAAGTCAAGAGATGATTATGCTTTGAAGATCCACCAAAAAATGGAAACGTTAGAAATTATTGTGAATTTAGTGAAATTCAACTGGTTTTTGCCCGACTTTATTAAATCATGATTTTTTTCATTTTTATCATCTTTCTTTTATTCTTATTTTCATAAAAAGAAAATACAAAATATATATAGTTCATATCCGTTTTTACTTTATCCAAAATATAAAAAAAATGTGTTTAGTTTTGATAGTTTCACTTAATTTTATATTTTTATTGATAATTCAAAAAAAATTCAAAATACATATAAGTCCTTTTTCTTTTTACATTTTTTTTAGTATGTAAGTCTATTTGGTGTTTCTTTAGTTACAATTCAAAAATTTGAAAATATATGGTTTGATTTTTCATTTATTTCTTTTATGATTAATTTTGGTGTAAATTTTGATTATAATTCCATTTGAAATATTTTTAAGTTGAATCATTAATAGATTTTAAAACCAATTTTAATATCTCTTTTATTTCACTTTTGTATTTTTCAGTTAAGTTTTTACTAACAGTTTATTATTATTGTCATTACTATTATTATTAATATTATGATTGTTATGCTATGAGTTTGTCCATATGCTATGTCCAAATCTGTCCTTATGCTGCCAAACCTGCACAAGTCATGCCAAGGAATCGGTCACATAATCCTGCTGTGTTATTGCTGCCCAATTTCCTGTTATAAAACTAGCACACCAGTCCAAAATCTGCACTATGTCAAGACAAACACTACACCAAAATAGGAGAGCAAGAAACTGCATCAAAAAGTGTCAAAAATAGGGTATTCCATATGTTCAAACTCACCAAACTTTCCCTCCCAAAACCTCATTCTTTCACTATAAAAACAGGCAGATATCAATCAGAAAAGGGAGGAGCGAAAAAGATATAGTTCACAAAGAAGCAAACGCAAACTTGCAGAAGCAAACCTCAAAGCCTGTTTCGAACTTGCAGAAGCAAACCTTCAAACCTGCATCAAAAACCACAAAAACTGTAAGGGCAAGCAAAATAGCAAGTTATCAAAACCTGCCTCAAACCTTTGAACTTACAAAAATCACAAACTTGCAGAAACACAAATCTGCATAAACCAAAGCCTGTTTCGAACTGCAAGCAGGATAACAAGCAAGATTCAAGCCTTCCCTCCTTACCAAAACTCAGCAAATCCTCCAACCCGCCATGTTGAACCGAATCTGAACCATACAAACTCACTGCAACTGAACAATCATATGCCATATCCACTATGAACCAAACCTTTTAACCTGCACCATTTCGAACCAAGCTCCAGTCATACCAGCAAACTCAACAACACCAACGTTTTCGAGTCAGTTTCTGGAAGCAGAAGGAATTAAAAGAGTATATTACCTCATCTCTGGATTTCTTTATTATTTCATCGTCAAAAATCGAAACCATCAGACTAGCTCTGATCTAGTAAGTCTCCCTACTTTTTTTCTCAAAATCTGTTGCCATGCTTGTTATAATGATGTATGCTGTGAACTAGTTATCGTTGCTGCATTTCTTGTTGTTGATGTTTCAATAAACCAGAACCTCTGAGATTGTTATTGTTGTTTCTCTTACCATGAATATTTGTCGCTTTGTTGATTTGATGTTTTAACTGCATGAAAAAAAACCAGAAGCAGTGTTGTTGTTCGATTTAGGAGAGAGGGAGTTCGAACCCAGAATCAGTGTTATTGTTCGATTTAGGAGAGAGAGAGTACGAACCCAAGAGCAGAGTGGTCGATTTCGATTTAGGGGGGCAGAGTGTTCGATTTCGATTTAGAGGGAGCAGAGTGTTCGATTTCGATTTAGAATAGAAAGAGTTCGAAAGAGGGAGCAGGATGTTCGATTTCGATTTAGAAGAGTAAGAGATTGAAGAAAGAGTTTGAAAGAGAGGTTGAAGAGAGAATTCGAAAGAGAGAAAAAAGAGAGTTCGAAAGAGAGTTCAAAAGAAGCGTTGTTCGATTTCGATTTCAATCCCATGCTAGACCTTTTTATTTCGTTTTCAGCTCATTTCCCAAATATCTTGTTAACTGTAAATCTGGAGCTGGCTGTAACCAAAACAAAACCTTGGGTCTCATTTCAATTAGGCTTTAGCTCCTAGTACTTCATGCTTACCCTATATTCTAATTTACACTCTTATTCTTTTATTGATTTCCTTAGCTCTTTTGGTTTAAAAAATTAAATAATCACATAGTTTTAGATAAAACCCAATTAATTAGTTTAGTTTTATAATTTATTTAAATCTTGATATTTCGTTTTTAGTTTGGTCAACATTTTAGTTAATTTTGTTAGTTTTTTAACTAGTCTTTTATTGATAAGTTGTAAGTTATCTCTTTGAATTTATTGCCCCTTATGATGTTCCTCCCATGATACATGTTGGTTGAGTTTGTGATAATTTCGATTTAATTCCATGGCTTCTCTATTGGTTTTCTTTTAAAATTTTGGAGTGTTTATACTTTTAGTTTTAATCTTCATGTTGCTTGCCAAATCCAAGGGAATTGTTTGATTTTTGTCGACTTCATGTCACCAAAAAAACATCGTGCGAATACCCTCATTCATCCTCCGTTTATTATTTCGTTAAAAACTTAGGATAATTTTCCCAAATATTCAATTTTTCAAAACTCACACCTTTTTAAGTCAAAACTTCGACATTAAGTCGTCGTATCTTCAAAAACTCGTCCAAACCCCATTTTTGGCCAAAACAATTTATTTTTAATCAAACAAACAATTTTTAACAAAAAAACAGATATTTCAAAAGGTTCCTATTGAATACTCTAGATACATTGGGTGCTAATACCTTCCCATTGTATAACCAACCCCCGAACTCTAGACCTCTTTTCAAAAACGCCTTGTATTTTCATTACTTTTAAAGTATTATTTTACATTGCATATTTTAGGGTTTTATTTCGCTCTTTTCCCTTTTCCCTTGGAAATAATAAAGCGCGGTGGCGACTCTTGCTTTTGTGAGACGAATTAATTAATAGTTCGATCTCCGATTTACGCTGCTACATTTTTTATCGCTACAGAATTGGCGACTCTGCTGGGGAAAGATTGACCTCTTGCTGGTCCATCCCTAAGTGGGTTAAGCCTAGTTTGTTTTATCTGTTTTATTATTATTTGATTTGTTTGATTATGTGTTTATATTGGGGTTGTTTGGGTTTTTTGCAAAGGACGAATCCTATACCCGAATTAAGTTACACTTAAGAATAGGACAGGCAGTATAGTCATGTTAACTTTGAGGGAGTAATCCCGGAGAAGGAGGCATGAAATCCCCCACTCAGTGGAAGGCCCTTTTGAACGTAATATTTGTTTACAGAGTAATCGGGAAGACATTATTATTTTCGACCTGGGAGCCAGAGAAGCTGAGAACCGTAGAACCCTAACCCGTCTTGGCCTTTTAGGTGTAGCGCGGAGATTATAACAAAGTAATCCGGAAGTAATTGTTACGCGATGCTACGCTCTGACGAGTTTCTCTTGATAATATTGCTAATTATTGAGTAATCAAGACGTTGGTAATATCTGAAGGAGGAATGTAGACTCTGGGAACTCTTAGAACCTTGTCTTACAGGTGTAATTAAACCGTTAGTACATACCTTGGGGTGGGCTTTACCTTTGACTCCATGCTCGAAACGTTGAACCTTTGAACCCCATGTTTGTGAACTTGTGTGTAACTGTTGCATTATCATTTATCCATGCATCCATCAACATTTTTTGTAAAAAACTTGTTTTTCAAGGAACTTAAGAATGATTTTTGCAGACATCTTAGGTACTGTTATTATGGAGTTTGGAAGAATAAACACTCGAAGTTTTAGTTTTAAGGAGCCCGAGATTGAAGAACTGAAGAATTTGATTACTAAGATCGAGAACCCGACAGAATTTCAGAAGAAATATGGGTCCCTTATAGCTCTCATGAAGCGCAAGATGAAGGAAGGCATCCTTAATACGTTGGTCCAATTCTACGATCCTTTGTACCGATGCTTCACCTTTCCGGATTACCAATTAATGCCCACCTTAGAAGAGTACTCCTACATACTTGGTTTGCCGATCACCGACTGTGTTCCTTTTTCTGGCTTAGAAGAGGAGCCCAAATCTCACGAGATAGCGACCATTACCCACTTGAAGAAGTCGGAGATAGAGGAGAACATGACTACCAAAGGGGGAATCCGAGGCTTATCCGCATAATTTTTGTTGAAGAAAGCTCGTTATTTCGCTGAGATAAAAGATACTATCGCCTTTGAAGACGTCTTTGCTTTACTCGCTTATGGCCTATTCTTGTTCCCTAACGTTGATAAGTTTGTGGATATCAACGCCATTAGAATTTTCTTGATTGGAAATCTGGTCCCTACGCTGCTAGGAGATACCTACTATTCCATCCATCTTCGAAACTCTTATCAAGGAGGGATGATTATTTGTTATGCACCGTTGTTGTACCAGTGGTATGTGTCTCATCTACCTAGGTCTGATGTTTTCTGGGATCTCGAGAAGGAGCCGCGATGGGCGCCAAAAATTATGGCTCTCACTCATTTACACATTGATTGGTATAATCGGGTTTACTATGACGTGAAGATCATCGATAGCTGTGGTTCTTTTCCTAACGTGCCTCTTCTTGGTACGAAAGGAGGAATTAACTATAATCCTGTTCTCGCGCGCCGTCAGTTTGGATACCCGATGAGGGACAAGCCGAACAACATTCATGTGAGTGGTTTCTTTCTACAAGAAGGACAAGATTACCAGGCAGCTAACAAGGAGATTGAAGGAGCTTGGTGCCACATCCATAGGAAAGGGAGAGACATGTTAGGACAAAGAGGTGCCGTTTCTTTGGAGCCTTACCTACAGTGGGTCCATGCTAGGGCTTGTGCTCTCAAGATGCCCTATAAACCTGAGAAACCTTTATTCCCTACTGTTGCATCGTCATCTGTTGATGTTCCTATCGAGAACATGGGAGAATACCAAGGAAATATGGCTAGGATGAAGTCTGAGAGAGACGCTTGGAAAGAAAAGTATACTATGTCGGAATATGAGAATCGGGTCCTGACTCGACAGCTAAAGGAAAAGGAGGATTTGTTATTTATTTAAGACGGCTGGTTCATTGATCATGATGAGAAGCTTCGTCAAAAGGATGCTTTACTGAAGAAATATGCTAGTGAAAGGAAGAGAAAGAAGGAAGATTCGGTAAGCGTTGCTGTCGTTCCTAATCCACAAAAGGAAATCATTGATCGACTGGTAGCTGAGAAGAAAAAGATGGAAGACTTTTATGAAGAGAAGATCAGGAAGCTCCAGTTACAGTTGGCATTTGGTCCTTCATATGATGATTCTGAGTGATCTTTGGTTCTTAGTTGTATTTTACTGTTGTCATTTTGTAAAACTCTGTAAAAGGGCTTCATGTTCCAAAGTTATAATTTACTGCTTTATTATGGGCTTCATGTTCCAAAGTTGTAATTTACTGCTTTATTATGGGCTTCATGTTCCAAAGTTGTAATTTACTGCTTTATTATGGGCTTCATGTTCCAAAGTTGTAATTTACTGCTTTATTATGGGCTTCATGTTCCAAAGTTGTAATTTACTACTTTTATTATTGGGTTGTCGTCCCAAAGTTGTAATTTATTGTTTTGTTGTTCCAAAGTTGTAAGTTGTAATTTACCGCTTTTGACTAATGAAATGAGTTTTTGTTGTTCCAAATTCCTTTACCATTTGATGTGTGCAAAATTATCGAAGTTCCTTGAAAAACTATCGAAACAAACGATCATTTGCATCGCATATCATGCATCATCCAACATTCCACTTCACATGTTTTCTAGAGTCTTATCCTTGTTTCTTTTTTTCAATCTGGTAGATTGTCAAGCTGTCTCATCGGTACGATACCCGAGCCAATCGTCAGAGGAAGATGGAAGATCTAGAACAGGAAAACCACGAGCTTCGTGAGGAGGTCGCTACCCTCCGTGTCGGTATGGAGAAACTAACTGTGTTGGTGGAAAGTTTGATGGCTGCTCAGAATCAGCCATCGACTGCAGCTGTTGAGATTCAGACTTCAACTACTGTGGTTTCTGAGATTGTCCCGTTCCAACATCTGTGACTCAAATCAACTCTCCACTTCAACATCAGATTCCAAAAGGTTTTCCATGGGGAATGCCTTATAACTTTGTGCCGGAAGGGTATCATCCTGTCATACATCCTTTGGTTCAACCTACTATGTCTGTTCCTCAACCGGAAATAGCTACTATGCCGCTTGTAATCCCGTCCGTGGCACCTTTCCCTCAACCAGTGATGACAATTGTCGCTCCTGTGGTTCATTCTATGCCTTACATGAATGAACCTACTTATCATGTCGAGCCTGCTGAAAGTCTGGGTCTTTTTGATAGAATGGAAGAATTTCAAGACCAGTTTCAAGAGATGCAGAGGGAGATCAGAGCGTTAAAGGGGAAAGATTTGTTTGGAAAGAATGCTCATGACCTGTGTTTAGTTCCAAATGTAAAGATTCCATCCAAATTCAAAGTGTCGGACTTTGAAACGTATAAAGGTGATTCATGTCCGCGGAGTCATTTAACTATGCATGTGAGAAAGATGTCTACATATTCTGATGACCATAACTTGTTAATTCACTACTTTCAAGACAGTTTGACTGGTGTCGCTCTAAAGTGGTATATGGGTTTGGACAGCACTCGGATTTGTAATTTCAACGATCTTAGTGAAGCTTTTGTTCACCAGTATAAGTACAACGTCGACATGGCGCCGGACAAAGAGCAATTACGGGCGATGTCCCAGAAAGACAGAGAGTCCTTTAAAGAATATGCCCAGAGGTGGCGCGAGATTGCTGCTCAGATTTATCCCCCTCTTGAGGAGAAAGAAATGACAAAGATATTCCTGAAGACTTTAGGTTCCTTTTATTATGAAAGAATGATTTCCAGCGCACCCAGTGACTTCACCGAGATGGTAAGTATGGGCATGCGGTTGGAAGAAGGGATTCGTGAAGGACGTTTGGTTAAGGAAGGAAGTCCATCTAGCAGTATCAAGAAGTTTGGAAGTGTTTTCCCTTAAAGGAAAGAACAAGATGTCAGTGTAATTTTCCCTGGGAGACCAAGGAGAGGTTATTCACATGTTGCAGCAGTCACTCCGGTTGTCCGCCCAACATTGGTGACCCTAACTCATCAAACCCCACCGACTCAGCAACGACCATTTCAACAGCAGCCTCGACAACAGGCTTATCAATTTAATAACCAGAATCGTTCACCAAGGAAACTGCAATTTGATGCCATTCCCATGACTTACACTGAATTGTTCCCTGCTCTTATCAGAAAGAACTTCATAACAACGAAGCCTCCTTCTGTTGCACCGAATAGTAATTCTCCGTGGTACAAGGCGGACCAGTTTTGTGAGTATCATCAAGGGTCGCCGGGGCACAACCTTGAAAATTGCTTTGCTCTAAAGGAGGATGTGCAGAGATTGATTAAGAGCGGTATTTTGTCTTTCAAGGATGTTAACCCGAATGTTAGAGATAATCCTTTGCCTCGACATGGGTCAGCATCAGTGAATATGGTGGAAGGTTTTCCGGGAAAGTTTCGAGTTTTTCAAGTTGAACACATAAGAGATTCGTTGATCAGGTTACATCAAAGTTTAAGAAGACTTGCCTTTTTTAGGCATCATCATGATTATGATGTTTGTGAATTTTGTTCAAGAGAAGTTGATTGCCCTATTGTGAAGGAGGATATTCAAAAATTGTTGGACCAGAGGGTTATCACTATTACATATGACAGACATCCGATGGATGAAGTGAATGTTATAATACCGCAATTCAATTTGCCTGAACCAGTAGAGATCGTTTACGACAGTCAGACTGCACCTGTTGCTCCTTTGATCATTTATCCACCTAGTCCTGTGCCTTACAACTCAGACCAAGCTATACCGTATAAGTATAATGCCAAAATGATTGATAATTGGGTAGAAGTCCCTATACCAACAATGCCATCTTTTGTTAACATCGCTGATGTGAGCAGAGTTACAAGAAGCGGACGTGTCTTTGCAGCAGTACCTTTGAAGAGACCAGAAGTTCAAGTCCGGAGGCCCATACTGGCAGAAATTCCAGCGAGAAATGTTGAACCCAGGGTTGAGGTAGGCCGATCCAATGAACCTATCCCACACCCCGATGATGATGAGATTCTGAAGCTTATCAAGAGAAGTGAATACAAGATTGTGGACCAACTATTGCAAACTCCTTCCAAGATTTCTTTGCTTGCTTTACTAAGAGATTCTGGTGCCCATAGAGAAGCTTTGATGAAGGTCTTGGACCAGACATTCGTGGATCATGATGTGACGGTTGACCAATTTGATGGAATTGTGGGAAATATTACTTCGTGTAACAATCTTGGTTTCAGTGATGAAGAGCTTCCGGAGGAGGTAAGGAACCATAATATGGCTTTGCATATCTCAGTAAGTTGTGGAAATGATGCTTTATCAAGTGTGTTGGTAGATACATGTTCGTCGTTAAATGTAATGCCCAAAACTACATTATCTCGACTCTCATATCAAGGTGCTCCCATGAGACCTAGTGGGGTAATTGTCAAAGCATTTGATGGTTCTAGGAAGACTGTCATTGGTGAAGTGGATCTTCCTATCATAATTGGTCCCCATACTTTTCAGATCACTTTTCAAGTAATGGATATTCGTGTCGCCTACAGTTGCCTATTGGGTCGTCTATAGATCCATGATGTAGGGGAAGTCACTTCCGCACTCCATCAGAGATTGAAGTTTGTAAGGCATGGAAAGCTGGTAATGATTGGTGGAGAGCAGGCTATGGTGGTAAGCCATTTGTCATCTTTCTCTTTTATTGATGCTGATGAGGATGTTGGAACCCAATTCCAAGCTCTATCTGTTGCTAATAATGAAGTGAAGAAGCAAGGGACATCTATTTCTTCTTTTGAGAATGCACGACGAGTGGTTGAAAGTGGTTCGGCTGAAGGTTGGGGCCAGGTGTTGACTTTGCCTGAGAACAAGTCTGGAGAAGGTCTTGGTTTTCGTCCCGTGTCTACAAGAGTCAAGCAGGAAACAGTTATCCGTCCGATACAAGAGGTTTTCCGAAGCGCATGTTTTATCCATCCGACACCTCCTAAAGTTGATGCTATAATAGGAGACGATTCTGAAGAGGATTTACCCGATTTTGTAACGCATGGAGTGCTTTGCCATAACTGGATTGCTGTTGATGTTCCTGTTGTGATGCACATTTCTGAGTAATGCTTTGTTTTATTTTTGAAAAAATTTCGCTCTGCCCAAGGCGAAGAGTATTTGTGTCGGGCTATGTTGAAAATAAATCCTTTTTCTCTGCCCAAGGCAAAAGAGAAAATGTCTGGGCTCTTTGTTTCAAGTATTGCCAATCATGAATAAAAATGTTATTTTGTCCACTACTGTTTTATTTTTTCACTTTTTCTGGGAAATAGTAATGAAAATTAATTGGTAGTAATAGGAAAATATAATAATCTTTTGTTTCATTTGTACAACATTCATATTAATCGATTTCTAAAATAAAGCATAATCATATGTGCAGATTAATCCATGACTTAACCATTGAAAACAATGATCCTATGCCCTCTCCCAACTTTGAATTCCCTGTGTTCGGAGCCGAGGAAGAAGATAGTGAAGAGATCCCTGATGAAATTTCCCGTTTGCTTGAGCATGATGAAAAGACTATTCAGCCATTTGCAGAGCCTATAGAGATGATCAATTTGGGTGATGAAGAAGATAAAAAGGAAGTTAAGGTCGGAGCATTGCTTATTCTAGAGGTTAAAGAGAAAATGTTGGAGCTTCTCAAAGAGTATGTTGACGTGTTTGCTTGGTCCTACCAAGATATGCCAGGTTTGGATAACAATATTGTGGAGCATCGTTTGCCGTTGACCTGAATGTCCGCCGATTAAGCAGAAGTTGAGAAGGACTCGTCCCGATATGGCTGACAAGATCAAAGAAGAAGTTCAAAAGCAAATTAATGCAGGTTTCCTTGTTACATCGATCTATCCTCAATGGTTAGCCAATATAGTGCCTGTTGCTAAGAAAGATGGAAAAGTTCGGATGTGTGTAGACTATAGAGATCTGAATAGAGCTAGCCCAAAGGATGATTTTCCTTTACCACACATTGATGTATTGGTCGACAGTACCGCAAAGTTCAAAGTCTTTTCTTTCATGGATGGTTTCTCTGGTTATAACCAAATCAAGATGGCACCAGAAGATATCGAGAAGACAGCTTTCATTACACCTTGGGGAACATTTTGTTATCGGGTAATGCCATTTGGTTTGAAGAATGCTGGTGCAACATACCAAAGGGCCATGACTGCTTTGTTCCATGATATGATGCATAAAGAGATATAAGTGTATGTAGATGAAATGATTGCTAAATCGCAAACTGAAGAAGATCATTTGGAACATTTATTGAAGTTATTCGAGCGTTTGAGAAAGTATAAACTTCGTCTGAATCCCAACAAGTGCACTTTTGGTGTTTGTTCTGGAAGACTTCTGGGTTTCATTGTCAGTCAGAAAGGTATTGAGGTAGACCTTGATAAAGTCAAAGCTATTCGGGAAATGCCCGCACCCAAGACGGAAAAACAAGTAAGAGGATTCCTTGGGAGATTGAACTATATTTCTAGATTTATATCTCATATGACTGCTACCTGTGGGCCGATTTTCAAGCTTCTCCAAAAGAACCAAGGATGTGTGTGGGCAGAAGATTGTCAGAGAGCTTTTGATAGCATCAAAGAATATTTACTTGAACCTCCCATTTTGATTCCTCCGGTGGAAGGAAGACCTTTGATTATGTACCTGACTATATTGGAAGATTCCATGGGATGTGTGCTTGGTCAACAAGATGAGACTGGAAGAAAGGAACATGCCATATATTATCCGAGTAAGAAATTCACAGACTGTGAGTCTCGATACTCAATGCTTGAGAAAACCTGTTGTGCTTTAGCTTGGGCTGCTCGCTGTCTGCGCCAGTATATGATTAACCACACCACTTGGTTGATCTCAAAAATGGATCCTATCAAGTATATTTTTGAGAAGCCCGCCTTATCTGGAAGAATAGCCCGTTGGAAGATGTTGTTATCTGAATATGACATTGAGTATCACACTCATAAAGCAATCAAAGGGAGTATTTTAGCCGATCATTTGGCTCACCAACCAATTGAAGATTATCAATCCATCAAGTTTGACTTCCCAGATGAAGATGTTATGTACTTGAAAGCTAAAGATTGTGAAGAGTCGTTACCTGAAAAAGGACCTGATACCGAATCCCATTGGGGTTTGATATTTGACGGAGCTGTGAACTCTTATGGAAATGGAATTGGGGCAATCATCGTCACTCCCCGAGGTACTCATATCCCGTTCACGGCGAGATTGAAGTTCGACTGTACGAACAACATGGCTGAATATGAGGCATGTATTATGGGTCTCAAAGAAGCAGTGGATCTAAGGATTAAAATTCTTGATATTTACGGAGACTCGACATTGGTAATTAATCAAATCAAAGGAGAATGGGAGACTCGTCATCCTGATTTGATCCCTTACAGAGATTATGCTAGAAAATTGTTAACCTTCTTCAACAAAGTGGAATTACATCATATCCCTAGAGATGAAAACCAAATGGCTGATGCTTTGGCTACTTTGTCTTCAATGTTTCAAGTGAATGGTTGGAACGATGTGCCTACAATCAGAGTTATGCGCCTTGACAGACCTGCTCATGTGTTCTCAGTAGAAGAGGTCACCAACGACAAACTGTGGTTCTATGACATTAAACGTGTTCTTCAAACTCAAGAATACCCGCCTGGGGCATCCAATAAAGATAGGAAGACGTTGAGGAGATTAGCAAGCAATTTCTTCCTCAATGAAAAAGTGTTATATAAGAGGAATTACGACATGGTCCTACTCAGATGTGTAGACAGACATGAAGTAGACATGCTAATGCAAGAAGTACATGAAAGATCCTTTGGTACTCATGCCAACGGACATGCAATGGCTAAAGAGATGTTGAGAGTTGGTTACTATTGGATGACAATGGAATCGGATTGCTGCAGATATGTGAAGAAATGTCATAAATGCCAGATTTATGCAGACAAGATACATGTGCCACCGACCCTCCTCAATGTTATCTCTTCACCTTGGCCTTTCTCTATGTGGGGCATTGCCATGATTGGAATGATTGAACCCAAAGCTTCAAATGGTCATCGTTTCATCTTGGTAGCGATCAATTATTTTACTAAATGGGTGGAAGCAGCATCTTATGCTAATGTAACCAGACAGGTGGTAGTCAGATTTATCAAGAATCAGATCATTTGTCGATACGGCATCCCGAGCAAGATCATCACTGATAATGGCTCGAATTTGAATAACAAGATGATGAAAGAGCTTTGTGAAGAGTTCAAGATCGAACATCATAACTCTTCTCCCTACAGGCCGAAGATGAATGGGGTGGTTGAAGCTGCTAACAAGAACATTAAAAAGATTGTCCAAAAGATGGTGGTAACTTATAGAGATTGGCATGAAATGCTTCCGTTTGCTTTACATGGATACCGTACTTCAGTTCGAAATTCAACAGGTGCAACCCCATTTTCCCTAGTTTATGGTATGGAAGCAGTACTCCCCGTGGAGGTTGAGATTCCGTCTATGAGAGTGTTGATGGAAGCTAAACTTTCTGAGGCTGAATGGTGTCAAAGTAGGTATGATCAGTTGAATTTAATTGAAGAAAAGAGATTGACAGCGTTGTGTCACGGTCAATTATATCAGCAGAGAATGAAGAAGGCTTTTGATAAGAAGGTTCGACCATGCGAGTTCAGAGAAGGTGACCTTGTGCTCAAAAAGATATTATCTTTCCAACCTAATTCTAGGGGCAATTGGGCTCCGAATTATGAAGGACCGTATGTCGTTAAGAAAGTTTTCTCTGGAGGTTCCATGATTCTCACAAATATGGACGGTGAAGAGCTCCCGCGCTCCATGAACACCGACGCAGTCAAGAAGTATTTCGCCTAGGTTTGAGTTGACAGTTCGCTAAGTTGAAAACCCGAAGGGGCGGCTTAGGCAGGCTTTTGGTCAGATTGGCTGTGGCATTTGAGCACATTTCGGAATTCGAAGTTGTTAGGGAAAATAGTGATCATTGTTTTTGTGTAACCCTTTCTTTCATGTACTATTTCCCAAACTTTTGTAAACCGTTGGAGTCGCGTTGTTAGCGAACTACCATCTTATTAATGAAATTTGAGCATTTACCTTTTGTGGGCAAAATTTTAATTTTACGGCAATATTTGAAACAAAGTTATTTAAAGTATTCTCATTTTAAAAATGTGTCGTGAATAATGAAAGGAATATTAACAGTTGTTCCGAGGATGGTCAAGCCATGAAATTCAAAACAATACGGTAATTTAGCCTTGCATGATGAACATGTTTTCTTTCAAAATCGTCACGAGGTGTTGGTTGTGTAAACTTTTGTTTCTAGTGGTACTAAGTTTGGTGACTCCCCAACATTTTCGGTTAAGCTTCGTTTCGGTTATCTTTATTTGAGCAGATTTCTGTAGTGTGGTACGCTTTGTCTCATGCCAGTGGTCTATTGGAGATTAGAAGATTGGTTTTGATTACTTTTCTCCCAGAAGATTTGAGCCTTGTAGCGTGTTACGCTCTGACGTTTCCTTGTAGTTCCAGTTCCAGTTATTTTCCGTCTCTTTAAGATTGGCCGAGTATCTATTATTTTGTGATATCTTATCGTCTTCAAGATATTCCGTCTGCCTGTTTCGTCAGCATAACATTCATTCATTCATTTACACTTATATCACGCATGCATATTCACATTTGTCGTTGATTTTGGGTCGTATACCTTGTTTATGTTTATTAAGACAATGTACATGTTCTTTCCAAGTAGAATGTTAACTTAGGCAGAAAATGTGCTTCCTTTCTAAATTCCCCAACAGAGCTAATCCTCGTGTATGATTTTTTTGATTTAGTCTTCCTTGTCCATTTCTGGATAGGATAAATCCCCAATCAAGTTACTTTCTCATTGGGTGGAGTCTTGTTTGACTATTTTCTCTCTGGTTTATTCCTGGAGGGAGTTGTTGTCTCTTGCATAGGCTATCTCGTGATTTTCTCCAAGCTAGGCAACCTGGATGAATGGTGCATTTATTTTGCACATTTAAGTATTTGATCTCCTCGGGAAGGATCTATTTATGGTTCCCTTTGACGAAGATTTTATTCTCTGGCAGTGTTATCGCAATTTTCTTCTGCATTATTCTTCCGAAAACGGCAAGTGGCGGTCTCTTCATGAGTAGCTTGTACGTTATTTTTCTTCGGAAAACGGAAAGTGGCGGTCTCTTCATGGGCAGCTTGTACGTTATTATTCTTTGGAAAACGGCAAGTGGCGGTCTCTTCATGAGCAGCTTGTACGTTATTATTCTTCGGAAAACGGCAAGTGGCGGTCTCTTCATGAGCAGCTTGTGCGTTATTATTCTTCGGAAAACGGCAAGTGGCGGTCTCTTCATTAGCAGCTTGTACGTTATTATTCTTCGGAAAACGGCAAGTGGCGGTCTCTTCATGAGCAGCTTGTGCGTTATTATTCTTCGGAAAACGGCAAGTGGCGGTCTCTTCATGAGCAGCTTGTACGTTATTATTCTTCGGAAAACGGCAAGTGGCGGTCTCTTCATGAGCAACTTGTACGTTATTATTCTTCGGAAAACGGCAAGTGACGGTCTCTTCATGAGCAGCTTGTACGTTATTATTCTTCAGAAAACGGCAAGTGGCGGTCTCTTCATGAGCAGCTTGTACGTTATTTTTCTAGAATACAGCAAGTGGCGGCTTCTTTATTTGAGCAGCTTGTATGTTATTGGTTATTTTTGGAAGACAACAAGTGGCAGCTTCTTTATTTGAGCAGCTTGTATGTCATAGTATTCTTGGAAGACAGCAAGTGGCAGCTTCTTTATTTGAGCAGCTTGTATGTCATAGTATTTTTGGAAGACAGCAAGTGGCAGCTTCTTTATTTGAGCAGCTTGTATGTTATAGTGTTTTTGGAAGACAGCAAGTGGCAGCTTCTTTATTTGAGCAGCTTGTATGTCATAGTATTTTTTGGACGACAGCAAATGGCAGCTTCTTTATTTGAGCAGTTTGTGTATCTACAACCATATTATTATCTCAGCACTAATTGGTATCTCTCCGGAAATCTCGTAGAGAAGTTTGTTATGAATCTTTACCTTCAGAAGTCGGTAATCCATTATCAGCAAACTTGGTACATATTTTGTCTATCTTTGACCTTGAGTTGTGAACTCACTGTTATTTTGGGTCAATAATCTGTTTTTGTGGCCTATGCAAGATGCCTTCTTTGTTAGGGTCAGAGGTCGTATTCTCTCAAATTTTTATTCGCCGTCAAGAGTCTATCATTTGAAGTCGATGGCTCATTTCCCCAGTAGTGTATAATCTATGTTCCTGTGGTTTGTTGGTGTTTGGTTTCTCCAGCATTATCTTGTCTCATACAATATCATTCTCTGTGAATTTAAATACTACATTCATATCACAAACATAATAGCGGAATCTTAGGGCAAAATTTGCGTATTATGTATTTAAGTACCTTCAATCTCGTCGAGACGACGATTTTAATCTTCATATCTCCGGATAAAAGAAACTTAAATAGGGGAAGCTGTCATACCCCAAATTTTGACCTAAGATACCACCTCCCATATGCATTATTACATAGCAAGCGTTCACAAGTGATTCGACCTATTTTTTTGCCAATTCTCAAGTCAGATTTCAAAAAATTCATAACTTCTTCAAATTTCGACAATTTTTTAGTGGTTCTTTTACATATGATTCTCCTTTGCAACAACTACAACTTTTCTTTACAAGTCAAGAGATGATTATACTTTGAAGATCCACCAAAAAATGGAAACATTAGAAATTGTTGTGAATTTAGTGAAATTCAACTGGTTTTTGTCCGACTTTATTAAATCATGATTTTTTTCATTTTTATCATCTTTCTTTTATTCTTATTTTCATAAAAAGAAAATCCAAAATATATATAGTTCATATCAGTTTTTACTTTATCCAAAATATAAAAAAAATGTGTTTAGTTTTGATAGTTTCATTTAATTTTATATTTTTATTGATAATTCAAAAAACTTTCAAAATACATATAAGTTCTTTTGCTTTTTACATTTTTTTTGAGTATGTAAGTCTATTTGGTGTTTCTTTAGTTGCAATTCAAAATTTTGAAAATATATGGTTTGATTTTTCATTTATTTCTTTTATGATTAATTTTGGTGTAAATTTTGATTATAATTCCATTTGAAATATTTTTAAGTTGAATCATTAATAGATTTTAAAACCAATTTTAATATCTCTTTTATTTCACTTTTGTATTTTTCAGTTTAGTTTTTACTAACAGTTTGTTATTATTGTCATTACTATTATTATTAATATTATGATTGTTATGCTATGAGTTTGTCCATATGCTATGTCCAAATCTGTCCTTATGCTGCCAAACCTGCACAAGTCATGCCAAGGAAACGGTCACATAATCCTGCTATGTTACTGCTGCCCAATTTCCTGTTATAAAACCAGCACACCAGTCCAAAATCTGCACTATGTCAAGACAAACACTACACCAAAATAGGAGAGCAAGAAACTGCATCAAAAAGTGTCAAAAACAGGGTATTCCATATGTTTAAACTCACCAAACTTTCCCTCCCAAAACCTCATTCTTTCACTATAAAAACAGGCAGATATCAATCAGAAAAGGGAGGAGCGAAAAAGATATAGTTCACAAAGAAGCAAACGCAAACTTGCAGAAGCAAACCTCAAAGCCTGTTTTGAACTTGCAGAAGCAAACCTTCAAACCTGCATCAAAAACCACAAAAACTGTAAGGGCAAGCAAAACAGCAAGTTATCAAAACCTGCCTCAAACCTTTGAACTTACAAAAAACACAAACTTGCAGAAGCACAAATCTGCATAAACCAAAGCCTGTTTCGATTTGCAAACAGGATAGCAAGCAAGATTCAAGCCTGCACTCTTTACCAAAACTCAGCAAATCCTCCAACCTGCCATGTTGAACCGAATCTGAACCATACAAACTCACTTCAACTGAACAATCATATGCCATATCCACTATGAACCAAACCTTTTAACTTGCACCATTTCGAACCAAGCTCCAATCATACCAGCAAACTCAACAACACCAACGTTTTCGAGTCAGTTTCTGGAAGCAGAAGGAATTAAAAGAGTATATTACCTCATCTCTGGATTTCTTTATTATTTCATCATCAAAAATCAAAACCATCATACTTGCTCTGATCTTGTAAGTCTCCCTACTTTTTTTTCAAAATCAGTTTCCATGCTTGTTATAATGATGTATGATGTGAACTAGTTGTCGTTGCTGCATTTCTTGTTGTTGATGTTTCAATAAACCAGAACCTCTGAGATTTTTATTGTTGTTTCTCTTTCCATGAATATTTGTCGCTTTGTTGATTTGATGTTTTAACTGCATGAAAAAAAACCAGAAGCAGTGTTGTTGTTCGATTTAGGAGAGAGGGAGTTCGAACCCAGAAGCAGTGTTGTTCTACGATTTAGGAGAGAGAGAGTTCGAACCCAGGAGCAGAGTGTTCGATTTCGATTTAGGGGGGCAGAGTGTTCAATTTCGATTTAGAGGGAGCAGAGTGTTCGATTTCAATTTAGAATAGAAAGAGTTCGAAAGAGGGAGCAGGATGTTCGATTTCGATTTAGAAGAGTAAAAGATCGAAGAAAGAGTTCGAAAGAGAGTTCGAAAGAGAGGTTGAAGAGAGAATTCGAAAGAGAGAAAAAAGAGAGTTCGAAAGAAGCGTTGTTCGATTTCGATTTCAATCCCATGCTAGACCTTTTTATTTCGTTTTCAGCTCATTTCCCAAATATCTTGTTAACTGTAAATCTGGAGCTGGCTGTAACCAAAACAAAACCTTGGGTCTCATTTCAATTAGGCTTTAGCGTCCAGTACTTCATGCTTACCCTATATTCTAATTTACACTCTTATTCTTTTATTGATTTCCTTAGCTCTTTTGGTTTAAAAAATTAAATAATCACATAGTTTTAGATAAAACCCAATTAATTAGTTTAGTTTTATAATTTATTTAAATCTTGATATTTCGTTTTTAGTTTGGTCAACATTTTAGTTAATTTTGTTAGTTTTTTAACTAGACTTTTATTGATAAGTTTGTAAGTTATCTCTTTGAATTTATTGCCCCTTATGATGTTCCTCCCATGATACTTGTTGGTTGAGTTTGTGATAATTTCGATTTAATTCCATGGCTTCTCTATTGGTTTTCTTTTAAAATTTTGGAGTGTTTATACTTTTAGTTTTAATCTTCATGTTGCTTGCCAAATCCAAGGGAATTGTTTGATTTTTGTCGACTTCATGTCACCAAAAAAACATCGTGCGAATACCCTCATTCATCCTCTGTTTATTATTTCGTTAAAAACTTAGGATAATTTTCCCAAATATTCAATTTTTCAAAACTCACACCTTTTTAAGTCAAAACTTCGACATTAAGTCGTCGTATCTTCAAAAACTCGTCCAAACCCCATTTTTGGCCAAAACAATTTATTTTTAATCAAACAAACAATTTTTAACAAAAAAACAGATATTTCAAAAGGTTCCTATAGAATACTATAGATACATTGGGTGCTAATACCTTCCCATTGTATAACCAACCCCCGAACTCTAGACCTCTTTTCAAAAACGCCTTGTATTTTCATTACTTTTAAAGTATTATTTTACATTGCATATTTTAGGGTTTTATTTCGCTCTTTTCCCTTTTCCCTTGGAAATAATAAACCGCCCCGATACATTTTTTATCGCTACACTAAGCAACCCTTTTGGTCTCATCTCAATTGACTCTTCCATGTTCATGTAAGAAGCTTTGACCCAAAAGTAGATTTTGTTGACTTTTCAAAAGGATCCATAATGTAGAAATTCATATCTTTTTAAGAGTGCACATTTTGAACTTGTGAGATAAAGATGAATTGTAGGTAATTGCATCCTATTAAAAATGAGCTTTGGATGGAAAATTTCTGATAAAGCATGTGGAAGTTATGCTTTGTCAAATTTTGGTTGACTTTTACAGAGAAACCCTAATTTAGCAACTTTTGGGTTTTGATGAATTTGGAAAATTTCTTGAGGAATCATGATCAACCCTTGATCAAATGATGGATATAACTTAAAAATGTTGATGTTGACCAAAAATATTGAAGTTTGACTGTATGTGGGCCACAGTTGACTTTTGACCTAATATAGTCGATTCTCAAGCATCTGAGCAGTTGACTGAGCAAACTTCTTGTGCAAGGCTTGAAACTTGACATGTAGGGTCTTGAGAACATATTAATACCATGGAGTGCATATTATTCCTTTGTGGTTCACCCATCTTGATGAAAATGGAAACCCTAATTTGAGGTACACTACCTTAAGAGAGAGTTTGTCTGGTCAACTCTTGGGCAACCTTGAGCAAATTGAAGATCTCAATGGACATGTATTGAGTAAAATGAGAGGGAAAATTTTGGGGTACAACAGATGCCCCTGTTCAATCTTCTTAAACCCGAGGATGTAGATTGGTGGTTTTCCTTTCGTGATCTGAAGGTGGAAGATGATTGAACACTAGAGTGCCCATAAATTTGCACTCGCATGAAGTGGCGCTTGATTAGTGATATCGAGAATGGGCTTACAGATGCCATACAGAAGTTGATGAAAGAAGATCGTCGGAGATGGGCTTGAAGATGCCATCTAGATGATGTTAATTTCCTGAGATATTCCTTTGACGAGAGTCCCTGTTGTTGTTGTTGATGAGGAATCTGCTGAGGAATCTTGGTATCTGTCTTGGGAGAAACAGAATTTTAGGAGCTTCAGTTATCCATTACTCTACTGGGGAAGTAACTCCGACTTGAGGCAGCGGAAGTGAACTGCATATCTGGTCAAGGTACAAACTGCACCGCGACTTACTAGGGGAAGTGCGAAACCAATCGTGTTTCATCAGGTCCCAGTCTTACAGTGTTGTAAACTGTTGTCTAGAGATAAGAGAGAAGGAAACTGGATAGTAAGGTTATGAGAAGGAACCTGGATAGTAGGGTTACTTCGATATGAAAGCCTGGATTGTAGGGTTGTGAGAAGGAACCTGGATAATAGGGTTACTTCGATATGAAATCCTGGATAGTAGGGCTATGAGAAGGAACCTGGATAGTAGGGTTACTTAGATATGAAATCCTGGATAGTAGGGTTGTGAGAAGGAACCTGGATGGTAGGGTTACTTCGATATGAAAGCCTGGATAGTAGGTGTGATCGGTGGAAATAGAACTGACTGTTTTGGAATGCTGGTTCGCATTTGCGTTTCGTAAAATGTCGCGGTAAGCAAGAGTCGCCACCATCTTTTATTTTCTCCAACAAGGAAAGGACAAAAGCACAGCAAAATTCCTTTTCGAGATATTTATCGGTTCAGGAGGTAGATTATAGAAAGGGAAGGTGTTAGCACCCTTTCTATCTGTGGTTATCCACGGGCTCTTAGGTACTTGCTCACTATGTTTTCAAAAATGTTTTGCTTTTCTTGTGTTTGTGGGTTTTGAAAATGTTTTGTTTGAAAACTTCGATTTAACTCTTGTATCAGTCCTCAAGAGTGTATGAAGTGTTTGTTTAAAAACTTTTTTCAGAAAAGTGTAGGTGCAAAAAGTTTTTTTTTTTGAAAGAGCAAGTACTTGAGAACCTCTACCTACTCAAAAGAAATTAAGTTGTGTAAATGTCCTTTAGACAGTACTATCCCACTATTGAGAAGTAGGTAGCACCGTCGTTGGAGTTTTCGGGTCAATTCAATTAATGGGACATGCGTGGTCACCAAAGCAATAGTAGGACGCCTTAGCGGTAACCCTAATGTCCTAGATCCTTTTTATCCGAGGCAACCGTTTCGAGGCAACTTGGATCTTTAGACAGGAGGGCGACCTCTAAAACACCTTATACTCAATGACCACGTCGAGGCAACCAAGTGAGGCGTACCCTAGGAGTGGCATGTGCGAGTGTGTCAGGATTCAGTTTATGTTATCTTTGTACATGTTATGGTGAGCTACAAGTTGATTTTAATTTCAGAGATAAGTCTTGTCATGCATAGCCTAGTTAACATACATCTAACAGTTAATTGTTGCGGAAAGTAAATCTACGCTATTACAAGGCGTCGGGTATTTACATCGCCAAAAACAAACCCTTGAAAAGTAAATGCGGGAAATTAAAGGAAAGCGATAAAAAGTCCTAATTAAAGCTATTACATCCTCAGAGCGATTACATAAATATGGATCAAAAATTAATAAAACAAACATACGCACGAGAGAAAATTGAATCGGAGAAGTCCTTAGGGTTTTGACCCTTTTTTGAGAAAGAAAGAAGTTTTATCTATTTTGCATTTAATGAAATTAAACCTAAAACTAATTAATTAATAAAAAGAAATATTTTTGGTTTTTTATGTTTTAAGGAAATAAATAAAAAAGAAAACATGATTAAAAGTTGTCAAGAACCCTAATTCTATGTTGATTTTAAATTATTGTGAAAATATTGAAATTAACCTAATTAAAACAACTAAATTAATTATGTTAGTATTTTATTTACAAAATAACTAATTAAATTTAACAAATAAAAATATTATTATTTTTTAGGTTTTCTGGATTTATTATGAAAAAAAAATTAATTTGTTTAATTAAGTGATAATAATAATAATTAATGGTAAAATAATTAAATGAAAAAAATATAAAAAAGGAAGAATAAACCAGGGGGTGCTGGCCCAATTAGGAGGTATGTTTGGAGATTTGTAGCCCATTAACCTCAAGCCTGCTTTGACTTTGGTGATTGTCTATGCGCTGATTGACTGGGGAGTATGGTGATCACCCAGCTTTGGCCACTGGATCTATGCTGGAAGACACCTGGCGCGTTGATAACTGGAGGTATATGATGGACCTCATTATGAAACCTGCATGTGAACATTCAAAGGAAAAGGAAATAAAGGTTTTGGGGGACCTGGGATTCGAACCCAGGTCCCAACGTTTCCAAGCCAATGCACTCACCACTCAACCACGCTGCTTTATTCATTATTGGGATAATAAACAATCAATATATTAGTAAACAAAACAACTATGCTGCTTAATAAAAAATAGCGCGCACTTTTCAAACTACCCAATGGTGTATCAACACATCATCATCTTCCACATTGTTCCTGTAAAAATAAAATTAGATAGCGGGGGTTTTTAACCCCCACTAACCATGTCGACGAAAAATAGCGATTAGCAGCTCAATGCATATAAATATTTCGCGATGGGTTGGTTTTGTTCGTCTTGTTCTAACGATTCCAACCATGGGTCTCACAAGTCTTAATTTTTCCTGGATTGCAAAGCCCCAATTTCAAAGCTTAAGAACCCTAGAAATCGTCCATGGCATCTTGTGATTCAGGGAGTTATAGTTCAATTAAGTGATACCATTAGCTTCGTATGGTCCCTAGCAACACAAATCAATCAAGAAAATATGTTAAATATGCATGAATTCAGCAACACGATTTTGGAAAATAAGTGCAAACCGTGGTTCTGTTTTCAGTGATTTCTTGAGCTTTAAGGTCTGAATTTGATTGCAAAACCTTCCTGGGGTCTCCTGCAATGTATTGGAATCAATAAAAACTCTTAAATCGCCCTAGAGTACAAAAACCAGTTTTCAATTTTCTTGGAATTTCTTGAAATTGTATGGGGTGTTTCTGCAGTTTTTTCATCTCTCTTTGATCAGGGTTTGCTTGCATATATATAGGAGAATGAAATTAGGTCAAAAGCTTGAACAAAAATCCATTGCATTGATGCTTGAATCCTTGATTGGAAATCAAATCTTTTTGATTTTTCATGATTGGAAAATGTTGCCAATTTTGGATTTTTTGTATCTTTGACTTTGAGCATGAAATTGCCAGCATATCTTGACCACATTTGCTTCACAAATTGATTGAAAAATCAAATCTTGCATTTTCCTACAATTTAAATTAATTAAATGAATTAATATTAATTAAAAACCCAATTAATTAATAAAAATAATAAAATAAATTCCATTAAGCTTGATGGGTCGTGCATAGGTCATGGATGAAGTTTCAAGAAGAGATTTGAGGCCCATTAGCAAAAATAAGGTGTTTTGGGCAAAGTTGACTTTTGCAAAGTCATGAAAATTTCCCAACTTATCCAATGCACAACTTGCTCAATTTTGATCATATGAACATGTTCTTGGATATTTTGGAAAGCTATTGAAGTCCTCTAACCAATGCCTTCGGTCCCATGTCATTTGGATTTACCAATATCAAGTTATGGCCTTTGACTCAAAGTGTACATTTGTTGACTTTTGAATTTGACCTATAATGTGGAAATTGATAACTTTTTGTGAGCGCATTTCTTGAACTTGGAGTGTGAAGATGGATTGTAGGAAATTGTATCCCCTTCAAAATGAGCATTGGATGTAATTTTTCTGACAAACCATGAAAAAGTTATGCCCTGGTCAAGATACAGTTGACTTTTCTACTATGGAAAAATAGTAACTTTTTGCATCTTGATTATTTTTGAGCCATCCTTGTGGAATCATGATCAAGACTTGATCAAATGATGATTGTGGACTCAAAATAAGATGTTGACCAAAAATTCTGACTTTTGACTGCAAAATGACCATTTTGCCCTTGCAGTTGACTGTAGGTCAAATGAGGCTTTTGACTGTGCAAATTGATACTGTGAGTCTTGAAACTTGGCAAGTAGATGCTTGAGAATGTATATAGGCCTATGAGACTTGATTGAACCATTGAAAACCCCAAATTCCTTGAAAGAACCAAAACCCTAATTTCAGCTGGCTTAGGAGGTGGTTTGACTGTACAACCCTTGAGCCATCTTTTTGAAGATGATTCTTGACAAATCTTGAGGAATATGGGAGGGCAAATTTTGGGGTACAACAGTTGCCCCTGTTCAATCTTCTTATACCTGAGGAGGTAGATTGGCTTGCGTGCCTTTCGTGATCCAAAGGTGGAAGATGATTGAACACTAAAGTGCCCAGAAATTTGCACTCGCATGGTGTGGTATCAGCAATGTGATGTCGGGAATGGGCTTATAGATGCCATTTGGAGAGATGATGGATAGGAGGATGGGCTTATAGATTCCATCTGGAGAGGTGACAGAATCTTGTCGGGGATGGGCTTATAGATGCCATTTGGAGATTGTTTGTTGAGTCGTAACCTGGTAGGTTGAAAGAAGGAACCTGTTGTAGGGTTGCCTGATGATGAGTCCATGTAAAATTGCATCTTAAAGAGAAGGAACGGGTGTAGGGTTGCTTCATGATGGTCAAGTAGATAGTTGTCCTGTCTGGTTTCAGGTATTAATCTACAATCCGTCGTCCACAGATATTTCCTAGCTAGTTACAGGTGTTGATCTGGAACTTGAAAAAGGTTGGCAGATGAGATAGTTGTCCTGGCTGGTTACAGGTATTAATCTCTGACTTGAGAAAGAAAGATAGTCTTCCTGGCTTGTTATAGGTATTGATCTTCAATCTCTTCATATAGGTGGCTTTCCTGTCTGGTTTCAGGTATTAATCTATAATCAGTCGTCCACAGATATTTCCTGGCTTGCTACAGGTATTAATCCGGAACTTAAGAAGGCTGGCCAATGAGATAGTTGTCCTGTCTGGTTTTAGGTATTAATCTCTGACCTGAGAAAGAAAGATAGTTTTCCTGGCTTGATACAGGTATTAATCTTCAATCTCTTCAATGTAGATAACTTTCCTGTCTGGTTTCAGGTATAGATCTAAAATCAGTCGTCCACAGATATTTCCGGGCTAGTTACAAGTGTTGATCTGGAACTTGGAAAAAAGGTTGATGGTAATCATCTTTTGATTGAATCTGGAATAAGTATCAGAATGTCGCCATATCTGGGTCACATTTGAACTGTCTCTAGAAGGAATCTGGAATAAGCAATAGAATAGAATCTGTGTCTAGAGCATCTCTAGGCTGTCTCTGAAAGGAAATCTGAATAAGCAATAGAATAGCATCCGGGTCTGGAGCATCTCTAAGCTGTCTCTGAAAGGAAATCTGGAATAAGCAATAGAATAGCATCCGTGTCTGGAGCATCTCTAATTTGTCTCTGAAAGGAAATCTGGAATAAGCAATAGAATAACATCTGTGTCTGGAGCATCTCTAAGTTGTCTTTAGAAGTTTGAATAAGAATAAGCAATAGAATAGCATCCGGGTCTGGAGCATCTCTAAGCCATCTCTGAAAGGAAATCTGAATAAGCAATAGAATAGCATCTGTGTCTGGAGCATCTCTAAGTTGTCTCTGAAAGGAAATCTGGAATAAGTATCGGAATGTCGCCAAATCTGGGTCACAGCTAAACTATCTCTAGAAGGAGTCTGGAATAAGTATCAGAATGTTGCCATGCCTAGGTCACATCTGAACCATCTCTAGAAGGAATCTGGAATAAGTATCAGAATGTCTCCAAATCTGGATCACATCTGAACCATCTCTAGAAGGAATCTGGAATAAGTATCAGAATGTCGCCATGCCTGGGTCACATCTGAACTATCTCTAGAAGGGGTCTGGAATAAGTATAAGAATGTCGCCATGCCTGGGTCACATCTGCACCATCTCTAGAAGGAATCTGGAATAAGTATTAGAATGTCGCAATGCCTGGGTCACATCTGCACCATCTCTAGAAGGAATCTGGAATAAGTATTAGAATGTCGCCATGCTTGGGTCACATCTGAACTATCTCTAGAAGGGGTCTGGAATAAGTATCAGAATGTCGCCATTCCTGGGTCACATCTGCACCATCTCTAGAAGGAATCTGGAATAAGTATCAGAATGTCACAAAATCTGGATCACATCTGAACCATCTTTAGAACGAATCTGGAATAAGTATCAGAATGTCGCCATGCCTGGGTCACATATGAACCATCTCTAGAAGGAATCTAGAGTAAGTATCAGAATGTCGCCATGCCTGGGTCACATCTGAACTATCTCTAGAAGGAATCTGGAATAAGTATCAGAATGTCGCCATGCCTGGGTCACATCTGAACTATCTCTAGAAGGGGTCTGGAATAAGTATCAGAATGTCGCCATGCCTGGGTCACATCTGCACCATCTCTAGAAGGAATCTGGAATAAGTATTAGAATGTCGCCAAATCTGGGTCACATCTGAACTATCTCTAGAAGGGATGATGATCTTTATCTGTTGATTGATCTTTCCTGAAAGGTAAAGAGTTAGTTGTATGCAATGTCATGATGTATGAAATGCATGATGTCATGATGTTCTCAAAAATAACTGAGATTGTGTCATATGATGCGTATGCCTATCATGATGTATGAGGATGTAATGTTTTTAGCTGGGGAAAATAAATCCCGGAGCTGCTGGAGAATAGTGTTGAGTTCTTCGTTTCCACTGGGGATGATGAACGAAGATGCTAAACTTGCAGGAGAGGATGACTCCGTTGCGGAATAAACTGGTGAAGAGATTACTCTGCGAAGAATTTCTCTATGGGAAGAGATGCTTTGCTGAGATTTCAACGATAACTCCGCTGGGGATTCCGTTGATAAGCTCTGTTAGAGATTTTGATGATGAACTCCGCTGGGGATAGAAAGAACTTCGCTGGGGATGATCTTTCCGTTGCAACCTTCTGAGGATAACCCAGTTAGACTCTTGTGTGGATAACCTTTTGAATATGGCTAGGGAGATACATTTGTATTCTGCAGGGGACAAGCTTCCAGAATCTACTGGGGAAGATGATTCAACTCTGGCGGGGAATCTTTTTTAGACTGCGATGGGGAAATGGCTCCACTGGGGGTATCTTGTATTCCGCCGGGGAACATTCTTATATTCTGTCGAGGAATATTAAGACTGTCGGGGATGCTTGCTGAGGAATATCTGTATACTCCGCTGTGGAATATTAAGATCTACTGGGGATACCCAACTTTTTGGGCTGATGGTAGACCAACTCTGCTTGGGGAGAGTATGGCTGATTCGTTCATAGTTGCAAGTCTCAGTGGGGAGCTACCATTACTGTTTTATTCTGCGGGGGTAAAGGTATCTTGGTCATACTCTTCAACTGAACCTACCTTGTACCTGGAGGACATAGCAGCTTGTACAGTTCGGACAATTCTTATTGCCCCAGTTTCTGCGGGAGAAGAAGGCCTATGAGGTGCTCGATAACTGCCGATTGACAAATCTTCTTCTGGTAGGCAAGTGACGAGATGACGGGACATAGTCGTACGCTTTGATCCCTAATTTTTGCCTGGACGGCCCTTTCGGGTTTTCAGTCCACCGGGATACCCATTTTTGCCCAAGCCGCCTTTTCAGGTTTTTGACTTGCCGGGTGTACAGATTTTTTCATTTTCATCCCTTATTTTGCCCGAACCCTTTTGGTTCGCCGGGAAGCCCTTATTTTTTCATAGGCCAGTCGACCTAGCGGGTCTTTGATTATGCGTAGTATTTCTTTGACTATGTCTACGTTCTCAGAGTGCAGGGAGTTTGTCACTGTCGGTAGTGTTGTGTCGCCATACTACCAGAAGATGTCTGATCATGCAAGATTTGTTGCTGGAATTCATGTCCAATGCCCCAAGTAACTCAGGTGGAGATTTGCCCCTGGCTATTTGGCATTTTTGAGAGATTCTCTGAATCTTGACTTGACTGCCCCAGATAACGGACAATGATCATGCCGTGCCCCTTGATTGGAAGTGTTTTTCCACTTGAGGTGATCCTTCTTATTGAGGAGGCTTTTTGTTCACTAGATATTCGTTGTGTGAATTTCTCTGTTGTTCGAACAAATAGTCATATGCAAACAATGTTATATTAAAAATGCAAAGCTTATGTCGGTTTTGAAGTTTTTGAAAATGCATTTTCAGTAAAACAAGCGAATTTTTGTAAAATGTGATGTCAACTCAGGATTTTACAGCAAGCCCTACAGGAGTAAGGATACCTTTTGTAACAGTATGCTTTCGAACTAACCCATGCTTCAGCTAGGACTTTTAAGGGTTATAACGTGGCCTGGTTCACGGTTTAAAAAACAAAGGATAAAGGCTCAAAGTATATTTGTACCCACCCGCTCTTCGTGATGTTCTTCGATCCTAAAGTAAGCTAATCGTGCGTTAGACCTTGTTTGAGTCTTTGCTCTGATATTCCAGTGATGGTTCGGATGCTGACAGTTTATTTTGAACAGGAAGTCATTTTGATGAGAGTCTGTAGGACCTCTTTCTTTTTTATTTTATTATCCCTGTCTTTTGCCTGAACTGTTTCTTTTGTGATTACAGTCAGCGGGATGCCCCAGTTTAGTAAGTCTCCTTCATAGGTTTTGACTTGTTGGGCTTTTGTTTTTTTGAAAGATAACGACTGCATGTCCCGACGATTATAGGGAACCATCACTGTCTTTTTTTTTGGAAGGACTCCTTTGATGCCATTCATTGTGCACCTGGATCAACTGAGAAAACTACCCTGCCCCGGGTTGTGATTAAGGGTTTTAATTTGTGAAAAGAAAAACTCCAACTTCTTTGGCTCAAAGGGGTTGACTAGGGATTATCTTCCTTATAACTCCATTGTTTAGGATTTGAAACAATGCCTGTACCTCATCAGCGGGGTCTGTTCAAAAGCATACTGTAAAGATCGTGGTATCGTTTTCGTCATCCTCCCTCAAAAGGCTTAGAATTTTTAATCGAGAGTTGAACATCACAAAAAATGAAAGCAATTTGAATATAGTGAATACGAATGGATTGATTCAAAATAGACATATGCGATGCATTAATGAAATAAAAGAGTTTGCCATGACAATAATTGTTTGAATAAGCAAAGAAAAATACAACTTGAAAATTCAAATAAAACAAAAGCCTTCAATGATTTGGCATAGGAGCAGTGATTATGTTTGGAGTCTCTGGAGGGTCAAACTGGATTTCTTTGGCATCAATCATGTGTTGAACCTTATTCTTCAGGGCCCAACAGTTGTTTGTGTCATGTCTCAGACTGTCAGAGTGGTATGCACACCTTTCATTGGGATGATAGGTAGGAGCGGAAGTGTTTGGATTCCAGAGAGGAGCCCTTAATGTAATCAGCCCTGTCTTCAACATTTGCTGTAGCGCTTGAGTCAGTGACATGTTGATCTTAGTGAATTGTCTTTTAGGTGCTACCTCCTTACGTGGATGCCCCTGTCTTTGTTGAGCAGGCGTAGGATTAGAGATCAAGATTTCTCCTAAGCGTTGGTCACGACGACTCTTTTGACCATACACAGCATTGGACTCTTTCTTCCCATTGTAAGGCTTTTTATGAGCGTCAGAAGGTGTAGCTTCTTGAATCTTCCCACTTTTGATGCCAGCTTCAATTCTCTCCCCAGTCAAGATAAGGTCTGTAAACCCAACTGAAGAGTTTCCAATCAGATGATTAAAGAATGGACCAGACAGGGTCCCCAGAAACATATCCACAAGTTCACGGTCAGTTAAAGGTGGCTGCACCCTTCCGGCAAGGTCTCTCCACTTTTGAGCATACTCCTTGAATCCTTCACCCATACCTAGTGACATACCCTAGAGTTGGGTACACATAGGAGCGAGGTCGGAATTATACTGATACTGTTTATAGAACGCAGTAGCCAGATCTTCCCAGTTACAGATACTGACCCCATCCAACTGATAGAACCATTCGAGTTGAGTCCCTGAAAGACTATCCTGAAAGAAATGGATCCATAAATTCTTGTCAGCAGTGTAAGGTTGGATCTTCCTTACATACGACCGAAGGTGCAGCTTTGGGCAGGAAGCTCCGTCATATTTGGCAAAAGCAGGTGCCTTGAATTTATGGGGAATCACCACCCCAGAGGATAAGCCTAGGTCTCCAAAGTCCAACCCGGGCACATTCTGTATCTCCATAGCACTTAAGCGGTCCTCTAGCTGTTTGTACCTATCCGCGGCAGGAGGATACTGTTCTTCATCATTATCTGTCTCGTTGTCGGAGACCATAGGACTAGGAACCCTTCTCTCTTGTGGGTTGTCTTTCCCTACATATGAAGTAGTCAGATCAACCTCATTCTGCAGTCCATTCCCAAATCTGCGTCCAGTGTTGAACAAGACGGTCCTCTTCTTCTTTTTCTTCCTCTCTTTCAGAATCAGAGTCTTCAAATCCTGTTGACCCTGGGCTAGGCTCATAACCAACTCTTGGAACTGGGCATTCTGGGCCTGGAGGGCCTTGATAGCTTGTTCAGTGGAAGGTTCAGTAGACATGATGATTGCTGAAATAAACAACGAAGAAGATAAGTGACCTGTAATGGTACCTGTAATGCAATGATATGTATGTATATGTATGCAATGTTTTCAAGGATCTCGCGGGGTAAACAGAGAAATTTGTTAGAATCGGAATCTGGTAGCTTGATTGAAGGAACTTCATATTGCTGAGAGTCCTTCTTCAAGAGTCAAAGCTCACCATATCGAGTGGGTCATAGCCCCTGACTCAAGTCATCGTGTTTTGATTTCTAGACACCTTGGCTAGAGCAAAATAAATCCCCTTTGCCCCTTGTTAGACATTTGATTCATCATGACCTGCATCACAAACCCTTGAGATCCTTGGAATGGGTTAGTCCTTATGCAAGATGTATGCAATGTTATGATGTTATGATGTGTATGCTATGCGTGAAGTGGTGTAAGTAAACCCTGCAATGAGTCCAAATTATTGGATAAGGACTGTAAACAAAACCTGCAAGGAGCTCATGCTGTCAGATAACAAGAATGTGCAAGTAGTTCAAAGTTTGAAGGCACACAAGTCACACAAAGAGCCTTAAGTTTAGGCTGGCATGGGATTCTTAGGTAAGTACCCTCTTGAAGTTAGTGGGCTCAAAACCTGTCCTATAAATAGTAACCGGGTTCTAAGGAGCTCAATATCATTGGATTGTTTTCTATGTTCATTGTTTTGATTTAGCCACTTAACTGGAGACCAAAATATTCCAATAAAACAACCCTCAATGAGTGTAGTATCGAGTATCTACCAACTTCGGACTGCACCAAAGTCGGTCATCTCACTACCCCTAAAAAGGCCAGGATGGTCAAGTAAGGTTCTAAGGTCAGTTGATGCTTCGCGATACCACGCGGCGACCCCGTACTCTCCTTGACTTGACTCAAGGGTTACCGGTACTCACCAAAGTGCCACATCAACGTAGCTACTGCTTCAACCATGTCGGTATACCCCTCATAGTTTCCTCACAATTTGTTGCTACTTCTAAAGGGTATCCCCATATCCGGGTTAGGATCTATAAAACTCTGATACAAGCCCACAAGATTTAAAGCATACAAGGCATACAATTGAAAACATGGTGATATAATCATAAGGTACACCTCACTTATTTAGATATTCCCCAGCAAAGTCGCCAGTTCTGAGATCGGTGGAAATAGAACTGACTGTTTTGGAATGCTGGTTCGCGTTTGCGTTTCGCAAAATGTCGCGGTAAGCAAGACTCGCCACCGTCTTTTATTTTCTCCAACAAGGAAAGGAAAAAAGCATAGCAAAATTCCTTTTCGAGATGTTTCTCGGTTCGGGAGGTAGATTATAGAAAGGGAAGGTGTTAGCACCCTTTCTATCTGTGGTTATCCACGGGCTCTTAGGTACTTGCTCACTATGTTTTCAAAAATGTTTTGCTTTTCTTGTGTTTGTGGGTTTTGAAAAAGTTTTGTTTGAAAACTTCGATTTAACTCTTGTATCAGTCCTCAAGAGTGTATGAAGTGTTTGTTTGAAAACTTTTGTCAGAAAAGTGTAGGTGCGAAAAGTATTTTTTGTTTTGAAAGAGCAAGTACCTGAGAACCTCTACCTACTCAAAAGAAATTAAGCTGGGTAAATGTCCTTTAGACAGTAGTATCCCACTATTGAGAAGTAGGTAGCACCGTCGTTGGAGTTTTCAGGTCAATTCAATTAATGGGACATGTGTGGTCACCAAAGCAATAGTAGGACGCCTTAGCGGTAACCCTAATGTCCTAGATCCTTTTTATCTGAGGCAACCGTTTCGAGGCAACTTGGATCTTTAGACAGGAGGGCGACCTCTAAAACACCCTATACTCAATGACCACGTCGAGGCAACCAAGTGAGGCGTACCCTAGGAGTGGCATGTGCGAGTGTGTCAGGATTCAATTTATGTTATCTTTGTACATGTTATGGTGAGCTACGAGTTGATTTTAATTTCATAGATAAGTCTTGTCATGCATAGCCTAGTTAACATACATCTAACAGTTAATTGTTGCGGAAAGTAAATCTACGCTATTACAAGGCGTCGGGTATTTACATCGTCAAAAACAAACCCTTGAAAAGTAAATGGGGGAAATTAAAGGAAAGCGATAAAAAGTCCTAATTAAAGCTATTACATCCTCGGAGCGATTACATAAATATGGATCAAAAATTAATAAAACAAACATACGCGCGAGAGAAAATTGAATCGGAGAAGTCCTTAGGGTTTTGACCCTTTTTTGAGAAAGAAAGAAGTTTTATCTATTTTGCATTTAATGGAATTAAACCTAAAACTAATTAATTAATAAAAATAAATATTTTTTTGGTTTTTTATGTTTTAAGGAAATAAATAAAAAAGAAAACATGATTAAAAGTTGTCAAGAACCCTAATTCTATGTTGATTTTAAATTATTGTGAAAATATTGAAATTAAGCTAATTAAAACAACTAAATTAATCATGTTAGTATTTTATTTACAAAATAACTAATTAAATTTAACAAATAAAAATATTATTATTTTTTAGGTTTTCTGGATTTATTATGAAAAAAAAAATTAATTTGTTTAATTAAGTGATAATAATAATAATTAATGGTAAAATAATTAAATGAAAAAAATATAAAAAAGGAAGAATAAACCAGAGGGGTGCTGGCCCAATTAAGAGGTATGTTTGGAAATTTGTAGCCCATTAACCTCAAGCCTGCTTTGACTTTGGTGATTGTCTATGCGCTGATTGACTGGGGAGTATGGTGATCACCCAGCTTTGGCCACTGGATCTATGCTGGAAGACACCTGGCGCGTTGATAACTGGAGGTATATGATGGACCTCATTATGAAACTTGCATGTGAACATTCAAAGGAAAAGGAAATAAAGGTTTTGAGGGACCTGGGATTCGAACCCAGGTCCCAACGTTTCCAAGCCAATGCACTCACCACTCAACCACACTGCTTTATTCATTATTGGGATAATAAACAATCAATATATTAGTAAACAAAACAACTATGCTGCTTAATAAAAAATAGCGCGCACTTTTCAAACTACCCAATGGTGTATCAACACATCATCATCTTCCTCATTGTTCCTGCAAAAATAAAATTAGATAGCTGGGGTTTTTAACCCCCACTAACCATGGCGACGAAAAATAGCGATTAGCAGCTCAATGCATATAAATATTTCGCGATGGGTTGGTTTTGTTCGTCTTGTTCTAACGATTCCAACCATGGGTCTCACAAGTCTTAATTTTTCCTGGATTGCAAAGCCCCAATTTCAAAGCTTAAGAACCCTAGAAATCGTCCATGGCATCTTGTGATTCAGGGAGTTATAGTTCAATTAAGTGATACCATTAGCTTCATATGGTCCCTAGCAACACAAATCAATCAAGAAAATATGTTAAATATGCATGAATTCAACAATACGATTTTGGAAAATAAGTGCAAACCGTGGTTCTGTTTTCAGTGATTTCTTGAGCTTTAAGGTCTGAATTTGATTGCAAAACCTTCCTGGGGTCTCCTGCAATGTATTGGAATCAATAAAAACTCTTAAATCGCCCTAGAGTACAAAAACCAGTTTTCAATTTTCTTGGAATTTCTTGAAATTGTATGGGGTGTTTCTGCAGTTTTTTCACGTCTCTTTGATCAGGGTTTGCTTGCATATATATAGGAAAATAAAATTAGGTCAAAAGCTTGAACAAAAATCCATTGCATTGATGCTTGAATCCTTGATTGGAAATCAAATCTTTTTGATTTTTCATGATTGGAAAATGTTGCCAATTTTGGATTTTTTGTATCTTTGACTTTGAGCACGAAATTTCCAGCATATCTTGACCACATTTGCTTCACAAATTGATTGAAAAATCAAATCTTGCATTTTCCTACAATTTAAATTAATTAAATGAATTAATATTAATTAAAAATCCAATTATTTAATAAAAATAAGAAAATAAATGCCATTAAGCTTGATGGGTCGTGCATAGGTCATGGATGAAGTTTCTAGAAGAGATTTGAGGCCCATTAGCAAAAATAAGGTGTTTTTGGCAAAGTTGACTTTTGCAAATTCATGAAAATTTCCCAACTTCTCCAATGCACAACTTGCTCAATTTTGATCATATGAACATGTTCTTGGACATTTTGGAAAGCTCTTGAAGTCCTCTAACCAATTCCTTTGGTCCCATGTCATTTGGATTTACCAATATCAAGTTATGGCCTTTGACTCAAAGTGTACATTTGTTGACTTTTGAATTTGACCTATAATGTGGAAATTGATAACTTTTTGTGAGAGCATTTCTTGAACTTGGAGTGTGAAGATGGATTGTAGTAAATTGAATCCCCTTCAAAATGAGCATTGGATGGAATTTTTCTGACAAACCATGAAAAAGTTATGCCCTGGTCAAGATACAGTTGACTTTTCTGTTGTCCAAAAATAGTAACTTTTTGCATCTTGATGATTTTTGAGCCATCCTTGTGGAATCATGATCAAGACTTGATCAAATGATGATTGTGGACTCAAAATAAGATGTTGACCAAAAATTCTGACTTTTGACTGCAAAATGACCATTTTGCCCTTGCAGTTGACTGTAGGTCAAATGAGGCTTTTGACTGTGCAAATTGATATTGTGAGTCTTGAAACTTGGCATGTAGATGATTGAGAATGTATATAGGCCTATGAGACTTGATTGAACCATTGAAAACCCCAAATTCCTTGAAAGAACCAAAACCCTAATTTCAACTGGCTTAGGAGGTGGTTTGACTGTACAACCCTTGAGCCATCTTTTTGAAGATGATTCTTGACAAATCTTGAGGAATATGGGAGGGCAAATTTTGGGGTACAACAGTAGGGCTGTGAAAAGGAACCTAGATGGTAGGGTTACTTCGATATGAAAGCCTGGATAGTAGGGCTGTGAGAAGGAACCTGGGTCGTAGGGTTACTTCGATATGAAAGCCTGGATAGTAGGGCTTTGAGAAGGAACCTGGATGGTAGGGTTACTTCGATATGAAAGCCTGGATAGTAGGGCTTTGAGAAGGAACCTGGGTCGTAGGGTTACTTCAAAGCGATAGTGTAGATTAGTTGACTCGTTTGGTTTCGGGAACTGAGTTTCTGTTAGTCGTCTGTAGATATGATCTGTATGACTGCTGAATTTGTTGAAGCTAATCCTCTTTTCCTGGAAAGATATCAGGGTTAGTTATATGTGATGCATGAAATGTATGGTGAAATGATGTTCTCAAAATAAATGAGATTATGTTGTATATGATATGCATGCGTATGTCATGATGTATGTTTATGAGATGCTATCGGGGTATGCCCGCGTCTGGGAAAATAAATCCCTGACGGTCGCTGAAGATTTATAAATATTCCGTCGGGCAGAGATGTTGGAGAATAACTCTGCTGGGACCAAACTTTGGGGGAAGAGATACTCTGTTGGTAGACCCGCCGATCTGGAGGAACAAACTTAGCTGGGGATGAAATTCCATTGCTGGAGATGATGAGCTCTGTTGGAGGTTGAGCTCCGCTTGGGGGATGAAATTTACCGACTCGTCCGCGATTATGAACCTCGGCTGCGGATAGTTATGTCCTATTTCGGAAAAGCTGACATCAATGTCTTTTGGATACTTTTACTTTGTGGGGAGTGTTTGTACCAATAATCATGTTCCAAAGCTGGCTCTATCCCGATACCTGCTGGGCAGAGGAACCGTCGGGTTTGGTACTTCTTATTTATTCCTGTTTCTGGAATTATGAGTAATTGTCTTTTGTTTCTTATGTAAATATTTATGAGAAGCAATCATTGTCAAATGCACATATCAAAAATAAATCATTGGACGTTCTTGCAAAACAAAACAGAAAAAGAAAAACAAATTGAAGTTTTGTGAAAATGACTTATATTGATTTTTGAAGTTGGCCTATAATAGGCGTTTTGTACAAAGAGGCTGACGTCCTAGTAAGAGAACGCCGCCGAAAGATAGAATTTATACAATTTGCATAAAAGAAAGAAAAACAGCTATGTGAAACAATCCCATTGGGTTCCAACTCTGCTATTGCCTTTATATCTTCAAGTGTCTCATCACTTTGCTACTTGGCTGAAGGTTGATCAGATTGGTTGGCGTCGTTCGAGCTTGTTTGTCGATACTGAAGTCTGGTCGCAAGATGATCCAATGAGACATAGTGTTACGCTTCAATCCCTAACTTTTTCCTGGATTGCCCTTTCGGGTTTTCAATCCACCGGGATACCCTTTTTTTGCCCAAGCCGCCCTTTCGGGTTTTCGACTTGTCGGGTGTACAAATTTTTTTAATTTTCATCCCTTACTTTTGCCCGAACCCATTTGGTTCGCCGAGAAGCCCTTATTTTTGCCTAGGCCAGTCAACCTAGCGGGTATTTGATTATGCGTAGTATCTTTTTACTATGTCTGCATTGACAAGGTTAGGAAGGTCTTCACCATCCATGGTGGTTAAAATCATAGCTCCTCCCGAAAAAATGTTCTTAACCACAAATGGCCCTTCGTACATGGGGGTCCATTTGCCCCTGGGATCACCTTGCGGAAGTATGATGCGTTTGATCACTAGATCCCCGACTTGATATTCTTGACGCCTGACTTTCTTGTTAAAAGCCTTGACCATTCGCTTTTGATACGTCTGACCATGGTAGATAACAGTAAGTCTCTTTTCATCGATTAGATTTAGTTGATTAAGTCGGGTTTGTATCCAGTCGTCTTCGTTCAAACCTGCATCCTTCATAATCCCGAGAGAGGGTATCTAGACTTCGATGGGTAGGACTGCCTCCATGCCATATACCAGAGAGTAGGGTGTTTCCCTTGTCGACGTCCGTGCTGAGGTATCGTACCCATGAAGAGCGAATGGTAACATCTCGTGCCAGTCTTTATATGTCACCGTCAACTTCTACAGAATCTTCTTGATGTTCTTGTTAGTTGCTTCAATAACGCCATTCATCTTCGGTCGGTAGGGAGAAGAATTATGGTGTTGTATCTTGAACTGTTTATAGAGCTCGGTGATCATTGTATTATTGAGATTCGTACCATTTTCCATAATAATCCTCTCTGGTACACCATATCGGCAGATCAGAGTATGCCAGATAAATCGTGCTACGACGTTCTTGGTTACTGTAGCAAAGGAAGCTGCCTCAACCCACTTCGTGAAGTAATCAATGGCTACTAGGATGAAGCGATGTCCATTAGACGCAGTAGGTCTGATCTCACCGATCATGTCGATGCCCCACATTACAAAAGGCCAAGGAGCTGTTAGGACATTTAAGAGGACCGGAGGCACATGCACTTTATCAGTGTAGATTTTGCACTTATGACAGGTTCGAGAGTGCTGATAGCAGTTGGCCTCCATAGTGGACCAATGATATCCTTCCCGTAGGATCTTCTAGCCATGGTATGTCCACTACAATGGGTTTCGAAGGTGCCTTCATGTAGATCTGTCATGATCCTCTCTGCTTTGCTCTTGTCTACACACCGTAATAGTGTCGAGTCATGGTTGCGTTTATAGAGGATTCCATTACTGAGGAAGAACTTTGCAGCGAACCTTCTCAGAAACTTCTTATCATTGACAGATGCCCCTTCGAGATATTCCTGAGCCTCGAGATACCTTTTGACTTCGTGAAACTAGGGTTTGTCTGCCACTTCTTCGGTATCGATCTCACAGTAGTGTGCTGGTTCATCCAACCTCTCGATGGTGATTTGGGGAGCTTCATTGTACCACCTAACTTTGAACATAGAAGACATGGTATCTAGCGCGTCCGCCAACTGGTTCTCTTCTCTTGGTAAATGTTCGAAGGTTACCTCCTCAAAGTGTGGGAGCAATGTCAGTACATACTCTTTGTAAGGAATGAGATTCGGGTGTTTCGTATCCCACTCGCCTTTGATCTGACTTATCACCAGAGCGGAATCCCTGAATACATTTAAGAACTTAATCCTCAGGTCAATAGCAGATTGAAGACCCATGATACATGCTTCATACTCCGCCATGTTGTTGGTACAGTTGAAACATAATCGGGCAGTGAATGGAGTATGACAGCCCTCGGGAGATATGATTATAGCGCCAATGCTGTTACCCAGGGAGTTTGAGGCTCCACCAAAATACATAGACCATCGGGATCCCTCCTCGGGTCCTTCATCGGGTCCAGGTTCTTCATAGTCAGTCACCAACATGATATTCTCATCCGGGAACTTAAAATTCATGGACTAGTAGTCGTCCACGGCCTGATGAGACAAATGATTTATGAATACACTCCCCTTTATTGCTTTTTGGGTTGTATATTGTATTTCTTACTCAGTTAAGATCATCTGCCACCTTGCTATCCTTCCTGAGAGAGCGGGCTTCTCAAAAATGTACTTGATTGGATCCATCTTTGATATCAATAAGGTAGTGTGAGTCAGCATATACTGTCTCAGTCGGCGAGCCGCCCATGCCAAAGCGCAACAAGTTTTCTCGAGCAATGAGTATCAGGTCTCACAGTTGGTAAACTTTTTGATAAGGTAATAAATTGCATGCTCTTTTTGACCAGACTCGTCATGCTGCCCCAACACACACCCCATTGAATTGTCTAGCACTGTCAAGTATACTATCAAAAGTCTTCCTTCAACTGGAGGCATCCAAATTGGTGGTTCTTGAAGGTATTCCTTGATTCTTTCGAAAGCGATCTGGCATTCATCATTCCACTTTACCACTTGATCTTTCTTCAGAAGCTTGATGATTGGCTCACAAGTAGCAATCAGATGTGAAATGATCCTGACGATATAATTCATATGTCCCAAGAAACCTCTAACTTCAACTCAACTTGTACGTCTTCAACCTGTCGAACAACTTTTGGAGATGATCAAGATGCTCTTCTTCAGTCTGAAACCTGGCTATCATATCATCGACATAGACTTGGATTTCATGGTGAATCATATCGTGGAACAAAGCGATCATGGCGCGCTGATAGGTTGCCCCAACATTCTTCAACCCAAAAGGCATCACCTTGTAGCAGAAGGTGCCCCACTGCGTGACAAAGGATGTCTTCTCCATGTCTTTAGGAGCCATCTTGATCTGGTTGTAGCCAGAGAAACCATCCATGAAGGAGAAGATTTTGTGTTGCGCGGTATTGTCGACCAAAACATCGATGTGAGGAAGTGGGAAGTCATCCTTGGGGCTGGCCCTGTTCGTATCTCTGTAATCAACACACATCTGTAACTTACCGTCCATCTTAGGTACCATAACGACGTTGGAAACCCATTGTGGATAGGAAGTGACAGCTAATAATCCTACGTCGAACTGTTTCATAACCTCTGCCTTGATCTTCTCCGACATTTCAGGACGCATACGGTGGACCTTCTGCTTAATTGGAAGACAATGTTCTTTAGTCGGCAAACGATGTACCATAATATCAGTGTCCAAACCAGGCATGTCTACATAGGACCAGGCGAAGATCTCAACATAGTCGTGCAGCATCTGAATTAACCTCTGTTTGACGCTAAGCTCCAGATTCGCACCTATTTTAACTTCTCTTCTGTCTTCCTCAGTACCTAAATTCACTGTCTTAACCAGCTCTTCATGAGGCTGTATGGACCTTTCTTCCTGCTGCAATAGTCTAACAAGTTCTCCAGGCACCTCACAATCATCCTCACCTTCGTCCTCGGCTAGGTTGATCGGATTTTTGAAGTCATAACTGGAAATAGCATAGCTGTTATCAATGGGATCCAGAGTGGATATGGATCTGCATTATGATACGTGAGTGTGTGTAAGAGAATAGCTATTTGGATAAAGTGGAAAATAGAAAAGAAAAATAGAGAGCGCAAAGTTTGTATGCAAGAAACGTCCAATGCTTTATTAATGATATATGAAATGACCAATAATATCCATCACAAGCAAAAGCCAAGGTCCCTCGGGCAAGGAACCAGGCCATACAGTTTCAAATTGTTTATTACAAATCTTAAAACAAATAAGTCAATTACTGCGGAATAAAAGAAACAGGTATAAAGTTCCTAGCCGTCCAGTTACTCGGTCCACCGTTGGTTGTTGAGTAGATATAATTGTCGATATCTGAGTCCTCTTCACTATCTTCAATGGCATTAATTCCCCGATTATTGATGTGTGGGGGAGGTCTTCCAGCCCGAGCGCGTCTAACAGCCCTTTGAGCCCCTGTAGTAAAGTCCAAACCAAATTTGTCAGTTTTCTGAGTGAAATCAGGGAGCTGACCCCAATTGGTACACCCACCTTCTTCAACCACGACCATGGCGTCCTTGAGAGAATCCATCTTCAAAGGATGCTTTTTGGTAGTAGTTTCCATCGATGCCAAGATCTGAGGGACCTCTTCAAAATTCTGACAAGAAGTTTCTATGAATTCCCCGTCTATCTCTACATACCAGAAGGAATTGAGGTGGCTCACCATATATTCTTCTTCACCCCGTACCGTGACAATATTTCCTTTCACCGGGTACTTCAGCATTTGGTGGAGTGTAAAAGTAACTTCCCCAGCCTCGCGGATCCAAAGACGACCCAGCAAACAAGAATACGACGGCCTGATATCCATCACATTGAAGGTGGAACCAAAAGTCTAAGAACCCACTTTGACAGGGATGTCCATCTCCCCGTGCACCATTCTCTTTGATCCGTCGAAGGCCCTTACCATAATGTTACTAGGCTTTAGAGTCAAACCCTTGCAATCCAACCGGTCTAACGCCTTCTTCAGTAGAACATTCAGTGAAGACCCAGTATCTACCAGCACATGAGCCATAGTGGTGCCCCTGCATTTAATCGAGACATGCAGAGCATCATTATGCTTCCTTCCCTTTGGTTTCAAATCTGAATCTAAAAAACCTAACCCATTATCAGCAGTCAGGCTGGCCACACAATTTTGAACTGATCAGTTGAGGTTTCCTGTGGCATACGCGCAGTCTTGAGAAATGCAATCAAAGCCTTCGCATGGGCCTCAGAGCATAACAGCAGAGACAACATGGATATCTTTAATGGGGTCTGCCCCAGCTTTTCGACCACATTGTAGTCGCTCTTCTTGATGATTTTCAGTATTTCCTCCATTTCTTATTTAGAGGCTTCCACAATAATTTTCTTAGGCGCCTCCGTCCGGGCAGGATCCATAATGTAGAATTCATATCTTTTTATGAGTGCACATTTTGAACTTGTGAGATGAAGATGAAATGTAGGGAATTTCATCCTCTTAAAAATGAGATTTGGATGGAAATTTTCTGATAAAGCATGTGGAAGTTATGCTTGGTTAAAGTTTGGTTGACTTTTACTAAGAAACCCTAATTTAGCAACTTTTGGGTTTTGATGAATTTGGAACATTCCTTGAGGAATAATGATCAACCCTTGATCAAATGATGGATATAACTTCAAAATGTTGATGTTGACCAAAAATCTTGAAGTTTGACTGTATGTGGGCCACAATTGACTTTTGACCTAATACAGTCGATTTTCAAGCATCTGAGCAGTTGACTGAGCAAACTTCTTGTGCAAGGCATGAAACTTGACATGTAGGGTCTTGAGATAATATTAAGACAATGGAGAGCATATGAGGAATTTTTGGTTCACCCATCTTGATGAAAATGGAAACCCTAATTTGAGGTACACTGCCTTAGGAGAGAGTTTGTCTGGTCAACTCTTGGGCAACCTTGAGCAAATTGAAGATCTCAATGGACATGTATTGAGTAAAATGAGAGGGAAAATTTTGGGGTACAACAATTACCTATTTGGTAGGGAACCATCACTGTCTTTTGATTGCATATGAATATTTTTGATGTCATTCGTTCTATTACGGGATGAGAGCTTGCGGCTAAACGCGCGTTTGAATTAATTGAGAGACTACCATGCCACAGGTTTTGATTAAAGGTTTCAATTTGTAAAAAAGAAAACTTCTACTTCTTTGCCTCGAAGGGGTTAACTAGTGATTGTCTTCCTTATAACTCCAGTGTTTAGGATTTGAAAGAACGTCTGTACATCGTTAGCAAAGTTTGTTCAAAAGCAATTGTATGATATTATAGCATTGTTTTCGTCATCCTCCCTCCAAAGGCTTGTAACTTTTAGAAAGAATAAAAAGCATAGTTTAAATATAGTGAAAACGAAGGGATAAATTCAAGACAAACATATGCAATGCATTAATGAAACAAAGTTTAACATTAATATACAATTGTTTGAATAACAAAAGAGATTACAATTGAAAATTCAAATAGACAGAAAATTTCCTTGCCCAGATCGTTGCTTCATGTGGATGCCCTTGAGGGGTGATAGAAGAGTTCCAGTTGATCGTCTTGTGTAAACTCCAACACTCCTTCGTCAATTAGGTCTTGAATCCTGTTCTTCAGAGCCCAACAATTGTTCGTGTCGTCCCCAGGACCATCAGAATGGTATGAACACCTCTCATTGGGACGGTAACTAGGAGAAACAGTGTTGGCATTCCGAGGAGGAACCTTTAATGTAATTAGCTCCGCCTTTAACAAGTGTTGTAGCACCTGAGCTAGAAACATGTCAATCCTGGTAAATTGTCTCTTAGGTGCGGCCTCCTTGCGCTAATTCCCTTGTTGTTGTTAACGAGGTTGTTGTTTGACTCGAGACGCGGTAGCAATTTGGAGTGGTCTACTTTCCACCACTCTGGCTCCTTGTCTCATGGGAGGATTAAAGGTGACTTGATCCTCAATCTTGACCGTTTGTTTCATACGGTTGCAGCCGTCTTGATGAAGTTGGTTGACAAGAACTTTCAACTCTTCTTGTCCTCGAGCCAGATTTTGGATAAGGTCTATCTGGCCCACTAGTTGTCCCATCATTTGGACCTTTATTATAGCTATCTCGGTATGTAGCCGCTCCAGCTGGTCATCTCTGTCGTCCCCAGGATTTCCCATGATCATGCCCCTGGTGAGGAGAGTTTTCACCTCTTCTTGTCCCTTGGACAGATTCAAGAACATCTCTTGAAGTTTGGCCTTTTGAGCCTGGATGTCTTTCACCGTTTGTTCCATATCCATCTTACTGAAATAAATTGTAGGAAGATAAGGAGGCATGTATGGGAGAAACCTGTCATGATATGATACATGATATGTGGATGCATGTTTTCAAGGCTCTCGCGGGGTAAATGTTAGTGTTCACTTACAATTTTGATTGGAGAACTTTGTATCGGTGGATGTCCTTCCACCAGAATTAAGCTCACCATGTCAAGTGGGTTGTAGCCCTTGACTCAAGTTGTTGTACTCATCTTTGACGGTGTTTGATTAGAGGAAAATAAATCCTCTTATCCCTTGATAGACGTCTGGTTAAACGTGACCCTGCATCATAGGCCCTTGAGATCCTTTAAATGGTTATTGAAAATGCCATGGTATGATGTCATGATGTTATGTACAAGTATGCAAAGTAAGCAAGTACAAATAATCATATTCACATAAAGCAGACAAGTCCTTAGGTTTAGGCTTGCATGGAGTTTGTAGGTAAGTATCCTCTTGAAGTTTAGTTGGCTCAACCTGTCCTAGTTAATAGTAACTGGGTTCTAAGGGATCTCAATATCACTGACCTTTTTTTAGGCATTTTCTCAGCTCAATCAATCTTTTCTTGCGGCCGAGATATCCCAAAAGTCTGATCTCAATGTGTGTAGTATCGAGTATCAACCAATTTTCAGCTTTCCACCGAAACCGGTTATCTCACTACGTCCTAATTGGCCAAGTTTGTTCAATTAAGGTTTTATGGTCAGTTAGTGCTTCATGACGCCACTCAGCGGCCTCGTATTCTCCTCGATTCAACACAAGGGATACCGGTACCCACAAATGTGTCACACTAACGTAGCCATTGTTTCAACCATATCGGTCTACGCCATACAGTTTCCACAATCTATTACTACTTATCTAAAAGGTGTCCCAGATCCGGGTAGAGGATCAAAGCAAGCTCAAACAAAGAACCATAATATAAAGCATGCAAGTCAAACAAAGAAAGCAAGTAAAGGTGATCTAACCCTAAGGTAACCCCACTTTTAAGTAAAAAATCCCCAGCAGAGTTGCCAGTTCTATGATACAGTGGGAGAACTGACTTGGTTGTTTTGCGTTTTATCGCAAATGTTGCGGTTAGCAAGAGTCTCCACCTACTTTTCTTTTATCGAAAAGGAAAGGTTGAAAAGAACAGGAAAGACCTTTAGATATGTTTTCTTGAGTTCGGGGGGTAGATTATGAAAAGGGAAGGTATTAGAACCCTTTTCATCCGTAGTTATCTACGGGGTCTTAGTTGCTTTCTAGATCACTTGCTTTTGTTTGAATGTTCTTGTGGTGTGTATTTTTGAAAGTATTTTGAAAATATCTTTGTAATGGTTCTCGTTTCTATAAGAACGCGTACAAAGTGTTGTTTCGAAAATAGCTCAAAGAGGTGTTTATGGAATGTGTTTTTGAAAGAGATTTTGAAAAGGTGTCTTCTTTGTAATGGCTCTCGTTTCTATAAGAACACGTACACAGTGTTTATCTTTTGAAAATGTTTCAAATGAGATTTGGTGTATAAAATGTTTTTGTTGTGAGCAAGCGAGCAACTAGGAGCGAATCTACCTACTCAAAACGGTCTTAAATGTTATTTTCCTCCTCCTTTAAATGTTGCTATCTTACCATTATTTTGGTAAGAAGCCCCATCGTTGGATGTGAAGGGACGAACGTGGAACGTTTGTATAGTCATAGAAGGCAACCTATGTGACATTTTTTCAATTTTGTTTTAGGGACTAGATCGTTTACCGAAGGTAACATCGAGGGTCGTCGAGGGACTACGATCTTTTATTGAGGGTCTTTACTAAAACGCCCATGTTCGAGGGACATGACTATTTTTCTGATAGGCAACAAGTGAGATCACCCTAAGGGGGGCATGTATGCATAGTGTATTTGATTGCATGCATTTAATCTTTGATTTTATGGTTGTCTATTTGTTCTTTTTATCTTGCTATACACACCTAATTACTAGCAATATATGAAAGAAATAAAAATGTGGAAAAGTAAAGTCCTACACTATTACATCATTTAAGGGATGGGGTTTGCAAATTTACAATGGGGATTACGAGAAATTAAAAGTCCTAATTATCTATTACAACCATATTGAAATAATATACAAGAATTGAAATGGACTTGTTTTGTTTTTGTTAAGAAAATAAATAAATTGGCTTAAGAAAATATTTTTGATCTTTTGGTTTAAGAAGAGATAAAATAAAGTATGTAAATATAAAAATGTTTTTTTGGTTTTTTTGGTTATTAAAAGCTAAAATAAGATAAATAAGAGAAAAGCGTGTCAGAATCAACACATTGCTGAAACGAGAAGGAACAGAAGTTCCGACTCTTATACGCTGCAAGAGAGAAAATGTTAGTACGAAAGTAGAGTGTCAGATGTTCTGGGCCTGGGTACACCAAGTTCCGAGGTAGCTAAGAATAAAGGAAAACTTAGAAGTTTTGATTGTTGGAGGGGTTCAGAAGCTATAGTGTAGCTGGGAACCTAGAAGTTCATACATCACTGGCACGTCAGAAGTTCTGGTTGTTTGAGAGAGTGAGGTGATAATGTTGTTGGGTAAAGTTGTCTAGAAGTTCTGATTTATGAATATTGTTTGATAGATAAATGGGTGAAAATGTCACTAAGTAAACCTAAAAAAAAAATGCTTCTGGGGCTAGAACCCAGGACCCTTAGCACTAATGTCTTATGCGCACACTCTGTCTACCACTGGGGTGGCTGTACATTCAGTATCATAAGCAAAAGCATAAATAAGTATCACAAAGTAAACTCTGATGATGAACTTCATTTCTTTCTCCATGCTAATCAGAATATCTGCAACTTAGTCAACTTTTAACATAACAGAAAACACATTCATAGCAATTATGGCAGGTTTCCATCATGGTTTCAGAGACATAAAAAAAATAGTCAAGACTATAAATCAAAAACAAGCATGTATATTCTAATCCTAGTTTCCTTAAGAAGTTCTGAACTGATATTCTCCCTACTTAGGCAAAAAATACATGAAACCTAATGAATATGTACAACATCAGAATCAGGATGCCTACATTGTATTTTGAACATGCAAGTCTAACAATGCCTAAGTGATATGATGAGAGTCGGAAGAAGCTTACCTTGCAGCTAGAAAAGGTCCTGTGAACTGGAAACTGGTTCTGACTGCTTGTAATATTCTGATCAGCTTCCTCACGTGCTCAGCAGACAGGAACAACCTTTAACTTGGGTTATGAATGGTGTATGGATGATTTGGTCAAGAAACACTTGAGGGAAATTGGAGTTTGAATACAAGAATAAAAAACTAGCAGGTTTTGTATTTGTGTTTGCAGTTTCAGATTTCTGGAATTTTTAGCAAGGTTTCAAAGCTTTTCCTTTCAATTTTTATGACCGGCACCCTTTCACGGTTGCAAAAGAAGTTCAATTTATGGGCAAGAATTTTGTAGCTTGGAGAAGTCAATAGTACCAACATCATGCTAGTGATCTGGCTTGTTCTTGAAGCAAGATAAACGAGTATGGTGGTTAGCAGCTTTTAGTCGTGCCTAAGCTGGATTTGTAAGCATGATTTAAGGAAAAGTACCCTCAAAATCAAAAGTAAAGCATGGGCCCAACGTACTCTTGTACAAAATTTTGCTTTTTCAAGGACAACAATGTACTTCTATGTCACACGTGGGGAAATCCTTTGGATAAAAACTCAAAAGTGGTTGTGAGCATTAAATGATGATGAGATTTATCAAACCAGAAATCTTGTGCTATGAGATTATGCATCATAGCTTAATTCGGGGTCAAAAGTTCAGCATCGGCACAACTTAGAACAAACATCCAACTTATGATCCTTGAATCTCTTTGCTCCAGTATGTTCTGAGTGAGTTCTCAGACTTTCCAAAAAGCTTATCACATGCTTTGTAAGCCCTCTTTGAATTATTCTTGCAACTTCTGACTGAACATACGTAAAAAGTGGCCCAGATGTTGTAGACAACTTCTGACTTGAAAATGCTCAACATTTACTAAGTGCCTAAGCTTCAGAGACGTGTCTTTCAAGACGTACAACTTGAAATCCCAACACTTCTAGAAGAAGTTTTGTTCTGCAGTGTTTTAGGTCTCATTGAGATCTAAAACTCTTGAGTTAGAAGTTCTTCCAGAATCAGCTTGTATCATGGTAATAATCTGGTCGGAAGTTCTGAGCTTGTCATATTTCTTAAATACTTAGAAAAATTCTAAGTATTTAGAATTTTGACTTTTCCAAAGTAATTTTGACTTTTGAATTTTCTTAATGAAAAAACTCCATATTTCAACATGTCTTGGGAAATTTGTGATGCAAGGCTTGGAATTGGATGAAAATAAACCTGAGGGTCCAGGGTGATCTTTTGAGAAATGAGAGGGAAAATTTTGGGGTATAACAGCTGTCCCTATTCAATCTTCTTACGCTTGAAGAGTTAGATTGGCGAATCTGCCATTCGTGACTTGAAGGTGAAAGATGATTGAACACTAGAGTTCCCAGAAATTTGCACTCAATGATGTGGTGGTTGATTGTGTAGGGAATGGGCTTAAAGACGCCATTTCGAGAAATGATGGATAGTCGGTGGAGATGGGATTACAGATGCCATCCGGAGGTGACCGTTGACAGAAATTAGACTAAGTCTAAACATGACTTTAACTGGGGAAAGAATCAGCATGAACCTTTGGTTGATTTAAAACTGAACCTAGCAGAAGTCTTGAATAATATTTAACTGGGAAGAATCAGGATAAATCTTGGAGTGAGTTATCTGAACTAGAAGAAATGTCAACCAGAAAGAATCAGGATAAACTGTTGAGAGATTTAAACTGAACAAGCAGTGGTCTGGAGAAGAATCAAAATAATACTTGGAGTGACTTATCTAAACCAGAGAAGATGTCTGCGGGAAAGAATAAGGATAAACCATTGGGAGATTTAAACTGAACCAGTATATGTATTGGATTTTCTTTAATTTATGACGGGCCTGCATAGGGCTGCTTCATGATGAGTCCGTGTAAAACTGCATCTGGAGTTGTCTGAGAAGGAACCTGGGTAGTAAGGTTACTTCGAAATAAAAGCCTTGATAGTAGGGATATGAGAAGGAACCTGGGTAGTAGGGTTACTTCGTAATGAAAGCCTGGATAGTAGGGCTATGAGAAGGAACCTGGATAGTAGGGTTATGAGAAGGAACCTGGGTAGTAGGGTTACTTCTAAATGAAAGCCTGAATAGTGGGTCTACGAGAAGGAACCTGGGTAGTAGGGTTTCTTCTAAATGAAATCCTGGATAGTAGGGCTATGATAAGGAACCGGGGTAGTAGGGTAACTTCAAAATGAAAGCCTGGATAGTAGGGCTATGAGAAGGAACCTGGGTAGTAGGGTTACTTTTAAATGAAAGCCTTGATAGTAGGGCTATGAGAAGGAACCTGGGTAGTAGGGTTACTTCGAAATGAAAACCTGGATAGTAGGCCTATGAGAAGGAACCTGGGTAGTAGGGTTACTTCTAAATGAAAGCCTTTATAGTAGGGCTATGAGAAGGAACTTGGGTAGTAGGGTTACTTCGAAATGAAAGCTTGGATAGTAGGGCTATGGGAAGGAACCTGGGTAGTAGGGTTACTTCTAAATGAAAGCCTGGATAGTAGGGCTATGAGAAGGAACCTGGGTAGTAGGGTTACTTCGAAATGAAAGCCTAGATAGTAGGACTATGAGAAGGAACTTGGGTAGTAGGGTTACTTCTAAATAAAAGCCTGGATAGTGGGGCTGTGAGAAGGAACCTGGGTAGTAGGGTTACTTCTAAATGAAAGCCTTGAAAGTACGGCTATGAGAAGGAACCTGGGTAGTAGGGTTACTTCGAAATGAAATTCGGGATAATATGGCTATGAGAAGGAACCTGGGCAGGAGGGTTACTTCTAAATGAAAGCCTGGATAGTAGGGCTATGAGAAGGAACCTTGGTAGTAGGGTTACTTCGAAATGAAAGCCTGGATAGTAGGGCTATAAGAAGGAACCTGGGTAGTAAGGTTACTTCGAAATGAAAGCCTGGATAGTAGGCCTATGAGAAGGAACCTGGGTAGTAGGGTTACTTCGAAATGAAAGTCTGGGTCAGAAGTTCAGCATCGAGGCAAATTAGAACAAACATCCAACTTATGATCCTTGAATCTTTTTTCTCCAGTATGTTCTGAGCGAGTTCTCAGAATTTCCAGAAAGCTTATGACATGCTTTGTAAGTCCTCTTTGAATTACTCTTGCAACTTCTAACCGAACCTACGTGAAAATTGGCCCAAAAGTTGTAGACAACTTCTGACTTGAAAATGCTCAGAATTTACTAAGTGCCTAAGCTACAGAGACGTGTCTTTGAAGACGTACAACTTGAAATCCCAACACTTATAGAAGAAGTTCTATTCTGCAGTGTTTTAGGTCTCATTGAGATCTAAAACTCTTGAGTTAGAAGTTCTTCCAGAATCAGCTTGCATCATGGTAATAATCTGGTCGGAAGTTCTGAGCTTGTCATATTTCTTAAATACTTAGAAAAATTCTAAGTATTTAGAATTTTGACTTTTCCAAAGTAATTTTGACTTTTGAATTTTCTTGATTAAAATACTCCATATTTCAACATGTCTTGATGAAATATGACTCTTGAAACTTGCCTTTGATCCAAAAGTCAAAGTTTGACTTTTCAGTGTGTAAATGACCATTTTGCCCTTGTAAATGTCTTCTTGGGAAATTTGTGATTCAAGGCTTGGAATTGGATGGAAGTAAACCTGAGGGTCCAGGGTGATCCTTGGAGAAACGAGAGGGAACATTTTGGGGTACAACAGCTGTCCCTATTCAATCCTCTTACGCTTGAAGAGTTAGATTGGCGAATCTGTCATTCGTGACTTGAAGGTGAAGATGATTGAACACTAGAGTGCCCATAAATTTGCACTCAATGATGTGGTGGTTGATTATGTAGGGAATGGGCTTAAAGACGCCATTTAGAGAAATGATGGATAGTCGGCGGAGATGGGCTTACAGATGCCATCCGGAGGTGACCGTTGACAGAAATTAGACTAAGTCTAAGCTTGACTTTAACCGGGTAAAGAATCAGCATGAACCTTTTGTTGATTTAAAACTGAACCTAGCAGAAGTCTTGAATAATCTTTAACTGGGAAGAATCAGGATAAATCTTGGAGCGACTTATCTGAACAAGAAGATATGTCCACCAGAAAGAATCAGGATAAACTGTTGAGAGATTTAAACTGAACCAGCAGTGGTGTGGAGAAGAATTAGAATAATACTTGGAGTGACTTATCTAAACCAGAGAAGATGTCTGCAGGAAAGAATCAGGATAACCATTGGGAGATTTAGAATGAACCAGTAGAGGTATTGGATTTTCTTTCATTTATGATGGGCCTGTGTAGGGTTGCTTCATGATGAGTCTGTGTAAAACTGCATCTGGAGTGGTCTGAGAAGGAACCTGGGTAGTAGGGTTACTTCGAAATAAAAGCCTGGATAGTAGGGTTATAAGAAGGAACCTGGTTAGTATGGTTACTTTGAAATGAAAGCCTGGATAGTAGGGCTATGAGAAGGAACTTGAATAGTAGGGTTACTTCGAAATGAAAGTCTGGATAGTAGGGCTATGAGAAAGAACCTGGGTAGTAGGGTTACTTCTAAATGAAAGCCTAGATAGTGGGGCTACGAGAAGGAACCTGGGTAATCGGGTTACTTCTAAATAAAAGCCTGGATAGTAGGGCTATGAGAAGGAACATGGGTAGTAGAGTTACTTAGAAATGAAAGCCTGGATAGTAGGGCTATGAGAAAGAACCTGGGTAGTAGGGTTACTTCTAAATGAAAGCCTGGATAGTAGGGCTATGAGAAGGAACCTGGGTAGTAGGGTTACTTAGAAATGAAATATTGGATAGTAGACCTATGAGAAGGAACCTGGGTAGTAGGGTTACTTCTAAATGAAAGCCTGGATAGTAGGGCTATGTGAAGGAACCTGGGTAGTAGGGTTACTTCGAAATGAAAGCCTGAATAGTAGGGCTATGAGAAGGAACCTAGGTAGTAGGATTACTTCTAAATGAAAGCCTGGATAGTAGGGCTATAAGAAGGAACCTGGGTAGTAGGGTTACTTCGAAATGAAAGCCTAGATAGTAGGGCTATGAGAAGGAACTTGGGTAGTAGGGTTACTTCTAAATGAAAGCCTGGATAGTGGGGCTATGAGAAGGAACCTGGGTAGTAGGGTTACTTCTAAATTAAAGCCTTGATATTAGGGCTATGAGAAGGAACCTGGGTAGTAGGGTTACTTCGAAATGAAATCCTAGATAGTAGGGCTATGAGAAAGAACCTGGGCAGTAGGGTTACTTTTAAATGAAAGCCTGGATAGTGGGGCTATGAGAAGGAACCTGGGTGGAAGGGTTACTTCGAAATGAAAGCCTGGATAGTAAGGCTATAAGAAGGAACCTGGATAGTAGGGTTACTTCGAAATGAAAGTCTGGATAGTAGGGCTATGAGAAGGAACCTGGGTAGTAGGGTTACTTCGAAATGAAAGCCTGGATAGTCGGGCTATAAGAAGGAACCTGTGTAGTAAGGTTACTTCGAAATGAAAGCCTGGATAGTAGGGCTTTGAGAAGGAACCTGGGTAGTAGGGTTAATTCGAAATGAAAGCCTAGGTCAGAAGTTCAGCATCGGGGCAAATTAGAACAAACATCCAACTTATGATCCTTGAATCTCTTTGCTCCAGTATGTTCTGAGCGAGTTCTCAGAATTTCCAGAAAGCTTATGACATGCTTTGTAAGTCCTCTTTGAATTACTCTTGCAAGTTCTGACCGAACCTACGTGAAAACTAGCCCAAAAGTTGTAGACAACTTCTGACTTGAAAAAGCTCAGAATTTACTAAGTGCCTAAGCTATAGAGACGTGTCTTTGAAGACGTACAACTTGAAATCCCAACACTTATAGAAGAATTTCTGTTCTGCAGTGTTTTAGGTCTCATTGAGATCTAAAACTCTCGAGTTAGAAGTTCTTCCAGAATCAGCTTGCATCATGGTAATAATCTGGTCGGAAGTTCTGAGCTTGTCATATTTCTTAAATACTTAGAAAAATTCTAAGTATTTAGAATTTTGACTTTTCCAAAGTAATTTTGACTTTTGAATTTTCTTGATGAAAAAACTGCATATTTCAACATGTCTTGATGAAATATGACTCTTGAAACTTACCTTTGATCCAAAAGTCAAAGTTTGATTTTTCAGTGTGTAAATGACCATTTTGCCCTTGTAAATGTCTTTCTTGGGAAATTTGTGATGCAAGGCTTGGAATTGGATGGAAGTAAACCTGAGGGTCCAGGGTGATCCTTTGAGAAATGAGAGGGAACATTTTGGGGTACAACAGTTGTCCCTATTCAATCTTCTTACGCTTGAAGAGTTAGATTGGCGAATCTGTCATTCGTGACTTGAAGGTGAAGATGATTGAACACTAGAGTGCCCAGAAATTTGCACTCAATGATGTGGTGGTTGATTGTGTAGGAAATGGGCTTAAAGACGCCATTTAGAGAAATGATGGATAGTCGGCGGAGATGGGATTACAGATGCCATCCGGAGGTGACCGTTGACAGAAATTAGACTAAGTCCAAACTTGACTTTAACTGGGGAAAGAATCAGCATGAACCTTTGGTTGATTTAAAACTGAACCTAGCAGAAGTCTTGAATAATCTTTAACTGGGAAGAGTCAGGATAAATCTTGGAGCGACTTATCTGAACAAGAAGAAATGTCCACCAGAAAGAATCAAGATAAACTGTTGAGAGATTTAAATTGAACCAGCAGTGGTCTGGAGAAGAATTAGAATAATACTTGGAGTGACTTATCTAAACCAGAGAAGATGTCTGCAAGAAAAGAATCAGGATAACCATTGGGAGATTTAGAATGAATCAGTAGAGGTATTGGATTTTCTTTAATTTATGATGGGTCTGTGTAGGGCTGCTTAATGATGAGTCTGTGTAAAACTGCATCTGGAGTGGTCTGAGAAGGAACCTGGGTAGTAGGGTTACTTCGAAATAAAAGCCTGGATAGTAGGGTTATAAGAAGGAACCTGGGTAGTATGGTTACTTTGAAATGAAAGCTTGGATAGTAGGGCTATGAGAAGGAACCTGAATAGTGGGGTTACTTCGAAATGAAAGTCTGGATAGTAGGGCTAGGAGAAGGAACCTGGGTAGTAGGGTTACTTCTAAATAAAAGCCTGGATAGTAGGGCTATGAGAAGGAACATGGGTAGTAGAGTTACTTAGAAATGAAAGCCTGGATAGTAGGGCTATGAGAAAGAACCTGGGTAGTAGGGTTACTTCTAAATGAAAGCCTGGATAGTAGGGCTATGAGAAGGAACCTGGGTAGTAGGGTTACTTAGAAATGAAATCTTAGATAGTAGACCTATGAGAAGGAACATGGTTAGTAGGGTTACTTCTAAATGAAAGCCTGGATAGTAGGGCTATGAGAAGGAACCTGGGTAGTAGGATTACTTCGAAATGAAAGCCTGAATAGTAGTGCTATGAGAAGGAACCTAGGTAGTAGGATTACTTCTAAATGAAAGCCTGGATAGTAGGGCTACAAGAAGGAACCTGGGTAGTAGGGTTACTTCGAAATGAAAGCCTAGATAGTAGGGCTATGAGAAGGAACTTGGGTAGTAGGGTTACTTCTAAATGAAAGCCTGGATAGTGGGGCTATGAGAAGGAACCTGGGTAGTAGGGTTACTTCTAAATTAAAGCCTTGGTATTAGGGCTATGAGAAGGAACCTGGGTAGTAGGGTTACTTCGAAATGAAATCCTAGATAGTAGGGTAATGAGAAAGAACCTGGGCAGTAGGGTTACTTTTAAATGAAAGCCTGGATAGTGGGGCTATGAGAAGGAACCTGGTTAGAAGGGTTACTTCGAAATGAAAGCCTGGATAGTAAGGCTATAAGAAGGAACCTGGATAGTAGGGTTACTTCGAAATGAAAGTCTGGATAGTAGGGCTATGAGAAGGAACCTGGGTAGTAGGGTTACTTCGAAATGAAAGCCTGGATAGTAGGGCTATAAGAAGGAACCTGGGTAGTAAAGTTACTTCGAAATGAAAGCCTGGATAGTAGGGCTATGAGAAGGAACCTGGGTAGTAGGGTTACTTCGAAATGAAAGCCTGGGTCAGAAGTTCAGCATCGGGGCAAATTAGAACAAACATCCAACTTATGATCCTTGAATCTCTTTGCTCCAGTATGTTCTGAGCGAGTTCTCAGAATTTCCAGAAAGCTTATGACATGCTTTGTAAGTCCTCTTTGAATTACTCTTGCAACTTCTGACTGAACCTACGTAAAAACTGGCCCAAAAGTTGTAGACAACTTCTGACTTGAAAATGCTCAGAATATACTAAGTGCCTAAGCTACAGACACGTGTCTTTGAAGATGTACAACTTGAAATCCAAACACTTATAGAAGAAGTTATGTTCTGCAGTGTTTTAGATCTCATTGAGATCTAAAACTCTCGAGTTAGAAGTTCTTCCAGAATCAGCTTGCATCATGGTAATAATCTGGTCGGAAGTTCTGAGCTTGTCATATTTCTTAAATACTTAGAAAAATTCTAAGTATTTAGAATTTTGACTTTTCCAAAGTAATTTTGACTTTTGAATTTTCTTGATGAAAAAACTCCATATTTCAACATGTCTTGATGAAATATGACTCTGGAAACTTACCTTTGATCCAAAAGTCAAAGTTTGATTTTTCAGTGTGTAAATGACCATTTTGCCCTTGTAAATGTCTTTCTTGGGAAATTTGTGATGCAAGGCTTGGAATTGGATGGAAGTAAACCTGAGGGTCCAGGGTGATCCTTTGAGAAATGAGAGGGAACATTTTGGGGTACAACAGCTGTCCCTATTCAATCTTCTTACGCTTGAAGAGTTAGATTGGCGAATCTGTCATTCGTGACTTGAAGGTGAAGATGATTGAACACTAGAGTGCCCAGAAATTTGCACTCAATGATGTGGTGGTTGATTGTGTAGGAAATGGGCTTAAAGACGCCATTTAGAGAAATGATGGATAGTCGACGGAGATGGGCTTAAAGATGCCATCCGGAGGTGACCGTTGACAGAAATTAGACTAAGTCCAAACTTGACTTTAACTGGGGAAAGAATCAGCATGAACCTTTGGTTGATTTAAAACTGAACCTAGCAGAAGTCTTGAATAATCTTTAACTGGGAAGAATCAGGATAAATCTTGGAGCGACTTATCTGAACAAGAAGAAATGTCCACCAGATAGAATCAGGATAAACTGTTGAGAGATTTAAACTGAACCGGCAGTGGTCTGGAGAAGAATAAGAATAATACTTGGAGTGACTTATCTAAACCAGAGAAGATGTCTGCATTAAAGAATCAGGATAAACCATTGGGAGATTTAGAATGAACCAGTAGAGGTATTGGATTTTCTTTAATTTATGATGGGCCTGTGTAGGGCTGCTTCATGATGAGTCTGTGTAAAACTGCATCTGGAGTGGTCTGAGAAGGAACCTGGGTAGTAGGGTTACTTCAAAATAAAAGCCTGGATAGTAGGGTTATAAGAAGGAACCTGGGTAGTAGGGTTACTTTGAAATGAAATCCTGGATAGTAGGGCTATGAGAAGGAACCTGGATAGTAGGGTTACTTCGAAATGAAAGTCTGGATAGTAGGGCTATGAGAAAGAACCTGGGTAGTAGGGTTACTTCTAAATGAAAGCCTGGATAGTGGGGGTACGAGAAGGAACCTGGGTAGTAGGGTTACTTCTAAATTAAAACCTGGGTAGTAGGGCTATGAGAAGGAATCTGGGTAGTAGGGTTACTTCGAAATGAAAGCTTGGATAGTAGGGCTATGAGAAGGAACCTGGGTAGTAGGGTGACTTCTAAATGAAAACCTGGATAGTAGGGCTATCAGAAGGAACCTGGGTAGTAGGGTTACTTCTAAATGAAAGCCTGGATAGTGGGGCTATGAGAAGGAACCTGGGTAGTAGGGTTACTTCTAAATTAAAGCCTTGGTATTAGGGCTATGAGAAGGAACCTGGGTAGTAGGGTTACTTCGAAATGAAATCCTAGATAGTAGGGTAATGAGAAAGAACCTGGGCAGTAGGGTTACTTTTAAATGAAAGCCTGGATAGTGGGGCTATGAGAAGGAACCTGGGTAGAAGGGTTACTTCGAAATGAAAGCCTGGATAGTAAGGCAATAAGAAGGAACCTGGATAGTAGGGTTACTTCGAAATGAAAGTCTGGATAGTAGGGCTATGAGAAGGAACCTGGGTAGTAGGGTTACTTCGAAATGAAAGCCTGGATAGTAGGGCTATAAGAAGGAACCTGGGTAGTAAAGTTACTTCGAAATGAAAGCCTGGATAGTAGGGCTATGAGAAGGAACCTGGGTAGTAGGGTTACTTCGAAATGAAAGCCTGGGTCAGAAGTTCAGCATCGGGGCAAATTAGAACAAACATCCAACTTATGATCCTTGAATCTCTTTGCTCCAGTATGTTCTGAGCGAGTTCTCAGAATTTCCAGAAAGCTTATGACATGCTTTGTAAGTCCTCTTTGAATTACTCTTGCAACTTCTGACCGAACCTACGTAAAAACTGGCCCAAAAGTTGTAGACAACTTCTGACTTGAAAATGCTCAGAATTTACTAAGTGCCTAAGCTACAGAGACGTGTCTTTGAAGACGTACAACTTGAAATCCAAACACTTATAGAAGAAGTTATGTTCTGCAGTGTTTTAGGTCTCATTGAGATCTAAAACTCTCGAGTTAGAAGTTCTTCCAGAATCAGCTTGCATCATGGTAATAATCTGGTCGGAAGTTCTGAGCTTGTCATATTTCTTAAATACTTAGAAAAATTCTAAGTATTTAGAATTTTGACTTTTCCAAAGTAATTTTGACTTTTGAATTTTCTTGATGAAAAAACTCCGTATTTCAACATGTCTTAATGAAATATGACTCTGGAAACTTACCTTTGATCCAAAAGTCAAAGTTTGATTTTTCAGTGTAAATGACCATTTTGCCCTTGTAAATGTATTTCTTGGGAAATTTGTGATGCAAGGCTTGGAATTGGATGGAAGTAAACCTGAGGGTCCAGGGTGATCCTTTGAGAAATGAGAGGGAACATTTTGGGGTACAACAGCTGTCCCTATTCAATCTTCTTACGCTTGAAGAGTTAGATTGGCGAATCTGTCATTCGTGACTTGAAGGTGAAGATGATTGAACACTAGAGTGCCCAGAAATTTGCACTCAATGATCTGGTGGTTGATTGTGTAGGAAATGGGCTTAAAGACGCCATTTAGAGAAATGATGGATAGTCGGCGGAGATGGGCTTAAAGATGCCATCCGGAGGTGACCGTTGACAGAAATTAGACTAAGTCCAAACTTGACTTTAACTGGGGAAAGAATCAGCATGAACCTTTGGTTGATTTAAAACTGAACCTAGCAGAAGTCTTGAATAATCTTTAACTGGGAAGAATCAGGATAAATCTTGGAGCGACTTATCTGAACAAGAAGAAATGTCCACCAGATAGAATCAGGATAAACTGTTGAGAGATTTAAACTGAACCGGCAGTGGTCTGGAGAAGAATAAGAATAATACTTGGAGTGACTTATCTAAACCAGAGAAGATGTCTGCATTAAAGAATCAGGATAAACCATTGGGAGATTTAGAATGAACCAGTAGAGGTATTGGATTTTCTTTAATTTATGATGGGCCTGTGTAGGGCTGCTTCATGATGAGTCTGTGTAAAACTGCATCTGGAGTGGTCTGAGAAGGAACCTGGGTAGTAGGGTTACTTCAAAATAAAATCCTGGATAGTAGGGTTATAAGAAGGAACCTGGGTAGTAGGGTTACTTTGAAATGAAATCCTGGATAGTAGGGCTATGAGAAGGAACCTAGATAGTAGGGTTACTTCGAAATGAAAGTCTGGATAGTAGGGCTATGAGAAAGAACCTGGGTAGTAGGGTTACTTCTAAATGAAAGCCTAGATAGTGGGGGTACGAGAAGGAACCTGGGTAGTAGGGTTACTTCTAAATTAAAGCCTGGATAGTAGGGCTATGAGAAGGAATCTGGGTAGTAGGGTTACTTCGAAATGAAAGCTTGGATAGTAGGGCTATGAGAAGGAACCTGGGTAGTAGGGTGACTTCTAAATGAAAACCTGGATAGTAGGGCTATCAGAAGGAACCTGGGTAGTAGGGTTACTTCGAAATGAAAGCCTGGATAGTAGACCTATGAGAAGGAACCTGGGTAGTAGGGTTACTTCTAAATGAAAGACTGGATAGTAGGGCTATGAGAGGGAACCTAGGTAGTAGGGTTACTTCGAAATGAAAGCCTGAATAATAGGGCTATGAGAAGGAACCTAGGTAGTAGGGTTACTTCTAAATGAAAGTCGGGATAGTAGGGTTATAAGAAGGAACCTGGGTAGTAGGGTTACTTCGAAATGAAAGCCTAGATAGTAGGGCTATGAGATGGAACTTGGGTAGTAGGGTTACTTCTAAATGAAAGCCTGGATAGTGGGGCTATGAGAAGGAACCTGGGTAGTAGGGTTACTTCTAAATGAAAGCCTTGATATTAGGGCTATGAGAAGGAACCTGGGTAGTAGGGTTACATCGAAATGAAATCCTAGATAGTAGGGCTATGAGAAGGAACCTGGGCAGTAAGGTTACTTCTAAATGAAAGCTTGGATAGTAGGGCTATGAGAAGGAACCTGGGTAGAAGGGTTACTTCGAAATGAAAGCTTGGATAGTAGGGCTATGAGAAGGAACCTGGGTAGTAGGGTTACTTCGAAATGAAAGCTTGCATAGTAGGGCTATGAGAAGGAACCTGGGTAGTAGGGTTACTTCTAAATGAAAGCCTGGATAATAGGGCTATCAGAAGGAACCTGGGTAGTAGGGTTACTTCGAAATGAAAGCCTGGATAGTAGACCTATGAGAAGGAACCTGGGAAGTAGGGTTACTTCTAAATGAAAGCCTGGATAGTAGGGCTATGAGAAGGAACCTGGGTAGTAGGGTTACTTCGAAATGAAAGCCTGAATAATAGGGCTATGAGAAGGAACCTAGGTAGTAGGGTGACTTCTAAATGAAAGCCAGGATAGTAGGGCTATAAGAAGGAACCTGGGTAGTAGGGTTACTTCGAAGTGAAAGCCTAGATAGTAGGGCTATGAGAAGGAACTTGGGTAGTAGGGTTACTTCTAAATGAAAGCCTGGATAGTGGGGCTATGAGAAGGAACCTAGGTAGTAGGGTTACTTCAAAATTTAAGCCTTGATATTAGGGCTATGAGAAGGAACCTGGGTAGTAGGGTTACATCGAAATGAAATCCTAGATAGTAGGGCTATGAGAAGGAACCTGGGCAGTAAGGTTACTTCTAAATGAAAGCCTGGATAGTAGGGCAATGAGAAGGAACCTGGGTAGAAGGGTTACTTCGAAATGAAAGCTTGGATAGTAGGGCTACGAGAAGGAACATGGGTAGTAGGGTTACTTCTAAATGAAAGCCTGGATAGTAGGGCTATCAGAAGGAACCTGGGTAGTAGGGTTACTTCGAAATGAAATCCTGGATAGTAGACCTATGAGAAGGAACCTGGGTAGTATGGTTACTTCTAAATGAAAGCTTGGATAGTATGGCTATGAGAAGGAACCTGTGTAGAAGGGTTATTTCGAAATGAAAGCTTGTATAGTAGGGCTACGAGAAGGAACCTGGGTAGTAGGGTTACTTCTAAATGAAAGCCTGGATAGTAGGGCTATCAGAAGGAACCTGGGTAGTAGGGTTACTTCGAAATGAAATTCTGGATAGTAGACCTATGAGAAGGAACCTGGGTAGTATGGTTACTTCTAAATGAAAGCCTGGATAGTATGGCTATGAGAAGGAACTTGGGTAGTAGGGTTACTTCGAAATGAAAGCCTGAATAATAGGGATATGAGAAGGAACCTAGGTAGTAGGGTTACTTCTAAATGAAAGCCGGGATAGTAGGGCTATAAGAAGGAACCTAGGTAGTAGGGTTACTTCTAAATGAAAGCATAGATAGTAGGGCTATGAGAAGGAACTTGGGTAGTAGAGTTACTTTTAAATGAAAGCCTGGATAGTGGGGCTATGAGAAGGAACCTGGGTAGTAGGGTTACTTCTAAATGAAAGCCTTGATATTAGGGCTATGAGAAGGAACCTGGGTAGTAGGTTTACTTCGAAATGAAATCTAGATAGTAGGCCTATGAGAAGGAACCTGGGCAGTAGGGTTACTTCTAAATGAAAGCCTGGATAGTAGGGCTATGAGAAGGAACCTGGGTAGAAGGGTTACTTCGTAATGAAAGCCTGGATAGTAAGGCTATAAGAAGGATCCTGGATAGTAGGGTTACTTCAAAATGAAAGTCTGGATAGTAGGGCTCTAAGAAGGAACCTGGGTAGTAGTGTTACTTAGAAATGAAAGCTTGGGTCAGAAGTTCAGCATCGAGGAAACTTAGAACAAAAATCCAACTTATGATCCTTGAATCTCTTTGCTCCAGTATGTTCTGAGTGAGTTCTCAGACTTTCCAAAAAGCTTATGACATGCTTTGTAAGCCCTCTTTGATTTAATCTTGCAACTTCTGACATAACCTACGTGAAAACTGGCCCAGAAGTTGTAGACAACTTCTGACTTGAAAATGCTCAGAATTTACTAAGTGCCTAAGCTTCTGAGACATGTCTTTGAAGACGTACAACTTGAAATCCCAACACTTCTAGAAGAAGTTCTGTTCTGCAGTGTTTTAGGTCTCATTGAGATCTAAAACTCTTGAGTTAGAAGTTCTTCCAGAATTAGCTTGCATCATGGTAATAATCTGGTCGGAAGTTCTGAGCTTGTCATATTATTTAAATACTTAGAGAAATTCTAAGTATTTAGAATTTTGACTTTTCCAAAGTAATTTTTACTTTTGAATTTTCTTGATGAAACAAACTCCACATTTCAACATGTCTTGATGAAATATGACTCTTGAAACTTGCCTTTGATCAGAAAGTAAAAGTTTTCCCTTGTGAGTGACTTTCTTGGGAAATTTGTGATGCAAGGCTTTGAATTGGATGGAAGTAAACCTGAGGGTCCAGGGTGATCCTTTGAGAAATGAGAGGGAAAATTTTGGGGTCAAATAGTGCCAAATCAGAATTATACTGGTACTGTCTATAGAAAGCTGCAACCAACTCTTCCTAGGTATGGATATTGGTACCTTCGAGTTGATAATACCATTCCAATTGTGTTCCAGACAAACTCTCTCGAAAGAAATGCAACCACAATTTCTTGTCAGTATTGTGTGGTTGAATTTTCAAAACATATGATCTCAAATGCAGCTTTGGGCAAGAAACGCCATCAGACTTAGCAAAGGTAGGAGTTTTGAATTAGAAGGAATGACGACTCCTGAGACTAAACCTATTCTTGAAAGTTCAAGCCAGGTACCTTATGGATTTCCTTAGCTTTTAGACGCTCTTCTAACAGCTTATACTTCTCACCAGAAAGGGGATATTGTTCATCCAGATAATCCTCTTCCTCTTCATCAAAACATTTGTCAGAACTATGATTGCTTTTTTCAGGTTTAACAGTCTTATCATCTTCATCACGTTCGTCATCTTCGTCCAATGGGATATTTATAACACAAAAATTTGTAGCATTTTCTACCCGATTTACATAGATTAAGCTTCCGATTCTTCGATTATTATGTCACATTATGTCTCTATTTGTAGTATTTGTAGCATATTTTAGGTATTTAATTTCTGCAAAGAATAAATGAGAAAGGGAAGAAAAATAATGGAGAAATGAAGAAGAAATGGCACTTTAGCAGCAAAAAGAAAAACATTTTGTGTCAGAAACCATGCCACCTGTCACAAAATCCAAATGTGTACACCTCAAAACACTTCTTGTCCCGACTGACACATAATGAAGATACGTTCCCCAAGCCACATCGCATGACACTCGTTACAAGCCATATACCAATTGCGAGATTATCTCCATGAAGCGCACTGTAACACCCCAATTCTACCCGACAATTATAAATAAATCAGAGTTATAAAATCATTCACGCAAATGAATCAGGATGCCACAAATTCATCATTAAAAACTCATTGCATTCATCGTGGATATATAACACTTTAAAACATCGGATGAACCATCAGCATAATACTTTAATTAAATAATTCAACAATTTAAACATCTACGCAGCGGAATTCTTAATAACATCTTTATCATCGTTACAACAACTTCAAAACAAGACATACTTAATAATAATCAACTCAAAGTTTAACAACTGAATAATCAACAATCAAGAGCAACAAGCCTTCATCCCCCCGAGAGTTACATATCAGAGCAATGACACCGACTCGAACTATTGAAGGTATACAACCTTCACTCTCGATTACCTGCACGTTACCAACATCAGGGCAACATTCAAACAGAAGGGGTGAGATATCTAACAATATAATAAAGCATATGATAATTAATATATTAAATTAGATCACATAACATCACCACTTCTCATATTACAAACAGCAAACATCGTAACAAAATATCAACAATATACACATATGCCACTTCAATGCACAACCTCTTTATGCAATCAGATAATGCGACTCAATACTATGCAAATGCATGTGGTACCATTGGAGAAGAACTCCCATCTCAAAAGTTTCCAATTAATAGAGGCATCAACAAGGCATAAGCCTTCATCTCAATATTCGTCAATACAGGACATCTCAATGATCATAAGCTCCATCTCAAAATACAATGTATGCAACACAATCATGAATGTAATGACAACACCATAATTGACAACATCTCAATAAAACACCATCATTGGCCAAAAGCCTACATCTTAAAATCATATCAACATCTTTTTCATCAACATCATTCGCCAACATCATTTATCATCATAAATCGTCAAACACCATTTATACACCATAATTCATCAAAACAAACTCTTCTTAACATTATCTCATCAACAACTCAGTCGTACAGTAATACAACAGTAACTCATCAATTTCACAACGTTGGCCATAGGCCTATAACAAGATATTTCCTATGATTAGTTAGTCGACTAAGGCTTACTTCTAGATTACCAAACCTCTGCATATTACTATTCTGTAATACCACACCGTCATCATCATTAATCCCACTGTTACAACTACATAGAAATCTCTAAACGTTTCATCCTCATCATTCTTCACAAAAACCGACATAACGATCAACACAGGAACTAATCTGATTTCTAACTTGGATACTAGGATTATCCTTCCTATCCTCCATTTTAATCCTTAAGAATGAATTTCATCACGTTAGCTATTCAACGCTTCGAACGACACCTCAAACGGAGTCTGAAAACTCAAGTTACAACATTCTCAAACTAATTCTACCAAAAACCAGACAACATTGATCGATGCATAACGCCTTGGGTCGACACATACTGAACTCGAAACATCAGTCGACGCATCCTCCCTTGTATTGACTCATCCCGAGTCTGCAACTCTGCATGTACTGACACATGCTCCTACGTATCGACTCATCCTAAGTCTGAAAGCCCTCATGTATCGACACATGAATCCTTTGTGTCAACTCAAACTGAGTCTAACAACATTCTTGTATCGACACATAGCAATTGGGGTCGACACATACTGCTCTGCTAAGGGTATTTTTTGTGATTTTCTCTGTGTTTTCACTACGGGTTCCATACCTTAAGCCCTAAAACATAATCTAATCATAGATAATCATCACTTACAATTATCCTATAATTCTACATAAATTAAACAACATCGGGACATCATTATTCATCCAAAATTCATTGATTTTTCATCATACATCCTCATATACATTCAATTCATGAACAAGACAACAATCACCTATAACCCCACATACCAATTATCATGAACCCTATTATAGAGTCAGAACCCCACCCTTACATTGGATTGAAGGTCGCTCTATAACTTCTGATTAAATTCCCGTTCTGCCGTTTTTCCTCTATTCCAACAGCTTCACGTTCTTCCTTTCAAACCCTTATTCTTCTTACTGTTTCTTCTTTCTTGTTATTTATAACAATAATAAAATAACCTATTATTATCTTTATTCCTTAATAGGCTTAAAACTAATACACCCCCTTATTACTTATATTCCTTTAAAACAAGCCCACAACAAAATAATATCATCCTTCTCATAATATTATTTCACCACTTAATAAAATAAATAATTCAAACTAATCACAACACAACTTCACAAATATTCCAAAAACAATTTAATTAAATAATTAATTAAATTACGGGCGTTACAACTCTCCCCCACTTAGAATATTTTCGTCCTTGGAAATTTACCTTAATCAAACAACTCAGGGTAGGAGTCCCGCATCTTGCTCTCCAACTCCCAAGTCATGCTTTCACCTGCAGCTCTTAGCCAAACCACTTTAACCAAAGCAATCTCTTTTCCCCTCAGAGTCTTTATTTCACGATCCGCGATTCGTACAGGCACCGTCTCCACAGTAAGGTTATCCCGTACTTGCACATCGTCCATATGAATCACATGAGATGGATCTGAAATATACTTTCGGAGTTGCGACACATGAAACACATCATGCAAATTTGAAAGATTAGGTGGTAAAGCCACTCTATAAGCAACATTCCCAACTCTCTCTAAAGTCTGATATGGTCCAATAAAATGAGAAGTGAGCTTCTTAGACTTCAATGCTCGCCTAACACCAGTCACAGGTGTAACTCTCAAAAACACATGGTCACCCGCTTGAAATTCTAAATCCTTCCTTCGCTTGTCATAATAACTCTTCTATCTACTTTGGGAAGCTTTCATCTTTTCTCGAATCAACTTCACCTTCTCAGTAGTCTCATGAACAAGTTCAGGTTCAAGTACTACACTTTCACCAGATTCATGCCAACATAAAGGAGTTCTACATCTTCGACCATACAACGCTCCAAAAGGTGCCATCCCAATACTAGAATGGTAACTGTTATTATAAGTGAACTCTATCAACGGAAGATAAGTATCCCACGAACCTCCCTGCTAATGAACACATGCCCTTAACAAGTCTTCCAATGATTGAATAGTCCGTTCAGTCTGACCATCTGTCTGAGGATGATACGCTGAACTCAACCTCAACTTTGAGCCCAACGCTTCTTGCAAACACTCCCCAAAATCAGAAGTAAATCTTGGATCTCTATCTGACACAATGAACAAAGGAACACCATCCAACTTTACAATGACACTATTGTAAATCTCAGCCAACTTCGACATTGGAAAACTGATGTTGATAATAATAAAATGAGCCGACTTCGTAAGCCTATCAACAATCACCCAAATTGAACCATTCCCTCTTAAAGTATTAGGTAACCCTGTCACAAAGTCCATTGAAATGATATCCCATTTCCATTCTGGAACTTCTAACGGTTGCATCCACCCTGCTGGCTTCTGATGCTCAACTTTTGACTTCTGGAAAGTCAAACATGCATACACAAACCGAGCCACATCACTCTTCATCCCAGGCCACCAAAACAAAACTTTCAAATCTTGATACATCTTTGTAGCTCCTGGATGAATACTTAGCTTACTTCTATGACTCTCTTTAAGTATCACTTTCTTCATCTCAGCATCATTAGGAATACATATCCAGTTACGAAATCTTAACACACCTCGCGCATCTAACTTAAAATCACCATTCTCAGACTGTTCGATTCTAACCATCGAATCTACCAATTTCACATCCAACTTCTGAGCTTTCTGATACTGTCTAGAAATTCATTATTAATTTTCAACATACCTAACATAACACTTCACAGCGTAACCTCGCAAACTAAGCTCATATCTCTGAACTTATCAATTAATTCCAACTCTTTAACCATCATTGCTGACATATGTAAAGTCTTTCGACTCAACGCATCAACTACCACATTCGCTTTTCCTGGATGATAATTCAAACCGAAATCATAATCCTTTAACAACTCCAACCATCTTCGTTGCCTCATATTCAACTCCTTCTGATCAAAAAGATACTTCAAACTCTTATGGTCACTAAACACTTCATATCTAGAACCATAAAGATAATGCCTCCAAATATTCAACACAAAGACAACTGCAGCAAGCTCTAAATCATGCGTAGGATAGTTCTTCTCATGAGTTCTTAACTGCTTTGACGAATAAGCAACTACCTTAGCATTCTGCATAAGCACACCTCCAAAACCCATCTTAGAAGCATCACAATACACCACAAAAGGCTCTCCTGGATTAGGCAACGTCAAAATCGGAGCCGACGTCAATCTCTTCTTCAATTCTGTAAAACTTTCTTCGCACTGAACATCCTACACAAAAGCTCTACCTTTACAAGTGAACTTAGTCAACGGAAGTGCCAACTTAGAAAAACCTTCAATAAACCTTCTATAGTAACCAGCTAATCCCAAAAAGCTCCTAATCTCAATAGCTGACTTCGGAGTTTCCCATTGCAACACAACATCAACCTTTGATGGATCTACAGTAATGCCACTACCTGAGATCACATGACCAAGGAAACTAACCTCCTTTAACCAGAATTCACACTTGGACAGCTTTGCATACAACTTCTTCTCTTTTAAAACTTACAATACTACTCTTAAGTATTTTGCATGCTCTTCTTCTGAGTTAGAGTAAATCAAAATATCATCAATGAACACCACTACAAACCGATCCAAATAAGTATGGAAGATACGATTCATATATTCCATGATTACTCCCGGCGCATTAGTAACACCGAAAGGCATCACCTAATACTCATAATGTCCATAATGCATTCTGAAAGCCATCTTCTGGATATCTTCATCCTTCACTTTAATCTGATGGTAACCCGACCTCAAATCAATCTTACTAAACACAGGAGCATCCACCAATTGGTCCATCAAGTCATCTATTCTTGGAAGCGGATACTTGTTCTTAATCGTCACTTTATTCAACTGTCTATAATCAACACAAAGCCTCATACTTCCATCTTTCTTCTTTACTAACAACACTGGAGCACCCCACGACGATACACTGGGTATTACAAACTTCTTTTCAAGTAACTCTTCTAATTGCTTCTTTAAATCTGACAATTCAGATGTAGACATCCTGTATGGTGCCATAGACACAAGTCTGGTACCAGGTACAAGATCAATAGCAAATTCAACTTCCCTCTCCGGCGGTACATCAGGAATCTCATTAGGGAAAACTTCAGGAAATTCACACACCACCTGCAATTCCTCAATTATAGCTTGAGTCTCTACAGATAGCGACGCCATCAACAAGAACATTTGTGCTTCTTCTTGCACCAACTTCCTCAACTGTTTAGCATACAACAGACCATCTTCCTCTTCTTCAGGAGTAGAAAACCTCACAGACTTGTCATAACAGTTAATATAAACACATTTATGCTCTAACCAGTTCATACCCAAAATCACATCCAAACCTCTTAACAGTAAACAAACCAAATAAACAGTAAAGTCTCTATCGAAGATCGACAAGGGACACTTTAAACACACAAAATAAGTAGTCACCGACCCTTTGGCTGGAGTATCGACGACCATTTCTCCATTCAAAGAAGACAACATAAGACCCAATCTTTCAACACAATCAGCAACAATAAAACAATGAGTAGCATCGGTATCAATAATAGTAATTAAAGGAGTACTATTAATGAAACATGTACCTCTGATAAGTCTGCCCTCAGTAGCTGCCTTATCCTCAACCAAAGCGAACACTTTACCATTTGTCCGCGCCTTTCTTGGTTTCTAAAACTGACTACCAATGTGCCCTTCTTCTCTACAATTGAAACAAATCACATCCTTATGTTCACACTCAGATACAACATGTCCGTTCTTACCATAACGAAAACACCACTTCACTTCAGTAGTACACACATTACTCTTATGCCTAGATTTTCCACACTTAAAACAAACCACACCAGTAGGAGCATCTCCCCCACTAGTCCTCTGACCCTGAGCAAATTTTTGTTTACCTTTACTAGCTGGGGCATCATAAGGCTTACCACGATTTTGTTGGTGCTTACCCCTCTTCTCACTGATAATCTTCTAATGAGCATTATTATCCTCCTCATAAATCCTGCAACTATTAACCAAATCCGCAAAGACACGGATCTTCTGGTATCCAATCGCCTTCTTTATCTCGGGGCGCAACCCATTATCAAACTTGATACACTTCGAAAACTCAGCATCTGCCTCAGCGTAGTGCGGATAAAACTTCTCCAACTCAGCAAACTTGGCAGCATACTCAACAACAAACATATTCCCTTGTTTCAGCTCAAGGAATTCAATTTCCTTCTTACCACGAACATCTTCAGGAAAGTACTTCCTCAGAAATTCCCTACGGAACACAACCCAAGTGACATTCTCACCTGCAGCTCCAAAAAATCTGACAAGTCTCTAGCCACCAGTCGTCAGCCTTGACTACCAGCATATGAGTACCATAACGAACCTTCTGCGCTGGAGTGCAATCCATCACACGAAAGATTCTCTCAATCTCTTTCAACCACTCCAATTCTCTGTCAGGATCATACTTTCCCTTGAATGTCGGCGGATTCTCTCTCTGGAAAGTAACCAAGCTACGAGATCCAACATTCCCATTAGCATTCGACTGATTTTCCATCGCATGAGCCATTGCTTCTAAAGCAGCAGCAAGTGCAACATCATTCCTTCCCGCCATCTCAACTTATCAATACAACATAAACAACGGTTAGAACTCAAATTAACAGTACTCGATTGTTAGGCAACTACGACTCGACTACAAGGTCAGACCAACCTTTTGCTCTGATACCAACTTTGTAACACCCCAATTCTACCCGACAATTATAAATAAATCAGAGTTATAAAATCATTCAACAAACGGATCAGGATGTCACAAATTCATCATTAAAAACTCATTGCATTCATCGTGGATATATAACACTTTAAAACTTCAGATGAACCATCAGCATAATACTTTAATTAAATAATTCAACAATTTAAATATCTACACAGCAGAATTCTTAATAACATCTTTATCATTGTTACAGCAACTTCAAAACAACACATACTTAATAATAATCAACTTAAAGTTCAACAACTGAATAATAAAAAAATCAAGAGCAACAAGCGTTCACCCCCCCTGGAGAGTTACATATCAGAGAAATGACACCGACTCGAACTATTGAAGGTATACTGCCTTCACTCTCGATTACCTGGATGTTACCAACATCAGGGCAACATTCAAACAGAAGGGGTGAGATGTCTAACAATATAATAAAGCGTATGATAACTAATATATTAAATTAGATCATATAACATCACCATTTCTCATATTACAAACAGCAAACATCGTAACAAAATATCAACAATATACACATATACCAGTTCAATGAACAACCTCTTTATGCAATCAGATAATGCGACTCAATATTATGCAAATGCATGTGGTACCATTGGAGCAGAACTCCCATCTCAAAAATTGCCAATTAATAGAGGCATCAACAAGACATAAGCCTTCATCTCAATATTCGCCAATACAGGTCATCTCAACGAGCATAAGCTCCATCTCAAAATGCAATGTATGCGACATAATCATGAATGTAATGACAACACCATAATGGACAACATCTCAATACAACACAATCGTTGGCCAAAAGCCTACATCTTAAAAGCATCTCAACATCTTTTTCATCAACATCATTCGTCAACATCATTTATCATCATAAATCGTCAAACACCATTTATACACCATAATTCATCAAAAAAAACTCTTATTAACATCATTTCATCAACAACTCAGCCGTACAGTAATACAACAGTAACTCATCAATTTCACAACGTTGGCCATAGGCCTATAACAAGATATTTCCTATGATTAGTTAGTCGACTAAGGCTTACTTCTAGATTACCAAACCTCTGCATATTACTATTTTTTAATACCACACCGTCATCATCATTAATCCCACTGTTACAACTACACAGAAATCTCTAAACGTTTCATCCTCATCATTCTTCACAAAAACCGACATAATGATCAACACAGGAAATAATTTGATTTCTAACTTGGATACTAGGATTATCATTCCTATCCTCCATTTTAATCCTTAAGAATGAAGCTCATCGCGTTAGCTATTTAACGCTTCGAACGACACCTCAAACGGAGTCCGAAAACTCAAGTTACAACATTCTCAAACTAATTCTACCAAAAACCAGACAACATGGATCGATGCATAACGCCTTGGTTCGACACATACTGAACTCAAAACATCAGTCGACGCATCCTCCCTTGTATCGACTCATCCCGAGTCCGCAACTCTGCATGTACTAACACATGCTCCTACGTATCGACTCATCCTAAGTCTGAAAGCCCTCATGTATCGACACATGAATCCTTTGTGTCAACTCAAACTGAGTCTAACAACATTCTTGTATCGACACATAGCAATTGGGGTCGACACATACTGCTCTGCTAAGGGTATTTTCTGTGATTTTCTCTGTGTTTTCACTACGGGTTCCATACCTTAAGCCCTAAAACATAATCTAATCATAGATACTCATCACTTACAATTATCCTATAATTCTACATAAATTAAACAACATCGGGACATCATTATTCATCCAAAATTCATTGATTTTTCATCATACATCCTCATATACATTCAATTCATGAACAAGACAACAATCACCTATAACCCCACATACCAATTATCGTGAACCCTATTATATAGTCAGAACCCCACCCTTACATTAGATTGAAGGTCACTCTATAACTTCTGATTAAATTCCCGTTCTGCCGTTTTTCCTCTATTCCAACAGCTTCACGTTCTTCCTTTCAAACCCTTATTCTTCTTACTGCTTCTTCTTTCTTGTTATTTATAACAATAATAAAATAAACTATTATTATCTTTATTCCTTAATAGGCTTAAAACTAATACACCCCCTTATTACTTCTATTCCTTTAAAACAAGCCCACAACAAAATAATATCATCCTTTTCATAATATTATTTCACCACTTAATAAAATAAATAATTCCAACCAATCAAAACACAATTTCATAAATATTCCAAAAACAATTTAATTAAATAATTAATTAAATTACAGGCATTACAACCTTTTTATGTAATAGCCCGAGCCTTCAGCGTTCCCGACACTATTACCTCACGATCTTCTCTACCCCCTCACTAGTAGAGTTTTTGCCTTTCGTGGGAATCGAACCCTGTACCCTGGGGTTCAAGTACATGCTCAATGCATTCCCACTACCAATTGAGCGAAAGGCAAAAACTCTACTAGTGAGGGGGTAGAGAAGATCGTGAGGTAATAGTGTCGGGAACGCTGAAGGCTCGAGTTGTTACACGCACCACTTGCTAATTTTTCTGAACGATTGAAGAACGAAGATCAAGGGGAGTCTTCTTACTTTTGCTCAATGTTTGGAATTTATAAAAGCCAAACAGTTACCAATACTTAAGACGTTTGATACCTGCTCCGATTACTTGTTTTCTGCATATTGTAACTTTTTTATTTTTAATTCCAGTTTTTACAGCTTTTGATTATTTTCCAGTTTTGTTTAGAATTTCCGTAGGCAAAGAAAAACCATCACCATTAAAGCAGTATTTCTTCACATTGGAGAAATACTGCAACTTTAGTTTTCTTTCTAGCTTCAGAATTCGTTTAAGTTTATTTTTATTTCTTCAAGAATTTTATTGCGAAGTTAATCCTGCCGGCTTGTGGAAGATAGCATTCTGCAATATTATTCTTCAGTATTTTTATTCCAGGTTCCAATTTTAAATATAGTTTAATTATTTTTACCATGCCTGTGTTATTGAATGTATGTTTTTATTTTATGTTATCACGCAATAAAATTATGTTTGGCTAAATTCCCCGATACCGGTATGTGAAGTCATAAACTGAAGGGATTTAGTAATTAATTGGCATAAATATTTTACAAAAGCACTTTTCTAGTTTCGATTTCTAATTTGGACATTAAATTGTTTTTGTACGAGAGTAAAAGATAGACTAAGGATAAAATCAACAGAGCGAGAGTTTGAGATTTTAACCAGATAGTGGTGATTGAACATTAATTTTAAAAACATCGTGAGCGCTTTAAAATTAATTGGACTATTTGTTTTCAAAAAATACTTTTGAATTTTAAATGAAACAGAGAGAGCGCTCATTTGAGTTTAATTATATGGCCTGAATCGACAGAGTGAAAGTGTGAGACAAGGGTTTTTAAATTAATAGTTTCCATTGGAACAAGTGTTTTAATACTTAAAACTATGCCAATGACTTATTGAATCCCTGAAGTTGACAAATTACATACCGGTGTCCCATTATCAATTACTAGATTATAGTTAATTCCCGTTTAAACCCCAACAACCTAATTTTATAATTAACCTTAGCTTTACACATTGACCCTAAATAACAGTAGTTTGACCATCAATCCTTGTGCATTCGATATCTTTTAAAACTATGCAATTAGATTGTGCACTTGCAGTCACTACACCCGACAGACTCTCAATGTCGCCATCAAGTTTTTGGCGCCGTTGTCGGGGACTTATTTAGTCAATACTGTAAATCCCTTGTTACACGGTATAGACTAAGGTAACCAATTTTATTTTATTTGTATTCGGTGATGGTATGCCGAGCACTCACTCTAAAGGCGAAGAATTAGAGTAACCAATCGACGAGGTCGAGCGTTTTATTAGTATAAGACGTCGAATTAGAGAATACCAAATCAAGTACAACCTTCCAGAATTCAATCTTCCTGACTATTCTCTTCCTGACCAAAGAATGGATGAAGGATCCCAAAATCGCCCTCTAAACGATTACGCTGCCCTATCGTAAGAGGAAGCCCACAACAGTATTGCGGCTCCTGCCATCGCACATAATGATTTTGAGTTAAAACCTTTGTTATTAAAAGTTGTCCAACAAAACCAATTTTCCAGATGTCCTACAGACGATCCAAACCTTCATTTTCCATGTTTGTGCAGTACGTAGACACAGTAAAAGAAAATGGTGTCAGCCCTGGCGCAATAAGACTTCGTCTTTTTCTTTTTTCGTTATGAGATAGAGCTAGAGCATGGCTCCAGTATCTTCCATCCAACTCTATTACCACATGGGACGAGTTGAAGAAAGTTTTCCCAGCGCGATATTTTTCTCTGAGTAAGACGACTATGCTAAGAGCCAATATCAACGGTTTTAAACAAAAGGAAAGCGAATCTCTCTTCGAAGCATGGGAAAGATACAAATACATGTTACGAATCTGTCTGCATCACGGTCTAGAAGAATGGTTGATCATCCACACCTTTTAAAATAGTCTCTTGTACAACACAAGACTAAAAATTGACGCAACTGCTGGCGGTGCACTGATGGATAAAACATACCATGATGCCTATCAACTTATCGAAAGTATGGCTCAAAATCATTATTAGTGGGGAAGCGATAGAACCATAATGGAGAAACCTTAAACAAAAGGCGGTATGCACGAAGTTAATAGCTTAGACTAAGTTAACGCTAAGGTAGAAGCCCTTACCCAAAATATAGAAAGCTTGACCACAACTCCGGCAGCCACCATAGCTGCAGTAGCTCTAACCTGTGATTTATGCGGACTTCACGCGCATGCTGCACCCGAATGTCTAATCTTAACAGGAGTACAAGTTGATCAAGTGAATTACACTGAAGGAAACCCCTATGGCAATAACTATAACCCTACTTGGAAGAACCATCCAAACTTCTCATACAAAAGCAACAACGCTTTGTACGCACCTGAGCATGCTCCAACTACACCCCCAGGATATCAGAAAGCCGCCCAAAATGTCTCAAATATTCTGAATATTCCTAGGAAGTCCAGCATTGAAATAATGATAAAAAACTTCGTAGCCACACAAACTCAAACTAATAAAGATTTCATGAATCAAATATTCACACTAGTGAACAAATTAAGCAACTGGCAAATAAGATTGTTGCTCTTGCCACACACAACAAAATGTTAGAAACAAAAATCTCCAGCTAGAACTTTTCCTGGACAACCCCAAACAAATTCAAAGGGACATGCTAATGCCATAACATTTCGGAGTGGGATAGAACTAGGCAGACCAACTAACCCAGAGTCGAGAACCCAACCATGTACCAGAAACATGGAAAAGGAACTGAGAAGGAAGTTGAGCTGAAGGAAGTAGAAAAAGAAGGTGATGGTGAAGAGGCCATGGAAAAAGAAGAACCTTATGTGCCTCCTCCACCCTATAAACCACCTATCCCATATCCTCAAAGATTTTCTAAGTCTAAAAATGTAGGGCAATTCAAGAAATTCGTTGAACTTCTGAAACAACTTAACATTACCACACCTTTTACAGAAGTTATCACACAAATTCCCTCCTATGATAAATTTCTTAAATAAATATTATCCAATAAGAAAAATCTTGAGGATAATGAAATTGTATTGCTCATTATTGAATACAATGCTATAATCCAAAACAACATGCCTCCTAAACTGAAAGACCCGGGTAGTTTTTCCATACCCAGCGTAATCGGAAAGTTTTTCATAGACAAAGCACTATGCAACTTAGGATCCAATATTAGTCTTATGCCCTTATCGATTTGCAAGAAACTCAACATGGGAGAACTAAGACCAACAAGGATGTCCTTATAATTAGCGGATCGATCACTGAAATTTCCTTTAGGCATGTTAGAAAACGTTCTTGCACGTATAAGACAATTCTATATCCCCATTGATTTCATAATCATGGACATTAAAGAAGACTTCAATATTCCTATTATATTAGGTAGACCATTCCTAGCCACTACAAGAACCATCATAGATGTTAAAAATGGAAAACCAACTTTCGAAGTCAGAGAAGAAAAAGTTGAATTCATCTTGTCTAAATTCTTTAAGGCATCGGCCATCGACAATTCATGTTATTTCTTAGATATAATCGATAATGTGTAAAAGAAATGGAGAAACAACAAGCCACCTATTAAGAAGTATTAAAGATTCCTATACCTCAGATTCTCGAAGATGATAATTGGCGCCCTGAATATCAAGATGAAAATTTGACTGAATGCCTAGCTCTAACTCCTGATCATATACCTTATCCAAAGAAGCCAGCCATAGAACTCAAAACACTACCCAAGGACCTAAGGTATGAATTCATAGACACAGAACTTGAACGACCAGTTATAGTCAATGTAGACCTAGGACAAATAGAAACTGAAAAATGATTACATGTCCTAAGAAAATACCCAACCGCTTTGGGTTATAACATCTCAGATCTAAAAGGAATAATCCCTTCTATCTGCATGCACCGTATTATGTTGGAGGAAGACTGTAAGACCTGTAGGGAACATCAAAGAAGAATCAATCCTATTCTGAGCGATGTAGTAAAAAAGGAAGTAGAAAAGCTATTGGAAGCAGGAATCACATATCCAATATCCAACAGTAAATGGGTTAGCCCAGTACATGTCGTACCTAAGAAAGGAGGTGTTACAGTTGTAAGCAACGCTAAAGGAGAATCTGTAGCGCAACAAACTCACACCGGGTGGAGAATGTGTATCGACTATAGAAAGTTAAACAAAGCCACTCGCAAAGATCATTTTCCTTTACCTTTCATTGATCAAACGCTTGAACAACTAGCTAAACACTCTCACTTCTTCTATTTAGACGGATACTCAGGATTCTTCCAAATTCCAATTTATCCTGACGACCAAGAATTAAAACTTTCACTTGTCCTTATGGTACGTTCACTTATCGACGAATGCCATTCGGATTATGTAACGCTCCTGCAACGTTCCAAATATGTATGATGTCCATCTTCTATGATTTTCTAGATGGTATAATGGAAGTTTTTATGAATGAATTCTCCGTCTGTGGATAAATTTTTGAAGGATGTTTATCGAACCTTGAAATGGTACTAAAAAGATGCATAAGTGTCAACCTCGTGCTACACTGGGAAAAATTCCACTTCATGGTCCGACAAGGAATTGTCTTAGGACACATCTTATCCGATAGAGAAGTTGAAGTGGATAAAGAAAAGATTGAAGTAATATAAAATCTTCAAACACCTAAAACTGTTAGAGAAATAAGAAGTTTTCTAGGACACACTGGTTTTTATCGATGTTTCATTAAAGACTTCTTTAAAATAACCAAACCTCTAACTGAACTACTAATGGAAGATGTTGAGTTCATCTTCACCGACAAATGCTTGAACGCATTTACAACTCTAAAAAAGGAATTAATTTCAGCACCTATTATGCAACCTCCTGATTGGAATGAGCCATTCGAGATAATGTGTGATGTTAGTGACTATTTCGTAGGCGCGATTCTAGGACAGAGAATGGATAAAAAGCTTCACACAATCTACTACGCAAGTAGAACCCTAGATCCTGTGCAGACGAATTACGCCACCACATAAAAGGAAATGTTAGCTGTTGTGTTTACTTTAGATAAATTTCGTTCTTACTTAGTAGGAGCACGAATGATTATCTATTCCGATCACTCTGAAATCTGGTACCTCTTAAGAAAGACGCCAAACCAAGATTACTAAGGTGGATCTTACTTCTACAAGAATTAGATTTAGAAATCAAAGACAAGAGAGGCACTGAGAATGTAGTAGCTGACCACCTATCTAGAATAGAAGGCATCAAACCAGATCATGTACCTATCAATGATGATTTTCCTTATGAACGCCTTGTATCCTAATTAGCATTAGAGATTATTACAAAAGAATACCCTGTGACTTATGAAGACGTGGACACAAATAAAGTCGTGGAAGTAGTTTACACTAAAACCATACTACCATGGTATGCAGATTTTGTCAACTACTTAGCTACTGGAGTGCTTCCACCTGATATATCTTATCAACAAAAGAAGAAATTATTTCATGATCTTAAAAACTATTATTGGGATGAGCCTTTGCTTTTTAAGAGAGGCGCAAATGGTATTTTCCATCGATGTGTTCCCGAAAATGAAATTGAAAACATAATTTTCCACGGTCATGCTGCTCCCTATAGAGTACATGCAAGCACTTCAAAGACCTGGGCTAAGATATTACAAGCTGGTTTCTATTGGCCTCATCTGTGGAAAGATATCTGTATCGCGGTTAAAAATTGCGACCAATGCCAGTGCATGGAAACATCTATAGACGCGACGAGATGCCTCAAAAGGGATTTCTAGAAGTTAAAGTCTTTGACGCATGGGGAATTCATTTCATGGGACCCTTCCCGTCTTCCTTTAGAAATCACTACATACTAGTTGATGTCGACTATGTTTCAAAATGGATCGAGGTTGTAGCCTTTCCAACAAATGACGCACGAGTGGTAGTCAAGATTTTCAAGAACATAATCTTCCTAAGATTCGGTGTACCGAGACTCGTCATCAGTGACGGTGGCTCCCATTTCAGTTCCAAAATCTTAGAAAAATTATTAGCGAAGTATGGAGTTCGACATCCTGTCGCAACACCTTATCATCCACAAACAAGTGGGAAAGTAGAGGTCTCCAACAGAGAGATTAAGAAAATCTTAGAAAAAACAGTAGCAACCTCTAGGAAAGATTGGTCATCTAAGTTACACAAAGCTCTATGGGCATATAGGACGGCCTACAAAACTCCAATCGGAACCACGCCATTTAAATTATTCTATGGGAAATCATGTCATTTGCCAGTAGAAATTGAACATAAAGGTTATTGGGCCATTAAGACCTTAATTTAAATTAGCCCTCCGCGGGTGAGAAAAGAATCTTAGATATCCACGAACTTGAAGAACTTAGACTAGACGCTTACGAGAATGCTCAAATTTATAAGGAGAGAACTAAAAAATGGCATGATAAATGCATATCTAGGAAAGAATTAAATGAAGGTGATATAGTACTTCTATTTAATACCAGACTTAAACTATTTCCGGGAAAACTTCGCTCTGGATGGTCTGGTCCCTTCGAAGTCACTAAAGTTTTTCAAAATGACGCAATAGAAATTAAAGGAATGTCTAGTGAACCTTTTATTGTAAACGGACAGCGTTTACAACATTATCATTGCATCGATAATAAGGAATATTCCACAACACTTATGATGGATGTGATGCCACCCCACTCATTAGATTAATCACCATGTTATGTCGAGCTTACGACTTAAAACAAAGAGCTTATTGGGAGACAACCCACTTTCAGTCTTTTCTTTTTGCTTACTTATTTTTAGTTTTTCTTTTCTTTTCTTACTTTTGTTATTGCTTATTTCTATAAATTTATGCAGTATTGTTTCTCTACTATTACCCGCTACTAACTTAATTCTAACTGTCAACCTACTTCAGGCTAACCTTACTATTAGCTAACGGCACTAACCACGATGAATCAAGTTGACACTATGGGAATTATTTTTTAGAGGAAGAAATCAGAGGAGGAGGTTTGAGTCTTTATCTGATAGGGAGATGGGATTGAGTATCTACCCTAATGGACCTGATATGACCATATTAGGAATTCGAGACAATGTCTTGTTTCTGTTAAGCAAAATAAGTTGGGACACATCTCCCTTAAGGAGAAGGTTTAGTTCCTACCGTAGATTAACCCTAGAGTTTCTAAGCTCTCTTGTCTATAAGCCTAACCATGGTCTAGGGTTTAATAGGGAACTAATTAGGGTTAGGCTGTTTGATATTGAATACACCTATACCCATAGGGAAATAGCAGAACTATTAGGATTTCCACACGACCTCGATACATTTACATTAATCCAAGAGGAACTTTTTGTTGTGGGTGAACTCGACTATTTCTAGGGTGATATTATAGGTATAAGTAACCCTGAACCTAATGACATGCACTCAAAAAACATTCATAACCCTTCCTTAAGGTATTTTCATAAGATCCTAACACATATCCTCTTTGGAAAGCTAGAAAACATAACCATAATATCCAGCGCCGAGGTTTTCATTATGTTCTGTGCATCACAAAATCATCCCGTAAATGGTGCTACCTTTATGATAGCCAACTTTCACCGTCCTGAGAGAATTGTCCATGAACCAATCCTGATAGGCAGCCTAGTAATCATGATAGCAAATTCTATCGACTTAAGACAACCACTATTAAACCTTGTCCCTCTAGGTAGATTTCAACTAATGAAAATCCATTTTTACTTCAACAGGGGAATAATTGGAAACCTAGGGCCGGGTACCTTTGAACTGCTCATTAACAACCAGTTAATACCTTTTTTCACCCTGCCTAACCCTAGGACTAGCGTTCATGACAGGAACAACTGGTTATATGATTGGGCTGAACCACACATTTCACCACAACCTACTCCTGAAACACCCCAAATTTATGACCACCTTTATTCCTTCCTATCTGATGAAGAAACCGACCCAGAAAACCCTCCATTTTACCATCATTTTCCATCTCCTGATCAGGCTGACTCAAACACCTCCGCTGCTCCGGTTGCTACTCCACCTCCCATATTTGACCAAGCTCCTTCTATAAATTCTCTTCAATCCGAGCTTGATTTGTTAAGATATGAACTTATTATTTTTAGAATCGTCTTCCATTCTTTCATAGACGTGGCAGCTAAACAGTTGGACCATCTTTATCAGCATGTCTACTACGCTTCTCTTCCTATTAATTGTCGTGGCTAATTTTTCGGACTTACTGCATATCTTCTTTTCACATTTAAACATTACAGACAATGTTTTGTTTAAGTGTGGGGAGAAGACCTATTAGATTAGAATTTCTATTATTTGCTGTTTTAAATTCTTAAGTATATTTTTATCATTTACTTCCAGTTATGTTTTGTTTTAATTTTCCTTCGTTTACTTGTGGAATATACATTACTTTTCATTACATTTACTATTATCATGTATACATATATTTAATATGCTTTAATATTTTCAATGTGTGTATATATATATATATATATATATATATATATATATATATATATATATATATATATATATATATATATATATATATATATATATATATATATATATATATATATATATATATATATATATATATATATATATATATATATATATATATATATATATATATATAAAAGTCTGGGAGACAAAATTTTAATTTTTTATTTTGTTTTTGCGCTTTGTGCCGCTTACCATACAAGCGTGATGACCGTCACGCTTCACAAATAGGTCCCTCCCGGCACAAAAGCGTGCCCCTCGGCCCAAAGTTAGAAATAGAAGCGCTTATGTTTTAACACAAACCCTTAATCAATTTCTCTTCTTCTCATTTTCTCCAAACTTCTCTTAAACTCCATTAAACCACTGCCTATTTCACTCCCTTCGTTATCATTATCATCAAAACTCACAAATTCCTACACTTTACCCTTTTTTGTTTTTCTCTACATAAACACTCTAAAAAACCCTCTTCCATTCCAAACCCCCAAATTCTCACGCAAAACACGTCACCATCACCCACCTTTGATTCAATTATGGCACGCGGAAGCTCAAGACTGGAACCTGACCTTTCAGGGATTACATTTCGAAATGGGGAAGACGGAGAGCATCAGAGGGCTCAGTATCTCAAATTTTATCAATGCTCCGTAATCCCTACACAGTATGTTGATACTGAGTGCTTGTGTAAATTAGGATTGCTTGATAGTGTGCAGTGGTTACTCTGAAACTCTGATTTAGCATTCGTCTGCACATTGTATCTTCCTACGTATGAGTCGCTAACTTTGGAATTCTTAAGTTCGTTCTCATACAACCCACCATGCGACAAAAGCTAACACCTATCAAACTCAGCAACTTTCAGAATGTTCAATGATGAATATTCTATAACTCAAACAACTCTGAGTGATTTCTTCCGCTTCCTTCGTGAGGGGGTGGTACACCACTGAATCCCTACAGACACAGACTGGGCATCTACAACTTTCAATATTTGGAAGGATATCTCTGATAAGGAAATGACCAGTTGGGAGGGACTTTATGCATCATCTATTCATAATCCCGTTATCAGGTATTTTCACCGTGTCATCTCCAACACTATTTTTGGGAGGATCAACAACAACAAATTTAATTCTAAAGAATTGTTCCTCCTCCATTGTACCTTCACTCTTAACCAAAAGATCAATGCGAGCATATTCCTCCTGTCGCATATCCACTCTTTGTATGCAAGAGGGTTTATGCCATTCTGCATTGGAGGGCTAGTTACCTCTATAGCACTTGGCCTGTACCTCGAAGACAAGCTTGTAAATCTGCCTCCACTGCCGCCCACATTCATTGACATCGACAACTGTCGGGCCTGCCACTTGATTAAGGTCAGAGGAGATGGTAGGTATAATCTTATGGTGCATAACAGAGTAGTTCCTAGTGTCATTTTGTCAAACATTACACTTACCGATGTAACAAACATGGAAAAGTGGCTTTATGACCTTAATGCTCTTGCACCTAGAGATAATGCGCAAAACAACCAAGGTAATGCCCAAGCTGATGAGATGGAGCAAGAAATGGAGCAGGGGGATGCTGAACAACAAGGTCTTTCTGAAAACATGGCAATCACATCCATAAGAACCAGAAGAAGACGCGAAAGAGTACCAGCCTCGAATGATGACATTATGAGTGCCATCATGCAACAGGATGAGAGGGTGCAAGCTATGCAGAACAACCAAAATGCAATGATGCAACTTATGCTACATATCACTACGCCAAAAATAATTTTAGACAACACACCTAAGGCAACACTTCTTTTCAAAAGCGCTGCTAAAACTGCATTTAAAAAACATGGAAATTTTGTCGTATACCTTAGACAGCGCTTTCTAAAAAAGCGCTGCCTAAGGGGGTGAATATGATTTGAGAAAGCGCCGCTAAAGGGGGGTAGGTACTGAAGCGCCTCCTAAAGGGGGGCTTTAGAAAGCGCTTTTTAGAAGCACTGCCTCAAGGGTGGGCTTAAGTAGTGCTTTGTGAAAGCGCTTCCTAAAGGGGATTAATGTGAATTTATAAAGCACTACTAAAGGGGGTATGTACTATTGCGCTTTGGAGAAGAGCTGCCTAAAGGGAGGGATTAAGCAGCGATTTGTTAAAGGGGTCCCTAAAGGGGGGATTAAGAAGCACTTTCTACTACAAGAGCTGGCTAAGGGTGGGATTAATCAGCGCTTTCTCAAAGCGCTGCCTAAAGTCATGTTATAAAAAAATAAAACACGCACCCAGCATTTCTATTACAGTAACGTTATTATTTTGCCAAAACCCATTTTCACACAACAACACAGTTACGAAGAAAACCCTTTTTCACGAGCTATTGTCGTTTGATTCTTGACAAAATCGTTGCATCCTTTCTTCAAGGTTCTCATCCTTCTTCTATTCAAGACCGTTTCATTCTTTCTTCCATTCACAACCAAGGTTCTCTTCTCCTCTAGGTATGATTTTTTATATATTTGGTATATTTGATAATGTTGATATATAATGTTGCATTTGGTTTAGTTGATAGTGTTGATTTAGTGTTGATAATGTTGCATTATGTTGTGTTTTATGTGGCATGTGGTTTTTGCATGTAAGGTGTTTGTGAAAATGTCACAATGAGTTTTGCATGTAAGGTGTTTGTGCAAATGTCACAATGAATATTGCATGTATTGAATGAGAGAACATATGTTCCTATACAATAAATCGAGCTATAAATTTTGGTTTGAGAGGTTGTCGTAATAACACTTATAGTGTTGAAATTGAAATCACTTCACATATAGTTGAAAATGAAATTGAAAGAACTCATATAGTTGATGGTGTAAAGTTTATAATATAAGTGATTATTTGATTATAATGTAAAGATGAAACGATAATATAAATATTAGTGATAATATAGAATAGAAACGATAATATATATGTGTAATATTGATTTATTAGTAAAATATATGTTAAAAAGAATAATAGTGATTATTTAATGTTGTATACATATATGTTTAATATTGTATAAATATTCTAATGTAATTCTTAATCTATAGATTTTTTTTTATTATAATGAAATTAATTGATCATTTATATAGGTTACTTGTGAAGAGTGAAGTTTCTGAGTCTTTCCAAGAATATTACACTGTATGGTTTCAGAAGTTGCTGACTTCTCTACAGATATTTAGTTGTTCTTTTAATTTGCTATAGTTGCTTGAATAATTATAGGATTTTGATTTTCGATGAATATGCCTAATTGGTATTAAACTTTTTAGTCTCTGTCCTTTTTTTAAGTATTGTTTTTGTTTAGGCTACTTAGTAGTAAAACCATGGATAAAAAATGGATGTCTTCCAATCGATTGTCAAAAGAGTACGAGAATGGGGTATTAGAATTCGTTAAGTTTGCTGTTGAACATGCCGAAAACCCCTGTCGAATGAAATGTCCTTGCTTGGGTTGTTGTTATGGGGGTCAGGTTGACGCAGTTGGATTGGAATCACATTTACTGAGGAATGAAATTGATCGAAGTTATACATGTTGGATATTTCATGGTGAGAAAAGTAACGGGAATGTTGAACCAGGGGATAGTACGACATATGCTTCAGACCACAATGACAGAGATACATATGGTTGTGATCGTGTCGAAGAGATTGCAGAAGCACTTGAAGAAGATCTTCAGGATTGTCCCAAAATGTTTGAGAGGTTTGTAAGCGATGAAGAGAAACCATTGTATAAAGGTTGCACTAAATTCACAAGAATGTCCGCAGTATTAAATTTGTATAACTTAAAGGCGGGCAACGGATGTTTGGATAAAAGTTTCACAGAGTTATTAGTCCTTATGAAAGATATGCTTCCAGAGGATAATGTTCTTCCTGATCGAACATATGCATCCAAAAAAATGTTGTGCTCTATTGGCATGAGCTATGATAAGATACATGTTTGTCCAAATGATTTCATTTTGTTTCGAGACGAATATGCATCGTTAAATGAGTGTCCTAAATGCGGTTTATCTCGATATAAGAAAAAATTATCTCCAGCAAAAGTCTTATGGTATTTTCCTATAATTCCGAGATTTAGACCCATGTTTCATAGTGAAACCGATGCAAGACACTTGACTTGACATGCAAATGAAAGAATTATTGATGGAAAGTTTCGACATCCGACAGATTCACCACAGTGGTCGAAAATTGATAATGATTATCCTAATTTTGGAGGAGAAGCAAGAAACATTCTCTTGGCATTATCTACAGATGGAATGAACCCACATGGTCTTCAAAGTATCTCATATTCCACATGGCATGTGATTATGATGATTTATAACCTACCTCCATGGCTATATATGAAGCACAAGTACATGATGTTATCTATGTTAATTTCTGGACCTAAACAACCATGGAATGACAAAGACATGTAATTGACACCGTTAATCAAAGATTTAAATATTTTGTGGGAGAATGGTATGGAGGTTTATGATGGATATAGGAAAAAAAGTTTCAATTTGAGGGCGATGTTGTTTGGCACAATTAATGATTTTCCGGCATACAGATATCTATCAGGGTATAGCATTAAAGGTCAAAAAGTGTGTCTTATTTGTGAAGAACACACAAATTGGAAGCGATTGGAATTTTGTCAAAAGAATATATTTCTCGATCATCATAGATTCTTAAATTCTAATCATCACTATAGTGGGTGGAGAAAGGCATTCAATGGAAATCCAGAACATGATAGAGCTCTAACTATGTTGACAGGTGACCAAGTTTTTGAGAAGGTGAAAGATATGAGTACTCAGTTTGGCAAGCCTTTTGCAAATACGCTTGTCAAAGGTGGATGGAAGAAGAGGTCAATTTTTTTTGAATTTCCATATTGGAAGTCGTTGTGTATAAGACATATTCTTGATGTTATGCATATTGAAAGAAAAAAATGTATTTGAAAGTGTTATAGGTACGTTACTCAATATACAAGGAAAGCCTAAGGATGGCCTTAAAGCAAGAAAGGACTTGATAGATATGGGATTAAGAACTGAATTAGGACCCATGAAGAAAAGAACACGAACATATTTGCCGCCTGCTGCTTATACTTTATCTAGAAAGGAGAAAAAATATTGTGTAAATTTCTAAGTGAAGTTAAAGTTCCAAAAGGTTACTCTTCAGATATTAGAAGACTTTTGTCTATGAAAGACTTCAAGTTAAAGAGTTTAAAGACACATGATTGCCATGTTATAATGGAGAATTTTCTACCAATAGTTATACGTTCTATTTTTCCAGAAAAAGTAAGTGCCATAACTAAATTGTGTTTTTTCTTCTGGTCAATTTGTAGTAAGGTGATCGATCCTGAGATCTTACAAATATTGCAAAAATAAATAGCTATTACTTTGCGTGAGCTTGATATATATTTTCCTCCCTCATTTTTTGACATTATGGTACATCTTGTTGTTCATCTTGTGAAAAGGACACAATTGTGTGGACCAGCTTATATGCGATGGATGTACCCTGTTGAGCATTATATGAAAATATTAAAAGGGTACGTGAAAAATCAAATTCAGCCAGAAGGTTGTATGGTTGAACGATACATTGTTGAAGAAGCGGTTGAGTTTTGTACTGAATATGTGACTAATGTTCAATCCATTGGACTACATGTAGCAACTGGTTTTTTAATCAGAGCCGCCGCTCTTAGTTTTTATCCTAGGGAAGGGAATCTAACAGAAAACCCTAATTCACAGACAAAGATTCCAGGTTTCAGACTTCTTTAGACGAAAGGAAGGTGTTAGGAACCTTTCATCTACCTTGTTCATAAGGATACTAGGTTTTAGGTTTGAGTTGGGGAAACATGATTTAAACTTTATTAGGGGAAGGGTTTATATTTTTTATAGGGGAACTCGCTACGATTTTTGATCGTATGCCTACGTATCATCTTAAGAGGAATCAGAGTCCCAATTCGTAGTTCGTATGAGGTTGGTGTTTTTTAGGGGTTGCAAAAGTATTTTGAATCTCCTCGCGTTTTGACTGGTTGTAGTGATTGCGGAGATTTTGGCGAAATGCGCGATTAGTCAAAATCAGTTTGAAACCCTTTTGCAAAAAATAGTTGTTTAGCTTAATTTGTTGCGAAAAATAGTTTGATGATTGTTGGTATTTTTTAATCGTATTAATTGCAAAATATCTAAATTAATGCATGATATAAAAATATTTAATGCAATATATAAGAAAATAGTATATTCATGAGTTTTGAATAAAAATAATTTATTTATTATAATAAATAATATTTGTATATTATATAAAAATTAATATTAATAATAATAATAATTACTATAAAAATAAATAATTATAATAATAATAAGAATAAAAATATAATATATATAAAAATATAATATAAAGGAAATAATAAATAAATAAAAAAATAATTTAATTAAAATTAGGGGGTGTAGTTCTAGTTAATCAGTAAAAACATGGGGGTGCTGAAATTAGATTGGACTAGGCCCAAACGTAGGTTCTGGACAGGGGAGTGCATCCTGCTTTGTACTTTAGTAAAATAATGGAAGAGGTGTGCTAAAAAGTAATGGGCTTAGGCCCAAACGGTTTTAGAAAGGGGCATGTTTGATTGTGTAAGTGAGGGAACACGATAATTAGCGTGAGACTTGGCCTAATGGTCGTCAGATCAAAATCTAACGGGCGACAACGAAGGAGTATGATGACTATGATGTACGTGCAGGTATACGATTGAACCAGATTATAACATTTTATCTTATTCTTCATTTCATAGTCTTTTTTGTGTTTCACATCAAATGTCCCTTTCTCTCCTCCGTTCCAACCCCTTCCTCTTCCCCTCACCAAACCCTAACACCACACCCCCCCCCCCCTCCGGCGGCGCGCCCTTTACCCCCACAAACCCTTAGTAAAAAAACTAACAAACAACAAAAAACAAGGAAATTTAATTAGTTTTTACCCCTTTCTGCTTCTAGCTTATGCGTTCTTCAAATACGTCTGATTGGCTTCCCTTTCTTTTGATCTTCTTCTCTCTGTGTTTGACAGGTGACGGTGGAGTGAGAGGTTGAAGATGGTGGTCGATGACAAGGTGGTTAGCGGATAGCGATTAGGGTTTAGGATATCGAAACCCAAATCGCTTCGGTCTTTATTTAATGGTGATGTTCTTCAAGTTCTCCTTTGTCTCTGTATCAGCTCTTTCATCCCCCTATGTATTCTCCCTCTCTTTCTGTTTTCACCTCTTTATATCAAGGTTTTCCTCTGTATTCGACCCCCGTGTATCAAATCTTTGATTATTATTATAGGTACTCAGATTTAAGGAGATTTAGATAGAAATTAGGGATTTAGTTCTTTGTTGATTAATTCTGTTTGAATGTAATTGATTAGATTATACTGTAATTTCTGGATTTGATTTGTATATTTATTAAATTGATTTGTTTTCTGAGATATGATTTTGTAAAATTTATTCTGATAAAGATTTGATTGTTTTGTAATTTCTGGATTAGATTTGATATGTCTTAGTTTGATTTCTACAGTATCAGTTCGTGCGTGAATCTGGGCTTAATTGATAAAGTGTGTTTATTACAATATTTGGGCCAGCGCTGATTATTATAAATTGGGCTTCTACTGTAAAAATGTGTTTTTCTGTCCACCACCCTTTTTCTAAAACAAAAAAAAATTCTTAAAGACGTTTAATAATTTTTTTTATTAAAATACATGATTTATTAACGTTACAAAATTTAATTAATAAAAATTAAACCAACAAATATTTTGTTCAACATACGAAAATGGGCCACCAACGATTTTTCAATGAGTCTTTTCTTTTTAATTTAAATTGGGCCTCAATTGGCCCAAACAGCAACCAAGTAATTGTAAAAAACAAATTTTTTAAATAAACAGTAAAAAAAGCATTAATGGGCTTAGTTTGGAAGAAAAATGTAATGGACCCGTATTCAAAATTCCACCTCTCTTTTTTTTACTAACAACAATAACCTCTAAAGGGCCTTAATAAATTTAATTTCAACTAATAACAATTTAAACTTAAGTTGACTTTGAGAATTAAGGACTTAATAGTTAATTGAATAATTTTTTATTTTCGAATCGCATGGGTCATTGGCCAACATGCTTCGCGAATGGGTTTACGGACACATGGGTCTTTCTGATTTAGAAAGCCCCGTTTTCCTGAATTTAAGTACGCTTTTCTCGTTGATTTGAATTCTTCTTAAAAAGTGGGCCCACAAATATTTCTAGACCATCCTTAATCACACATTTCTTCTACTTTAATTCTTAAAAACATAATCGCTTAGGTAGGGAAAATTTGGGGTACGACAGCTGCCCATATTTAATTATCTTCCAATCGAATAATGTGATACTACACGAGTCTTGCGCATTTTGATTGAGAGTTTATTGAATACTTGGAATACCCCAAAATTTATCCGACAAACATAAGGTTACGTTGATATAGCATACCCTTACGAGTCTTTAAGGAAGTAGGCAAAGTTGATGATGTATCGCTTACCAGGGTTTAATGACGAGGCAGATGGTCTTGAGCTTGAGAGTGCAATTTTGTATGTCTTGGTTTGGTATTGATTATTCACCCATTTGGAGGATGAATACAACAATAATTTATGATGCATGGCTGCTTGAAGACTGAGGCCATGGGTTATATTCGTGAATCGCTGCATGACGTCTGAGGCGATAAGCTAGATTTTTTTTCCGAGCATCGTTGCACGAAGTCTGAGGCGGTGATATGTGCTACGGAATAAAGAAACACATTGTTGCATGAAGTCTTAGACAATGGGTTAAGTTTGCAAATAGTTGCGTGAAGTCTGAGGCGATAGGCTAGATTTTGTATTTTTTGAGCATCGCTGCATGAAGTCTGAGGCGATGGTTTGTGTTGCGGAATGAAGAAACACATTGCTTCATGAAGTCTTAGGAAATGGTTTTGGTTCGCAATTCGCTGCGTGAAGTCTGAGGCGATAAGATAGGTTTTGTTTTCGAGCATCGCTGCATGAAGTTTGAGGCGATAATCTATGTCATGAAATAAGGAAACGCATTGCTGCATGAAGTCTGAGGAAATGGGTTAGATTCACAAATCCCTGCGTGAAGTCTGAGGCGATGAGCTAAATTTTGTATTTTTGAGCATTGCTGCATGAAGTATGAGGAGATAGTCTGTGTTGCGGAATGAAGAAACAAATTGCTGCATGAAGTCTGAGGCAATGGGTTTGGTTCAAAAATTGTTGCGTGAAGTCGGAGGCGATAAGCTAAATTTGGTTTTCGAACATCACTGCATGAAGTCTGAGGCGAAGGTCTAGAGCTTGGAATGCATTGCTGCATGAAGTCTGAGGCAATGGGTTAGGTTCACAAATCACAGCGTGAAGTCTGAGGCGATAAGGTAAATTTTGTTTTTTTTGGGCATCGCTGGTGAAGTCTGAGGCGATGACCTGGGTTTGTAAGGAACTCATCACTGCAGGAAGACTTAGGTGATGGGATAAATGTATCACGGCATGAATACTGAGGTGACGGGTTGAATTGTAGGAGAATTATTTTGTTGGTTGACCCTTAGATAGCTAAATCAAGGGTGAGACTGTTTGTTGGCTGTATGATACATGCGTATGATGTCTGATATTGAGATGTTTGGATGTATGCAAAATGTATGATGTTTGATGTGTGGAACCCTAAGTATATGTGTATTGAATGTTGAAATGTATAGTGTATGTATGCTTTGGATATGCAAAACGTATGTATGAAATATGTGTAAGATGTGTATATGCCTTGAAATGTTATGAAGACTATTTCTGACATTCTCTCCTTTAAACCATTGGCTTAGAGTTACCAATCCCCTGGCGTTGTATGGTGTGTCGTCGTAACTTTGTTGAATTTGATTTGAATGTGGTGAAAAGGCGTTAGCAAAATTTTGATTGTTGATTTTGTGTATTGTGAGTGTAGGTGTAGACGTAGACGTAGACGTAGACGTATGTAATGGCATTGACATAGATTTGTATGTTGTAAGCGCAGGCGTAAGCGTAGAGGTATGTATTGGCATATGTATAGCCTTTTATGTTGTAAGCGCATGCGTAGACGTGGACACATATGCAGACATAGACCTTGTGTATGGACTCGTAGACGTAGGAGTAGATATGTATAGATTTTTGTATTGTGAGTGCAAGCATAGGTGTAGGCATGGGTATAGACATATACTTTTTGCATCATGAGCATAGACATAGGCGTAGACATGGGTATAGACTTTTTTGTTGCAAGACGTAGGAGTAGCCATGTGCGTGGACGTGTGTATAGACCTCGTATTATGAGTGCAAGCATAGGTGTAGGCGTGGGTATGGACGCGGTCGTGGATTTTTCTTTTGATGTTTTTCTAACCGAAATGCTTTTTTGATGTTTTGTTAAATGCTTTTATTTTGTTAATCCCCCGAAATGATTTCAAGACAATATTCACAAGTAATGATCGTAGTATTTTGTAAACAAGTCTGAGAAAAGAAAAAATGCAATTTGAAAGATGCAAAGAAAGCAAATTTTTTATTGATATGCCTCTGAATAGGCGAGAATACAAGATACAATTCCTAGAAAGAGATAATTACAGAAAGTTTTACAACTGTAAATGGCAATAAAAAATCATAATTGCTGCTGCTGTTCCCCAATATCCTTTTAATGATCTTATCTCTGTTGCTTCTGAGTTGTATGATTCGGATCTATCTCTCCCTTTGTAGTTCGTAGTCGCAGTTCTTAGATCGCAGTCTTTTTGTTCTTTATTTCTTTTGTATGGAATCCCTAACATTTTCCTGGATTGCCCTTTTGGGTTTTCAATCCACCGGGTTAAATTTTTTTGTTATATGCCCCTAATTTTTGCCTGGATCGCCCTTTAGGGTTTTTGATCCACCAGGACGCTCCTTTTTTCCTAAGTCGCCTGTTTAGGGTTCGAGCTTAGCGAGCTTCTTATACAGTATTTTTTAACTGCGTCTGAATTTGCCGGATGCGGTAGTTCTTCCCCATCCATTATTGTGGGGATAAGACCACCACCGGAGAATGTTATTTTGACTACGTATGGACCTTTATAGTTGGGTGTCCATTTACCGCGAGAGTCGAGGCAAGGTAGCAGAATCTTCTGGAGTACTAGACCATGTTGCAGTTCATCTTGTCCAAGTAGTGGACTGGAATGATGATTTTCAGATAGCCTTCAACAATATTAAGGAATATTTCCAAGAACCTCCAGTTCTGATGCCACTGGTTGAAGGAAGACCTCTGATCATGTACCTGGAAATATTAGAGAACTCAATGGGGTGTTTATTGGGGCAACATGACGGGGCTGGTTGAAAAGAGCATGTAATAAACTACCTTAGCAAAAAGTTTACCTACTGTGAAACAAGATACTCACTGCTCGAGATAACTTAATGCGCTTTGGCATGGGCTGCACACCGACTAAGACAGTATATGTTGACTCATACTACTTTGTTGATCTCTAAAATGGATCCAATAAAATACATATTCCAGAAACCTGCTCTCTCCATAAGAATAGCAAGATGGAAAATGGTCTTGACAGAATACGATATTCAGTACACTACTCAGAAGGAAATCAAAGGAAGTATACTAGCAAATATTTGGTTTATCAAGCGATATACGACTATCAGTATATGAATTTTGAGTTCCCATACGAGAATATCATGTTAGTTACTGATTATGAAGAACCTGGACCGTATGAAAGACCAGAACCGGGATCCTGATGGACTATGGTTTTTAACGGAGCTTCCAACGCGCTTGATAATGGAATTGGTGATGTGATTGTCTCTCCCAAGGGTTTCCATACGCCCTTTACACCCAGATTATGTTTTGACTGTACCAAAAATATGGACAAATACGAAGCATGCATCATGGGTGTCAAAGCTTCCATCGATTTGAGGATTAAATTCTTGAATGTACATGGGGACTCAGCGCTAGTAATCAGTCAGATTAAGGGAGAATGGGATAATAAGCATCCAAATCTCATTCCTTATCGAGAGAATGTGTTGACATTAATTCCGTACTTCGAGGAAATCACTTTTGAACATACTTCACGAGAATAGAATCAATTGGCAGACGCATTAGAGACCATGTCATCTATGTTCAAAGTAAGATGGGATAATGAAGCTCCTCGAATTACTATCAAGAGACTAGACGAACTGGCACATTACTACGAAGTTGATACTGATGTAGTAGAGTAAAAGACTTGGTACCATGAAGTAAAAAGATACCTCGAAACTCACGAATACCCTAAAGGGGAATCTATCAATGATAATAAATTTCTAAGGAGGTTCACCGTGAAGTTCTTTCTAAGTAACATAATCTTGTACAAGCGCAACCACGATTCAACTCTACTTCGTTGTGTAGACAAGAAGGAAGCTGACAAAATTATGGAAGATATGCAAGAAGGTATATTTGGTACTCACTCCAGTGGACATACATAGGCTAAGAATATTATGAGAGCAGGTTATTATTGGTCTACCATGGAATCTGATTGTCATCATCATTCCAGAACTTGTCATAAATGCCAGAATTATGCTGACAAAGTACATGTGCCTTCGGTTCCTTTAAATGTCTTGACTTCTCCTTGGAAGTTTGCAATATGGGGAATTAATATGATTGGAGATATTAAGCCTATTGCTTCCAATGGGAATTGATTCATCCTTGTCGCTATTGATTACTACACGAAGTGGGTAGAAGCGACCTTGTTTGCCTCTGTTACTAAGAATGTTGTGGATCAATTCATTAAGTATAACCTTATCTATCGGTATGGCATCCCTGAAAGGATCATCACAGACAATGGTACCAATATTAACAATACTATGATCATGGAACTCTACATGCAGTTCAAGATTAAGCACCACAATTCTTCTCCCTACCGACCAAAGATGAATGGCATAGTGGAAGCCAACAACAAGTACATCAAGAAAATCTTGCAGAAGATGATGATGACATAAAAATATTGTCATCAGATGTTACCATTTTCTCTTCATTGTTATCTCACTTCAGTATGTACATCAACTAGGGAAACCATGTTCTCTTCAGTCTACAGTATGGAGATCATCTTACCTGTTGAAGTCCAGATTCCTTCCCTAAGGATTATGAAAGACGCAGACTTAGATGAAGATGAATGGATTCAAAATCGACTTGACCAAATAAATTTGATTGATGAAAAAAGGCTTGCAGATATTTGTCATGGTCATATGTATCAGAAACCCATGATAAAAGCCTTTAACACGAAGGTCAAATACCGGGAGTACCAAGCTGGTGATTTGGTAATAAAGCGCATCATCCTACCACAAGGTGATCCTAGGGGAATATGGACTCCCACATATGAAGGGCCATTTGTGATCAAGAAGATATTTTCTGGTGGTGCTATGATGCTTACCACCATGGTCGGTGAAGATTTTCCACACCCTGTAAACACGAACATAATTAAAAGATACTACGCACAAAAGAGACCCACTAGGTTGACAGGCCTAGGCAAAAACAAGGGCATCCCGGCGAACTAAAAGGGTTCTGGAAAAAATTAGGGATATATATATAAAATTTACATCCGGCAAGTCGAAAATCTGAAAAGGTGGCTTGGGTAAAAAAGGACATTCAGGTGGACCGAAAACCCGAAAGGATAGTCCAGGCAAAAGTTAGGGATTAAAGCGTATGACTATGTCTCGTTGGATCACCCATCTATTTACAACCAGTTTTATTACCAGCATCAATTTCAAACGGTACAGATCAATTCAATCATCTTTATCCAGCAGTAAGTGATGAGATACTTGAAGACATAGGGGCAATAGCAGAGTTAAAACTCGATGGGATCGTTTCCACATAGTTATTTTTCTTTGTATCACTTTGTACCCCTTTTTCAATTTTTACGATGATTTCCTCTTACTAGAATTATTGTCTCCTTGTATAAAACTGCATGTTTATAGGCAAACTTTCAAAATTAATGCAAATATACTTCAAAGTTCAAAATTGTTTTTACTTTCTCTGTTTTGTTTAAAAAAATGTACGATGATTACATTGAATGAACATATGCATTTGAATACGATTACTGCTTACAAAATATATGCATGAAAACAGGGTTAACATTCACTAAATACTCTAGGAGTTGGGATAATGTTCAAGTCATCCATGAATTCCCACAGAGTAAGCTCCACGGAATTATCCCCAACAAAGATATATTCCCCAGCAAATCAAATAGGCCCTCAGACAAAAATTGGGACATCTTCCAGCAGTTCACCTCCATACCCCTGATAGATAGCTTGACATAATTATATTCCCCAATAGGTCCCCTAGAAGATAAGGAAGTTTGATCATTTCCCTAACATACAGAGGAAACTTCCTTAGCAGAGTATATGAAATTCCAATCCCCATCAAAGATTATTTCCTCAACACAGTCTACATGGTTTATTTCCCTAACAGAGTTTATTTCTCCAATACTGCAATTCCCTGACAAGATTCTCTTCTCCGGGCATATATCATTCAATGTTGTCCTCCCTAGAAGAACTGATATCCGTATCTGAAACCTAGTCAGACATCACATTATAGGATTATCCATCTCTTTTATCCCCAGTCAAGATACATAAAGAATCAAATCCTTCAAAAGAACAATGAATGACCGACTCTCCTTGAATGCTTATATCCCCGAGCAGAAGTCGAACATCCCTAGTGGAGTGTTCTCAAACAGAAAACTTAAATCCCCAGTAAAGTTATTCTAAACAAAGTTGTATAATTACTTTCTTCATCCCCAACAACAATCAAGGATTTATTTTCCCCAACCAGAGTTGTTACACGAAGCTACTGATACGCTCCGATGACATATTGCATCCATACATCATTTACAAAATATCATAACATATGCATACGAAACGCATATACTATTCTCATTTATTTTGAGAGCGTCACCACAAAATACATTTCATGCATCATGACATTACACAAAATTAACTTTGTCTTTTCAGGTTGAGTTCGCAAACAGACAAATATTATCAGCAATTTATAAACAAGTTGTAGATCAATTCCCGAAACAAGACGGGGCGACTATCTACATGACCAAATGATTCCCTTCAGAGATTCATTATGAAAATCATTCCCTTCATAGATTCATTCTGAAAAGCATTTCCCTCAGAGACTAAATGTGACGAACATTTCCCTCAGAGACTAAATCTGATGAGCATTTCACTCAGAGACTAAATTTGTTGAGCATTTCCCTCAGAGACTAAATCTGACAAGCATTTCCCTCAGAGACTAAATCTGACGAGCATTTCCCTCAGAGACTAAAACTGACGAGCATTTCCCTCAGAGACTAAATTTAACGAGCATTTCCCTCAGAGAATAAATCTAACGAGCATTTCCCTCATAGATTCATTCTAAAAAGCATTTCCCTCAGAGACTAATTCTGACGAGCATTTCCTTTAATGGTTCATTTTGAAAAGAATTTACCTCAGATAAAATCGGATAGATTCATTCTAAAAAGCGTTCCCCTTAAATAGCATCAGATAGATTCATTCTGAAAAGCATCAGTCAGATAAAACTAGACGGAATTTTATTCTGATACTCTTTTGGATACAGTCAAGCATAGACTCATTCTGATACTCCTATCAACATTTACTTTGGATGGCATCTATAAGCCCATCTCTGAAGATACTCTATCACCTCTCAGAATGGCATCTTTAAGCCCATTCAAGCAATATATTCAACCAACAGTGTTAGTTTGTACACATATGAGTGCAAATTTCTGGGCACTTAAGTGTTCAATCCTCTTCCATCTTCATATCACGAATGATAGACATGCCAATATAACTCTTCAGGTTTAAGAAGAATGAACAGGGGAAGTTGTTGTACCCCAAAATTTTCCCTCCAAATTTCAAGATAAATTATTTTAATAAGCCTCCTCATGCTCATGAAGGCCTCAAACACTTAAGACTACTCAATGGTTGACCAGACAAACTCTCCTCCTAAGAAATTGACCTACAACTAGGGTTTTGCTTCTCTAAAAGGAAATTGAGTTTACAATTCCTCAAGTGGACTTCATAGTTTCTCATATGCTTCAAAGAATCCTCATGCCAAATTTCAAACCTTGTAGCACAAGTTTGCCCAGTCAATTGCTCAAATGATTGAAAATCAATTGTATTGGACAAAAAGTCAAATTTGACCAATTTACAGTCAAAATTCAATATTTTTAGTCAACATCAATATTTTGAACTCATATTCATCATTTGATAAAGGGTTGATCATGATTCATCAAGAAAACTCAAGATTCATCAAAGGTCAAAAGTTACTAAATTAGGGTTTTCTTTAGGAGAAGTCAACTAAACTTTGACCAAGCATAACTTTCACTTACTTCATCAAAAATTCCTCAACCAAATCCTATATTGTAGGAAATTCAATTCTCCACAACTTTGTCTCTCTAAGATCAAGGCCAAAAATGATTCATTTAAGAGATATGGGCCAAAACATTACAGGTCATTTTAAAAGTCCACAAAATGACACTTTTTATCAAATCACTTTACATCAAGATAAATGCTTCAAATGAAAAAATGACCAACATGAAAGTTGTCGGAGACATCTTGAGTTTTCCAAAAAAGTCCAAGATGACATTCATATGACAAAAATTGATCGAGATATGATTTGTGCATATTGGGAAATTTTGAGAAAATGCATGAAATCCAAATTGAGCAAATTTGAATTTTTGGGCTAATGGGCCTATCTTTTATAGTCCAAATGTGTTCCTGACCTCATAATTGAACTCTTAATCCTTTCATATTTTTTTGGTTTTTTATTTCTCTTTATTTTGATTTTATTCAATTAAAAGTAAAATAAATCAAATAAAATACCAAGTGAATGAATCAAGGTGTGTAGATCTATTTTTGAATCAAATCATAAGTCTAAAAAGCTGGTGACAACTTGCAAAAAATGTATGACATTAATTGGCATGAGATTAGCCTAAAAAAAGAAAGATTTTATGCAAATTCCAAATCAAATATTATACCATGATTGCACAAGTTTTGATTCAATATTGTTGACCTAATCTTTTCCATTATAAATAGACAACATGTTCATACATCCAAGGACACGAAAATTTCCCGAAAAACAAGTCCAAAAAATCTCAAAATTGTCAAGACTAAAATCAAACGTAGAAACCCTAATTTCCAAGATAAATAACTGAAATCAATACACTCTTCACACTTGCACCTTTAGGGTAACCTCTCTTGTTGCCTCACGATACTTGGTCATGTCCATCGAAAGTTGGGATACTTTAGAGAAAGACCCTCGATCAAATCATCATGTCTCTTTCGAATAAAAATCATAATCCCTCGATGACCCTTCGAGCTGCCTATAAAATGATCTAGTCCATACGAACAAAATGATGATAGCCCCTTTGACACAATTGCTAAAGTATCCTTATACGTTGCCTTTGATGACCATACGATGACCCTACGTATGTCCCTTCACATCCAATAGATGGGATTACCTACCAACTAATGGTATGGATAGTACTATCTCTAAAGGAGAAGGAAAATAACCAGAAAGACCTTAGTGGGTAGGACTCTTGAATGCTTGCTCACAACTCAAAACATTTTACACATCACTTTCAAATAAATATTTTCAAAAAAACTTTGTATACATTCTTGAGGACTGATACAAGAATTATTACAAAGTCTACCTTACATTGTGTTGCATTCTAAAATTTGCCCTCCTAATTTCTTTTATTATCGCTTAGACTTTGCATTCATCTGCATCATTCCAATAGGTCATGTGAATAGCATGCATTTTCATTAAAAAAATAGAGCACCTGAGGTTCAAAAGATCAGTAGTTATGAAGCTATGGTTTACCACTGATTTGATGTGTACATGTTGAATAAGATTGATTATTCTGGTTCTTCTTGGTGTACAAGACTGTGGAATTATGGTTTTGGTTCATGTTTAATTTAGGCTTCTTCTTCATCAAGAAACAAGGCTATTCTCTTCGTCTGAACATCAAGTTGCAAGGTGTTTCTTGTCAAGAACTCAAGGGTGTGACCTAGCGCACATGGTCTTTTAATCAAGACGTCTCCTCATATAAGGGGTGCTTATCATTTGATCAGGGTTAATGACGATGGCATAATATTCATCCATTCCCCAGGTAACTAATTCGGGTTTGGTTGAATCATGGTTCAAAGATATTTCATCTAGATATTTCTCTGTGCATTTGAACTGAAGAATCAAGGCTGTGAGGTGTAGTTATCAGGATTTCTTTCTCTTTAGGATATAATTGTTTTTATCCAGTCTCGTCAAGTGTTGGGGTTTTCATTTGTGCAACTAGGGTTTCATGTCAAGGGAATTCTTCATGTTTCAAACCTTATCGTACATCTATATGATGTTCCTCATGACATTAATTTTGGGTTGAGATAACTGGTCATTAAGAATTAAATATTGAATTGTGAAGAATGGTTCATGGCACAAGATATGAATTTGTGGGTTTATTCTTGATCAAGACGATTTTTGTTCTCATCATTGTTATTTGTTGTTTGCAATAAGAGTGGATTTGGATTGAATTAGTCTTCTCATTGAAGAATTCATGCAAAGTGATTCAGGGTTCATCATGATTCAAGGTTCAAGGCATTCAAAGCAGGGTTTCTTCCAACATGGCATACCCAGTTGTTGGCTTACAAGTTCTTATAAGATCTTGAGATGCATAATCATGGTCTAAGTTCAAGATATGTGGATAAGATCTTTTGACTTCGGTCAAAGTAAACTTTGAAAAATTAACTTTTGGACCAAGGTCTCCCTTGAGCTTTCATCTAATATGTGATATGGATTCGAGTTGCACTTGAAGAGTGGCATGGAAAAAGAAAAGAAATATTGGTTCGGAAAAGAAAAATTTCGTTAAACATCAAGGTTTATACAAGCTGCTTGTTAATGCGCATGATCACAAGAAACAATTCATATATTCAACATCACTTGATTCTATTACATTACCATTACAATAATCAAGAATCCATTGCACCATAAATCATTACATCAATACCTAGTGTAAATTTAATTCTAAAATTCATTCATGCTCCAATTTCTTCAATGCCATGAATCCAATCTTCAAAATCCACCCATCCTTCATTACCAAATTTGAAAACTTTCTCAGAACCTGTCCAAAATACTTCAACCCTGCATAATTTCCACCTGCATCATGTTCAAATATCAAACCAGAAATCTGCATCCAAATCGACAAAAAATTGGTTAACATACAAACTGTACAAACATACACAATAAAGCGCATTGCTTCCCTATTTAAACAAAAAGTTACCCTGCACATAAAGCGGCATATACCAGTTCAATACTAGCTTAGCATGCTTCAAAACCAGTTCACTATTTTATCCATAATCAGTTGCATATCCATTGAAAGGGTTCCTTTAATTGCATAAGTTCTAAACCAAGTTCAAACCAGTTCATAACAATTGCCCTTCATTGCTAAACTCGCGGTTGTATCGTAACATCACCCGTTATGCTGCTCTAATCAGAGTTGTTGCATACTTGCTCTTGACTATGTACTAACCTGCACTTGAACATTGTGAAAGAAAATAAATAGTAAAGAATATCAGAAATTCAGCCAGGAAATATCAAAAGAAAAAGAGACTATGTTGCATTCATCAATAAACCAGCCCTGTTTAAATACTTTGCATCAGTTTTTATCAGAAATAGACATCAGACAAAACCATGAGGAAATTAGGAGAGTTTTATCGTGAAAAAAATGAAATATCAGAAATTCCAGCTCATGTTTATAACATAAATTTTCGGATTCAAACCTTACCATTCATTCCCTAATAGAAAATCAGGATCTAACAGTTGAGATTCGTTCTCAAATAACAAAAACTCTAACAGAAAACAAAGAGGATATAATAGAATTTTGGTTTCAGATGAAGGGGATTCACGATTCCTTCATACAATTATTAAATCCACCAGAATCAAAAAGAAAAACTCACTAGAAAAATTTCTCGGATATTTGAGAAAAAATCCAAGAATCTCTCCTAATTCTCTTCTTCAAATCTCAGAGAAATCACCAACAAAACTTCAGGTATCTTTACTCTCTGCTTCAATCTTTGATCATCATTATGATACGGTGGTAGAACCGACTGTTATATACTGGTTTTGCGTTTTTTATTCACAAATATGTAGTAAGCAAGAGTCACCACCGTCTTTCCTTTTATCCAACAAAGTAAAGGGTGAAAAGAACAGAAAAATAACTTTTCGAGATGTTTTCTGAGTAAGGGTGGTAGATTATTTAAAGGGAAGGTGTTAGCACCCTTTCAATCTATGGTTTTCCACGGGCTCTTAGAGGTTTGCTCATTTTTCAAGATGCTTTTGTGCTTTGTGTACGAAAATGTTTTGAAAACGCCTTAGTAAGGTGAACTTTGTAATGTTTCTCGGGATAGTAGAGAACGTATACAAAGTGTTTGAAAAATTTATTTTGAAAAGTAGTTTTATGTGTAAGTGAAAAATGTTTGAGCAAACTTCTAACATCTATCTTCTTTGTACTCGAAAAGGGTCGTTCTTTTCCTCTTTTCCTTTAGACATCACTATCCTACTATTAGTGAGTAGGTAGCCCTATCGTTGAATGTTGAGGGACAATCGAAGGGATGTTTCAGTCATAAAGGAAATTTGTAGAGACGCTTTAGCAATTCGGTTTTAGGGACTAGATCATTTACGAGAAGGCAATTGTAGGGTCATCGAGGGACTATGATCTTTTTGATTTTTGCGGGTCTTTGCTAAAGCGTTCCTGCCCCATTACTGTTTTATTGAAGGCAACCAAAGTGGGCATAACTTAGAGGTGCTTGTGTGTAATTGTGTTTAATTCAGTTATTTTTGTCTTTTTGTTAAGTTTGTTAGCGTTTGATTATTAGTCTTATCATACAAGTATAATTACTAGCAGTTAATATGAAAAATAGTAAAAATGCAGAAAATATAGGTCTTACGCTATTACAATGCTTCGGGGAGGGGATTTACATTATACAAGGATAATGGGGGATAAAGAAATAAATATCCTAATTTTTATCTATTACATCCGGTAGGCAGATACAATAATAGTAAAAGTACGGAATTAAATAAACGCGCATGAAGTAAAAGAAATTTTTTTGTTGTTTTTGGTATAAAATAAAATAAGGCCTAAGTCTATTTAATTTTAATTTAGGAAAAAAGGATGTTAAAATAATTAATTTATTTATTTACAAAATTAATTTAGTTGGAAAAAACAACTAGCCTAATATTTTTGTGATTTTATTTTAATGTAAAAATAAAAAGAAGTCAATAAAGAAATGAAAAGAAAAATACAAAGGGTCCTTCGATCCAGAGAAGGGGATTGACCTCCGATCCTGGGAAAGGGAACGTCTTTCGATCCAGGGGGAGATGCTTTCTTTCGATTGGGCCAGGGAGTGGGTGGGAATAGCCTTCGATCCAGGGAAGGGGATTGCCCTTCGATCCTTGGAAAGGGAACGCCTTCCGATCCAGGGGAGGTGTCTCCTTCGATCTAGGATGCTATAACTGCAAAAGTACGTTAGTGAAATAAAATGCAGGACCTGGGTATCGAAACCCAGGTCCTTCGATCCTGCGCGCTGGGTCTTTTCAGGCTAAATTTGCAGCAAGTGTTAGCAAACGAAGAACATGACCTAGGTTCCAAACCCAAGCCCTTTGATCCTGTCTAGGATGACAAATCGAATGTAATAACAAGTATGGATGTGTTATGCAAATATAAGGTTGGACAATTTACCCTCTCTTACCAGTAGATTGAACCTTCGATTTGGGCACTTCCTGGATGTGAGCACCTTCGATCTGGAACTTTTGGGCTTAGATACTTTTGTTGAAGGGTGGCTTTGGCTTGGAAAATTATGACAACCTTTGATGGATTTTGTGGGCAGCGTCTCCCCAATCTTTTTCGTTCCCCCTTTATGCAACACTTTGTGATCTCTTTATATAGAGGGGGTAGAGGGGACAAGAAGGAAAAGGTTTAAACAACCTTGATTATGTGTTTTAAAGCCATGAATGAGAATTTGTAACATTGGCCAAACACATGGGATCTTGTCCATTTTTTGAATTTTGAATGATATGTAACTGGCCTTCGAATGCTCCCTTTCGAATGGGTTGATGGCCTCCTTCGAATGCTCTCTTTCGAATGGGCTGATGGCCCCCTTTGAATGACCCTTTGAAATCTTCTTCGAATGGACCTTTGCATGTTCTTCGAATGGACCCTTTGAAAGCTTCTTTGAATGGACCTTTGCATGTTCTTCGAATGGACCCTTTGAAAACTTCTTTGAATGGACCTTTGCATGTTCTTCAAATGGACCCGTTGAAAGCTTCTTCAAATGGACCTTTGCATGTTCTTCAAATGGACCCTTTGAAAGCTTCTTTGAATGGACCTTTGCATGCTCTTCGAATGGACCCTTTGGAATGCCAATCGAAGGGCCTTTGTCCATACCAATCGAAGGGTACTTGTTAAAATTCCAATCGAAAGACACTGTTGCACTATCAATCAAAAGGTACTTGTTAAAATGCCAATTGAAAGACACTATCACACTGCCAATCGAAAAGGTACTTGTTAAAATTCCAATAGAAAGGCCTTGTTAACAGGTCAATCAAAATACCTTTGTCCATTCCAATCAAAGGGAACTATGTATATGCCAATCGAAAGGCATTTTGGAGATACCAATCGAAAGGCATTTTGGAGATGCCAATTGAAAGGAATTTTGGAGATGCCAATCGAAGGGCATTTTGGAGATTCCAATCGAAGGAAGCTTGAAAACATCACTCACAAATTTTCCTTTTCTTTAGGAAAAGGTTTGTGACCAACCATGTAGGGGAAGACCTTGGAAAATATGATGGGGCAAATTTTGGGGTACAACAGTTGCCCCTGTTCAATCTTCTTAAACCTGAAGATGTAGATTGGCTTGTCTGCCTTTCGTGATATGAGGGTGGAAGATGATTGAACACTAGAGTGCCCATAAATTTGCACTCGTCTGAAGTGATACTGTTGGTGAACAATATCGGGAATAGGCTTACAGATGCCATTTGGAAAATGTGACAGGAGACCGTTGGAGATGGGCTTAAAGATGCCATCTAGAAGACTGTGGATTTTATGAGATATTCCTTTATGGGAATTCTTGCTCTTGCTGTTAGAGAGGACTTCGCTGAGGAATGTTGGTCTCTATCTTGGAACATAGAGTTTTAGGAGCTTTAGTTGTCCGTTGCTCTACTGGGAGAGTCATCATTTGATTGAAGAGATGGAATTGAACTGCTATCTGGTCAGGATCTAGGCTTTACAGTGTCTTGCTGATGATAATAAGGCTAACTATTATCTGGTCGTGCTCCAGGATTCACAACGACTTACTGGGGAAATGAGATTAAACTGCTATCTAGTTGCACCCAGGCTTTGCAGTTTGAAGAAATTAAGCTGTTATCTGGTTTGGTCCAGGCTTCAACTTGACATTGAGATATACCGTTATCTGGTCATATCCAGGATTCGGTAATTTGAAGAAATTAAGCTATTATTTGGTCGGGTCTAGGCTTCAACTTAAATCTGAGGTATACTACTATCTAGTCGAATCCAGGCTTCATAGTGACTGACAAAGTAAACTGCTATCTGGTCGGATTCCAGGCTTCGCAGCACTTTATACTGTTATTTGGTTGAAATCTAGGCTTGACAGTGTCTTTGAAGAAATGAACTACTATTTGGTTAGATTCCAGGCTTCACAACACCTTATACTGTTATCTGGTCGAAATCTAGGCTTCACAGTGTCTTAGATTGTTGGTTGACTATTATCCGGTCAGGTTTCGGGCTTCATAGTAACTGATAGGGTAAACTGCTATCTGGTCAGATTCTAGGCTTCGTAGTGTATGAAAAGAGTTAATTGTTATCTGGTCGAAACCCAGGCTTCACAGCGTCTTTGAAGAAGTGAACTACTATCTGGTCAGATTCCAGGCTTCGCAGCACCTTATACTGTTATATGGTCGAAATCCAGGCTTCACATTCCCTTAGAAGAGGTGAACTAATATCTGGTCGGATTTCAGGCTTCGCGGCACCTTATACTGTTATCTGGTCAAAATCTAGGCTTCACATGTTCTTTAATTGGAATGCAAATCAGAGAGATCTTAGTGTCGATCTGACTGAACTAGAGAAAATCTTCAGAGGACATCTTTCTGAGGAAATTTCTAAATAGCCCTTTATTAGACGGAGCTTTTGAGAAGACTACCAGGTCACATAATTAGTAGTGTTTGTTGATTTGATCTTTCCCTGAAAAAGGTAAAGAGTTAGTCATGTGCAATGTCATGATGTATGTAATGCATTGTGACGATGTTCTCGAAATAAATGAGATTATGCTGTATGTGATGTGTATGCACATGCCATGATGTATGAACAGGGGATGTTGTTGAGATGTTTCCCAGTCTAGGAAAATAAATCATGGACTTCTTCTGGGGAGTATTGGAAAGTTGAATCCTTTATTTCCTCCAGGGATGATGAATGGAGATGATTCGCTGAGGATTTCCTCTTTCTATTTGAGGATAACCTGTTGGGGATTGACTCTTCTTGAGAATTGATTCTTCTCGAGGATAACTCTATGGAGATAGATGCTTGTTGGAAAATTCTGCCTATGTAGAGAAATAAACTCTGTTGGGAAATGAGCTTCCGCAGTTTGAGAAATAAAATCTACCCGGGAGGAGGTTTTATAACTGTTTGAAATTATAAAATTTGGCTGGGGAAAACAAACTTCAGTTGGAGAAGGTAATCCCTGCTTGGGGAAGAAGAGGGTAAAATCCTAGTTGTTTCTGCTCTGTGGGGAACATAGATGTCACAGATGTATGCTGAGGATACGGCGATGAGTTTGCATCAGGATGTTTCTTCCCCTGTGCCTGCTGGAGATTTTATGGATGGATCTATGTCGTGATTGTACTTAAACATGTATTGAATTAGTGTCATAATGACATTCGTCTCTGGGTCATATCTGCATTGTACTTGAAAGATGGTATGAATAAGTATCAGGATGACATCCGTCTCTGGATCGTACCTGAACTGTTGCTAGAAGATAATCTGGAACAAGTATCAGGATGACATCCGTTTTTGGATCGTGGCTGAACCGTTTCTAGATGAGAATCTAGAGTAAGTGTCAGGATGACATCCGTATTTGGATCGTACCTGAACTGTTTCTAGATGAGAATCTTGAGTCAGTGTCAGGATGACATCCATCCTTGGATCGTACCTGAACCATTTCTAGATGAGCGTTGAAATAAGTGTCAGAATGACATCCGTCTCTGGATCGTATCTGCACTGTTTCTAGAGGAAATCTAGAGTAAGTGTGAGGATGACATTCGTATTAGGATCGTACCTGAACTATTTTTAGATAAGAATCTAGAATAAGTGTCAGGATGACATTTGTCTTTGGATCGTACCTGATATGTTTCTAGATGAGAATCTGGAGTAAGTTTCAGGATGACCTCCATCTATGGATCATACCTGAATTGTTTCTAGATGATGTGTTGAAATAAGTGTCAGAATGACATCCGTCTCTAGATCGTATCTGCAATGTACTAGGAGAGAATCTGGAGTAGGTGCCAGGATGACGTCCGTTTCTGGATCGTACCTGAACCATTTCTAGATGATAATCTTCTTTATTCAGAATGTTTCTGTAGGGAATTCTTATATTTTTGTCTTGAGAAGAAATTCGTTGAGGAACATTGATTTTGCTTGATTGTACATGATTCGTTGTCGGAATTCATGTCTAATTCCCCAAGTGATTTAGATGGAGATCTGTCCCTGGTTGCTTGGCATTTTTGAGAGATTCCTTGAATCTTGACTTGACTGCCCCAGATGATGGACAATGATCATGTCGTGCCCCTTGGTTGGAGGTGTTTTTCCACTTGAGGTGATCCTTTTCATTGAGAAGGTTTTTGTTCACTAGATATTCGTCATGCGAATTTCTCTGTTGTTGAACAAATAGTCATATACAAACAATGGTATTTTAAGAATGCAAAGCTTATGTTTGTCTTGAAGTTTGAAAATTCATTTTTTTAGTAAATTTTTTTTGCAAGAGAGTGATATTAACTCAGGATTTATAGCAAGTCCTACAGGAGTCAGGATACCTTTTGTAACAGTATGCTTCTGAACTAACCTATGCTTCAGTTAGAACTTTTAAGGGTTGTAGCGTGGCCTGGTTCAGGTTTAAGAAACAAAGGATAAAGGCTCAAAATTTATTTGTACCCACCCGTTCTTCGTGATGTTCTTCAATCTTATGCTCAGCTAATTGTGCCTTCAGATCCCTATTGAGTCTGATATCTTGTCCTTGATGTTCCGGTGATGGTTCATAAATTGAACGTTTGTTTCAGAAGGCAGTCGTTTTTGTAACCTTTTTTGTCGATGATTTGTAGGACCTCATTTTTTGTTTTCGTTATCCCTTCTTTTGCCTGAACTGTTTCTTTTTGTGATTACAGTCAGCGGGATGCCCCTGTTTTTTTCTTTTTCTTAAGTCTCCTTCATAGGTTTTAACTTAGCGGGCTTTTATCTTGAGAGATAATGACTGCCGGTCTTGAAAATTATGCGGACCCATCACCGTATTTTGATTTGGAAGGACGTCTTCGATGCCATTCATTGTGTATGAAGCAGAAGATTGCGACTGCATGCGCGTCTGAATTGACTGAGAAACTACCCTGCCCCATGTTATGATTAAGGTTTTTAATTTGTGTGAAAAGAAAAACTCCTACTTCTTTGGCTCAAAGAGGTTAACTAGGGATTATCTTCCTTATAACTCCACTGTTTTGGGATTTGAAACAACGCATGTACATCGTCAGCAAGGTCGGTTCAAAAGCACACTGTGTGAAATTGTGGTATCGTTTTCGTCATCCTCCCTCTAAAGGCTTAGAGATTTTTTAATAAATAGTTGAATATCACATAAAGGAAGCAAGAAAACAGTTTAAATAAAATGACAATGAAATTATTCAAGATAAACATATGCGATGCATTAATGGGAAAACCAAATTTTGGCATAACATTAATTGTTTGAACAACAAATGAAATTACAGATGAATAATAAAAAATGAACTGGACGTTCTCAATGATTTGGCCTAGGAGCAGTGAACACTTTGTGAGTCTCTTGAGGGTCGAATTAAATCTCTTTGGCGTCAATCATATCCTGAATTTTGTTCTTCAGAGCCCAACATCCATTTGTATCATGTTCAGGACTATCAGAATGGTATGCACACCTTTCATCGGGGTGGTAACTAGGAGAAGAAGTATTGGGATTTCGTAGAGGAGCCTTTAACATAATCAACCCTGCTTTCAACATGTGTTGTAACGCTTGAGCTAGTGACATGTTGATTTTGGTGAATTGTCTCTTAGGCGTGACCTCTTTATGCTAGTTCCCTTGTTGGTGTCGTTGCATAGGTGTAGAGTTAGACAGTATTGCTCCCACAACTTGATTGTGGTCGTCGGCCTTATTGCGACCCTTCTGGCCATACACAACATTGGTTTACCTCTTACCAGCAAATGGCTTCTTCTCAGCATTAGAAGATGTAGCCATTGGGATCTTCCCACTCTTGATACCACTTTCGATCCTTTCTCTAGTCAGAACCATTTTTGTGAACCCGGATGAGGAACTCCCAATCAGCAAATTGAAGAATGGGCCCGTCAGAGTGCCCATGAACATGTCTACCATTTCACAATCATTCAGAGAAGTTTGTACCCTGCCAACTAGATCCCTCCATTTTTGCGCATATTCTTTGAACCCTTCTCTTAAGCTCATGGACATATTCTGCAGTTGCACTCGAGTTAATGCCAAGTCAGTGTTGTATTGGTACTGCTTGTAGAAAGAAGTAGCCAAGTCTTCCTAGGTATGGATGTCAGTTCCTTCTAGTTGATAGAACTGATCTAGTTGAGTTCCAGCCAAACTTTCTTGGAAGAAATGGACCCATAACTTCCGGTCAGCAGTGTGAGGCTGGATCTTTCTGACATATGACTTCAAGTGAAGCTTGGGACAGGAAACACCGTCATATTTTGAGAAGATGGGGACCTTAAACTTAGTTGGGATGACCACCCTTGGAACCAAACCTAATTCTTCGAAATCCATACCGGGCACCCTTTGAATCTCCATGGCATTAAGCCGGTCCTCCAGCCGTTTGTATTTATCGTCAGCAGGAGGATATTGCTCCTCATAGTAGTCGGGTTCATCTTCTTCAGACGTTGGGTTTTTGTCTCCTTCATCTGATTCCTCTTCTTCTTCCTCTTGATTACCTCCTCCCTTTGATGGGGTTGCGAGATCTAGAGCTTGGTTAGCTGGTCTTCTTCTTCCCACACTTAAAACGTGAACTGGTTTCTTTGCCTTCTTAGCCTTTTTTTACGATCAGAGCTTTCAGGTCTTCTTGCCCCTGGGTCAGAGTCAGGAACATTTGGTGGAACTGAGCGTTTTGAGCCTGAAGGTCTTTGACTATTTGTTCGAGAGCCATTTCTTTACTTGCTGAAATAAACATCGAATAAGATGAGGACCCTTCTTTGAAACTTGTTTATGCAATAACATGTATGATATGCGTATGCAATATTTTCAAGGACTCGTGGGGTAAACAAGAAGATGTCAGCAGTTGAAATTTTTAGCTCTGAAGAGCTTCGTATTGTTGAAGGTCCTTCTACAAGAGTCAAGCTCACCATATCAAGTGGGTCATAGCCCCTGACTCAAGTTATCATACTTTGGTCTTTTCACAACATTGGCTAGAGGAAAATAAATCCCATTGCCCCTTGCTAGACGTCTGATTTAACATAACCTACATTACAAACCCTTGAGATCCTTGAAATGGTTAAGGAAATGTTGTGGCATGATGTTATGATGTGTATGCTATGCATCAAGTAAAATGTAGGGTGATGAAGACAAGTATGTCTTGCAAGAAAACCAGTTTATTGGATAATCACTGTAAACAAATAATGTAAGGAAATCATGTTGTCAGATAATAAAACCCTGCAAGTAGTTCAAGTTGAAAGCAAACAAGTCACACAAGTAGCCTTAGGTTTAGGCTTGCATGGGTTTTAAGGTAGTACCCTCTTGAAGTTGGATTGGTTCAACCTATCCTATAAATAGTAAACGGGTTCTATGGGATCTCAATATCACTGATCTTTCCCACAAGCTTCATTCGATAGGCGAATGACTCGTAACCAAACAAAACTCAAGAGTCAAATCTCAATGAGTGTAGCATCGAGTATCTGCCGACTTTGGGAATACACCAAAGACTTCCATCTCGCTACGTCCTAATGGCCAATTTGTTCTTTTAAAGGTTCTAAGGTCAGTTGACGCTTCATGACACCATGCAGCGGCCCCATATTCTCCTTGATTAACTCAAGGGCTACCAGTACCAACCAAAGTGTTGCATCAATATAGCCATTGCTTCAAACGTGTCGGTATACCCCGCATAGTTTCCATGATCTATTGCTACTTACATAAAAGGTGCCCCAGATCTGAGTGTAAGATCTATAGTAACCCCAAACAGAGCCCTCAAAAGTAAAGCAATCAAAGCACACAAAGCAGTTAAATAAATAACTAACTCTAAGTTAACCCCACTTTTTATTTTTCCCCAGCAGAGTCGCCAGTTCTGTGATACGGTGGCAGAACCGATTGTTATATACTGGTTTTGTGTTTTTGGTTCGCAAATATGAGGTAAGCAAGAGTCGACACCGTCTTTTCTTTTATCCAACAAAGGAAAGGGTGAAAATAACAGAAAAAGACCTTTTCGAGATGTTTTCTGAGTAAGGGGGTAGATTATGGAAAGGGAAGGTGTTAGCACCCTTTCCATCTGTGGTTTTCCATGGGCTCTTAGAGGTTTGCTCATTTTTCAAGATGCTTTTATGCTTTGTGTTCGAAAATATGTTCAAAACGCCTTAATACGGCGAACTTTGTAATGTTTCTCGGGATAGTAAAGAACGTATACAAAGAGTTTGAAAAATGTCTTTTGAAAAGTAGTTTGTTGTGTAAGTGCAAAATGTTTGAGCAAACTTCTAGCAACTATCTACTTTGTACTCGAAAAGGGTCGTTCTTTTCCTCTTTTCCCTTAGACAGCGCTATCCTACTATTAGTGAGTATGTAGCCCTATCGTTGGATGTTGAGGGACAATCAAAGGGACGTTACAGTTATAAAGGAAATTTGTGGAGACGCTTTAGCAATTCGGTTTTAGGGACTAGATCATTTACGAGAAGGTAACTTTAGGGTCATCGAGGGACTATGATCTTTTTGATTTTTGCGGGTCTTTGCTAAAGCATTCCTGCCCCATGACTGTTTTATTGAAGGAAACCAAAGTGGGCATATCTTAGAGGTGCTTGTGTGTAATTGTGTTTAATTCAGTTATTTTTGTCTTTTTGTTAAGTTTACTAGCGTTTGATTATTAGTCTTATCATACAAGCCTAATTACTAGCAGTTAATATGAAAAGCAGTAAAAAATGCAGAAAATAGAGGTCATACGCTATTATAATACTTCGGGGAGGGGATTTACATTATACAAGGATAATGGGGGATAAAGCAGTAAATATCCCAATTTTTATCTATTACATCCGGTAGGCAGACACAATAATAGTAAAAATACGGAATAAAATAAACGCGCATGAAGTAAAAGAAAATCTTTTTGTTGTTTTTGGTATAAAAGAAAATAAGGCCTAAGTCTATTTAATTTTAATTTTAAGAAAAAATAATGTTAAAATAATTAATTAATTTATTTATAAAATTAATTTAGTTGGAAAAAACAACTAGCTTAATATTTTTGTTATTTTGATTTTAATGTAAAAATAAAAAGAATTCAATAAAGAAATGAAAAGAAAAATACAAAGGGTCCTTCGATCCAGGGAAGGGGATTGACCTTTGATCCTGGGAAAGAGAACCTCTTTCGATCCAGGGGGAGATGCCTTCTTTCGATTGGGCCAGGAAGTGGGCGTGAATAGCCTTCGATCCAGGGAAGGGGATAGCCCTTCGATCCTGGGAAAGGGAACGTCTTTCGATGCAGATGAGGTGTCTCCTTCGATCTAGGATGCTATACCTGCAAAAGTATGTTAGGGAAATAAAACACAGGACCTGGGTATCGAAACCCAGGTCCTTCGATCTTGTGCACGCTGGGTCTTTTCAGGCTAAATCTGCAGCAAGTGTTAGCAAACGAAGAACATGACCTAGGTGACAAACCCAAGCCCTTTGATCCTATCTAGGATGACAAATCGAATGTTATAATAAGTATGGATGTGTTATGAAACTAGGTTGGAAAATTTACCCTCTCTTACCAGTAGATTGAACCTTCGATTTAGGCACTTCCTGGATGTGAGCACCTTCGATCTGGAACTTTTGGGCTTGGATACTTTTGTTGATGGGTGGCTTTGGCTTGGAAAATTATGACAACCTTTGATGGATTTTGTGGGCAGCATCTCCCCAATCTTTTTCGTTCCCCCTTTATGCAACACTTTGTGATCTCTTTATATAGAGGGGGTAAAGGGGACAAGAAAGCAAAGGTTTAAACAGCCTTAATTATGTGTTTGAAAGCCATGAATGAGAATTTGTAACGTTTTCCAAACACATGGGATCTTTTCCCTTTTTTTGAATTTTGAATGATATGTAACTGGCCTTCGAACGCTCCCTTTTGAATGGGCTGATGGCCTCCTTCGAATGCTCTCTTTCGAATGGACTGATGGCCCCCTTAGAATGACCCTTTGAAAGCTTCTTCGAATGTACCTTTGCATGTTCTTCGAATGGACCCTTTGAAAGCTTCTTCAAATGGACCTTTCCATGTTCTTCGAATGGACCCTTTGAAAGCTTCTTCGAATGGTCCTTTGCATGTTCTTCTAATGGACCATTTGAAAGCTTCTTTGAATGGACCTTTGCATGCTCTTCGAATGGACCCTTTGGAATGGCAATCGAAGGGCCTTTGTCCATACCAATCGAAGGGTACTTATTAAAATTCCAATCGAAAGACACTGTTACACTATCAATCAAAAGGTACTTATTAAAATGCCAATCGGAAGACATTGTCACACTGCCAATCGAAAGGTACTTGTTAAAATTCCAATTGAAAGGCCTTGTTAACATGTCAATTGAAAGACCTTTTTCCATGCCAATCTAAGGGCGCTATGTAGATGCCAATCGAAAGGCATTTTGGAGATGCCAATCGAAAGGAATTTTGGAGATGCCAATCGAAGGGCATTTTGGAGATGCCAATCAAAAGAAACTTGAAAACATCACTCACAAATTTTCCTTTTCTTTAGGCAAAGTTTTGTGACCAACCATGTAGGGGAAGACCTTGGAAAATATGAGAGGGCAAATTTTGGAGTACAACAATCATCATCATTTTGTTTCTCTTTATGTACAAGTTCACAACACGTAGCATCTTCATCGATAATTCTGCGATTGCTTCAAGACTCAATCACGACAATTTCATCCTTCAATCTTCATCGATCTTTAATACTCTATTGAATAATCATCACAACGTCTCCTCATCACAACAACAACTTCAACAAGAATATCTCGCATAGAGCAACAACAACAACGTAGAAGAAAGGAAATTGAATGAGAGAAGAACAAGAAGAGAATAAGAAGAGAAGAATTTGAAAAGAAGAAAAACAGGGGAAGCTTACTATTACCTTCATCAGAATAAAAGTTCTCCTGGTTTCTATATGATTCTTCAACAATCTTGAAGATCCTTCAGAGCATCTCCGGCAGGTAAGCCGACAACTCTCTCATTCTTCATCTTTTTTCTTCTTTATTTATACAAGTGCGTAGAGTAGATTGTGTAGACCGTTAACCCTCAACTTCCATGGCATGAAGTTCTGATATCATCGACGTAGGGTTCCGAGTTCACTGTTAGATTTAGCAGGAGTCAAGAAACAGAGAGGATGGTTGATTAGAATGATTTTAGACGAAGAAATATAGGCGAAAAAGAAAGATGACGATGAGAAGCAAGCGGAACTATGCCAGAAACCATAGAAGCCGAAGGAGAATGATTGGAAGAGTAGTCGCGGCGGTTTTTTCGTTTGCGAGGAAGAATATTAGAGAAGTGTGAGAAGAGCGGAGCCGTCGGGATTTTCGACCGAAGAAGTACAAAAACGATTGCGACGGCTTATAGGCTTCCACGACAACGCTTCACCGTAGAAGGAGAACTTTGGGTTCTCATGAAGTTAAAATGTCACAATTGTGAACCCTATCCGAGGCTCCCTTAAACACATCGTTTCCTCATTTGTTTTTTTTAATTTCTTTTTTTTAAAATATAATATTAATAATAAGTCAACAAAGTCTGAAAGAATGAGTTGAATTGGACTTTTGAGATGTGTATGGATAAAATGAATGGGCCTGATATCTTTTCTACATGCATCCCCCTAATGGGCCCAACAATACTGTGTTTGGCCTTCCTATAAGCTTTGTGAACAAAAAGCATCACTCTGGCCCGTCACAGATTGGGCCTTGTATCTGATTACTAGATTATACACCTGTTTTAGATTCCTCACCCCTCTGACTTTAGATTTTTGTTAGTTTCTTTTAATTTACTCTTACTTTCTTTTCAAATTTTTTGTGTTAATAAAATACATAATAAAAAAATGAAAAAATATTATATTTTAGGAATTAACTCTATAGTTTTGGTAGAATTTTCTCCGTACAAAAAAAACTAATAAAAAGTACTATTTCTTTTAGTTTTTGTTCATATTTTGAAACATTATTTTGTGAGTATCTCCATGTTGCTTTGGATGCAAATTGTGAGAGTTTGCTTGTTGCTCAATACTTGATTGCCCAATACTTGTTTGGACTCTACTTCTTTGCAATTCGACATGATTTTGAGTTGTGACTTGATACTTGAGCTTTACATTTCCATGTTATTTGCTAACACGTTTTGTGGATTTGTGCAAGCTTTCAATGGAAATTTATCGCACCATGAGATTAATGGATTATTTGTGCTTGTATAGTTTTGTATCTTGAGCAGGACTATTGCATGATGATTTGGATGCATGTGATTTATTTTCACATGGAGGCTTTGGTGCTTATTTTTCATATCCGATTTTCTGATTATTTCTCTTTGCTTGGTGAAGCTTGCACGAAGATCATCAGGTCTCTTTGTTTTGATATGCTTTGTTACCGATTGATATTCATTTGGTATTATCCCTTGTTTATCTCATTTTAGCATTTTACCGCTTTCTAGAGATCATATATAGTAGGGGCATTTATCGCTTTCTAGAAATCATGTGAAGTAGGAAGTAGGAAATAAAGAGCAGGCGCTCGAAGTCGTTGTTTAAAGACCTGTAGCAGGCATTCGACACTTTATTTTCTATATGTGTTGTGCTTGTGTTTGTTTCCTTGGTTGTTAATCGATGAGTCACTCAATTTAGAAATAGAGATCATGACTTCGCTCTCAGTGCATGCTCCCTATAGGATTTTATCGCTTTCTTTGGTTGTTGATCGATGAGTCACTCAATTTAGGAATTGAGATCACGACTTCGCTCTCATTGCATGTTCCCCATAGGATAGTTTTTGTTATACTTTCTTTGGTATGCTAGCCTAAATTGGATCTCTCTAGGTGTGCTCTCTTGATCCTTTTAATTGTTGATTTTAACCCTACCTTGATCTTTTATATTATGGTTAGGCATTTCACTTGAGTTAGCATGTGCTTCTCATGACATATTGTATGCGCTCTCTTAAGCTTGGCTTGCTTGCTTGATTTCATCTTTGTGTACATTTTTTGAGATGATATACCCTCGGCATGTTCCCTTAAGAGCTCTTAATTCATCTATAGATGATGATTCTAGATAGACATAGTTTTAGGTGATAGACCCTTGCTATGCTCCTTTAGGACTTCTTGATTCATCTATAGATGATGATTTGAGATAGACATTAGGATTGTTATCCAAGAATGTCAACATAGGGTAGAGACTTCCCTTCAAAAATCAACCATAGGACCACCATTGTATGATCACATTAGGGATAGATCTAGGTTAATCTCCCTTAGATGTTTTTATTTCTTTTGTATCTTGCATTAAGACTAAAACTCTTTTTATTGAAAAAGCATAAAACATCTAACAACTTCCAAATCCTTGTTTAAGGTAAAACATACCAACCAATGCAAACTCTTATGCGCCTTCGCGCTTTTCTTCCAAACTTTTTTTTCAAAAGAACATGTTAATTCACTTTTATGCTGACGCATGAGTCTCCAAAGGTCGAGCTGCGACAGAAGGTGAAATTAATATTTTTCATTAAAAAATACAAACCAATAAAAACATTTGAAACTACAGCTGCTCTGATTCCTTAAAGGGATACATAGGCATTAGGGTAGGGCCTGAACAAGCACAACTTTTATTTTCCCTACATCATTTTCTCTTTTATTTTGCATGCATTCCCTGTACAGTTTAGATATAACCTCTTGCACACCTTTTGATTAGAACAACAAGAGTAGATACCATAGAGTACTACTAGCGTGTGGGGTGCTAATACCTTCCCTTCACGTAACAGACTCCCTTACCCGATCTCTCGGTCGTTTGATCGTGAATTCACGCTTCTCAAGTTTACTAGATGTTTACCTTTCCCGTCCCGCGGGATAAAAAATGTCTGATGGAAATTTCATTGATTTCATTATCAGTTGATTGATCAGCCGGTTGTTTCAGAAGGCAACTTCACTGGGGATAGATTGACCAAATGCTGGTCTATCCCGGAGTCAATCCTAGCTCTTGCTTTCTTTTCTTTGGGTGTTTATTTTTATGCTTTCAGTTTATTCATTTTGTACATGTTTATCTGAGCGTATGTTTGCATTGCATTTTATTGCTTTCCATATTGATTATCTGGTGTGTTGGCTTCTTTGGGTGGGTGTTACTATGAGGTAAAAGGCCCAATACCCAGGTCAAGTGATAACTATAGTAACCTTAGGAATAAAGTGGAACATGTAGGCTAGTTGATTTAGGTTTCACTATTTCCGTCATGTCTTCCATGCTTAGATGAGGTACGAATAAGGGGATATCATTTTCACGTAGGTGATATGACGATAGTTTCTTAGGAGTACCCTCGATTCTGGGTTACCCGACCTTACCCTGACCTAGTTTTCACCCGTGAGTAGGGAGGGACTTGATTATTACAGGTACAGATGGTGACTATGTTATGATGGTGACCGTATTGTTATGTTGGTGACCTGGTTCTTTGGTTACATTTTGGACATTTGATCCTGATATATTCAACTTGGCCAGAGATTATACAACGGTTATTCATGGTACTTGGTTCCATTGTATTCTGAAATTGGTGTTGAACATTTGACTCTGTGATCTTCGGATTATTCAGTAGATTTATACATCAATTATCTAGAGGATTGTACAGTTGGTATGCTGAACTTTTGAACCTATGTTATTTCACCTTGCATCATAGCATGTTTATTTTACACACAAAAAAGTGAAATATTGTATACAAAAAAATATATTTGAACATGGCATTGCATCCGCTCATTCACTTCATGCATCCTCATTTGTCTTCATGAATCCATAGAAGGTACCCAAAAGTTACTCAAAATAGGAAATCCTTATTCATACTAGGTATTTTTTTCAGAACTGCAAATCTTGACTTCTCACCGCTCTGTGATCAGATTTAAGTTATGGAACAACTTCGTGGGGAATTGGACCAGATGAAAGAACAGATGGGATTTTTGATGCTATACATGCACGATTTGGTCTATGGGAAAGAACTCCTGAGAGAGGAGAACACTCAGTTGAAGGCTTAATTGAGTTTGGTTATGGAAATTTGGGGACAATGTTGAAGAAATAAGATGGTTCTATACTTGTTGCAATAGGAGTTACCGTTACTCCCTATAATATGGGGACTCTTTCAAGTCAGGTAGTATCTCCTCCACAACCTTGCGTTCCAGGATCTTCCCAGTCGCAACCAGTTATCGTTTCCTGAGAGGACCCAAAGGGCAAAGTCCGTCAGTAAAGTCCAAAACAGCCAGAACGACAATTTGATCATATTCCAATATCGTATGCACAATTGCTTCCTCGCCTGCTAGAATTTCATTTGGTTAAACTCCAAATCTTCACTACACACAAAAGGCTCCTTCATGGCTTTGACGAAAATTCTAGGTGTGAATTCCATTATGGGGCACCTGGACATGATACTGAAGATTGCATAGCTTTTAAGCACCAAGTCTAGGATTTGCTTGATGCAGTGACAATTCTCTTCACTCCCGAAGGTCTGAGCGTGCAAATCAATCTTGTGCCAACTGCTACAAAGAATAGGGTTACGCCATCTCCTTTTCAAAGTTCAATCTCACGACCTGAGTCACATCATCCACAACATATACTCCCAGAAAATTCTCATCAGCGGCCGTTTACAAGTTGTGGAAATCAGTTGGTTAAGCAAAATCAGCATGTTCCTTATATTCATCCAGTTCGGGGTGCTCCTCAGCAGCAAACCTATCGATAGATACGTATGCAACAAGGTAAGCAAATGGATAGGAAGCCAAAGAGGATGTTCGACATTGTTCCCATGACTTATGGCCAGTTGTTCCCTCGATTTCTCAAGCTTTCCTTGGTGAACCCCAAGCCATTGAAGCATGTCATTCCTCCTTAATCTATGGATTTTGATCCTAATGTGGAATGTGATTACCAAGTGGGGGCACTAGGCCATTCCATTGAAGACTGCAGGGCCTTCAAAGAAAAGGCGCAAGACCTGCTTGACGAAAAGGCTATCAAGTTCAGGCCATCCAGTCAGATTTGAAATCTCTTTTGACTCAGTAGATATCAAGACTGCCAGATCATCATTTGAAGTAACAAGTCCATACGGAGACTAGTCTCATCAACATGGAAATTTCTAGTTTCATTTGCAATTCTCATTTGTAATCTTTCTTGTTGTTGTTCAGTACTTTCTTGTATGCAAAACATGCTTAGTTTTGAATATTAATCATTATGCATCGAATATGTTTGTCTTGAACTAATCCATTCGTATTCACTCATTAATATTTTTCTTTGTTTTTTGATACTTAACTCTTGTTAAATAAACAAAATACCTCTGGAGGTAGGATGATGAGTAATATACCAAAGATTTCAAACGGTGTGTTTTTGAATAAAAAACCCTGTTGACGATGTACAAGCCTTGTTTCAATTCCTAAACACTGGAGATATATGGGAGTGAAACCCTCATTAACCCTTTTGAGCCTTGAAGTAGGAGTTTCTTTTATGTTCAGAAAAACCCTCACATTTAACCCGGGGCAGGGTAGATTTCAGTTAATCTGATTGAGCGTTCAAAACTCATCAGGAGTGCTCATCAAAGGATACAACAATTGTTATCCTTCAGAAGGTTGAGGAAGAACAAAACCACAATGGCTAACCCTCATATCAGCAATGTGCATGAAAGAGAGCTATACCCCAACGGGTATCTCTCCCACGATAGGAGGACGAAAGATGATGATATCATAATGGTTATTGTGATACGGTGGGAGAACTGACTTGAAGGTTTTGCGTTTTATCGCAAATGTTGCGGTTAGCAAGAGTTGCCACCGAATTTTCTTTTATCCAAAAGGAAAGGTAAAAAAGCACAGGAAAGACCTTTGAGATTTTTTCTTGAGTTCGGGGGGTAGATTATGAAAAGGGAAGGTATTAGCACCCTTTTCATCCATGGTTTTCCATGGGCTCTTAGTTACTTGCTTAGATCACTTGCTTTGTTTTGTTTGAAATGGTGTTTGATGTGGTTTTGAAAGTATTTTGTAAAAGAGGCCATTCGTTTAGTCAATCTTTGTAATGATTCTCGTTCGTAAGAATGTATATAAAGATGTTTGTCTTTTGAAAATGTTTTCAATGTTTATAAAATGTATTTTGAAATATGTGTATATGTTTTTGAAAATAGAAAGGATTGTTTGAAATGGAGCAAGTAACTTAGAAGCTATCTACCCACTCAAATGTGTTTCTTGTACATTTTCTATTCCTTTGACATTTTTAACTTACTATTGATTTTGGTAAGCAACCCTATCTTTGGATGTAAACAGGACGGGCGCGGGTCATCGTATAACCATGATTAGCAATGTTGCAAAGTATCTTAGCATTTTTGAGGGGCTAAGATCATTTTATAAGACAACTTTTGAATTAGCGTCATCGAGGGACTATGATCTTTTGATTTTGTTTGTTTTACCAAGATACTTTGCATGCGTAATATGGCTATTTTCGTATAAGGCAACCAAGTAGAGAAACCTTAAGGGTGTTTGTGTGCAAGTGTGTTTTATTGCATGCATGATTTTATCCTGAATTAGGATTTTCTATTCCATTGATTTTTATCTTGCCATACATATCCTAATTTCTAGCATTTACAATTGAAAGTGATAAAAATGCGAAAATGTAAAGTCCTACACTATTACAATATTTAGGGGGTGGGGGTACACACTTATGAATAGGGAATCCAGCGAGAAAAATAAAGAAAAATAACAAGGGAAAAAAAAGAAGGAGGGGGTCAGCGCGCTGCTGAGAGGAAGTCAGAAGTTCTGACCCTAGCCTGCTGTAAGATATCAACCTGTTAGTGAAAATGTATAGGTCAGAACTTCTGACCCAGGTGTGCTGCAAAACAGAAACCTGTTAGTGGGGAGGTCAGAAGTTCTGACCCCAGTGCGCTGCAAAACAGAAACCTGTTAGTGGGGAGGTCAGAAGTTCTGACCCCAGTGCGCTGCAAAACAGAAATTTGTTAGTGGGAGGGGGATCAGAAGTTCTGACCCTGCTGGGAACACAATAATTTTCAGAAGTTCTGATATTACTGATAACAAGACAGGAATCAGAAGTGCTGGCGTCAAATTCAGATTTTGGTTTCCCCCTGTGCTAATCAGAACATCTGTAGTTTGATTATTTTTCCACAAAACAAAAGGCATGTCTAGGATAGTCTCAGCAAGTGTCATAGCGCTTCAGAAGACAGAACCAAAAAGGTCACAGGCAAGTTCTGTACTGATTCACTTCCTACTTAAACATACAGAGGCGTGAAAATCTCAAAACATGTACAACAGCAGCATGATATCTACATTGTGTTTCTTGAGCATGCAAATCTGATGATGCTTAAACAGTGTGGTGAGAGTCAGCAGGTGCTTACCTTGCTATTGGAAGAAATTTTGTGAATTGCAGTTAATCCAAACTCTGATAGTGTTCTGGACAGATTCTTGGTATGGGTGGATGGAGAGTATATATGTGGTCAGAAACTGTATGGGCGTTCTTTAGTCAATAAACAAATTGGGTGAAAATGAAGTTTTGAGGCAAGAGATTCAAAGTTGTGTTTAAGGCTCTTGAAACACTAGGAGTTTGACAGAGTTTAAGGTGTTTTCTTGCTAAAAAATTTATGTTTCTTTTCTAGCAATTTTTCTGATGTTCCCCCCTTTTTCAATGGACAATGGTGCTCTATTTATAGGCAAAGCTTTATGGGTTTTTTAAACGTTAAGTGGCGCCAAGATCCTGCATTAGATGTTGACTTATTCTTGAAGAAAGGTTCATAAAAAGTTGTGATGATTGACAGCTTTGATCCTAGGTTGGGTTAGTAAGAGAGGATTAAGGAAAAGTGACACCCATGAGCAAAAAGTAGCGTATGAACCCATACCTAAATCTGCACAGGAACGTTGTTATGCTGCACGTGGAGAGACCCTTTGGACAAATGATCAAAAGTAGTTGTGAGCATTAATGAGCATTAAATGGTGATAATATTGGTCAAGACTAAGAAATCTTGTAATGTGAGATTTGCATCATTACTTATATCTGAGCCAATAGTTCCTACTTCAGCATACAACTCACTCAAACTCTGTTCTTAGTATCCTGCTGACTCAACAAATTCTGAGGGTTCTCCAGACTTTCTAGCATGTTCTTTGGATTTGCTTCTGAAAATTCTGGACTTAGAGATTCTGTTTCAGTGTAACACCCACTCTTCTGACCCCTTCGTCTTCTGATTACAGCATGTTCTGAAGGAGTTTTCAGGCTTCTTTGCTTTCTTTGCATTCCTCTAGTAAACTCTTACTGAACTTTGCGTAACTGCTGAAAGAGCCATGTTCTGACTGAATGTTATGTGCTGAGCCAAGTTTGCAACTTCGGACTGAGTTGGCGTAGCTGTTGAAGAGCCATATTCTAATTGAATGTTATATGCTGATCCAAGTTTGCAACTTCTGACTGAGTTGGCGTAGCTGCTGAAGAGCCACATTCTGACTGAATGTTATATGCTGAGCCAAGTTTGCAACTTCTGACTGTTTCTTCCTGGAGGTTGGTTCAGAAGTTCTGAAGTGTCATTTTGTCTTAAATATTTTAGAAAAAAAATCTAAGTACTTAGAATTTAACTTTTCCAGGTAAAATTTGACTTTTGAGCTCGCGAATGACCACTTTGCCCTTGTAAATGGCTTGCTTTGGGAAAAAATGATAATTCAAGGCTTGGATTTATTTAAGAGAGAACTTGGAGAATCCATGATGATTTCCTGAAGAATGAGAGGGCAAATTTTGGGGTACAACAGCTGCCCCTGTTCAATCTTCTTTGACCTAAGGAGTTAGATTGGCGAGATTTGTCATTCGCAACTCGAAGGTGGAAGATGATTGGACATTAGAATGCCCAGAAATTTACGCTCGGTGGTGATATGAGGAATGGGCTTAAAGATGCCATCCAGGAATGTTTGTTGAAAGGTAAGTTGTAAGTCGGAAAAATAAGTATCAGAATGGTGTCCACGTCTGGAACGTATCTGAACTGTATCTGAAAGGTGAATCTGAATAAGTGACAGAATGGAATTCGTGTCTGGAGCGTATTTGCACTGTATCTAATAGTTGAAATCTGAATGAGTATCAGAATGGCGTCCGTATCTGGAGCGTATCTGAACTGTATCTGATAGTTGAAATCTGAATGAGTATCAGAATGGCGTCCGTATCTGGAGAGTATCTGAACTGTATCTGATAGTTGAAATCTGAATGAGTATCAGAATGGCGTCCGTATCTGGAGCGTATCTGAACTGTATCTGATTGCACATCGTTTAATGGTGGTTGTTAATCTTATCCTGAAAAGGGTAAAATGTTAGCTGAAACACAAAGTTATGTTGCATGAAATGTATGATGCAATATATGTGTTTTATTAATGTTTATGATATATGGATGTAATGTATGCGCATGTAAGCTGATTTGCTGAGGAAAATAAATCCTTGATGGATGAGGATATGTGGATTCTTCATGTCTTGAAGTTGGAGTATTTGACAAAAATTCCATTGTGAGAGCAACGCCGTATACTGCTTGAGTAATCTGCTTGGGGAATCCAGAGAATTTTGATGACTTCTACTAGGGATCTAACAATGTGACTCCTCGTTTTGTTGGGGAGAAAAGAAAACTTTGTGGGGAAAAAGCTTATTCCTGTTTGGGAAAAGGTTCAGGTGTTTCGGTCATCTGCCACTCTACTGGGGATTTATCCTAGGTTAGGGAGAATCAGAAGTTAACTGTTATCTGGTTGCTTTTCAGGCTTCAAGACAACTTGCTGGGGAATTTGGATAAACTGAATGGTTTCCACCGGGGATTAATAGTTGGAAGTTTCAGCTCCACTGGGGATCTTAATGATGTACTGTAGGGATTGCTCATGGAATAGCCTAAAGACGTTTTCCTATTCTTTCAACCTGTCAGTAATTGTTCTTTTCCATTTTTGTTTATTCGTAAACAGTAATTATGTTCAAATGCATATGTTCATTAATGAATCATTGGACGCTTTTGCAAATAAAACACAAGTGTAAAAGAAAAGGACAAATAGTTTTCTGTATTTTAAAGAGATATCTTTGTATTCATTTTGAATAAGTATTTTGTACAAAGGAGACAGACATCTTAGTAAGAGGATGGTGTCATAAGAAAAATTTATACATAGAAAGATGGCTATATGTGATAATCCAATGGGGTTCCCATTTTTCTATAGCCTCCGTATCTCTGAATATATTTTCTATTTGTTGCTTTGTCCGAAGATGATTGAGTTGATCAGAAGCTCCGAGTTTGTCGGTGAAGAGATTGAAGTTGTCCTCAAAGTGATCCGACGAGACATAGTCATATGCTTTAATTCCCTAACTTTTGCCTGGACCGCCCTTTCGGGTTTTTAGTCCACCGGGAAACCCTTTTTTGCCCATGTGGCCCTTTCGGGTTTTCAAATTTCCGGGTGTACAGATTTTTATATTTTATCCCTAATTTTTGCCCGAACCTTTTGGTTCGCCAGGATGCCCTTGTTTTGCCTAGGTGTGTCAACCTAGCGGGTCTCTTATGTGTAGTATCTTTTGACTATGTCCGCGTTCGCGGGGTGTGGCAGATCGTCGCCGTCCATGGTGGTTAAGATCATTGCCCCACCGGAAAATATATTCTTGATTATAGGTGGTCCTTCATAGGTAGGAATCCATTTGTTCCTGGGATCACTTTGTGGTAAGATTATGCGCTTGATCACTAGATCTCCAACTTGATATTCTTGGCGTCTGACTTTCTTGTTGAAAGCCTTGATCATCCGTTTTTAATATATCTGACCATGGCAAACAGCAGTGAGTCTCTTTTCATCAATTAAGTTCAGTTGATCAAGTCGGGTCTGGATCCAATCGTCCTCACTCAAACCTGCATCTTTCATGATTCTCAAAGAGGGGATTTGAACTTCAATAGGTAAAACAGCCTCCATGCCATAAACCAATGAATAGGGTGTTGCCCCGATTGATGTGCGAGCCATGGTACGGTATCCATGGAGAGAAAACGGTAGCATCTCGTGCCAGTCCTTGTAGGTGACTTTCATTTTTTGTATGATCTTTTTAATATTTTTATTCGCAGCTTCGACGACACCATTCAGCTTTGGCCGATACGGGGATGAATTGTGATGTTGAATCTTGAACTGCTTGCACAAGGCAGTGATCATAGTATTATTAAGATTCATACCTTTATCAGTGATGATCTTTTCTGGGATACCGTACCGGCAAATAAGATTCTGCTTGATGAAGCGGGCAACAACATTCTTAGTAACAGATGCGAAGGAAGCTGCTTAGACCTACTTGGGGAAATAGTCAATGGCCACTAGAATGAAGCGGTGTCCATTGGAGGTTGTCGGCTTGATCTCCCCAATCATATCGATTCCCCACATAGCGAAGGGCCAAGGAGATGTTAAGACATTTAGAGGAACCGGAGGCACGTGCACCTTGTCCGCATAGATTTGACACTTATGACAAGTCCGGGAGTGTTGATAGTAGTCTACTTCCATGGTAGACCAATAGTAGCCTGCCCGTAGAATTTTCTTCGCCATCGTATGCCCACTAGAGTGAGTGCCAAAGGTACCTTCATGCAATTCAGCCATGATTTTTTCGGCTTCAGTCTTATCCACACAATGGAGCAAAATGGAATCATGATTGCGTTTGTACAGGATGCCATTACTCAGGAAGAATTTAGCGGAGAATCTCCTTAGGAACTTTTTATCATTGATTGAAGCTCCTTCTGGATATTCTTGAGCCTCGAGATACCTTTTGACTTCATGAAACCAAGGTTGGTCCACTACTTCTTCAGTATTAATCTCGTGACAGTGTGCTGGTTCGTCCATTCGTTCAATGGTGATCTGGGGAGCCTCGTTATCCCAATTAAATTTAAACATAGATGACATTGTGGCTAGAGCGTCTGCTAGCTTATTTTCTTCTCGTGGGAAATGCTCGTAGGTAATCTGCTCGAAATGTGGTAGCAATGTCAAAACATGTTCTTTGTAAGGGATAAGGTTTGGGTGCTTAGTGTCCCACTATCCTTTGATCTGACTGATGACCAAAGCTGAATCTCTAAACACAACTAAAGATTTGATTCCCAAGCCTATGGTAGCCTTGAGACCAAAGATGCATGCTTCGTATTCTGCCATGTTGTTCGTACAGTTGAAGCAAAGTCTGGCAGTAAAAGGAGTATGACATCCTTCCGAAGATATAAGTACAGCGCCGATACCATTACCAAGTGCATTGGATGCCCCATCAAAGAACATGGTCCATCGGGATCCTTGTCCAGGTCCTTCATATGGTCTGATTTCGTCACAGTTGTCTAATGTCATGATGTCTTCATCCAGGAATTCAAACTTCATGGACTGATAATCCTCTACAGCTTGATGGGCAAGATGATCAGCTAGCACACTGCCCTTTATAACTTTTTGGGTTGTTTACTGTATGTCATATTCTGTTAGGATCATCTGCCATTTAGCTATCCTCCCAGACAGAGCAGGCTTCTCAAAGATGTACTTTATCGGATCCATCTTAGATATCAGCAAAGTGGTATGAGTCAACATATATTGTCTTAGCCGACGAGCAGCCCAAACCAGAGCGCAGCAAGTTTTCTCGAGCAATGAATATCTGGTTTCATAGTCGGTAAACGTTTTTCTCAGGTAGTAAATAGCGTGCTCTTTTCGGCCAGACTCGTCATGTTACCCCAATACGCACCCCATTGAGTTCTCTAAAACGGTCAGATACATGATCAACGGTCTTCCCTCGACTGGTGGCATCAAGATAGGAGGCTCTTGTAAATACTCTTTGATCTTATCAAAAGCAATCTAACATTCATCATTCCATCTGACTACTTGATCTTTCTTCAACAGTTTGAAGATTGGTTCACAAGTAGATGTTAGGTGAGAAATGAATCTGGAAATATAGTTCAAGCGTCCCAAGAATCCTCTGATTTCCTTGGCAGTATGAGGAGCAGACATTTCTTGTATTTCTTTAACCTTGCCAGGATCAACCTCGATGCCTTTGTTGCTGACAATGAAACCTAAGAGTTTACCGGACCAGACTCTTAATGTGCACTTGTTTGGGTTTAATCTCAGCTTATACTCTTTCAACCTTACAAACAGCCTTTACAAGTGATCAAGGTGTTCTTCTTCAGTTTGTGATCGGGCTATCATGTCATCTACGTAGACCTCTATCTCATGATGTATCATATCATGAAACAAAGCTACCATGGCGCGTTGATAGGTTGCCCCAGCATTCTTCAGTCTGAATGGCATCACTCTGTAGCATAACATACCCCACTGTGTGACAAATGTAGTTTTCTCCATGTCCTCAGGCGCCATTTTGATCTGGTTATAGCCTGAGAATCCATCCATGAAAGAAAATACTTTGTGTTGGGCTGTATTGTCAACTAGGATGTCAATGTGTGGAAGTGGAAAGTCATCTTTAGGGTTGGCCCTGTTTAAATCTCTATAGTCCATGCACATTCTTACTTTGCCGTCCTTTTTAGGCACAGGAACAATGTTGGCAACCCATTGAGGATAGGAAGTAACAGCCAGAAATCTAGCATTGAACTGTTTCATAACTTCTGCTTTGATTTTCTCTGACATGTCAGATCTCATGCGGCGGACTTTTTGTTTCACTGGTGGACAGTCTTCTCTTGTGGGTGGACATTGTACCACAATGTTTGTATTGAGTCCCGACATGTCCTCGTATGACCAGGCAAAGATCTCAACATAATCATGCAACAGCTGAATTAGGTGCTCCTTGACACTCGGCTCTATATTGGCACCCACTTTGATTTCCTTCTTATCTTCCTCGGTACCCAAATTGATTGTATCCAATAGATCCTCATGAGGTTGAATAGCTCTTTCCTCTTGTTGTAGTAGTCTGGCCAATTCCCCTGGCACCTCACAATCTTCCTCACCTTTGTATTCGACTTGGTAGGTCATATCTTCAGAGTCACTGAAGGCTATAGCAGTATCGTTACCCATGGGATCCGGAATGGAAGGGTACCTGCATTTGTGAGTGTGGGTGTGTGTAAGGGTATAGCCATCTCAAAACAATAAAATGTAAAAGGAAGACAATGAGCATGAAAGGTTTGTATATGAAAAAGCTTCCATGGTTCATTGAATGTCATATGAAGATGAAATAAAAACCCTTACAAATGGACCATTGTGCCTCGGGTAAGACACAAGGTTTTTAAAGTGCGAATTGTTCGTGAATATCACAAGTCCAACAGAAATGTAAAAGATAAATTACTGAGAGATGAAAGTTATAGGGACGAAGTCTCTGACTTCCCAGTTGCGAAGTCCTCTGCTGACAGTAGGAAATATCCAATCTTCCAAGCTGCCATCCTCTTCATTGTCTTCTACTGCATTGACCCCTTGGTTGCTAATCTTCACAGGTGGCCCCCCAGCACGGGAACAGGCGCACGGCCTTTTGAGCAGTTGAAGTAAACCCCAAACCAAACTTGTCTGATTTGTACGGAATGTCTGGAAGCTACCCCCAGATGGTGCATCTGCCCTCTTCCACTACTGCCTTTGCATCCTTTAGAGATGACATCCGAAGTGGAGGTCTTGTGATCTTAGGAATCGAGGATACCGCCTTGGTCTCCGCTACTTCTTGAGAGACCTCCTCGAAATGTTGGAAAGGGGTTTCGATGAACTCGCCATCCAACTCTACATATCGGAAAGAATTCAGATGACTAATCATGTACTCTTCCTCCACATGGACAGTTATGATCTTTCCTTGGACCGGATACTTCAGCATCTGATGCAATGTGGAGGTGACAGCACCTGCATTATGGATCCAGGGCCGTCCTAACAGACAGGAATAAGAAGGACGGATGTCCATCACATAGAAGGTTGAGTCGAAAACCTGAGTTCCCACCTTTATTGGGATGTCCACCTCCCCGTGGACCATCCTCTTTGAACCATCAAATGCTCTCACTACTATGTTGCTGGGTTTTAAAGTCATCCCCTTGCAATCCAATTTGTCAAGGGTTTTTTTCGGTAAGACATTCAAAGATGATCTTGTGTCCACCAAGACATGGGATAGGGTTGTTCCTCTACACTCCACTGAGACATGTAATTCCTCGTTGTGTTTTCTCCCTCTGGGTGTCAAGTCAGCATCAGAGAAACCCAAGCCATTATCAGCTGTCAAATTGGCCACACAATCTTGGAATTGGTCAGCAGACGTCTCTTGCGGCACATAAGCTGTCTTCAGAAATTTCACCAGAGCTTTTGCATGTGCTTCAGAGCACAGCAGCAGAGCTAGCATAGAGATCTTGGAAGGGGTTTTCCTCAACTGTTCAACCACGTCATAATCACTCTTTTTTATTATCCTCAGGATTTCTTCCATCTCCTTCTTGGAGGTTTCGGGAATAGCTAGTGATTGAGCTTTCGTCCGGACAGGTTCCTCTTGAACATTTTTTCCTTTATTCTAAGCAGTGGAAGTAGGGATAGGGATTGTATTGTCTTTGTCGGTAAGTACGCTTGCAGGTATAATTACTGGTACAGAGGTAATCTTCGAAACGGCCACGGGTCCAAAGACTGCCTTTGGAGGGGCAATCTCTGGAGAGAAGATTCTACCACTACGGGTAATCTTGCTTGTTCCGGAAATATTGCTAATGTCAGAATTGTCCTCTTCGGAGCTCTCTTCTTCGGTAGTCAGTTCGTCCTGTTTAATGCCATGGTAGTAGATTTCTCCACCGTAATTCCATGGTACTGTTTTATCTGACTGGTATGGGACCGGCCCGGGCATTGTAATCTTAAGTGGAGTAGTCTTTGGAGCAGGTGTAATCCTAACGGGTCTTTTAGGGACCCGGGAAGGATTGGCGTAGATGGTTATAATTGAAACTTCTTTAACTGGAACGGGTGAAACAGGAGCATTCTCAAACAGAATTTCTTGGTTATCCATCAGTCGTTGGATACATGTTTTCAACAGAGGGAAGTCAAATGATGAGGATGGGCTAACATGGCAGTCTTTGTCACAACCTGGGAATATACCAGCTTTCAACAAATTCAACATAATAATCGGGAGCGGAGTCAACAGTTCATCCACGGTCGCAACAATCAAATCTTCTTCAATAGCGTTGGCATTGTGACCATGCCTAGGCATCAGAGCGAAAATAACATTTGGTTTCTCAGGCGCTTCAAACTCAACTTCCTTCGCGTCTATCAGGTCTTGAATTTTGTTCTTCAGAGCCCAACAGTTGTTGGTGTCGTGCCCTAGACTTTCAGAATGGTATGCGCACCTGGCATTCGGATGGTAATGTGGAGACGCAATATTGGGATTCTTTGGGGCCTCTTTTAAAGTGGCCAGATTCAACTTCAGAAGATGTGGTAAAACTTGAGCTGGAGTCATGTTAATCTTAGTGAATTGCTGAACTGGCCTTTCTACCCTTTGCTGGTTATTTCTTGGCTGGTCTGATGCAGGCTTTAGAATCATAACGGCCCCCACCGTTGGTCGGCATTCAGTTCTTCCCTGATTCCTCTGTGAATAAACAACATATACTTCCTTCCTCCCAGTGAAAGGTTTTTTCACAGCTGTAAAGGCAGACGCATCCTTTTGAATCTTCCCACTTCTTATACCAGCCTCCACCCTCTCGTCGGTTAAAATTAATTCAGTAAACCCTGTAGAGGAACTCCCAATCAGATGATTGAAGAAAGGGTCTGATAAAGTTCCCAAGAACATGTCCACCAATTCCCTCTCAGACAGAGGGGGTTTCACCCTTCCGTCTAGATCCCTCCACTTTTGCACGTAATCTTTAAAGCCCTCATTGGAAACCATAGCCATACTCTGAAGCGGAGTACGGGTAAGCGCCAAATCGGCGTTGTACTGGTAATGTTTATAGAAAGTTGCGGCCAAGTCTTCCCAATTGTAGACATCGGCCCTTTCCAACTGGTAAAACCAATCAAGTTGCATTCCTGATAAACTGTCTTGGAAAAAGTGGACCCACAAGTCTTTGTCGGCAGAATGTGGTTGAATCTTCCTGACATACGATCGGAGGTGCATTTTAGGACAAGACACCCCATCAAACTTGGCAAATAATGGCACTTTAAACTTTGGTTGGATCACAATTCCTGACACTAGCTGTCATACCCCAAATTTTGACCTAAGATACCACCTCCCATCTGCATTGTTACATAGAAAGCGTTCACAAGCGTTTCAACCTATTTTTGCCAATTCTCGAGTCAGATTTCAAAAATTCATAACTTCTTCAAATTTCGACATTTTTTAGTGGTTCTTTTACATATGATTCTCCTCTGAAACAACTACAACTTTTCTTTACAAGTCAAGAGATGATTATGCTTTGAAAATCCACCAAAAATTAGAAACGTTAGAGATTGTTGTGAATTTAGTGAAATTTAACTCGTTTTTGTCTGACTTTATTAAATCATGTTTTTTTCATTTTTTATCATCTTTATTTTATTCTTATTTTCATAAAAAAAGAAAATCCATAAAAATATTTAGTTCATGCTATCTTCATTTTATTTACGTTTATTCAAAATATTCAAAATATAAAAAATTCGTTTCCTTAAGTCTCATTTAGTTTTTTTTGTTCTTGTATCATTTAAGTTAAAATTATAGTCTTTTAGATTTAATTTAGTAAAAAATCTCAAAAAAATAGTAATTTCACATTCTTTTATTTTTATTTTTGCAAGTTCTTTATGTTAATTTAAAATTATCAAAAAAATCTTAGTTACATATAATTTATATTTTTGCATCACTTTATTTGAAAAAAACTCAAAAAATTTAATATCTTTTATTTCACTTTTATATTTTCAGTTTAGTTTTACTAACAATTATTTTATTATTATTGTCATTGCTGTTATTATTAATATTATAATTATTAAATATGTCCATTATAAATCTGTCCATATGCTGCTCAGTACAAAATTTGTGTTACTGCTGCCCATTAACGGTCCAAATCTCTGTTGCCACCACAACCAAAAAAATGTTGAACACCAGTCCAAAAACCTGTGCACATCAGTCCAGGAATTACCTCAAATGACACACACCAAAACTGCATCAGAAAGTGTCAAAAACAGGTTATCACATTTGTTCAAACTCACCAAAATTCCCTCCCAAAACCTCATTCTTATTCACTATAAAACAGGCAGGAAGCCATCGAAATAGGGGGGGGAGAAAGAAAAAGGGGAGAGAAAGAAAAAGGGGAGAGAAAGAAAAAGGGGGAGAGAAAGAAAAAGGGGAGAGAAAAAACAAAGAGTTCATAAACATTTCACAAAGAAAAGAAACCACAAACTATAACATCTCTTCCTCATTCCACCATCATCTACATCAGTTTCCCTTCAAACCTCAATGGCTCACACGCTCTGTTCAACAACACAGTAGCCATCATACCTTGTTTTTCACCCTCTGCTTTATTTTCGTTCCACACATCATCAATAAGCACAAACAATTTTCAGAAGAGCAGGAGGAATTAAAAAGCATATTACCTCATCTCTGGATTTCTTTATTATTTCATTGTCAAAAATCGAAACCATCAGACTTGCTCTGATCTTGTAAGTCTCCCTACTTTTTTTCTCAAAATATTTGTTGCTATGCTAGTTATAATGATGTATGCTGTGAACTAGTTATCATTGCTGCATTTTTTGTTGTTGTTGATGTTTCAATAAACCAGAACCCCTGAGATTGTTATTGTTGTTTCGCTTGCCATGAATATTTGTCACCTTGTTGATTTATTGTTTAACTGCATGAAAAAACTAGAAACAGTGTTGTTGTTCGTTTTCGATTTAGGGGGGGAAGAGTTCGAAACCAGTAGCAATGTTGTTGTTCATTTTTGATTTAGGAAGGAGTTCGAAACCAGTAGCAGTGGTGTTGTTCTTTTTTTATTTAATGAAGGGTTCGAAACCAGTAGCAGGGGTGTTGTTCGTTTTTGATTTAAGAAGGAATTCGAAACCAGAAGCAGTGTTGTTGTTCGTTTTTGATTTAGGGAGCAGAGTTGTTCGATTTCAATTTAGAGAGTGAGAAGAGTTCGAATTGATAGAGCAGGATTCGTCGTTGGTGTTGTTCGATTTCGTTTTAGAAGAGTTCGAAAGAGAGAAAAGAGAGAGTTCGAAAGAGATAAAAGCAGAGTTCGAAAGAGGGAGTTCGAAGAGAGAAAAACAGAGTTCGAAAGAGGGAGTTCAAAGAGAGAAAAGCAGAGCTCGAAAAGAGAGAGTTCGAAAGAGAGAAAATCAGAGTTCGAAAGAGGGAGTTCGAAGAGAGAAAAGCAAAGTTCGAAAGAGGGAGTTCGAAGAGAGAAAAGCAGAGTTCGAAAGAGGGAGTTCGAAGAGAGAAAAGAGAGAGTTCGAAAGAGGGAGTACGAAGAGAAAAAAGAGAGAGTTCGAAAGAGGGAGTTCGAAGAGAGAAAAGCAGAGTTCGAAAGAGGGAGTTCGAAGAGAGAAAAGAGAGAGTTCGAAAGAGGGAGTTCGAAGAGAAAAAAGAGAGAGTTTTAAAGAAGGAGTTCTAAGAGAGAAAAAAGAGAGTTCGAAAGAGGGAGTTCGAAGTGAAAAAAGAGAGAGTTCGAAAGAGGGAGTTCGAAGAGAGAAAAAAGAGAGTTCGAAAGAGAGTTCGAAAGAAGCGTTGTTCGATTTTGATTTCAATCCCATGCTGGACCTTTATTTTGTTTTCAGTTTATTACCCAATTAATTAGTTTAGTTTTTATAATTTATTTAAATCTTGATATTTAATTTTTAGTTGGGTCAACATTTTAGTTAATTTTGTTAGTTTTTTTAACTAGTCTTTTATTGATAAGTTTGTAAGTTATCTCTTTGAATTTATTGCCCCCTTATGATGTTCCTCCCATGATACATGTTGGTTGAGTTTGTGATAATTTCGATTCCATGGCTTCTCTTTTGGTTTTCTTTTAAAATCTTGGAGTGTTTATACTTTTAGTTTTAATTTTCATGTTGCTTGCAAAATCCAAGGGAATTGTTTAATTTTTGTCGACTTCATGTCATCAAAAAAAAACATCGTGCGAATACCCTCATTCATCCTCCATTTATTATTTCATTAAAAAACTTAAGATAATTTTCCCAAATATTCACTTTTTCAAAACTCACACCTTTTAAGTCAAAACTTCGACATTAGGACGTCGTATCTTCAAAAACTCGTCCATACCCATTTTTTGCCAAAACAATTTATTTTTTAATCAAACAAACATTTTAATAAACAGATATTTCAAAAGGTTCCTATAGAATACTATAGATACATTGGGTTCTAATACCTTCCCATTGTATAACCAACCCCCGAACCTTAGACCTCTTTTCAAAAACGCCTTGTATTTTCATTACTTTAAAAGTATTATTTTACATTGCATATTTTAGGGTTTTATTTCGCTCTTTTCCCTTTTCCCTTGGAAATAATAAAGCGCGGTGGCGACTCTTGCTTTTGTGAGACGAATTAATTAATAGTTCGATCTCCTATTTACCCCGCTACATTTTTTATCGCTACAGAATTGGCGACTCTGCTGGGGACAGATTGACTTCTTGCTGGTCCATCCCTAAGTGGGTTAAGCCTAGTTTGTGTTATCTGTTTTATTATTATTTGATTTGTTTGATTATGTGTTTATATTGGGGTTTTTGGGTTTTTTGCAAAGGACGAATCCTATACCCGGATTGAGTTACACTTAAGGATAGGACGGGCGGTATAGTCATGTTAACTTTGAGGGAGTAATCCCGAAGAAGGAGGTATGAGATCCCCCACTCAGTGGAAGGCCCTTTTGAACGTAATATTTGTTTACCGATTAATCAGGAAGACATTATTATTTTCGACCTGGGAGCTAGAGAAGCTGAGAACCATAGAACCCTAACCCATCTTAGCCTTTTAGGTGTAGCGCGGAGATTATAACAGAGTAATCCGGAAGTAGTTGTTACGCGATGCTACGCTTGGACGAGTTTCTCTTGAGAATATTGCTAATTATTGAGTAATCAAGACGTTGGTAATATCCGAAGGAGGAATGTAGACTCCGGGAACTATTAGAACCTTGTCTTACAGGTGCGATTAAACCATTAGAACGTACCTTGGGGTGGGCTTTACCCTTGACTCCATACACGAAACGTTGAACCTTTGAACCCCATGTTTGTGAACTTGTGTGTAATTGTTGCATTATCATTCATCCATGCATCCATCAACATTTTTTGTAAAAAACTTGTTTTTCAAGGAACTTAAGAATGATTTTTGCAGACATCTCAGGTATTATGGAGTTTGGAAGGAGAAACACTCGAAGTTGACTCTGAGTGATCTTTAGTTCTTAGTTTTATTTTTACTGATGTTATTTTGTAAAACTCTGTAAAAGGGCTTCATGTTCCAAAGTTGTAATTTACTGCTTTATTATGGGCTTCATGTTCCAAAGTTGTAATTTACTGCTTTTATTATTGGGTTGTCGTCCCAAGGTTGTAATTTATTACTTTGTTGTTCCAAAGTTGTAAGTTGTAATTTACCGCTTTTGATTAATGAAATGAGTTTTTGTTGTTCCAAATTCCTCTACCATTGATGTGTGCAAAATTATTGAAGTTCCTTGAAAAACTATCAAAATGAACGATCATTTGCATCGCATATCATGCATCATCCAACATTCCACTTCATATGTTTTCTCGAGTCTTATCTTTGTTTCTTTTTCCACTCCGATAGATTGTCAAGTTGTCTCATCGATACGATACCCGAGCCAATCGTCAGAGGAAGATGGTAGATCTAGAACAGGAAAACCAAGAGCTTCGTGAGGAGGTTTCTACCCTTCGTGTCGGTATGGAGAAACTAACTGCGCTGGTGGAAAGTTTGATGGTTGCTCAGAATCAGCCATCGACTGCAGCTGCTGAGATTCAGACTTCAACTATTGTGGTTTCTGAGATTGTCACCGTTCCAACATCTGTGACTCAAATCAACTCTCTGCTTCAACATCAGATGCCAAAAGGTTTTCCGTGGGGAATGCCTTATAACTTTGTGCCGGAAGGGTATCAGCCTGTCGTACAGCCTTTGGTTCAACCTACTGTGTCTGTTCCTCAACCAGAGATAGCTATTATGCCGCCTGTAATCCCGTCTGTGGCACTTTTCCCTCAACCAGTGATGACGACTGTCGCTCCTGTGGTTCATTCTATGCCATACATGAATGAACCTGCTTATCATGCCGAGCCTGCTGAAAGTCTGGGTCTTTTTGATAGAATGGATGAATTTCAAGACTAGTTTCAAGAGATGCAGAAGGAGATCAGAGCGTTAAAGGGGAAAGATTTGTTTGGAAAGAATGCTCATGACCTGTGTTTAGTTCCAAATGTAAATATTCCAGCCAAGTTCAAAGTTCCAGACTTTGAAAGGTATAAAGGTGATTCGTGTCCGCGAAGTCATTTAACTATGTATGTGAGAAAGATGTCTACATATTCTGATGATCATAACTTGTTAATTCACTACTTTCAAGACAGTTTGACTGGTGCCGCTCTAAAGTGGTATATGGGTTTGGACAGCACTCAGATCCGTAATTTCAACGATCTTAGTGAACCTTTTGTTCGCCAGTATAAGTACAATGTCGACATGGCGCCAGACAGAGATCAACTCCGGGCGATGTCCCATAGAGACAGAGAGTCCTTTAAAGAATATGCTCAGAGGTAGCGCGAGATTGCTGCTCAGATTTATCCCCCTCTTGAGGAGAAGGAAATGACAAAGATATTCCTGAATACTTTAGGTTCCTTTTATTATGAAAGAATGATTGCCAGCGCACCCAGTGACTTCACCGAGATGGTAGGTATGGGCATGCGGTTGGAAGAAGGGATTCGTGAAGGACGTTTGGTTAAAGAAGGAAGTTCGTCTAGCAATATCAAGAAGTTTGGAAGTGCTTTCCCTAAAAGGAAAGAACAAGATGTCAGTGTAATTTTCCATGGGAGACCAAGGAGAGGTTATTCACATGTTGCGGCAGTCACTCCGGCTGTCCGCCCAACATTGGTGACCCCAACTCATCAAACCCCACCGACTCAGCAACGACCATTTCACCAGCAGCCTCGACAACAGGCTTATCAATTTAATAACCAGAATCGTTCACCAAGGAAACTGCAATTTGATGCCATTCCCGTGACTTACACTGAATTGTTCCCTGCTCTTATCAGAAAGAACCTCATAACGACGAAGCCTCCTCCTATCGCACCGAATTGTACTTCTCTGTGGTACAAGGCGGACCAGTTTTGTGAGTATCATCAAGGGCCGCCAGGGAACAACATTGAAGGTTGCTTAGCTCTAAAGGCGGATGCGCAGAGATTGATTAAGAACGGTATCTTGTCTTTCAAGGATGCTAACCCGAATGTTAGAGATAATCCTTTGCCTCGACATGGGTCAGCATCAATGAATATGGTGGAAGGTTGTCCAGGAAAGTTTCTAGTTTTTCAAGTTGAACACATAAGAGATTCGTTGATCAGGTTACATCAGAGCTTAAGAAGACTTGCCTTTTTTAGGCATCAGCTTGATTATGATGTTTGTGAATTTTGTTCAAGAGATGTTGATTGCCCTATTGTGAAGGAGGATACTCAAAAATTGTTAGACCAGAGGGTTATCACTATTACACATGACAGAGATCCGGTGGATGAAGTGAATGTTATAATACCGCAATTTAATTTTCCTGAACCAGTAGAGATCGTTTATGACAATCAAACTGCACCTGTTGCTCCTTTGATCATTTATCCACCTGGTCCTGTGCCTTACAACTCAGACCAAGCTATACCGTATAAGTATAATGCCACGATGATTGAGAATAGGGTAGAAGTCCCTATACCAACAATGCCATCTTTTGTTAACATCGCTGATGTGAGCAGAGTTACGAGAAGCAGACGTGTCTTTGCAGCAGTACCTTTGAAGAGACCAGAAGTTCAAGTCCGGAGGCCCATACTGGCAGAAATTCCAGCGAGAAATGTTGAACCCAGGGTTGAGGTAGGCCGATTCAATGAACCTATCCCACACCCCGATGATGATGAGATTCTGAAGCTCATCAAGAGAAGTGAATACAAGATTGTGGACCAACTATTGCAAACTCCTTCCAAGATTTCTTTGCTTGCTTTACTGAGAGATTCTGGTGCCCATAGAGAAGCTTTGATGAAGGTCTTGGACCAGGAATTTGTGGATCATGATGTGATGGTTGACCAATTTGATGGAATTGTGGGAAATATTACTTCGTGTAACAATCTTGGTTTCAGTGATGAAGAGCTTCCGGAGGAGGGAAGAAACCATAATATGGCTTTGCATATCTCAATAAGTTGTGGAAATGATACTTTATCAAGTGTGCTGGTAGATACAGGTTCATCGTTAAATGTAATGCCCAAAACTACATTATCTCGACTCTCATACCAAGGTGCTCCCATGAGACCCAGTGGAGTAATTGTCAAAGCGTTTGATGGTTCTAGGAAGACTGTCATTGGTGAAGTGGATCTTCCTATAATAATTGGTCCTCATACTTTTCAGATCACTTTTCAAGTAATGGATATTCGTGCCGCCTACAGTTGCCTATTGGGTCGTCCATGGATCCATGATGCAGGGGCAATCACTTCCACGCTCCATCAAAGATTGAAGTTTGTAAGGCATGGAAAGCTGGTAATGATTGGTGGAGAGCAGGCTATGGTGGTAAGCCATTTGTCATCTTTCTCTTTTATTGATGTTGATGAGGATGTTGGAACCCAATTCCAAGCTCTATCTGTTGCTAATAATGAAGTGAAGAAGCAAGGGACATCTATTTCTTCTTTTGAGGATGCGCGACGAGTGGTTGAAAGTGGTTCAGCTGAAGGTTGGGGCCAGGTGTTGACTTTGCCCGAGAACAAGTCTGGAGAAGGTCTTGGTTTTTATCCCGTGTCTACAAGAGTCAAGCAGGAAATAGTTATCCTTCCGATACAAGAGGTTTTCCGAAGCGCAGGTTTTGTTCATCCGACACCTCCTGAAGTTGATGCTATAATAGGAGACGATTCTGAAGAGGATTTACCCGATTTTGTAACGCATGGAGTGGTTTTCCAGAACTGGATTGTTGTTGATGTTCCTGTTGTGATGCACATTTCTGAGTAATGTTTTGTTTTCTTTTTGAAAAAATTTTCGCTCTGCCCAAGGCGAAGAGTATTTGTGTCGGGCTATGTTGAAAATAAATCCTTTTGCTCTGCCCAAGGCAAAAGAGAAAATGTTTGGGCTCTTTGTTTCAAGTATTGCCAATCATGAATAAAAACGTTATTTTGTCCACTACTGTTTTATTTTTCACTTTTTCTGGGAAATAGTAATGAAAATTAATTGGTAGTAATAGGAAAATATAATAATCTTTTGTTTCATTTGTACAACATTCATATTAATCGATTTCTAAAATAAAGCATAATCATATGTGCAGATTAATCCATGACTTAACCATTGAAAACAATGATCATATGCCCCCTCCTAACTTTGAATTCCCTGTGTTCGGAGCCGAGGAAGAAGATAGTGAAGAGATCCCTGATGAAATTTCCTGTTTACTTGAGAATGATGAAAAGACTATTCAGCCGTTTGAAGAGCCTATAGAGATGATCAATTTGGGTGATGAAGAAGATAAAAAGGAAGTTAAGGTTGGAGCATTGCTTATCCCAGAAGTCAAAGAGAAAATGTTGGAGCTTCTCAGAGAGTATGTTGACGTGTTTGCTTGGTCCTACCAAGATATGCCAGGTTTGGATAACAATATTGTGGAGCATCGTTTGCCGTTGAGACCTGAATGTCCGTCGATTAAGCAGAAGTTGAGAAGGACTCGTCCCGATATGGCTGACAAGTTCAAAGAAGAAGTTCAAAAGCAAATTAATGCAGGTTTCCTTGTTACATCGGTCTATCCTCATTGGTTAGCCAATATAGTGCCTGTTGCTAAGAAAGATGGCAAAGTTCGGATGTGTGTAGACTATATAGATCTGAATAGAGCTAGCCCAAAGGATGATTTTCCATTACCACACATTGATGTATTGGTCGACAGTACTGCAAAGTTCAAATTTTTTTATTTCATGGATGGTTTCTCTGGTTATAATCAAATCAAGATGGCACCAGAAGATATGGAGAAGACAACTTTCATTACACCTTGGGGAACATTTTGTTATCGGGTAATGCCGTTTGGTTTGAAGAATGCTGGTGCAACATACCAAATGGCCATGACTGCTTTGTTCCATGATATGATGCATAAAGAGATAGAAGTGTATGTAGATGACATGATTGCCAAATCGCAAACTGAAGAGGATCATTTGGAACATTTATTGAAGTTATTCCAGCGTTTGAGAAAGTATAAACTCCGTCTGAATCCCAACAAGTGCACTTTTGGTGTTCGTTCTGGAAGACTTCTGGGTTTCATTGTCAATCAGAAAGGTATTGAGGTAGATCCTGATAAAGTCAAAGCTATTCGGGAAATGCCCGCACCCAAGACGGAAAAACAAGTAAGAGGATTCCTTGGGAGATTGAACTATATTTCTAGATTTATATCTCATATGACTGCTACCTGTGGGCCGATTTTCAAGCTTCTCCGAAAGAACCAAGGATGTGTATGGACAGAAGATTGTCAGAGAGCTTTTGATAGAATCAAAGAATATTTACTTGAACCTCCCATTTTGATTCCTCCAGTGGAAGGAAGACCTTTGATTATGTACCTGACTATATTGGAAGATTCCATGGGATGTGTGCTTGGTCAACAAGATGAGACTGGAAGAAAGGAACATGCCATATATTACCTGAGTAAGAAATTCACAGACTGTAAGTCTCGATACTCAATGCTTGAGAAGACCTGTTGTGCTTTAGCTTGGGCTGCTCGCCGTCTGCGCCAGTATATGATTAACCACACCACTTGGTTGATCTCCAAAATGGATCTGATCAAGTATATCTTTGAGAAGCCCGCCTTATCTGGAAGAATAGCCCGTTGGCAGATGTTGTTATCTGAATATGACATTGAGTATCACACTCAGAAAGCAATCAAAGGGAGTATTTTAGCCGATCATTTGGCTCACCAACCAATTGAAGATTATAAATCCATCAAGTTTGACTTCCCAGATGAAGATGTTATGTATTTGAAAGCTAAAGATTGTGAAGAGTCGTTACCTGAGGAAGGACCTGATCCCGAATCCCGTTGGGGTTTGATATTTGACGGAGCTGTGAATTCTTATGGAAATGGAATTGGGGCAATCATTGTCACACCCCGAGGTACTCATATCCCGTTCATGGCGAGATTGAAGTTCGACTGTACGAACAACATGGCTGAATATGAGGCATGTATTATCGGTCTCGAAGAAGCAGTGGATCTAAGGATTAAGATTCTTGATATTTACGGAGACTCGGCATTGGTAATTAATCAAATAAAAGGAGAATGGCAGACTCGTCAACCTGGTTTGATCCCTTACAGAGATTATGCTAGAAGATTGTTAACCTTTTTCAACAAAGTGGAGTTACATCATATCCCTAGAGATGAAAACCAAATGGATGATGCTTTAGCTACTTTGTCTTCAATGTTTCAAGTGAATGGTTAGAACGATGTGCCTACAATCAGAGTTATGCGCCTCGATATACCTGCTCATGTGTTCTCAGTAGAAGAGGTCACCGACGATAAACCATAGTTCTATGACATTAAACGCGTCCTTCAGACTCAAGAGTACCCGCCTGGGGCATCCAATAAAGATAGGAAGACGTTGAGGAGATTAGCAAGCAGTTTCTTCCTCAATGAAGAAGTATTGTATAAGAGGAATTATGACATGGTCCTACTCAGATGTGTAGACAGACTTGAAGCAGACATGCTAATGCAAGAAGTACATGAAGGATCCTTTGGTACTCATGCCAACGGACATGCAATGGCTAAAAAGATGTTGAGAGCTGGTTACTATTGGATGACAATGGAATCTGATTGCTGCAAATATGTGAAGAAATGTCATAAATGCCAGATTTATGCGGACAAGATACATGTGCCACCGACCCTCCTCAATGTTATCTCTTCACCTTGGCCTTTCTCTATGTGGGGCATTGATATGATTGGAATGATTGAAACCAAAGCTTCAAATGGTCATCGTTTCATCTTAGTAGCGATCGATTATTTTACTAAATGGGTGGAAGCAGCATCTTATGCTAATGTAACCAGACAGGTGGTAGTCCGATTTATCAAGAATCAGATTATTTGTCGATACGGCATCCCGAGCAAGATCATCACTGATAATGGCTCGAATCTGAATAACAAGATGATGAAAGAGCTTTGTGAAGAGTTCAAGATTGAACATCATAATTCTTCTCCTTACAGGTCGAAGATGAATGGGGCAGTTGAAGCTGCTAACAAGAACATTAAAAAGATTGTCCAGAAGATGGTGGTAACTTATAGAGATTGGCATGAAATGCTTCCGTTTGCTTTACATGGATACCATACTTCAGTTCGAACTTCAACAGGTGCAACCCCATTTTCCCTAGTTTATGGTATGGAAGCAGTACTCCCCGTGGAGGTTGAGATTCCGTCTATGAGAGTGTTGATGGAAGCTAAACTTTCTGAGGCTGAATGGTGTCAAAGTAGATATGATCAGTTGAATTTAATTGAAGAGAAGAGATTGACAGCGTTGTGCCACGGTCAATTATATCAGCAGAGAATGAAGAAGGCTTTTGATAAGAAGGTTCGACCACGCGAGTTCAGAGAAGGTGACCTTGTGCTCAAAAAGATATTATCTTTCCAACCTGATTCTAGGGGCAAGTGGTCTCCGAATTATGAAGGACCGTATGTCGTTAAGAAAGTTTTCTCTGGAGGTGCCATGATTCTCACAAATATGGACGGTGAAGAGCTCCCGTGCTCCGTGAATGCCGACGCAGTCAAGAAGTATTTCGCCTAGGTTTGAGTTGACAGCTCGCTAAGTTGAAAACCCGAAGGGGCGGCTTAGGCAGGCTTTTGGTCAGACCGGTTGTGGCATTCGAGAACATTTCGGAATTCGAAGTTGTTAGGGAGAATAGTGATCATTGTTTTTGTGTAACCCTTTCTTTCATGTACTATTTCCCAAACTTTTGTAAACCGTTGGAGTCACGTTGTTAGCGAACTACCATCTTATTAATGAAATTTGAGCATTTACCTTTTGTGGGCAAAATTTTAATTTTACGGCAATATTTGAAACAAAGTTGTTTAAAGTATTCTCATTTTAAAAAATGTGTCGTGAATGATGAAAGGAATATTAACAGTTGTTTCGAGGACGGTCAAGCCATGAAATTCAAAACAATAACGTAGTTTATCCTTGCATGACGGACATGTTTTCTTTCAAAATCGTCACGAGGTGTTGGTTGTGTAAACTTTTGTTTCTGGTGGTACTAAGTTTGGTGACTCCCCAGCTTTTCCAGTTAAGCATTTTTTTGGTTATCTTTATTTGAGCAGATTTATGAAGTGTGGTACGCTTTGTCTCATGCCAATGGTCTATTAGTGTTAGAAGATTGGATTTGAATACTTTTCTCCCAGAAGATTTGAGCCTTGTAACGTGATACTCTCTGACGTTGCTTTGTGGTTCCAGTTCCAGTTATCTTCCTTCTCTTTAAGATTGGCCGAGTATCTATTATTTCGTGATATCTTATTATCTTCAAGATATTTTGTCTTCCTGTTTTGTCAACATAACATTCATTCATTCATTTACACTTATATCATGCATGCATATTCACACTTGTCGTTGATTTTGGGTCGTATACCTTGTTTATGTTTATTAAGACCATGTACATGTTCTTTCCAAGTAGAATGTTAGCTTAGGAAGAAAATGTGCTTCCTTTCTAAATTCCCCAACTGAGCTAATCCTCGTGGACGATTTTTTTGATTTAGCCTTCCTTGTCCATTTCCGGATAGGATGAATCCCCAATCAAGTTATTTTCTCATTGGGTGGAGTCTTGTTTGACTGTTTTCTCTCTGGTTTATCCCTGGAGGGAGTTGTTGTCTCTTGCATAGGCTATCTCGTGGTTTTTTCCAAGCCAGGCAACCTAGACGAATGGTGCATTTATTTTGCACATTTAAGTATTTGATCTCCTCGGGAAGGATCTATTCATGGTTCCCTTTGACGAAGATTTTATTCTCTGGCAGTGGTATCGCAATCTTCTTCTGAATTATCTTTTGGAAAACGACAAGTGGCAGCTCTTCATGAGCAACTTGTACGTTTTTTTTTCTTTTGGAAAACGACAAGTGGCAGCTCTTCATGAGCAACTTGTACATTTTTTTCTTCGGAAAACGACAAGTGGCAGCTCTTCATGAGCAACTTGTACGTTATTTTTCTTCAGAAAACGACAAGTGGCAGCTCTTCATGAGCAGCTTGTACGTTATTATTCTTCGGAAAACGGCAAGTGGCGGTCTCTTCATGAGCAGCTTGTACGTTATTATTCTTCGGAAAATGGCAAGTGGCAGTCTCTTCATGAGCAGCTTGTATGTTATTATTTTTTGGAAAACGGCAAGTGGCGGTCTCTTCATGAGCAGCTTGTACGTTATTTTTCTGGAATACAGCAAGTGGCAGCTTCTTTATTTGAGCAGCTTGTATGTCATAGTATTCTTGGAAGACAGCAAGTGGCAGCTTCTTTATTTTAGCAGCTTGTATGTCATAGTATTTTTGGAAGACAGCAAGTGGCAGCTTCTTTATTTGAGCAGCTTGTATGTCATAGTATTTTTTGGAAGACAGTAAGTGGCAGCTTCTTTATTTGAGCAGCTTGTATGTCATAGTATTTTTGGAAGACAGCAAGTGGCAGCTTCTTTATTTGAGCAGCTTGTATGTCATAGTTTTTTTGGAAGACAGCAAGTGGCAGCTTCTTTATTTGAGCAGCTTGTATGTCATAGTATTTTTTGGAAGACATCAAGTGGCAGCTTCTTTATTTGAGCCGCTTGTGTATCTGCAACCATATTATTATTTCAGCATTAATTGGTATCTCTCCGGAAATCTCGCAGAGAAGTTTGTTATAAATCTTTACCTTCAGAAGTCGGTAATCCATTATCAGCAAACTTGGTACATCTTTTGTCTATCTTTGACCTTGAGTTGTGAACTCACTGTTATTTTGGGTCAATAATCTATTTTTGTGGCCTATGCAAGATGTCTTCTTTGTTAGGGTCAGAGGTCGTATTCTCTCAAATTTTTATTCGCCGTTAAGAGTCTATCATTTGAGGTCGATGGCTCATTTCCCCAGTAGTGTATAATCTATGTTCCTGTGTTTTGTTGGTGTTTGGTTTCTCCAGCATTATCTTGTCTCATACAATATCATTCTCTGTGAATTTAAATACTACATTCATATCACAAATATAATGGCGGTATATTAGGGCAAAAATTGCGTATTATATATTTAAGTACCTTCAATCTCGTCGAGACGAAGATTTTAATCTTCATATCTCCGGATTGAAGAAACTTAAATAGGGGCAGCTGTCATACCCCAAATTTTGACCTAAGATACCACCTCCCATCTGCATTGTTACATAGCAAGCGTTCACAAGCGTTTCAACCTATTTTTTCCAATTCTCGAGTCAGATTTCAAAAATTCATAACTTCTTCAAATTTCGACATTTTTTAGTGGTTCTTTTACATATGATTCTCCTCTGCAACAACTACAACTTTTATTTACAAGTCAAGAGATGATTATGCTTTGAAAATCCACCAAAAAATAGAAATGTTAGAGATTGTTGTGAATTTAGTGAAATTTAACTGGTTTTTGTCTGACTTTATTAAATCATGTTTTTTTCATTTTTTATCATCTTTCTTTTATTCTTATTTTCATAAAAAAATAAAATCCATAAAAATATTTAGTTCATGCTATCTTCATTTTATTTACGTTTATTCAAAATATTCAAAATATAAAAAATCCGTTTCCTTAAGTCTCATTTAGTTTTTTTTGTTCTTGTATCATTGAAGTTAAAATTATAGTCTTTTAGATTTAATTTAGTAAAAAATCTCAAAAAAATAGTAATTTCACATTCTTTTATTTTTATTTTTGCAAGTTCTTTATGTAAATTTAAAATTATCAAAAAAATCTTAGTTACATATAATTTATATTTTTGCATCACTTTATTTGAAAAAAACTCAAAAAATTTAATATCTTTTATTTCACTTTTATATTTTCAGTTTAGTTTTACTAACAGTTATTTTATTATTATTGTCATTGTTGTTATTATTAATATTATAATTATTAAATATGTCCATTATAAATCTGTCCATATGCTGCTCAGTATAAATTCTGTGTTACTGCTGCCCATTAACGGTCCAAATCTCTGTTGCCTCCACAACCAAAAAACTGTTGAACACCAGTCCAAAAACCTGTGCACATCAGTCCAAGAATTACCTCAAATGACACACACCAAAACTGCATCAAAAAGTGTCAAAAACAGGTTATCACATTTGTTCAAACTCACCAAAATTCCCTCCCAAAACCTCATTCTTATTCACTATAAAACAGGCAGGAAGCCATCGAAATAGGGGGGAGAGAAAGAAAAAGGGGAGAGAAAGAAAAAGGGGAGAGAAAGAAAAAGGGGGAGAGAAAGAAAAAGGGGAGAGAAAAAACAAAGAGTTCATAAATAGTTCACAAAAAAAAGAAACCACAAACTGTAACATCTCTTCCTCATTCCACCATCAACTACATCAGTTTCCCTTCAAACCTCAATGGCTCACACGCTCTGTTCAACAACACAGTAGCCACCATACCTTGTTTTTCACCCTCTGCTTAATTTCCATTCCACACATCATCAATAAGCACAAACAATTTTCAGAAGAGCAAGAGGAATTAAAAAGCATATTACCTCATCTTTGGACTTCTTTATTATTTCATTGTCAAAAATCGAAACCATCAGACTTGCTCTGATCTTGTAAGTCTCCCTACTTTTTTTCTCAAAAAATATGTTGCTATGCTTATTATAATGAGGTATGTTGTGAACTAGTTATCATTGCTGCATTTTTTTGTTGTTGTTGATGTTTCAATAAACCAGAACCCCTGAGATTGTTATTGTTGTTTCGCTTGCCATGAATATTTGTCACCTTGTTGATTTATTGTTCAACTGCATGAAAAAACTAAAAACAGTGTTGTTGTTCACTTTCGATTTAGGGGGGGAAGAGTTCGAAACCAGTAGCAATGTTGTTGTTCGTTTTTGATTTAGGAAGGAGTTCGAAACCAGTAGCAGTGGTGTTGTTCGTTTTTGATTTAAGGAAGGGTTCGAAACCAGTAGCAGGGGTGTTGTTCATTTTTGATTTAAGAAGGAGTTCGAAACTAGAAGCAGTGTTGTTGTTCGTTTTTGATTTAGGGAGCAGAGTTGTTCGATTTCGATTTAGAGAGTGAGAAGAGTTCGAATTGATGGAGCAGGATTCGTCGTTGGTGTTGTTTGATTTCGTTTTAGAAGAGTTCCAAAGAGAGAAAAGAGAGAGTTCGAAATAGAGAATAGCTGAGTTCGAAAGAGGGAGTTCGAAGAGAGAAAAACAGAGTTCGAAAGAGGGAGTTCGAAGAGAGAAAAGAAGAGTTCGAAAAGAGAGAGTCTAAAGAGAGAAAAGCAGAGTTCAAAAGAGGGAGTTTGAAGAGATAAAAGCAGAGTTCGAAAGAGGGAGTTCAAAGAGAGAAAAGCAGAGTTCGAAAGAGGGAGTTCGAAGAGATAAAAGAGAGAGTTCGAAAGAGGGAGTTCGAAGAGAAAAAAAAAGAGTTCGAAAGAGGGAGTTCGAAGATAGAAAAGCAGAGTTCGAAAGAGGGAGTTCGAAGAGATAAAAGAGAGAGTTCGAAAGAGGGAGTTCGAAGAGAGAAAAAAGAGAGTTCGAAAGAGGGAGTTCGAAGAGAAAAAAGAGAGAGTTCGAAAGAGGGAGTTCGAAGAGAGAAAAAAGAGAGTTCGAAAGAGAGTTCGAAAGAAGCGTTGTTGGATTTCAATTTCAATCTCATGCTGGACCTTTATTTTGTTTTCAGTTTATAACCCAATTAATTAGTTTAGTTTTTATAATTTATTTAAATCTTGATATTTCATTTTTAGTTGGGTCAACATTTTAGTTAATTTTGTTAGTTTTTTTAACTAGTCTTTTATTGATAAGTTTGTAAGTTATCTCTTTGAATTTATTGCCCCCTTATGATGTTCCTCCCATGATACATGTTGGTTGAGTTTGTGATAATTTTGATTCCATGGCTTCTCTTTTGGTTTTCTTTTAAAATCTTGGAGTGTTTATACTTTTAGTTTTAATTTTCATGTTGCTTGCAAAATCCAAGGGAATTGTTTAATTTTTGTCGACTTCATGTCATCAAAAAAAAACATCGTGCGAATACCCTCATTCATCCTCCGTTTATTATTTCATTAAAAAACTTAAGATAATTTTCCCAAATATTCACTTTTTCAAAACTCACACCTTTTAAGTCAAAACTTCGACATTAGGTCGTCGTATCTTCAAAAACTCGTCCATACCCATTTTTGGCCAAAACAATTTATTTTTTAATCAAACAAACATTTTAATAAACAGATATTTCAAAAGGTTCCTATAGAATACTATAGATACATTGGGTGCTAATACCTTCCCATTGTATAACCAACCCCCGAACCTTAGACCTCTTTTCAAAAACGCCTTGTATTTTCATTACTTTAAAAGTATTATTTTACATTGCATATTTTAGGGTTTTATTTCGCTCTTTTCCCTTTTCCCTTGGAAATAATAACGCGCGGTGGCGACTCTTGCTTTTGTGAGACGAATTAATTAATAGTTCGATCTCCGATTTACCCCGCTACATTTTTTATCGCTACACTAACCCCAACTCTTCAAAGTCTAGCCCTGGTACTCTCTGTATTTCCATAGCGCTTAAACGCTCTTCAAGGTGTTTGTATTTGTCATCAGCCAGAGGGTATTGTTGCTCAGAGTAGTCCTCCTCTTCCTCTTCTTCTTCTTCAGAATCTGATGGTACTGCCATTTCTTTTCCTTTTCTTTCCCCTTCATCAGATGTTGTTGGAAAATCTAAGGTCCTTCTAGCTTGTCCCTAAAACCTTCTGCCCATGATCACCACACCAGCTGGCTTCTTCTTCTTTTTCTCTTTCTCTTTCTCTAGCAGAGTCTTCAGCTCCTCTTGCCCCTTGGCTAAGGTCATGAGTAACTGTTGAAATTGTGTATTTTGAGCTTGTAAGTCTTTAACCGTCTGTTCAAGATCCATCTTACTGAAATAAACAGTAGAGAGATGAGGAAACTTGTTGCAAAGACCTGTTTATGTTTATGATGAATGATATGTATTCATGCAATGCTTTCAAGGATTTAGAAATTCAAATTTGTTTTAAACAAAAAACAAACACACGTCATATTAATAAGATAGAATTTGAGTACATCAATGCCCCATGGGCAAAATAATACAAAATTCTAAGGTAAAAAGACATTGTGCATCCTCTTTGGTGCAATGTAGGTATTGAGAGTATGCTCTTCATGAAGTAGCTGAGTGAGTTCCAAAACCTTCTTCTTGCTTGCGTAGAATTGGGCTTCAAAAGTATCACGCTCTCCCTTGAGCTGTATCTAATCCATTTGTAGGTCTTCCAGTGATGTCGGCATGTTAGGATTTAGGATAGTGTATGGAACTTCTCCTTCCTTAACATGCTCTATAATCACTGGGAGAATGGACGGATAAGGCATCATAAGACTTTTAGTGCAAGTTTGTACCCACTTGAGTTAAGGCTCAAGAGGGATGGAATTATTGTGTCCCAAAGTCTTGCTATCCACCTTGTTTAGAATCCTCCAAGCTCGGATGAATCTCTGGCGAAGTCCTTAAGCGTCGTTGTCGTAGTTGAAAACCAGGCCTTGAATCAGCATATCATGTGGGCCACCCCTTCGGGCATAACCAAACTGTCTTAGAGCTAAACATGGGTTATAGGTGATGCCTCCCCTAATGCCAAGTAGAGGGACATTATGGCATTCCCCACAACGGTCAACAATGATAACATTCTCCTTGGATCGAGAGCACCAATGGATATCTGAATGTGTAAGTGTCATTAACCTTTGTGACCACCTCAAACCTTGCTCATTCTTTAAGACTGATTGGGGAAGATGAGAAATAAACCATCTTTCCAGGAGAGGAGTACAACACATAAGAACACCTATTTTCCTCATTGTACGAGTGTGAAAAGAGTGTAGGATATCCCCGAGCAATGTAGGCACCGGGTTGCGAGACATGAAGATTTTGACAGCGGTTACATCTATGAGTTGGTCAGGATTAGGGAACAAGACCATCCCATAGATGAGAATACCTACAATCTCCTCAAAATCTTGCAAGTCTAGGGAATTCCAACATCTTTGGGCCTTCTCAAACAGAAACTTTGCCAAGAAACCTTTGACACCACTTCTCGTTTCCCAATCTGTTGTGACATCAGATGAGTGCAAGTGTAGGGCTTGAGCAATCTCTTCTGGATTTGGATCTCTTTCCGTACCGTTGAAGGGTAGTTGATTGAGAATAGGAATCCTCATAAGTTGAGAGAATTCTTCCAAAGTGGGCACAAGTTGATAGTCAGGAAATGTGAAGCAATGATGCAAAGGGTCAAAGAACTGGAAGAGAACTTTCATCATATCCTCCTCTGTGTTGGAGGTGACCAAGTTGAGTAGGCGACCATGTCTCTTGGTGAATGGAGAGTTCTCAGGGATCCTTGAAGCTAGCTCCTTGAGTTGTGGAGGAATTCTTACAAGGTTGATTTGGATAGTTTTCCTGCGAAGTGAATCCATATCCTACAAAACAAGAACAAAGATGAATCTCCAAAATCCTTGAAATGGTTAGTGAATGCATATGATGTTCATGATGTCCATGATGTTATGCACAAGTATATATATACAAGAAAATCAAACAAGTTATTAGTTTAGTCTTGCATGGGGTTTCATAGGTAAGTACCCTCTTGAAGTTTAGTTGGCTCAACCTGTTCTAAAAACAGTAACCGGGTTCTAAGGAGCTCAATATCACTGGATTTTTTCCTTGGTCATTGTTTCAGCTCAAGCCTCTTTAATGGCGACCGAAATATCCCAAGAAACCAACCCTCAATGAGTGTAGTATCGAGTATCTACCAACTTCGGACTGCACCAAAGCCGGTCATCTCACTACATCCTAAAAAGGCCAAGTTGGTCAAGTAAAGGTTCTAGAAGTTCATTAGTGCTTCATGACATCACTCAGCGGCCCCGTATTCTCTTTGATTGACTCAAAGGCTACCGGTACCCACAAATATGTCACACTAACATAGTTATTGCTTAGACCGTGTCGGTATACCCCGCGCAGTTTCCACAACGTATTGCTATTTACCTATAATGTTTCCCCAAATCTGGGTAGAGGATTCAAACCCAAACAAAGAACCATAATGTAAAGCAAACAAGTCAAACAAGGTAAGCAAATAAAGGTGATCTAAACCCTAAGGTAACCCCACTTTTAGGATAATTCCCCAGCAGAGTCGCCAGTTCTGTGATACAGTGGGAGAACCGACTTGAAGGTTTTGCGTTTTATCGCAAATGTTGCGGTTAGCAAGAGTCTCCACCGACTTTTCTTTTATCCAAAAGGAAAGGTAAAAAAGCACAGGAAATATCTTTGAGATGTTTTCTTGAGTTCGGGGGGTAGATTATGAAAACGGAAGGTATTAGTGCCCTTTTCATCCATGGTTTTCCATGGGCTCTTAGTTACTTGCTTAGATCACTTGCTTTGTTTTGTTTGAAATGGTGTTTGATGTGGTTTTGAAAGTATTTTGTAAAAGAGTCCATTCGTTTAGGCAATCTTTGTAATGATTCTCGTTCGTAAGAATGTATACAGAGATGTTTGTCTTTTGAAAATGTTTTCAATGTTTATAAAATGTTTTTTGAAATATGTGTATATGTTTTTGAAAATAGCAAGGATTGTTTGAAATGGAGCAAGTAACTTAGAAGCTATCTACCCACTCAAATGTCTTTCTTGTACATTTTCTATTCCTTTGACATTGTTGACTTACTAATGATTTTGGTAAGCAACCCTATCTTTGGATGTAAACGGGACGGGTGCGGGTCATCGTATAACCATGATTAGCAATGTTGCAAAGTATCTTAGCATTTTTGAGGGGCTAAGATCATTTTATAAGACAACTTTTGAATTAGCGTCATCGAGGGACTATGATCTTTTGATTTTGTTTGTTTTACCAATATACTTTGCAAGCATAATATGGCTATTTTCGTAGAAGGCAACCAAGTAGAGAAACCTTAAGGGTGTTTGTGTGCAAGTGTGTTTTATTGCATGCATGATTTTATCTTGAATTAGGATTTTCTATTTCATTGATTTTTATCTTGCCATACATATCTTAATTGCTAGCATTTACAATTGAAAGTGATAAAAATGCGGAAATGTAAAGTCCTACACTATTACAATATTTAGGGGGTGGGGGTACACACTTATGAATAGGGAATCCACCGAGAAAAATAAAAAAATAACAAGGGGAAGAAAAAAAAGAAAGAAGGAGGGGGTCAGCGCACTGCTGAGAGGAAGTCAGAAGTTCTGACCCTGGCCTGCTGCAGGATATCAACCTGTTAGTGAAAATGTATAGGTCAGAACTTCTGACTCTGGTGCGCTGCAAAACAGAAACCTGTTAGTAGGGAGGTCAGAAGTTCTGACCCTAGTGTGCTGCAAAACAAAAACCTGTTAGTGGGGAGGTCAGAAGTTCTGACCCGAGTGCGCTGTAAAACAGAAATCTGTTAGTGGGAGGGGGATAAGAAGTTCTGACCCTGCTGAGAACACAGTAATTTTCAGAATTTATGATATTACTGATAACAAGACAAGCATCAGAAGTGCTGGCGTCAAATTCAGAGTTTGGTTTCCCCCTGTGCTAATCAGAACATCTGTAGTTTGATTATTTTTCCACAAAACAAAAGGCATGCCTAGGAAAGTCTTAGCAAGTGTCATAGCGTTTCAGAAGACAGAACCAAAAAGGTCACATGCAAGTTCTGTACTCATTCACTTCCTACTTAAACATACAAAGGCGTGAAAATCTCAAAACATGTACAGCAGCAGCATGATATCTACATTGTGTTTCTTGAGCATGCAAATCTGATGATGCTTAAACAGTGTGGTGAGAGTCAGCAGGTTCTTACCTTGCTATTGGAAGAAATTATGTGAACTGGAGTTAATCTAAACTCTGATAGTGTTCTGGACAGGTTCTTGGTATGGGTGGATGGAGAGTATATATGTGGTCAGAAACTGTATGGGCGTTCGTTAGTCAAGAAACAAATTGGGTGCAAATGAAGTTTTGAGGTAGGAGATTCGAAGTTGTGTTTAAGGCTCTTGAAACACTAGGAGTTTGACAGAGTTTCAAGGTGTTTTCTTGCTAAAAAAATTTTATTTCTTTTCTAGCAATTTTTCTGATGTTCCCCCCTTTTTCAATGGACAATGGTGCTCTATTTATAGGAAAAGCTTTGTGGGTTTTTTAAACGTTAAGTGGAGCCAATATCCTTCATTGGATGCTGAATTATTCTTGAATAAAGGTTCATAAAAAGTTGTGATGATTGACAGATTTGAGCCTAGGCTGGGTTAGTAAGCGAGGATTAAGGAAAAGTGACACCCATGAGCGAAAAGTAGCGCATGAACCCATACCTAAATCTGTACAGGAACATTGTTATGTTGCACGTGGAGAGACCCTTTGGACAAATGTTCAAAAGTAGTTGTGAGCATTAATAAGCATTAAATGGTGATGAGATTGGTCAAGACTAAGAAATCTTGTAATGTGAGATTTGCATCATTACTTATATCTGAGCCAGCAGTTCCTACTTCAGCATACAACACACTCAAACTCTGATCTTAGTATCCTGCTGACTCAACAAATTCTGAGGGTTCTCCAGACTTTCTAGCATGTTCTTTGGATTTGCTTCTGAAAATTCTGGACTTAGAGATTTTGTTTCAGTGTAACACCCACTCTTCTGACCCCTTTATCTTCTGATTCCAGCATGTTCTGAAGTAGTTTTCAGGCTTCTTTTCTTTCTTTGCATTCCTCTAGAAAACTCTGATTAAACTTGCGTAACTTTTAAAAGAGCCATGTTCTGACTGAATGTTATGTGTTGAGCCAAGTTTGCAACTTCTGACTGAGTTGGCGTAGCTGCTGAAGAGCCACATTCTGACTGAATGTTATATGTTGAGCCAAGTTTGCAACTTCTGACTGAGTTGGTGTAGCTGCTGAAGAGCCACATTCTGATGGAATGTTATATGCTGAGCCAAGTTTGCAACTTCAGACTGTTTCTGCCTGGAGGTTGGTTCAGAAGTTCTGAAGTGTCATTTTGTCTTAAATATTTTAGAAAAAAAATCTAAGTACTTAGAATTTAACTTTTCCAGGTAAAATTTGACTTTTGAGCTCGCAAATGACCACTTTGCCCTTGTAAATGGCTTGCTTTGGAAAATAATGATAATTCAAGGCTTGGATTTATTTAAGAGATAACTTTGAGAATCCAGGATGATTTCCTGAAGAATGAGAGGGAAAATTTTGGGGTACAACAGCTATCCCTCATCAACCAAGCGATAAGCAAGTCACTAAACTTACAACAAGCCAAAGGTCTCAGGATCACACGATTCGTTCAAAGTTAAATTAAAAAAAGAAAGAGACAAAAAACTCTGCTAAGTCGAAACTTGGAAACAAGTCACTTAGGCAAAATCCAGGGCAAGTAAAAGGTAAATGGAAAGTATGAAAGGCGAGAAGGGATTACAAAAATCCTCAACAAAGAACAAATTCGTGTGACCAGAAGCATAAAAGAACGAAAGAGGTGAGTGACTTCAATGTCCAAGAAGCTTCTCCTCAATCATTCTAAAACTCATCTTGAGAGAGAATGTCCGTGTCAAGTTAACTGAATTTAGGACTGGAGAACATCATGAAGGGGGTGGGCACCAAATAATTTTAAGCCTTAAATCCTTTTTTCTAAAACCGGGAACCAGGCCACGTTACAACCCTTAAAAGTCCTAACTAAAGCAAGGGTTAATTCGAAATCAATACTGTAACGAGAGTATTGTAACCTGACTCCTAGGAGGTTTGCTAATTTTGTTTGAGTTGGTATCACTCCATATTTTTATTATCTTTTATACAAAAAAATTTGATGATTCAATATCTTTTCAATACAAGTTTTAAACTTCAAGACAAACATGAGCTTTCTATTATAATTATCATTCTTAGAATAAACATTCTTTGCATATGAACAAGTGCTTAAACATCAAGTAAGCTTCCATAATGAGCATCATATGGAAGTTCGATTATCCCAAAGGGACAAATTGCTTTAGCGAATAGTTGAAAGGTAAATCATTTTTGAGAATGATCTTAATCTGGGGCAGACCTTCTATTGACTCCATTGAGTAAAAGAATACCAGCTTGAGAAATAATATGAAGTAGAATGCAAAAGTTGATTTCCCAGAGCCTATGTCTAGTAGCGGCGTATTACTTTCAACTAGTCCCGGGGGACGTATTTCTTCAAATAATCGCTGGAGAACAAAGCGATTCAATTTTGGAAATATGGTTATGAAGTAACCTACTTTTAAGACGTAAGTCAATTACCCTGAGGAGGTGTTATCTTCAAAACTTTGTGGGCTTCTCATTTCTCCGTGGGCATGACATGAAGAAAAGATTTGTCGAGACTCTGCTGAGCCGGGGCAAGCATGTCGAATACTCCATTGAATAAGTGTTCAACCAATTTGAGGCACTTAAGTTGGGATTTGATCCCTCAAAGTACAGTCAAATTGGGGCAATTATGTCAAGATTTGATAAATTTCTTCGAGAATCCGTTGATTAGAGGAAAATATCTTCGGAATCTGAAGATCCATAGGCATTCACTCAGGCATGGTTGAAACCATATCCCACTTTGGTTAGTCAGCTTATCTTGGTGGTACAAATATCATAAAGTCCTCTCGGGGTAGTTTTTTTCAAAGGCATTATAGACTGGGACAAGAAATTATGTAGGGGAATTTTCTCCTTTTCAATGGTTGATCGGGTTAAGTCCGGTCACAGGCTAAACAACTTGTTGAATTTAATGAACATACCAAAATTCGAGATCATTATCTCCAGTTGAAGTTTGGATTGTATCCTCAGCAGGATACGAGCAGCAATGCAAAGAGCATGTGAGGTTGTTACCCATACGAAGTTCAGGGTGGAAATGTCATTTCCTAGGAGGACGCTTCTCCCCAATAAAGGATCTGCCGCTACTTGACAAAGGTCTGTCTGCTAAGGGGTTTATCTTTTGAGATCTTTATTCCCTATCAAAGAATTCTTCATTTCTCTCCAAGAGGAGATTGGTCCCCCCCCCCCCCCCCCCCCCGGAAATTTAGAAGCTGGTTGAAGTCAAGATGATTTCTTTTTAGTGGACTGCAATTTATTTTTGCAGCATCTTCTCCAAAGTCCACTTTTCAATGGCATTCCTCCTCGGAGTTGACATGGTGAAGTTGTAATCTTGTATCATAGTTCTTACCCAGTGGTTTGTAGTTTAAATTGTTTATTCCTCAACAAAGGTTTCCATTCCATACATGGGGCATATTGCTACAATTTATTTTTTACAAGTATTGTTGGTCTTTTGGGGCAAGAAGCATACCCGCAAATGAATCAAGAAAAGGTTTGTATGCTACCAACATGAGGATTTCTGTAGAATGGGACCCAATTTCCCCAGTGAATGCTCACTTCTGCTCAAGACTGTATCATTCATCTTTAGTGAAGGCGTACTATCGCCCAGACAGAATTCTTTATCTCCAGGGAAAGTATATCAATGTGTAATCCGCACTGAAGTCAGCACTCTTGATAAGAGTTTGTTTAAGAGTTTTTCTCTTCCAAAAGGTTCATCTCAATGCATTTCAACGTGATTCTATACAATCTTCTTCTTCAGTACAGTCTACTCTTTTCGAAGAATCTGGGAAGAACTGCTTCTATAGATTGGATACCTTTTTTATATCCTCTTGAGGTTGATATCCTGCATCTCTGTAGTTGGTATTTATCTCCCTAGTGAGGTTGCCGTTCGTCATCCTCATGAAGTTTATATCTTTTCTCCCCAAGCAAGTTTGCATCTGTCAGGTTTTCTTGAAGAGATGTTTGATCAATATGTTTGGTATGCCTCAGTAGAGTAAGTCTCCTATTTTTTGGAGCAATGTGCATAGATGAATGTTGTTTAGGGTTCTTTTACCCCCAATGATAGAGTATTTATGAAATATTTCCTTGGTGGAGTTCTTAACCTCGAGCTTATGGTTCAAAGATGCTCTCCTCTTCCTAAGTGAAGATTGTTTCTCCCCAGCGGTAGTATCACCAGTTTGGTCTGGATAGAATTCTTTTATTTAAGAATTTCTGTGTTCCCCCACCTGAAGTCACTTTCATTGAAGACTTACATCAGAAGGTCCCAGTTTCCAGCAAGATTCTCTTTATCGTCATAGAGATATATTGGATTTTTCCCCAGGAAGTTGTTTGTTGGATTAAAGCTCAAAAGTTTCTCTAAACTACAATTTATTTTTGCAGTATTTTCCCCAGTGAAGGCGTACTCTCGCCCGAGTATCCCTCCTTCTTAGTACAACTTATTTCTTTCTAGGTTTTCTCGGAAGAAATGTTTTATTCACCAATTGGAGATTCTTGATACATTCCCCCTTAAAGTTAACTTTCTATGGCTTCCCTAGTAAGGTTTGCACTCATCCTCCCTATGAAGTATGTATTCTCCTACTCAGTGAGGGATGCACTCCCTCTCTCTCCAATGTGGCTTTCCTATATCAGAGTTCTTAAAGAAACTCATGTTTACCTACGGGAGATTCTAGTTTGTTATCCTCATGAGGACGACCATCATTCGCAATGAAATGATTTATGATCCCTAGTACAGAACTTCTTGTCGGCTTGAATCTTGCAGAGATGGCTACACCCAATGCAACGAATATTGTTGATGTTATCATCTAAAGGCTTTTGGCCCCCCAGTGTAAGAGATAGTCTTTGTCCCCAGTGGAAGCCGAATTTTGAGGACATGCCAGAGTAACTTATTTATCATTCCCTAATGGAGCGAATTCTTTTTTCCCTAGTGGAGCAAGTGTCATGTCTCCCCAGTGTGGTGTGCATAAGAGTGCCAGTCATAACTCTTTCATCCCCAGTGACAAAAGATTTTGTTGAGATATCACTAGTGGAGTTTTTGTCCCAAGATGTTTGTTTTTTCCCCAAGTGAAGACTTTTTACCCCCCGACGGTGTTATCCCCAGCGTGGCCTGAGTAGAATTCTTTTTTTAAATAATTTATATACTCCCTAGTAGAAGTTATCTTCATCAAGAAATTTTATGCAAGAAAGTTTCCATCCCTGGAAAAGCTCTCCTCTTTCTAACAGAGGATAAAGAATTTGTTCCCCAGGAAGTTAGGAGTTTGATTAGAATTCAAGATTATCTTGAAACTGCAATTTATTTCTGCAGTATTCCTCTCTAGGAAATTACTTCCCTAATGATATCGATCTTTAGAGGTTGGTGGTTCGAATCTCGGCTCCCCATTGAAGTTCAGATTTCCTTTTCTCTAAAGAAGATCAGATATGCAAGAATAATCGTTCGGAAGTTCATTATCTTCTCAGCAGCTGATTATTGACGTGCTTTCCCCAGTGTATTACTAAACATTCATCATTATATTTCATCTATCAAAACACGTAGCATTTCCATTGTATGGAGCTTTACACTATAAAAAAAATTCAAACATGCGTAAATATAAGCCAATTATGTTTACTTGTAGTAACCAAATTGTTATGCATTCAGATTTGAATTATCTCCACAACAAGCCTAGGGTCGTCATATTATGTTTCCCTAATGGAATTTGTTTTGGTTTGCCACCAATCGGGTCTTTGGTATCTTCCATTTCCCCAGTAAGTCGTGGTTTTCTCTTGCCCTTCCAAGCCTTTGGTTATTATACTCATGTTTGCTTTGCCGTCAGAGTGCGAGTAAGAGTCAATGAATAGCCTTGCTTATTTATCAAGTACTTGAGTATCCATACTTGGTGTGCGGTAATTCTGATAATTTCCACTCTTGAAGAAGTACACCCCGCCTTTGGCCTGAGGGATTTTGTAGTTCTTGCGTATTTGAAACTCTTAAAGTCCAACATGTGTAGGTAATCTATGTCTAGAGTCCCTATAGTTGATCTCTTTTTCTAATCTCTGGAATTCACCTTCGCCTAGTGTCTTTCCATTTTAGTTCCACCTTCACTCGGTGTCCCTTCTTGTTGGTTAAGGTTCATCTTCGCCCGACGTTCTCTTTTCTCTAGAATTCACCTTCATTCGGTGTCTTTCCATTTTAGGTCCACCCTCACCTGGTGTCCCTTTTTTGTTGGTTAAGGTTCGTCTTCGCCCGACATTCTCTTTTCTCCATAATTCACCTTCGCCCGGTGTCTTTCCATTTTAGGTCCACCTTCGTCCGATGTCCCTTCTTGTTGGTTAAGGTTCGTCTTTTCCCGAAGTTCTCTTTTCTCCAGAATTCAACTTCGCCCGGTGTTTTTCCATTTTAGGTCCACCTTCACCCGGTGTCCCTTCTTGTTGGTTAAGGTTCGTCTTCGCCTGCCGTTCTCTTTTCTCTAGAATTCACCTTCGCCAAGTGTCTTTCCATTTTAGGCCCACCTTCAACCGGTGTCCCTTTTTTTTTGGTTAAGGTCCGTCTTCGCCTGACATTCTCTTTTCTCCGGAATTCACCTTCGCCTGGTGTCTTTCCATTTTAGGTCCACCTTCGCCCGGTGTCCCTTCTTGTTGGTTAAGGTTCGTCTTTGCCGAACATTCTCTTTTCTCCGGAATTCACCTTCGACTAGTGTCTTTCCATTTTAGGTCCACCTTCGCCATGTGTCCCTTCTTGTTGGTTAAGGTTCGTCTTTGCCCGACGTTCTCTTTTCTCTGGAATTCACCTTCGCCTGGTGTCTTTCAATTTTAGGTCCACCTTCACCCGGTGTCCCTTTTTTGTTGGTTAAGGTTCGTCTTCGGCCGACGTTGTCTTTTCTCCGGAATTCACCTTTGCCTGGTGTCTTTCCATTTTAGGTCCACCTTCGTCCGGTGTCCCTTCTTGTTGGTTAAGGTTCGTCTTTGCCCGATGCTCTCTTTGCTCCAGAATTCACCTTCGCCGGGTGTCTTTTCATTTTAGGTCCACCTTCACCCGATGTCCCTTTTTTGTTAGTTAAGGTTCGTCTTCGCCCGATGTTCTCTTTTCTCCGGAATTCACCTTCGCCTGGTGTCTTTCCATTTTAGGTCCACCTTCGCCCGATGTCCCTTCTTGTTGGTTAAGGTTCGTCTTCGTCGAACATTCTCTTTTCTCCAGAATTCACCTTCGATCAGTGTCTTTCCATTTTAGGTCCACCTTCGCCCGGTGTCCCTTCTTGTTGGTTAAGGTTTGTTTTCGCCCGACGTTCTCTTTCCTCCGAAATTCACCTTTTCCCGGTGTCTTTCCATTTTAAGTCCACCTTCGCCCGGTGTCCCTCCTTGTTGGTTAAGGTTCGCCTTCGCCCGATGTTCTCTTTTCTTCGGTAAGTTCACCTTTGCCCGGTGTCTTTTCATGTTAGGTCCACCTTCACCCGGTGCCCCTTCTTGTTGGCTAAGGATCATCTTCACCCAGCATTCTCTCTTTTCTAGAATTCACCTTTTCCCGGTGTCTTTCTGTCTTAGGTTCATCTTCACCCGGTATCCCTTTTTGTTGGTAAAGTCTGTCTTTGATCTGCATTCTATTCGAAGTCAATGTTTATTTACATCCCTAGTAATTTCATCTTCGATTGGCGTTCCTTTGTTAAAGCCTTCTTCGGTCAGTCTCTTTCTTGTGTATGTCTATCCTTGACCTGACATCCAAGAAATTTACTCAGATGACTACTGCATTAAAAAAAACAAGAAAAATAGAAGATACAAGAAATCAAAATATAACAATACATGAATGGCTTCGGTGTGCAAATTTTCAGGTTCTTTTAGTATTTAATCTTCTTCCACCTAGAAAGTTCGAAAGGTTGGCGCCAATCTCACCAGTTCAATACCAGCTTAAGCAGCCTTCAAACCAGTTAACTATTTTATCCATAATCAGTTTCATATCCATTGAAAGGGTTCCTTGCATTGCATACAGTCTAAACCAAGTTCAAACCGGTTCACAATGATTTCCCTTCATTGCTTAACCCGCGGCTGTATCGTAACATCACTCGTTATGCTGCATAAATCAGAGTTGCTGCATACCTGCTGTTGACCATGTACTAACCTGCACCAGAACATTGTGAAAGAAAATAAATAGTAAATAATATCAGAAATTCAGTCAGGAAATATCAGAAGGAAAAGAGACTATGTTGTATTCATCAATAAATCAGCCCTGTTTAAATGCTTTGCATCAGTTTTTATCAGAAATAGGCATCAAATAAAACCATGAGGAAATTAGGAGATTTTTATCGTGAAAAACAAACAAATATCATACATTCCAGCTCATGTTTATAACATGAATTTTCAGATTCAAATCTTACCATCCATTCCCTAACAGAAAATCAGGATCTAACAGTTGAGATTCGTTCTCAAATAACAAAATCTCTAACAGGAAAAGAGAGAGGATATAATAGAATTTAGGTTTTCAGATGAAGGGGATTCACGATTCCTTCATACAATTATTCAATCCACCAGAATAAAAAAGAAAAACTCACCAGAAAAATTTCTCGGAGATCTGAGAAAAAATCCAAGAATCTCTCCCAATTATCTTCTTCAAATCTAAGAGAAATCACCAATAAAACTTCATGCATCTTTACTCTCTGCTTCAATCTTTGATCATCATCATCGTTCTGTTTCTCTCTATGTACAACTTCACAACACGTCGCATCTTCATTGATAATTATGTGATTGCTTCAATATTCGATCGCGACAATTCCATCTTTCAATCTTCATCGCTCTTCAATAATTCATTGAATAATCATCACAATGTCTCCTCATCGCAACAACAACTTCAACAAGAATATCTTGCACAGAGCAATAATGACAACATAGAAGAAAGGAAATTGAATCAGAGAAAAAGAAGAGAAGAAGATGAGAAGAATTCGAAAAGAATAAAAACAATGGAATCTTACGATTACCTTCATTGGAATCAAAGTTCTCTGGGTTTCTATACGATTCTCTAGCAATCTTGAAGAGCCTCCAGAGCATCTTCAGCAGGTAAGCCGACAACTCTCTGATTCTCCAACTTTTTGCTTCTTTATTCATACAGGTGCGTAGAGTAGATTGTGTAGATCGTTAACCCTCAACTTCCATGGCCTGAAGTTCTGATATCATCGATGTAGGGTTCCGAGTTCATTGTTAGATTTAGGAGGATTCAAGAAACAGAGAGGATGGTTTATTAGAATGATTTTAGACAAAAAAATATAGGAGAAAAAGAAAGATGACGATGAGAAGCAAGTGGAACTGTGACAGAAATCGTCTAAGCCGAAGGAGAATGATCGGAAGAGTATCCGTGGCGGTTTTTTCTTTTGCAAGGAAGAAGATTAGAGAAGTATGAGAAGAGCGGCGCTGCCATGATTTTCGATCGAAGAAGAACATAAACGATCGCGACGACTTATAGGCTTCCACGACGGCGCTTCACCGTAGAAGGAGAACTTTGAGTTCTCGTGAAGTTAAAATGTCACAATTATGAACCCTATCTAAGGCTCACCTAAACACATTGTTTCCTCATTTGTTTTTGTTTTTTTGTTTTTTTTTTAATATAATATTAATAATAAGTCAACAAAGTCTGAAAGAATGAGTTGAATTGACTTTTGAGATGTGTATGAATAAAATGACTGGGCCTGATATCTTTTCTGCATGCATCCCCCTAATGGGCCCAACAATACTATTTTTGGTATGCCTACAAGCTTTGTGAACAAAAACATCACTCTGGTCCTTCACAGATTGGGGCTTGTGTCTGACTTTAGATTTTTGTTAGTTTCTTTTACTTTACTCTTAGTTTCTTTTCAAATTTTGTGTTAATAAAATACATAATAAAAACATTAAAAAATATTAGATTTTAGGAATTAACTCCGTAGATTTGATAGAATTTTCTCCGAACAAAAAAAACTAATAAAAAGTACTATTTCTTTTAGTTTTTGTTCATATTTTGCACCATTATTTTTGTGAGTATTTCCATGTTTCTTTGGATGCAAATTGCGACAGTTTGCTTGTTTCTCAATACTTGATTTCCCGATACTTGTTTGGACTCTACTTATTTGCAATTCGATATGATTTTGAGTTGTGAGTTGATACTTAATATTTGCATTTCCTTGTTATTTTCTAACGCGTTTTATGGATTTGTGCAAGCTTTCAATGGAAATTTCTCGCACCATGAAATTAGTGGATTATTTGGGCTTGTATAGTTTTGTATCTTGTGTGGGACTATTGCATGATGATTTGGATGCATGTGATTTATTTTCACATGAAGTCTTTGGTGCTTATTTTTCATATTCGATTTTCTAATTATTTCTCTTAATTGGTGAAGCTTGCACGAAGATCATCAGGTCTCTTTGTTTTTATACGTTTTGCTACGGATTGATATTCGTTTGGTATTTTCCCTTGTTTATCTCATTTCAGCATTTTACCGCTTTCTAGAGATCATGTATAGTAGGGGCATTTATCGCTTTCTAGAAATCATGAGAAGTAGGAAGGAGAAAATAAATAGCGTGTGCTCGAAGTTGTTGTTTAAATACCTGTAGCAGGAATTTCGCACTTTATTTGCTATATGTGTTGTGTTTGTGTTTCTTTCCTTGGTTTTTGATCGATGAGTCACTCAATTTAAAAATTGAGATCACGACTTCGCTCTCAATGCATGCTCCCTATTGGATTTTATTGCTTTCTTTGGTTGTTGATCGATGAGTCACTCAATTTAGGAATTGAGATCACGACTTCGCTCTCATTGACTGTTCCCCATAGGATAGTTTTTGTTAGACTTTCTTTGGCATGCTAGCCTAAATAGGATCTCTCTAGGTATGCTCTCTTGATCCTTTTAATTGTTGATTTTAAACCTACCTTGATCTTTTATATTATGGTTAGGCATTTGACTTTAGTTAGCATGTGTTTCTCATGACATATTGTATGTGCTCTCTTGAGCTTGGCGTGCTTGCTTGATTTATCTTTGTGTACATGTTTTGAGATGATATACCCTCGGCATGTTCCCTTAGGAGCTCTTAATTCATCTATAGATGATGATTCGAGATATACATAGTTTTAGGTGATAGACCCTTGTTATGCTCCTTTAGGACTTCTTGATTAATCTATAGATGATGATTTAAGATAAACATTAGGATTGTTATCCAAGCATGTCAACATAGGGTAGAGATTTCGCTTTAAAAATCAACCATAAGACCATCATTGTATGATAACATTAGGGATAGATCTAGGTTAGTCTCCCTTAGATGTTTTTCTTTCTTTTGCATCCTTGCATTAAGACTAAAACTCTTTTTCTTGAAAAAGAATAAAACATATAACAACTTCCAAGTCCTTCTTTAAGTTAAAAAATACCAACCAATGCAAACTCTTTTGCGCCTTCTGGATTTTCTTCCAAACTTTTTTTTCAAAAGAACATGTTAATTCACTTTTGTGCTGACGCGTGAGTCTCCAAAGGTCGAGCTGCGGCAGAAGGCGAAATTAATATTGTTCATTAAAAAATATAAACCAACAAAAACATTTGAAACTACAGCTGCTCTAATTTCTTAAAGGGATACGTAGGCATTGGGATAGGGCCCGAATGAGCACAACTTTTATTTTCCCTACATCATTTTCTCTTTTCTTTTGCATGCATTCCTTGTACAGTTTAGATATAACCTCTTACACACCCTTTTATTAGAACAACAATAGTGGATATCGTAGAGTACTACGGTTGGTAGGGTGCTAATACCTTTCTCTCGCATAACAGACTCCCTTACCCGATCTCTCGGTCGTTTGATGTGAATTCACCCTTCTCAAGTTTACTCAATGTTTACCTTTCTGTTCCCGTGGGATAAAAAAAGTTCGATGGAGACTTCATTGATTTCATTATCAGTTGATTGTTCAGCCAGTTGTTTCACATTGGCATTTCAAAAGATTTTCAAACAAAAAGCAAGTTTTCAAAAGTGAGCTAAGCAATTAAGAGCCCGTAGATAACTACGAATGAAAAGGGTTCTAACACCTTTCCTTTTTATCACTTACCCCTCGAACTAAAAATATATCAAAGGTTTTTCCTATTCTTTTCACCTTTCCCAATTATTGGATAAAACAAAAGTCGGTGGTGACTCTAGCTATCCGCACATTTAGATAAAAACAAAAAAGTCAGTTTTCCCACCGTATTACATATGGCATCTTATGGCCAAATAGGGTTTGTTTTGTACTTAAGTATCTTTAATTGCGTCGAGAGGATGATTTTAACCTTCATATCTCCGGATAGAAGACACTTAAATAAGGGTAGATGTAATACCCCAATTTTCCCCCTAAGATCTCTCACTATCTCATATCATCACAATACATTAGGGTTGGTTTTCTCTTTCTACTTCATCATATCTTTAAGTTTTTTCTTGAGGGATCACCAAGCACCTTGAATTATGTAGTTTGTACATGTGTTTTTAGGTGGATTAACTTTTAAATAACATCAAAATATGTATATATGCTTCTTTTAATATTCATATTGTAGGCGATGACATAATTGCATCCATCTCACCGTCTAACCTAGGGTTTGAGGGTTGGTCCTCGGTCAAATGGTTCTTCAATGGATGACAATAGCTCAAGGTTCAAGGCTATGTCTATGATATCAAATTTTTTGGTTCAAAGATCTCTCTCACTTTATTTAGGTCAAGGTTTCCTCAAGGATGGTGGTGGTATTCATCAAGACGATTCATAGGTTTAAGTGTTGATTTCCATGCCTTCTTCAATAAGCTTCATTGAGACTTAAGATCCATATTTGAGTTTTATTATAGACAACATCATTTCAAGGTCTAATGTGATCTATCATGCTTTATTTTTCCAATAAAGTTCAAAAATGTTCAAGGTTGATTCAACAAGTTTTGCCTAATTGAGCAAGTGTTTGATTCAGTGATCACAAGTGCAAAAGTCTCACAATTTTCAATATTTTGAGTTGGTTCTTTTTGTTGTGGGTTCTTATCAGCATCTATAGCAACTTCTCTTCACATTACAAAAATCCAATTATGCAGTAAATATCATCAAAAGTTGAAAGGGGTTTCAAGTCATTTTCACACTCTCTGAGCTAGGGTTTATTGACTTCCAAGGACCATATCTTGCTCATTTTTGGAGATTTTTTATTGATTCCAAATCCATGTTTCTCTTTTAAGAGTCCTTAAAAAGTTATATTCAAGGATCGAAGGCTAATTTAGCATGGAAGACCATTTAAGTTTGAAGAAGATTACAAGTCTCTTTGAAAAGCCTTTGAATCTTAGGGTTTAACTTCAAATAATCATAATTTGGTCAATTTTTATCTCTTTGAGCTCATTCTTTTTCCACAATAATCTTTCGGATGTGTACTACAAATTTGGTTCAATATGCAAGACTTGAAAATGCTTGTTTAAGAATTGAAAAGATTATAGGTCTTTTGTGAATTTCCCCAAATTTGTTCATTATCTTCGAAGGACTATAACTCTTTAAATTTTTATGATTTTTGAGTGATCTAAATTCCACAATTCAATTCAAGGGGTTTACTTAATTTCATCTTCAAGGATCAAGAGCTAATTTTGAGTGAAAGGTCATGTAATTTTGAAAAATATTATAGGTCATTTTGAAGCTCAACACTTAGAAATATTTCTAAGTACAAAAACCAGTTTCTTTTTCACGATTTCAATTGATTATAACTTTTTGCTCAAGCATCCAAATTCTACCTTTCTTAGCAGATTGTGAAGTTTGTTGTGAGATCTTTTGAATGCTTCGTGAATCATCCCATAAAGCTCACTGAGTAGTGAGTTATGCTTTATTAAAGTTGATTTCATGGAATCTGTTTTTGCCTCGAGTCAAAACTTTTACTATGAGTAAACTTAGATTATAGTTTGAATTACTCAAACTTTAGTTGCCAAACATGTTTAACTAATTGCCCATATGTGTTTTGATAAGATTTTCACTTGTAGTGAGGTCGTTTTGATGCATTCCAAGTCACACGTCTGGCTTGATCACAACTGGCTTGTGTTGTACCCAAAAATTTTCCCTCCCATTCTTAAGACAAAATGGTTTAAGATACCTCATCATGCTCAGGAATGTCTATAACACTCAAGACTTATCAAGGATTGATCAGATGGACTCTCCTCCTAAGCAACCAACCTACAAATAGGGTTTTGATTTTCTCAAAGGAAATTGAGTTTCTAATGCCTCAAGTGGATTTCATGGTTTCTCATATGCTTCAAAGAGTCCCCATACCAAATTTCAACCCTTGAATTACAAGTTTGCTCATTCAATTGATCAGATGATTGAAAATTAATTGTATTAGGAAAAAATTCAACTTTGATCAATCTACAAGCAAAGTTCAATATTTTTTGGTCAACTCAACATTTTGAAGTCAAATTCATCATTTGATCAAGGGTTGATCATGATTCATCAAGAAAAATTAAGATTCATCAAAAGTCAAAAGTTATTTAATTTTGATTTTCTTAAGGAGAGGTCAACTGAACTTTGACCAAGCATAACTTTCAAATACCTCATCATAAATTCCTCAACCAAATCTCATCTTGAAGGAAATTTGACTCTCTACAACTTTTTCTGTCTAAGCCTAAGTCCAAAAATGCTTCATTTGAGATATATGAGCCAAAACTTTAAAGGTCATTTTGAAAGTCAACATAAAGACATTTATTGTCAAAGCAATTTACATTAAGATAAAAACTTCAAAAGAAAAAATAACTAACATGAAAGTTATAGGAGACATCTTGAGGTTTCTAAAAAGTCAAAGATCACCTTCATATGAAAAATATTGAGAAAGTTATGAGTTATGCAAGTTGAGAAATGTTTAAGAAAATGCATGAAGTCCAAATTGAGCCAACTTGAAATTTTGGACTAGTGGACCTATCTTTTAAGGTCTAAATATGTTCATGACCTTATATTATACATCTAAACCCATTCACATATTTTTATGATTTTTAATTCTTTTATTTGGATTTTATTCATTTAAATGCAAATTAAATCAAATAAAATATGAAAGCATTGGGCTTAGGCGTGTGGACTTTTGTTTTGATCAAATTGGAGGCCCAAAAAATCTCATGACAAATTGCCAAAACCGTGTAAGGTCTAATAGGGAAAGAATATTCAAATATGGAAACTTGAAAACATGTTTTATTCTTGTTTGATTTGACCATGATTTCACAAGATCCTTTCCATGTTTGTTAACCTAATAGGATGCCCTATAAATACACAACACCTTCAGCCATTCAAGGACACAAATGCTGCCTTAAAAACAAACTCTAAAGCTCTCAAAAAATTTAAGAACTAGGGTAAACAAAAACCCTTATCTCCAGCCTTTATCAATCAATTCCAAGAATTCCATCAGTCTCCTGAGACCTCTAGGAGTCGTTCTCAGTCCTTACTCAAGCATGAAGCACACCAAAACTCACCAACCATCTATCACCGGTTTGACAAACTTCCTTGAATTCAAACTTTTAATTCATACAATTTAAATTAATTTTATGTATACATTCATGTTCATATTGTTGTGTGGAACTGTTTTGACATATTACTTGTGAGGTTTGACGTAGGAGTTGATATATGCCATTGTTAGGGCAGTTTGAAATATTTTCTTTGAAACTCACTCTACAAGAATTTTCAGGTCAAGCAAATGCTACCATTGGATTCACAAGGGTTAAATTATGGGGATAGGGTTCATCTTGTGTCTCGATTTTATGTGATTTACAGGTTTGATGTTGAAGCTCACCGGAGAAGATGACCGGAGCTAGGGTTCCAGTGCTTCTCTGATCCCACTATTTTATTATATAATGTTTGATTTGTGTTTGAATAACATGAAACCAGCATAACTCAGATGGTTGGAAACAGAGACCTGTGACATGAGAGGCATGGGTTCGATCCCTACGTTTTGCAATTGTCTTTTTTACTTTTACATGTTTCAATGCAAGATTATTACAAATGGATTCGCTCCTATTCCATGTCACAAACAACACTATGGCGCAGTGGATAAAAGGGCATACCTGTGAGGCTAAGGGTGTGGGTTTGACTCCCATCCCATGCATTTTGGTTTTTATATTTTACTAACCCTAGTTTTTTATTCCATTTTACTAATTACTTTCTAATTAACCATTAACAAACCTTAATCTTTTTTTCAAAACCATAACAAATTAGGATTAGGGTTTTTTAGTTAGTAATTAAATTTTTGACATATTATTATTTATTAATTAATTAATTTAATTAGCCTTTTCTTAATATTAAAATTAATTAAATAAGGTTTTAATTACTATTTATTAACACTCAAAATATTTTCTACAAAAAACACCAAAAATATCTTTTTCTAACATATAGAATTTTTAGGGAATTTAACATTTTTCTAACATTATTTTTCTCATATTTTTCTATTTAAATTCATAGATCAAGTGTATAGGTCGCATTCTCAATTGTAATAGCGTAGATTTATTTTCTCGCATTTTCCTATTATGTATTTGCCCCAAAGCCATGTAATAGCATAGGGTTTTACATTCCGCACTTTAATTGTCTGTACATATTTAACTATTAGTAAAATAGGGTTTGTATGGTGTTATACTCCAAAATTTGCCCTCCCATTTATCTCAAGCATTCTCCTAGGATTCTCAAATGCTCAAGGTTGCTCAAGAATTGATCAGACAAATTCTCCTCCTAAGCAATAGATCCACAACTGGATTTTACTTTTCTTAAGGGAGATTTGGTTTCTAAGGCCTCAAGTGGATTTCATGGTTTCTTACATGTCTTCAAGAATTCCCATACCAAGTTTCATGCCTTGCATCACAAGTTTGCTCAGTCAATGGCTCAGATGACTGAAGATCAATTATATTGGGTAAAAAGTCAATTATGGTCAACATATAGTCAAACTTCAATACTTTGGGTCAACATCAACATTTTGAAGTGATATTCATCATTTGATCAAGGGTTGATCATGATTAATCAAGAAAAATCCCAAATCATCAAAAGTCAAAAGTTGCCAAATTAGGGTTTTCCTAAGGAGAAGTCAATTGAACTTTGACCAAGCACAACTTTCACATGATTCATCAGATTTTCCTCAACCAAAGCTCATTTTGAAGGAAATTCAATTATCTCCAAATTTGTCTCTCTAAGCTCAAGTCCAAAAAAATGCCTCATTTGAGAGATATGTGCCAAAACATTATAGGTCATTTCAAAAGTCAACAAAAAGACACTTTTTTACAAGGCAACTTACATCAAGATAAATTCTTCAAATGTAAAAATGATAAACATAGAGATCATAGAGGACATCTTTAGCTTTCCAAAAAGTCCAAGATCACCTTGAAATGATACAAATTGAGAGAGTTGTGATTGGTGCAAGGTGGGAAAGTTTGAGCAAATGCATGAAGTTCAAATTGAGCAAACTTGAATTTTTGGGCTAATGGGCTATTGTTTAAAGGTTCATGCGCATTCTACACTTCATATGAACCTCTGAATTACTTCATGCACCCCTTGACTTCTTTATTTTATTTATTTGGATTTTTTTATTTATTTTAAAAGTCAAAATAAATAAGATAAAACAAGGCTTTTTCATACAAGTCCAAGCCCATGTTATTTGACCTAAATTCAAGCTATATATTATCATCAATTCAGACATCAAAAGGACACGAAACCCTTGTGCAAGAAACCTCCTCCGAAAAATCTCAATCATTTAAACTAGGTAAACTTGAAACCCTAGCTTTCAGCCACTCTTGAGGCCTACTAACCCTCCCATTCACTTCCAAGAACGTAATAGGTTAAGGCTGGATCAATTGCCATGATCAAAAGGGCATAAAATTGCATATATATGCATCATCGGTTTCTCAAATTGCATGATTTCACATTTTTCGTTTTTCTTTCTGTTTTAATACCTATTAACCGAGCTAATGTTTCATGAGTTTTCAACATGTAGGAAAAGTCCATCATATAACCCCCATGATGGCAGAACCATGAATCACCATGTTCATGTTGATCCATGCAATTTTTGATGTATCTTACAAACCAATGCGTTTTAGCCCAAGATAATGTTTTCATTGAATTTGCAAGCCTTGATTTAGGGGGGTAGGGTCCATCTGGATCTCTAATATGTGTTTGTTTTGCAGAAATGAAAAAAGATCCACCAGAGAAGACGATCTGAGCTAGGGCTCCAGCGCTTCTCTAGTCCATTTGTGTTGTTTTATTTATATTTAATTTGTTTCAAGAATAACAATGGATGTATCACCACCCCAGTGGTTAAAACATGTGCGCTAAGTCACTAGTATGCCAAGGCGTGGGTTTGATCCCAGCCTTTTGGCATTTTGAGATTTTTTCACATTTTTTTATGTTTTGTAGGTTTGATATAAAGCGCGTTGATTCTCATTATACTCACACAAATACAGTGTTGCCGCAGTGGTGAACGTGTTGGATGAAAGAGCTCAGGGTGTGGGTTTAACACCCACCCCAGGCAGTTTATTTTTAAAACTTGGTTTTTTCATCCTTTTTCCTTAAAAACCCTAAATTCATAAACCATAAACCTTTTTTAACAAACATAATTCTTTTCAAAACCTATTTTTTTTAAACCCTAATCAAATTAGGTTTTTAATTTAATTAATCAACTTTTTTTTAATTAAAATTAATTAGACTTCTTTGTAGGTTTATTTAATCATCAAAAACCTTTTTCATCAACAAACATTATTCGTTTTTCATTCTTACATTCTTTTTTCATGTAGTTTATTCTTCTCACATTTTACTTGTTATTGTAACTGTTTCCCGGGATGTAATAGTAATTAGGGTTAACTATCCCGCGTTTTCTTACTTATATACCTCTCCCAAAGTGATGTAATAGTCTACGGTTTTCATTTCTGCTTTTACTTCCCGCACCCTTAATAGTTTTTTTTGCTATATTATTGCTTAGTAATTAGGCTTGTATGAAAAGACTAAAAACAAATTGGTAGCTAACCCTAATTGCAAGAATAAAAATAAACTAAACACAAATCACTCGCACACTCACACCTCTAGCGTAACCTCCCTTGTTACCTTGGAAAAAACAGTCATGTCCCTCGAACGTGGGGACGCTTTAGCAAAGTCCCTCGAAAACAAAGATCATAGTCCCTCGATGACCCTTTCGATGTTTCCTTCAGTAAATGATCTAGTCCCTTAATGATAATTGCTAAAGCATCCTTACGAGTTACCTTCGATGACTGTACGATGACCCACGCTTGTCCCTTTAAATCCAACGATAGGGCTTCCTACTAACTAATGGTAGGATAGCACTATCTAAAGGAGGAGGAAAACACAAGAACAACCTTGAGTAGGGTAGATCTTAATCGCTTTCTCACAAAGCTCTTCAAAATAAAAACATCTCACACAATCACACTTTCAAAATATTTGCAAACAAACACTTTGTACGCGTTCTCGAGGAAAAATACGAGAATCATTACAAAGTTCGCCTTACAGTTGTCATTTTCAAAAATATTTTTCAAACACACAACACAAAGTAATTTTTCAAAGAAAGTGAGCTAAGAGATTAAGAGACCATAGAGAACTACGGATGAAAAGTATGCTAACACCTTCCCTTTTCATAACCTACCCCCTGAACTCAAAATCAAAAAATGTCTTTCCTGTTCTTTTCACCCTTTCTTATTAGATATAAGAAAAGTCGGTGGCGACTCTTGCTATCCGCAACATTTGTGATAAAATGCAAAATAAGTCAGTTCTCTCACCGTATTACATATGGCAAGACTGCTAAAATCAATCTAGACAACCCTAATTTCCAAGATAAATATAACTTAAAATACACACCCTTCACACTTGCACCTCTAGCGTAACCTCTCTTGTTTCCTTATGAAATTTTTGTCACATCCCTCGAAAGTAGGGCTACTTTAGCAAAAGACCTTCGATCAAATCATCATGGTCCCTTTCGAATAAAGATCATAGTCCCTCGATGACCCTTCAAGTTGCCTACAAAATGATCTAGTCCCTTCGATGACCCTACGAGCAAAATGATGATAGTCCCTTTGATACAATTGCTAAATTATCCTTACATATTGCCTTCGATGACCATACGATGACCCTACGCTTGTCCCTTCATATCCAGTAGATAGGATTACCTACAAACTAATGGTATGGATAACACTATCTCCAAAGGAGAAGGAAAATAACAAGAAAGACCTTATTAATGGGTAATACTCCTAGTTGCTTGCTCAGAACATGTTCATGCATCACACTTTTAAAACAACAAATATTTTCTAAAACACTTTATATACATTCTTGAGGACCGGCACAAGTATTTTTACAAAGTTAGTCTTACATTGGCATTTCAAAATATTTTCAAACAAATCTCACACACACAAAGTTAGTTTTAAAAGTGAGCTAAGCAATTACGAGTCCGTAGATAACTACAAATGTAAAGGGTGCTAACACCTTCCCTTTTCATAACTTACCCCCTGAACTCAAAATAAATCAAAGGTATTTCCTGTTCTTTTCACCTTTCCTAAATATTGGATAAAATAAAAGTCGGTGGTGACTCTTGCAAACCGTAACATTTGCAATAAAACCAAAAAAGGCAGTTCTCCCACCGTATTACAAAACTGGCGACTTCACTGGGGACTTACTTAAAAAAAGAGGGGTTACCATAGAGTTTAGATCACTTTTACTTTATTTAATTATTTGAATTGTTTTCTTTAAATTTAAGGGCTTGTTGGGGTATTATTGCTTGCGTGAAAGATCCTACACCCGAATCTATTGATTCCTTAGGTAAGTAGCAATAGATCATAAATATTGTACGGCATATACTGATATGGTTAACATGATAACTACAGTTAGTGTGACACTCTGGTTTGTACTAATTTTCCTTGAGTCAGTCGAGGATAACATTAGGTTTCTGCGTGGTGTCGTTAACACTAACTTGCTTTTAGAACTTAATTGACCCATCTTGGCCATTAGAAAGTAGTGAGATAGTTGGCTTTGGTGCAGTTCGAAGTTGGTTGATACTTGAGGCTACACTCATTGAGATTCGACTTTCGGAATGTTTTGGTGGCAAGTCAGTTGCCGTCATAAAATAAAGCCTTCGAGAAAGGTCTATGATATGAGATTCTTAGAACCCAGTTACTATTTTAGGACAGATTGAGCCAACTTAACTTCAGTGGGGAAGGGTATTTACCTATGAACTTCATATAGCCCTTTAAACATAAGGCTCTTTTATGACTTGTTTGTGTTTTCTACTTATTCAACATGAACATAACATCATAACATCATATCATCATTGTTGTACCCCATTTTTTTCCCCTAAGATTCCTCTATTATATCATATCAACTCGATCATAACAAGATCACATTAGGGTTGGTTCTTCTTCTTTTTTTCCTATCTTTAAGTTTGCTCTTGAGGAATCTCCAAGCACCTTGGTTGTGTATTTTGTATATGTGTTGTTTACTAACTTCTAATCAAAATACAAAAAATATTTGTCTTTGTATATTTTTGTTTTGTAGGTACCAAGTCGAAGCATCTGACAAATAAGGATTTCTGGTATTATTTTCCTAAAATCTCTATTTTGAAAAGAAAAAGAATTAAAAAATTTCATTTTTTTCACTGATGCAATCGATTGCTCTTAAAGTGAAATCGATTGCACATAGTGTATTTTGCGCCATTTTTGAAAAAAATACATTGTGCAATCGATTTGCACTGTAGTGCAATCGATTGCACAACGTGAAAATTATAAAAAAAAAATCAGCATTTTAAACTTGTCAAATTTTGGCTCCAATTTTCCTTCACTTTTGAAAGATGTATCATTAATTCAAATTTTAGTGCCAATCTTTCATTTTTAAAAAATAATTATCATTAATTCAAATTTTGGCTCTAATATTTGAAAGAATTATCATTAATTCAAATTTTGGCTCTAATTTTTGAAAGAGTTATCATTAATTCAAATTTTGGCTCCAAGAATCAATTACCAAATTACCACTAATCCCAATCCTAAAACTCTATAAATAGAGCTCTCATTTCATTCAAATTTCAAGCTTTTGATAGCCAAATCCACCTTGCTAAAAAATCTCTCAATTCTCTCCATCTACCAAATTCACTCAAAGCTCCATTTTCAAAAAGTTAGTAATCTTTGCATTGAAGCTTACTAATCTTTGAGCTAAACCTTAATCCAAACACTTTTTTCCATCAATTCTCTACATCCAAGCTTGGTCAATTGATTCTTGTGGTTGAATTGAAGCAAATTCTTGAAGTTGTTTTGATAATTCTCTAGATCTACCTTTGGTAAGTTGGATAATTCATCTTTCACAATGTGATCTCTTGGTGATTTTTGGGATTGATTCTTTGAGCATTATTTTGTGATTTCAATGGTGTTATTTTATCATAATTTGATGGAATTTTCGTGCTCAAGTGGATCCATGATCATAAGGTGTTTGATGGAAAGTTTGAACAAGAAATTGCCCTTTTAAAATGCTGTTTTTGCTACTATAACTGTGTGCAATCGATTTGCACTGTAGTGCAATCGATTGCACAGAAGCAATTTTGCATAATTTTTAGAAAACTGTACTGTGTAAATCAATTTATACAATAGTGCAATCTATTTACAACAGGGACAGAATGTATTTTTTGCCTTGTTTTGGGGCAGCTTTGATCAAAAATGCTTTTTCTACTCACTCCTTTTGATTGTTGGTTTGGATTGAAATTTTAAATGTCCAATTTGTCTTTAAACTCAATGGACTTTGTGATGTAGATGAAGTTGGATAAATGTTCATCAATTCAAATCTACATAAGAGTGAATTATTTAATTCATTTTTGGTGCTTTGGATTAATGATATGTTTAGTGCTTTAATCCATCTAGAGGAGTGGTTGAATTTAAAGATGAAAGAATTTTGAAATGGTGATCCAAATTAGTTTATCATTCCCCTCCCTCTTCATCTTATCCCTTTCTTTTTTAATTGTGCTACATGTTAAGGGATGGTGATCTCTACATCATTTATCCAAACATGAAGTACATATATTGCTATTGACCGGCCTCAAAATAGGTGTGACTTCTACATAAGTCCACTTACGATTACTTAACATAGCGCTAAATTTTGTCCCGATTCGAATAAATGATCATTCGTCACCCAAACTTATGATTGCAAGCCAAAGTATGTTAATTTGATCTCTTTGATCCAATAACCTTGAGATTCATTGTGTGGAGGCTTTGGTTCTACCAATCCTCTAATGGATCTACAACACCTTTGGTCAACGCGAATCACTTAAACATCGTTGATCATTACATGTTGCCTTGTGAGAATTCCAAAATGGATGATATACTTGACAAAAAGCAAATGCAACTTGTTGTGTGGAGGCTTTGGTTCTACCAATCCTCTAATGAGTTCCAAATGCAAGTTTCAAGATGGTCATCCAACTAACCACTAATTACTAACAATTAACTTTACTTTATGCTTTTATTTTCATGCTTTATGTACCATTTACTTTTAGTATTTTACATTTCATGCTATTTTCATCTTTGCTCACTTGAGCATTTACTTTTATGTCATTTTTATTTTGCTCACTTGAGCTTTTCTTTCTTTTTAAAGACACCTAATAATCAACATGAACCATAAAAATCATTAATGATACTTGGACTACATGGTTACTATCCTTTGCATTATGGAGTGATGGACTTCTTGGACTTAGGATTAGAGACCTTGGCCTATCTTGGAGACTTTGTGACTTTATTTGATATTTTGTCTGGAGTTCTTGAGGTTTACCTCAAGATATTGGGTTGTTTGTTTGTTTTATGTGCAGGTTATTGAGATTACGATCTTTGTTTGTAATCTGGAATTCACTCGTATACAGCCGTTACTCTGCCCAATTTTTGCGAAGACTTAAAACACTTGAAGTTTGGTTCTCTCAAGAGGTCTAGTATCTTTGCTTGCTTGGTTTCAATCCAAAGAATGGGAATTCTATATTGACTCATAATGTCAAGTATTGGCTTCTTGTTGGTTAGATGGTTCTTATCCCTAGATTTTACCTTATGCTTTAGGATAGCCTCTTCTTCTCCTCCCATCTTCTTTAATTTCAAAAATCTTCTCCCTCCTTTAAAAAAAAACTCTTCTTATTTTGAAACTTGAAACATTTTCATAATAAACTTGGACTTAGGTCCATGCATCTTCGAAACATTTTCATAAATAAATTTCAATAAATTTAATAATACCTTGACCTTTTTTTTGTGAGAAGACTAAAAGTCAATCAATCTCATTTCAAACCATTTTGCCAGTTTGGCTTTTATCTTTAAACTTTTCTCAAAAGATTAGACTCTTGTCAATCCTTGTAGTGATGCAAACAACTATACTTCTACAATATGTAGTGAAGTGAGATATTTTCCACTTGGGTGTTGAGTGAGGCATTGTTGATTTTAAAATCCAAGCCATATCCTCCACTTTGAGATGATGCAAATTCTCCTTTCTCATGATTGTGGGTAGTAAGTATGTTTTTCACACGGACAATTGCGATGATATCTTATCTCATAAAATCAACCAACACACTTGTGTTTCAAATTTTTAAAAGAGGAACTACGTGTACCCTGATCTCCTATTGCACGAAAGGTGGTACGTAGGCACTAAAGGTTCGCAACCGCGGCGAGTGCAAAAATCATAAAAATATTTCTTTTCTCACCTCCACCATCCATTTTATATACAACACATTTTTATAGCCAAAATATACAGATTTTTCAAAGAGATTCTTGTTATACACCAATTTTTGACCTAAGATCCCATTTGCATTTTTGCATTTTTATACAAAAAGCCAAGGTCACTAAATACAGTTGGTTTTCAACCTCTCACCTTTGAGCATTGATTGTGCAGAAATTGTCAAGTGTTTTGAACATTTTTTGCCTATGTATCACTAACTTCTAATCAAGCACGAAATGTGTGTTTTTATTTCTTTGGTTTCATGTGTTGACAGGTATCCTTCGAATGCAACTTGGGCATGTCCTTCATTTTAAATTCAAAACCTCCTTCGAATGCAAGTTTAGGCCTACTTCGATTTGGACAAGTAGCTGCCTGCAAGCCTGCTTCGATTGGACAAGTTCACTGCCTGCAAGCCTGCTTCGAATCTGGACAAGTTCACTGCCTGCAAACATGTTTCGATTGGGCAATAGTCTCCCTTCGATCCTCATGCTTCGATTGGGAAACATTGCTTCCTTTGATCCACAAGCTTCGATGGGCAATACAGTCTCCCTTCGATCTACAGCCTTCGATTGGGAAACATTGCTTCTTTCGATCAACAACCTTAGATTGGACAATACAGCCTCCTTCGATCCACAAGCTTCGATGGACAATACAACCTCCTTCGATTCACAGCCTTCGATTGGGCAATACAGCCTCCTTCGATTCACAAGTGGGACCACTGTACTGCCATGCAACAAACACTACTGAGCCTGCTGCACAGTCCTGCACCCACCTACCACTAAACTCCAAGATACTGCAAGCCTGCATTGTCACAGTCCTGTACTTGCCCAAAACGGAGTGCACAAGGGCTGCGTAGAAGAAAGGGGCGAAATAGCATTCCCAAACTGTTCAAATCATTTTTGTTTTCCCCCAAAAGTTCAGCCACCTCGCCTATAAATACAAGGCCTCACACACATTTTTAAGGGAGGATTTTGGGCCAGACGAATCTCTCCCCAATTTTCTCCAACCCAGAAAAATTCTCAAAGTTCATAAACACTTGAGAAAATAAACAAAAAGAATCCCACACACTTCAGTCTCCTTCGATTCTGAAGAGCATCAACACACATTCTCAAAAAGCACCAAATTTTCCTAAACACAAAAAATCTCTCAAGTCCCTTCAATACTTTTGAGAACAAAAAAATCCCAAACACTTACTTCCTTCGATTCTGAAGAACAACCACTTCAGTCTCCTTCGAATCACAGAAGCATCACGCTTGCTTCTCTTTTCCTTCAAGTCCAACGCTCCCAGCACACTTGCTTTTTTTTCCCTTCCTTCGAATCCAGGATTCCCAGCGCAACTGTTGGCCTCCTCTTTCGAATCCAGCGCTCCAGGCAGCCACCACTCAAGGTCTCTCAGCACATGTTCCAGCCTGAAGCCAGGTAAGTCACTCTTACCCTTCAACTTTTCGTTTCATGGAATAACATGTAAATAATACTTTTGTTCGTTTCCAGCATGAACATAACACTTTGAACTTTTCGTTTCATAGCATGTACATACTGCTATTCCTTTTGATTCCACCCTTTTTAACATATTTTTTAGAACTGAGATCTTTCGTTTTTACTATTAAACTGTTACTAGCATGGCCTCAGGCCATGTTGTTATTTAATGTTTGAAATGAAAGAAACAGGAGACGGGAGTATGAAACGAAGCCCCAGGCTTCCTCACTGACTCCAGGCCCAGTCGAAGGAAGCAGAAAGGAAGATTACATCTTGCACAGATTCCAGGCCTAGTCGAAAGGCACAACATGTTGTCCCACTGGTCTCAATCGAAAGGCAACATACACTGACTTCCAGGCCCAGTCGAAAGATACAACCTAACTGCTACCAAAGGCCAATCGAAGGACAGGACTTCGCCTCTGCCAGTCTCCAATCGAAGTACACTACCTGACTGCTGCCAAAGGCCAATCGAAGGACAGGACTTCGCCCCTGCCAAGCTCCAATAGAAGGACAGGACTTCGCCTCTGCCAAAGTCCCAATCGAAAGACATAACTTCACTGCTGCCAGCCCCAATCGAAGGAGGCCAACAGAATGCCAGTCGAAGCGTGCTCCTGCCTGGGTCGAAATACACTCAGTTTTCTTACTTTTTTTTCTTTTCCTTCATATTTTTTATGCTTTTTGATATGTTTGTAATAGCGTAGGTTTTTATCTTTCTGCATTTTATTTGCTTTGTACAAATGTTAGTAATTAGGCAAGATAAAATCAACAAGAAAACAAACACAAAAAAATCAAAAACACTCTTTAATCATTATTTGAACATGCTTTAAAACATGCTAAAACACTCAACAAATCAAAACTCCCCCAAGGGCATGTTATCCCCGTTCTACCGCGATACTGGCCATGCATATTGCTAGAATGATGTCGCCCACTAAAAAACACCAACAAATAAACTTTTTCTAGAGGAACTACGGTGTTTTGATTCCTTCATTGGATACGTAGGCAAAGGGTCGCGAAACCCTCACGAACACAATAATAAAAAACTCATTTTTTCCCCTTAAGCAAACATATTTATAGATACATACACCCTTGTACATAACAAACAATTTTAAACCAAAAAAACTGATATTTCAAAAGGTTCCTGCGGAGTACCGCAGATGCATTGGGTGCTAATACCTTCCCATTGCATAACCAACCCCCGGACTTTAGATCTCTTTTCAAAAACGCATTGTATTACTTTTTATCTTACATTGCATGTTTTTTAGGGTTTTATTTCGCTCTTTTCCCTTTTCCCTTGGAAATAATAAAGCGCGGTGGCGACTCTTGCTTTTTGTGAGTCAAGTTAATTAATAGCTTGATCTCCGATTTTCACCGCTACAGAATTGGCGACTCTGCTGGGGACTTAGATTGACCTCTTGTTGGTCCATCCCTAAGTGGGTTAAGCCTAGTTTGTTTTATCTGTTTTATCATTATTTGATTATTTGATTATATGTATATATTGTGATTATTTGGGGTGTTGATTACAAAGGACAAGTCTTATACCCAGACTAAGTTACACTTAGGAATAGGACGAGCGGTATAGTCATGTTAACTTTGAGGGAGTAATCCCGAAGAAGGAGGCATGAGATCCCCCACTAAGTGGAAGGCCCTTTTGAACGTAATATTTGTTTACCGAGTAATCGGGAAGACATTATTATTTTCGACCTGGGAGCCAGAGAAGCTGAGATACGTAGAACCCTAACCCATCTTGGCCTTTTAGGTGTAGCGCGGAGATTATAACGGAGTAATCCGGAAGTAGTTGTTACGCGATGCTACGCTCGGATGAGTTTCTCTTGAGAATATTGTTGATTATTGAGTAATCAAGACGTTGGTAATATCCGAAGGAGGAATGTAGACTCCGGGAACTCTTAGAACCTTGTCTTGCAGGTGTGATTAAACCCTTAGTACATACTTTGGGGATGTTCTTTACCTTGACTCCATGCTCGTGACGTTGAACATTTCAACTGTATTTGTGACCTTGCTTGTGTTTGTTGCATAGCCATGCATTCATGCATCCATGAAACCTTTTTCACTTGATTTTCAAGGAATTTAAAGGTCTTTCTTTGTAAACATCACAAGTTTCATCAAACTCCATTGTTCCAAGTCTTATTTTTCCTTTGGTCTCACCAGTACAACACTCACGCTAAGAGAACAATGGAGAATATCAAACAAGAGGTTTCTGAACTCTACAGAGAGATGACTAATTTGGAAGTTGTTATGGAGCCCTTAACTGGTTTGGTCTGAATTTTGGTTGCCACCCAAGTCAATCCTTCTAAGAAGGAGGAAGCGATGATAAAAGTATTCACTGATTGTCATTCAAGGACGTTGGTTTTGAAGTTCAAATCAAGTATGTGCCGAAGAGTAAACACGATTAATGGTCACTTTGAGTTTTGAAGGATGTTTTCGGTGATTCAAGTCCAGATGGAAAGCCTTCCCAGATCATTAACTTATTTCTGCTTTTTGCAATTTTTCTTGTTTATCAAAACATTGTTTGCATGTAAGAACTTGTTTGCATTTGAATGATCATCTTAATACAATGAGTATGTTTGTCTTGAAGAAATTCATATTTGTTCTCAAAACTTTAAATTTATTTTTGCATTATGATACCAACTTGTTGCCCATTCTCTTGCCTAGGCAGAGATTGAAGGGAGGATGATGATCTAAAGAACACAAAATCTCTGGTTGTTTGCTTTTGGATAAAATCTTGCTGATGATGTACAGGCATTGTTTCAAATCCCTAAACACCGGAGATATAAGGAAGATAATCCCTTGCTAACCCCTTTTGAGCCTTTGAAGTAGAAGTTTCTTTTCTATACAAAAAACCCTCAAAATTTAACCTGGGGCAGGTTAGTTTTCAGTTAATCTGATTGAATGTTCAAAATTCATAAGAAAGATGTTTTTTGAAGAGAAACTACGAGGGATATCCTTCATGTATAATGAATCTAGAGGATGTGGAACCACAACGTTATCCCTCATTCATCAAGAAACGAGGCAATCACAATCCTCTCAACAAGCAAAGACAAGCTAATGTCACACATTTTGTTCAAAAAGTCAAAAATCAAGAAAAAGAAAAGCCTGCTAAGTCAAAAAAACATGAAAACGTGTGACTTAGGCAAAATTAAGGCATCCCGCTGGACTATCAATTCAAAAATTAGTTCAGGCAAAAATTAGGGAAAATAAAAATTGCAAAGAAAGAAAAAGTCCTCAGCAAAGAACAAATTGGTGACTACAAACACGAAGACATGAGGGTGGTTTCTACTCCGAAAACCTCGTCGTTTCCTTAACCGTCACAAAATCCTTTTGAGAGATGAACGCTCATGTTGAATTAACTGAACATAGGATTGGAGAACATCATGAAGGGGGTGGGCACCAAATATTTTGAGCCTTAAATCCTTTTTTCTAAAACCATGAACCAGACCACATTACAACCTTCAAAAGTCCTAATTGAAGCAAGGTTATTTTGAAAGCATACTTCAATGAGATAGTGTTCCTGACTCCCATGAATGTTCTAAATAGTTATGTTGGTATCATATGTTTTTCCTATACAAAAATAAATGATGCTCTAACTCGCAAAATTTGTGCGATATCTTTTCAAAATCTTCAAGACTTACATAACTATTGCATTAGAATTTTCATTCTCATAATAAAATTTTCTAACTGCAAAACATTTGTTTGATATCAAGGAAACTCACATATAAGCACCAGTGATTAGTCTATTCTTAAGGCCTGAAACTCTGTTGAGTAATTGGAGAATCATTTCAAGAAAAAATCATATCCAGGGGCATGTCACCTGAAGACCTTAAGCACAGACATGTTGCTTCTCCCAGTCAATGCTTCTCCAACTTGTTTACTCTTTGGGGCAAAATTTGAAGACTTTGTTGTGCCAACTACAGTCAATCCGGGGCAATCACGTCAAGATTTGATGAATCTCTCTAAGAGTTTGAAGACACCAGAGCATGGTGAATGCCAGGTCTTTTGTAAAATCCTCTTGAGACGATTTCTCCTTATCAACCATATAACTTGGGGCATCCAAAATCAGTCCCATGGGCAATCCAGATTTGTCAAGATATGAGATATGTTTTGCACACATTATCAGAGGGTGGTGTTCCCAGTATCTCCAGCTAAGCATGACTTTTTCCAGCTGAAACATTGTTTGTGTTGTTATCCTTTCAATGAATTGTTTGTGATAGAAGACTGGACTTTGGGTTTTCTACCTGAAAATATCTTCCTCTCCATAGAGATTCAAGCCTTGTAAAAGGACTTTGCTCCAGTGATGACTTTTGTTCTATCTCCAGTAATGTTCCCATCTTGTTGAGATTAGCCGAGTGTCGAGTTGTACTGTGACGTCTTATCATCTCCTGTCTATCTCTCATGTCTGTTTTGTCAGCATATACATGACATTCATTTATTCATTCACACTTGCATCATGCATTCAAATTTGTATTTGTTGATGTCTTTGATTTAGTACACCTGGGTTACGTCTATTCCAATAGCGTATTTGATCTTTCCAAATAGAATGTCAACTTAAGCAGAAAGTGTGCCTCCTTTCTAATTCCCCACTGAGTTAACTCTCGTGGAAGAGTCTTGCTTCATCTTTCCTTTTCCATCTCTGGATAGGATAAATCCCCATTTGAGTTGTTTCCTCATTGGGTGGAGTCTTGTTTGACTATTTTCTCTCCAGTTTATTCCTGGATTAAGCTTTGTCTCTTGTGAATGATACCCTGTGGATATCTCTAGGCTATGAAACCTAGATGGAGAGTGCATTTATTTTTCAATGTAAATACTTGGTCTCCTCAAGAAGGATTTATTCAGGATTTCCCATTGAAGATGAACTCTATTCCCTAGTAGTGTTATCATAACATTCTTCTGGAATATCGACGTGACAACAAGCGACTGACTCTTTATTTGAGCAGTTTGATTATTTCTGATTTCTTTATGACAAATGGCGGTCTCTTCATGAGCAGTTTGTCAATCCCAGATGAAATTATTGGTTCTCACCTCCAGCAATATCTTCACGATATTTTATGGGTATCTTTTTGGCAAACAGCAAGCGGCAGTCTCTTCATGAGGCAACTTGTGTGTTATGGATACTCTTGACAAACAACAAGCGGCAGTCTCTTCACGAGGCAACTTGTATGTTATTGACACCTTTGAAAACGCAAGTGGAAGTCTCTTCATGGGCAGCTTGTACGTTAATATTCTTCGGAAAACGGCAAGTGGCAGTCTCTTCATGGGCAGATTGTACGTTATTATTCTTTGAAGACAGCAAGTGGCAGCTCTTCATGAGCAGCTTGTGGGTTATAAGCAACAAGTGGCGGACTCTTCATGAGTAGCTTGTGTGCTTTAATATTCTTTGAAGACGGCAAGTGGCAGCTCTTCATGAGCAGCTTGTGGGTTATAAGCAACAAGTGGTGGACTCTTCATGAATAGCTTGTGTGCTTTAATATTCTTTGAAGACGGCAAGTGGCAGCTCTTCATGAGTAGCTTGTGGGTTATAAGCAACAAGTGGCGGACTCTTCATGAGTAGCTTGTGTGCTTTAATATTCTTTGAAGACGGCAAGTGGCAGCTCTTCGTGAGCAGCTTGTGGGTTATAAGCAACAAGTGGCGGACTCTTTATGAGTAGCTTGTGTGCTTTAATATTCTTTGAAGATGGCAAGTGGCAGCTCTTCATGAGCAGCTTGTGGGTTATAAGCAACAAGTGGCGGACTCTTCATGAGCAGCTTGTGTGCTTTGATATTCTTTGAAGACAGCAAGTGGCAGCTTCTTTATTTTAGCAGCTTGTATGTCATTATTTTTGGAAGACAGCAAGTGGCGGCCTCTTTATTTGAGCAGCTTGTGTATCCCCAACAATAATGTCTACTTAGCAAATGGCATCCCTTCGGAAAAGTCTCGTGGGGAAGTTTGCATTTTATCATTTTGTTTTCCAGCCACAGTGCTGATGTCAATCATTTCTTTTCCAGCCATAGTGCTGATGTAAATCATTCCTTTTCCAGTCTCAACACTGATGTAAATCATTCAAGAGTCTCTCACTTTAAGTCTATGACTCTGTTTCCCCAGTGGAGTTATAACCTCTTCCCCTGTGGGATTACTGTATAATGTGCTTGGTTCCTCCAGCATTAGTCTATCTCATATGGCGTCATTCCCCATAAAATTCAGAGCATTGCATTCATATCATATCATGAACATAATTGCGGTATCTTAAGGCCAAAAATTGTGTATTCTATATTTAAGTCCCTTCAATCTCGTCAGATAGAAGAAACTTAAATAGGGGCAGCTGTTATACCCCAATTTTTGACCTAAGATCCCATTTGCATTTTTTCATTTTTATACAAAAAGCCAAGGTCACTAAATAAAGTTGGTTTTCAACCTCTCACCTTTGAGCATTGATTATGCAGAAATTGTCAAGTGTTTTGAACATTTTTTGCCTATGTATCACTAACTTCTAATCAAGCACGAAATGTGTGTTTTTGTTTCTTTGATTTCATGTGTTGATGGGTATCCTTCGAATGCAACTTGGGCATGTCCTTAATTTTGAATTCAAAACCTCCTTCGAATGCAAGTTTAGGCCTACTTCGATTTGGACAAGTAGCTGCCTGCAAGCCTGCTTCGATTTAGACAAATTTGCTGCCTTCAAACCTACTTTCGATTGGACAAGTTCACTACCTGCAAGCCTTCTTCGAATCTGGACAAGTTCACTGCCTGCAAACATGTTTCTATTGGGCAACAGTCTCCCTTCGATCCTCATGCTTCGATTGGGCAACATTGCTTCCTTCAATCCACAAACTTCGATGGGAAATACAGTCTCCCTTTGATCTACAGCCTTCGATTGGGCAACATTGCTTCTTTCGATCAACAGCCTTCGATTGGACAATACAGCCTCCTTCGATCCACAAGCTTCGATGGACAATACAGCCTCCTTCGATTAACAGCCTTTGATTGGGCAATACAGCCTCCTTCGATTCACAAGTGGGACCACTGTACTGCCATGCAACAAACACTACTGAGCCTACTGCACAGTCCTGCACCCACCTACCATTAAACTCCAAGATACTGCAAGCTTGCGTTGTCACAGTCCTGTACTTGCCCAAAACGGAGTGCACAAGGGTTGCGTAGAAGAAAGGGGCGAAACAGCATTCCCAAACTGTTCAAATCATTTTTGTTTTCCCCCCAAAACTTCAGCCACCTCGCCTATAAATACAAGGCCTCACACACATTTTTAAGGGAGGATTTTGGGCCAGACGAGTCTCTCCCCAATTTTCTCCAACCCAGAAAAATTCTCAAAGTTCATAAACACTTGAGAAAATAAACAAAAAGAATCCCACACACTTCAGTCTCCTTCGATTCTGAAGAGCATCAACACACATTCTCCAAAAACACCAAATTTTCCTAAACACAAAAAATCTCTCAAGTCCCTTCAATACTTGTGAGAACAAAAAAATTCCAAACACTTACTTCCTTCGATTCTGAAGAACAACCACTTCAGTCTCCTTCGAATCACAGAAGCATCACACTTGCTTCTCTTTTCCTTCAAGTCCAACGCTCCCAGCACACTTGCTTTTTTTCCCTTCCTTTGAATCCAGGATTCCCAGCGCAATTGTTGGCCTCCTCTTTCGAATCCAGCACTCCAGGCAGCCACCACTCAAGGTCTCTCAACACACGTTCCAGCCTGAAGCCAGGTAAGTCACTCTTACCCTTAAACTTTTCGTTTCATGGAATTACATGTAAATAATACTTTTGTTCGTTTCCAGCATGAACATAACACTTTGAACTTTTCGTTTCATAGCATGTACATACTGCTATTCCTTTTGATTCCACCCTTTTTAACATATTTTTTAGAACTGAGCTCTTTCGTTTTTACTATTAAACTGTTACTAGCATGGCCTCAAGCCATGTTGTTATTTAATGTTTGAAATGAAAGAAACAGGAGACAGGAGTATGAAACGAAGCCCCAGGCTTCCTCACTGACTCCAGGCCCAGTCGAAGAAAGCAGAAAGGAAGATTACATCTTGCACAGATTCCAGGCCTAGTCGAAAGGCACAACATGTTGTCCCACTGGTCTCAATCGAAAGGCACAATACACTGACTTCCAGGCCCAGTCGAAAGATACAACCTGACTGCTACCAAAGCCCAATCGAAGGACAGGACTTCGCCTCTGCCAGTCTCCAATCGAAGTACACTACCTGACTGCTGCCAAAGGCCAATCGAAGGACAGGACTTCGCCCCTGCCAAGCTCCAATCGAAGGACAGGACTTCGCCTCTGCCAAAGTCCCAATCGAAAGACATAACTTCACTGTTGCCAGCCCCAATCGAAGGAGCCCAACAGAATGCCAGTCGAAGCGTGCTCCTGCCTGGGTCGAAATACACTCAGTTTTCTTACTTTTTTTTCTTTTCCTTCATATTTTTTATGCTTTTTTATATGTTTGTAATAGCGTAGGTTTTTATCTTTCTGCATTTTATTTGCTTTGTACAAATGTTAGTAATTAGGCAAGATAAAATCAACAAGAAAACAAACACAAAAAAATCAAAAACACTTTTTAATCATTATTTGAACATGCTTTAAAACATGCTAAAACACTCAACAAATCAAAACTCCCCCAAGGGCATGTTATCCCTGTTCTACCGCGATACCGGCCATGCCTATTGCTAGAATGATGTCGCCCACTAAAAAACACCAACAAATCAACTTTTTCTAGAGGAACTACGGTGTTTTGATTCCTTCATTGGATACGTAGGCAAAGGGTCGCGAAACCCTCACGAACACAATAATAAAAAACTCATTTTTCCCCTTAAGCAAACATATTTATAGATACATACACCCTTGTACATAACAAACAATTTCAAACCAAAAAAACTGATATTTCAAAAGGTTCCTTCGGAGTACCGCAGATGCATTGGGTGCCAATACCTTCCCATTGTATATCCAACCCCCGGACTTTAGATCTCTTTTCAAAAACGCATTGTATTACTTTTTATCTTACATTGCATGCTTTTTAGGGTTTTATTTCGCTCTTTTCCCTTTTCCCTTGGAAATAATAAAGCGCGGTGGTGACTCTTGCTTTTTATGAGTCAAGTTAATCAATATCTTGATCTCCGATTTTCACCGCTACAGTTCCTGCGGAGTACCATAGATGTTTAGGGTGCTAATACCTTCCCTTTGCATAACCAACCCCCTTACCTTGAATCTTTCCCCCTCTTTTTGGGTTATTCGCTCTTTTCCCATTCCTTTGGAAACAATAAAGCGCGGTGGCGATTTTTATTTTGATTTGTATAAAGTCTAGTCAATCCAATGGCTTAGTCTTGCACATTTCTACCGCTACAGAAAATAGCGACTTCACTGGGGAAAGATTGACCTCTTGTTGGTCCATCCCTAAGTGGGTTAAACCTATCTTTGTTTATATTTGTATATGTGCTATTGTTTTTTATGCGTTATATTTTGTGTATATGTTTATATGGATTTTCCTGGTTTACAGGGTGCTTGGTGATTACTCATAAGTCCTATTCCCGGACTTGGGCAAACTTTAAGATATGAAGGGCGCTATAGTCATGTTAACTTTGAGGGAGTAATCCCAAAAAAGGAGGCATGAGATCCCCCACTCAGTGGAGGCCCCTTTGACTGTAGTGTCGTTTACCGAGTAATCGGGAAGACGTCTGCTTTCGACCTAGGAGCCTGCCGAAGCTGAGGATCGTAGATTACCTAACCCCTCTTGGCCTTTTAGGTGTAGTGCGGAAGCTATAACGGAGTAATCCGGAAGTAGTTGTCACGCGATACTACGCTCGGACGAGTCTTTCTTGAGAATATTACTAATTACTGAGTTAATCGGGAAGTTGGTAATATCCGAAGGAAGGATGTAGACTCTGAGAACCTCTAGAACCTTGTTCGGCAGGTGATAACTTTTTAGACCAATACCTTATGGGTAGTACCTTCGACCTCATGCTCGTGACGTTGAACCTATGAACCCTATTTGTGTGATCTTGTGTGTGATTGTTGCATCATGCATCCATGCACTCATAAGCATCTTTTGAAAAAACAATATTTCAAGTGATTTAAAGGTTGACTATTTGTGAATATCTCAGGTACTTTTAAACCATGGATTCTGGAAAGAGAAAGACCGGGAAATACAGTTTCAAGGATCCTAAGATAGATGAGTTGATCAGTCTAATTCCCGAGATCGAGTGTTCTGCAGACTTTCGGAAGAAGTATGGATCCATTATTCCTCTCATGAAGCTGAATATGAAGGAGGGTTTTCTCTCAACTTTGGTCCAGTTCTATGATCCAGTGCATCACTGCTTTACTTTTCCCGATTATCAGTTGAAGGAAGGATTTGGGACCTACGGGTGCTGTTTCTTTGGAGCCATATCTTCAGTGGGTCCGATCGAGAGCCATTCAGTTGAAGATGTCGTATACTCGGGAGACACCCATGCCTGATTTGTTTGTGAAGACCACTCCTCCCTTATTAGATCATCTAGAAGAGTTGCAACTCGCTTTGGTTAGGATGCAACAGAAAAGGGATGCTTGGAAGAACAAGTTCCAGACTTTAGAGAGTTCCTACAAAGCAGACTTGAAGGAGAAAGATGATTTGATTGAGATCCTTGAGAGTCAAGCGGTGGAGTCTATGGAGAGGCAAGGAGATTTATTTTCTCCTAAGCCTCAAATAGGTGTTGTTTGTTCACTTCCTGATTCAGATGATTGGAAGGAGGTTGCCATCAGACATGGGGAAGAAAACCAGAGGTTAAGAGCTCAGATTTCCAGGCTCACAGGGAAGCGTCAGCGTACAGATTGATCTCTATTAGTTCTTATTCTTAGGGTTTTAGATTATATTTTCATCTTGTACTTGGGATCATTGAAACTTGTAATCCATTTTGAAATTATTATAATGAAAATTTTCAGTATTTCAAAAGCTTTATTACTTGGATGCTTGCAATGTGTCTATAAATCATAAATCCCTTGAAATATTAAATGATAAATAAAAAATAATCATATGCATTGCATATCATGCATCATATTGCACATATTTCTTGCATTTGTTATGCATATCCAGGTGTCTTACCCAGCTTCTTTGCTTCACTCAGCAAGCTGACTCGTCACTACAACACTCGGGCTAACTTCAAAAAGAAGATGGACAACTTAGAACAGGAGAATCGCGAGCTGCGCGAAGAAGTTTCCGCTTTGAAGGCTGGCTTGGCCGACTTGACTACTCTGATGGAAACTCTGGTGGCTGCTCAGAATCAGCCATCGAGTGTTCAACCTCAACCAACAAGGGCAAATGCTGAAGTTCTGACTGTTCCTGTATCCGATACTCCGGCTGTTGTTCAAAATCGTATGCCTCAGGGTTATCCGTGGGGAATGCCAGAGAATTTTGCACCTGAAGGTTTCAATCTGGGTCCTCAAGATGCTCCAGTGGTTCCAAATGTTGTTACTCTTGCACCTCCTGTGGTGCATACTGTTCCTGCTGCACCTCCTTCGGTGAATTTGGTTCCGTTTGTTAATGAAGATGTATGTCATCCTTTCCCTCCGCCGAGTGAAGACTTGGGTCTTTATGACAGAATGGATGATTTCCAAGAGCAGTTTGATAGAATGCAAAGAGAGATGAAGGCTCTTAGGGGAAAGAGTTGTTCGGGCAGAATGGGAATGAGTTGTGTTTGGTCCCGAATGTTAAAGTGCCTGCTAAGTTCAAGGTCCCCGAATTTGAGAAGTACAAGGGCAACACTTGCCCTCGTGCTCATTTGGTGATGTATGTGAGAAGGATGTCTACCCATACTGATGATCAGCGTCTGCTGATTCATTTTTTCCAGGATAGTCTGACTGGTGCTGCGTTGAAATGGTACATGAGTTTAGACAGCGTCAACATCCATACTTTTAATTATTTGGGAGAAGCATTCATTAAACAATACAAGTACAATGTGGACATGGCGCCTGACCGTGACCAGCTTAGGGCCATGGTTCCGAAAGACAGAGAATCATTCAAATAGTATGCACAGAGATGGCGCGAAGTGGCTGCACAAGTGATTCCGCCCATGGAAGAGAAATAAATGACTAAGATTTTTCTAAAGACGCTAGGAGCTTTCTACTACGAAAGAATGGTAGCAAGTGCCCCAAGTGATTTTACAGAGATGGTAGGAATGGGTGTCCGCCTAGAAGAGGCAGTAAGAGAAGGTCGTTTGACAAAGGGTGAAGGATCTGGAGGTGTGAAGAAGCTATCTTACGGGTTTACAAAGAAGAAAGAGGGGGAGTGAATGTTATGAATATGGTGGTCGGTTGTCCAAGCGACTTTCGAATTTTTGACATTAATCTGGTTAGAGGGGATTTGGTGAAGATGCACGCAGATCTCTGTAAATTCAGTTATTATACGCATGACCATACCGATTGTGCTATTTGAAGTACAGATATACAGGGTTGCGAGAAGATAAATGCTGATTTGCAGGAGATGATGGAAGAAGGTTTAATCCATATAATCAGGCCTAGGGCAGAATATGAAGAGGAAGTGAATATGGTTTCTGGATGTCCGGGTGAATTTAGAATTTTTGATGTGGATCATTTGAATGAGGATCTAGTGCAGTTACATGCTACCTTCTGCCATACTGTTGGTCAGGTGGAACACCAATATGGATCTTGCATAATTTTTTGTCGAAATCCTCGAGGATGTTCTGTTGTGAGGGAAGGTGTTCAGTTGCTGTTAGACAATGGAACCATCAAGATCACAGGTCAGAGAGATGATTATCATGAGATTGATATGGTTGAAGTCTGTTTGATGGAAGAGTCAAAAGAAGAGTATGCCTCCTCAGATGAGTATTTCTCTTCAGACGAATATTTGTTTGCCGAAAATGAATTTTTGATGGCTGATTGTGTTGAGGAAGGGGTGAATGTCATTGTACCTTGTTTTGGTGCACCCACTCATCTTGAGGTGGAGTACCATAGCAAACCAGTTGTTGCCCCATTGGTAATTAGTCTGCCAGGTCATGTTCCCTATGAATCAAATAAGGCTGTGCCTTACAAATACAACACTACGATCTTAGAAGATGGGGTGGAGATTCCCATCCAGACGATGCCAGATGTTGGAAATATAGCTGATAATAGCAGAGTGACCCGTAGTGATCGTGTATTTGCGTCGGTCATTCGAAGAGTTGTTGTTGCTGGAAAGAAGATTACTGAGAATGATGAACCTAAGAAGTCTGCAGGAGGGACTAGTGGAGCTACATTAGAGAAAGAAGTGGATGATATCTTGAAGATAATTAAGATGAGCGATTACAGAATTGTAGATCAGCTATTGCAGACTCCTTCAAAGATATCTATTCTAGCCTTATTGATGAATTCCTCTGCTCATAGAGAATCGCTGATGAGTGTACTAGACCAAGCTTTTGTAGAGAATGACATGTCATTAGATCAATTCAGCAGCGTAATTAGAAACATTACATCATGTAACAATTTGAGCTTATGTGATGATGAGTTACCAGGTGAAGGGAGGAATCACAACCTGGCCCTCCACATATCCATGAACTGTAAGAATGATTCGTTGTCCAATGTGCTAATTGATAACGGATCCGCGCTGAATGTCATACCGAGAAGTACCCTCTTGAAGTTAAAGTATCAAGGAACATCTATGCGCCCGAGTGGCATCATTGTGAAGGCTTTTGATGGGTCGAGGAAATCTGTCATCGGTGAAGTGGACCTGCCCATCCATATAGGACCACATTTGTTCTTGATAACCTTCCAGGTTATGGATATTATTCCCGCATATAGTTGTTTGCTTGGACGACCATGGATACACGAAGCAGGGGCTGTCACTTCAACTTTGCATCAGAAGCTAAAATTTGTGCGTGAAGGGAAGGTAGTGATCATAAATGGGGAGCAGGCGTTGTTGATATCCCATCTATCCTCTTTCAGTATTGTAGAAGCGGATGAGGCTGCTATTGGAACCCAATTCCAAGCCCTATCCATTGACAACATAAGGAGGAATGAGAATTATGTAGTTTCCCTGAAGGGCGCGCAGCAGGTTGTGTGCAATTGTCATAATGCAGTTTGGGGACGACTGGTGGATCCACCCGTGAACAAGAATAGAACTGGTTTGGGTTTTTCTTCGAAGAATGGAAAAGGCGAAAGTTTGAAGTCAAAATCTCCAGTGAACAGTTATCATGATGTTTTTCGCAGCGGAGGCTACCTCCATCCAATTGGTTCTAGAATCAATGCTGTTGAAGAAGATGAAGCAGAGCAGGAAGTACCGAATTTTGTGACGCATGGAGTCCGAGTTCAGAACTGGGTCACCATTGATGTTCCTTCTTGCATACATATTTCAAAGTAATTTGTTTTGTTAATCTGTTTCATTCTTTGAAAAGCTTTCACTCTGCCCATGGTGAAAGTATTGTATGGGCTTATCTGTTTGCTTCCAAAAATATGTCTTTATTTTCTGCTTTTTCTTGGGAAATGGTAATCAAATAAAAAACCCTTTCAAAATAAATGATAACTGAAAATTAATCTGCATGATCACTTGTTATATGTGTCAGTTTCTAAAAGCAATCATAAATCATATGTGCAGATTAATTAAAAAACCCGTTGAATACAATGACCCTGCACCCTCTCCCAACTTTGAATGTCCTGTGTTTGGGGCTGAAGAAGAAGATTATGATGAGATTCCAGAAGAGGTCTCACGGTTGCTTGAGCACGAGGATAATACCATTCAGCCATATAAGGAGCCTTTGGAAGTGATTAATTTGGGTTCAGAAGAAGATCCGAAAGAGATTAAGATTGGAGCATCGTTGCATCTTGATGTGAAGAGCGGGTTGATTGAGCTATTGAAAGAGTATGTGGATATTTTTGCTCGGTCTTATCAAGACATGCCTAGTCTAGATACATACATTGTTGAGCATCATTTGCCATTAAAGCCAGACTGTCCGCCAGTTAAACAAAAGTTGAGAAGAACCCACCCAGATATGGCAGTAAAGACCAAAGAGGAGGTCCTAAAGCAGATTAATGATGGTTTTCTTGTGACGTCAGTGTATCCTCAATGGATTGCCAATATTGTCCCAGTACCGAAAAAAGACAGAAAAGTCTGCATGTGCGTAGATTAGAGATCTAAATAAAGCTAGTCCAAAAGATGATTTTCCATTGCCTCACATTGATATGTTAGTGGATAGCACAGCAAAATTCAAAGTATTCTCATTCATGGAAGGATTTTCCTAGTATAATCAAATAAGAATGGCTCCAGAGGACATGGAAAAAACAACGTTTATCACACCCTGGGGAACATTCTGTTACAGAGTGATGCCCTTCGGGTTGAAGAACGCTGGTGCAACGTACCAGAGGGTTATGACAACCTTATTCCATGATCTGATGCACAAGGAAATTGAAGTATATGTTGATGATATGATTTCCAAATCCCAAACTGAAGAAGGGCATATAAAAGATTTGTTGAAGTTGTTTCAGCTTTTGAGGAAGTTTCGTCTCCGCTTGAATCAAAATAAATGCACCTTCGGAGTTAGATCGGGGAAATTGTTGGGTTTTATTGTTAGCCAGAAAGGAATTGAAGTTGATCCTGATAAAGTCAGAGCAATTCAAGAAATGCCAGAACCAAGAACTGAAAAGCAAGTCAGGGGTTTCCTCAGGCGTTTGAATTATATTTCCAGATTCATTTCCCACATGACTGTAAAGTGTGAACCGATCTTTAAGTTAAAGAAAGATCAAGGTTGTGTGTGGACGGATGACTGCCAAAGGGCATTTGAGAGTATTAAAGAGTATCTGTGTGAACCTCCTATCTTGCTCCCTCCCGTAGAAGGAAGACCGCTGATTATGTATCTAACGGTGTTAGATAAATCCATGGGTTGTATTCTGGGACAACAGGATGAAACGGGAAAGAAAGAGTTCACCATTTATCATCTCAGCAAAAATTTCACTGATTGTGAGTCGCGGTATTCCACGCTAGAAAAGACATGTTGTGCTTTGGCCTGGGCGGCAAAGCGTTTGCGGCAGTATATGTTGAATCATACCACTTGGTTGATCTCCAAAATGGATCCAATCAAGTATATTTTTGAGAAGCCTGCTCTTACTGGGAGAATTGCCCGCTGGCAGATGTTGTTGTCTGAATATGATATTGAGTACCTCACTCAAAAAGCTATTAAAAGTAGTGTGTTGGCAGATTACCTTGCTCACCAACCGGTGGAAGATCATCAGTCTGCAGAATTTGAATTCCCTGATGAGGATGTGATGTTCCTGAAAGTGAAAGATTGTGATGAACCATTGCCTGAGGAAGGCCCCGACCCTGAATCTCATTGGAGTATGATTTTTGATGGAGCGGTGAATGCTTATGGTAAAGGAATTGGTGTTGTGATTGTCACTCCTCATGGATCGCACATTCCTTTTACTGTGAGGCTAACATTTGATGGAACTAATAATATGGCGGAATATGAGGCTTGCATCATGGGTCTTGAGGAAGCTATTGATCTCAAAATCAAAATTCTAGATGTGTATGGTGATTCAGCTTTGGTAATAAATCAGATTAAAGGAGAATGGGATACTCGTCACCCTGGCTTGATCCCTTACAAAGATTATGCTAGAAGATTGCTACCCTTCTTCAATAAAGTTAAATTCCATCACATCCCTAGAGATGAAAATCAAATGGCGGATGCTCTGGCAACTCTGGCTTCCATGTATCAAGTGAATTCTTGGAATGATATACCCCGTATTACAGTTCGACGGCTGGATAGGCCCGCTCATGTGTTTGCAACAGAGGAGGTAGCAGATCAAAAACCTTGGTATTATGATATCAAGCATTTTCTTCAGACTCAGAAATACCCGATTGGTGCATCGAGGAAAGATAGAAAGACATTGAGAAGATTGGCAGGCAGTTTCTTCCTCAATGAAAATGTGTTATACAAGAGAAATTATGACATGGTCTTGCTCAGATGCGTGGATAGACACGAAGCAGACATGTTGATGCATGAGATTCATGAAGGTTCATTTGGCACTCATGCTAATGGATATTCGATGGCTAAAAAGATGCTAAGGGAAGGTTACTATTGGTTGACAATGGAATCTGATTGTTGCAATTTTGCAAAGAAGTGCCATAAATTCCAGATTTATGCAGATAAGATCCATGTTCCTCCGACACTTCTCAATGTAATTTCCTCCCCATGGCCTTTCTCTATGTGGGGTATTGACATGATCGGGATGATAGAACCCAAAGCTTCGAATGGACACCGTTTCATTTTGGTAGCGATTGACTACTTTACCAAATGGGTAGAGGCTGCTTCTTATGCCAATGTTACCAAACAGGTGGTTGTGCGTTTCATCAAAAGAAATCTGATATGCCGGTATGGTGTTCCGAGTAGAATCATCACTGCCATTGGCTCAAATTTGAACAACAAAATGATGACAGAACTGTGTGAAGAATTCAGGATTGTCCATCACAATTCGTCTCCATACAGGCCAAAGATGAATGGGGCTGTTAAGGCTGCTAATAAGAATATCAAGAGAATTATCCAGAAAATGGTTATTACTTATAAGGATTGGCATGAAATGCTCCCTTTTGCTCTGCATGGATATCGAAAATCTGTCTGCACTTCAACAAGAGCAACCCCGTTCTCCCTGTTATATGGAATGGACGTTGTACTCCCTGTTGAGGTAGAGATTCCCTTGTTGCGTGTGATAATGGAAGCCAAGTTGGCAGAGGCTGAATGGGTCCAGAACAGGTTTGACAAATTAAATTTGATTGAAGAGACGAGGATGACAGCTTTATGTCATGGGCAGTTATATCAGAAAAGAATGAAGAAAGCATTTGATAAAAAGGTCAAACCTCGTGAATTCAGAGAAGGAGACCTCGTGCTCAGGAAGATCATGTCTTTTAACACTGATTCTAGGGGCAAGTGGACTCCTAATTTTGAAGGCCCGTATGTTGTCAAGAATGCCTTCTCTGGTGGTGCATTAATTCTTGAAACTATGGATGGCGAGGAGTTCCCACGTCCCATGAATGCTGACGCAGTCAAGAAATACTTCACCTAAAGAAATAAAAGAACAGCTCGCTAAGTTGAAAACCCGAAAGGGAGGCTTAGGCAAAAAGGAGCGTCTCGGTAGGCTGAAAACCCGAAAGGGCGATCTAGGCAAAAATTAGAGACATAAACAGAATAAATTTCCCGCTAAGTTGAAAACCCGCAAGGGCAGCTTAGGCAAAATTTAGGGATTTTTCTTGGCAAGTAACTACGTCAGACAAGACTTGATCATTGAGGAAACAATCTTCTCGGATCCTCACCATACTTCAACAAAAGCTGCTGCTCAGGACTTCAAAAGTTGTTGGGGGAATGGTGGTCATTGTATCTCAATGTACCTTTTCCATTATATATTACCATTTCCCAAACTTTGTAATCATCCATGGAGTCTCTCCATTCGCAGACTACCATTCTATTATTAAAATTCGAGCTTTTGCCGAATTCTTTGTGTTCTTATTTTTATTTAGCTTGCAAAGACTTCATTTATTACTGATAATAACTTTCAAAGCAAAAAGATTAAAAAAACAAAATTTACTTTTCAAAAAGAAAGACATCTTTACAATTCAATTTACTTTGGGATTTGTGATGAAACAATGACAACAAAAATGGCGATCCCTGGAATGAACAAACTCCAGTTGTTTTAAGAATATTTACTTCCTTCGTGAAGGTTTTTCTCAGGTCATCTTGTTGGTATATGCGCAATCTTTGTGTGTTTCTCAGATAATTAAAGACGATACCAGTTGGCGTAAGGTATAGTATTAGGTTTGTGATCCCATGATCCCCGACCAAGCCTTGGTTCGCTTTTGATTTTGGGTTTGAATGGTCAGAAGCCTCTATCCCAGGTTCCCCAGCGAATTTTTCCCTCATATGATGAAAGGTTTTATTCCCTTTGTGTGCTAAGATATCGCTCTTTTTGCAGTATTGCCATTAGTGTTGACTTCTTGATTTCCCAGGAAGACTACACCAGGGCATCTTTTGTTGGAATAGGTTTGGTTGATATGAAGACTCAATCCAGTATTTTCCAGTGAATGCCTTGTTTATTTGATAGAATTCCTTTTTCCCCAGTGAAGAATGTATCTTGGTTTCCCCTCGATGATGTGGTGTTGACCTCCCCAAAAGTCAACATGAAGTCCCCGGTAGAGGTCTCGATGATGAAGTATTGTCTCCCTTAGTGAAGTCCGTATGTTTTTCTTCCTTCAAAGTGGGCCTGATTTCCCCAGTGAACGTTTTGACAATTTGGTTTCCATTTGCCTTATTCACAATCAGTATCGAAATCCCCAGTAGGAGTACGGACTGTGAAACATTTGTTTTCCCCATGGAAGTCTGTGTGTTATTCCCTGGGAAGGTTATCCCAAGGCATCTCTTGTTGGAATGAGTATTCATGATGAAAAGTTTTCAGTCCTCAGTTTTTTTTTCTCCAGGGAAGTGGGTTTGAATTCCTCAGTAAGGTTTGGTTGTCTCGGCGTCAGTATGCTTTATTTGAGACTAGTTTTGCAATCTTCAGTAGGCACGTTGTTTTTGGAAAACTGGTTTCTCCGATGAAAACGGAAGAAAGATGTTCTATCCCGGTATCTGTTTGATTTAGCTACATCCGGATTATGTTTCTCCTCAGTGAAGTTAGGACAGACAATAGGTTTGGTTTCCGCAGTTGCTTTTACCTTTATTGGATTGATCTTTCTGGTTGAAGTTTAGCCCAATGTTGTTGGTACCTGGGGCAGTTTTGTTTGATTATGTATCCTTTTACCAGCATATGCACGATATCACTCATACATTCATACATGCATCATGCATTGCTACAAACCATTTTTCATTGACATTGTGTTCTAACCTTCCTGCAGCGCTCCTTGCTTAGGTGGATTCGGTTTTCCCTCTTGAGTTTATTTCTCAAAGGATGTATCTTCGTTGGCCGTCTTGCTCCAGTGTGTTTCTAATTGGATTCGTGGTTGCATGACAATATTATTTACTCTGGATTTCTGAGGACTTTGAGCTTTGATTTGTGCATTTATTTTGCACGAGAAGACTTTATCTCTTCAGCAGGAATAATGTAGCATTTCCCCAGGAAGTCATATCTCATTTCCCCAGGAAGTCATATCTCATTTCCCCAGGAAGTCATATCTCTTTCCCCGGGAAGCCACATTTCTATCCCCAGAAAGTCGTTTCTTTTTGCAATCCTCCATGATAACAAGCAACATGTATCTTTGTTTGAGCAACTCGTGCTTCCCTGTATAAGTCGACGTGACTTTTTTTGCTATTTCCTCTATGAATGGTTAGCTTGCAGTCCGTCGTCAGTTTACGCCAGTGGATGGCAAGACTTTCAAATTCACAGAAATTGCTCGTTGTGAAATCTTTGCAAGTGGAAGTCTCTTTATTTGAGACAGCTTACATATTACCCTTTCCAGGTGGAATTCCTTGGTTAAGGAAGAAGTTGAGACCCGTTCTAGGTGAAACACCAGAAGTTTGGAGAACATATGATATTTTCAAAATCTACCTTCAGTGAATGTTGGTAGTGCATCGGCAGTGAACGTCGGTGTTTCTTATCTTTTTGCTAACATCAGTGAATGGTGGTGGTTCCTCGTCAATGAACGACGATGGTATGATATTTTCAAAATCTACCTACAGTGAATGTTGGTAGTGCATCTGCAGTGAACGTCGGTGTTTCTTATCTTTTTGCTATCATCAGTGAACGGTGGTGGTTCCTCGTCAATGAACGGCGATGGTATGATATTTTCAAAATCTACCTTCAGTGAATGTTGGTAGTGCATCGGCAATGAACGTCGGTGTTTCTTATATTTTTGTTATCATCAGTGAACGGTGGTGGTTCCTCGTCAATGAACGGCGATGGTATGATATTTTCAAAATCTACCTTCAGTGAATGTTGGTAGTGCATCGGCGGTGAACGTCGGTGTTTCTTATCTTTTTGCTATCATCAGTGAACGGTGGTGGTTCCTCGTCAGTGAACGGCGATGGTATGATATTTTCAAAATCTACCTTCAGTGAACGTTGGTAGTGCATCGGCAGTGAACGTCGGTGTTTCTTATCTTTTTGCTATCATCAGTGAACGGTGGTGGTTCCTCGTCAGTGAACGGCGATGGTATGATATTTTCAAAATCTACCTTCAGTGAACGTTGGTAGTGCATCGGCAGTGAACGTCGGTGTTTCTTATCTTTTTGCTATCATCAGTGAACGGTGATAGTTCCTCGTTAGTGAACGGCGATGGCATGATATATTTTCTCTTCTACCTTCAACTATTGAGTTGGTAGTTTACCGTTATCTGTGAGTCGGTATATCTTCTTCTCTCTACCTTCAATGAACGTTGGTAGACATCGGCAGTGAATGTCGATGCTTGTTATCCTCCTCTCTGGTTCTATTCTTTTGGTCCACCAGTGATTTATTTTCCTGGTGGGGTTGCTCCTTTGTTTCTTCATTTTTGTGGCATACCCAGTGTTACTTTGCGTCTCTTTTGTTCTGTTCATATGCATCCATAATCATAAGCATTGCATGGCATCTTAGAGACAAAAATAGGGCTTGTTTTATATTTAAGTATCTTCAATCGCGTCGACACCAAAATTTGTAACCTTCGTATCTCCGGATAGAAGACACTTAAATAAGGGCAGCTGTTGTACCCCAATTTTTGCCCCTAATATTCCTCTATCATATCATATCAACTCGATCATAACAAGATCACATTAAGGTTGGTTCTTCCTCTTTTTTTCCTATCTTTAAGTTTGCGCTTGAGGAATCTCCAAGCACCTTGGTTGTGTATTTTGTATATGTGTTGTTGACTATCTTCTAATCAAAATACAAAAAATATTTGTCTTTGTATATTTTTGTTTTGTAGGTACCAAGTCGAAGCATCTGACAAATAAGGATTTCTGGTATTATTTTCCTAAAATCTCTATTTTGCAAAGAAAAAGAATTAAAAATTTTCATTTTTTTCACTGATGCAATCGATTCCACATAGTGTATTTTGCGCCATTTTTGAAAAAAATACATTGTGCAATCGATTTGCACTGTAGTGCAATCGATTGCACAGCGTGAAAATTAAAAAAAATATCAGCATTTTAAACTTGTCAAATTTTGGCTCCAATTTTCCTTCACTTTTGAAAGATGTATCATTAATTCAAATTTTAGTGCCAATCTTTCATTTTTAAAAAAGAATTATCATTAATTCAAATTTTGGCTATAATATTTGAAAGAATTATCATTAATTCAAATTTTGGCTCTAATTTTTGAAAGAGTTATCATTAATTCAAATTTTGGCTCCAAGAATCAATTACCAAATTACCACTAATCCCAATCCTAAAACTCTATAAATAGAGCTCTCATTTCATTCAAATTTCAAGCTTTTGATAGCCAAATCCACCTTGCTAAAAAATCTCTCAATTCTCTCCATCTACCAAATTCACTCAAAGATCCATTTTCAAAAAGTTAGTAAGCTTTGCATTGAAGCTTACTAATCTTTGAGCTAAACCTTCATCCAAACACTTTTTTTCATCAATTCTCTACATCCAAGCTTTGTCAATTGATTCTTGTGGTTGAATTGAAGTAAATTCTTGAAGTTGTTTTGATAATTCTCTATATCTACCTTTGGTAAGTTGGATAATTCTTCTTTCACAATGTGATCTCTTGGTGATCTTTGGGATTGATTCTTTGAGCATTATTTTGTGATTTCAATGGTGTTATTTTCTCATATTTTGATGGAATTTTCGTGCTCAAGTGGATCCATGATCATAAGGTGTTTGATGGAAAGTTTGAACAAGAAATTGCCCTTTTAAAATGCTGTTTTTGCTACTATAACTGTGTGCAATCGATTTGCAGTGTAGTGCAATCGATTGCACAGAAGCAATTTTGCCCAATTTTTAGAAAACTGTACTGTGTAAATCGATTTACACAATAGTGCAATCGATTTACAACAGGGACAGAATGTATTTTTTGCCTTGTTTTGGGGCAGCTTTGATCAAAAATGCTTTTTCTACTCACTCCTTTTGATTGTTGGTTTGGATTGCAATTTTAAATGTCCAATTTGTCTTTAAACTCAATGGACTTTGTGATGTAGATGAAGTTGGATAAATGTTCATCAATTCAAATATACCTAAGAGTGAATTATTTAATTCATTTTTGGTGCTTTGGATTAATGATATGTTTAGTGCTTTAATCCATCTAGAGGAGTGGTTGAATTTAAAGATGAAAGAATTTTGAAATGGTGATCCAAATTAGCTTATCATTCCCCTTCCTCTTCATCTTATCCCTTTTTTTTTAATTGTGCTACATGTTAAGGGATGGTGATCTCTATATCATTTATCCAAACATGAAGTACATAGATTGCTATTTACCGGCCTCAAAATAGGTGTGACTTCTACATAAGTCCACTTACGATTGCTTAACATAGCGCTAAATTTTGTCCCGATTCGAATAAATGATCATTCGTCACCCAAACTTATGATTGCAAGCCCAAGTATGTTAATTTGATCTCTTTGATCCAATAACCTTGAGATTCATTGTGTGGAGGCTTTGGTTCTACCAATCCTCTAATGGATCTACAACACCTTTGATCAACGTGGATCACTTAAACATCATTGATCATTACATGTTGCCTCGTGAGAATTCCAAAATGGATGATATACTTGACAAAAAGCAAATGCAACTTGTTGTGTGGAGGTTTTGGTTCTACCAATCCTCTAATGAGTTCCAAATGCAAGTTTCAAGATGGTCATCCAACTAACCACTAATTACTAACAATTAACTTTACTTTACGCTTTTATTTTCATGCTTTATGTACCATTTACTTTTAGTATTTTACATTTCATGCTATTTTCATCTTTGCTCACTTGAGCATTTACTTTTATGTCATTTTTATTTTTCTCACTTGAGCTTTTCTTTCTTTTTAAAGACACCTAATAATCAACATGAACCATAAAAGTCATTAATGATACTCGGACTACATGGTTACTATCCGTTGCATTATGGAGTGATGGACTTCTTGGACTTAGGATTAGAGACCTTGGCCTATCTTGGAGACTTTGTGACTTTATTTGATATTTTGTCTGGAGTTCTTGAGGTTTACCTCAAGACATTGGGTTGTTTGTTTATTTTGTGTGCAGGTTATTGAGATTACGATCTTTGTTTGTAATCTAGAATTCACCCGTATACAGCCGTTACTCTGCCCAATTTTTGCGAAGACTTAAAACACTTAAAGTTTGGTTCTCTCAAGAGGTCTAGTATCTTTGCTTGCTTGGTTTCAATCCGAAGAATGGGAATTCTATATTGACTCATAATGTCAAGTATTGGCTTCTTGTTGGTTAGATGGTTCTTATCCCTAGCTTTTACCTTATGCTTTAGGATAGTCTCTTCTTCTCCTCACATCTTCTTTAATTTCAAAAATCTTCTCCCTCCTTTAAAAAAAACTCTTCTTGTTTTGAAACTTGAAACATTTTCATAATAAACTTGGACTTAGGTCCATGCATCTTCGAAACATTTTCATAAATAAATTTCAATCAATTTAATAATACCTTGACCTTTTTTTGTGAGAAGACTAAAAGTCAATCAATATCATTTCAAACCATTTTGCCACTTTGGCTTTTATCTTTAAACTTTTCTCAAAAGATTGGACTCTTGTCAATCCTTGTAGTGATGCAAACAACTATACTTCTACAATATGTAGTGAAGTGAGATATTTTCCACTTGGGTGTTGAGTGAGGCATTGTTGATTTTAAAATCCAAGCCATATCCTCCACTTTTAGATGATGCAAATTCTCCTTTCTCATGATTGTGGGTAGTAAGTATGTTTTTCACACGGACAATTGCGATGATGTCTTATCTCATAAAATCAACCAACACACTTTTGTTTCAAATTTTTAAAAGAGGAACTACGTGTACCCTGATCCCCTATTTCACGAAAGGTGGTACGTAGGCACTAAAGGTTTGCAACCGCGGCGGGTGCAAAAATCATAAAAATATTTCTTTTCTCACCTCCACCATCCATTTTATATACAACACATTTTTATAGCCAAAATATACAGATTTTTCAAAGTGGTTCCTGCGGAGTACCGTAGATGTGTAGGGTGCTAATACCTTCCCTTTGCATAACCAACCCCCTTACCTTGAATCTTTCCCCCTCTTTTTTGGTTATTCGCTCTTTTCCCATTCCTTTGGAAACAATAAAGCGCGGTGGCGATTTTTATTTTGATTTGTATAAAGTCTAGTCTATCCAATGGCTTAGTCTTGAACATTTCTACCGCTACAATCATAACATAACATTTTCACTAACCATTTCAAGGACATATGGATTTATCTTTGTTCCTTGTTGCAGGTTATGACCTCTGCTTGTAGAAATACTATCTGAATCAACTTTGTAAGGGTACCTTCCAAGCTTAAGGAGTTAGTCTCAAAGGTTTCTAAAAACTCTCAATTCACCAAGAGGCACGGTTATCTGCTCAGTTTGGTTACCTCGGGTTTTGAAGAAGACATGATAAGTGTTCTGTTCCAGTTCTTTGATCCAAAGCAACATTATTTTACCTTCCCAAATTATCAGTTGGTACCCACAATGGAAGAGTTATCTAAGCTAATTGGAGTACCTATTCTTGATTAAACACCCTTCACGGGTTTAGAGAAAGTTCCAAAACTTGAAGTTATTGCAGCAACCTTACATTTGAAACAGTCAGGCATTGTATCTAATTGGGAAACAAGAAGTGGAGTTAAAGGTCTTCTTGCTAAATTTCCGATAGAGAAGACTAAGTTATTTCTAGATGCTATGAGTTTTCATGCTTTTGAGGAGATCTTGGCTCTGTTGATCTATGGTTTGGTATTATTCCCTAATCCAGACCAACTCATTAATGTGAACACCATCAAAATATTTCTTACTCATAATCCTGTGCCTACTTTGCTTGGAGATATTTTGCACTCTCTTCACACTTGTACTATGAGAGAGAGAGAGAGTGACTCTCATGTGTTGCATACCTTTACTACCCAGGTGGTTTATTTCGCACCTTCCTCGATCAGTGATGAAGAAAGAAAAAGGTTTGAAGTAGTCTCGAAGGATGATGTCACTCTCTCATGTAGATCTCTATTTGTGTTCTCGATCTCGAGAGGACATCCCTATTATTAACCGTTGTGGGTAATTCCCTAATGTTCCACTCCTTGGCATAAGGGGAGGTATTACTTATATCCCTTCTCTAGCTCTACGTCAATTTGGTAATGCTCAAATAAATGGTCCTCGTGATATGCTTATCCAGGGTATTGTATTTGATTACGAGAATGATCCTCAGGGTTACCGTCAAAAGTTTATACGTGCTTGAGGAATGGTAAATAAGATTGATATAAAGACTTTGGGACACAAAAACTCCATCCCTTTGGAGCCCTACCTCAGATGGGTGCGATATCGTGCTCAAAATCTTATAATACGATATCTTGTTGTCATACCAGTAATTGTGGAGCCTTTTGTTGAAGGAGATATTCCTCATACCTTTTTTCATCCAGATATGCCTACTGACCTTGAAGAGCTACAAAAGACTTGGATTCAATTGAAAGAAGAAAGGGACACCTTTGAGACTCATTTATATGCTAGTGAGAAGAAAGTGTTGGAGCTGACAAAACGACATTACGAAGATCAGAGCCTAAATAAACATGTCAATATAAAGAGGAAGCATCCATGGGAGACTTGAGTCTTAGGTATTAGGAGTTCATAATTTGTTTCCTTGTAAACCTTTTTGTTTTCATTTCAAGCCTAAGAGGCAGTTATAATTTGAACTTACAAATAAGAGTCTTTGTTTCTCTTCCATTTTGATTAACAAATTTAAATACCACGGGGTCCTTGAAAATATTGCATATGCATCTACATGCCATACATATCAATGCATAACAGATTTCTAAGACATGTTTCTCATCTTTTTTTTGTTTATTTCAGCAAAAATGGCTCTCGAACAGACAGTCAAAGATCTCCAAGTTCAGAAAGATCAGTTCCAAGAGATTTTCCTAAGCTTAGCCAAGGGGCAAGAAGAACTTAAGGCGCTCATCGTCAACAAGATGAAGAAGGAGACAAAGAAACCAACATGTATCCTTAACATGGGGAGAAATTTCAGAGGTCCAGTCAAGCAAGCTCAAGATCTTAATATCTGATCGTGACTTTGAGAGTCTGTCGGGTGTAGTGACTGCAAGTGCATAGTCTAATCGCGTAGTTTTAAAAGATATCGAACCCACAAGGACTGATGGTCAAACAACTGTAATCTAGGGTCAGTGTGTAAAGCTAAGGCTAATTATAAAATTAGGTTGTTGGGGTTTAAACGGGAATTAACTAAAATCTAATAATTGATAATGGGACACCGGTATGTAATTTGTCAACTTCAGGGATTCAATAAGTCATTGGCATAGTTTTAAGTATTAAAACACATGTTTCAGTGGAAACTATTAATTTAAAAACCCTTGTCTCACACTTTCGCTTTGTCGATTCAGGGCATATAATTAAACTTAAATGAGCGCTCTCGCTGTTTCATTTAAAATTCAAAAGTATTTTTTTGAAAACAAATAGAGTCCAATTAATTTTAAAGCGCTCTCGTTGTTTTTAAAATTAATCTTCAATCACCACTATCTGGTTAAAATATCAAATTCTCGCTCTGTTGATTTTATCCTTAGTATGTCTTTTACTCTCGTACAAAAACAATTTAATGTCCAAATTGGAAATCGAAACTAGAAAAGTGCTTTTGTAAAATATTTATGCCAATTAATTACCGAATCCCTTCGGTTTAGGACTTTACATACCAGTATCGGGGAATTTAGCCAAACATAATTTTATTGCGTGATAACATAAAATAAAAACATACATTCAATAACACAAGCATGGTAAAAATAATTAAACTATATTTAAAATTGGAACCTGGAATAAAAATACTGAAGAATAATATTGTAGAATGCTATCCTCCACAAGCCGGTAGGATTAACTTCGGAATAAAATTATTGAAGAAATAAAAATAAACTTAAACGAATTCTGAAGCTAGAAAGAAAAATAAAGTTGCAGTATTCCTCCGATGTAAAGAAATACTTCTTTAATGGTGATGTTTTTTCTTTGCCTACAGAAATTCTAAATGAAACTGGAAAATAATCAAAAGCTGTAAAAACTGGAATTAAAAATAACAAAGTTGCAGTATGCAGAAAAAAAAATTAATCGGAGCAGGTATCGAACGTCCCAAATATTGATAATTTTTTTGGCTTTTATAGATTCCAAACATTGAGAAAAAGTAGGAAGACTCCCCTTGATCTTCATTCTTCAATCGTGCAGAAAAATCAGCAAGTGGTGCGCTTCATGGAGATAATCTCGCAACTGATATATGGCTTGTAACGAGTGTCATGCGCTGTGGCGTGGGGCACGTATCTTCATTTTGTGTCAGTCGGGACAAGAAGTGTGCCTAGGGGCACACATTTGGATTTTGTGACGGGCGGCATGCGCCTGTGACGGGCGGCATGGCTTTTGATACAGAATGTTTTGCTTTTTGTTGCTAAAGTGTCATTTCTTCTTCATTTCTCCATTATTTTTCTTCCTTTTCTGATTATGCTTTGCAGAAACTAAATAACTGAAATATGTTGTAAATACTAAAAATAAAGACATAATGCGACATAATAATCAAAGAAATGGAAGCTTAATCTATGTAAATCAGGCGGAAAATGCTATAACTTTTCGTGTTATCAAACTCCCCTAAGCTTGTACCTTTGCTTGTCCTCAAGCAATATAGTAAGGATAAAAATAATAGAGCACAAGTTAAATGCAAGTACATGATGCAATTCAAATTGTAAGAGGTTGTGTCAATGTTTTTGCGGGAACCTAAGCTCAACATAACACAAAAGATACATTAATAACACTAAATGCCCCCCATTATGCAGAGCAATTCTAGTCATGCCATTATAGCTCAACCTAATTCTTTTCGCTAAATTTCACCTGTCTTCATTCCAGCACAATCACATTAAGCCCTTTATCTTTACATGTACATAGTAGAGTAGCCGGTTAGTGAATATGATCCTTTTAGCATGAGGTTTTGGAACATATATGTGGTAACCTCCTTTAACTCACCAATTACAAGATGCGAGGAATCAGAATGTAGTCGGCCATACCAAGTTCAGTACCAGACACCTCTGAACCAACCGACAACAGGTTTTTATGTTGTATTGTGTAGGTTCTACATATGTCAGATTAAGTGACTGGGTGAGGGTCGCCTAACTTAATTGGTGCATTCCATATCTTCTTATAGTAGAGCATGTATCTCTTAAATACTTGGGATCATTCACTTATATTCATTGACTCCCTACGTAGTTTGTGTTTAAGACGGTGTTGACTTCTAAATAAACTACTTGGGGTTACTTTAAAACTAAAGTTTAAGGTTTCAATATAAAGGGTACTAAAATCGATCTAGTGCAATTTGGGGATTTAGAGTATTACGACGGTATCCATCGTACTTCTGTTTTACTCAAGGTTTCTCATATATCTTAAAAGTGAGCAACCTGTATACTCTTCGAAAGCGTCAAGTTATGAAAGTAACAAACAAAAATTTTGTTATGGCTCAAGAAAGTGGGGAAATTAGATAATAGCATAAAAGTTTGCATAAAAGAACTCGAAAGTACAAAGATGTTTTTGATTACGAAAAATACAAATGGGAATGAAAGATCTACTTAGAAAGCAATAAAGTGTTTCTTAACTAACTAACTCTCCTAAGCTTGAACCAGCAGTGTCCCAATGCTTAAAAATAAAGAGGAAACAGGAAGAGAGGAAATGTCGATCTACTCTTGCTCATTATCACGTCATCTTCCTCTCCCTCGTGCTCGTCCACGTCCATCACGTCCAACCGGAGGATGAGGCATACCCACATGGTACATATATTCTTGAAAACCATCCATGTGTACAGTTAAAGTTGTCATTTCCTCGGTCAATCTTGTTACCTGACGCTCATTTCTTTCGTCATATTCCTGCTTCTGAGTTTGCATACACTATGCCAAAGAAGGGATTAGACAGCGCCTTTTTTGAGCTTAGACAGCGCTTAAAAGCATTGACTATTCCAGCGCTGTTATAAGTAAAGCCAGCGCTTTGGTTAAATGAGAAATCATTGTCTAAAGCACCCCTTTAGGCAACGCTTTACTTTAGACAGCACTTTTAGTTATCTTTTAGGCATCACTTTAGACAGCGCTTTGTCTGTAAAAGTGATGTCTAAAGCCCCCTTTAGGCAGCACTTTCACTTTTGACAACGCTTTTGGTTATCTTTTAGGCAGCACTTTAAACAGCTCTTTAAAAGCGCTGTCTGAAGCCCCCTTTAGACAGCGCTTTTGGCAACGCTTTAGACAATGTTTTTCCTTCAAAGCATTGTTTATTCCCTACTTTAAGCAATGCTTTTTATTTGAAGCGCTGTCTAATATCCACACAAAAATTTATATAAAAACTTAAAAAAAAGCGCTGCCTGATTACAATAAATATTTTGACCATATTTTCACCATATTTTGCACCAGGTTTTCACCATATTTTGCACCAGATTTGGTAGCTTCAATCCAATATATATGCATCAAATTTGCATATACAAAAAAAAAAAAAATATATATATATATATATATATATATATATATATATATATATATATATATATATATATATATATATATATATATATATATATATATATATATATATATATATATATATATATATATATATATATATATATATATATATATATATATATATATAATGATGATACATACAACAACAACTTGAAAATTGATGATACAACTTGAAAATTCTAAAAATTCTAAATTTATGTTTAATCTACATAATACTATCTTCGAGAATTTCTAAAAAACAACAACAAAAAACATGTTAGCTCTATCTTCTACATCTGCACCTATAACCTGAAACAAAACCAAAAGATTTAAATTCATACCATGATAAAACAAAACTTTATTCCAATTTATACTTAAAACTAAAAATTTATACTCAAAATTCTCATCAATGAAAGAAAGACAATATACCTTATAAAATTCTCAACTCCATAATGAATTGACACCATTCCTCCATAAGTTCATCAAATTGATCTTTTGAGTAATGAGCATAATTGAATTCGTCAAAGTACTATATAGTAAAATAACATAGTATGTAATTTAGTTAAAACACTGTGCCATTTTATGAGAAATATTAAAATAATTCCTAAGTTAGAAATTCATATCGTGGATGGAATCTCTATTCGGTCAAAAAGAAGTGTTTCTTTCATAAACCTCAACATGAAATAACAGCAATCTATACCATTACATTGACGAGGACGCTACACATGGAAAGAAAATACAGATATGTATCAGGATATACCCCTTAACTCGTTTTATCAAGTATCATCACTAATATAATCAAAATTGTGAAAATATACATGCACTCTGATCCATGTAATGTTGTTGGCTCTACTCTTTGGTACTTGAATACCTCTTTGTGATCGAAAAGCTTGTAGAACACTATAATAAAATATAAACGACTATTTAGAACAATCTCACATAGATAAATAAATATACACACGCAAATATTTAGAACAATCTCACTTACGTATCAATCATCTTCTTCAAATCTGGGTATGTTGTCCAATCATTGTATAACGAATCTAGATAGTATACAATCTCTCTAACAGGATTGATCTCAATCAACAACCAATGTCCACTGTAAAATTAAACAAATGTTTGATGGAAAGTTTCTACACAACGTCAAAAATCAAAAAATTATAATATATGAAGTTAGGATGAAAATATAATCCGTTGCCAGTATTATATGGTAAAAAGAACAACTTTTCTATATCTTTGCTGACCATAAATAAACCGAGTACATACAATATGATATCATCTGGTTTTGTTACAATTAACCCTGCGTTGACGGTGTTGGGAGCTAAGAAAGCGAATCTTTCTTCCAATCCCCGCGGGCACATCACTTTGTCATACAAAAACCTTAAATAAAAACATCATTAAAATTAGACTATATTCATTGAAATGAGTAAATAAATTGTTCATTTAATTAAACAAAGTTGATTGGAGTATACCTGATGTATGTATCGATAACACCGAGGCCTAAAGTAGAATGTTGTAAAACTTGATCAATATCTTCTCTACCAATTGCTTCCATGTATTCATAACAAAAAATGTCTTCCTTCATAGGTATAAGACGAGTACCATCAATTGGAATATCTGTTATTCCTATATATGTCTGAAGGCACGACCTATACTGAGAAGTAGGTTTTTTTCTAGCCGCGGTCTTCTTACCCCTACTTAATTGCTCAATCTCTTTAGCACGCATCTAAATATCATTTAGTTAGTTAGGTGAAGTATAAGATCATTTTATGCATAAATATCATATAATTGTGTTGTAAGATCGTTCTATGCATAAATATCATATAATTGTGTTATACCTCTTTTTTTGATGCAACTGACTCGCTTTGCTTCTTAATCCCCTTATCTTTTGATTTGGATTTTATGGGAGTCTAACATTACCATAAAAAAATGTACGTTAAATGGTCGTAAAAAATTGAATACTCAAAGGTTCATAATGGTTTAAAACATACCTCCTCATCAATGAAAATGAGGTTTGACGGTCATGCAACATACGATCTTATTTCCTCTCCCACCAATGTTGCATCTAAAATATCGTCAGGAAAAGGTAATGGCGCATCCCTCTCTAAAGAAATATCAATTGATACTTTCATAAATCCAGCAGGGATCGGTTTATGATGAAGTACTTCTCCCAAGGTGTTATGCATTTTCCCTTGCCAACCATGCGATAAGTCGGTGACGATAAATACAGCTGACAAGGTTAAATGCCCTAAACCAATAATAAATATGAAATTGTTAATGTGTATATATGTAAATTTAAAAAATTATTCTAATTCATAATAATATATATTACCTCGAGAATTTTCTGTTGAAAATCATAATTGATACTATATTTGTCACTAGTATCCTTGAACCCTGGACCTTGCCTTTCTGACATGTATTTTTCTTTGTCCTTTTCTAGCTCACAAACTTTAACTTTTAATTTTTCTAAATCTTCCATCACTTATTTATTGCTATGACCTTTCCTCTTTTGATGGTTACCCAAAGATGTTTGAGTCACTCCGAATCCCTTACCCCTCACACGACCGGTATACTCAGGAACATTTAATACCCGACTAAGTATGCTCCTGCAATCATGGTCTTCAGCTTGAATTAAAGATTGAGATAGACTTTTCTGAAATTTATATGCATAGAGAAATAAATTAGTGGTGATTAAACTCATAATTTCTTTATTTTAATAAGCTCGATATTTAATTAGAGGAATATTGATATACTTACACATTGCTCATAAATTTGTTGCACATCTTCCTTAACAACTCCATCCTTACCCACCCGGGTAGCCTTCCACAGAACATGTTCAAGAAGAGATGTTTCTTGACTTTTCTCCTCTTCTAACTAAACATTAAGAAAAATAATAAAATCAATAATAACACATGATGAACAATTATATCATAGCATTTATATATACTTACCAATCTTTGTTGTAAGCGTGCATATCTCGTATGCCCTTTTCTGTATGGATACGGGGGACTTGATGCTCGTTGGAGATTCACGCCATTCATATCCTGAAAATCTGAGGTTCTTCTTTTTTATTTAAAGGTTTCCCATTATTCAAGCTAAATCAAGCCTGCATATGCCTGTGGACGCTCCACATTGATAAAATTGTTATCGGCATCCCTAAGAAACTTGCTTGTCAAAAAAGATCGAAACCCTCTTAGTCTTTTTCCGTCCAATTGAAGACAATATGATTTTTGATCATCATCAATATTAAAAGACCTCTACAAAAAAACACAATATAAAAAGTGTTACTAATTTAAAGACATAAGCGGCAAAAAAAAAACAGAAAGACATAACATATGGCACCTGTATTTCAGTCCACAATTTTTCTTTAACGGGTTTCAACTCACCCATTCTCCAATAATTACAAGTGATTGGAACTTCTCTCCTCACAATGGAACCAATGTAACTTGTTAACATTGAGCCTCTAGGCTCAATTAGTTGTTTGTCTTCATTCTAATGTACGTCAAATTTGATACCTTTATCTCTTGCACGAATGATTGACTTCATAATTGTTATTCCTCGTCTAATATCATTCTCCACATCAAGAGCTGATTCTTTTCCATCATTATTAGAAGCCCTTTGACCTGTAATATTAAAGAACATAAACACCTTATAAAATTCAAGTAACGCAAACACAATATAAAAACATAAACACAATATGAATTACAAGTACCTATTTCACTAACATCTCTTTCGTTTCCATCATTATTAGAAGCGAGATGTGATTTTTCCTCATTGGTAGCCATTTGACCTGTAATATTAAAGAAAAACATAAACACCATATAAAATTCAAGTAGCATTGAATTAATAAACAAAATATAAAAACATAAACACCATATAAAATTCAAGTAGCATTGAATTAATAAACACAATATAAAAACATATACACAATATGAATTACTAGTACCTTTTCACAAACATCTCTTTCGTTTCTTGGTTGGAATATGAATTACTTGGATCTTAACAACTCGGACGGATGGATTGATCCAAATTCCCTCATTATGATCATTTCTAATATATGTTTCACCCGCTATAATATTCTCATCTTGATCATTTCGTACATACGACTCATTCCCTCTAACATATGACTCATTCTCAACATCAACATCACTTTGATCTACACTGTTATCATCAATCACTTTGTTAGATAAAAGCACTATAGACCATTTCGTACTTGTTGGATCAGTGAGATAGAACACTTGTTTAGCTTGAGAGGCTAGAATAAAAGGCTCATCTTTGTACCCCACCCTATTAAGATCCACTTGTAAAAATCCCGACTTATACATTCGTATGCCACTATTATGCACCCACTTGCATCCAAAGATAGGAATCTGAAACTTCTCATAATCAAACACCCAAATATGCTCGATAACCCCAAAATGTGACAATTCAGCTACAACACTGACACCACTATTCTGCATAGTGCTTCTATCATCTTGCTCTTTGGTATAAAACGTGTATCCATTAATTGCGTATGCGATATAAGAAAACACAAGCAAACTCGGACCATATTCTAAACATCTCAAACTTTCTGTTATTGAAGCGGGATCTAAATCAAACTTTGAATAAATATGAACTTTGAACCATTATATAAAACTTTGATTATGCTCTCGTACAATCCAATTTTCATTTCTATTCGGATTTAAACCCCGGAGTACATCCTTGTGCATTTCAACATACGACTCAACCTCATTGTCATTGTGCAGAACATATAAATGCACTTGATCTCGTTCAACGCTTGATATTGTCACAATTTTATTTCCGATTAAATTTGTTCCTTCCTTCCTCTCTAAAATATGAGATTTGGATAGTGTTGTATCCCAGATTTACCCTACCTCGACGATTACGTTTTTAAGATTTAAAGTAGAAGAAATGTGTGATTAAGGATGGTCTAGCAATATCTGTGGGACCACTTTTTAAGAAGAATTCAGATCAACGAGAAGAGTGTACTTAAATTCAGGAAAATTGGGCTTTCTAAATCAGAAAGACCCATGTGTCTATAAACCCATTCGCGAAGCATGTTAGCCAATGGCCCATGCGATTCGAAAATAATAAATTACTCAAATAACTATTAAGTCCTTAATTCTCAAAGCCAACTTAAGTTTAAATTGCTATTAGTTAAAATTAAATTTATTAAGGCCCTTTAGAGGTTATTGTTGTTAGTAAAAAATAAAAATAAAAAGAGGTGCAATTTTGAATACGGGCCCATTACGTTTTTCTTCCAAACTAAGCCCATTAACGCTTTTTTTTTACTTTTTTTTTAAAGAATTTGTTTTTTACAATTACTTGGTTGCTGTTTGGGCCAATTGAGGCCCAATTTGAATTAAAAAGAAAAGACTCATTGAAAAATCATTTGTAGCCCATTTTCGTATGTTGAACAAAATATTTGCTGGTTTAATTTTTATTAATTAAATTTTGTAACGTTAATAAATAATGTATTTTAATAAAAAGTTTTATTAAACGTCTTTAAGAAGTTTTTTGTTTTAGAAAAATGGTGGTGGACAGAAAAACACATTTTTACAGTAGATGCCCAATTTATAATAATCAGCGTTGGCCCAAATATTGTAATAAACACACTGTATCAATTAAGCCCAGAATCACGCACGAACCGGTATTGTAGAAATCAAACTAAGACATATCAAATCTAATCCAGAAATTACAAAACAATCAAATCTTTATCAGAATCAATTTTATAAAATCATATCACAAAACGAATCAATTCAATCAATATACAAATCAAATCCAGAAATTACAGTATAATCTAATCAATTACATTCAAATAGAATCAATCAACAAAGAACTAAATCCTTAATTTCTACCTAAATCTCCCTAAACCTGAGTACCTATAACAATAATCAAAACCTTAAATCAACCTATAAATACTAACAAGAACTAACAGTAAGAGAGGGAGAGATACGAAGTCAGGGGGGTCGAATACAGAGTGTGACGAAAGAGCTGATACAGAGACTAAGGGGAACTTGAAGAACATCACCGTAAACCGAAGACTGAAGCGATTGAGGTTTAGATATCCGAAACCCTAATCTCTATCCACTGACCACCTTGCCGTCGACCACCATATTCAACCTCTCATTCCACCGTCACCTGTCAAACACAGAGAGAAGAAGATCAGAAGAAGGGGAAGCCAATCAGACGTATTTTAAGAACACATAAGCTAGAAGCAGAAAGGGGGTAAAACTAATTCAATTTCCTTTTTTTTTTGGTTTTTCTACTAAGGGTTTGTCGGGGTAAAGGGCGTGCCGCGGGGGGGGGATGTGGTGTTAGGGTTTGGTGAGGGGAAGAAGAAGGGGTTGGAACGGAGGAGAGAAAGGGACATTTGCTGTGAAACACAAAAAAGACTGTGAAATGAAGAATAAGACAAAATGTTTTAATCCACTTCAATCATATACCTGCACGTACATCATAGTCATCATACTCCTTCACTGTCGCCCGTTAGATTTTGATCTGACGACCATTAGGTCAAGTCTCACGCTAATTAACGTGTTCCTTCACTTATACAATCAAACAGGCCCCTCTCTAAAACCGTTTGGGCCTAATTCAATTACTTTTTAGCACACCCTTTCCATTGTTTTACTAAAGTACAAAGCAGGATGCACCCCCTGTCCAGAACCTACGTTTGGGCCTAGCCCAATCTATTTTCAGTACCCTCAGTTTTTACTGCTTAACTAGAATTACACCCCCCTGATTTTAATTAAATTATTATTTTTTATTATTTATTATTTCTTTTATATTATATTTTTATACGTATTATATTTTTATTCTTATTATTATTATAATTATTTATTTTATAGTAATTATTATTATTATTAATATTAATTTTTATATTATATATAAATATTATTATTATCATAAATAAATTATTTTTATTCAAAACTCATGAATATACTATTTTCTTATATATTGCATTAAATATTTTTATATCATGCAGTAATTTAGATATTTCGCAATTAATAGGATTAAAAAATACCAACAAACATCAAACTATTTTTCGCAACAAATTAAGTTAAACAAATATTTTTTTCAAAAGCGTTTCAAACGGATTTTGACTAATCGCGCATTTAGCCAAAATCTCTGCAATCACTACAACCGGTGAAAATGCTAGGATATTCAAAATACTTTTCCAACCCCTAAAAAATACCAACCCCATACGAACTACGAATTGGGACTCTGATACCTCTTAAGAGGATATGTAGGCATACGATCAAAAATCGTAGTGAGTTCCCTTATAAAAAATTTAAAGCCTTCCCCAAATAAAGTTTAAATCTTGTTTCCCCAACTCAAACCTAAAACCTAGTATCCTTGTGAAAAAGGTAGATGAAAGGTTCCTAACACCTTCCTTTTGTCTAAAGAAGTCTGAAACCTAGAATCTCTGTCTGTGAATTAGGGATTTCTATTAGATTCCCTTCCCTAGGATAAAAACTAATAGTGGCGGCTCTGATTAAAATACCAGTCGCTACAGCTGGCGACTGTGATACGGTGGCAGAACCGACTGTTTTGAAATGCTGGTTTGCATTTTGCGTTTTGTATTCGCAAAATGTCGCGGTAAGCAAGAGTCGCCACCAACTTTTATTTCATCCAATCGGAAAGGAAAAAAGTACAGAAAAAATCCTTTTTCGAGATATTCTGAGTACGGGGGGTAGATTATAGAAAGGAAAGGTGTTAGCACCCTTTTTATCCATGGTTTTCCATGGGATCTTAGGTACTTGCTCATTTTTAAATTGCTTGTGTGTGTGTTCGCTTTGAAAATGTTTTACTTCGTGATAACCCTTGTATCAGTCCTCAAGGGTGTGACGAAGTTGTTTTGAAAATTGTTTTGAAAAGTGTAAGTGTGAAAAGTTTTGATTTGAGCAAGTATCTACTAGCATCTACCTACTCGAAAAAAGATTGTTTCTATTCTCGTTTCCTTTAGACAGCGTTATCCCACTATTGAAAAATAGGTAGCACCGTCGTTGGAGTTGTAAGGGTCAATTCGAAAGGGACGTACTATCACTAAAGCAATGCTAGGACGTCTTAGTAATAACCCTAAAGTCTTAAGATCATATTCGAGGCAACATTTTTGAGGCAACATTTCCGAGGCAACATTTGATCTTTTTAGACAGGAGGGTAACCACTAAGACACCCTATACTTAATGATCGTTTACCAAAGGAAACCAAAGTGTGAGTATACCCTAAGAGTGATATGTGCGAGTGATTTGTTTCAGTTATTTATCTTTGCATATTAAGGTTTTCTAATTGTATTAAATTATCATGCAATCTTGTCATACAATCCTATTAACATACATCTAGACAGTTAAATATTTGCAGAAATTAAGATGCGAGAAAGTAAATCTACGCTATTACAAAGCTTCGGGGAGGGGGATTAATTACATAGCCAAAAACCCAGGAAAAAGCGATAAATAAAAACCCTAGATTAAACTATTACAAACCATACACAGTTACAACAATATTGACAAAATAAATAATATGTGCGCGGTGAATCGAATACGAGTTAATTAGGGTTTTGACCCTTGCCTAAACCTAATTGCGATTAATTAAGAAAATGTTTTTGTTATGTTTTAAGAAAATAATGGAATTGTTAAATTAAAGGAAAATCCTAAGTCTAATTAATTTTAAACTAAGAAGAATAAATTAATTCCTCTAAGAGCCTATTTTTGTATTTTTATTTATTTGAGAAAAAGAGTAAAATAAAATTAAATCAAAAGTTTAACCTAATTTCTATTTAATTTTATTTTTGAAAACAAATTATGATTTTCCTAATTTAAACTATATTAAATTAATGTTGATAAATAAAAAAAACTAATCCTAATTTTGTGAGAAAAAGAAATAAAGAAAAGTTAGTAAATGGGCCTGCATTAGCAATTGGGGGTGCTGTTTGAGATTTGAGCCCAAAAAAATCCTGGCCTTTTTGACTTTTCCCAATCCCATGTACACGCTTGAATGGGGCGCATGGTGGTCCTCCAATGATGGCATGTTGATCTGAGGCGTTGATGAATTGGGTGGCTAGATCCTGAGGGTGTAAAGTGAACTCCTTGACTTGCTATGCACTGGATTACCTATGGAAAAATATTAAGAATAAAGGTTGGAACCTGGGAATCGAACCCAGGTCCTTTTCACTTTCCCCCTGCACGCTTACCAACTGAGCCAAGTGTTTTACTTGTATATACAATGAAAACAAAAGATAATATATATATAATAATGAAAAAGCGCACTAAATTCAAATGGCCCAACCCAGGGATGACACGCATCATCGTCTACCTCCCAACCGTCGTTTTAGGTGAACAACTTTTACCTACAAACACTGGTTGTAGGTATATCCTTGTCCATCTCCAAAATCGTGTGTGCTCAAGATAAATGGCCATAGTTGGTACCATTCTACTCGTTTCATCCTCACGAGTCTCATGGTACCAGAATCATTACTCAATTTTGCCTATCCTGCAAAGCACTAATCAAGAACACAAAACCCTAGTTATGGCAACTTCATGTACAGGCGTTAGAAATACAATTAAATGGTACCAAAAGTTTGCAAACTCAATGACAAACATGAATATATCATTAAAATATGCAATTGATGAGTGAATCAATGAAACTGAATTTGAATTTTGAAGCAAGTCGTGATACCTATATCTTACAGTTCCAGGTGTGAGAAAGCTTACAAATGGTTGGAATTCCTTCTAGAGATGTCCAAGAACCTGTTGGTGTCGTGAGAATGGTATGAATTGGCTTCTAATGTGGAAATTGAATCACCACTTTTCTTGCAAATTTTTTAGTTTTATTTCACCTCTGCACGACTGCTTCTAACCTCTATATGCCTTGGTCTTCTTCTGTATATGTAATACAAACTATTATGTCAACAAAAACGACCTCAATCTTGCTCATCATGGAGATTTGATTTGATCTTTCATGGCATATGATTCTTTTCCAATTTTACTCAAATCCAATATTTTCCAACCAAATTGACCTTGCACGAGTTGATCTTCAATTGACAGCATATAATATCTTATTTCAATGCAAAAGATCATCCCTAAAATGAAATATATGATTTATTAGGATTTATTTGATTTTATTTGAATTTTAAATGAATAAAAATCAAAATAAATTGAATAAATAAATAAATCATGGAGGGTCCCATAGGTCGTGGACTATGTTAGGAATGAGATGCAAGCATAAAAACTTGGGCCCTTTTAGCAAAAGATGCAAATTTGAGCATTTTTTACTTTTGGCAATTTTGCAAAAAAGGTCAACTTGGCCAATGCATAACTCTCTCAATTTTGACCCTAGAGAGCTGTTCTTGGACTTTTTAGAAAGCTTAGGATGTCCTCTAAGCAACCCATTTAGTCTCATCTCAATTTAGTCTTCCATGTTCATGTATGAAGCTTTGACCCAAAAGGTGTTTTTGTTGACTTTTCAAAATGACCTATAATGTCCAAATTCATATCTTTTTGTGAGTGCATATTTAGAACTTGGGAGCTGAATATGAATTGTAGGGAATTGCATCCTCTTCAAAATTAGCTTTGGATGGGTCATTTTTTATAAAGTATGAGAAAGTTATGCTTGGTCAAAGTTGAGTTGACTTTTCCTGCAAAACCTTAATTTGGCAACTTTTAGGTTTTGATGAATTGTGAGCAATCCTTGAGGAATCATGATCAACCCTTGATAAAATGATGGATAATACTTCAAAATGAGGATGTTGACCAAAAATATTTAAGTTTGACTGTATGTGGGCCACAATTGACTTTTGAGCTAACACAGTTGATTTTCAGGCATTTGAGCAATTGACTGAGCAAACTTCCTCTGCAAGGCTTGAAAATTTACATGGATGATCTTGAGAACATATTAGGGCATTAGAAAGCATTTGGGATCCTTGGACTTAAGCATCTTGATGAAAAATGAAACCCTAATTTGAGGTAGACTGCCTTAGGAGAGAGTTTGTCTGGTCAACTCTTGAACTTCCTTGAGCAATTTGGGGACCTCACTTGCCATGTGTTGAGAAATATGGGAGGGAAAATTTTGGGGTACAACAGCTGCCCCTGTTCAATCTTCTTAAACTTGAGGATGTAGATTGGCTTGTCTGCCCTTCGTGATCTGAAGGTGGAAGATGATTGAACACTAGAGTGCCCAGAAATTTGCACTCGCCTGAAGTGATGCTTGATTTGTGATATCGGGAATGGGCTTATAGATGCCATTTGGTAGTTGCTAGAAAATTGTCGGAGATGGGCTTAAAGATGCCATTCGAGTAAGTGTCGATCGCACTAGAGATTCCTTTATGATAACCCATATACCTGTTGTTGAGGAGGACTTCGTTGGGGAATGCTGGTCTCTGTCTTAGGAGAAGTAGAGTTTTTTAGGAGTTTCAGTTGTCCATTATTATACTGGGGAATAATTCTGGTATGGGAAACGGAATGGAACTGTGTGTTTAGTCGGGGTATATACTGCACCGCGACTTACTAGGGAAATGTGAAATCAATTGTGTTTGATTGGGTCCCAGTCTTATGGTATGGTGGATTGTTGTCTGGGGATAAGGGAGGCCGAACCCGGATAGTAAGGTTAGGAGAAGGAACCTGGATAGTAGGGTTAATTTGGTATGAAAGCCTGGGTAGTAGGGTTACTTCGATATGAAAGCCTGGATAGTATGGCTGTGAGAAGGAACCTGGATAGTAGGGTTACTTTGATATGAAAGCCTGGATAGTAGGGCTGTGAGAAGGAACCTGGATAGTAGGGTTACTTCAATATGAAAGCCTGGATGGTAGGGCTGTGAGAAGGAACCTGGATAGTAGGGTTACTTCGATATGAAAGCCTGGATGGTAGGGCTATGAGAAGGAACCTGGATAGTAGGGTTACTTCGATATGAAAGCCTGGATAGTAGGGCTATGAGAAGGAACCTGGATAGTAGGGTTACTTCGATATGAAAGCCTGGATGGTAGGGTTGTGAGAAGGAACCTGGATAGTAGGGTTACTTCGATATGAAATCCTGGTTAGTAGGTATGTGAGAAGGAACCTGGATGAGGTTTCATTTGTTGCCGATGATTACTCTGTTTAGCTTTGAGTGTTGATCATGGACTTGCTGGAAACTGTTGATAATAATTGTCTTTACTGAAAGAAATACAGGGTTAGCTATACGAGATGCATGAGATGCATTGTATGCTGACCTTCTCAAAATAAATGAGACTATGTTATATGTGATGTATGCACATGTCATGATGTGTGAACACGAAATGCTTGACATAACAATCTGAATCTGGGAAAATAAATCCCTGATTGCTATAAAAACCATAGTTCCTCTACTTCTGTCGGGGATGGTGAACAAAGATGATTAATGGGGATTTGCCCCTTGGATGGTAAATATTCTGTCGGACGAAACTCTGTTTGAGGATAACTCTGCGGGGAATAACTCTGTGTGAGAGGAGATACTCCATTGATAGATCTGCCAACTTGGAGAAATAACTCAGCTGGGGATGAATTTATGTTGCTTGTGATAAACAAACTCTGCTTGGGGAAAATTTTGCTGACTCACTCGCGATTGTGAACCTCAGCTGGGGATAGTTATGTCTTATTCGGGAAATGCTTACACCACTGTCTTTGGATACTTTTTACTTTGTAGGGAAGTGTATGTACCACCTCTCGCGTTCCCCAGCTGGCTCTATCCCTGTACCTGATAGGCAGGGTAACCGTAAGGTTTGGACACTTCTTATTTGTCCCTGTTCCTGGAATTACGAGCAATTGTCTTTTGTTTTTTATGTGAATATTTTATGATCAACAATTATTTCCAAATGCATATATCAAAAATGAATCATTAGACGTTCTTGCAAAACAAAACAGAAAAAGAAAAACAATTTGAAATTTCTTGTAAAAATGAATTGTATTGATTTTTGAAGTTGGCCTGTAATAGGCATTTTGTACAAAGAGGTTAACGCTCTAGTAAGAGAACGCCGCCGAAAGATAGAAATTACAATTTATGTAAAAGAAAGAAAAAAATAGTTATGTGAAATAATCCCATCGAGTTTGAACTCTACTATTGCCTTTATATATTCAAGCGTCTCATCACTTTGCTACTTGGTCGAAGATGGATCAGATTGATTGGCGCCGTCTGAGCTTGATAGTTGATACCGAAGTCTGGTTGTAAGATGATCCAATTAGACATAGTGTTACGCTTTGATCCCTAATTTTTTCCTGGACCGCCCTTTCGGGTTTTCAGTCCACCGGGATACCCTTTTTTGCCCAAGTCGCCTTTTCAGGTTTTCGACTTGCCAGGTGTACAGTTTTTTCATTTTCATCCCTTACTTTTTCCCGAACCCTTTTGGTTCGCCAGAAAGCCCTTATTTTTTCCTAGGCCAGTCAACCTAGCAGGTCTTTGATTAGGCGTAATATCTTTTCACTATGTCTGCATTGACGGGGTGAAGAAGGTCATCACCATCCATGGTGGTAAGGATCATAGCTCCTCCCGAGAAAATGTTCTTAACCACAAATGGCCCTTCGTATGTGGGGGTCCAATTTCCCCTGGGATCACCTTGCGGTAGTATGATGCGCTTGATCACTAGATCCCTGACTTGATATTCTTGATGTCTGACTTTCTTGTTAAAAGCCTTGATCATTTGCCTTTGATACGTCTGACCATGTCAGATAGCAGTAAGTCTCTTTTCATCGATTAGATTCAGCTGATTAAGCCGAGTTTGGATCCAGTCGTCTTTGTTCAAACCTGCATCCTTCATAATCCTGAGAGAGGCTATCTGGACTTAGATGGGTAGGACTGCCTCCATACCATATACCAGAGAGTAGGGTGTTGCCCTGTTGACGTCCATGCTGAGGTATGGTACCCATGAAGAGCGAATGGTAACATCTTGTGCCAGTCTTTGTACGTCACCGTCATCTTCTACACAATCTTCTTGATGTTCTTTTTAGCTGCTTCAATGGCTCCATTCATCTTCGGCCGGTAGGGAGAAGAGTTATGATGTTGTATCTTGAACTGTTTGCAGAGTTCGGTGATCATCGTGTTATTGAGATTCGTACCATTTTCAGTAATGATCATCTCTGGTACACCATATCGACAGATCAGATTGTGTCGGATAAACCGCGCCACGACATTCTTAGTTACTTTAGCAAAGGAAGCTGCCTCAACCCACTTTGTGAAATAATCAATTGCTACCAGAATGAAGCGATGCCCGTTAGACGCAGTAGGTATGATCTCTCCAATCATGTAGATGCCCCACATTGCAAAGGGCCATGGAGCTGTCAAAACATTTAGGGGAACCGGAGGTACATGCACCTTATCAGCATAGACTTGGCACTTATGACATATTCGAGAGTACTGATAACAATCGGCTTCCATAGTAGACCAGTAATATCCTGCCCATAGGATTTTCTTCCCCATGTTATGTCCACTGTAATGAGTTCCGAAGGTACCTTCATGTAGGTTTGCCATGATCCTTTCTACCTCGCTCTTGTCTACGCACCGCAGTAAGGTTGAATCATGGTTACGATTATAGAGGATAATATTACTACTGAAGAACTTCGCAGTGAATCTTCTCAGAAACTTCTTATCATTAACAGATTCCCCCTCAGAGTATTCTTGAGCCTCAAGATACCTCTTTACCTCGTGAAACGATGGTTTATCTGCTACCTCTTCAGTCTCAATGTCACAGCAGTGTGCGGGTTCGTCCAACCTCTCAATGGTAATCTGGGGAGCTTCATTGTCCCACCTTACTTTGAACATAGAAGACATGGTAGCTAACGCGTCCGCTAACTGGTTCTCTTCTCTGGGGAAATGTTCAAAGGTTATCTCCTCGAAGTGTGGGAGCAACGTCAGTACATACTCTTTGTAAGGAATAAGATTCGGGTGCTTCGTATCCCACTCTCCTTTGATCTGACTTATCACCAGTGTGGAATCTCTGAATACACTGAAGAACTTAATCCTCAGGTCAATAGCAGCTCGAAGACCCATGATACATGCTTCATAATCCGCCATGTTGTTGGTGCAGTTAAAACATAATCGGGCGGTGAACGGTGTATGACAGCCCTCAGGAGATATAATTACAGCACCAATGCCATTACCCAATGCATTCGAGGCTCCATCAAAATACATAGACCATCTGGATCCCTCTTCAGGTCCTTCAGCCGGTCTAGGTTCTTCGTAGTTGGTCACTAACATGATATTCTCATCTGGGAACTCGAATTTCATGGACTGGTAGTCATCCACGGCCTGATGCGCCAAATGATCCGCCAATACACTCCCCTTGATTTCTTTTTGGGTTGTGTATTGGATGTCGTATTCGGTCAAGATCATCTGCCATCTTGCTATCCTTTTGGAGAGAGCGGGCTTCTCGAAGATATACTTGATCGGATCCATCTTTGATATCAACAAGGTGGTATGAGTCAGCATATACTGTCTCAGCCGGCGAGCAGCCCATGCCAAAGCGCAGCAAGTTTTCTCGAGTAATGAGTATCGGGTCTCACAATCAGTAAACATTTTGCTAAGGTAATAAATGACATGCTCTTTTCGGCCAGACTCGTCATGCTGCCCCAGCACGCACCCCATTGAATTGTCCAGCACTGTCAAGTATAATATCAAAGGTCTTCCTTCAACCGCAAGCATCAGAATTGGTGGTTCTTGAAGGTATTCCTTGATTCTTTCGAACGCGGTCTAGCATTCATCATTCCACTTTACCACTTGATCTTTCTTCAGCAGCTTGAAGATTGGCTCACAAGTAGTAGTCAGATGTGAAATGAACCTGGCGATGTAATTCAAACGTCCCAAGAAACCTCTAACTTCTTTTTCTGTGCGGGGAGCCAGTATCTCTTGTATGGCTTTTACCTTAGCCGGGTCCACCTGAATACCTTTATCACCGAAGATGAAACCCAGAAGCTTACCAGACCTTACCCCGAAGGTACACTTGTTCGGATTCAACCTCAGCTTGTACGTCTTCAACCTGTCAAATAGTTTCTGGAGATGATCAAGGTGCTCTTCCTCAGTCTGGGACCTAGCTATCATGTCATCAACATAAACCTCGATCTCATGGTGAATCATATCGTGGAACAAAGCGACCATGGTGCGCTGATAAGTTGCCCTAGCATTTTTCAACCCAAAAGGCATTACCTTGTAACAGAAGGTGCCCCACTGTGTAATGAAGGTTGTCTTCTCCATGTCCTCAGGAGCCATCTTGATCTAGTTGTAGCCAGAAAAACCATCCATGAAGGAGAAGATCTTGTGATGCGCGGTGTTGTCGACCAGAACATTAATGTGAGGTAGCGGGAAGTCATCTTTGGGGCTTGCCCTATTCAAATCTCTATAGTCCACACACATTCGTACCTTACCGTCCTTCTTAGGTACCAGAACAACATTGGCAACCCACTGCGGATAAGAAGTGACAGCTAAGAACCGTGCGTCGAACTGTTTCATGACTTCCACCTTGATTTTCTGACATTTCAGGGCGTATACGGTGAACTTTTTGCTTTACCGGAGGACAGTCCTCTTTGTTCGGCAGGCGGTGTACCACAATATCAGTTTCTAACCCAGGTATGTCTTCATAGGACCAAGCGAATATCTCAACATAGTCGCGTAGCATTTGTATTAACCTTTGTTTGACACTAGGCTCCAGATTCGCACCTATCTTGACCTCTTTCCTGTCTTCCTCTGTACCCAAACTCACTGACTCAACTGGCTCTTCATGAGGCTGTATGGCCCTTTCTTCCTGCTGCAATGGTCTATCAAGCTCTCCAGGTACCTCACAATCATCCTCCCCTTCGTCCTCGGCTTGGTTGATCGGATTTTCAAAGTCAAAACTGGTAGTAGCAGAGTCGTTATCAATGGGATCCAGAGTGGATATGGATCAGCAGTATGATACGTGAGTGTGTGTAAGAGAATAGTTGTTTTGATAAAGTGAGAGACAGAAAATAAAAACAAGGAGTGAAAAATTTGCAATGCAAGAAAGTCCAATGCTTTATTAATGATATATGAAAATGACAAATAATAAGCCCTGACAAGTAGAGCCAAGGTGCCTCGGGAAAGGCACCAGGCCGTAAAGTCTCAAACTATTTATTACAAATCTTAAAACAAAAGTCAATTACTGCGGAATAAAAGAAACAGGTATGAGGTCCTTCGTCGTCCAGTTATTCAATCCACCATTGGTTGTTGGGTAGATCCAATTATCGATGTCTGAATTCTCTTTATTGTACTCAATTGCATTAACTCCCCGATTGCTGACGTGTAGAGGAGGTCTTCCAATCCGTGTGCGTCTTACAGCCCTCTGAACCCCTGTAGTAAAGCCCAAACCAAATTTGTCAGTTTTGTGAGTGAAATTAGGGAGCTGACCCCAATTGGTACACTCACCTTCTTCAATTACAGCCCTGGCATCTTTGAGAGAAGCCATCTTCAACGGAGGTTTGCCGGTAGTAACCTCAGTTAATGCTGAGAATTGAGGGACCTCTTCGAAATTTTGACAAGGCGTTTCTATGAATTCCCCGTCCATCTCCACATAGCAGAAGGAATTGAGATGACTCACCATATACTCCTCTTCACCTTGTACCGTGACAATCTTCCCCTTTACCGGATATTTCAACATTTGATGGAGTGTGGAAGTCACTGCCCCAGCCTTATGAATCCAAGGACGACCCAGCAAGCAAGAATACGGTGGTCTGATTTCCATTACATAGAAGGTGGACCCAAAGGTCTGAGAACCCACTTTGACAGGGATGTCCACCTCCTCGTGCACCATTCTTTTTTATCCATCAAAAGCCCTTACTACAATGTTACTCAGCTTTAGAATCAAACCTTCACAATCCAGACGGTCTAATGCTTTCTTTGGCAGAAAATTCAGCGAAGACCCGGTATCTACCAGCACATGGGCCATAGTGGTGCCCCTGCACTCGATCAAGATGTGCAGAGCATCATTATGATTTCTCCCCTTAGCAGTCAGATTCTCATATGAAAACCCTAGCCCATTGTCAGTAGTCAGGCTAGCCACACAATCTTTGAACTGATCTGCAGAAGTTTCCTGCGGCACATGCGCAGTATTGAGAAACGCAATCAAAGCCTTTGCATGGGCTTCAGAACATAACAAAAAGGATAACATGGATATCTTTGACGGGGTCTGCCCCAGCTGCTCGACTACGTTATAGTCGCTCTTCTTGATAATTTTCAAAATTTCCTCTATTTCTTGTTTCGAGGTTTCTACAATGATCTTCTTAGGTGCCTCCGTTCGGGAAGGCTCACCTATGATTTCTTTGCCCCGAGTCCCAGATGGATCGGTGATAGGGGTGATAACTGGAGTAGGAACTGGGACAGTAGTTGATGCACTAGCAAATAGAATGACAACAGGTTTATGGACAGTCGGAGGGGAGATCTCGGGAGAAAAGAGTCTTCCACTTTTGGTGACCTTGCTAGCCCCAACAATATTACTGATATCTGCATCGATTTCTTCATCCCTCAGATCTTGCTTAACCCCATGGTAATATACATCAGCACCGTAATGCCATGGGATAGCCTTATCTGAGGTATATGGGATGGGACCCGGAGCAGTGATTATTAACGGAGCAACTCTTGGAATAGGTGTAACCCTAAAAGGTTTTCTCGAGGAAACCTTGGAAGGATTGGCGGAAATGGTTATGATGGCAACGTCTTCATTTGGAACAAACGGAATCATAATCTTCTCAAACAAAATTTCTTTATTATCCATCAGGTGCTGAACACCTGACTTCAATAAACAGCAATCAGAAGGTAGAATTGAACACATATGGCAACCTTCACCACATCCCGGAAATAAACCGGCCAGCAACAAATTCTTCTTAACCGTCATCAAAGGAGTAGAAATTTCTTCCACAGAGGTCACAAACGAATTGGTGTCCACAACATTGACTCCACGACCATGTTTGTGCATAGGAGCGGTTATAACGTTTGGCTTTTCCGGAGCATCAAACTCAATCTCTTTAGCTTCCAACATATCTTGCACTTTATTCCTCAGAGCCCAACAATCGTTTGTATCATGGCCTGGGCTCTCCGAATGGTAGGCGCACCGTGCATTGGGATTGTATCTGGGAGAAGCAGTGTTTGGATTCTTGGGAGCCTCTTTCAAGGTTGCCAAGTTGGATTTTAGCATATGAGGCAGAACTTCAGCTAAAGTCATGTTGATGCGGGTAAACTGTCGTTGTGGTCTTTCTACCCTTTGCTGATTATTGCGTTGTGGAGCAACCGCGGGTCTTGGTATCACTGCAGCATTTACCGCTTGATGGTGTTCATATCTGTTTTGGCCCCTCGGGCCATAGACTGCACTAACTTCCTTCTTACCGGTGAATGGCTTCTTTTCCGAACTTGACGAAACATCCTTCTGTATTTTACCACTTCGAATGCCAGCTTCTACTCTCTCTCCAGTCAAAATTAATTCAGTAAACCCAGATGACGAACTGCCAATCAAGTGATTGAAAAATGGACCAGATAGCGTCGCTAGAAACATGTCAACCAACTTTCTATCAGACAAAGGGGGTTGGACTCTTCCAGCCAAGTCTCTCCACTTTTGAGCATAGTCCTTAAACCTTACCCTTGAGCTGAGTACGAGTTGGAGCAAGGTCGGTGTTATACTGATACTGCCTGTAAAAAGCAGCAACAAGGTCTTCCCAGTTTCGGACACTGGCTCCTTCCAACTGATAAAACCATTCAAGCTGAGTCCCTGACAGACTATCTTGAAAGAAGTGTACCCACAAATTTCTATCAGCAGTGTGGGGTTGGATTTTTCTGACGTAAGAGCGGAGATGGAGTTTTGGACAGGATATTCCATCGTACTTGGCAAAAACCGGATCTTTGAACTTATGAGGGATCACCACTCTCGATACCAGTCCCAGTTCTCAGAAATCCAAACCAGGGATCTTCTGAATCTCCATAGCACTCAGACGGTCTTCTAGATGCTTGTACCTATCCTCAGCAGGAGGATATTTCTCATCATCGTAATCCGTATCGTTGTCAGAAACTGTTGGACTAGGGTCCTTTACCCTCTCTTGGTTTTCCCCGTCCTTGGATGAGGAGTTCAGATCAGCTGGTTGTCTCCACCTTTCTCTGAATCTTCTACCCATGTTTAGAATACCGACCTTCTTCTTCTTTTTCTCTTTCAGAATAAGATTCTTCAAATCCTCTTGCCTTTTAGCCAGACTTATGAACATCTGTTGGAATTGGGCGTTCGGTGCCTGAAGATCTTTGATGGCTTGATCGGAAGACATTTCTGCTGAAATAAACAGCGAAGAAGATGAGAAACCTTTAGTGGTACCTGTAATGATGTGCATGATAATGGGATGCATGTAATGATTTCAAAGACTTTGGGAGATTTAAATTTGCAAACCAAAAATAAACAAACTTTATTAGATTAACTTTGAAAGGGTCAACAATGCCTTTAAGGCGTTACAAAGAAGTAAGTAAAACAAGATCTAAAAATAGAAAAAGCAAAATCAAAAGTCCCATGGACGCTTCCTCTTTGTGCCGATGTAGTCATTGATCACTCTTTCCTCCTCGAGCTGCCTGGTGAGCTTCAAAATCTTCCTTTCTTGTTCATGGTACTTTTCCCGGTAAGTATCCCGCTCATTCTTCAGCTGAATCTAAGACCTCTGCAACTCCCCAGGATCAGTGGGCATGTAAGGATATAGAACCGTATAAGGAATGCCCTCTTCATTAGTGGGCTCCACAATCACTGGTAATGCGGCCTCATAGGGCATCCCAAGCTTCTGAGCACGGGCTCGGACCCATTGGAGGTAAGGCTGCATAGGAAGAGAAGTCTTTGGTCCTAACTCTTGGGGGCCAGATCTGTTCACCATGCCCCAAGGTCGTATAAACCTCCGGTTGTGCTCCTTAACGTCCTCTTTGTATTCAAATACAATGTCCTCAAGAAGTAACTCACGGGGACCATCTCTCCGAGCACGACCAAATTGTCGCAAAGCTAGACAAGGATTGTAAGTTATACCTCCTCTGATTCCAAGCAATGGGACATTAGGGTATCCCCCACAACAGTCAATAACAGCAGTGTCTTCCATAGCACGGGAACACCAAAGATTATATGTATGGGCGAGTGACATTATTCTATAGGACCAACCCAAACCTTCTTCGTTCTTCATCACATGCTTAGGGAGGTAAGAAATAAACCACCTCGACAACAGCGGCATACAACACATAAGAGTCCTCTTGTCCTTACGGTACGAGAATAGAGGGCATGCAAGATATCACCCAGCAGGGTAGACCTAGGATTGCGAGAAAGGAAAATCTTGACAGCATTCACATCTACAAAGGAATCCGGATTTGGGAAGAGAACCAAACCATAGATAAGGAGAGCCAAGATATCTTCAAAAGCCTGAAAATGCAAATTATCCCAGAATAGTTCAGCCTGGTCTATCAGAAATTTGGCTAGAAAACCTTCGACCCCGCTTCATGTTTCCCAATTGGATACTACATCAACCCGCTTTAGATGTAGATCTGAGGCAATGTCTTCTGGTCTAGGAACTTCTTCCATACATGTGAAGGGTACCTGTTCAAGAATGGATATGCCCAATAGGTGAGAGTACTCTTCCAAGGTGGGAACCAACTGGTAATCTAGAAAGGTGAAGCAATGATGCACAGGATCGAAGAACTGGAAAAGTACACTCATCATCTGTTCATCAAGATTTGAAGTGACCAGGCTGAGAAGTTAACCATGTCTCTTAATGAACATAGAAGTCTCAGAAACTCTTGAGGCTAGCTCTTTAAGTTGGGCAGTGTGATCGGTGGGAATGAGAACTGACTGTTTTGGAATGTTGGTTCGCGTTTGCGTTTGTTTTCACAAAATGTCGCGGTAAGCAAAAGTCGCCACCGTCTTTTATTTTATCCAACAAGGAAAGGACAAAAGCACAGAAAAATTCCTTTTCGAGATGTTTCTCGGGTTCGGGAGGTAGATTATAGAAAGGGAAGGTGTTAGAACCCTTTTTATCCGTGGTTATCCACGGGCTCTTAGGTACTTGCTCACTATGTTTTCAAAAGTTTGCTTTTCTTTGTGTTTGTGGGTTTTTGAAAAGAGTTTTGTTTTTGAAGAGAGTGTAAGTGCGAAAAGTTTTGTTTTTGTTTTCAAAAGGAGCAAGTACTTAAGAACCTCTACCTACTCGAAAAGGAATTAAATTGTGCAAATGTCCTTTAGACAGTGCTATCCCACTATTGAGGAGTAGGTAGCACCGTCGTTGGAGTTTTCGGGTCAATTCGATTTAAGGGACGTGTGGTCACTAAAGCAATGTTAGGATGCTTTAGCGGTAACCCTAATGTCTTAGATCATTTTTATCGAGGAAACCATTTCGAGGCAACTTTGATCTTTGGACAGGAGGGCGACCTCTAATACATCCTATACTTAATGACCACGTTCGAGGCAACCAAGTGAGGTGTACCCTAGGAGTGGCATGTGCAAGTGTGTTGTTTTTTCAGTTTATATTATCTTTGTACATGTTATGGTGAGCTACTGTTGATTTTAAGTTAAGAGTTAATCTTGTCATGCATAGCCTAGTTAGCATACATCTAAACAGTTAATATATGTACAGGAATTTAAAGTGCGGGAATTGTAAATCCTACGCTATTACAAAGCTTCGAGGAGGGGGATTATTTACATGTCCAAAATTGGGGGAATAAAGCAGTAAAAGTGTAAAGGTCTTAGTTTAAGCTATTACAAACCAGTAGGCAATTATAATAAAATAAACGCGCACGAATCTGAACATAACCTCTAAAAAATCCTAAGAATAAAATCTTTTTGTTGTTTTATTTTATTTTGGGAAAGTGGTCTAAATCTATTTAATTTTAGTTTTGAGAAAATGTTAAGATGATTAAAAGGTTAATTAACAAAGTTAATTTTAATAGAAAAAAAACTAGCCTAATGTTTTTTGTGTTTTTGATTTTAATGTTAATTAAAAAGATAAAAAATGTCAATGAAAACAAAAATAAAATACAAGGGGGGATCCTTCGATCCAGGGAAAAAAAGGAGTTTCGACCCAAGGAGGGAATGGAAGCTTCGATCCAGACAGGGTCGTGGCTCTTTCGATTTGGCCAGGAAGTGGGCATGAGCAGCCTTTGATCCAGGGAAGGGGATTGTCTTTTGATCATGGAGATCATGGATTTCGATCCAGGAATGAGATGCCTCATTCAATCCAGCATGCCAATGGGTTCGATCCAGAGAAGGTGTCTCCTTTGATATGGGATGTTATACCTGCAAAAGTATGTTAGCGTAATAAAAGGCAGGGCCTGGGTACTGAACCCCAGGCCCTTCGATCCTGCGCTTGCTGGGTCTCTTCAGGCTATGTCTGCAGCAAATATTAGCAAACGATGGACATGGCCTGGGTGCCAAACCCAGGCCTCTTGATCCTGTCTAGGATAGAAAATCGAAGGTAACAACCAGTATGAATGTATTATGCAAATATGAGGTTGGATGGTTTACCCTTTCTTACCAGCACATTGGACCTTTGATTTGGGCGCTTCCTGGATTTAGGCACCTTCGATCTGGGCACTTCCTGGATGTAGGCACTTTCAATCTGGGATTTCTGTGCATGGACTGGCTGGTGAAAGGATTGGGTATGGCTTTCTGGAAGTGTTGATGATTTTGGGCAGCGTATCTCCAAGTTCTCCCTGTTTCTTTTCTCTATTTTTTCTGTATATTTCCGTGTGTTCTGCTTTCCTGCAGAGTTTTTTGTGTGTTGGATATGTATGTTGGCCTTTGTATTTATAGGGGTGTGAGGGTGCAGTAATGGCAAGAGACATCCATTAAACAGGCCATTAAATGCCATGAGACAAGAAACTGACACATTAAAAGTTTTCCTTTTTTGAAATATTCATGTCTCTTGAATGAACCTGGACACTTTTGATTTGATTGCCCTCTTGATGACCTCCTTCGAATGGCCCTTGCCCAAAGATCAATCGAAGGGTACTAATTAAAATTTCAATCGAAGGCTTTATTAACAGGCCAATCGAAAGGTGTTGTTTCATGCTAATCGAAGTGCTCCTTCAGAATACCAATCGAAGGGTCTTTTAGAATGCCAATCGAAATGCCTTTCAGAATGCCAATCGAAGTGCCTTTCAGAATGCCAATCGAAGTGCCTTTCAGAATGCCAATCGAAGTGCTCGTCCATAATGCCAATCGAAGTGCTTGTCCATGCCAGTCGAAATGCTTGTCCATGCCAGTCGAAATGCTCATTCAGAATACAAATCGAAGGGTCTTTCAGAATGCCAATCGAAAGATACTTAAAGCACCACTCAAAAAAAATTATTTTTCCTTAGGCAAGGGTTTGTGATCAACCATGCAGGGGGAAGACTTTGGAAAACATGAGAAGGCAAATTTGGGGGTACAACAGTTGCCCCTGTTCAATTCTCTTAAACATGAGGATATAGATTGGCTTTCGAGCCTTTCGTGATCCGAAGGTGGAAGATAATTGAACACTAGAGTGCCCAGAAATTTGCACTCGCATGATGTAGTATCAGCATTGTGACGTCGGGAATGGGCTTACAGATGCCATTTGGAGAGATGATGGATAGTTGTTGGAGATGGGCTTAAAGATGCCATCCTGAAATGATTGCTGGACTGTATTTAAATGAGTGACAGAATTACATCCGAATCTGGATTGTATCTGGACTGTATTTGAAGGTCTTTGATTGCCTGTCATTAACTGGAAGAAATAAATCTAACCAGAGAAGGTCTTTTCTGATAATGATGTGTGATGAAGGAATCTGAGACGATGCTACTCCAAACAGATGATGAAGGAATCTGAGACGATTGCTACTCCAAACAGATGATGAAGGAATCTGAGACGATTACTACTCCAAACAGATGATGAAGGAATCTTAGACGATTACTACCTCAGCAAGATAATGAAGGAATCTTGGATGATTGCTACAACAACAGGATGATGAAGGAATCTTGGACGATTACTACCTCAGTAGGATGGTGAAGGAATCTTGGACGATTACTACCTCAGCAGTATGGTGAAGGAATCTTGGACGATTACTACCTCAGCAGGATGATGAAGGAATCTTGGACGATTACTACCTTAGCAGGATGATGAAGGAATCTTGGACGATTACTACCTCAGCATGATGATGAAGGAATCTTGGACGATTACTACCTCAGCAGGATGATGAAGGAATCTTGGATGACTTCTACCTCAGCAGGATGATGAAGGAATCTTGGATGATTACTACCTCACTAGGATGATGAAGGAATCTTGGACGATTACTACCTCAGCAGGATGGTGAAGGAATCTTGGACGATTACTACCTCAGCAGGATGCTGAAGGAATCTTGGACGATTACTACCTCAGCAAGATGGTGAAGGAATCTTGGACGATTACTACCTCAACAGGATGATGAAGGAATCTTGGGTGATTACTACCTCAGCAGGATGATGAAGGAATCTTGGACGATTACTACCTCAGCAGGATGATGAAGGAATCTTGGACGATTACTACAACAACAGGATGATGAAGGAATCTTGGACGATTACTACCTCAGCAGGATGATGAAGGAATCTTGGACGATTACTACCTCAGCAGGATGGTGAAGGAATCTTGGACGATTACTACCTCAGCAGGATGGTGAAGGAATCTTGGACGATTACTACCTCAGCAGGATGATGAAGGAATCTTGGATGACTTCTACCTCAGCAGGATGATAAAGGAATCTTGGACGATTACTACCTCAGCAGGATGATGAAGGAATCTTGGATAACTTCTACCTCAACAGGATGATAAAGGAATCTTAGACGATTACTACCTCAGCAAGATGATGAAGGAATCTTGGACGATTACTACCTCAACAGGATGATGAAGGAATCTTGGACGATTACTACCTCAGCAGGATGATGAAGGAATCTTGGATGACATCTACCTCAGCAGGATGATGAAGGAATCTTGGACGATTACTACCTCAGCAGGATGATGAAGGAATCTTGGACGATTACTACCTCAACAGGATGATGAAGGAATCTTGGACGATTACTACCTCGGCAGGATGATGAAGGAATCTTGGACGATTACTACCTCAACAGGATGATGAAGGAATCTTGGACGATTACTACCTCAGCAGGATGATGAAGGAATCTTGGATGACTTCTACCTCAGTAGGATGATGAAGGAATTTTGGACGATTACTACCTCAGCAGGATGATGAAGGAATCTTGGACGATTACTACCTCAACAGGATGATGAAGGAATCTTGGACGATTACTACCTCAGCAGGATGATGAAGGAATCTTTGACGACTGCTACTCCAAAGGGTAATGACTTTTATCTGTCGACCGATCTTTCCTGAAAAGGTAAAGAGTGAGTTGTATGCAATGTAATGATGTATGCATTGTGTAATGATGTCCTCAAAATAAATGAGATTCATGTTATATGTATTTTGTATGCATATGCTATGAATGTTATTGAAATGTAATTTTGTCTTTGGAGAATAAATTATTGACAAGTGTTGGGGAGTAATTAAATCCCGGACCGCTGTTGAAGGGTATGTATGTCTTCAAACTTTGCTTAGAATGTTTCCGCTGAGGATCCTTGCTTTGTTGTTTGAGGAGAACTCCGCTGGGGGATATTGAAAACTTTGTGGGGAGTATGTTTATTTCTGCTTGGGAAAAGAGTTTAGGAGTCTTAGTCGTCCGTTGCTCTACTGGGGAGTCGAAGTTGAACTGATATTTGGTCGGGTCCAGGTTTCACAGTAACTTGCTGGGGATTGTAGAGTAGTCTACTGGGGAAGAGGAGTTGTGGTCCTTTGATTTGTAGTAGTCGGAGAGGCAAACTCAAGCTGGTGAAATAAACCATGTCGTCAGTCCGCTAGAGGGGTGACATCTTCGTTGGGGGAAGTCCTCGAGGATTCTTGAGGTTGATTCAGTTGGGAAAAGGTTTTCATAGATTAAACCCTTGCTGGGAGTCATCCTATGAGAAGGATTTTGGGGAGATTTGTCACTGCCCCTAGCAGCGAGTGTTTGTGGCACTGCCTGGAAATGTTTGACTGTATGTAACCCTTCACTGAGATTGATGTTCAATGCCCCAAGTGACGGAGATGGAGACTTGCCCCTGGTTACTCTGCACTTCTTCAGAGATTTCTTGAAATCTTGACTGGACTGCCCCAGGTGTGCTGGATAGTGACATGTCAAGTCCCCTTGTTGATAGGATATTTGTCAATGGAAGTGCCATCCTTTTTGAAGTGATTTCGTTCATTGAGAGGGCTTTCGTTCATCGAATATTCGTTGTGTGAATTTCTCCGCTGTCAAACAAATAGCCAAATGCAAACAGTGATATTCAAATAATGCAAAGTTTATGCTTGTCTCGAAGTTTTTATTTTTGGAAAATGCATTTTTTAGCAGAAAACTTTTTTTTAAGACAAATTCAACACAAGATTTAGGGCAAAGCCTTACAGGAGTCAGGATACCTTTTGTAACAGTATGCTTTCGAACTAACCCATGCTTCAGTTAGGACTTTTGAAGGGTTGTAACATGGCTTGGTTCACGGTTTAAGAAACAAAGGATAAAGGCTCAAAGTATATTTGTACCCACCCGCTCTTCGTGATGTTCTTCAATCCTAAACTCAGTTAATTATGCATTTGAACTCCAAATGAGTCTGGAACGACGTTTTGGTGATGGTTCACACAAGTTGAATTTGTTGGAAGGCAGTCATTTTTGCAACATTTTTCATGTTGTTGAGGATTTGTAGCGACCTCGTTCTTTTGATTTATTATCCCTAACTTTTGCCTGACTGTTTCTATTTTCGAGATTATAGTCAGCGGGATGCCCCGGCTTTCTTAAGCCTCCTTTATAGGTTTTGGCTCAGTGGGCTTTTCTCTTTTGAGAGATTGACTGCCTATGAGATAAGGAACCACCATTGTCTTTTAATTCCAGAGGAATGCTTTTGATGTCGTTCGTTGTATTATGAACTGAGAGTTTAGCGACTTCAATGCACATCTTTTGAATTAACTGAGAGACTACCCTGCCCCAGGTTTAAGTTAAAGGTTTCAATTTATGTTTAAAACAGAAAACCCCTACTTCTTTGGCTCGAAGGGGTTGACTAGGGATTATCTTCCTTATAACTCCAGTGTTTAGGATTTGAAAGAAGTGCTTGTACATCGTCAGCAAGGTCTGTCCAAAGGCATACTGTATGAGATTATGGCATTGTTTCGTCATCCTCCCTCTAAAGGCTTGTAACTTTTAGCAAGAGTTGAATGTCATAAAGTGAGTAAAAAGCATAGTTTAAATGTAATGAAAGGATAAATTCAAGACAAACATATGCAATGCATTAATGAAACAGAGTTTGACATTAATAGATAATTGTTTGAATAACAAAGAGAAATTGCAACTTGAAAATTCAAATGAAACAAAGACATTCTCAATGATTTGGCGTAGGATCAGTGATCAAACTTGATCTCCTTGGCATCAATCAAGTCTTGGATCTTGTTCTTCAAAGTCCAACAGTCGTCGGTGTCATGTCCAGGACTGTCAGAATGGTAGGCACATCTCACACTCGGATTATACTTAGAAGAGGAAGTATCGGGATTTTGAGGAGGATCCTTTAGTGTGATCAGTTTCACCTCCAGCAATTGTTGCAACGCTTGAGACAAAGGCATGTTGATGTTAGTATACTGCCTTTCTTGATATCTTACCCTACGCCTATTGTTCTGTCTTTGTTGAACAGGCGTGGGATCGGAGATCAGGGTTGCCCCTACATGTTGATCATGACAACTCTTTTGACCATACACAGTGTTGGACTTTCTTCCCATTGTAGGGCTTTTCTGAGCATCAGAAGGTGTTTCTTCTTGAATCTTCCCACTTTTGATGCCAACCTCGACCCTTTCGCCGGTCAGTATTAGCTCGGTGAATCCGACTGAAAAGCTTCCGATCAAGTGTTTGAAATAGGGACCAGACAAAGTCCCAAGAAACATGTCCACCAACTCCCTATCAGACAGAGGGGGTTGGACTCTTCCAGCAAGATCTCTCCACTTCTGAGCGTAGTCCTTAAAGCCTTCGCCTGTACCCATAGACATACCCTGAAGCTGAGTACGCATGGGAGAAAGATCGGCATTATACTGGTATTGCTTGTAAAAAGCAGCAGCAAGGTCCCCCAGTTGCAGCTGTTAGCTCCTTCTAGTTGACAGAACCATTCAAGTTGAGTCCCCGACAGACTATCTTGAAAGAAATGAAACCAGAGATTTCTATCAGCAGTATAGGGTTGAATCTTCCTCACATATGACCGGAGGTGTAGCTTTGGACAGGAAGCTCTGTCGTACTTGGCAAAGGCAGGTGCCTTGAATTTATGGGGAATCACCACCCCAGAGGATAGACCTAGATCTTCGAAGTCCATACCGGGCACCTTCTGTATTTCCATAGCGTTCAGACGGTCTTCCAGTTGTTTGTACTTATCTTCAGCAGGAGGATACTGTTCTTCATCATAGTTCGTCTCGTTGTCGGAGACTTCAGGGCTAGGAGCCCTCCTTTCTTGTGGACTATCTTTCTCTCTAGATGGGGTGGTCAGATCAACTTCATTCGGTAGCCCGTTTCCAAACTTGCGTCCAGTATTGAACATGATGGTCCTCTTTTTCTTCTTCTTCCTCTCTTTCAGAATCAGGGTCTTCAGGTCCTGCTCACCCTTAGCTAGGCTCATGACCAACTCTTGAAATTGGGCATTCTGGGCCTGGAGGGCCTTGATAGCTTGCTCAGTGGAAGGTTCAGTAGACATGATGATTGCTGAAATAAACAGCGAAGAAGATAAGAGACCTGTACTGGGAGACCTGTTATGCAATGATATGTATGATATATGTATGCAATGTTTCCAAGGATCTCGTAGGGTAAACAAGAAACTGTTAGAATCTGAATCTGGTAGTTTGATTGAAGGAACTTCATGTTGCTGAGAGTCCTTCTTCAAGAGTCAAGCTCACCATATCGAGTGGGTCATATCCCCTGACTCAAGTTATCATGTTTTGATTTCTAGACAACCTTGGCTAGAGGAAAATAAATCCCCTTTGCCCCTTGCTAGCCATTTGATTTACCATAACCTGCATCACAGACCCTTGAAATCCTTGAAATGGTTAAAGAAATGTCAAGGCATGATGTTATGATGTGTATGCTATGCGTTTAAGCAAAAGTGTGAGGTGATGTAAGTAAGCCCTGCAATAAGTCCAAATTATTGGATAAGGACTGTGAACAAAACCTGCAAGGAACTCATGCTGTCAGATAACAAGTATGTGCAAGTAGTTCAAGTTTGAAGGCACACAAGTCACACATATAGTCTTAAGTTTAGGATGGCATGGAGTTTCATGGGTAAGTACCCTCTTGAGTGTAGTTGGCTCAAAACCTGTCCTATAAATAGTAACCGGGTTCTAAGGAGCTCAATATCATTGGATTGTTTTCTATGTTCATTGTTTTGGTTTAGCCACTTAACTGGCGACCAAAATATTCCAAGAAAACAACCCTCAATGAGTGTAGTATCGAGTATCTACCAACTTCGGACTGCACCAAAGTCGGTCATCTCACTACCCCTAAAAAGGCCAAGATGGTCAAGTAAGGTTCTAGGTCATTAGTGCTTAGTGACATCACTCAGTGGCCCCGTATTCTCTTTGATTGACTCAAAGGCTATCGGTACTCACAAATATGTCGCACTAATATAGCTATTGCTTCAACCGTGTCGGTATACCCCACACAGTTTCCACAACCTATTGCTATCTATGAATGTTTCCCAAATCCGGGTGAAGGATTTATAGAACTCCGATATAAGCCCATAAAATCAAAAGCATACAAAGCAATACAATTGAAAACATAAGTGATCTAGTCCTACGGTACACCTCACTTATCCAAGTCCCCAGCAGAGTCGCCAGTTCTGTGATCGGTGGGAATGAGAACTGACTGTTTTGGAATGCTGGTTCGCGTTTGCGTTTGTTTTCGCAAAATGTCGCGGTAAGCAAGAGTCGCCACCGTCTTTTATTTTATCCAACAAGGAAAGGACAAAAGCACAGAAAAATTCCTTTTCGAGATGTTTCTCGGGTTCGGGAGGTAGATTATAGAAAGGGAAGGTGTTTGCACTCTTTCTATCTGTGGTTATCCACGGGCTCTTAGGTACTTGCTCACTATGTTTTCAAAAGTTTGCTTTTCTTTGTGTTTGTGGGTTTTTTAAAAGAGTTTTGTTTTTGAAGAGAGTGTAAGTGCGAAAAGTTTTGTTTTTGTTTTCAAAAGGAGCAAGTACTTAAGAACCTCTACCTACTCGAAAAGGAATTAAATTGTGCAAATGTCTTTTAGACAGTGCTATCCCACTATTGAGGAGTAGGTAGCACCGTCGTTGGAGTTTTCGGGTCAATTCGATTTAAGGGAAGTGTGGTCACTAAAGCAATGTTAGGATGCTTTAGCGGTAACCCTAATGTCTTAGATCATTTTTATCGAGGCAACCATTTCGAGGCAACTTTGATCTTTGGACAGGAGGGCGACCTCTAATACATCCTATACTTAATGACCACGTTCGAGGCAACCAAGTGAGGTGTACCCTAGGAGTGGCATGTGCAAGTGTGTTGTTTTTTCAGTTTATATTATCTTTGTACATGTTATGGTGAGCTACTGTTGATTTTAAGTTAAGAGTTAATCTTGTCATGCATAGCCTAGTTAGCATACATCTAAACAGTTAATATATATACAGGAATTTAAAGTGCGGGAATTGTAAATCCTACGCTATTACAAAGCTTCGGGGAGGGGGATTATTTACATGTCCAAAATTGGGGGAATAAAGCAGTAAAAGTGCAAAGGTCTTAGTTTAAGCTATTACAAACCAGTAGGCAATTATAATAAAATAAACGCGCACGAATCTGAACATAACCTCTAAAAAATCCTAAGAATAAAATCTTTTTGTTGTTTTATTTTATTTTGGGAAAGTGGTCTAAATCTATTTAATTTTAGTTTTGAGAAAATGTTAAGATGATTAAAAGGTTAATTAACAAAGTTAATTTTAATAGAAAAAAAACTAGCCTAATGTTTTTTGTGTTTTTGATTTTAATGTTAATTAAAAAGATAAAAAATGTCAATGAAAACAAAAATAAAATACAAGGGGGGACCCTTCGATCCAGGGAAAAAAAGGAGTTTCGACCCAGGGAGGGAATGGAAGCTTCGATCCAGACAGGGTCGTGGCTCTTTCGATTTGGCCAGGAAGTGGGCATGAACAGCCTTCGATCCAGGGAAGGGGATTGTCTTTTGATCATGGAGATCATGGATTTCGATCCAGGAATGAGATGCCTCCTTCGATCCAGCATGCCAATGGGTTCGATCTAGAGAAGGTGTCTCCTTCGATCTGGGATGTTATACCTGCAAAAGTATGTTAGCGTAATAAAAGGCAGGGTCTGGGTACTGAACCCCAGGCCCTTCGATCCTGCACTTGCTGGGTCTCTTCAGGCTATGTCTGCAGCAAATATTAGCAAACGATGGACATGGCCTGGGTGCCAAACCCAGGCCTCTTGATCCTGTCTAGGATAGAAAATCGAAGGTAACAACCAGTATGAATGTATTATGCAAATATGAGGTTGGATGGTTTACCCTTTCTTATCAGCAGATTGGACCTTTGATTTAGGCGCTTCCTGGATGTAGGCACCTTCGATCTGGGCACTTCCTGGATGTAGGCACTTTCAATCTGGGATTTCTGGGCATGGACTGGCTGGTGCAAGGATTGGGTATGGCTTCCTGGAAGTGCTGATGATTTTTGGCAGCGTATCTCCAAGTTCTCCCTGTTTCTTTTCTCTATTTTTTCTGTATATTTTCGTGTGTTATGTTTTCCTACAGAGTTTTTTGTGTGTTGGATATGTATGCTGGCCTCTGTATTTATAGGGGTGTGAGGGTGCAGTAATGGCAAGAGACAGTCATTAAACAGGCCATTAAATGCCATGAGACAAGAAACGAACACATTAAAAGTTTTCCTTTTTTGAAATATTCATGTCTCTTGAATGAACCTGGACACTTTTGATTTGAGTGCCATCTTGATGACCTCCTTCGAATGGCCCTTGCCCAAAGATCAATCGAAGGGTACTAATTAAATTTTCAATCGAAAGGCTTTATTAACAGGCCAATCGAAATTTGTTGTTTCATGCTAATCGAAGTGCTCCTTCAGAATACCAATTGAAGGGTCTTTCAGAATGCCAATCGAAGTGCCTTTCAGAATGCCAATCGAAGTGCCTTTCAGAATGCCAATCGAAGTGCCTTTCAGAATGCCAATCGAAGTGCCTTTCAGAATGCCAATCGAAGTGCTCGTCCATAATGCCAATCGAGAAGTGCTTGTCCATGCCAGTCGAAATGCTTGTCCATGTCAGTCGAAATGCTCATTCAAAGTACAAATCGAAGGGTCTTTTAGAATGCCAATCGAAAGATACTTAAAGCACCACTCAAAAAAATTTCTTTTTCCTTAGGGAAGGGTTTATGATCAACCATGCAGGGGGAAGACTTTGGAAAACATGAGAGGGCAAATTTTGGGGTACAGCAGGCAGGTATTTGCACAAAGTTGACTCGGATGGTATTTCTGCGCACGGAAGCCATGATCTTCAAAATAGAACAAAGATAAATTCCCTTGGTCTTTGAAATGATTAGTATAATGAAGTATGAATGCCATGTTTTGATGCATGATGTCATGGTAAGCCACTGGTATAGCAAACATAGATATTGCAAACACAGTCAAACCACATAAAGCCCTTAGGTTTAAGGATTGCATGAGGTCAAAGGTAGTACCCTCTTGAAGTTAAGTTGGTTTCAACCTGTCCTAGAAAAAGTAATCGGGTTCTAGAGGATCTCAATATCACTGACCATCCTCCATCGGTCATGGTTCCAGCTCACGCAATCTTTTCTTGCGGCCAGAACTATCTCGAGAGTATGGTCTCAATGAGTGTAGCATCGAGTATCAACCATTTCCCAGCTTTACACCGAGGCCGGCTATCTCACTACTTTCTAATGGCCAAGTTGGACGATTAAAGGTTCTAAGGTCAGTTGATGCTTAATGACACCATGCAGCGGCCCCGTATTCTCCTCGTTTCTCCACAAGGGATACTGGTACCAACCAATGTGCCACATCAACGTAGTTACTGCTTCAACCGTATCGGTCTACGTCGTACAGTTCCTTCACAGTCTATTGCTACTTACCTAAAAGGTGTCCCCAGATCCGAGTTATGATCTATAGTATCCCTAAACCAAACCCTCAAAAGCAAAGCAAACAAAGCAATCAAGAGAATAAATTATGATGACCTAGATCCTAAGGTATACCCCACTTATTAACTCCCCAGCTGAGTCGCCAGTTCTGTGATACGGTGGCAGAAATAACTGTTTTGAAATGCCGGTTTGTGTTTTGCGTTTTGTATTCGCAAAATGTCGCGGTAAGCAAGAGTCGCCACCGACTTTTATTTCATCCAATCGGAAAGGAAAAAAGTACAGAAAAAATCCTTTTTCGAGATATTTTGATTACGGGGGGTAGATTATAGAAAGGGAAGGTGTTAGCACCCTTTCTATCCATGGTTTTACATGGGCTCTTAGGTACTTGCTCATTTTTAAATTTCTTGTGTGTGTGTTCGTTTTGAAAATGTTTTACTTCGTGATAACCCTTGTATCAGTCCTCAAGGGTGTGACGAAGTTGTTTTGAAAATTGTTTTGAAAAGTGTAAGTGTGAAAAGTTTTGATTTGAGCAAGTATCTACTAGAATCTACCTACTCGAAAAAAGATTATTTCTATTCTCGTTTCCTTTAGACAGCGCTATCCCACTATTGAGAAATAGGTAGCACCGTCCTTGGAGTTGTAAGGGTCAATTCGAAAGGGACGTACAATCACTAAAGCAATGCTAGGACGTCTTAGTAATAACCCTAAAGTCTTAAGAACATTTCCGAGGAAACATTTCTAAGGCAACATTTCTGAGGCAACATTTGATCTTTTTAGACAGGAGGGTAACCACTAAGACACCCTATACTTAATGATCGTTTACCGAAGGCAACCGAAGTGTGAGTATACCCTAAGAGTGATATGTGCAAGTGATTTGTTTCAGTTATTTATCTTTGCACATTAAGGTTTTCTAATTGTATTAAATTATCATGCAATCTTGTCATACAATCCTATTAACATACATCTAGAAAGTTAAATATTTGCAGAAATTAAGATGCGAGAAAGTAAATCTACGCTATTACAAGGCTTCGGGGAGGGGGATTAATTACATAGCCAAAAACTCGGGAAAAAGCGATAAATAAAAACCCCAGATTAAACTATTACAAACCATGCACAGTTACAACAATATCGACAAAATAAATAATATGCGCACGGTGAATCGAATATGAAATAATTAGGGTTTTGACCCTTGCCTAAACCTAATTACGATTAATTAAGAAAATGTTTTTGTTATGTTTTAAGAAAATAATGGAATTGTTAAATTAAAGGAAAATCCTAAGTCTAATTAATTTTAAACTAAGAAGAATAAATTAATTCCTCTAAGAGCCTATTTTTGTATTTTTATTTATTTGAGAAAAAGAGCAAAATAAAATTAAATCAAAAGTTTAACCTAATTTCTATTTAATTTTATTTTTGAAAACAAATTATGATTTTCCTAATTTAAACTAAATTAAATTAATTTTGATAAATAAATAAAAATTGATCCTAATTTTGTGAGATATTTATTTTATGTTTTTTTTGTGAAAAAAATAAATTAACTTTCCAATTAAATAAATAATGGAAAATAAAGAATAAAAAGAAATAGAGAAAAAGAAATAAAGAAAAGTTAGTAAATGATCATGCATTAGCAATTGGGGGGTGTTGTTTGAAACTTGAGCCCAAAAAAAATCTTAGCCTTTTTTACTTTGTCCAATCCCATGTACACGCATGACTGGGCCGCATCGTGGTCCTCCAATGATGGCATGTTGATCTGAGGCGTTGATGAATTGGGTGGCCAGATCCTGAGGGTGTAAAGTGAACTCCTTGACTTGCTATGCACTGGATTATTTATGGAAAAATATTAAGAATAAAGGTTGGGACCTGGGAATCGAACCCAGGTCCTTTGCACTTTCCCCCTGCATGCTTACCAACTGAGCTAAGTATTTTATTTGTATATACAATGAAAAAAAAGATGATATATAGATAATAATGAAAAGCGTGCTAAATTCAAATGGCCCAACCCAGGGATGACACGCATCATCGTCTACCTCCCAATCGTCGTTTTAGGTAAACAACTTTTACCTACAGACACTGGCTGTAGGTATATCCTTGTCCATCTACAAAATCGTGTACGCTCAAGATAAATGGCCATGGCTGGTACCATTCTACTCGTTTCATCCTCACGAGTCTCATGGTACCAGAATCATTACTCAATTTTGCCTATCCTACAAAGCCCTAATCAAGAACACAAAACCCTAGCTATGGCAACTTCATGTACAGGCGTTAGAAATACAATTAAATGGTACCAAAAGTTTGCAAACTCAATTACAAACATGAATATATCATTAAAATATGCAATGGATAAGTGAATCAATGAAACTGAATTTGAATTTGGAAGCAAGTCGTGATACCTATATCTTACAGTTCCAGGCGTGAGAAAGCTTGCAAATGGTTGGAATTCCTTATGGAGATGTCCAAGAACCTGTTGGTGTCGTGAGAATGGTATGAATTGGCCTCTAATGTGGAAATTGAATCACCACTTTTCTTGCAAATTTTTGAGTTTTGTTTCACCTCTGCATGACTGCTTCTAACCTCTCCATGCCTTGGTCTTCTTCTGTATATGTAATACAAACTATTAGATCAACAAAAACGACCTCAATCTTGCTCATCATGGAGATTTGATTTGATCTTTCATGGCATATGATTCTTTTCCAATTTTTCTCAAATCCAATCTTTTCCAATCAAATTGACCTTGCCCGAGTTGATCTTCAATTGACAGCATATAATATCTTCTTTCAATGCAAAAGGTCATCCCTAAAATGCAATGTATGATTTATTAGGATTTATTTGATTTTATTTGAATTTTAAATGAATAAAAATCAAAATAAATTGAATAAATGAATAAATAAATCATGGAGGGTCCCATAGGTCGTGGACTATGTTAGTAATGAGATGCAAACATAAAAAGTTGGGCCCTTTTAGCAAAAGATGCAAATTTGAGCATTTTTTACTTTTGGCAATTTTGCAAAAAAGGTCAACTTGGCCAATTCATAACTCTCTCAATTTTGACCCTAGAGAGGTGTTCTTAGACTTTTTAGAAAGCTTAGGATGTCCTCTAAAAGGTGTTTTTGTTGACTTTTCAAAACAACCTATAATGTCCAAATTCATATCTTTTTGTGAGTGCATATTTAGAACTTGGGAGATGAAGATGAATTGTATGGAATTGCATCCTCTTCAAAATGAGCTTTGGATGGGTCATTTTTGATAAAGTATGAGAAAGTTATGCTTGGTCAAAGTTGAGTTGACTTTTCCTGCAAAACCCTAATTTAGCAACTTTTGGGTTTTGATGAATTGTGAGCAATCCTTGAGGAATCATGATCAACCCTTGATCAAATGATGGATAATACTTTAAAATTAGTATGTTAAACAAAAATCTTGAAGTTTGACTGTATGTGGGCCACAGTTGACTTTTGACCTAGCACAGTTGATTTTAAGGCATTTGAGCAATTGACGGAGCAAACTTCCTCTGCAAGGCTTGAAACTTGACATGGATGATCTTGAGAACATATTAGGGCCTTGGAAAGCATTTGGGATCCTTTGGACTCAAGCATCTTGATGAAAAATGAAACCCTAATTTGAGGTAGACTGCCTTAGGAGAGAGTTTGTCTGGTCAACTCTTGAACTTCCTTGAGCAATTTGGGGACCTCACTTGCCATGTGTTGAGAAATATGGGAGGGAAAATTTTGGGGTACAACAGCGACTATGCTGGGGAATTCAACTTTAGGTTTTAGGGTTTTTTGCTTTGGGGTTTTTATTGCTTTATTTATTTATTGCTTTCATTTATTCATTGCATTTATTTAATTATTGCCTATTGTTGATCATCATATATACTGCATGGTGGGATTTTTTTTATTTCTCAAAATATTTTCAATAACCCTTAGAAAGAAGGTTCGTCTATTAGCTTAGGGGTACATCATCCCTGCGAGTTTATGTGACGACTTCGCCTAGAGTCGGTGAACTTTTAAAAAAGGAATATTTATCGAGAGATATACTCTTGACGAGTAGGACTTTGGAAGGTCACCCATGACTCTTTGTAACGATCTTAACCTAAAATCTCATGATGAGACCTTTCACGACTTTGAGACAAAATTTTTAGTCCATAAAGAGGCTCCACCTAGTGGAGGCCCTTGTGCCTTTTCCTCTGTTGTTATTCATGATACCCTTAAGGAAACCACCTTCTGGGAGGTTAGATCAACCGTAGGTCAAAATTAAGGAACCTACCTCCTAAGGGTACTTATCACAAAAACCCCGTCATTGAACCATACATCCCTACCTTATAGGGGTACTTATGACAAAAATCATGTCACTCAACCCTACATCTATGCATTCATACATTCATCATATATTCGTCACCCATTTCTTTGTCTTATTCACATGGTACAAAAAATAATAAAATCAAGATCTCGGTGACTGTCTTTAAAAATGGATATCGAAGGAAACAACTTGTTTGTGTCAACACACCAAAAATGTATGAAATCAAAGCCACAAAAGGGAAATAATGTGCTATAGACTTTCTCAAGCTTTGTCAAGAAAAGGTGGATGGTTTCAAGAGCAGATATATGTAGGTGCACCTAGAATACATATTTCCATTTGCCTGATTTCACGCAAATAATGTTTTGGTTTAAGATTGTAATATTTTACAATATCTGAATTATGTTACCTTCAATAAAGGCATTTTGTTTCCCTATGTCATTTGCGCATCTATTTTTAAGCTGGTCAACGAATAAAAATAAGCAAAAGACAAGTATGTACCCAAATGAATAAGACATGTAAAACAAGTAACTGTTTCATATTCATACATATTCATTCGCATGCATGCATTCATAAACACCTGTATATCGTATCAAAACTCTTTTTTTTAAATCTCTCCAGTTGAACCATTGGTAGAAGAAGATCTCCGCCTCCTTGGCCTCCATATTAAACAAGGGCCTATTAACAAAAAGCAATGGAGAAAATCGAGGAAACTCAGGCTGCATTCAAAGAGGATCTCGACCAAGTAAAGGGTGATGTCACTTCAATGAAAGGAGATCTGAGTCAAGTTCTCCTAGATTTGAAGAACATCATTGACAGGCAAGACCAGATTCCCAAGGTAGCTTTCAAAGAAGTATCCCAAACGATTAGTGCATCAAAGGTCACCAACTAAGGAAAGAGCCAGAAGCAGGACTCCAAAATTCCGTCATGGCCCAACAAGAAGTTGAAACTGAAGGGTTTGTCCCACCGTCACCAAAAGCGGGGGCATCACATACCCTACAGATTCCAACCAATAATGCAGACAACTACTTGGACCTACAATACGGAGATCACGATCCATAGGATGCCAACCAGGCACCCTTAAAGAAGACTGGTACTGATGTGTTGATAATCCACTGGTAATGAATCAGTACAAAGCTCTGGAGGAAAGATTAAAAGTTGTGGAGGGTTTTGACGCTTTTGAAGTAGACGCTCTCGAGATGGGCCTAGTTCCTGATGTGGTGATCTCACCAAAGTTCAAAGTACCTGACTTTGAAAAAGGGGCTCACTTGTCCAAGAAATCATCTTCGTATGTATTGCAGGAAGATGCATACCCATGCCCATGATCAGAAGCTGATGATTCACTATTTTCAAAATAGCCTGAGTGGGGCATCTTCAGACTGGTATATGCAATTGGAGAGAATGCATATTCGAACCTGGGCAGATCTTACTAATGCTTTTCTAAAGAATTACAAATATAACTTGGACATGGCGCCTACCCGCATGCAACTCCAGAACCTGTCCCAGAAGAAAGAAGAGTCCTTCAAGGAGTATGCTCAGAGATGGAGGGAGTTGGCATCCCGTGTGCAACCACCACTGTTAGAGAAATAATTAGTAGATACGTTAATGGGGACTTTCCAAGGGCTATATTATGAGAAGATGGTCAGAAGTATCTCTTCGGGGTTCTCAGACCTGGTAACTATCGGAGAAAGAATCGAGACTGGAATGAAAAGTAGGAAGATATCAGGGGGACCATCAAATGCTCCCTACAATTCAAAAAGTCCTGCTTCAAACTTCCCCAAAGGAAAAGAGGGAGAAATTAATGTTGTAGCATCACAACGCAGGGTACAACAACCATTAGTAATATTGCAAGGGCAGCAGCAAGGCAGAAGGCCAGCCAGGAAATTTGATCCACTCTCTATGCCACCTAGCCAGTTATTGCAACAGCTGGTTAAGGCATCCTTGGTGGAAATCAAGCCTCTGGCTCCTCCAGTCGGGCCACTCCCACGAAGATACAATGCCAACGCCAGATGTGAGTATCATGCTAATTCTCCTGGACATACCATAGAGAAATGTTGGCCATTCAAGCATAAGGTCCAAGATTTTTTAGAATCCCAAGACATCACTTTCGATAATCCTAACATCAAATCAAACCATATGCCTTCGCACGATGGGCTGACAATAAATGCAATTGAAGTAGTCACTGGCTCTGGGGCAAGCACACAAGCAAAAAAACCCCATAAACTTGCTGAAAGAATATTTGTTGGGATGTGGGTTCTACTAGAACACAATGAGGCTTTCAAAAGAACTCAACAAAGGCTAGGGGACCAGGGCATAGTCCAATTAGGACCATACCCTGAAGAAAAATATAAAGCTACTCTGAAGGGCGAAGCACATTTTCCTCCAATCCAAGAGACCTTTGACAACAAGGGAGTAGAGAATGGCGGACATGTGGCAAAGATATCCAACAAAGCCAACACAAAAAAGGAAACTGACTTCGTCCGAGAATACGCGCCAGGAGAAGAACTCAAAAGACGGACTACCGTGGAGATTCCCGAGATATTTTTCTTTCCTAAGTAATTTTTTTCTTGTTTTTGAAAGAACATATCTCAAGCCCGGGGCATAGGGGTTGCTTGTAAGGGTTCCCCCATTTTGTTTCAAACAATATTTACGATTAATAAAAGTGATATTTTGTTTTCAATTAAGATCCTTGTCTTTCTCTTGCATTTATTCCGTAAATTTAAAAATGGCAATACTTTCCCTACATATGCATTTTCAAATATTCATCTACTAGAATTTGCGCCAAAACATGATAAAGGTGCAAATCCATGCCCAAAAACACCGATAATGCCACTACTGCGATCCGATATAATTTTGATGCTCCTATCAACCAAGCTAAAGAGGAGGATGATGAAAATCTTGAACTCCCTGAGGAAATGGAAAGGGAAATAGAGCGAAAGGCTGGCAATGTACAACCATATCAAGAGGCTATTGAGACCATCAATATAAGCACAGGGGAAGATCTGAAAGAAACCAAGCTAAGGGGAAATGTTAGAGCAGAGCCACAAAGAAGCTGATCAAATTATTGCGCATGTTTGCTTGTTCCTACAGAAACAGGCCAAGGTTAGATACAGACGTGATGGTGGATAGATCACCTATTCAAAGAAGGTTGTTCGCTAGTTAGGCAAAAATAAGCGACTACGAAATACCAAGACTTGACAAAGGACCCGAGCCAAGGGCATGTTGGATACTCATTTTCGACGGGGCTTCAAATGCACTGGGGCACGATATAGGGGCAGTTTTGACTCCTCCAAAGAATTCTCACAAGACGTATGCCAAGTCAATGGCAAACGGAATACTAAAACATCCAAAACTGACTCCATATCGGAATCATGTTTTGAAAACTGACAGCGGAATTCACAAAGATCACTTTTAGTCACATCCCACGAGAAGAAAATCAAATGTAAGACGCTCTAGCAACTATATCAGCTTGTTCAAAGTAACTCGGTCAAACCACGAACCACACACACTGTCTTGCAATCAAAAAATACCGGATGACAAGCCTAGTTTTACGACATCAAGAAGTACCTCAAAAAATAAGAACATGTAGAAAATGCCTCTAGCACCGACAAACGAACTCTATGAAAATTAGCCTTAGAATTCTTTCAGAGTTACGGTGATCTTTCTTCAGTATTTTGAAGATTGGCTCATAAGTAGCGGTCAAATGGGAAATAAATCTGGCAATGTAGTTCAATCGTCCCAAGAAACCTCTGACTTCCTTCTCAGTACAGGGAGCTAGAATTTCTTGATTGGCTTTAACCTTGGCTGGATCAACTTAAATACCTTTAACATTCACGACAAAACCTAGGAGTTTACCGGATCTTACCTCAAAGGTGCACTTATTTGGATTCAACCTCAACTTGTACTTCTTCAATCTCTCAAACATCTTTTACAGGTGATTGATATGTTCTTCTTCAGTCTGAGACCTGGCTATCATGTCATCAACGTAAACCTCTATCTCATGATGAATCATATCATGGAACAAAGCTGCCATAGCATGCTGATATACACCGGAGTTCTTTAAACCAAAAGGCATAACTTTTTAACATAAAGTGTTTCATTGTGTGATAAAAGTAGTCTTCTATATGTCTTCAGGTGCCAACTTAATTTGATTATAACCAGAAAAACCATCCATCAAGCAAAATACTTTGTGCTGAGCGGTGTTGTAAACCTGAACTTCAATATGCGGAAGCGGAAAGTCATCTTTGGGGCTTACCCTATTCAAATCCCTGTAGTCTATACACATATGCACCTTAGCGTCCTTCTTAGGTATCGGCACCATATTTGAAACCCACTGAGGAGAGGACGTAACAACTAAGAAACCTGCATTGAACTGCTTCGTGACCTCAACTTTGATCTTTTCAGATATCTCGGGATGCATACGAAGAACCTTCTACTTTATAAGAAGACAACCTTCCTTCATTGGTAGACGGTAAACCACAATGTCAGTATCAAGCCCTGGCATGTCATCATAAGACCAAGCAAAGATCTCAACATAGTCACGTAACATCTAGATTAATCTCTTTTTGACACTGTGTTCTAGATTGTCACCTATCTTGATTTCTTTCTTGTCCTCTTCAATACCCAAGTTCACAACTCTGACTGGATCTTCATGTGGTTGTATGGCTCTTTCTTCCTGCTCTAACAGTCTAGCAAGCTCTCTAGGCACTTCACAATCTTTCTTACCTTTGTCCTTGGCTTAGTATATCGTATTTTCGAAGTCATAATTGGCAATAGCGGAATTATTATCAATGGGACCCAGGGTGGATATGGATCTGCAATTTGTTATGTGTGAGTGTGTAAGGACACATAGCTATTTTGAAAGCAATAAAGTAAAAGAAAGACAAAGAGCGCAAAATTTTAATGTAAACGTCTAATTATTTAATAAATGAAAATATGTGGATGAAAAATGACAACCCTAACAAATGGACCGTTGTGCCCCAGGTAAGGCACGAGACTTAAAGTTATTGTTCAAATTACATAACCAAAAACTTGAAAGCAAAAAAACGGAAAATATCATTTACTCCTAACTAAAGGAGATTGGTATAAAGTCTCCCGCCTTCCAATTATTGAGCCCACTGTCGGTAGTAGGGAAAATCCAATTGTCTATGTCATAGTCGCTATCAGCATCTTCCACAGTGTTAACTTGATTTTTGTGAACTCCATTGTTTTTTATGCAGAATGGTGGTCTCCCAGAATTAGCACGAGCACGAAGGACAACCCTCTGAGCCTCTGAAGTGAAACCAAAACCAAATTTGTCGGACTTTTAAGGAATGTCGAGAAGTTGACCCCAAATAGTGCCACCACCTTCTTGTACCACATCCTTAGCGTCTTTAAAAGAAGCCATTCTTAGTGGAATCTTGGTAACCTTAGGAACAGTAGGAGCAGGTTTTGCAACATGGATTGTCTGAGGAATAACTTCAAAGCTCTGGCAAGGAGTCTCGAGGAATTCACCAACCATCTCTACATAATTGAAGAAGTTCAAATGGATCACCATGTATTCCTCTTTGCCACAAACTGTAATGATTTTTCCTTTCACGTGATACTTCAACTTTTGGTGTAAAGTAGAAGTAACATCGCCTTCCCCATGAATCTAAGGGCATCCAAGCAAACAGGCATAGGCTGGACGAATATCCATCACATAGAAAGTAGAGTCAAGGACCTGGGAACCCATTTTTATTAGAAGATCAACCTTTTCATGCACCATTATTTTTGAACCATCAAAATCTCTCACCACAACGTCATTGGGTTTTAGCACAACCCATTCATAGTCATGTTTGTCTAAAACAGCTTTTGGACATACATTCAAAAGGAACTTGTGTCTATCAGCACATGAGATAAGGTAGTTCCCCTATAATAAATAGAGACATGCAGGGCCTTATTACGGTTCCTTCATGCGGGAGTTAAATAAGCATCGGAAAAGCATAGCCCATTATCAATTGTCAGGATAGCAACACAATTTTCGAACTGATCAACAGAGATTTCCTATGGTACTTTACCAAAGCCTGAGCATGGGCTTTAGAGCACAACAACGGAGATAGCATAGATATTTTGGAGGGGGTTTGCCCCAACCGTTCAACAATCTTATAGTCACTCTTTCAAATAATTTTCAATACCTCCTATATCTCTTGCTTGGAGGTATCTTCAACAATAACCTCTTTCGGTGCCTCAGTCTGGGCAGGCTCAGTCATTTGTTTATTACTTCGAGTCTCATTAGTTGATTCATTAGTAATTGTTATACCCCAATTTTTTCCCCTAGGATTCCTCTATCATCTCATATCAACTCAATCATATCAAGATTACACTTGGGTTTGGTTCTTCTCCCTATCTCTAGGTTTTCTCATGAGGGATCACCAAGAACTTTGATTTGCATATTGTGATCATATATGTCTTGTATGGATTAACTTTTAACTAATAAATACAATGAATGTTTTCTCTAAATGATGATACTATAGGTGAGGGCACAACACATTTCATCAGGTTGATTCATAGGTTCATGAGTTTATTTCCATGCCTTCTTCAACAAAGCTTCATCGAGATTCAAGCTTCATCATTGAGAGTGCTTTAAAGTAATATCGTGACAATGTCTACTATGATTTTTCATGCCTCAATTTGTCAAAGGAAATCAAAAGATGCAAGAATTGATTGAAGAAGTTTTACCTATTTGGATAAATTCTTGATTACTTGACAACAAATACTTAATTTTTTCAATATATGGAGGTGATTATTATTTCTATGGGTTCCTATTATCATACATGACAACTTCTATTCATATGGCAAAAGTAATTGTGCAAGAAAGATTGTTAAAATTGAAAGTGGTTTCCAAGTCATTTTGGTGCTCTAGGAGCTAGGGTTTTGAACTTCTAAGGGCTATATCTTGTTCATATTTTGAGATTTTTGAGTGTTTCCAAAGATGTGCTTCTCTTTAAAGGGTTATCAACCAATCATTTCAAAAGTTTCAAGCAAATTTTGTGTGAAATATCACTAATGATTGAGATAGATTACAAGTCCTCTAGGTAGGCCATCAAATTCCCTTATGTGACTTCAAAGGATCATAACTTGGTCAATTTTTACCTCCTTGAGCCTGTTCTTTTTCCATATTGATCTTAAGAATGTGAAATTCAACTTTTATTTTTTGTTCAAAGCTTGAAAATGGTTAGAAGATGCCTCAAAAACTCAAAAGATTATAGGCCACCTCATGGATTTTCACCAAATTCAAAGAATCATAACTTGTTCAATATTTGGAATTTTTTAGTGAAACAAGTTTCACAATACTCTTTAAGGAATCCACTTAAAGCTAGAATCAATGATCAAAGCTCAATTTTGAAGGAAGACCGTGTTTGGAGTCAAAACATTATAGGACATTTTTTTGAGAAAAACTTAGAATTTTTCTAAGTACAAAATGTCAGCGCATTTTTCATGATTTTGACCAAACACAACTCCTAGATCAAGCATCCAAATGATCTCTCTCTTTTCACATTGCAAACATTGTGACCTTATCTTTCAAATGCTTCAACAATTATGCCCTAAGACCTCTTGAGCTGTGAAAACCATGGATTCAAAGTTGGTATCTTGGAACTGAAGTTTCACTTGCAGCCAGATTGCAATTTCCATAATGTGACTTCTAATCACCAAATTACCACGTGTTTTTCACTTAAACATGATCAGCAAAGATATTTGGATTACTTAGAGTGACAAAACACATAATTTAGATGAGTTATGATGCACATGTGAGCACACTTTACTCGTGAACATCGGTGTGCACGAATTCAATTGAAATTGCATCATTCACCTCTCCTCTTGATTCCATTAACTTCTTCTATAAGTACATACTCTATTCCACTCATTTTCGGAAGCTTGAACAACCAAAATCACCTTGTTAAACTCCCTCCATAACTCACTTTTCTGAGTTTTTAAATTTATCTTTTCTCCACTTTTAAATCCAATTTTTTCATTGATTCTTCATCCTTGAACTTAACTGAAGCTAACTGAAGAAGAACCAAGTCTTGAGGTGCCCTAAATCGTGCTAGCCAAGTCCAATTGCAGAGAAAATTCATCTGACTTTGTTCAGGTAGTTTAAGGCACCAAATCTTCTAACTCAAATTACTGGAATGGTTTATGATGTTCACTTATGCTTGCTATCAACTCAATTTTGGTGAATCAATGCATTTGATGCTTCTGATTTATTACTTTAACATTTTCAAAACTCTCTGGTTTTTTCAAATCGACTACGTTGTGATTTATATAAATTTTTCGCAAGCATATGGTTGTGATCGTCTCAAGTAGACGCATCTGATGGCACCATTATGAACGCGTAGATTTACAGATTGAAGGATTTGAGTTTTGCCCTATTTGCAGGAGGCTGGAGGTTGAAGATGACCTACGTTTCGTTCTTCAACCAATGATACTCAGCCAATTGTTTTATTTTGATTGGATAGAATTTTTTGTGTTACATACACACGCATTGACTTGGGTTCATGATACTCCCTCACCTGAGATCTATTAGATCTGCCAGCGTGTATAAGTGAGCTAGATCCAACGCGTGTGAATTTTTCTGATTTATTTTATTTTACAAAATTATTTTTAAAATTCCTTTATCTTTAAAAATTCATAACTCTCTTATCTTTCATCCAAAAAATTATGGAAAAAATATACAAAAATAATTTGATTTATTTCTGACTTTGTGAATATTTTTTCATATTTTTATTTTGATGTTTGATATTTTTCATAATTTTTGTTTTGTTTGCCTTATTTTAATTGTTTTAAAAATACTTTCTGGTCTTTTTAAATTCTGAAAAAATTATGGAAGGATCCAATGATATCTTGACAAATATTGGTGACCTCATTTTATTTTTATTTCTGATTTTACTATTTTTTACAAGTTTTGGTTTATTTTTCTTATTTTCTTCAGATTTTGAAAATAGTTTCTGACTTTAAAAAACTCTGAAAATGTTTGTCAACTATTATTGAATCATGTTTGACCTCTGAGTATTTTTTAGGGTTTTTATTTGGTATTTTAATATACTTTATGTATTTTACCAATTATTTTTATTTTTATTAACCATTTAAATATTGTTTTTATTAAATATTATTTTATTATTTTTTATTTAGTCCTGACTTGGATTTCATTTTGTGACAAATTCCTCAACCTCATCGGATCTTGGGTGTTGATAGGTTGAGAAACCGAATCCACCAAAATGAATGAATGATGTTGATGATATTTGAAACCCTAATTTCATATAATACATCCCCTCCCTCATTATCTTATCCATTTCTTACTTGTGCCACATGTTGTTAGAGAATGATCTACATATCATTTCTCTAAATATATGGTACATAGATTGCTATTGACCGTCCTCAAAATAGGTGTGACTTCTATATAAGTCCACTTACGATTGCTTAACATATTGCTAAAGTTAGCCCCGATTCGAGAAATGATCATTCGTGACCCAAACCTATGTTTGCAAGCCCAAGTATGTTTAATTTGAAACCTTTGATCCAGTAACCTTGAGGTTCATTGTTAGGAGGCTTTATTCTTACCAATCCTCTAATGAACCTTCATAAAATTTGGCCTAAGTGAATCATTTAAACATCGTTGATCATTTGTTGTTGCCTCAAGAATTTGAAATGAATGATATACTTGACAAAAAAAAAATGAAACTTGTTATTGAGAGGCTTTGATTTTATCAATCGTCTAATGATTTTTCAAATGCAATATTCAAGATGGTCATTCAACTAACCTCTAATTTCAAACTCATTAACAATTGACTTTTATGCTTTTACTTTACGCCTTTTCTTTTACGCACCATTTATTTTAGCATTTACATTTCATGCTATTTTTATCTTTGCTCACTTGAGCATTTTATCTTTATGTCATTTTTATTTTGCTCACTTGAGCTTTCATTTTCTTTTTGAAGATACCTAATAATCAAGTTGAACAATAAAAAACTTTAAGGTTGCTTGGACTATTTGGTTAATATCCTTGGCATGATGCAGTTATGGACTTCTTGGACTTAGGAGTAGAGACCTTGACTACCCTTGAGACCTTGGTGACTTCTATTCTCATTTTGTCTGGAGTTCTTGGGGTTTATCCCAAGACATTGGATTGATTTTTTTGTGTGCAGGTTATTCTGATTATATGCTTGGTTTGTGATTGAGAATTCATTTGTATACAACTGTTACTCTGCACAATTTTTGTGAAGACTTAACGTATTTGAAGTTTGGTATTCTTAAGAGGTTTAATATCTTTGCCTGTTTGTTTTCAATCCAAATGATGGAAATTCTACATTGACTCATTGTGTCAAGTGTTGGCTTCTTGTTGGTTAGACGTTTCTTTTCCCTAGCTTTTACCTTATGCTTTAGGCTAGTCCCTTCATCTCCTCCCATCTTCTTTAATTTCAAAAATCTTCTCCCTCCTTTTGAAAACTCTTCTTGTTTTCTGACTTGAACCGCTTTCACAATAAACTTGGACTTAGGTCCATGCATTTTCAAAAATATTTTCTTAATTAAACTTTAACCAACTTAATCATACCTTGACATTTTTTGTGAGAAGACTAAAATTCAATCAATCTCATTCAAACCATTTTTCTATTTTGGCTTTTTATTTAAACTTTTTCTCAAAATATTAGACTCTTGTCAATCCTTGTAGTGATGCAAGCTACTATACTTCTATGATATGTAGTAAAGTGAGATATTTTCCACTTGGGTGTTGAGTGAGGCTTTGTTGATTTCAAAATCCAAGCCATATCCTCCACTTTGAGATGATGCAAATTCTCTTTTCTCATAATCGTGGATAGTAAGTATGTTTTCCACTCGGATACGACGATGATGTCTTGTCTCTTAAAATTAACCAACACATTTGTGTTTTAAAATTTTAAAGGTGAACTATGAGTACGCTGATCCCTTATTGCACAGAAGGTGGTACGTAGGCACTAAAGGTTCGCAACTGCGGCGGATGCAAAAAATTGTAAAAAAATACTTCTCTTCTCATCTCCACCATCTATTTTTGTATACAACACTTATAACCAAAATACAAAAAATTTCAAATAGGTTCCTGCGGAGTACCATAGATGTTTAGGGTGCTAATACCTTCCCTTTGGATAACCAACCCCCATACCTAGATTCTCTCCCCCTCTTTTTGGGTTATTCTCTGTTTTCCCATTCCTCTGGAAACAATAAAGCACGGTGGCAATTTTCATTTGATTTGTGCGAGTTAAGTCATTCCAATGGCTTAGTCTCAATATTTCTACCGTTACAGTAGTGATAGGAACTGGTGTAGTAAAAACCTTTGGAGATATCTCTGGAGAGAAAACTCTTCCACTTCCTGTAACTTTACTAGTCCCAATAATATTGCTAACATTGGAATCAGTAATTTCAGTATTTTCATTTTTGACAACCAATGGTTCTTGCTTGACGCGATGGTAGTAGACATCAACTCCATAATTCCAAGGGATAGCCTTTTCATAGGAATATGGAATTGGCCCAGGTGTAGTAATGATCAGAGGAGCAACCCTAGGCTCAGCAGTAATCTTCACAGGACCCTTAGAAGTGATCCTTACATGAGTATCGGAAATTGTAATCACAAACACGTCTTCAAGCTTCATGCCTTGATACGTACTTTTACATAAGCTCTCCATTTAAGTATTCCTCTCAAAAAGATTTACACGGTCATCCATCAAACGCTGAATACCTTCTTTCAGCAGTACACAACCATTGGATTGGAATGCATAGTAGTAGCAGTTTTTAATGTAACCCGGAAATAAACAGGCTTGCAACAGCTTCTTCTTAACAATCATCGGAGGAGTAGTGAAGTCACTCACAGCAGAAACATAAGAAACATCATCAATATCATTAACACCTTTGTCATGATTAGGCATAGGTGCAATGATAACATTAGGAGTCTCAGAAGGATCAAATTCAATCTCCTTAGAGTCAATTATATCTTGAATCTTATTTTTCAGAGCCCAGCATCCATTAGTGTCATATCTAGGATTGTTGGAGTGATATGCACACCTTGCATTGGGATTGTAACTGGGAGAAGAAGTATTGGGATTCTGAGGAGGATCCTTCAATGTAATCAGATCTACCTTCAACATGTGTTGCAATGCTTGAGACAACAACATGTTGATTTTTATGAACTGCCTCCTGGGTGCGACTTATCTACACTGATTATTTGGTTGTTGCACTGGCTCCGAATTAGAGATCAGAACTGCCCCCACAGATTGGTTGCGATCACTCTTATTATAACTCTTTTGGCCGTACACAGCATTGGATTATTTCTTACCATTTTATGACTCCTTCATAGTATTCGAAGATGTAGCCACCTGAATTTTACCACTTCTGATTCCATTCCAAACATGTTCCCCTGTCAATATCAGTTCAGTGAAACTGGCTGAAGAACTTCCAAGTAGTTGATTATATAAAGGACCTGTTAGCGTACTCATGAACATTTCATCAAATTCCCTATCAGCCAAAGGAGGTTGAACTCTTCTTGCAAGATCTCTCCATTTTTGTGCATACTCTTTAAATCTTTCCTCAGAACCCATGGGCATACTCTATAGTTACATGCGGGTTGGTGCAAAATTAAAATTATACTGATACTGTCTATAGAAACATGCAGCCAAATCTTCCCAGGTATGGATATTGGTACCTTCGAGTTGATAATACCATTCCAATTTTGTTCCGAATAGACTCTCTTGAAAGAAATGCAACCACAATTTCTTGTCAGCAATGTGTGGTTGAATTTTCTGAAATATGATCTCAAATGCAGCTTCGGGCGAGAAACGCCAACATACTTAGAAAAGGTAAGAGTTTTGAACTTAGGAGGAATGATGAATCTTGAGACTAAACCCAATTCTTCAAAGTTTAAGCCAAACACCTTCTGGATCTCCGTAGCTTTTAGACACTCTTCTAACATCTTATACTTCTTGTCTGCAGGGGGATATTGTTCATCCAAATAATCCTCTTCCTTTTCATCAGAACATTTGTCATAACCATGATTACTTTTTTCAATTTTAACACTCTTACCATCTTCATCTCATTCATCATCTTCTTCCAATGGGATATCAATATCTTGAGCTCACTTGACTGAACCTCTGAACTTTCTCCCCATGTTAAGGATGTTGATTGGTTTCTTTGTCTTCTTCTTCTTCTTGTTGGCGATGAGCGCCTTCAGTTCTTCTTGCCCCTTGGCTAAGCTTAGGAACATCTCTTGGAACTGAGCATTATGAGCCTAGAGATCTTTGATTGTCTGTTCAAGAGCCATTTTTGCGAAAATAAACAGCAAGAAGATGAGAAAATGTCTTGGAAACCTGTTATGCAATGATATGTATGGCATGTAGATGCATATGCAATGTTTTAAAGGACCTTGTAGGATTTAAATTTGTTAATCTAAAGGGAACAGAAACAAAGGCTTTTATTAGTAAGTTCAAATTATAAGTTCCTCTTAGGCTTACTATGAAAACAAAAAGGGTTGCAATGAAACAAATTATGAACTCCTAAGACATAATACTCAAGTCTCCCATGGACGCTTCCTCTTTGTGTTTACATATGCATTAAGGATCTGCTCTTCGTGAAGTAATTTTGTCAGCTCCAATACTTTCTTTTCATTAGCATATAACTGAGTCTCAAAGGTGTCCCTTTCTTCTTTCAATTAATTCTAAGACTTATGTAGCTCTTCAAGGTCAGTAGGCATATCTGGATGAGAAATGGTATGAGGAATATCTCTTTCAACAACAGGCTCCACAATTACCGATAGGATATCAGGATATGGCATTATAAGATTTTGAGCATGAGATCGCACCCATTTGAGGTAGGGCTCCAAAGGGATGGAGTTTTTCTGTCCCAAAGTTTTGTTATTAATCTTATTCACCATGCCCCAAATACGTATAAACCTTTAACGGTAACCTTGAGGATCATTCTCATAGCCGAATACAATATCCTGGATAAGCATATCATGAGGACGTCTCTTCGAGCATAACCAAATTAACGTAGAGCTAAAGAAGGGTTGTAAGTAATACCTCCCCTTATTCCAAGGAGTGGCACATTAGGTGATTCCCCATAGCGGTCAATAATAGTGATATCCTCCCGAGATCGGGAACACCAATAGATATCTTAATGCGAGAGTGACATCATCCTTCGAGACCTCTTTAAACCTTGTTCATTCTTCATCACTAATCGGGGAAGGTGAAAAATAAACCACATGTATAGTAAATGTATGCAACACATGAGAGTCCCTTGCTTTCTCATAGTACGAGTGTGAAGAGAGTGAAAAATATCTCTAAGCAAAGTCGGCACAGAATTATGAGTAAGAAATATTTTTATGGTGTTCACGTCTATGTGGTTGTCTGGATTAGGGAATAGTACCAAACCATAGATCAACAGAGCCAAGATCTCCTCAAAAGCATGAAAACTCATAGCATCTAGAAACAACTGAGCCTTCTCTATCAGAAATTTAGCAAGAAGACCTTTAACTCCACTTCTTGTTTCCCAATTAGACACATTGTCTGACCGCTTCAGATGTAAGGCTGCTGCAATAACTTCAAGTTTTGGAACTTTCTCTAAACTGGTGAAGTGTGTCTGATCAAGAATAGGTACTCCAAGTAGCTTAGAAAACTCTTTTATTGTGGGTACCAATTGATAATCTGGGAAGGTAAAATAGTGATGCTTAGGATCAAAGAACTGGAACGAAACACTCATCATGTCTTCTTCAAAACCTTAGGTAACCAAACTAAGTAGATAACCATGCCTCTTTGTGAATTGAGAGTTTTAAAAAATCTTTAAGACTAACTCTTTAAGCTTGGAAGGTACCATTACAAAGTTAATTATGATAGTATTTCTGCGAGCGGAGGCCATAACTTGCAACAAGGAACAAAGATAAATTCCTAGGTCCTTGAAATGGTTAGTGAAAATGTTATGTTATGATGATATGATGTTATGATGTTATGTTCATGTTGAATAAGTAGCAAACACAAATAAGTCATACAAGAGCCTTAGGTTTAAAGGCTTGCATGAAGTCCATAGCTAAATACCTTTCCCCACTGAAGTTAAGTTGACTCAACCCGTCCTAAAATAGTAACCGGGTTCTAAGAATCTGATATCACATATCTCTCTTGAAGGCTTTATTTTAGCACGACAATTGACTTGCCACCAAAACACCCTGAAAGTCGAATCTCAATGAGTGTAGCCTCGAGTATCAACCAACTTCGGACTGCACCAAAGCCGACTATCTCATTACTTTCTAATGGCCAAGATGGGTCAATTAAGGTTCTAAAAGTAAGTTAGTGTTAACGATACTACGCGGAAGCCTAATGTTATCCTTGACTGACTCAAGGAACATTAGTACAAACCAAAGTGTCACACTAACTATAGCTGTCATGTTAACCATATCGATATACGTCGTACATTCTTTATGATTTATTGCTATTTACCTAAGGAATCACTAGACTCGGGTGTAGGATCTTTCACAAAAGCAATAATACCCAAATATGAACCCTTGAAGTAAATTAGACAAAGCATACAATAAAAGCAAGTAAAGTGATATAACTCTTAAGGTAACCCCTCTTTTAGATTTATCCCTAGAAGAGTCGCAAGTTTTGTAATACAGTGAGAGAACTGACTTTTTTGGTTTTATCGCAAATGTTGCGATTAGCAAGAGTCGCCATTGACTTTTCTTTTATCCAATATTTAGGAAAGGTGAAAAGAACAGGAAAGACCTTTGATAGATTTTGGGTTCGGGGGGTAAGTTATGAAAATGGAAAGTGTTAGCACCATTTTCATCTGTAGTTATCTATGGGCTCTTAATTGCTTAGCTCAATTTTAAAATTTTCTTTGTGTGTATGTGATTTGTTTGAAAATATTTTGAAATGCCAATGTAAGGCTAACTTTGTAATAATCCTTGTGTCAGTCCTCAAGAATGTATACAAAGTGTTTTTGAAAATATTTGTTGTTTGAAAGTGATGTGTAAAAATGTATTTGTTTGTGAAAAAGGTTGTGAGCAAGCATTCAAGAGTCCTACCCACTAAGTATGGTCTTTATTATTCTTTTCCTTCTCATTTTGAGATAATATTATCCATATGATTAGTTGGTAGGTAATCCTATCTATTGAATATGAAGGGACATGCGTAGGGTCATCGTATGATCATCGAAGGCAACATGTAAGGATACTTTAGCAATTGTATCGAAGGGACTATCATCATTTTGCTCGTAGGGTCATCGAGGGACTAGATCATTTTGTAGACAACTCGAAGGGTCATAGAGGGATTATGATCTTTATTTGAAAAGAACCATGATGATATTGTTAAATCGAGGGTCTTTTGATAAAGTATCCCCACTTTCGAGAGACGTGAGCAAGTATTCATAAGGAAACAAGAGAGGTTACCCTAGAGGTGTGTTGTACCCCAAAATTTTCCCTCCCATTTTCACTCAAGACATGCTTCTAGAGGTCCTCAATTGCTCAAGGTTGACCAAGAATTGATCAGACAAACTCTCCTCATAAGCAATGAACCTCTAATTAGGGTTTCACTTTTCATAAAGATGTGTAAGCTCCAAAGGTCACAAATTTTTGCCATGCTCCTAATATGCCTTCAATATTTTTCATGACAAATTTCATGCATTCCACTACAAGTTTGTTCAGTCAATTGCTCAAATGCCTGAAAATCAATTATACTAGGTCAAAAGTAAATTGTGGCCTATATCCAGTCAAACTTTAAGATTTTTGGTCAAAATCAACATTTTTAATTGATATTCATCATTTAATCAACGGTTGATCATGATTCCTCAAGGAAAGTCCTCAGATCATCAAAAGTCAAGATTTGCTAAATTAGGGTTTCCTAGGAAAAGTCAATTGAACTTTGACCAGGCAGAACATTCACATACTTAATCCATTTTTCCCCAACCAAAGCTCATTTTGAAGAGAATCCAATTACCTACAACTTCTCTTTTATCTTCAAGTTTAAGAAACGCACCATTTGAAAGATACAAGCTCATACATTACAGGTCATTTTCAAAAAGTCAACAAAAGACACTTTTTGTCAAGACAACTTACATTAAGATACTGTCTTCAGAAGAAAAAATGATCAACATAGATATTTTAGATGACATCTTGGGATTTCCAAAACTTCCAATATCATCTTCAAAAGATGAAAATTGAGCAAGTTATGGTTTTCACAAGTTGGACAAATTTGTGAAAAATGCATGAAGTCAACTTTGAGCAAAATTGCATTTTTAGGTTAATGGACCTAACTTTTAGGGTTCAAACATGTTTATGAAATATCCAATGACCTATAAACCTAACCATGCACTATTTTGATTTTTATTTCTATTTATTTTAATTTTTATTCATTTAAATATGAATTAAATCAAATAAATTAAATAAAAATACAAAGAATAATGGGCCATGATATTTGGGTTTGATTTGATCTATTAGAAGGCCCGTATTTTCGTGCAAGATACATCCAAATGGTCCAGGTTCATTGAACATTCAAAAAGAGACAAGGATCTTCAAAAATGGCAAGAACAAACTCAAAAAATGGAAAGTTTTCAATATGTTTGATTTTTGTTTTATCATGGTTTGATTAATTGATTCCTTTCCATGTATGTTGCCTCATTCATACCTCTATATAAGCATAAGCAAACCATATGCAAAGGGGCACGAAATTACTCTTCAAAAATATCTTCAAAAGCTCTTCACAAAGCTCTCTCAAAATTCTCAAAATCGTTCAAAAGTTGTGAAAATTCAAACCCTGATCTTGAGCTTTCCACCATCCAATCTCATGCCATCTTTGTACTCCTGAGGTCCCTAGGAGTCATTTCCATTCCTCACCTTGGCTTGGAGCGCGCCCGAGTCGTCCATACAAGTTGCATCGTTCGGTATAGTTTATTTAAATCTAATCTTGTTAATCTGCATTTATTAATCTATTTGACGTTTGCATACATGTTTTTAGTCATACATAGAGCGGGTTGCACGTGAAGCATTTAAGTTTTGAGGCCTGGTTCATGAGATTCCATTCTCAACACCGATTGGAAGCTTGGCTTTGAAACGCAAAATTCAGAGACCTTTAACCAAAACTAACGCCGGATTTCTTTATTTACTTCTTTTTATATTTACTTTTTTCAAAATCATTTTTATTTAATCATAAAATCAAAAAAAAAAATAGATTTAGGTTTTTTTTATATATAATTAAATTTAATTTGTGCAAGTTAATTAATTATATTTTGATTTATTTCAAGTAATTTAAAATCAATTAGAACTTCGACTTAATCATTTCAAATCTTTTTCTCAATAATAAAAATCCAAAAAATGTTAGAATTATTTTCCTTTTGATTAGTTTTAATTGCATCTTATTTATCACTCTTTTCTTTATTTAGTTAAAAAAAAAATAATTGAAGTATTTTTCTTAATAAAAATGACAAAAAAAGTGCTAAGTATGTAGAAGTATTTTAGGGCTTACCTCGCTTTCCATATTCACGCGCCCATTTTAAATTTCGTTCATATTATATTTATGTAACTGCGAAAGGTTGTAATAGTTAAATTTAGGACTTTTTACTTTTTGTTTTCCCATTTGGACATGTAAATACCCCTCCCCGAAGCATTGTAATAGTGTAGGATTTACAATTCTCTCACTTTAAATTTCTGCAAGATATTAACTGTTACTAATTAGGCTTGTATGGAAAGACTGAAAACAAAGCGCTAGCAAACTTAAATTCAAAGAAAAATAACTGAAACAAGCACACATTGCACGTATACACCTCTAGGGTACACCCACTTTGATTGCCTTTCATAAAATAACAGTCATGTCCCTCGAGAATAGGGACGCTTTAGCAAAGACCCTTTGAATCAAAAGATCATAAGTCCCTCGATGACCCTACAGTGTTGTCTTTCGGTAAATGATCTAGTCCCTTAAGAAAAATTGCTAAAGCGTCTCTACATGTTGCCTTTATGACTGTATGTCCCTTCGAATGTCCCTCAAACATCCAACGATAGGGCTGCCTACTCACTTATAGTAGAATAGCGATGTCTAAAGGATAGGGGGAAAGAACAAACCTTTCGAGTATAAGTAGATAGTTCATAGATGCTTGCTCAAAAACAAAACTTTCACACTTACACAAAACATTTCAAAACACTTTCAAAAACATTCGCTTTGTTAACACTCTTGAGGACTGATACAAGAGTTCTCATAAAGCGAATCACCGCACTAAGGCATTTTCAAAACGATTTTTCAAAACACACAAAGCACAAGAAATTTTCAAAACATGAGCTAAGCATTTAAGAGCCCATAGAAAACTACAGATGGAAAGGGTGCTAACACCTTCCCTTTCCATAATCTACCCCCCTTACTCAAAAAATTCTCGAAAAGGTCTTTTCTGTTCTTTTCACCCTTTCCTTAATTTGGATAAAAGAAAAGTCGGTGGCGACTCTTACTTACCGCGACATTTGTGAATAAAAACACAAAACTAGTATTAACAATCGGTTCTGCCACCGTATCATGGAACTGGAGACTCTGCTGGGGATAAATAAAAAGTGGGCTTACCTTAGAGTTAGTTCATTTTAAAATTGTTTTAATTGCTTGCTTTGTATGCTTCATCCTTGGAGGGTTTGTTTGGGTTGTTACTATAGATCCTACACCAGGATCTGGGGAACCTTTTAGGTAAGTAGCAATAGATCGTGGAGACTGTGCAGGGTATACCAACACAGTTGAAGCGATAGATACGTTGATGTGACACTTTGGTTGCTGCCGGTAGCCCTTGAGTAGTCAAGGAGAATATGGGGTCGTTGTGTGGTGTCATAAAGCATCAATTGACCTTAGAACCTTTAATTGACCAACTTGGCCATTAGGAAGTAGTGAGATAGGCGTCTTCGGTGTAGTCCTAAGTTGTTTGATACTCGATACTACACTCATTGAGATTTGACTCCCGGGTTTTATTTGGTGGCAAGTCAGTTGTCTATCGGAACGAAACTTGTGGGAAAGATCAGTGATGATGAGATCCATTAGAACCCGGTTACTATTTCTAGGACAGGTTGAGCCAACTAAATTTCAAGAGGGTACTTACCTTAAAACCCAGGAAAGTCTAAACCTAAGGCTGCTTGTGTGATTTGTTTGCTTTCAACTTAAGCTACTTGCAGGGTTTTTATCTAACAACGTGATCTCCTTGTAGGATTTGTTTACATTCATTATCCAGTAACCTGGACTTCTTAGACTCACGTATCTTCATCACCTTACACTTTTGCTTAACGCATAGCATACACATCATAACATCATGCCACAGCATTTCCTTAACCATTTCAAGGATCTTAAGGGTTTGTGATGCAGGTTGTGATAAATCAGACGTCTAACAAGGAGAAAGGGGATTTATTTTCCTCTAACCAGTGTTGTTAAAAGACCAAAACACGACAACTTGAGTCAGGGGCTATGACTCACTTGATATGGTGAACTTGACTCTCGTAGAAGGACACTCAACAATACGAAGTTCTTCAATCAAGGCTGCAAATTTCAACTTCTGACATTTTATTGTTTACCCTGCGAGATGCTTGAAAATATTGCATGCATGCCATTTTATAACAGGTCTTCCAGTACAGGTTTCTCATCTTTTTGTTTTTTATTTCAGCAAAAGAAATGGCCCTTAAACAAACAGTAAAAGACCTTCAAGCTCAAAACGCTCATTTCCAACAAATTTTCATGGCTTTGGCCCAAGGGCGGGAAGAATTGAAAGCTTTCGTCATCAAAGAGAAGAAGAAGAAGGCAAAGAAACCGGTTGGCATCTTGAATATGGGAAGTAGACTCAGAGGACCGGTTAAATGAGATCTATATCTCACAACTCCATCAAACGAAGGGGATAATCATGAAAAAGTCAACAACCCCGAGGCTGGTGAAGAAGAAGATGATTACTCTGAGGAACAATATCCTCCTGCTGACGATAAATACACACAGCTTGAGGATCGTCTCAATGCTATGGAGATTTAGCAGGTACCTGGCTTGGACTTTGAGGAGTTAGGGTTGGTTCTTGGAGTGGTCATCCCACCAAATTTCAAGGTTCCCATATTTTCTAAGTATGAAGGTGTCTCCTGCCCTAAGTTTCACTTAGGGTCCTATGTCAGGAAGATCCAGCCTCACACTGCTGACAAGAAGTTATGGATCCATTTCTTCTAAGAAAGTTTAGCTGGCACGCAACTGGAGCGGTTCTATCAGCTAGAAAGAACAGACATTCATACCTGGGAAGACTTGGTTTCTGCTTTCTACAAGCATTACCAATACAATGTTGACCTCGCTCCAACTCGTACACAACTTTAAAGCATGTTTATGGGTTCTAGCGAAGGCTTCAAGGAATATGCCCATAAATGGAGGGATCTAGCTGGCAGGGTACACCATCCTCTTAATGATCGGGAAATGGTAGACATGTTCATGGGCACTCTGACAGGCCCGTTATTTAATCTGCTAATTGGGAGTTCCTCATCCGAGTTCAAAGAGATGGTTCTGACTGGAGAAAGGATCGAAAGTGGTATCAAGAGTCGGAAGATCCCGATGACTGCATCTTCTAATGCTGAGAAGAAGCCATTTGCTGGTAAGAGGGAAGCCAATGTTGTATATGGCCAGAAGGGTCGTAATAAGGCAGACTACCACCAATCTGTAGGGGCAGTGCTGGTCTCTAATTCGGCATGCGTGCAATGACCATAATAATGGGGTAATCAGCGAAGGCATGATGAGCCTAAGAGACAGTTTACCAAGATCAACATGCCGCTGTCTCAAGCATTACAACATATGTTGAGGTTGAATTTGATTAGGACCTCATCCAAACCCTAAGACTTCTTCTCCTAACTACAATCCTGATGCAAGGTGTGCATATCATTCTGGCAGTCCTGGGCACGATACTAACGATTGTTGGGCCCTGAAATACAAGATTCAAAATATGATTGACGCCAATGAGATTGAGTTCGACCCTCCTGAGACTCCCAACGTGATTACTACTCTCATGACAAATCATGGTCAGGATTGAGAGCATTTTTGTTCATTTTAATTCTCAAGTTGTATTTTATTTGTTTGTTCAAACAATTATTGCCATGTCAAACTTTATTATTTCATTAATGAATTGAACATGTTTGTCTTGAATTAATTTGTTTTCATTATGCTTAAACTGCTTTCTTACTTCCCTTTTGTGATATTCCATTCTCGATCAAAAGCTCTAAGCCTTTAGAGGGAGGATGACGAAAACGATACCACAATCTCTACAGTATGCTTTTGAATAGACCCTGTTGACAATGTACATGCGTTGTTTCAAATCCTAAACCGTGGATTTATAAGGAAGGTAATCCCTAGTCAACCCCTTTGAGCCTAAGAAGTAGGAGTTTTTCTTTTCACACAAATTAAAACCATTAATCATAACCTAGGGCAGGGTAGTTTTCTCAGTTAATTCAGATGTGCATTCAATCACAAACTTTCCCCTTCATGCATGATAAATAGTGTAGAATATGCTCTCCAAAAGATGGTGATGGGTCCACATAATCATTAAGAATAGGCAGTCATTATCTCTAAAAATAAAAGCCCATTAAGTCAAAACCTATGAAGGAGACTTAAGAAGAAAAAATGGGGGCATCCCGCTGGCTGTAATCACAAAAGAAACAGTTCAGGCACAAGACAATGATAGCAAAATCAAAAAAGAAAGAGGTCTTACAAATCCTCAACAAAAAGAAAAGTCACAAAAATGATTGTTGTTGTACCCCAAAATTTGCCCTCTCATTTCTCAAGAAAAATCACCCTGAATTCTCAAAGTTTTCTCTTATACAAATCCAAACCTTGAATTATCATTTCTTTCCAAGCAAGCCATTCACAAGGGCAAAATGGTCATTTACATGCTGAGAAGTAAAACTTTGACTTTTTGGATCAAAATCAAGTCTCAAAAATCATATTTCATCAAGACATGTTGTAATATGAAGTTTGTTTCATCAAGAAGCTCAAAAATCAAATTGTACCTTGAAAAAGCTAAATTCTAAATATTTAGAATTTTTCTAAAGCATTTAAGAAAAATGATACTTCTGAATTTCTGAACCAACCTCCAGGCAGGAGCAGTCAGAAGTTGCAAAATTGGCTCTTCAGCAGCTACGCTAACATTCAATCAGAATGTGGCTCTTCAGCAGCTACGCTAACATTCAGTCAGAAAGTGGGTCTTCAACAGCTACGCCAACTCAGTCAGAAGTTGCAAACTTGGCTCAGCACATAACATTCTGTCAGAATGTAGCTCTTCAGCAGCTACGCAAGTTCAGTCAGAATCTGCCAAGGTAAGAACAGAAGATTATAAAACAGGCTGGAAAGCCTGAAGAACCCTCAGAATTTGCTGAAGCAGCAGGATACTGAGATCAAAACTTGAGTGTGTTGTTCTGGACTATGCTGAAGTAGGAACTGCTGGCTCAGATTTAAGTAATGATGCAAATCTCATATTACAAGATTTCTTAGTCTTGACCAATCTCATCACCATTTAATGCTCATTAATGCTCACAACCACTTTTGAGCATTTGTCTAAAGGGTCTCTCCACGCGCAGCATAACAACGCTCTTGTGCAGATTTAGGTATGGGTTCATGCGCTACTTTTCGCTCATGGGTGTCACTTTTCCTTAATCCTCGCTTACTAACCCAGCCTAGGCTAAAAGCTGTCAATCATCACAACTTTTTATGAACCTTTCTTCAAGACTAAGTCAGCATCTAGTGCATGATATTGGCGCCACTTAACGTTTTAAAAAAACCACAAAGCTTTGACTATAAATAGAACACCTTTGTCCATTAAGAAACCGGGTCAAAAGTTCAGGAAAATTGCTGGAAAGAAACAGAAAGTTTTAGCAAGAAAACACCTTGAATCTCTGCCCAAAAATTCCCAGAGTTTCAAGAACTGTAAACACAGCATACCAACCATTAACTTTGAATCCCCTGCTTTCAAACTCCATTTTCCCTCAATATGTTTCTTGACTAAGAAATACCCATACAGTTTTCTAACTCATATATATATACTTCATCCATCCATTCAAAGAACCTGTCTAGAACATCATCAGAGTTAAGGTTAACTCCAGTCCATAGATTTTTTTTCTAGCTGCAAGGTAAGCACTTGCTGACCCTCACCACATTGCTTAACCATCACCAGAATTGCATGCTCAAAAACACAATGTAGATATCATGCTTCTGATGTTGTTCATGTTCTGAGATTTTCATGCATCTGTATGCTTAAGTAGAGAACGAATCAATTCAAAACTTGCCTCTGATTTTTGGTTCTGACTTCCGAAACGCTATGACACCTACTGAAACTATCCTAGGCATGCCTTCTATTTTGTGGAAAAATAACCAAATTGTAGATGTTCTGACTAGCACGGAGGAAGACCAAGTTCTGACTTTTACGCCAGAACTTCTGGGGCCTGTTTTGTCATCAGTAATATTAGAACTTCTGAAAATTACTGTGTGACCAGCAGGGTCAGAACTTCTGACCCCATACATTTTCATTAACAGGTTTCTGTTTTGCAGCGTACCAGGGTCAGAACTTCTGACCTATACATTTTCACTAACAGGTTGTTGTCCTTCAGTAGGCCAGGGTCAGAACTTCTGACTTCCTCCCAACAGCACGCTGACTCTTTTCCTTTTTCTTTCTTTCTTCCCCCTTGTTATTTTTTCTTTATTTTTCTCGCTGGTACTCCCCATTCATAAATTTGTACCCTCACCCCCCCTAAATATTGTAATAAAGTAGGACTTTACATTTTCGTATTTTATCGCTTTCAAATGTAAATGCTAGTGATTAGGATATGTATGGCAAGATAAAAAATCAATGAAATAGAAAATCCTAATTCAAGATAAAATCATACATGCAATCAAACACACTTGCACACAAACACCCTTAGGGTTTCCCCACTTGGTTGCTTTATACAAAAATAGCCATGTTACGCAAGCAAAGTATCTTGGTAAAACAAACAAAATCAAAAGATCATAGTCCCTCGATGACGCTATTCAAAGTTGCCTTAGAAAATGATCTTAGTCCCTCGAAAATACTAAGATACTTTGCAACATTGCTAATCATGGTTATACGATGACCCACGCCCGTCCCGTTAACATCCAAAGATAGGGTTGCTTACCAAATCAATGGTAAGACAACAATATCAAAGGAAAGGAAAATGAACAAGAAAGACATTTTGAGTAGGTAGATTACTTTTGGTTACTTGCTCCATTTCAAACAAATCTCCTTGCTATTTTTAAAATAAACACACACATTTCAAAAACATCTTACAAACATTGAAAACATTTTCAAAAAGACAGACATCTTTGTATACATTCTTACGAGCGAGAATCATTACAAAGATTGCCTAAACGAATGGCCTCTTTTACAAAATACTTTCAAAACCACACCAAACACATTTTCAAACAACAAAAGCAAGCGATCTAGCAAGTAACTAAGAGCCCATGGAAAACCATGGATGAAAAGGGTGCTAACACCTTCCCTTTTCATAATCTACCCCCCGAACTCAAGAAACAATCTCAAAGGTCTTTCCTGTGCTTTTTCACCTTTCCTTTTGGATAAAAGAAAAGTCGGTGGCGACTCTAGCTAACCGTAACATTTTGCAATAAAACGCAAAACCCTCAAGTCAGTTCTCCCACCGTATCACAGAACTGGAGACTCTGCTGGGGAATTTTAAAAGTGGGGTTACCTTAGGGCTAGATCACATTTATTTGCTTACATCTGTTTGACTTGTTTGCTTTACATTATGGTTCTTTGTTTGGGTTTGAATCCTCCACCCGGATTTGGGAAACATTATAGGTAAATAGCAATACGTTGTGGAAACTGTGCGGGGTATACCGACATGGTCTAAGCAATAGCTATGTTAGTGCGACATATTTGTGGGTACCGGTAGCCTTTGAGTCAATCAAAGAGAATACGGGGCCGCTGAGTGATGTCATGAAGCACTAATGAACTTCTAGAACCCTTTACTTGACCAACTTGGCCTTTAGGATGTAGTGAGATGACCGGCTTCGGTGCAGTCCGAAGTTGGTAGATACTCGATACTACACTCATTGAGGTTTGTTTTCTTGGGATATTTCGATCGCCATTAAAGAGGTTTGAGCTGAAAAAATGACCAAGGAAATAATCTGTTGATATTGAGCTCCTTAGAACCCGGTTATTATTACTAGGACAGGTTTAAGCCAACTAAACTTCAAGAGGGTACTTACCTATAAAACCCCATGCAAGCCTAAACTAAGAACTTGTTTGTTTTTCTTGTATATGCATACTTGTACATAACATCATGGACATCATGAGCATCATATGCATCCACTAACCATTTCAAGGATTTTGTAGATTCATCTTTGTTCTTGTTTTGTAGGATATGGATTCACTTCACAGGAAAACTATCCAAGTCAATCTTGTAAGAATTCCTCCACAACTTAAGGAGCTAGCTTCAAGGATCCCCGAGAACTCTCCATTCCCCGAGAGGCATGGTCGTCTACTCAACTTGGTCACCTCCAACACAGAGGAGGATATGATGAAGGTGCTCTTCCAGTTCTTTGACCCTTTGCATCATTGCTTCACATTTCCCGACTATCAGCTTGTGCCCACTTTGGAAGAATTCTCTCAACTCTTGAGGATTCCCATTCTCAATCGACTACCTTTCTATGGTATGGAAAGAGACCCAAAACCAGAAGAGATTGCTCAAGCTCTACACTTGCACTCATCTGATGTCGCAACTCATTGGGAAACTAGGAGTGGTGTCAAAGGCTTCTTAGCAAAGTTTCTGTTTGAGAAAGCCCAAATCTGTTGGAATTCTTTAGACTTGCAAGCATTTGAGGAAATTGTGGATCTTCTTATCTATGGGATGGTCTTGTTCCATAATCCTGACCAACTCATAGATATTAGCACCGTCAAAATCTTTATGTCACGCAATCCGGTGCCTACATTTCTTGGAGATATCCTACACTCTTTTCACACTCGTACAATGAGGAAAAGAGGTGTCCTTTTGTGTTGCACTCCTCTTCTGGCAAGATGATTTATTTCTCATCTTCCCCAATCAGTCTTAAAGAATGAGCAAGGTTTGAGGTGGTCACAAAGGTTAATAACGCTCAAACATTCAGATATTCATTGGTGCTCTCGATCCAAAGAGAATGTTATCATTGTTGACCGTTGTGGGGAATTCCCTAATGTCCCTCTACTTGGCATTAGGGGAAGCATCACCTACAATCCATGCTTAGCTGTAAGACAGTTTTGTTATGCCCGAAGGGATGGCCCCTATGAGATGCTGATTCAAGGCTTGGTATTCGACTATGACAACGACAATTAAGGTCTTCGCCAGAGATTCATCCGAGCTTGGAGGATGATAAACAAGGTGGATAGCAATACTTTGGGACACAAGAATTCCATCCCTCTTGAGCCTTACCTCAAGTGGGTACGAACCCGCACTCAAAGTCTTATGATGCCTTATCCTTCCATTCTCCCAGTGATCATCAAGCCTGTTAAGGAAGGAGAAGTTACATACATTATCCTACATCCTGACATGCCCACATATCTTGAAGACCTACAAAGGGATTGGATACAACTCAAAGGAGAGCGAGATACTTTTGAAGCCCAATTCTACGCGAGCGAGAAGAAGGTTTTGGAACTCACTAGGCTACTTCATAAGGAGCAGGCTCTAAATGCCTACATAGCACCAAAGAGGATGTGCACTACCTTTTTATCTTAGAGTTTTGTATTATTTTGCCCGAGGAGCATTGATGTATTCAAGCTCTATTTTATTAATATAACGTGTGTTTCTTTTTGTCTAAACGAACTTGAATCTTTTAAAAATCCTTGAAAACATTGCATATATACATATCATTCATCATAACATAAACAGGTCTTTTGCAACGAGTTTCCTCATCTCTCTACTGTTTATTTCAGTAAGATGGATCTCGAACAGACAGTCAAAGATCTTCAAGCTCAAAACACGCAGTTTCAACAATTACTCACAACCCTGGCCAAAGGACAAGAGGAGTTGAAGACTTTGTTGGCCAAAGAGAAGAAGAAGAAAGAGAAGAAACCAAATGGTGTTGTAATCATGGGGAGAAGATTTCAAGGACAAACTAGAAGAACCTTGAATTTCGCAGCAACATCTGATGAAGGAGAAGGGAAAGGGAAAGAAACAGCGGTTCCGTCAGAATCTGAGGAGGAAGAAGAGGAAGACTACTCCGAGGAACAGTATCCCCCCGCAGATGATAAGTACAGACATCTTGAAGAGCGTCTGAACGCTATGGAAATACAGAGGGTGGCGGGTCTACACTTTGAAGAATTAGGACTAGTATCGGGAATTGTGATCCCACCAAAGTTCAAAGTGTCGTTGTTTGCAAAATATGATGGGGTGTCATGTCCTAAGATGCACCTCTGATCGTATGTGAGAAAGATTCAGCCGCACTCCGCCGATAAAGACTTGTGGGTCCATTTTTTCCAAGATAGCCTATCTGGAACACAACTCGATTAGTTTTACCAATTGGAAAGGGCCGACATCCAGAATTGGGAAGATCTTTCTGCGGCCTTCTATAAGCAATACCAGTATAATGCAGATTTGGCGCCTACCCGTACTCAACTTTAGAGTATGGCTATGGCTTCAAATGAGGGTCTCAAAGATTACACGCTGAAATGGAGAGATCTAGCCGGGAGAGTACAACCCCCTCTGTCTGAAAGGGAGTTGGTGGATATGTTCTTAGGCACTCTATCGGGCCCTTTCTTCAACCATTTAATTGGGAGCTCATCTGCCGAATTTACTGAGTTAATACTAACCGGAGAAAGGGTGGAGGCTGGCATAAAAAGTGGAAAGATTCAGAAGGATTCATCTGCCTCTACAACTGTGAGAAAGCCTTTCACTGGGAAGAAGGAGGTATCTGCTGTTTATCCACAAAGGAACCAAGAGAGAGTTGAACGCCGACCAATGGTAGGGGCCGTTATGATCCCAAAGCCTGTATCTGATCAACCAAGAAGTAACCAATCGAGAGTGGAAAGGCTAGTCCGGAATTCACCAGAATCAATATGACTCTAGCCCAGGTTTTACCACATCATCTGAAATCCAATTTGACAACTCTGAAGGAAGCTCCAAAGAACCCCAACACTGCGTCCCCTCATTATCACCCAAATTCCAGATGCGCATATCATTCCGAAAGTCCGGGTCATGATACTAACAATTGTTGGGCCCTGAAAAACAAAATTCAAGACCTTATAGATACAAAAGAGATTGAGTTTGATGCACCCGAGAAGCCAAACGTCATTTTCGCTCTGATGCCTAGGCATGGTCACAACACCAATGCTATCAAAGAAAATTTGTTTGTTACCACAGTTGATGAACTCTTGACTCTACTCCCAATCATTAAGATAAACTTGTTGAAAGCTGGTGTGTTCCTGGGTTGTAATGAAGATTGCCATCTTTTCTTATCCTCACCAACTGTTTGCCCTCTGTTGAAGATAGACATTCAACGCTTGATAGACAACCAAGAGATTCTGTTTGAAAGTACTCATGTTTCACCTGTTCCTGTTGAAGACGTTTCAATCATAACCATCTCCGCCAATCCTTCCAGGGTCCCCAAATGACCCGTTAGGATTACATCGGTTCCAAAAACTACTCCTCTTATAATCACAATACTCGGGCCGGTTCTGTATGAATCAGACAAAACAGTGTCGTGGAATTATGGTGGAGATATCTATTACCATGGTATCAAACAAGAGGGGTTGGCCTCCGAAGAGATAAGCTCCGAAGAAGAAGATTCTGACATTAGCAATATTTCCGGAACCAGTAAGATTACCCATAGCGGTAGAATTTTCTCTCCAGAAATTGCCCCTCCAAAGGCAGTTTTTGGACCCGTGGTTGTTCCAAGGGTTAACTCCATACCAATAATCATATTTGCAAGTACTCCTACTGGAAAAGACGACACAACCCCTGCTGTTATCCCTACCAACACTTCTACTGCTGAAATTTGAGGAAAAAGTATTCAAGAAGAGCCTGTCCGGACGAAGGCTCAACCACTGACTATCCCCGAAAACTCCAAGAAGGAAATGGAGGAGATCCTGAGGATAATAAAGAAGAGTGACTATGATGTGGTTGAACAGTTGGGGCAAAATCCCTCCAAAATCTCCATGCTAGCATTGTTGTTGTGTTTTGAAGCACATGTGAAAGCTCTGGTGAAGTTTCTAAAGACAGCCCATGTGCCACAAGAGACGTCTGCTGACCAACTCCAAGATTGTGTGGCCAGCTTGACAGCTGATAACGGCCTAGGATTCTCTGGTGCTGATTTGACACCAAGAGGGAGAAAGCACAACGAGGCTTTACATGTCTCTGTGGAATGTAGAGGAACAACTCTGGCCCATGTCTTGGTGGACACTGCCTCATCTTTGAATGTTTTACCGAATAAAGCTCTCGACAGATTGGATTATGAAGGACTGACGTTGAAACCCAGTAACATAGTCGTAAGAGCATTTGATGGCTCAAAGAGGATGGTCCACGGGGAGGTGGACATCCCCCTAAAGGTTGGGACTCAGACTATCAACTCAACTTTATATGTAATGGACATCCGCCCCTCTTACTCCTGTCTGCTAGGATGGCCCTGGATCCATAATGCGGTGTTGTCACCTCTACGCTACACCAGATGCTGAAATACCCGGTCCATGGAAAGATTGTCACTGTCCACGGAGAGGAAGAGTACATGATTAGCCACCTAAGTTCTTTCCGGTATGTGGAGTTGGATGGCGAGTTCATTGAAACTCCATTTCAACATTTAGAAGAAGTCTCTCAAGAGGTAGCAGTAACCAAGACGGTATCCTAGATCCCCAAAATTACAAGACCTCCGCTCCAGATGTCATCTCTAAACGACACCAAGGCAGTAGTAGAGGAGGGTGGATGCACCATCTGGGGGCAACTTCCAGACATTCCATATAAATCCGACAAATTTGGCTTAGGGTTCACTTCAAATGCTCAGAAGGCTGTGCGCCATGCCCATGCTGGAGGGCCACCCTTGAAGATTAGCAACCGAGAGGTCAATGCAGTGGAAGATGATGAAGAAGATTGCAGCTTAGAGGATTGGATATTCCCTACTGTCAATGGAGGACTTCGCAATTGGGAAGCCATTGACTTTGTACCAATAACTTTCATCTCTCAGTAATTTATCTTTTACATTTCTGTTGGACTTGTAATATTCACAAACAATTCGCACATTTAAAACCTTGTGTCTTACCCGAGGCGCAATGGTCCATTTGTAAGGGTTTTTATTTCATCCTCATATGACATTCAACGAATCATGGACGTTTTTTTCACATACAAACCTTTTGTGTTCATTGTCTTTCTTTTACATTTTATTGTTTAAAGATGGCTATACCCTTACACACACACACACTCACAAATGTAGGTACCCCTCCATTCCGGATCCCATGGGTAACGATACTGCTATGGCCTTTAGTGACTCTGAAGATCTAATCTACCAAGCCGAAGACGAAGGTGAGGAAGATTGTGGAGTACCAGGAGAATTGGCCAGACTACTACAACAAGAGGAAAGAGCTATTCAGCCTCATGAGGAACCGGTGGATACAATCAACTTGGGTACTGAGGAGGATAAAAAGGAAATCAAGGTGGGTGCCAATCTAGAGCTGAGTGTTAAGGAGCGTCTAATTCAGCTATTGCATGATTATGTTGAGATCTTTGCCTTGTCATATGAAGACATACCGGGACTTGATATAAACATCGTGGTACATCGTCTGCCAACAAGAGAAGACTGTCCACCAGTGAAACAAAAAGTCTTCCGCATGAGACCTGATATGTTAGAAAAGATCAAAGAGGAAGTCATGAAACAATTCAATGTTGGATTCTTGGCTGTCACTTCCTACCCCCAATGGGTTGCCAACATTGTTCCCGTGCCTAAAAAGGACGGCAAAGTACGAATGTGCATGGATTATAAAGATTTAAATAGGGCCAGTCCTAAAGATGATTTTCCACTTCCCCACATCGATATCCTGGTTGACAATACGGCCCAGCACAAAGTATTTTCCTTCATGGACGGATTCTCAAGTTATAACCAAATCAAAATGGCACCTGAGGACATGGAGAAAACTACATTTGTCACACAGTGGGGCATATTCTGCTATAAAGTGATGCCATTCAGACTAAAGAATGCTGGGGCAACCTATCAGCGCGCCATGGTAGCTTTGTTTCATGACATGATACATCATGAAATAGAGGTCTACGTAGACGATATGATAGCCCAATCACAAACTGAAGAAGAGCACCTTGATCACTTGCAAAAGTTGGTTGTGAGATTGAAGGAGTACAAGTTAAGGTTGAATCCAAACAAGTGCACATTCGGAGTACGGTCCGGTAAAATTTTAGGTTTTGTCGTCAGTAACAAAGGCATCGAGGTTGATCCTGCCAAGGTTAAAGCAATACAAGAAATGCCTGCTCCTCGTATTGAGAAAGAAGTCAGAGGATTCTTGGGGCGCTTGAACTATATTGCCATATTCATTTCTCACCTAACAGCTACTTGTGAGCCAATCTTCAAGCTATTGAAGAAAGATCAAGTAGTCAGATGGAACGACGAATGCCAGGTTACTTTTGACAAAATCAAAGAGTAATTACAAGAGCCTCCTGTTTTGATGCCACCAGTCGAGGGAAGACCACTAATCATGCATCTGACCATTTTAGAGAACTCAATGGGGTATGTATTAGGGCAGCATGACAAGTCTGGCCGAAAAGAGCACGCTATTTACTACCTGAGCAAAAAGTTTACCGACTGTGAAACCAGATATTCACTGTTCGAGAAAACTTGCTGCATTCTGGCATGGGCTGCTCGCCGGCTACGACAGTATATGCTGACTCATAATACCTTGTTGATATCTAAAATGGATCCGATAAAATACATCTCCGAAAAGCTTGCTCTGTCTGGGAGGATAGTTAGATGGCAGATGATCCTAACGGAATACGACATACGGTACACTACCCAGAAAGATATAAAGGGTAGTGTGCTAGCTGATCATCTTGCTCATCAAGCTGTAGAAGATTATCAGTCCATGAAATTTGAATTCCTGGATGAAGGCATCATGACATTAGACAATTGTGAAGAAATCAGACCATATGACGAACCTGAACAAGGATCCCGATGGACCCTGTTCTTTAATGGGGCATCCAATGCACTTGGAAATGGTATCGGCGCCGTACTCATATCTCCAGAAGGGTGTCATACTCCCTTTACTTCCAGACTTTGCTTCAACTGTACGAACAACATGGCGGAATACGAAGCATGCATCTTTGGTCTCAAGGTTGCCATAGACTTGGGAATCAAATCCTTAGACGTGTTTAGAGATTCAGCCTTGGTCATCAGTCAGATCAAAGGAGAGTGGGACACTAAGCACCCGAACCTTATCCCTTACAAAGAACATGTTTTGACATTGCTACCACATTTTGAGGAGATTACCTTCGAACACTTCCCGCGAGAAGAAAATCAGCTAGCAGATGCTCTAGCCACAATGTCATCTATGTTTAAACTTAATTGGGATAGCGAGGCTCCCCAGATCACCATTGAACGAATGGATGAACCAGCACATTGTCACGAGATTAATATTGAAGAGGTAGTGGACCAGCCTTGGTTTCATGAAGTCAAGAGGTATCTCGAGGCTCAAGAATATCCGGAGGGAGCTTCAATCAATGATAAGAAGTTCTTAAGAAGATTCTCTGCTAAGTTCTTCCTTAGTAACGGTATCCTGTACAAACGCAATCACGAATCCATTTTGCTTCGGTGTGTGGATAAGATTGAAGCTGAAAAGATCATGGCTGAATTACATGAAGGTACTTTTGGTACTCATTCCAGTGGGCATACGATGGCAAAGAAAATCCTAAGGGCGTGCTATTATTGGTCTACCATGGAAACAGATTGTTATCAACACCCTCGGACCTGTCATAAGTGTCAAATTTATGATGACAATGTGCATGTGCCTCTGGTTCCTCTGAATGTCTTGACGGCTCCTTGGCCCTTTGCTATGTGGGGAATTGATATGATTGGGGAGATCAAGCCGACAGCCTCCAATGGACACCGCTTCATCCTAGTGGCCATTGACTATTTTACCAAGTGGATCGAAGCAGCTTCCTTCGCTTTCGTTACTAAGAATGTTGTTGCCCGCTTCATCAAGAAAAACCCCATTTTCCGGTACGGTATCCCTGAAAGGATCATCACTGACAATGGTACAAATCTTAACAACAGTATGATCACCTCCCTGTGCAAGCAATTCAAAATTCAGCATCACAATTCTTCTCCCTACCGGCCAAAGATGAATGGTGTTGTCGAGGCTGCAAATAAAAACATTAAGAAGATCATACAGAAGATGACAGTCACCTACAAAGACTGGCATGAGATGTTACCATTCACTCTCCATGGGTACCGTACCATGGTTCGCACATCAACTGGGGCAACACCCTATTCTTTGGTATATGGCATGGAAGTTGTTTTACCTGTTGAGGTTCAAATCCCCTCTCTGAGGATTATGAAAGATGCAGGTTTGAATGAAGATGACTGGATCCAAACTCGACTTGATCAAATTAACTTAATTGATGAAAATAGACTTGATGTTGTTTGCCATGGTCAAATGTATCAAAAACGGATGATCAATGCTTTCAACAAGAAAGGAAGACGTCAAGTATATCAAGCTGGGGATATAGTAATCAAACGTATCATCTTGCCACAAAGTGATCCCAGGGGAAAATGGACTCCTACCTATGAATGACCATTTGTAATCAAAAGAATCTTCTCTGTTGGGGCAATGATCTTAACCACCATGGACGGCGATGACCTGACATATCCTGGAAACACAGACATAGTCAAAAGATACTACGCATAAGAGACCCGCTAGGTTGACACACCTAGGCAAAACAAGGGCATCCCGGCGAACCAAAAAGGTTCGGGCAGAAATTACGGATAAAATAAAAAAATTTGTACACCCGACAAGTTGAAAACCCGAAAGGGCGACTTGGGAAAAAAAGGGTTTCCCGGTGGATTGAAAACCCGAAAGGGCGGTCCAGGAAAAATTTATGGAATTAAAGCATATGACTATGTCCCATCGGATCACTTCACGGACAACCTTTGATTTCTGCTGACAAACTCGGAGTTTCGGATTAATTCAATCATCTTCGGACGAAGCAACAAATAGACAAGATGCTCAGAGATACGAAGGCTATAGCAGAATGGGAACCCCACGAGATTATTACACATAGCTATCTTTATTTGTATACATTTTTCTTTGTTTTATGGCACCATTCTCTTACTAGAATGTTTATCTCTTTTGTACAAAATACTTATTCAAAGTCAATACAAAGATACCCCTTTAAAAGTGAAAAAAAATACTATTTGTCTTTTTCTTTACTCTTGTGTTTTGTTTGCAAAAACGTCCAATGATTCATTGATGAACATATGCATTTGAACATAATTACCGTTTATAGATAAACAAATTGAGAAAGACAATTACAGATAGGTTGAGAGGACAGGAAAACGTCTCTAGGTTATTCCCTAAGCAATCCCCACAGTACGTCATCTAAGTCCCCAGTGGAACTAAACTTCAAATTATTTAATCCCCAGTAGAAATTGTCAAATTTCTCAAGATTTCCCAAGCAGATCTTACAAGCAGTACATGGAATTGCCCTCACGATAGAATTTACTTATCTCAACAAAAGTTCGTCAGTACTTCAACTCCAATACATGAAATTTCAACATATCCTCAGCAGCTTTCAAGGATTTATTTTCCTCAATCAAACAGCAATACAGCAAATCAGCTTACATGCACATACATTACATCCACATATCATAAACATTGATAAAGCAAATACATTGCATCATACATTTCATGCAACATAACTTTGTATTTTAGCTAACATTTCACCCTTTTCATGATAAGATTAACAGCTACCATTAACAATATGCAATCATGATACAGTTCAGATACGCTCCAGATACGGAAGCCATTCTGATACTCATTCAGATTCAACTTTTGATACAGTTCAGATACGCTCCAGACACGGATGCCATTCTAATACTCATTCAGATTTCAACTTTTGATACAGTTCAGATACGGAAGCCATTCTGATACTCATTCAGATTCCACTTTTGATACAGTACAATTCAGATACGCTCCAGATACGGAAGCCATTCTGATATTCATTCAGATTCAACTTTTGATACAGTACAGTTTAGATACGCTCCAGATACGGAAGCCATTCTGATACTCATTCAGATTCAACTTTTGATACAGTTCAGTCCAGATACGCTCCAGACCCGGAAGCCATTCTGATACTCATTCATACTTAATACGGATAGGCTCCAGACACGGACGCCATTCTGATGTTTAAACTTGCAGATTACATCTCAATAAACGCTCTTGGATGGCATCTATAAGCCCATCTCCAATAGGATTTCATCACCTCTTCAAATGGCATCTTTAAGCCCTTTCCTCCTATCACCACCGAGTGCAAATTTCTTGGCACTCTAGTGTCCAATCATCTTCCACCTTCGAGTCGCGAATGGCAAATCTCACCAATCTAGCTCTTCAGGTTAAAGAAGATTGAACAGGGGAAGTTGTTGTACCCCAAAATTTGCCCTCTCATTTCTCAAGAAAAATCACCTTGAATTCTCAAAGTTTTCTCTTATACAAATCCAAACCTTGAATTATCATTTCTTTCCAAGCAAGCCATTCACAAGGGCAAAATGGTCATTTACACGCTGAGAAGTCAAACTTTAACTTTTTGGATCAAAATTAAGTCTCAAAAATCATATTTCATCAAGACATGTTGGAATATGAAGTTTCTTTCATCAAGAAGCTCAAAAATCAAATTTTACCTTGAAAAAGCTAAATTCTAAATATTTAGAATTTTTCTAAAGCATTTAAGAAAAATGATACTTCATAACTTCTGAACCAACCTCCAGGCATGAGCAGTCAGAAGTTGCAAAATTGGCTCTTCAGCAGGTACGCTAACATTCAGTCAGAATGTGGCTCTTCAGCAGCTACGCTAACATTCAGTCAGAATGTGGCTCTTCATCAGCTACGCCAACTCAGTCAGAAGTTGCAAACTTGGCTCAGCACATAACATTCTGTCAGAATGTAGATCTTCAGCAGCTACGCAAGTTCAGTCAGAATCTGCCAAGGTAAGAATAGAAGATTATAAAACAGGCTGGAAAGCCTGAAGAACCCTCAGAATTTGCTGAAGCAAGAGGATACTGAGATCAGAACTTGGGTGCGTTGTTCTGGACTATACTGAAGTAGGAACTGCTGGCTCAGATTTAGGTAATGATGCAAATCTCATATTACAAGATTTCTTAGTCTTGACCAATCTCATCACCATTTAATGCTCATTAATGCTCACAACCACTTTTGAGCATTTGTCCAAAGGGTCTCTCCATGTGCAGCATAACAACGCTCTTGTGCAGATTTAGGTATGGGTTCATGCGCTACTTTTCTCTCATGGGTGTCACTTTTCCTTAATCCACGCTTACTAACCCGGCCTAGGCTAGTAGCTGTCAATCATCACAACTTTTTATGAACCTTTCTTCAAGAGTAAGTCAGCATCTAGTGCATGATATTGGCGCCACTTAAAGTTTTAAAAAAACCACAAAGCTTTTCCTATAAATAGAACACCTTTGTCCATTAAGAAACCGGGTCAAAAGTTCAGGAAAATTGCTGGAGAGAAACAGAAAGTTTTAGCAAGAAAACACCTTGAATCTCTGCCCAAAAATTCCCAGAGTTTCAAGAACTGTAAACACAGCATACCAACCATTAACTTTGAATCCCCTGCTTTCAAACTCCATTTGCCCTCAATATGTTTCTTGACTAAGAAATACCCATACAGTTTTCTAACTCATATATATATACTCCATCCATCCATTCAAAGAACCTGTCCAGAACATCATCAGAGTTAAGGTTAACTCCAGTCCATAGATTTTTTTTCTAGCTGCAAGGTAAGCACTTGCTGACCTTCACCACATTGCTTAAACATCACCAGAATTGCATGCTCAAAAACACAATATAGATATCATGCTTCTGATGTTGTTCATGTTCTGAGATTTTCATGCATCTGTATGCTTAAGTAGAGAACGAACCAATTCAGAACTTGCCTCTGATTTTTGGTTCTGACTTCCGAAACGCTATGACACCTGCTGAAATTGTCCTAGGCATTCCTTCTGTTTTGTGGAAAAATAACCAAATTGCAGATGTTCTGACTAGCACGGAGGAAGACCAAGTTCTGACTTTGACGCCAGAACTTCTGGGGCCTATTTTGTCATCAGTAATATCAGAACTTCTGAAAATTACTGTGTGCCCAGCAGGGTCAGAACTTCTGACCCCATACATTTTCACTAACAGGTTTATGTTTTGCAGCGTACCAGGGTCAGAACTTCTGACCTATACATTTTCACTAAGAGGTTGATGTCCTGCAGTAGGCCAGGGTCAGAACTTATGACTTCCTCCCAGCAGCACGCTGACTCTTTTCCTTTTTCTTTCTTTCTTCCCCTTGGCCATTAGGAAGTAGTGAGATAGGCGTCTTTGGTGTAGTCCTAAGTCGGTTGATACTCGATACTACAATCATTGAGATTTGACTCCCGAGTTTTGTTTGGTGGCAAGTCAGTTGTCTATCGGAACGAAACTTGTGGGAAAGATCAGTGATGATGAGATCCATTAGAACCCAATTACTATTTCTAGGACAGGTTGAGCCAACTAAATTTCAAGAGGGTACTTACCTTAAAACCCAGGAAAGCCTAAACCTAAGGCTGCTTGTGTGATTTGTTTGCTTTCAACTTAAGCTACTTGCAGGGTTTTTATCTAACAATGTGATCTCCTTGTAGGATTTGTTTAAGTTCATTATCTAGTAACCTGGACTTCTTAGACTCACGTATCTTCATCACCTTACACTTTTGCTTAATGCATAGCATACACATCATAACATCATGCCACAACATTTCCTTAACCATTTCAAGGATCTCAAGGGTTTGTGATGCAGGTTATGATAAATCAGACGTCTAACAAGGGGAAAGGGGATTTATTTTCCTCTAACCAATGTCGTCAAAAGACCAAAACACGACAATTTGAGTCAGGGGCTATGACTCACTTGATATGGTGAACTTGACTCTCGTAGAAGGACACTTAACAATACGAAGTTCTTCAATCAAAGCTGCAAATTTCAACTTCTGACATTTTCTTGTTTACCCTGCGAGATCCTTGAAAATATTGCATGCATGCCATTTCATAACAGGTCTTCCAGTACAGGTTTCTCATCTTTTTGTTGTTTATTTCAGCAATAGAAATGGCCCTTAAACAAACAGTAAAAGACCTTCAAGCTCAAAACGCTCAGTTCCAACAAATTTTCATGGCTTTGGCCCAAGGGCGGGAAGAATTGAAAGCTTTCGTCATCAAAGAGAAGAAGAAGAAGGAAAAGAAACCAGTTGGCATCTTGAATATGGGAAGTAGACTCGGAGGACCGATTAAGCGAGATCTATATCTCACAACTCCATCAAACGAAGGGGATAATCATGAAAAAGTCAACAACCCTGAGGCTGGTGAAGAAGAAGTTGATTACTCTGAGGAACAATATCCTCCTGCTGACGATAAATACAAACAGCTTGAGGATCGTCTCAATGCTATGGAGATTTAGCAGGTACCTGGCTTGGACTTTGAGGAGTTAGGGTTGGTTTCTGGAGTGGTCATCCCACCAAATTTCAAGGTTCCCATATTTTCTAAGTATGACGGTGTCTCTTGCCCTAAGTTGCACTTAGGGTCCTATGTCAGGAAGATCCAGCCTCACACTGCTGACAAGAAGTTATGGGTCCATTTCTTCCAAGAAAGTTTAGCTGGCACGCAACTGGAGCGGTTCTATCAGCTAGAAAGAACAGACATTCATACCTGGGAAGACTTGGTTTCTGCTTTCTACAAGCAGTACCAATACAATGATGACCTCGATCCAACTCGTACACAACTTTAAAGCATGTTTATGGGTTCTAGCGAAGGCTTCAAGGAATATGCCCATAAATGGAGGGATCTAGCTGGCAGGGTACAACATCCTCTTAATGATCGGGAAATGGTAGACATGTTCATGGGCACTCTGACAGGCCTGTTATTTAATCTGCTAATTGGGAGTCCCTCATCCGGGTTCAAAGAGATGGTTCTGACTGGAGAAAGGATCGAAAGTGGTATCAAGAGTGGGAAGATCCCGACGACTGCATCTTCTAATGCTGAGAAGAAGCCATTTGCTGGTAAGAGGGAAGCCAATGTTGTGTATGGTCAGAAGGGTCGTAATAAGGCAAACTACCACCAATCTGTAGGGGCAGTGCTGGTCTCTAATTCGGCACACGTGCAATGACCACAACAACAGGGTAATCAGCGAAGGCATGATGAGCCTAAGAGACAGTTTACCAAGATCAACATGCCGCTGTCTCAAGCATTACAACATATGTTGAGGTTGAATTTGATTAGGACCTCACCCAAACCCTAAGACTTCTTCTCCTAACTACAATCCTGATGCAAGGTGTGCCTATCATTCTGGCAGTCCTGGGCACGATACTAACGATTGTTGGGCCCTGAAATACAAGATTCAAAATATGATTGACGCCAATGAGATTGAGTTCGACCCTCCTGAGACTCCCAACGTGATCACTACTCTCATGACAAATCATGGCCAGGATTGAGAGCATTTTTGTTCATTTTAATTCTCAAGTTGTATTTTATTTGTTTGTTCAAACAATTATTGCCATGTCAAAATTTATTATTTCATTAATGAATTGCACATGTTTGTCTTGAATTAATTTGTTTTCATTATGCTTAAACTGCTTTCTTACTTCCCTTTTGTGATATTCCATTCTCGATCAAAAGCTCTAAGCCTTTAGAGGGAGGATAACAAAAACGATACCACAATCTCTACAATATGCTTTTGAATAGACCCTGCTGACAATGTACATGCGTTGTTTCAAATCCTAAACAGTGGATTTATAAGGAAGGTAATCCCTAGTCAACCCCTTTGAGCCTAAGAAGTAGGAGTTTTTCTTTTCACACAAATTAAAACCATTAATCATAACCTAGGGCAGGGTAGTTTTCTCAGTTAATTTAGATGTGCATTCAATCACAAACTTTCCCCTTCATGCACGATAAATAGTGTAGAAGATGCTCTCCAAAAGATGGTGATGGGTCCACATAATCATTAAGAATAGGCAGTCATTATCTCTCAAAATAAAAGCCCATTAAGTCAAAACCTATGAAGGAGACTTAAGAAGAAGAAAACGGGGGCATCCCGCTGGCTGTAATCACAAAAGAAACAGTTCAGGCAAAAGACAGGTATAGCAAAATCAAAAAAGAAAGAGGTCCTACAAATCCTCAACAAAAAGAAAAGTCACAAAAATGACTGCTGTTGTACCCCAAAATTTGTCCTCTCATTTCTCAAGAAAAATCACCCTGAATTCTCAAAGTTTTCTCTTATACAAATCCAAACCTTGAATTATCATTTCTTTCCAAGCAAGCCATTCACAAGGGTAAAATGGTCATTTACACGCTGAGAAGTAAAACTTTGACTTTTTGGATCAAAATCAAGTCTCAAAAATCATATTTCATCAAGAAATGTTGTAATATGAAGTTTGTTTTATCAAGAAGCTCAAAAATCAAATTTTACCTTGAAAAAGCTAAATTCTAAATATTTAGAATTTTTCTAAAGCATTTAAGAAAAATGATACTTCTGAACCAACCTCCAGGCAGGAGCAGTCAGAAGTTGCAAAATTGGCTCTTCAGCAGCTACGCTAACATTCAGTCAGAATGTGGCTCTTCAGCAGCTACGCTAACATTCAGTCAGAATATGGGTCTTCAGCAGCTACGCCAACTCTGTCAGAAGTTGCAAACTTGGCTCAGCACATAACATTCTGTCAGAATGTAGCTCTTCAGCATCTACGCAAGTTTAGTCAGAATCTGCAAAGGTAAGAACAGAAGATTATAAAACAGGATGGAAAGCCTGAAGAACCCTTAGAATTTGCTGAAGCAGCAGGATACTGAGATCAGAACTTGGGTGCGTTGTTCTGGACTATGCTGAAGTAGGAACTGCTGGCTCAGATTTAAGTAACGATGAAAATCTCATATTACAAGATTTCTTAGTCTTGACCAATCTCATCACCATTTAATGCTCATTAATGCTCACAACCACTTTTGAGCATTTGTCTAAAGGGTCTCTCCACGCGCAGCATAACAACGCTCTTGTGCAGATTTCGATATGGGTTCATGCGCTACTTTTCTCTCATGGGTGTCACTTTTCCTTAATCCTCGCTTACTAACCCAGCCTAGGCTAAAAGTTGTCAATCATCACAACTTTTTATGAACCTTTCTTCAAGAGTAAGTCAGCATCTAGTGCATGATATTGGCGCCACTTAACGTTTTTAAAAACCACAAAGCTTTGCCTATAAATAGAACACCTTTGTCCATTAAGAAACCAGGTCAAAAGTTCAGGAAAATTGCTGGAAAGAAACAGAAAGTTTTAGCAAGAAAACACCTTGAATTTCATCCCAAAAATTCCCAGAGTTTCAAGAACTGTAAACACAACATACCAACCATTAACTTTGAATCCCCTGCTTTCAAACTCCATTTGCCCTCAATATTTTTCTTGACTAAGAAATACCCATACAGTTTTCTAACTCATATATATATACTCCATCCATCCATTCAAAGAACCTGTCCAGAACATCATCAGAGTTAAGGTTAACTCCAGTCCATAGATTTTGTTTCTAGCTGCAAGGTAAGCACTTGCTGACCCTCACCATATTGCTTAAACATCACCAGAATTGCATGCTCAAAAACACAATGTAGATATCATGCTTCTGATGTTGTTCATGTTCTGAAATTTTCATGCATTTGTATGCTTAAGTAGAGAACGAATCAATTCAGAACTTGACTTTGATTTTTGGTTCTGACTTCCGAAACGCTATGACACCTGCTGAAACTGTCCTAGGCATGCCTTATGTTTTTTGGAAAAATAACCAAATTGCAGATGTTCTGACTAGCACGGAGGAAGACCAAGTTCTGACTTTGACGCCAGAACTTCTGGGGCCTGTTTTGTCATCAGTAATATCAGAACTTCTAAAAATTACTGTGTGCCCAGCAGGGTCAGAACTTCTGACCCCATACATTTTCACTAACAGGTTTCTGTTTTGCAGCGTACCAGGGTCAGAACTTCTGACCTATACATTTTCACTAACAGGTTGTTGTCCTGCAGTAGGCCAGGGTCAGAACTTCTGACTTCCTCCCAGCAGCACGCTGACTCTTTTCCTTTTTCTTTCTTTCTTCCCCTTGTTATTTTTTCTTTATTTTTCTCGCTGGTACTCCTCATTCATAAATTTGTACCCCCACCCCCTAAATATTGTAATAGCGTAGGACTTTACATTTTCGCATTTTATCGCTTTCAAATGTAAATGCTAGTGATTAGGATATGTATGTAAGATAAAAAATCAATGAAATAGAAAAATCCTAATTCAAGATAAAATCATACATGCAATCAAACACACTTGCACACAAACACCCTTAGGGTTTCTCCACTTGGTTTCTTTATACAAAAATAGCCATGTTACGCATGCAAAGTATCTTGGTAAAACAAACAAAATCAAAAGATCATAGTCCCTCGATGACGCTATTCAAAGTTACCTTAGAAAATGATCTTAGTCCCTTGAAAATACTAAGATACTTTGCAACATTGCTAATCATGGTTATACGATGACCCACGCCCGTCCCGTTAACATCCAAAGATAGGGTTGCTTACCAAATCAATGGTAAGACAACAATATCAAAGGAAAGGAAAATGAACAAGAAAGACATTTTGAGTAGGTAGATTACTTTTGGTTACTTGCTCCATTTCAAACAAATCTCCTTTCTATTTTTAAAATAAACACACACATTTCAAAAACATCTTACAAACATTGAAAACATTTTCAAAAAGACAGACATCTTTATATACATTCTTACGAGCGAGAATCATTATAAAGATTGCCTAAACGAATGGCCTCTTTTACAAAATACTTTCAAAACCACACCAAACACATTTTCAAACAACAAAAGCAAGCGATCTAGCAAGTAACTAAGAGCCCATGGAAAACCATGGATGAAAAGGGTGCTAACACCTTCCCTTTTCATAATCTACCCCCGGAACTCAAGAAACAATCTCAAAGGTCTTTCCTGTGCTTTTTCACCTTTCCTTTTGGATAAAAGAAAAGTCGGTGGCGACTCTTGCTAACCGCAACATTTTGCAATAAAACGCAAAACCCTCAAGTCAGTTCTCCCACTGTATCACAGAACTGGAGACTCTGCTGGGGAATTTTAAAAGTGGGGTTACCTTAGGGCTACATCACATTTATTTGCTTACATTTGTTTGACTTGTTTGCTTTACATTATGGTTCTTTGTTTGGGTTTGAATACCCCACCCGGATTTGGGAAACATTATAGGTAAATAGCAATACGTTGTGGAAACTGTACGGGGTATACCGACATGGTCTAAGCAATAGCTATGTTAGTGCGACATATTTGTGGGTACCGGTATCCTTTGAGTCAATCAAAGAGAATACGGGGCCGCTGAGTGATGTGATGAAGCACTAATGAACTTCTAGAACCCTTTACTTGACCAACTTGGCCTTTAGGATGTAGTGAGATGACCGGCTTTGGTGCAGTCCGAAGTTGGTAGATACTCGATACTACACTCATTGAGGTTTGTTTTCTTGGGATATTTCGATCGCCATTAAAGAGGTTTGAGATGAAACAATGACCAAGGAAATAATCCGTTGATATTGAGCTCCTTAGAACCCAGTTACTATTACTAGGACAGGTTTAAGCCAACTAAACTTCAAGAGGGTACTTACCTATAAAACCCCATACAAGCCTAAACTAAGAACTTGTTTGTTTTGCTTGTATATGCATACTTGTACATAACATCATGGACATCATGAGCATCATATGCATCCACTAACCATTTCAAGGATTTTGGAGATTCATCTTTGTTCTTGTTTTGTAGGATATGGATTCACTTCACAGGAAAACTATCTAAGTCAATCTTGTAAGAATTCCTCCACAACTTAAGGAGCTAGCTTCAAGGATCCCCAAGAACTCTCCATTAACCGAGAGGCATGGTCGCCTACTCAACTTGGTCACCTCCAACACGGAGGTTGATATCACATTCTTGCAAATTTTGTTTTACTATAAAAAACGCATTTTCAAAAAAAATTCAAGACAGACATAAGCATTACATTATTTAAATAACATTGTTTGCATACGGCTAATTGTTCAAATAGAAGAGAAATTCACACAATGAATATTCAGTGAACGAAGACCCCCTCAACAGACAGAATCACCTTAGACGGAAAAAACATTCCAATAACAGGCCTTTCATAATCAAGGGGCATGACATGGTGTCTAATTAATTTGGGGAAGTCAAGCCAATATGCAAAGAATCTCTCCAAAAATGTTTAGTAGCCAGGGGCAGATCTCCATCTGAATCACTCGGGGACTGTTACATTGATCTGGGATTCCAGCAGAAAATCACTGTGAAATTTGAATCTTTGGTACCACCAAATTGCTTGTCTGTGCCAGTAGTATCAGATGGTGTTAGTATCATGTCTTCAAATCCTTCCATCACATTTCTTAGAAAAAAATACATAGGAAATTCAAGACTATCAGAAACTTGATCTAACATCAGGTGCACCATATTCATCCTGAAGCAGCCCCACACAGGCTCCCACGTATTAAAGGGCACATGCGATCACATAAACATTTCTTGGATTTTCTATAACACTTGTTGTCATAGACGGTGACAACTCTCCACATCCTATGAGCGCGGACATAGTCAGAAAATACTATGCATGAAAAAGACCTGCTAGGTTGACAGGCCTAGGCAAAATTAAGGGCATCCCGGCGAACCAAAAGAGTTCGGGAAAAAATTAGGGATATATACAAAAAAATTGTACACCCGGCAAGTCGAAAACCTGAAAAGGCGGCTTGAGCAAAAAAGGGTATCCTGGTGGACTGAAAACCCGAAAGGGCGGTCCAAGCAAAATTTAGGTATTAAAAACGTATGATTATGTCCCGTCATCTTGTCATTTGTTTATCAGGAGAAGACTTATCATCCTGATCAGCATTTTCCAAGCACCCCAGGAGTTGGAATGACACTCAAACCATCCACAAAGTCTCTGCAGGTACTTACTCAAGAAGGTATAGAGGCAGGGGAATCTTACTAAAAAGTCTCCGCCATATCCTCAACTTACAACCTAGTGATGTCAGGTGTTCTTGTATCCCTGGCAGAACAGGAATTTCCAACTATTGCTCTGACATCAGGTTTTCCCCAGTAAAGTCGTCAAACTTCTAAGGATTCCCCAAAATCCTCAGGAAGTGCACAGAGCTTTCCTTCCCCAACAGAGTTTATTTCTCTAACAACGAAAGATCATCTCTCAGTAGTTCAGCTTCAACAAAATCTGAAGACCTACATTCTTCATCTCCAGCTGCAATCAGGGATTTATTTTCCCTAATTCAACAACGCTGCAATAAAACAACTGATACATTCACATACTGCATTCATACATCATTCTACAAACGTCATAGCATCTGTAGTACAAATGCATACATCCCAATCTTATTTATTTTGAGAACACCATTACACAATGTATTTCATACATCATGACATTGCATACAGCTAACGCTTTACCTTTTCAGGAAATATCAATCAACAGATATTTATCATCAACAATTTTCAACAGGTCCAGGATTAGCTCCTGAAACAAAACAGAGTAATTATCTGTGCAACCAAATACAGCTTTACACGGGCTCATCATGAAGCAATCTTACACGGGTTTCTTCTTAGTTCCAAATACAGCTTTACACAGGCTCAACATGAAGCAATCTTACACGGGTTTCTTCTGACTTCCAAATACAGCTTTACACAGGCTCATCATGAAGCAATCTTACACGGGTTTCTTCTGAATTCCAAATACATCTTTACACGGGCTCATCATGAAGAAATCTTACACGGGTGTCTTCTGACTTCCAAATACAGCTTTACACTGGCTCATCATGAAGTAATCTTACACGGGTTTCTTCTGACTTCCAAATATAGCTTTATATGGGCTCTTCATGAAGCAATCTTACACGGGTTTCTTCTGACTTCCAAATACAGCTTTATACGGGCTCTTCATGAAGCAATATTACACGGGTTCCTTCTCCCTCCTTCTGAAGTTTTACACGGACTCATCCTGAAGCAACCCTACCCAGGTTCCTTCTCATAATCTCCAGATGCAGTTTTACACTGACTCATCCTGAGGCAACCCTACCCAGGTTCCTTCTCTTGAATTTCCAGATGCAGTTTTACACGGACTCATCCTGAGGCAACTCTACCCAGGTTCCTTCTTTTGAATTTCCAGATGCAGTTTTACACTGACTCATCCTGAGGCAACCATACCCAGGTTCCTTCTCTTAAATTTCCAGATACAGTTTTACATGGACTCATCCTGAAGCAACCCTACCCAGGTTCCTTCTCACAATCTCCAGATGCAGTTTTACATGAACTCATCCTGAGGCAACCCTACCCAGGTTCCTTCTCACAATTTCCAGATGCCGTTTTACACGGACTCATCTTGAGGCAACCCTACCCAGGTTCCTTCTTACAATTTCCAGATGCAGTTTTACCCAAACTCGTCATGAAGCTGCCATACCCAGTCTCCCTATCATATATCTCCTAAAACAACCCTACCCAGGTTCCTTCTCATACACTTCCAGATGAACTCTTACCCGGACTCATCATGAAGCAGCCCTACACAGGTTTCCTCTGATACATTTCCAAATAGCAGTTAATTTCATTCTCCCCGGCAAATTACTATGAAGCCTGGATTTCAACCAGAAAATAGCAAACTTTCATCTCTCTAATTCAGAGATAACCCCTTAGTAGAGTCATAGAGAACTGAAGTTCCTAGACTCTATTCCCTACAGATTTTTCCTCAAACAGGAAAACAACAGGAATCAACATCCCCCCGTGGACTCCTCCTCAGACAATAGGAACAGGAATCCCCACAAAGGGACCATTTATGAATCTCATTCATCTACTTCTTATGGAATCTTTAAGCCCAACTCCGATGACTCTCATTCATCTACTCCAAATGGCATTTGTAAGCCCATTCACAATTAGCATCAACAAACAGTGTTACTTCATGCGAGTGCAAATTTCTGGACACTCTAGTGTTCAATCCTCTTCCACCTTCAGATCACGAAAGGCAGACAAGCCAATCTAAATCCTCAGGTTTAAGAAGATTGAACAGGGGAAGCTGTTTTACCCCAATATTTTCCCTCCCATTTTCACTCAATACATGCTTCTAGAGGTCCTCAATTGCTCACGGTTGACCAAGAATTGATCAAACAAACTCTCCTCCTAAGTAATGAACCTCTAATTAGGGCTTCACTTTTCATCAAGATGTGTAAGCTCTAAAGGTAACAATGTTTTCCATGGTCCTAATATGACTTCAATATTGTCCATGACAAATTTCATGCATTCCACTACAAGTTTGCTCAGTCAATTTCTCAAATGCCTGAAAATCAACTATATTAGGTCAAAAGTCAATTGTGGCCTATATACAGTCAAACTTCAAGATTTTTGGTCAACATCAACATTTTTAAGTGATAGTCATCATTTAATCAGGGTTGTTCATGATTCCTCAAGGAAAGTCCTAAGATCATCAAAAGTCAAGATTTGCTAAATTAGGGTTTCCTAGGAAAAGTCAATTGAAATTTGACCAGGCATAACTTTCACATACTTCATCCATTTTTACCCAACCAAAGCTCATTTTGAAGGCAATACAATCCCCTACAACTTCTTTGCTATCCTCAAGTTCAATAAATGCACCATTTGAAAGATACAAGCTCATACATTACCGGTCATTTTCAAAAGCTCAACAAAAGACACTTTTTGTCAAGACAATTTACATCAACATAATATCTTCAAAAGCAAAAATGATCAACATATAGATTGTATATAACATCTTGGGATTTCCAAAAATTCCAAGATCATCTTCAAAAGATGAAAATTGAGTAAGTTATGGTTTGCACAACTTGGGAAAATTTGTGAAAAATGCATGAAGTCAACTTTGAGCAAAACTGCATTTTTAGGTTAATGGACCTAACTTTTAGGGTTCAAACATGTTTATTACATACCCAAGGACCTCTAAACCTAACCATGCACTATTTTTATTTTTATTTCTATTTATTTGAATTTTTATTCATTTAAATATGAATTAAATCAAATAAGTTAAATAAAAATAAAAAGAATAATGGGCCATGACATTTGGGTTTGATTTGATCTATTAGAAGGCCCATATTTTCGTGCAAGATACGTCCAAATGGTCCAGGTTCATTGATCATTCAAAAAGAGACAAGGATCTTCAAAAATGGCAAGAACAAACTCAAAAAATGGAAAGGTTTCAATATGTTTGATTTTTATTTTATTATGGTTTGATTAATTTATTCCTTGCCATGTATGTTGCCACTTTTATACCTCTATATAAGCATAAGCAAACCATATGCAAAGGGGCACGAAATTACTCTTCAAAAATCTCTTCAAAAGCTCTTCACAAAGATCTCTCAAAATTCTCCAAATTGTTCAAAAGTTATGAAAATTCAAAATCTGATCCTCATCTTTCCTCCATCCAATCTAGTGCCATCTTTGCACTCCTGAGGTCCCTAGCAGACATTTCTATTCCTCACCTTGGCTTGGAGCGCGCTCGAGTCGTCCATACAAATTGCATCATTCGGTATAGTTTATTTAAATCTAATCTTGTTAATCTGCATTTATTGATCTATTTGACGTTTGCATACATGTTTGTAGTCGTACATAGAGCAGGTTGGGCGAGAAGCATGTAAGTTTAAAGGCCTGGTTCATGAGATGCCATTCGCAACACCGATTGGAAGCTTGGCTTCGAAACGCAAAATTCAGAGACCTTTAGCCAAAACTAACGCCGAATTTCTTTATTTACTTCTTTTTATATTTACTTTTTTCAAAATCATTTTTATTTAATCATAAAATCAAAAAAAAAAGATTTAGGTTTTTTCATATATAATTAAATTTAATTTGTGCAAGTTAATTAATTATATTTTGATTTATTTCAAGTAATTTAAAATCAATTAGAACTTAGACTTAATCATTTCAAATTTTTTTCTCAATAATAAAAATCCATAAAATATTAGAATTAGTTTCCTTTTGATTAGTTTTAATTGCATCTTATTTATCACTCTTTTCTTTATTTAGTTAAAAAAAATTTAATTTAAGTATTTTTCTTAATAAAATGACAAAAAAAAGTGCTAAGTATGTAGAAGCATTTTAGGGCTTACCTCGCTATCCATATTCGCGCGCCCATTTTGAATTTCGTTCATTTTATATTTATGTAACTGTAAAAGGTTGTAATAATTAAATTTAGGACTTTTTACTTTTTGTTTCCCCATTTGGACATGTAAATACCCCATCCCTGAAGCATTGTAATAGCGTAGGATTTACAATTCCCGCATTTTAAATTTCTGCAAGATATTAACTGTTAGTAATTAAGCTTGTATGGAAAGACTGAAAAAAAAGCGCTAGCAAACTTAAATTCAAAGACAAATAAATTAAAAAAGCACACATTGTACATATACACATCTAGGGTACGCCCACTTTTGTTGTCTTTCGAAAAATAACAGTCATGTCCCTCGAGAATAGGGACACTTTAGCAAAGACCCTTTGAATCAAAAGATCATAAGTCCCTCGATGACCCTACAGTGCTGCCTTTCGGTAAATGATCTAGTCCCTTAAGCAAAATTGCTAAAGCGTCTCTACATGTTTCCTTTATAATTGTATGTCCCTTCGAATGTCCCTCAAACATCCAACGATAGTTCTACCTACTCAGTAATAGTAGGATAGAGTTGTCTAAAGGATATGGGGAAAAGAACAAACCTTTCGAGTATAAGTAGATAGTTCATAGATGCTTTCTCAAAAACAAAACCTTCACACTTACACAAAACATTTCAAAACACTTTCAAAAACATTCACTTTGTTAACACTCTTGAGGACTGATACAAGAGTTATCATAAAGCGAATCGCCGCACTAAGGCATTTTCAAAATGATTTTTCAAAACACACAAAGCACAAGAAATTTTCAAAACATGACCTAAGCATCTAAGAGCACGTAGAAAACTACAGATGGAAAGGGTGCTAACACCTTCCCTTTCCATAATCTACCCCCCTTACTCAGAAAATTCTCGAAAAGGTCTTTTTCTGTTCTTTTCACCTTTTCCTTAATTTGGACAAAAGAAAAGTCAGTGGTGACTCTTGCTTACCGTGACATTTGCAAATACAAACACAAAACCAGTATTAACAGTCGGTTTTTCCAACGTATAACAAGGTGCAAGTGTGAAAAGTGTATTAGTTTCAGTTATTTAATCTTGAAAATTAGGGTTATCTTTGTCCAATTATTAGTCTTATCATACAAACCCTAATTACTAACAGTTAAATGTGTACACAAAATTAAAGTGTGGAATGTAAAGTCATGCGATATACATGGCTTTAGGGTAGATACATAATAGAAAAAAGATGCGAGAAAATAAATCTACGCTATTACATCGGAGAGTGCGACTTATACAATTGTTCTAGGAATTTAAATAACAATAAGAAAAGATGTTATTAAAATGTTTTAATGTTTTTGTGTTTTCTAGAAAATGATTTAGGGGTAGGGATCGTAATTAAAACCTAATAACTAATTAATTAAGTTAATTAAAAAAACCTAAAACCCTAATTAGAAACCGTAATGTCTAATTAATTAAGAAGAATTATTTGGCTAAAACCCTAAAACTAATTAATTTTAATTAAAACCTAATGTCTAATTAATTAATTAATTAAAAGCCAAACCCTAATTCTAGTTAATTAAAAAAACTAAGCCTAATTTGGTTAAGGGTTAATGTTTAATGATTTAATGTTAATTAGTTAAAAATAATAAGTTAAATGGAGTGAAAAACCAAGGTAAAAAAATATGAAAACCAAAATGTTATGGGTGAGACTTGAACCCACGCCCTCAACCTCACACGTATGCCCTTCTATCCACTGCGCCATGGTGTTGTGTGTGTTTAAGAATGAGAACCAATCACCATATGATGAACCTACTTTGTAAATCCTGAAAAAGAAACAAAATAATTTTGACAAAAGGCTGGCTCGAACCCACGCCCTTTACTATGCCAAACGTATCACTTACCATCAGGCTAATTGTTGTTACGGGTTCATATTACTACCATCAATAAACAAATAATGAAATTAGATCATAAACTAAATAAAACAAACACGCACACTTGGTGTGGGGTCAAGTTTTTTTAATCAGCCAATGAATGAAGGGGGATTGGCCATGCAGCTTCTGACCACCCTCTGGAGAAATTAAACCACCATCGACGGCGGTCATCCTCATCTTCTCCGGTGAGGAGGTTTTGAAAACCTTCTATAATCAATCAAAAAATGAAAACCAATAACCTAGACCGAGTATTTGTCACAATACAAATCCAATGGTGCTCTTATTTTTGCTTGAAAGTACTTGTAGCTAGGGTTTCGAAGCTTTGAGAGCTTCGAACCCTAACAATGGTGAATGGTTGTTCCTGCATGAAAACTTGCAAACGATGATTCTAAACAAGTCCAAACATAATTATAAAAAGATATATGTATATAGAATCAATCAACAATGCATGAATTATGAGTTTTAATTCAAGAAAGTTCAACAAACCAGTGCAGTTGAGATGTGTTGTTCTGGCGTGCTTCAAGCTTGAGTAATGGATGGTTTGAACTTCTGGGGTCTTTAAGAAGCTTGATTGATGCTTGGAATATACTGAAAACTACTGGAGATAAGGGTTTTATTGTGCCCTATCTTCTTGAAAATTTTGGAATTTTAGGGTTGCTTCTTGGAGGCAGCACGCGTGTCCCTAGCTTGTGTAATGCTTCTTGTATTTATAATGGAAGAATTAGGTCAACAAAAGTGGAAAAAATCTTGTGTGATTAATGGTGTAATATTTGATTTGGAATTTGCATGAAAAGTTTCTTTTTTAAGCTCAATCTTGTGCCAATTAGCCTCACACGGTTTTGGCAAGTTGTCCTGAGCTTTTTGGGCCTTCAATATGATCAAAACAAAAGCCTTGCGCCTTAATCCATTAGTTTTGAATTTAATTGAATAAAATCAAAATAAAAAGAAATAAAAATCACAAAAATATATGAGTGGATTTAGAGGTCTAATATGAGGTCATGAACACGTTTGAACCTAAAAACTTAGGCATATTAGCCCAAAAATTCAACTTTTCTCAATGTGGACTTCATGCATTTTCTCAAAATTGCTCAACTTGCACCAATCATAACTCTCTAAATTTTTTTCATATGAAGATGATATTGAACTTTTTGGAAACCTCGAGATATCTCCTACAACTTTCATGTTGGTCATTTTTCCATTTTAACTATTTATCTTTATGTAAATTGCTTTGACAAAAACGTCTTTTTGTTGACTTTTAAAATGACCTCTAATGTTTTGGCCCATATCTCTCAAATGAAACATTTTTGGCCTTGAGCTTAGAGAGACAAAGTTGTAGAGAATTGAATTTCCTTCGAGTTAGGCTTTAGTTGAGTAATTTCTAATGAAGTATGTGAAAGTTATGCTTGGTAAAAGTTCAATTGACTTCTCAAGAAAACCCTAATTTAGTAACTTTTGACTTTTGATGAATCTTGATTTTTCTGGATGAATCATAATAAAACCTTGATTAAATGATGAATGTGACTTCAAAATGTTGATGTTGACCAAAAATATTGAAGTTTGACTGTAGATTGATCAAAGTTGATTGTTGTCTAATACAACTGATTTTCAATCATCTGGCTAATTGACTGAGCAAACTTGTGATGCAAGGATTGAAACTTGGCATAAGGGTACTTTGAGACATATGAGAAACCATGAAGTCCATTTGAGGCATTAGAAACTCAATTTCATTTTAGAAAAGTAAAACCCTAGTTGTAGGTCAATTGTTTAGGAGGAGAGTCCATCTGATCAATCTTTGATAAGTCTTGAGCAATTGAGACCTTCGTGAGCATGAGAATATGTCTTGAATTAATTTGTCTTGAGAATGGGAGGGAAAATTTTTGGGTACAACAGTACCCCTTATGGGATTTTGAAGATTGTTGTTCTTGAAGAGACCCCTTATGGGCTGAAGGAGACTCTTGATTAGATGAAGAATTCCAATGCTATCATTCAAGCACGTATGGACAAGAAAGATGAAAGGTATGAGGAGCATACTGCTTCTATCTCTTCTCTTTCCAACATGATAAAGGACTTCATAGATAGGATGTTGCCTCTTCCTCCTCCTAAACCTTAGACCTTTTGTTTACCTTTGCTTTCAGAACTCTAGATGTTTTCTGTGTTTCAAAAACTTTTTGTACTATGGTCTTTGATAAATGGAATATTTTATTTCTTTTGTCTCTTTAAATATTTTTGATTTCTGACATAGGGGTAGAAAGTAATGATTTTGATATATCTATTTACATAATCTTGTTCTCAAACATGTTTTGATGTTTTTTCCACTAACATTGTTTAACTCAGGAACTTTGAGAAAGTTCATTGAATTTTTCTTAACATGCAAATTATGAAGTTCTGAAGGAGATTCAGAATCTAAAGAAGCAGAAGTAATGGGTTATTTATCCTTTGTTAAAAGGAATTTTAACCAGACTCTGGCGGTATGACAAGTACAACCAGAATTTGATACATAATCATGCTCTAATAGCAAGCCATAATCTAAGATGAAGATTTCTGCAATACTAGTCAGAAACCTCACCAGGTTCTGATAGCAAGCCAGAATCTGAGATGAAGATTTCTGCATCGTTAGTATGACTCTTGATGGTTATTCAATCAGGGAAGTATTCCTTCATACTGATTCATTCGTGTTATTTCTCGAAACTTCTTTAAGTATTGAACTCAGGGGGAGACTCTGAACAAGATTAAACAAGTTCTAAGAGTATAGAACTTAAGGGGAGTTGTTTAGCTTACTCTGAATTGTTTTATGTGATTAAACCGATATAAATTGTTTATCAAAAAACATGGTTTTGTCATCATCAAAAAGGGGGAATTGTAAGAATAAGATTTGGTTCTGCATCAAGCCTTGATTTTTGATGATACCATTACATGGGTGATTAGATAACAATTTAGTACCTTAATAGTTTGTTTAGTGTGTAGCTTTTTCTAACAGACTTTGACTCTGAAGATTTGACATGTGACATCATCATACTCTGGACTCAACACACTAAGAGATACAAGTGTGTGTGTCATTACTTAGAATGCTTCTAAAACAACGATTCTGATGAATGTTAGTTTTAAAGCTTCTGACGATGACTCTGATAGTGGAGCTTATGAAGGGTTCTCAATCTATGAAGATTTCAAGCTCTCTTGCTCCAAGGTTCTGAAAACTCTGAAGACAAGATTTTGTTGAACAAGTTTTGAAGATTCTGAAGATTTTAAAGACAAAGGTTTTGAAGACAGTGATTCTAAAGATCAACATGCTGAAGACTCTAAATACAAGGTTCTGTTGATTAAAGTTCTGAAGAATCTGAAGACCAAGGTTTTGAAGACTCGTTTTGATCCTTCTAAACATGCTTCAACTCCTATACACTCTGAAGCCTCTAAAGATTAGAAGAGAAGATCAAATGGTTTGCGTGAGAAATAGTACAAGATCACCTCCTTCCACTACTCTATTTTGTGGCACAAGGACTGTACTATTGGTACGATGTTGTCTACAACTTACATTAACGGTTATGTAAGAATATAAAAATCTGTTTTTCCCATTCTACCCTCCAACATATTTCTTTTTAGCTATAAAAGGAAGACTTGGATGAATTATAATACAACGAATTTGGGTTGATTCATTTTGCTAAAACACTGCTGAAATATCATTATAAATAATTTGTAAAGCAAGGAATATTTGTTCGTAAACTTGCTAGCAAGGAAGTGTTGTTCGCTAGCTTTCTCTTAACACTTTTGTGTTATTATCTATACTTCATTTATGTGTAATTTGCTTTCAAGAAGCAATCTTGTAAAAACATAAACTTTTATTCAACAGTGAGTTGATTGTTCCTAGAGAGACTAGGGTTTTAGTCAGAATTCTCAAGAAGACATTGACAGGTAGTCTTTGTGGTTGTGAACATTGACGGTTAGTCTTTGTTTGTGTTAGTAATCAGTTTGGTTATAGTGGATTAAGTCCTTGTTGAGAAAGGCCAATCACCTTGGTGGGTGGACTGGATTAACTTAGTTAACAATGAACCAGGATAAAAATAATTGTGTTCATTTATTTTTGTTCTTGTGTTAACTTCAAGTGTTTGGTTTCGAAAATATTTTATTTCTAGAAACCTAATTCAACCCCCCCCCCCCCTTTCTTGTATTTTTTGCACCTTCAATAGGGGGTTTAGTGACACTGAACATGGCAGACTAGTTTGTAAACTGACGAGGTCTTTGTATGGTTTAAACTAGTCTCCAAGAAAATGGTACACACACTTTGATTCATCATTATTCGTATTAGTTATTGAAGGTATGAGTATGACAATTGTGTGTTATATTGATGATATGTTGATTGTTGCTAATAATTTACATGGCTTAAATGAATTGAAAATCATGTTCTAAAATGAGCTTGACATGAAAAACTTAGGTGTTACTAAGAAGATTCTTGGTATGGACATTTAAAGGGATATTAGTGCTAGAAAATTATGGCTATCTCACACAAGCTATGTTGAAAAGTTGTTGGATAAGTTAAACATGAGAAGTTTAAAGATTGTGAGTACTCTATTCTTGAATCACTTGAAGCTATCATTGGATTCGTGTTGTAAGACAGATTCATAAGCTAAGTATATGTTAAAGATTACTTATGCTAGTGATATTGGTTGTCTAGTGTATGTTATATTCTGCGCCATACCCGATTTGGCACAAGCAGTAAGCCAATTTTATAAGTTTATGTCCAAACCATGCAAACATCATTAGGAAGTAGTAAAAGTGAATTCTCAAGTACTTAAAGGGTAGAACAAGTCATGGTGTTAATTTTAGCAATGAACTTAATGATCTTTCAGATGTAGAATATGCTAATCCAGACTATGTTGGTGATATAGATGATAGAAAGCCTATACCAGGGTGTGTCTTTCATTAGCAAAAGGGATTTATTTGTTAGAAATAATTAGTTCAATCCATAATGGTCATGTCGATAACTGAAGTAGAGTACATGGAAGAAGTTGAAGCTTCCTAAGAAGCTTTATGTCTTACTCGACTATTAAGAAAATTAGGTGTCGAGCAAGGTGATGTTCAGTTGCATTCTGATAGTTATAGTTTCATTTGTTTGGAAAACAATCAAGTGTATCATGTGAGGACCAAGCATATTTATGTGAGGTTTCACAAGATAAGAGAGTTACTTGTATCTAAATAGATATTACTTGGAAATATTCATACTTTAGATAATGCAATTGATGTGATGACTAAGTCAGACATCAATCACAAGTTCAAGTATTGCTTAGACTTGTTACATGTTTCTCAATGTTAAGCATGAGGCACACCTCCCAGTTACTAGGATGTGACTGTCATGTATAAAGTCTTCATAGGAGTTTGATATTTCCCAAGATAGATATCGTTAAATATGAATCATATTAATATAAAGAGGAACATAATATGTGAAAACTCCAAATGTGTCTTAGGCCTAACTATTTGTTGTGGGACTAGTGGTGCGAGGGAGTTAGCCATAACTCACTTGGTAAGATCTTGTGTTTCACCTAGCGAGGATATCCCTGGAGGCTTTGTCCTATTTTTGGCTTAGAGAGCTCTTGCTTGCCTTGGAAAGGTGACACTCTTCTTGGCTGGGCGAGCCCCTATTTCGCCTAGCGAGGTTTCTACCACTTTGCTGATAAACTTTGTGATTTCCTTGACCATTTTCACTTGTGTTTATGAATAACATAGTTAAAAAGCTCACACTACTGTTTTATATTCTTATTTATTTAAAATATGGAGGTTTTTCATGAGATTACTTGTGATTTAAGTTAATAAGTTCTTATGTAAAATCAATAAATTTGGCACTTATCATATTTGAAGGAGAAATTTATGGCAAACAGGTGATTCAAATGGATGTTGATCCACCACCAATGAATAATATGCATGTAGTACCTGAACCACAAGAGGAACCAGGTTTAGATACTGAAATGGACCAGATACTTGAAGTTTCAGGTGGAGTAAAAGGTTATATTCTTGTAAGTGACATAGAGCATCACTCAATCAAGCCACAAAAAATATATAGGTATAAAGACTTGACATCCTATTCACTTCTTACTAGTTTTGGAGACCCTTTCATCTTTTGCGAGGTTATAGCTAGCCTAGAGAAAGACAAATGAATGGATGTAATGGTGGAGGAGATGAATTATTTAAAATATACATGTGGGATTGTTCATCTTCCTATGGGGAAATGCCATCAGTTGTAAGTGGTTCTTCAAGAGAAAACCAACAATAATGGAAAAAGAAGGGGAAAAGCTTATCCTGTAGTAAAAGGGTTCTTATAACATAAAGGGATTGACTATGATAAAATTTTCTATCTGAATGTCAAACATAATTCTATTATGGAAGTGTTAGCCTATGTAGTCATCCAAGATATATATTTAGAGCATATGGATGTGAAAATATCATTCATTCACAATAATCTAGATGAACAAATTTACACTAAGAAGTCACTGGGATTCAGTGACACTGGACATGAAAGACTAGTTTGTAAATTAAAGAGTTATTTGTATGGTTTAAATCAATATCCAAGGGAAGGGTACACAGACTTTGATCCATATATTATTTAGATTAGTTATAGAAGATGTGAGTATGAGCGTTGTATTTATGTTATGAGCCTTGATGATGGCTCTTTATTTTCTTATTATTGTATGTTGATGATATGTTAATTATTGCTAATCATTTACATGACATAAATGAACTAAAAATCATGTTGGAAAAGGAATTTGACATGAATGAGTCAGGTGCTGCTAAGAAGAGTCTTGGTATGGAAAATCACAAGGATATGAGTGCTAGAAAATTATGGCTCTCTCACAAAAGCTATGTAGAAAAAGGGCTAGATAAGTTTGACATGAGTAATTCAAAGATTATGATTACTCCATTATAGAATCACTTTAAGCTCTCATTGGATCAATGTCCCAAGTTAAATATAGAAGTTGAGTAAATGTCAAAGGTTGCTTATGCTAGCGATGTTGGTTGTTTATTGTATGATATGGTATATAGCATACTAGATTTGGAAGAAGTTGTAAGCCAAGTTTAAAAGTTTACGTCCAAACTGGAAAAGCACCATTGGAAAGAAGTCACGTGAGTTAATAAGTACTTAAAGGGAAGAATGGGTCATGATATCATTTTTAGCAATGAATAAGGTGATCTTTCAGTTGTAGGATATGTTAATCCAAACTATGCTGGTGATATGGGTTATAGAAGGTCCACAATAGAGTATGTTTTTTATTTAGCATGAGGATATGTTTGTTAGAAATCATTAGTACAATCAGTAGTGGCCATGTCGACAATTGAAGCATAGTGCATGACGCCATGTGAAGCTGCCAAAAAAGCCTTATGGCTTACTAGATTTTTAAGAGAATTGGGTGTCGAGCAAGGTGAAGTTTAGTTGCATTGTGATGGTTAAAGTGTCATTTCTTTTACAAACAATCAAGTGTATCATGTAAGACCCAAGAAAATTTGTAAATATTTACTTCAGAGAATGCAATTGGTATGTTGACTAAGTTAATTATCAGTGACAAGTTCAAGCATTGGACTTGTTACATGTTTCTCAATGTTAAGCAAGAGGATTGCTTCCCAATTTTTAAGATATGGTCATCATGGAGGAAGTCTTCATAGAGATTTGATATTCTCAAATATGGAGGCTGTTGAGTGTGAATCATACTAAAAGAAAGAGGAACAAGATATGTAGAAACTCCAAACATGAATTAGGCTCAACTATCTGTTGTGGGACTAAAGGTGCATGGGCGTTAACCCACGAAATACAATTCAGAGGTATTATTGTAAGTTGAGTCGTAGTATTATATATATTGTTTGTGAAACTGATCATAATTTATCACATAAATAGAAAGGAACTATAGTTGTTCTATAGTCGTTGAGATATTCGAATTTTTTTTCAAATAACCACTTTTTTCAAAAAAAAATCCCAAATAACCATATTTTCAAAAAATTTACCAAAGTAACCACTTTTAAAACAAAAAAAAATTCACCACACAGAGGAGCCGCCACTCTGTGTGACGCATGCATACAAATTAAAGAGGAGGCGCCATACTGCATGGCTTGTCCTTCTCTATAAAGTCATGCAGTGTGGCGCATGCATGCAATATTAGAGAGGAGGCACCACCTAGTGTGTCTTGATAGTTGTATATGGTTTTCTATAAATGCAACCACCCATCTTCTTCATTTTTTCACACCATTTCTCACATCACACTTAGAAAATGTCTTCCACTCCCTTGCCAAGGTTTTCACTGATAAAAAAAGATGCACATGTTATTTTTCCGGTGACAAAGCCTCCGATGAAGATCAAACTCTAGAACACATAGACGTTTGAGCATTTTCAGAGGAACTTGATTCTCTGTTTGGAAGGAGACATTCTTGAGGGTGAAAAGATCAAAAAATAGGCGAATTACAGTGAGGAATGAAAAATGGAGTAAGCCGATCATGGAAAACGGTGAGATGTGACGTTGATTTCATGATGATTATGCTTGGACCAGACAACATTGTGTTGATGGTTTTTATCTCTTAGATATTATGATGTGTTTAGTTTTTGTCTTCTTATCATGATGTTATGTTGTTGTCCTGAGTTTGTGGTGTTGTAATTTTTTGGGTCATTATGTGAAGGTTGTTGTAATCGAATGATAAATTGAACACGAAATGAAAACCCGAATTTAAATTGAAATTTCTTGCGTACAACAAATTAATTACTCCAGAAAGTTTGCTATAAAAAAATTAGGTTACAGAGCTAGACCCAATATTCGGATAATTTTTTCGATTGTGTCCAGGAAGACGACATGTACTGCATAATCTTATCATTTTGTTGGTCATATCCATTTCAGTTCTAATACGAGTGCTATTGAGGCGCCCCTTTTTCTTTCGCCGCATTTATTCATTATGCCAAACAATGTCCCCTTGATAAGCAGGCCAATAATCCTCCTTTGCCAACACGAAGAAGGTATTGATGTACACACTTAAAATGCTCTTTAATGTGTAAACTGGGGATATATGTTGTATTGGGTCCAAGCGAACATGCGAACATGCCGCTATGACATGAGAGCAAGGCATGCGAAATGCTTAAAACTTTCCGCAATCACACCAACCTCTATCTAGTTCGACCCAATAATATCTCTGTGGCCTCCCCTCATTATGATCCATTATCTCTTGTACACTGAAATAATCTTTAATACAGTCAAACACGATGACACTATGGGTGTTTGCTTTGGCAGCCTCCTCATTAAATGTTTTCATTGTGCATTCACTGAACAACTGCCTTGATTGTAACATTTCCCTCCATTTTTAACTTCTTGTGTCAAACAATGACCCCATCCTAAAATATGTCGCTCTAACCAAAGCAGTAATCGGTAGGTTTCAGATGCCTTTAAAGACAGAGTTCAATGATTCCATCAAATTTGTTGTCATGTAGCCCCATCATTGACTATTGTCAAATGCCCGCGTCCACTTCTCCACTGGAATATTATTGATCCACCTTAATGCTTCTGAGTTTGTTAACCGGATTTCTTCGTGATAGTGTCAGAATGATGGTTCTATCAAGGCATACCCTGCATTAACAACTTTCTTTCAAAGTGTCTTGTCTTTGATATGGAGCATGAAGTTTTATGTGATATGTCTAATGCAGAAGACATGTGTTGAAGGGGGATCCTGCCAACCGTTATCAGGGTTATTGTATGCACTCACAATCGATGGATGGATGTCTAAAATCAAACAAAGGTTGGGTTGAGGAGAAACGTGTAATCGAAGATTCTTCAGAAATAAATTCCATGCATCACTCGTCTCACCTTCAACTAGAGAGAGGGATATCGGAACAACATTATTGTTTCCATCTTGTACCACTACCATGAGTAATGTTCCTTTATACTTTTTGTATAACCAAGTTCCATCAATCTGTATAATAGGTTTGCAAAATGCAAAACCCTTGATGCATGGTTCATACGCCCAGAACAATCAATTAAATATTTCATTTCCACTGACACGAATTCTGTCTGGGGTAAATGTCGGGAGTGTCTCCAAAATTATAAGAGTTCCCAAATTATAATATTTGAGTGCCACCAAAAACCTTGGAAGTTCTTTGTACGATTCCTCCCAATTACTGTACACAAGTTCAACTGCCTTAGTCCTCCCGATCCATCCCTTCCTGTAAGAGGGAGTATAATTGAATCTTGTAATGATATGAGAAATAATTGTACTCACCTTTAATGATGGATCCTTGCTAATAAGAGGCAAGGTTTCTTGACATATTAGTTAAGAACTAAGTTTTCGATGATCCTACATAGGAGCGATAGTGATGCAAGTGTGGAGTGGATCAATGGTACATATTTCCCACGAATCACTTCTCTTACTGTAAGATGCAGTTAACCGAAAAGGGAAAATTGGTTTTTGACGACATAAAATAACGTACCTCCCTGAATTATTTCGATCTATACTGAAGTCAGCTAAAGTTTCCATGTGGTATTTTTTGATAGCTCTAAGACACTCTTCTGTAGGAAATTTGTCTCCAACTTTCAAGGCCCCTTTGGTCTGCATATAAGGATTGTGAAAGATATCTGAGGCTGGTTCATCTTCCCCCAAATTCAAGTTCGTCATGTGAAAGGGAGGGTCGTACGCATGACTCGTAGGTAGAGGTTCATGCTCTTGATCTTCAGCATCATCATTGACCATAAAATCAATCATTGCCTCATCATCATCTTCTTCTTGGTCAATAACATCGACTTTGGGATGGTTGTCCTCGTCAGATTCATCCTCTTATTCAAAATCTTGAGAAGGATCTACCACCTGCGATTGATCTGGTTGTTGTAATAAAACATACAACTCAATCTCATTCAACCCGGATTGTTCATGAGTTCGAAACATGTTTCGAACATCATCATCTTTGTGCACCTTTAGTTGATAAAATATGACTTGGTTATTGTCAAATAGAAATGAAGACTTGTAAAGAATTTGGTAAACTGGACCACACTGCAATTTGGCTTCTAGTCTATCTTTGAAGCGTGCAAAACTTGATTTCTTGTTTGTCCGAAAGCGGATAAAATTGGTATTACAGAAATTAAAACTGAAGTTATCGCAGTTGAACGTCTCACCGTTAATATGAGCAATAATAGTATAATTTTGTGAATGATTCATCTATTGAGGTATTTTTTTGTGAGTTATGGATGTATACCAGTAATGCGCCCTAAATAAACACTTAAATAGACTAATGAAAGTATGGGGTGTATACCACTAATGCACCACCTAGGGTGGCTTGTCCTCTTTATTTTGTAAGAATATGCCACCTAGGGTGGTGTGTCCTCTTTATTTTGCAAGCATGCGCCACCTAGGGTGGCTTGTCCTCTTTATTTTGCAAGCATGCACCACCTAGGGTGGCTTGTCACGTGAACAACAAGCTTGCATGCATGTCATCTGATCACTGCCATCCTGCGGCTTTGTATGCATGCAAAAAGTAACAAGCCATGTTGAATGGCGCCTTAGTGTATAAAACAAAAGCATGTGCCACCTAGTGTGGCGCCTATGTGTATCTTGCATGAAATTCTTTGTCACGTGAATGCATAGTTGTGATGTGGTGGGAGAACTGACTTGAGGTTTTGCGTTTGTGTTCGCAAATGTTGCAGTTAGCAAGAGTCGCCACCGACTTTTCTTTTATCCAAAATGAAAGGTGAAAAAGCACCGGAAAGACCTTTGAGATGTTTTCTTGAGTTCGGGGGCTAGATTATGAAAAGGGAAGGTGCTAGCACCCTTTTCATCCATGGTTTTCCATGGGCTCTTAGTTACTTGTTTAGATCACTTGCTTTGTTTTGTTTGAAATGGTGTTTGGTGTGATTTTGAAAGTATTTTGTAAAAGAGGCCATTGTTTAGGCAATCTTTGTAATGATTCTTGTTCGTAAGAATGTATACAAAGATGTTTGTCTTTTGAAAATATTTTCAATGTTTTGCAAGATGTTTTGAAATGTGTGTGTTTGTTTTTGAAAATAGCAAGGATTGTTTGAAAATGGAGCAAGTAACTAGAAGTTATCTACCTACTCAAATGTCTTTCTTGTGCATTTTTATTCCTTTGACATTGTTGACTTACCATTGATTTGGTAAGCAACCCTATCTTTGGATGTAAACGGGACGGGCGTGGGTCATCGTATAACCATGATAGCAATGTTGCCAAGTATCTTAGCAATTTTTGAGGGACCAAGATCATTTTGTTTTAGGCAACCTTTGAATAGCGTCATCGAGGGACTATGATCTTATATTTGTTTTGTTTTGTTTTGCCAAGATACTTTGCATGCGTAACATGGCCATTTTAATTTAGGCAACCAAGTGGGAGAAACCCTAAGGGTGCTTGTGTGCAAAGTGTGTCATTTTCATGCTTTTGTCTTGCATTTAAGGTTTTCTATTTTGCTTTGTTTTTGTTCTTGTCATGCAAACCCTAATTTACTAATCATGGCATATGAAAGCAATAAATTGCGTAAAATAAACTAAGCTATTACAAAAAAAATTATGGGAGGGTGGATACAAGTTTGAATGAGAATTTTGCACAAATATAAACCTAAATATATTATTACAACCAAATCGAATATTGCGCGAATTAAATAAATATAAGACAAATATTTAAAATGCAATGCAGTGTTTATGCTAAAAAATGTTTTATGTCTTGTTTTTGTGTAGGAAATATATTTAACTTAAACCCTAAAAATTATAAGGAAAAAATATATTAATTCTTTTTGAAAGGGGTAAACCCTAGTTTTTAATTAAAAGAAAATAAATATTCTATATTTATTATTTTGTACATTTCTTTGTATAAGAAAATAATAAATAATATTATATATAAATATTAAAAGTTAAATATGTACAAAAATAAGTATTTTATGAGTATAAATAGTATAATAGAAATATTAAGTATTTTTAAATATATTTACAAGTTATTTAAGATAATAAAATCTATTTATCAAAATAAACTATTTTTTATGTAAAACAAATAATAATAAAAAAACTGTAAAAATAAAGAAATTATTTTTTGGTATTTTTTATCATTAAGAAAAATAAATGAAAGTATTAAATATAAAAATATGAAAGAAAAATGCAAAAATATAAAAAAAAAATAGTCAAGGGGGTGCAAATAACAAGTCAGGGGGGGTGAATAGCAAAAACAAAAAGGGCCCAGGCGCCAGAAATCCCAGAACTTCATCCCTGTCCTCTAGCCAGCTTCCTTGCGCGCGTTTCATGTCCAAATCTGTATCTCTCTTATGCTTGCACAAAAACAAAAACTCATAACATGAAACATGTGGCATTTGAGCTCACGATTCCAACCATATAAATTATGTAACCTAACTCTAAAAGATCAAGGAGAATTTTTGAATCCCTAATTTGTGATCTAACTTTTTCAGCATTTTCAATCTTCAAATTCTCTTAGCATAAGTAATATAAATGAAAAGTAATGATATGTACAACTTTGTCATGATAAGGGCTACATTTTTTCTTCACAAATCGTGGCTTGAAGTTGCCTATTTAGAGAGATAGTTTAAGAAATTACCTCCTTCAGCTAGATTTATGCAGGACAATGTAGGGACTTTAATGGAGGCCTGGTGATTGTTTAAGCTTCCTTGAACTTCCCTGAACCTATTCCAATGCTTAGCTTGCTCTAAGGATGGCTGAAACTCTATGACCAAGTCCAACTGCAAGCTTCCATAGTGAAAATGGTGGATGCTGAAACAGGGGTTACAGAACCAGGGTGATGGCTTGGATTACTTTGGTATGATGTTTATGAGATGCTTGGAGTGTTTAAACACAAAACGCACGAGCCAAATGAGAGTTAGCTATGGTTTTGCAGATTCTGAGTATTTTGGCAGAATTTTGGTGTTTTTGAGTTTTAGAGAGTTTCAAGTGTAAACCAATCGTGATATGCCTTGTAACAAGTTTGCAAATATGTATAGAAATGATACCAAGTTAGCCCTCACTAGCTGTACAAGCTTTAGACCTTTTTGCAACTTTTCTTGCATTTGAAGTAAAGTGAAGTGACTAATCTCATATGCGTGTCCTTGCTTGCTTGAGGTCTGAAATGAACTTGTACCAATTGCTTGAGAGATGTGTAAGTTGCTTGTATCAAAGAGACGGGTTCAATGCTCAAGATTGACAAAGTTGCAAAAGCTTCTCTTTATGAAAATGGCATTGTGAACTTTTTGCCCAAAATGAAAATATCTTTTGTACAAAGCTTCAAAAGCAAAGATAAAGCCTTTGTCAACTGAGTTTTCATTTAATTATGGAGTGTATATCAAGCTTAGGACCTGTAAAGCAAGATACAACCAGCATAGATGTGATTTGCAACTTGATGCTATGTGAAAAATGGCTTGAACAAAAGTGAGAAAATGCCAACTTCCCTTCTTCGATTCTCCCTACTCAAAAATGATCTTGGAGAGTTCTTGGACATTTTGGAAAGCTTGAAATGTGATATATAATCCATATTTTAAATGCAATTTGATATACCTTTTGGAACTATGTGAAAAATTTCCATGAAGTTGGATCCAAAACCTGCCTAAATTAGGGCAAAATTTCACTGAGTTATTTAGTTCATGGACCTATATTCACAAATTCATAACTTGAAATCCAAGCATATTTTGGGAAACGTTTGTGAAGAAAAGTTGTATATTTCATGGAGGACTAAAACTTTCGTGTTGGAAGTTTTCTTTGAATCAAAATGAATCATGGTGAAAAAGTGGTGAAAAGTTGGGAAAAAATAAGAAAATTTTTATACTTAGAAAAATTCTAAGTTATGAATTTTTTCAAATTAAAACCCTAATTTTCAAAATTGGTTTTCTTGGTGAACAAGTTTCATATTTTGACATATCTTGATGAATTATGACCCTTGGCACTTGATTTTGACCAAAAAGTCAAAGTTTGACTTTTCAGTATACAGTTGACTTTTGATCAGTTGACTGCAAAATTCATCTATCAATCCAATGAATTTGAGATCTTTTGAACCATGTAATTAGGTCAAGATGATGACATTGAACCCTTGAAATCATGTTTGAACCCAATTGGTCATTGGCTAGGTTAAAAAACAGAAATTACCCTTTCTCAGTCAAAACCCTAATTTTGACCATTTTGCCCTTTTGATGATTTGATCAAATTTCTTGAGGAGTTGTGATCCAAACTTGATCAAATGGTACATATGAGTCTAGAATGTTGATGTGGATCAAAAATTATGAAGTTTGACTGTAAATTGGCCATGGTTGACTTTTTCCCCAATACAGCTGATTTTTAGGTCAACTGTCCAATTGACTGATCAAAAATGTGGTTCAAGGCTTGAAACTCAACATGAACAATCTTAGGGGTCCAAGATGATGTATGAAAGTCAAATGAAACATTGGTGGTCCAAAAATCCTTGTGAATACTCAAACCCTAATTTTGGGTTATCAGTGCAAGATGAGATGTCTTGAGCTGAGCAAACCCTGATCTAGTCTTGAGTCAAAGAAGTCTTGTGTGAAAAATCTTGATAAAATGAGAGGGCAAATTTTGGGGTACAACAATAGTGTTCCTCAATATTTTCTTATAAATACATATAACATTCATCCTATATGTTCATCACAATCATAACTCACACACTATTTCTTTCTTGAAACATCAACGAGAACACAAGAGTAATCAAGAAAAAATGGCTCTCTTGACCATGGGTGATCAACATAGAGGAACTCTCAACAACATTGAAACCTTTGTAAGTTTATTTTCTTCAATACCTATTATTTATCGACAAATTTTATTTCCGTAATTCTTACGATTATTATACGTAAATCTTATATTTCTTATACGTAATTGATGTTTTTAATAGGATGTAAAAAGATTTTGTTAATGTGTCCATGAGTATGTCCCTTACGACGTACAAATTAAACTGTACTTACGACATGCCGGTTTTGGCCCATTACTCAACATAGTCAATTACCATGTTGACTATAAAATTATTCTCGCATTAGTGGAGAGATGGAGACCTGAAACTCACACATTCCATCTTCCATGTGGTGAATATACGGTCACACTAGAGGACGTATACATGTTATTCGGTCTATCGATCGATGGTAAGACTGTCAATGGTCGAGTCAACCAAGACAACGCCATATGCGAGGAACTTTTTGGATTCTATTTATTTGAACAAGGGTCTATACGCCAAGGTATTAATCTTCGTCTTCTTAGAGAATATCATAGTAGTCTCGTAATAACCGAAAACTCTACGGAGCAAGAAAAAATTGTGAAAGCTTGGTGTTACATGATGACATTATTTGGCCAATTTTATTTCCCGAAACAACGAGTAATATTGTTAATATCATGTATTTACCATTGTTAAGACAATTTGATAAAATAAACACATATAGTTGGGGCTCTGCTGTTTTGGCCCATCTGTATAATTCCTTGTGTAAACACGCACCGAACGATAATGTTCTTTCTATTCTTGTGCCTTTTTGCTCAAGACATGGTGCTGGTCGAGAATGCTGACACTCGCCCCCTACAATACAAGGTCATTCGTCTTCCCCTTTGCTACAAAGTAAGATTATGAAAACACAAATTTTACATACTATATACTATAACTAACATGTATTAAATTATTACCCATATTTTATATGTAGGTGGTCTGTTCCTGAGATGAATTACAACAAATCCCCTTGAAACGCAATAGTAGTCTACCGAAATCTTATTGATCATGTTGGGCCCGAAGAGGTATTAAACTTACATATTTTATACAACGCTTTCAATATGTTAATTAAGTTTAATATTAATATTAGCTTAACACTTTTTTCCTCTACAGCTTGTATGAAGGCCGTATGAGGCTCTCGACCATGAGATTAACCCAGCTGATGCTAAAGTCTGGACTGCAAAAATAGCACTCATCAGGTTCACTATTGTGGAGATGCACCACGGTGATCGTATGAAGCTACAGTTCAGCATGCAACAGGGTATTCTAGACCCCCTACATGTTTGGGACAATGGCATCTACTCAGAGTTGACGACCAATGAGGATTTAATGATTTGAGAGACTTTGCTAAAAATCAATATCGTCAATGGAGGCATCGACATGAATTGGTCCTAAGGGATCCGATCTCACAAGATGACTTAAAATCAGCTCTCCAATATTTGAAATGGTATACATGGTTTCAACAAATATGTTTATGTCTCAAGAGACATATTTGATCGACCCACACCAAAGAGCTGCAACATACGCCAAACAACAACCCCAACAACCAACCCCTCAATAATACCAAACCCAACCACATTGTCAACCCACTCAAACCCAACAACCATACACTACCACATCCAACCAAACTCGTCATCAATTCATGCCACACACACAAACACAATACCAAAAGCATGACCCGACCCACCACCAACAATATGCACCCTCCTCATCCTACCACAACACCCAAGACACATATGATACATCTCCTTTCTACCATACCATCCAACCTACATACAGTCAAACATCACATCATCGAAGTACCCAACCATCATAAGGATTTCATACACCACAAGAACCATCGCTTTGTTTCTAACACGATTCAACATCCCAATACTATCAACCACCCCACCTAAACATATCCCAACCAACAAGACCAAACTTCAACAACATGGGCACCGATCTCTTTGGAAGCACAACACAGTGGAGCGAAATGATCAATGAGATGTATGATCCTGATGTATCAGGACCATCACATCAAGCACCTCATAATCAAGCGAGTCAGAACAGACCCCAAACACCTTAGGAAAATTAACTGAGAGGGGGTGAGACAAGGGGTGAGGCAAAGGCGGAGTCGTTTATGTCATACCGGGACCCACTTAGATTGAGGGGATGTCCAAAAAAATGTATCCATGCATTGTGTAATATAAAATATTTTTAGTTACTTTTATTTTTACTTAAAAAATTTAATAAATACAATTGCCAAGCCACACTAGATGGCGCCTCCTCTCTAAAATTGCATGCATGCACCATACTGCATAGCTTTATAGAAGAGGACAAGTCATGCAATATGGCCCCTCCTCTTTAATTTGTATGCGTGCGCCACACAGAGTGGCGCCTCCTCTATGTGACGAATTTTTTTTATTTGAAAAATGGTTACTTTGATAAATTTTTTGAAAATGTGATTATTTGAAAAAAAATTAAAAAAAATGATTATTTGAAAAATCAAAATTGAGATATTCACTATTGATCGAATTACATCAACAAAGATTGATTGTGTTCACTATCTTCTACTTACATTTTTTTAATCTTCTATACGAATTATTGTTCTACCAAAATATTATTATTCATTTAACTTATATAAAAAATTGAATGTTTTTCCCACCATTTTATAAATTAATCATTTGTTCATGATGGAATCACTCAAAGTATCAAGATTTAGTTTTTACACTACTATATTTTTTTATAAATAATTTAAATTTGAGATTCTAAATGAAAAATAAATTATTATTATTATTATTATTATTATTATTATTATTATTATTATTATTATTATTATTATTATTATTATTATTATTATTATTATTATTATTATTATTATTATTATTATTATTATTATTATTATTATTATTATTATTATTATTATTATTATTATTATTATTATTATTATTATTATTATTATTATTATTATTATTATTATTATTATTTTCAAATCAAATATATAATTCTAAGATCAACTAATTTGAGGATCAATCATATCACTTAATTGTAAAAGTTCTAATAAAAGTCAGAGTGTTATCATCTTGAATAGATTGACCCAAAATAAAAATAGTTAGAACCTAGCCAATTGTGAATTTGAAATCTTAGAGAAATACACTTTTTTGTTTTGTCAAATGAATTACACTCCTTAAATCCCAATTCTTCAATGCAAATAATATATGAAAAACAAAAAAATACAAAACAAAAAAATCATCCAAACCAAAAAAGACCGAAATCATATGATGTCATGTGTTGCACAATATTCATCAACACAAAGAAGATAACCACAAGGGCTGCGTGCTCCTCTAAACTTAATTTATTCATCTAGAAAGTCAGAAACAAACTAAACCTCATCTCATTCGTCACTTGGTCATAATGTAGAAAATTAAAACAACAATACAAACCCTTATTCCCCAACCTAGCTAGTCACAAATTAATGTTGGACTTGAATTACTAATAGAACCCTCTAGAGTCTAGAGTTTACCTTAACTCACACAATCTTAAATAATTCCCTCTTTAAATATTTGAACACCCCATCCATTTCTCTATCCATTTCCATTCAACCAAACCTCTCTTCCAAAAAAACATCCTTAAACATGGGCACTCTAGTAGGCCATGTTGCTCCTGGTTTTGGTTTCTTAATAATAGGACTATGGCACCTTTTCAACCACACCAAACTCCATCTTCAAAATCCAAAAACCTACATTTCATCACCATGGTTCCCAACATCAAAATTCAAATACCTTGAACTTCTCCTCGTCGTGTTAGCCACAACATCTTCAATCTCCATGGAACTTTTCATCGGCCCCGACCGACACCAACCCTTCGACCCCGACGGAACAATCCCCTCAAACCATCTCCACAACTTCGAACACGCTTCAATCTCATTGACATTCTTCGTCTACGCCGTCTTCGCAATCATCCTCGACAAAATCGATAACAAATCAAAATCTTCATTAACTCAACTACTAGCTTCCATAGCTTTTTTCCAACAATTTCTTCTCTTTCATCTCCATTCATCCGATCACATGGGACCAGAAGGACAATATCATCTTCTCTTACAAGTTCTTATCTTTGTCTCCTTTTCAACTACTCTTTTCGGAATCTCCATGCAAAAAAGCTTCTTGATTAGCTTCGTGAGATCTTTGAGTATATTCTTCCAAGGCTTGTGGCTTATGATTATGGGATTCATGCTATGGACACCAAGTTTGATTTCAAAAGGATGCTTTATGAATCTTGAAGAAGGTCATAAAGTTGTGAGATGTTCTGATCATGAATCACTTCATCGAGCGGTTGCACTTGTTAATATCATGTTTAGTTGGTTTTTAATTCTTGTTTCTATTTTTGGTGTTTCTTTCTATTTGGTTTGTACTAAATTCTTCGATGGAAATAAGGTAAGCTATTTCACGTTGGGGAATATTGAAGAAGAAGAAGAATTTGAAAAGTTTAATGATGACGTGGAAAATCAAAAGGGAAGCTTAGTTGGAAACCAAAAGAGCTTTATTCATGTGGGGAAAAAAACTTTTTCACCTGTTGATATTGAAAGGTAGTAGTACAAAGAGTGGTGACAAAATTAAGAAGGTTCTTGGAAACTATTATTATTATTAGGGTGTGCATGCATGGTGTTTCAATTGTGATTAATTTTATTTGTTTATGAAAGTTAATTTGTGATTAGTTGTTAGATTAGGAGTGTGATGTGTAAATGTATTTGGATGTTATTGAAGGATTATGAGTGTTTAACGTTTTGTGAATATATGAAAGAAATTTCCTTTATTAACGTAATATTATTTGGTTTCTAATTTGCTATAATTTATTTGATTTTTTCCAATAACGTTATCCTATTCTGTATCAGTTTTGTTTTGGAACGAAACTTAATAAAGGTAGCCATGGTTTTAGTTTATTCACATATACGTTTTTTGCAACTATTATATTTTGTGTGACTTTCTATTATTAGCTAACTTATATGTTACAAGTGACTCTCTATTATTAGTTATCTTATTCTTTAATATGTTTACTATATGTTAGAAAAAAACATATCCTCTATTGCCCGTCTCTTCAGCCATCTCTCCTACTCTTCATCCAATGCCTCAAAAATATTCAAAAATAGTTAAATAAAAAAAAAATTGTTTCGAAAAGAGAGAAAATCTTAGATGTGTTGCTTGTTGGTGCATGGTAATGAAGTGGGAGAAGAAGAATGAACAAGAATGATAACAAGACTATTGTTGTTTATAAAATAGAAGAGATAAAATAGGGATACAATATTGATAGCCTAGTATAACATATTTATACTAAATATTGAAAATGTCAAAAGGCCATATTAAAGATAAGCATTGAGAATTGTAGACATTAACTAAATTATTTTTCTAATACCATCCCTTAATTTAGATATTCTATCAGAAGCTAACAACACCAATTTCATCTCTTAAGTGAAGAAATTGATCTATCTTAACTGCCTTCGTCAGAAGATCTGCTAGCTGTTTCTGAGTGCTGCAGCGCAGAATTTCTAACACTCCTTTCTGTACTTGACTTCTGAGAAAATGACACTTCGTCTCAATGTGCTTTCTCCTTTCATGTAGCACTAGATTCTTGGTAAGATCAATTGCAGACTTATTATCAATCATCAGCTTCAGAGGTTCCTCAACTTCAACCTTCAAATCATGCAAGAGATTCAGAAGCCAAACAGCTTGACAAGCAGCTATAGCACCTGCGATATACTCAGTTTCACATGTTGACAGAGCTACGACAGGCTGCTTCTTGGAACTTCAGGAAATAGGACCTCCCAGAAATTTAAACAAGTATCCATAAGTACTTCTCTTATCCATTCTGTCTCCACACCAGTCAGAATCAGAATAACTTACTAATTTTGGTTCTTTCTTTCTTTCAGAAGGAAACAACACTCCATATTTCAGGGTTCCTTTGATATATCTCAGAATTCTGACAGCATCTTGGAAATGAGACCATTTTATATTACTCATGAATCTGCTAACCAATCTAACTGCATAACAAATATCAGGTCTAGTATTGCATAAATACCTTAGAGAACCAACCAATAGTTTGAAGGTTGTAGTATCAACAGAATCACCATCAGAGTCAGAATCTAATTTTTGATTGGTTTCTGATGGTGTCATAGCAACTTTACAATTCTGTAACTTAAATCTCTTCAGAAGTTCTAGTTCGTACTTCAACTGATGTAGAATGATACCCTTCTTCGAGTACAGAATCTCCATCCCTAGGAAATATGTCATATTTCTTAGATCTGTCATCTCGAACTCATTCATCAGAACTTCTTTGAACTTCTTTATATCTTTTGGGCAGCTTCCTGTTAGCAAAATATCATCAACGTAGAGACACACCAGAATCATATTGTTATCAGAGTGTTGCACATAAATGCCATATTTCATCTCGCATTTCTGAAATTTCTACTTCTTGAAAAATGAATCAATTTTCAGATTCCAAGCTATGGGCGCTTGCTTCAGTCCATACAGAGCTTTATTCAACTTGTATACCATCCCTTCCTGATTCTTTTTCACAAATCCAAGAGGTTGTGACACGTAAACTTCTTCCGGTAATGGGCCGTTCAGAAATGCACACTTCACATTTAGATGCATCAATGGCCAATTTCTATTTGCAGCTAAAGCAATCATCAGTCTATTGTTTCATGCCTAGCTACAGGCGCAAACACCTCAAAATAATCTAGCCCAGGTTTTTGAAGAAAACCTCTAGCTACTAGTCTAGCTTTGTACTTGCCAATTGAACCATCTGGCTTAAGTTTCAACTTAAAAACCCATCTAACGTTGATGACTTTTTTCTTATCTGGAAGTTTAGTCAATTTCCACGTTTTATTCCTTTCTATTGCCTCAAGTTCTTCTTTCATAGCATTCAGCCATTCTTTCTTCTTGACTGCTTCTTCAATGCTCACTGGTTCAGAATCTACTAACATGGCACACTGAATGACTTCTCCTTCAGAACACTACGCCAAAAATAAGCTTTAGCAGCACACATACGAAAGCGCTTTTAGGAAAAAGCGCTGTTGTAGGTATTAAAAAAAATTCGCTTAAAAAAAGTGCTTTCAAAGGGTACCTTAAGAAAGCGCTTTTCAAAAGCGCTGCTAAAGGTCACCCTTAGAAAGCGCTTTTTGAGAAGCGCTGCTAAAGGGTGCCTTTCAGAGGGAACCTAAGAAAGCGCTTTTCAAAAGCGCTGCTAAAGGTCAGCCTTAGAAAGAGCTTTTCAAAAGCGCTGCTAAATCTGGCCTTTAGAAAGCGCTTTTAAAAGCGCTGCTATAGGGTATGCTACGAAAGCGCTTTTTATGTAAAAGCGCTGTTATACATGACCATTAGAAAGCGCTTTTAAAAGCGCTTTCGTAGTGTTGGCTGAAGATTTTGATGATATTATTAGAAGCAAAGTAAGTTGGACGTTTCGATTGAAATGAAACAAAACGTCATGTTTTGAAATGGTAGAAGCAGTGCTTCGAATGGGCATATCAAAGCTTGGAGCTTCGAGTGGCAGTTATGAGAGTATGTTCAAAGAAGCCTCGAAATGATAACAAGGCTGTATCTAAGAAATGCGTTCGAAGCGAAGAGGTGCCAAAACATTTGAAATTCAAATGCAAGCGGGATGTTCGAAATTTGAAATATATGCGCTGGAGCATTCGAAGACGCGTGGAAGCAAGAGAGAGGCATTGCTCTGCATGTTCTGAACGTGGCAGAATCTTATAGCAAGACCGTTATGGTCGAAGTAGTATAAATAGAAGTCTTAACATTAGGATTTCGTGTGTCATATCTATTGTACAAAAAAACTCAGTAAACATTCAAATTACCACATGGTTAGGGAAACGAATGCACGAGCAATGTACGTATGATAACACCACATGTTTATGATTTAATGAAAACTCTTTATCATTTCCAGTACTTTCCTTTATCTTCATGTCAATACCATTTACAAGCTTTTGCATTTAAAATATTTTCATTCGAAATCTTTTTACTGATGCCTTACATTTAAATGCTTTCTTTCCATTTCAAATACTTTACATTTCAGAAACTGTTATACATTTCATGCCTTTATCTTCAAGTTTTTATCATTTGAACACCTTTTTTACTTAAAGTCATTTTACAGTTTTCTTGCATTTAAACGCTTTCTTCATATTTCGAACCTTTTACATTCCAGAGAATCTTTTACATTAACTATTTTATGATTCGAAGTCATTTATTTGTCTTTTATGCAGTTTTTACATGTCTTTACAATTGACCTTTATTCATGCAATTTAGTTTCGCGCACATTTACTTGATCACACCTTTAGATCTTTAATAGAGAAATCGAAATAAGTTAAACACCTACACAACATTTTAAATACCAACCATGAATACCAGTTCGATCATGAGAGTTACCCTAATGACCAACACGTCCTAGGATCAATCTAGTCGATCCTGCGAGTTACCAGAGAAATTGAATAACAGTCAGTAAGATTATTCGATAGTTTGGAGGACTAGCGGTTGTTTACCAGAAATCACTGTAAACACGTAGGTTGTTTTATAATAAATTTTATTGTTTTTGATTAAAGGTGTGTTCGTACTGTGGCTGTTGTGTTTCTTCTCTTCCAACGTCCCAACCCCCAAATTCGTTCATGTTCCTTCTTCGTCCTCTCACGGTAGCTCTTTCCGTTCAATCGCCACCATCGTCAACTCTCATCGCCGCCGCACGACTCGTCCCTCTCTTCACAAGGTTCGTATTGTGGCTGTTATGTATTCTGAAATCAGTTTTGGTTTTCGTTGATTATTATTTTCTTCTCATTCACAGTGTATTGGTTGTTGTTGTTGTTTGATGATTTTTGAATGTTTCCTAAAACCCTTTGATGATTTTTTTTGTTACAATTTTCGCATTACTCGCTCACTCTGATACACAATCAGTTCACACATACACCATCATCACCAATCTGCTATCCTCAATCCGCTAGCTCCGACGTCCGAACACCCTTTCGATTCCGCAATTCAGATCCTCTTTGTCACCATTTTTCATTTTAAGTTTTGGTACTGCTATATTTAAATTTGAATTATGGAAGTGGATAATGTTTTTGTTATTTGTTGTATTGACATTTTTAGTGATAATTATTGTTAAAATTGAAGGGAATTTTTCATGACAGTTTGATTCCTATTTGGTGTTAAATTGAGTAACAGAATTTTGACAGCATTACTATTTTTGTTTAATTGGTGAGTTTCTAATGATGTTATTAATATGTTATTTCATTTTGAGTTAATCTTGAATGAATTAAACTTGGTGTTGATTTTGATTGTTCCTAATTTTGTTTTAAAACATGTTGGCTTTGAATATGTGATGACATTGTGTGATTTGGTTTTGAATGACGAACTCGGTTATGGTATTGTTGTTTATCGTGTGCACATGGAACACTTGTTTGAGATGAGTTTTATTGAGCATTATTAGGATTACATAGTTGTTTCCCGGAATTTGGTTCGGTTGATTTTAGCTTACTTTGAGCTTGATTTTTCATATCATGAACTTGAATTGGATAAGAGCTTGAATTTTTGGTTCCCGTTTTCATTTGTGAATCGATAATCATGATAACTGTTTGATAACTTGATGTCCATTCATGATGCATTCATACAAGTTTCATTTGGTTTCAATTCTCTTGTGATTACTAACTTGTTTATGGTTTGTGTAAGTTTCTCAAGACTAATCAAGTAGTCATTCTCTCTTCTTACCTCTTGTTCACTTTTGATTGATTAATCAAGTTTTGATTTATTTACTTGATTTTTTTTATTAAAAATGGATTAGTTTATTAATCTATTTTTCTTAACTCGATGAGGCTGTGCCATATATAAGAAACAGATGAAGTTTGTATAGGGTAGCCCTTGAGTTTGATGAAACAAGGGTGTACTAGTATATAAGAAACGGACATGTAGAGGGTTGTGCTAATGATGTTGTGTTGTGTTAGTGAATGGTGGTGGAAATTATGATTCATTAACAAACGGGGTTACCCATTTCACATTACCATTCATTAGTGATGTAATCATAAAATGTGATTAGTTGATAGAATAAAATGAATTTAGTGAAAAGTATTGAGTATTGGTTTTGTTATATGGTTGTGCAAGAGCAAGTGCAAGTTTTGAGTATTGGTTTTGTTTTCTAACTTATCATTTAGCTTAGATTGACTCAGAAACCGTAAACCATGGATAAGGCATGGATGTATTCCAATCGATTGTCGAAAGAGTACGAGAATGGGGTATCGGAATTCGTTAAGTTTGTTGTTGCGCACGCCGAAGACCCCGGTCGAATGACATGTCCTTGTTTGTGTTGATGTTATGGGAATCGGGTTGACGCAGTTCAGTTGGCATCGCATCTAATACGGTATGGAATTGATAGAAGTTATACATGTTGGAATATGCATGGTGAGAAAAGTGACAGGAATGATGAATCGGGGGATAATAGGACCTATGCTTCAAACGACAATGGCACAGATACATACGATTATGATCGAGTTGAAGAGATTGCAGAAGCGCTTGAAGAAGATCTTAATGATTGTCCCAAAATGTTCGAGAGGTTGGTAAGCGATGCAGAGAAACCGTTGTATAATGGTTGTACAAAATTCACAAGATTGTCTGTGGTATTAAAGTTGTACAACTTAAAGGCGGGTAATGGATGGTCGGATAAAAGTTTCACAGAGTTATTAGCCCTTATGAAAGATATGCTACCAGAGGATAATGTTCTCCCCAATCGAATGTATGAGGCCAAAAAGATGTTGTACTCTATTGGCATGAGCTATGACAAGATACATGCATGTCCAAAAGATTGCGTTTTGTTTCGAAACGAGTATGCATCGTTAAATGAGTGTCCTAAATGCGGTGCCCCTCGATATAAGAAAAAGTTGTCTCCGGCAAAAGTCTTATGGTATTTTCCTATAATTCCGAGATTTAGACGGATGTATCATAGTGAAACCGATTCAAGACACTTAACTTGGCATGTAGATGAAAGAATTGTTGATGGAAAGTTTCGACATCCGGCAGATTCACCACAGTGGATGAAAATTGATAATGATTATCCTGAATTTGGAAAAGACGCAAGAAACCTTCGCTTGGCATTGTCTGCTGATGGAATGAACCCACACGGTATTCAAAGTATCTCGCATAGCACATGGCCTGTAATTCTTATGATTTATAACCTACCTCCGTGGCTATGTATGAAGCGTAAGTACATGATGTTATCTATGTTAATTTCTGGGCCTAAACAACCAGGAAATGACATAGACGTATATTTGGAACCTTTAATCGAAGATTTGAAGATTTTGTGGGAGAACGGTGTGGAGGTTTATGATGGGTATAGGAAAGAAAGTTTCAACTTGAGGGCGATGTTGTTTGGAACAGTTAACGATTTTCCAGCCTACGGAAATCTATCCGAGTATAACATTAAAGGTGAAAAAGTGTGTCCTATCTGTGAAGATGGAACCGATACGATGCGATTGAAACTTTGTCAGAAGAATGTCTTTCTCGGTCATCGTAGATTCTTAAATTCTAAACATCAATATCGTGGATAGAGAAAAGCGTTCAACGGAGATACCGAACAACGTAGAGCTCCGCCTGGATTGACAGGTGATCAATTATTTGAAAAGGTGAAAGATGTGAGTATTCAGTTTGGCAAGCCTTTTGCACATAAAGTTGTTACAGGTGGGTGGAAGAAGAGGTCGATTTTTTTTGAATTGCCATATTGGAAATCTTTGTACGTAAGACATTTTCTTGATGTTATGCATATTGAAAAAAAATGTATTTGACAGTGTTATTGGTACGTTACTCAATATAAAGGGAAGTCTAAGGATGGTCTTAAAGCAAGGGAGGACATGGTAGAGATGGGAATAAGAACTGAATTGGGACCCGTGAAAAAAGGAACACGAACATATCTACCACCTGCTGTTTACACTCTATCCAGAAAGGAGAAAAAAATATTGTATAAGTTCCTAAGTGAGGTTAAAGTTCCAGAAGGCTACTCATCAGATATTAGAAGACTTGTGTCTATGCAAGACCTCAAGTTAAAGAGTTTAAAGACGCATGATTGCCATGTTATAATGGAACATTTTCTACCGATAGGTATACGTTCTATTCTTCCAAAAAAAGTAAGAAGCGCAATAACTAAACTATGTTTTTTCTTCAAGTCAATTTGCAGCAAGGTGATCGATCCTGAGATCTTACCAACATTGCAAAAAGAAATAGTTGTTACTTTGTGTGATCTTGAAATGTATTTCCCTCCCTCATTTTTTGACATAATGGTTCATCTTGTCGTTCATCTTGTCAAAGAGACACAACTGTGCGGACCAGCTTATATGAGATGGATGTACCCTACTGAACGTTATATGAAAATATTAAAAGGGTATGTGAAAAACCGAAGTCGACCAGAGGGTTGTATTGCTGAACGATATATTTTTGAAGAAGCGATTGAGTTTTGTACTGAATATCTGTCAAATGTTCAATCAATTGGACTCCCCAAATCTCACATTATTGAAAAAAAAGAAGGTAAGAAGCTAATTGGAAATAAAGTTGTGGCGGTATCAATGATCGAACGGGATCAAGTGCATTTGTATGTTCTGCATAATGAGATTGAAGTTGAGCCGTATGTTGAAATTCACAAGGGTGTTCTTCGAGGTTTAAATCCGAATAGAAATGAGAATTGGATTGTACGAGAGCATAATCGAAGTTTCATACCATGGTTTAAGGAACATATTTATTCAAAGTATCGTTCAGATCATGCTTCAGTAACAGAAAGATTGAGATGTTTAGCATACGGTCCAAGTTTAATTGTGTTTTCTTATAGCGCATATGCAATTAATGGATACACATTTTATACCAAAGAACAGGATGACAAAAGTACTATGCAAAATAGTGGTGTCACCTTGATCGCTGAAGCAATGCATATATCAAGTGTGAAGGACTTAAACCCAAAATTTGCAAACCTGTCATATTTTGGGGTTATCGAGCGCATTTGGATGTTTGATTACGAGAAGTTTCAGATTCCTATATTTTGTTGCAAGTGGGTTGAAAATAATAATGGCATACGAATGGATAAGTCAGGTTTTTTGCAAGTGGATCTTAATAGGGTGGGGTACAAAGATGAGCCTTTCATTCTAGCCTCTCAAGATAAACAAGTGTTCTATGTCAATGATCCGACAAGTACGAAATGGTCTATAGTGCTATTATCTAACAAAGTAATTGATGAAAGCATTGGAGATCAAAGTGATATTGGTGTTGACATTGAATCTTTAACCATAACTGATCAAAATGATAATGAATCATGTATTAGAAACGATCATAATGAGGGTATTTGGATCAATCCAACTGTCTGCGTTGTTAAGAGACGAGTAGAACACATTCCTACCAAGAAAAGAAAGAGACCTTAGTGAAAAGGGTAATAGTATATATAATTTTCCATTTCATTTTTATATTTGTCATTTCATTTTAATTTGCCATATCATTTTTATTTGTCATTTCATTTTTATATTTGTCATTTCATTTTTATTTGCTATTTCATTTATATTTGTCATTTCATTTTAATTTGCCATTTCATTTTTATTTGTCATTTCATTTTTATATTTGTCATTTCATTTTTATTTGCCATTTCATTTTTATTTTTTTTCATTATTACAGGTCAAATGGCTAGTAATCAAGATAACGCAAAAGATACAAATGCTCCTGAAAATGCTCCTGAAAATACTCAAGAAAATACTTCAGAAAAAGATATTACACGAGGTATAACTATTATGAGGGGAATCATGCGTGATAGAGATAGAGGAGTAACATATAATGTAGAATGGAATGATAATGACCAATTAATTGGGTCTAATGCTGCAAAGTTGACAAGCTACATTGGTACGCTTGTTCGTATACACATTCCGATCACCACTCCTAGATGGAAAAGAGGAGAGTTGGATGAGGCTAAGGAGAAAGTTTGGACTGAGATAAAGGTACATATATGGTTTTTGTTATTTGCTTTATCTTGACGATAATATGTGTTTAAATTTCTTTTACTAACACACTTTATGCGTATGTTTTTTTGTAGAGGTCTTTTAACATTGAAGATACCCGTAAAAAGTATATAATGGGTTTGGCTGGAAAAAGACACAGAGGGTGGAGAACATTTTTAACAAACAAGTATCTTAAAGATGATGAAGGAAATTTTCTTGAAGAGGATCCGGAACGTCCAAAGAAATATGAGAACTTCATTACACCTGAAGAATGGGTTGGTTTTGTAGGCCAAAGAAGAGACGAGAATTTCAAGAAAGTGAGTGCTATAAATCGCGAGAGAGCGTCAAAACCCGCATATCCATACAAAAAAGGGCGTTTAGGATATGCTCGCTTAGAGGAAAAAATTGTAAGTAAATATAAACTCTACGATCTTATTAATTCTCTCAATGTGTTATATAGTTGATGATCTTAAGACTTCCGTCATTACGTAGTTAGAAGAGACGAAAAGTGATGCAACATCACTATCGGCACATTTGTTGTGGAAGGAAGCCCGTGTGGGCAAGGATCAAGCTGTTAATCCCGATATTCAACATGTGTATGATGAATGTGTAAGTATAAGATTGTGTCTTTAGTTAAATCAATTAATGTTTATTAATATTTAAGTAATTTTTTATCTCCACTAATAATTTTTTATATGTAATTGAATTACAGGAGACCTTGTCCCAATCGGTATCCCCAGGTGAGGATCCTCACGATACCAGGAGCGTACTTAGTCGAGCACTAAATATTGCTGAGTATTCGGGTCGGGTGAGGGGTAAAGGTCACGGTGTGACTCCAACCTCTTTGTATAAGCATCCAAGGAGAAGAAATCCTAGCAATGCAGAAGTGATGCAAACATTGCAGGATTTACAAGCTCAAGTTCGTGAATTGCAGAAGGATAAAGAGAGATATATGGCGGAAAAGAGCAGTTCACAATTGAAAGAAACTAGTGACAAAGCTAGTATCAACTGTCAGCATAAATTTCCTGAGGTAATTTTCAATATATATCCGTTATTACTATAGAATATTTTTAGTCACTTCTAACGGTTATTATTGGTTTAGGGTATTTCATCTTGCCAGCTATACCTATCGTCACCGACTTATCGACTAGTTGGCAAGGGAAAAGTCCATAACAGTTCGGGAGATTTACTTCATAATAGACCGCTTTCGGATGGTCACATGAAAGTATCGGTTGACATTGCTTTAGATATGGATGCATTGCTGCCGGTACTTGACATTGTTGCTGAGACCACATTGCTGCGAGATGCAATTGGATCTTTTGTTGCATGGCCATCCGACCTCATTTTCATAGATGATCAGATATGTTGAAAACAATTATGAATCTTTAAGTCTTCAACTGTCAGTTCTGACCTCAGTTATTTCCACGGTAATTATAGACTCCTACAACACCCGCATCTAAGGGTAAAGGGATTTTGCGGCACGACGAGTCTGACGTATCACTAAAAGAGGTACGTTTAAAGTGTTAATTATATGATCCGAATAAAAAACTGCATAATTTTATAATTTAACCGAGTTTATATGATTTTTAGGTACCTTTTCATGGGTCACAACAAGTGATCCAGAAAATCATTGGCGTACCACCCAAGAAAAGGGTGCCTACTAGATTTTTCCCTCGATACCGGCAGTGTCTTGAAATAATAGTCGGAACAACAAATTTGATGGATGGTGGTATTCGTCAAATGGATATGGATCAAGGTATTTTTGGTTTTCCTTGCACTGAAATAATTGGACATGAGGACGTGGAACAGATTTTCCGTCATAAAGAATTGGGCGTCAGTATTATGCACGCATACATCCGGTAACCCCATCTTTATATTATGTAATTAGCTGAAATCTTTTTTAAACATTTTCAATGAATATAATCTAATATTAATTATGTTTTTATTTAAGGCTGTTATATGACAAATTGATGCGCGGGAATCAATTGTCAAACAGATTCCATTTTGTGTCTTCCTCCCGTGTCAGCGGAGCGACAATTGGTAGGGAACCGGATTCAGTAAGAGAGCACTTAGTCGAAAGATTCATGGCAACTGGCAGTACAGAAAGCTTATATCTTTGGGCGTATAATACTATTCCTACAGGGTTAGATTTTCATTCTAAATTCATTTTAATATTTGTAATTTTTGCGTAGAAAAATTTCTTCTAAACTGTTGTTTTAATTTATAGACGTCACTGGTTGTTGGTTGCTATCGATCCTATAAAAGAAGTGGTCTATCATCTGAATTCGGTTGACGGTGATTGGACAAATTATCCGGATATGAAGTTAATGATTGATACGTAAGTGAGATTATTCTAAATATTTGTGTGTATTTATGTATTTAATTATTTCTGTGACATTGTTCTAAATATATATTTTTATTTTGTTAGAGCGATACAAGTATTCCGGTGTCAAAGAGAAGCTCGGGTACGACGGTCTAAATCAAACAACATTAATTGGATCAAAGTGTAGGTATATTAATTTCCACTATTTTGCTTATAATATTTACACTATTTGATAAAACAATACAACTATATATTCTTATTTGTTTTTGTATGTAGTGTCCTCAACAGCAAAACGGTATAGATTGCGGATACTTCGTTATGCGGTTTATCAAAGAAATCATTCAACTGAATCAAATAGAGATTCCAGTCACGGTATGAATTTATAACTTAGAATTTGTTTTATTATTTCTCGGATATTCCATATAATTTTTTACTTTTAACTAAATCATGCATATTATGTTTTCTTATGTAGTACTTCGATGAGTACAAATGTGCATATTACACGAAACTTCAGTTGGAAGAAACCAAAGAGGAGTTGTGTCAATATTTTATTGAGCAGAGAATAATATAAGGACTGGTTTAGTTGTTGTTAGGGTTGATTTTGTAAGACTGATTTTGAGTTAGAATACTGATAACAATGGTTTATATATAATTTGAGATACAAACAAAATTTATGATTGATTTTGAGCAATGATAGTTTCTTGTTTATGGTTTCTTGTGTTATACTTGTGTACTAAAGTAGTTGATAGAATAAAATGAATTTAGTGAAAAGTATTGAGTATTGGTTTTGTTATATTGAGTATTGGTTTTGACTCAGAAACCGTAAACCATGGATAAGACATGGATGTATTCTAATCGATTGTCGAAAGAGTACGAGAACAGGGTATCGGAATTACAATGCATTACCGCTATTTATGAATTACAGGTTATGGCAACTGGTTTATATAAATAATATGCTGCAAACAATGCAGGTATATGAATTATATAAATAATACCTCTAAAAAAAACACCATATGAAAGCGCTTTTTCACATAAAGCGCTTTCATAGGTAGACCTATGACAGCGCTTTTCCAAGAAAAAGCACTGCTAAAAGACAACCTATGAAAGCTTTTTTCCAAAAAAAGCGCCACCAATGAAAGCGCTTTTTCATAAAAAAGCGCTGCCAAAAGCCTACTAAAGAGAGCGCTTTTTAGAAAAAGCGCTGCCAAAAGCCTACTTAAGAGAGCGCTTTTTAGAAAAAGCGCTGCCATAAGGGTACTAAAGAGAGCGCTTTAAAGAAAAAGCGCTGCCATATGGGTACTTAAGAGAGCACTTTTTAGAAAAGCGCTGTCATAAGTAGACCTACGAAAGCGCTTTTCATTAAACAAAAAGCGCTGCTAAAACCTATAGCAGCGCCACCTTAGAAAGCGCTTTTAAGCGCTTTTAAAGGCCAAAAAAAGCGCTTTCGTAGGTCTTTTTTGGTGTAGTGGAATCAACTTCATTATCCTGCAACATGTCGAAATCTGCAAACATTCTTGGTTTTTGTCTGATTCTCTGTGGTCTTTGAGCGTGTTCTGAAGCTGCACCAGAACTACTACCTTCAGAGTTACCACCTTCAGAGTTTTCCCTTCCAGAACTATGATCACCGCCAGATTCTGGATCATCATCAGCATCTGGATCAGAATCAGATCCATTGTCAGAATCTTCAGAATCAGATTCATCTTCTGAATTTTCTAAAACATCTTCAGAGGCTAACTCTGGTGTTGGCACTACACCAGAATTTGATTGAGACTTGTTCCAATCCCATACTTCAGACTCTTTCACCACAACATCTCTACTGACTTCAACTTTATTAGTTTTTGGACAATAGAGCTTATACGTACCTGTACTGTGATACCCCACCAGCAACATTACTTTGCTTCTATCATCCAGTTTTTGTCTTCTAGCTTCTGGAACGTGTTTGTAACAAACAGAGCCATACACCTTCAGATGAATGACACTTTGCTTAAATCCAGTCCATTTTTCTAAAGGAACAACTTCCTTTAGCTTCTTCTTCGGACATCTGTTCAGAATATATGCTGATGTGGTAACAACTTCTCCCCATAACACGTGAGGTAGATTTTTTTCTTTCAGCATGCTTCTGGTCATATCAAGCAAAGTTTTGTTTCTTCTTTCAGCAAGACCGTTGTGCTGAGGAGTATATGGAGCAGTAACCTCATGTTCTATTCCATTATCCTCACAAAACTTCTGGAACTTTGTAGAGTTATACTCACCTCCATAATCCGTTCTCAGAATCTTCAACTTCTGACCACTCTGCTTCTCAGCCTTCACTTTGAACTTCTAGAACTCAATAAACACTTCATGCTTGAACTTGATGAGTATTACCCATGTCATTCTTGTGAACGCATCCACAAAGGACACACAATATTTGTTTCCTCCAAGTGAAGGTACTGGAAATGGTCTACACACATCAGAATGTACTACTCCCAGAGCATGCTTCGCTTTGGGGGATACTTTTGATGCAAATGGCAATTTGGGTTGCTTGCCTTTCACGCATATCTCACATGACTTCTCAGGCTTCACAATCTTCAAAATACCATGTACAAGCTTCTTAGAACATAGATTCCCTAGGCTTCTATAGTTCAAATGCTCCAACCTCTTATGCCACAACTTACTGTCACTTTCAGCGTCTTCTACACTAAGACATGTTGCTGCAGTTGTTTCTACATTAACCTTGAATGTTCTGTTGCTTCCTTGTTCAGACTTCATAATCAACTTCTGATTGGAATCATACAACGTCAGGAGATTATTTTTCATAACAACTGAGGAACCTTTCTCAATCAGTTGACCCACGCTCATCAGATTGCTTCTAATACCAGGAACATACCAAACGTCTTTGATCAGAATGTCTTTCTCATTCTTCACTCTAACTCTGACATCTCCCATACCTTATGCATTAAGATACTTATCGTTAGCACATCTGATCTTTGTTCTCCTTGTGGAGTCAAATTATGTCAGCCATCATTTGTTTCCAGTTAAGTGATTTGAACAGTCAGTGTCCATATACCACCAATATTCTGAGCATTTTCCATCAGAATCAGAAGTCATTAGTAGCACAGTTTCATCATCAGAGTTTCTCTTAGCCATATATGCTTCTTTTGATTTTCTTTCCTTGTTTGAACTACAATCTCTGGAAAAATGGCCAAATTGTTTACAAGAGTAACATTGAACCTTCCTTTTGTCATACCTCTCATTTCCTTTATGACATCTCTTATCATCATAAGTTGAGGTTTCTGACCTCTGGAATCTATCACCATGTTTATTCTGCTTCTGGTCTTTCTTGACAAAAGAAGCCTTCAGAGCTTGCTCAGCTTCCCTTTTAGAAGTTCTCTCATACAGACGTAACTCCTGTGCTTCTAGGCTGCTTTGCAATTCTTCTATTCTCATGGTTTCCAGATCTTTAGAATGTTCAATATAAACAACAATGTAATCAAACTGAGGAGTAAGTGACCTCAGAATCTTCTCTATGATTACCTGTTCAGACAGAGTTTCTCCACACGTCTTCATCTCGTTAGTGATCAGAACCACTCTGGAGATATATTCAGAAACTTTCGCACTGCTCTTCATGTTCAAGTTCTCATATTGCTTTCGCATGGATTGAAGCTTCACCTTCTTTACTGATGCATCACCACCGTAACATCTCACCAGTAAATCTCACGCCCCTTTTGACGTTGTTGAATCAGCAATCTTCTTGAACACACTTTCATCCACACAATGATGGATATAGAACAGAGCTTTCCGGTCCCTCTTCCTCATAATCCTCTCAATACTTTTTTGTTCTTCAGTTGCATCTACTGCAGCTGATGCATAACCATCTGTAACCAGTTTTTGTCATTAAAAACTGGGAGTTTGGTGTTCAAACTACTGTCTCCACTCATTTTAAACCTTGCACAGATTTTTAGATCTTCAAACACACTATTTTCCAACCCACAGAATCAGATTCTGTTTAGATTTTGTTCAAGATTTCAACAGAAAATCAATGAACCAAAATCAAACACACAGCTCACAATCACTCGTGTTTCCCAGAAAAAATAGAACCAAGTGCTCTAGATTCCAATATGTTGGTACATGGTAATGAAGTGGGAGAAGAAGAATGAACAAGAATGAACAAGAATGATAACAAGACTACTGTTGTGTATAAAATAGAGGAGATAAAATAGGGATACAATATTGATAGCATAGTATAACATATTTATACTAAATATTAAAATGCCAAAAGACCCTATTAAAGATAAGCATTGAAAATTATAGACATTAACTAAATTATATTTCCAATATTGCTATGATAAGAGCATAATGGAGTTGCAAATAAATTGGAGAGTCCTTTTTAAACAAGAGACTCTTTATTGAAGTAAAAAATTCATTTTATTTAAAGATAAAATTAATTGTGTCTATTTAAAAAAAAAATCCCGTAAAAGAGAAGAGAATCTCAAACCAATATAATAATTACTATTATAAAGGTATATTTTTATTTATATTGTTTTTACATTAATAAAAATTATACAAATTATTAAAAAAAAATATTAAACTTATAAGAACGGATCCAAAAAAAAAAATCATGTGGGAGCAAACGAAATAGTCTATTATATTCTTTAAATAAATTTTCTAAGTTTTTACAAAATATGTTATTTATAAATAAAGTTTTCATAATAATCTATAATATTTAAAATGATACTATTATATTTTTAAAATGAGAAAATGGATGATGATGCACCGACATGTAAATTTATTTTATATTGTCTATCAATGCTCATGTATTCTATCAAATTAGATAGAATGTTTTAAATTACTTATACGACATAGTAATATATTTTTATTAGATTATAGTGTAAAAAAATTTATATTATCAGTACATCTTTATTAAACTCTTTTAGAAATATAAGTTATTTTTTAAAATTCTATATACTTAAAATTGAAGATGTGATGAAAAATAAAATAATATATTATTTAAATTAATGTCTATTTTATTAGAAACATTAATTTATAATAATAATAACTTATCTTTTATATAAAAGACTAATAAAATTTAAGATATTTTAATTTTTTTTTTTACAGTTTTAAATTTATGATGTTTTTGGTTTATGTTAAAAACTTTGATGATTGCTCTTTTATTTTTTGGTTATTGTTTGCTAATGATATGATGATTGTTGTTAATCATTTATATGATGTAAATGAACTTAAAATCATGTTGAAAAAAGAGTTTGAGATGAAAGACTTAGGTACCACTAAGAAGATTTATAATGATATTAGTGCTAAAAAATCACGGCTTTCTGAAAAGCTATGTCATGAAAAGGTGTTACACAAGTTTGACAAGAGTAATTTGAAGATTGTGAGACTCTATTGACGAATTATTTTAAACTCTCATTGGATCAATGTCTAAAGTCAAATACATAAATTATGTATATGTCAAAGGTTCTTTATGTCAGTGTAGTTGTGTAGTTGGGTGTTTAATGTATGATATGGTAGAGGATTGAACTTACTACTCCCAAAATTAAACCTGACACCACCTATATTTTCTTAATATCAAAATCCCTTGTCAAAAAAAGAACAATTTTTCGAACTAAATTTTTGGTACAATGCTGAAATTTCCGGTATGTACGAAATTTCTAGTAATTCATTTGAAATTTCTGATAAGTTACAATTAGTTCCGAAAATTTCAAATTTTTTTATAAAATTATGAAAATTTCAAAATTGCAAGTAAAATCTCTTGAAAATTTCAAAATTTATGATAAAATCTCCCGAAAATTTCAAAAGTTCATGTAGAAATTTTACTTTTTTGAAGAACTTTCGGTATTTGCTTGAAATTTCTGGTATCTCCTGAGAGATTTCATAATTAAAATGAAAATTTTGAACAAGGCTATTATGGCCTTTTCATTCCATTTTGGGGGTGACAGGTTTAACTCAAAGGTGGTAAGTTAAATGCTCGATATGGTATGCATTAGACCAAATTTAGCTCAAGTTGTAAGAAGTTTATGTCTAAATCAGGCAAGTGTCATCGGAAAGCAGTCAAGTGGATTTTCAAGTACTTGAATGATACAACAAGTCATAATATCATGTTTAGCAGTGAACATGGTGATCGTTTAGTTTAGAATATGTTGATTTAGACTATGTTGGAGATGTGGATGGTAGGAGGTCTATAACATAGTATATCTTTACTTTTACAGGAGGACCAATTTGTTGGAAATCATCGGTTCAATTTATAGTGGCCACATCAATAATTGAAATAAAGTACATAGCAGAAAGTGAAGATGTCAAAGAAGTCTTATGGCTTACATAATTGGTGAGAGAATTGGGTGTTGAGCAAGGTGGACTCAGTTGTATTGTGATAGTCAAAATATCATTTATTTGTCAAACAATCAGGTGTATCATACCAGGACCAAGCAATTGATGTGAATTTTTACAAGATCTGAGAGTTACTTGCATCTGGATAGATATTACTTGAAAAGTTTATACTTCAGATAATATAGTTGATATGTTGACCAAGCTAGTCATCATTGGCAAGTTTAGTTATTTATTGGCTTGTTACATATTTTTCAGTGTTAAATAGGATGTGTATGTTCTGAATTGTTAGAATATGATTGTCTTGCCAAAAAATTTATAGGAGTTTGATATTTGTTAGTGCGTGAGGCACTTTTAGTGAGGAGAGAAAGAGAGAATAAAAAGGAAATAAGGATTTTGTTATTCACTTAATGAATTGTACAAAATAAGGATACATGCTATGACTATTTATCCCTAATTGAGCTTGGGCTAACACAACTTGGATTATATTTAAATATTAAATCTAATCAAATCAAATCTAATCTATTTTAATATTTCAACACACCCCCATAATCCAAGTTGTCGAACCTACGCTAGTCACAGTCGATCTCAATTATTCCTAATTTTTTCTCAAATTCATGAATTTGTCGATCTTCAATCCTTTGGTGAAAATATCGGCCAGCTGTGCTTCACTTGAGCAATGTCTAACTATAAGTTCACCTTGATTTACCTTTTCCCTCAAGAATTTAAACCTAGCTTAAATATGTTTACTTCTTCCATGTAGAACTGGATTCTTCCCCAGACTTATGGATGACTTGTTGTTGATTTGCAACACTAGAGATTTCTTCACTTCGACCTTCATTTCTTTAAGTACATATCTGATCCAAATTGCTTGTCATGCAACGTAGGATCCTCTATATATTCAGCTTCACACGATGATAATGCCACCAAAGATTTCTTCTTCGAACACCATGAGATTAGGGCACCAAATACTTAAAAGAAATATCCAGTTGGGCTTTTTCGGTCTTCATTATCTCCACACCAATCAACATCTGAAAAGAAATTAACTATTGCTTATTTGTCTTCATAATATCATTGAAATAGTATTCCACACTTTATCGAACCCTTGAAATATCTCAGGATTCTTCTTGCATCCTTCATATGGACACTTTTGGTTCACTCATATATCTTCTTACTAATCCAACAGCGAAACCTATATCAGGTCGACTGTTGCACACATATCTCAAAAATCCCATGATTTGCTTGAACAAAGTTACATCGACTATGTCTTCCTCACCATTCTTCTCCAACTTCACATTTAGTTTGATAGATGAGGATAAAGGATTTGAATCATCCATTATGAATCTCTTGAGTATCTCTTTGACATACTTTCTTTGATGTAGAACCATACCTTGCTTCGACATTTTAAATTTCATGCCTAATAAATAAGAAAATTTTCCCAGATCCAACATTTCAAATTCCTTCATCACCAACTCTTTGAATTTTGACAAGTTCTCCAAATTGTTTCCAGTTACTAGCAAGTCATTGACATATTAGCATATGATTGTTATATCTTGTGCTTCAACCTAATCATAGACACCATACTCAGATTTGCATTTGACAGATCCCAATTCGACTAAGTATGAGTCGGTCTTCTTGTTTCATGCCCTAAGTGCCTGCTTGATGTTATAGAGAGCTTTCTGCAACTTATATACTTTACTCGCTTCCTTCTGAATCACAAACCCTGGAAGTTGTGTGACATAGATGTCTTTGTCTAAAGGACCATTTAGAAATGTTGATTTCACATCTAAATGAAATTTCGACCAAACTTGGTTGCATGCCAATGCTACCACCGGTTGAAAAGTATCCAATCTTGCTACTGGAGCAAATACTTCAGAGTAGTCAATTTCTTATCGTTAAAGAAACCATCGAGCTATTAATCTTGCTTTATGTCTTTCTATCGAACCATCAATATTATGTTTCAACTTGAACATCCACTTCACTTCGATAGCTTTTGTAGGTGTTGGCAATTCAATTAACTCCCATGTGTTGTTTCTTTTGATTGCCTGTAACTCTTCGACCATAGCTAACTTCCACTATTTAATCTTCAAAGCTTTGTTATGGTTGATTGATTCAGCACCTGCAAGTAAAGCAAAATGAACTAATTTTCCATCTGGTGTGACTTCATCATCACCTACTACCTCATAATCATGAAGTCTTGTTAGAAGAACTCTGTTTCTTTGAGGTCTTTGGCTTGTTTCAGCCACAGCCTCTTCAACTTCAACTATTTCTGGAATATCAACAACTGCTTCTACTTCAAATTTGACTGGATTCTTAGCAATTACTTTGACTTCAACTTCATCAGTTTCTTCGTAAAAATCAATGCCCGTCAATGGCTTGTTAATTGAATTACTAGAATTCCAATCCCAGGAAGAATTTTTAGCAATCAAAATATCTCGACTTAACATAACCTTCTTATTAATTGGATTGAATAGCTTGTATGCACCAGTCTTATGATATCCTATCATAATCATAGGTTCACTCTTGTCATCAAGCTTCCTTCTTCTCGCATCAGGAAAATGCTTGTAACACATAGAGTCAAACACCTTCAAATGACTCACTGATGGTCGTTTGCCACTCCATACTTCTTCAAGAACCTTGTTCTTCAATATCTTGGTAGGACACATGTTTGAGTGATCAAAAATTCAAATGTCCAACCTTCAAATGCCACAACCAACTATCCTTGTGGTCGACAACAGTTTTTAGACATTGTACTTCAGTTGAACTGATCATGGTCTTAAACATTCTTTTCTTCGACAAAGGAGATTTTAAGACCGAATTGTTCTTGGATTCGAACAATTTTAAAACTCCATCTTTCATGACAATTGAGAAACCTTTTTCGACTAGTTGTTCAACACTTAGTAAGTTGCACTTCATTCCAGGCACATAGAGCACATATTTGATCATTCCTTCCATTACTCATTTAAAATACTATGTTGTTAGTACCTTCTGCTTGCAACGAACTATTATCAGTAAGTTTTACCTTGCTCTTCTTCGACTCGTCAAAATCTGTCAACCACTCCTTTTGACCAGTCATGTGGTTTGAGTAACCTGAGTTGAGAAACCAAATCTTGGATTCAACATGGTTATCTGCAACTGCAGATGTTGTACCCCAAAATTTTTCCTATCATTTTACTCAACAAATGGCAAATGAGGTCCCCAAATTGCTCAAGGAAGTTCAAGAGTTGACCAAATAAACTCTCTCCTAAGGCAGTATGCCTCAAATTAGGGTTTCCATCTTCATCGAGATGTGTGAACCACAAAGGACTAAAATTCTCACCATTGTCCTAATATGTTCTCAAGATCATCCATGTCAAGTTTCAAGCCTTGCAGAAGAAGTTTGCCCAGTCAATTGCTCAAATGCCTGAAAATCAACTGTACTAGGTCAAAAGTCAACTGTGGCCCACATACAATTAAACTTCAATATTTTTGGTCAAAATCCTCATTTTGAAGTATTATCCATCATTTGATCAAGGGTTTATCATGATTCCTCAAGGATTTCTCATAATTCATCAAAACCCAAAAGTTGCTATATTAGGGTTTTATAGGAAAAGTCAACTAAACTTTGACCAAGCATAACTTTCTCATACTTTCTCAGAAATGACCCATCCAAAGCTCATTTTTAATAGTATGCAATTTCCTAAAATACATATTCAGCTTCCAAGTTCAGAATATGCACTCACAAAAAGATATGAATTTTGACATTATGGGTCCTTTTGAAAAGTCAACAAAAACACCTTTTGGGTAAAAGCTTCATACGTGAACATGGAAGACTCAGTTGAGATGAGACCAAAATATTTGTTTAGAAGACATCCTAAGATTTCTAAAAGTCCAAGAAAACCTCTCTAGGGTCAAAATTGAGAGAGTTATGCATTGGCCAAACTGACCATTTTTGCAAAATTGTCAAAAGTCAAATGTGCTCAAATTTGCATATTTTGCTAAATGAGCCCAACTTTTTATGATTGCACCTCAATTATAATGTGGTCCATGACTCAAATGTTCACTCACCCATTATGTGCTTTATTTTTCAATTTATTTTGATTTTTTCATTAATTAAAAAAGTGAATTAAATCAAATAAATGATGAAAATTAACAAAGATATGATTTGGTGTGTTTTTTGACAGATTGGCAATCAAGATATGCTGAGTAAACATGATCAAATCGAATCAAGGGCAATTGGTACAAGAAAGGCATGATTTGGCTCAAAATAGCAACATATCATATAGCTTGCAAATCAAATCTTGGATAAATGCAAAGATCCAGTCCAAATTTGTTAACCTAATTCATTCTAGGTTATATAATGAAGAATTCCAGATCAAAAAACAACGGTTAGAGGCCGTGAGAGGCATAGAACAAAACTCAAAAAAATTGGCAAAAGTGTGAATTGGTTTTCACTCCACAAGCCATCTCAAACCATCCTAGCTATCCGAGTCCATTGCTGGATGTCCCAGGAAGCTGTCCCAATCGTTTGCAAGGCCTAAAACACTCAGAAAAGCGCGTTATACTTCACACAGTTTGACATATTTTCTCAATTCGATTATCACAATTCTTGCATCATTAGCACTTTTGATCGTTATATTCGTGTTTGACATCGTGTTTGCAAGCTAACCATGCCATTTAATTGTGTTTTTGATGCCTGTACGTGATGTTGCCATTGCTAGGATTTCTGTGTTCGTTTTAGGGGTTTTCAGTACAGGCAAAATTAGGACTTGAATCAGGTACCATGATGCTCGTGAGGATGAGACGAGTTGATTGGTACCCTTACCTTTCATTTATATTGCTTGTACAGGATTTTTGAATGTTACAGGTTTATAGTTACAGCAAAACTGTTGTAGGTAAAAGTCCCTTCGTCTAAAACGACGGAGAAGGGAAGAAGATGATGGCGTGGAGGAAAATGATTGGTCCATTCAAACTGGCGCGCGCTTTTTCTGTTTTGGCCATCAACTCACATTTTAGTACATATTATGGTTTATTATTATTACACTAACAACAAAAACGTGCAGCACAACTGGCAAGCAAGCGGGGGTATTGATCATAAGGACCTGGGTTCGATCCCCAGGTCCCATCATTTCATTAATATTGTTTTCAGTCAATAGATCCAGTGTGTGTCTCTTCTTGGTGACCACCATACTCCATCAATATTCATCCATCTGATCCGGCGTGTCATCAAATCCAACGTGCCAGCAATGAAGGACCATGGTGTTCCACAAAGTCAACAACGCACCAGATCAGGCATGGTCAACCAGGCTTGGGAGCATTATGGGCCAAAGATATTCATATTGGCACCCCCTCTTCAGCCAACAACACAGGCCCAATTTTATTTCTTTCTTATTTTTATTCCCTTATTTAATTATTTTTCTTAATTAGTTCCTCACAAAAATTAATCATTTTTTTTTATTAAATCATAAAAAATCAAAAAAGATCATAGAAAATTAGATTTAGTTGTTTTCTTAATAAATTTAATTTTGTTAATTAATTAGTTTAATTTAAATTAGGGTAACTTTAACTTTGTTTTTCATAATTAAAATTAAATTAGAAAATTAGGTTAACTCTTGATTTAGTTTTTTCTCCTTTTTCTCAAATAAAACAAAAAAATACAAAAAATAGATTGTTTAGAATCAATTAATTTATTTTCAAAAATTAACATTAATTAGAACTTAGGATTTCCTTTTAATTTAATTCTGCATTATTTTCTCAAACAACAAAAACATGACAAAAAAACGTTTTTTCTTTAATCAATCGCAAGTAGGATTAGTCAAAGGGTCAAAACCCTAATCGCCTTGCATTTAATTCTCCGCGCGCTTGATAATTATTTTGCCATTATTTTGTAACTGTTCAGGGTTTGTAATAGTTAACTTAGGGTTTTTGTTTACGGTTTAAATCCTCGATTTTTGGTTATGTAATTAATCCCCCTCCCTGAAGCCTTGTAATAGCTAGGTTTATTTTCTTGCATTTTTAATTCCTGCAAATATTTTACTGTCTAGATGTATGCTAATAGGATTGTATGGCAAGAATGCATGACAAAATTAAAACAGTTAGAAAACCCTAATGTGCAAAGATAATAAACTGAAAATGGATCACTCGCACATATTCACTCTTAGGGTATACTCTCACTTCGGTTGCCTACGGTAAACAATCATTAAGCATAGGGTGTCTTAGTGGTTGCCCTCCCGTCTAAAAGATCAAATGTCTCATTTGAATGTTGCCTCAGAAATGTTGCCTCAGAAATGTTGCTTCGAAAAGATCTTAAGACTCTAGGGTTACTACTAAGTTGTCCTAATATTGCTTTAGTGACCGTACGTCCCTTTCGAATTGACCCTTACAAACTCCAACAACAGTGCTACCTATTTCTCAATAGTAGGATAGCGCTGTCTAAAGGAAACAAGAATAGAAACGATCTTTTTTCGAGTAGGTAGATGCTAGTAGGTACTTGCTCAAATCAAAACTTTTCACACTTGCACTTTTCAAACAAATTTTCAAAACAACTTCATCACACCCTTGAGGACTGATACAAGGGTTATCACGAAGTAAAACATTATTAAAAAACAAAGCACACAAACACAAGCAATTTAAAAATGAGCAAGTACCTAAGAGACCATGGAAAACCATGGATAGAAAGGGTGCTAACACCTTCCCTTTCTATAATCTATCCCCCGTACTCAAAATCTAGAAAAAGGATTTTTTTCTGTACTTTTTTTCTTTCCGGTTGGATAAAATAAAAGTCGGTGGCGACTCTTGCTTACCGCGATATTTTGCGAACAAAAAATGCAAAACGTAAACCAGTAAAAACAGTCGGTTCTGCCACCGTATCACAGCAGCCATAACCAGCATACCACCTTCAAAATCATCTAAATCTTGGTGTGCAAGGTTCACTCCTTCGTCCTTGCCTCTTGATCCCTTGTCTTTTCTGTACCAATAATTCTTGGCTACGTGACCCCACTTTTCACAGTTATAGGACTACACACCTTTTTTTTATTTGTTTTGTCCTTTTCGATAATTTCCTCCTCCTCTTTTCGAGGATTCATAAGTTTTGTTTTTGACCTGATGCTTGTGAGGGTTCGACCAAGACTTCTTTCCCTGAGTATTGTCGACATTTCCTTTGAACTTGTTGGAACCACCATTCCTTTTCCACGACTGATCTTGCAGTGCTTATATCGAGTCATAAACTCCTTTTCTTTCGACAATCTTCATCTCATACGCCTCCAACGAACCAATAAAATTTTTCACTTTTAGGGTTTCAAGTTTGTTGGGTTCTTGAATAGCTATGATAACGTGATAAAAGTTAGAAGTTAAGGTTCTCATTACCTTCTCAACTATCATCTTATCAATTATGGTTTCACCATAACGCTTCATGAGATGGACAAGTTTCTGAACCTTTGACACATATTCGCAACTCTTTCGTCTTCTCTCATTGACAATAATACATAATGTCGATGCAAGGTTTGTAACTTGACAACCTTGACCTTATCACCTCCTTCGTAATACTTCACTAGAATATCTGATGCCTCATTCACCGTTTCAGCATGAGAAATCCTGTCAAATTTAGACGCGTCGACCGCTGTCTGAATGTAATAAGCAGCCTTGTAATCTTTCTTCTTGACTTTGTTGTGGGATTTTTCTGTTCATCGGTTGTATTTGCAGCCAACGCAGGAACGTCGTCGGTAATCACTTTTAGGATTTCATGGAAGCCAAACAAGGATTGGGTTTGTTTTCTCCATCAGATCTAAATTTTATCGTCAAGCATTGGGAATGCCCTTATCACTAGCCATCTTTGTAGTGGTTGATTCACTTTCCCTGGAAACACGATCTCTGACGTGAAGTTTTTGAGAACTCGATCAAGAATAATAACCGCAAGCTCTGGATACCAATTTATTAGTGCATGAGGCACTTTTAGTGAAGAGGGAAAGAGAGAATAATAAAAGAAATAATGATTCTATTATTCACTTAAAAAATTGTATAAAATAAGAACACATATTATGACTATCTATATACAATTCTATTTGAATTTACGCTAACACAATTTGAATTATATTTAAATATTAAATCTAATCAAATATAATCAAATCTATTTTAATATTTCCATATTCACCAATCTGAAAATTGTTAAATATTATTTATATTATAGAGATTATTATAAATATATAACAGGAACTGTAAAGACTTCATATATATTATTATAAGTTGAGCTCTATTATTATATATTATTTATAATACTATAACATTAAGGGACCCAATTATTAAACAAAAATAAAGAAAATTATAATTGTTTTATAATTATAGAGATAGGTATCTTTATCCGAATCACATTAACAAATATAAATCGTATTCATTGTTTTATATTTTTGTTTATCTTTAATCTTATAAATTATTTTTATTTTAAAATAATCTAAACTTTATGAATATATGCGTTTTTAATGATTATTATTATTTGTAAAAAATAAAACATTAATGTAAACTCAATGAAAACTATACATAATATTTTGTGAATAAGAATAAAAAAGATACAAAATATTTGATAGGCATAATACGAGTTTAAATTTTGTGATTTTCCACTTTAATTTAATTAGTTTTGTGCCTAAATAAATTCTTTAGAGGAAATAAAAAAATTACACCACTTGTTGTATAAACTCGTTTTTTCTGTAAATCAACAAAAACATATTATCTTGTTTTTATTAAGAAATTATAAAAATTAAAATTAAAAAAAAAAAAACAGTTTCTTAAACACGGTTATTTAGAAAAAAAAATTGAGAATTTTTTTCTATATTTAATATATTTTTTCAGGATTTCTGACAAAATTTTTAAAATATCTTCAAAATTTGAAAGTGTGTCTCTGAACAGACCACCAACGTGAATTATTAAATATACTTCGGATATACATATATGAAGTCACCTGTTAGATATTTTCGGATATGCATATTCAAATTTATCCTTGGGCAGAACGTTATTCAACATAATCCATAACATTAATTCAACATAATTCAAAGAAGTTACATAAATAGTTATGCAGAAAATTAAATTTACATATTGTTATAAACGGGTAGTTGAGGATGTTGCAACATCTTGATAACATCTTCTTCCGATCTTTGAAGCTTTGCATCCATCTCAATCGGACCCTTAGACGAGTATTGTTGAAAGGTACCCCATATAACATCTAAATTGTTTTCGTTCTTGAGCTCAAAGAGGGTGAACTTTATATTTCTTTCAGTGTCAATCGAATGTGAACGATACTCAAGCTTGACCACCTTTCGATTCTCTGGATATTGCAAGAGAAAATGCAATATGGTAATGAGCTCGACAAATGGCGTGTTCTGTGAGAACCTGAATTGAAGTGGCGATTACGCACCACTGAAATAGACAAAAACAATGTGTGGATATGTTTGTGTCATTTCTGGCTGTGGTATGTGATGGATAAAGAAATGGAATGAAAGATCTAATTTATAGGTTTTTTGGAGCAATATGGACCAAAGAAATCATATCAGGGCATATTTCGGAAGTGCACTTCCAAATTCCCCTTATTTTTTAGTAAAATAGGGGTTTTGGGACATACACATTCGAAGACACCATGATTTTAATAAAAATAAGAGGTGAATTCGAAAGTTCATATTCGAAGTAAGTCTCATGTTATTGTTTTTTTTTTAAATTGAAGGTTTAATTCGGAAGTGCACTTCCGAATTATGCAGAACCAGAACACAGTTTCACTATTGTGTACAATAGTGCATGAAAAAGTAAACAATTGTAAAACTAAAAATAGATAATATGTTATATATGTAATGAAACATATATATTTTATAATGGGTACGACAATACATTTAAAAAATGGTCTGATTACATTCTAAAATGCACCAAACGAATTTTCACCGCTTAAATCTAAAATCAATTATTTCTTCGACTTCTCCCTATTTGATTCTCTCTCAAGCTCCATCAAATTGGTGAATTCTACCATCCTTTCTAAAAAGTGATTCGGTCAAGTTTCCGTCTCTTTTTATGATGTGTCGTTTATTCCACGGATGTAGCCGGTATAGGATAGCTCGGTTTCAAATAAACCTGAACAAAATAGCGTGATCTAAGGTACCCAATACACATGATGCGACCAGATGGATCTTCTGGCGGGGGAGTCCGAAGAGGAAAAAATATTTCTGAAAACTCATACCTCGTCAAGTCGATACACACCCTCTTGTTTTATGAATGTCCTTCACCTCAATCGGCTTATCATCTTCATTGACCTTGTCCAGAACTTTTACGAGAGTTTTGACAATATTATCGGGGTGCATTATACCTAACATGTTAAAAAAACATGAATTCTGTTAAAACAGAATTCTGGTTTCGAACCATGCATTATTTTGGATATGTACATCCAAATTATAGTAGATTGAATTCAGAAGTGCATATTCGAAGCGACGTTGTTTTCATCTTCCACAAATCAGCTTCAATGTAAGAAATGTATAATAAAATAAGAAAAGTTTACCTCAAATTACAGCTTTCTATGTTCTCTTTGGTATACTCAAACACTTGAAACTTGATTTGGAGACGAAAAATCTATTGAAAATGATTCAAGGTTTATTGAGGGTTTTGTTTATGGAGGAATAGAAAAAATAAAATAGTTGGAATAGGTGACCATGCAGCATTTTAATATGAAAATGATAGTTTCAGATATGCACATCCGAAGTCACCTATTAACATGTTTCAGATATGCATATTTAAAACTATCTCAAAGATTTCAAATCCAACGTTTATGTTGTTATAAAACGTGAAAAAAATGTGTCTTTGGAGATGTACTTTCGAAACATATTGATAAGTGCGTTCAGAAGTACATCTCTGAAGATATTTTTCGATTTTTCAGTGATGATTTTCACCACTACTAAGTATAAAGAAAAATTCTCATAAATTTTTTAAGATTTAATAATAATATAAAAACACTTTATACTATTATTTAATAAAAATATATCTATATTATATAATTAATTAAAAAATTTAGTCTAATTTAATAGAATATACAATCAAATTTAGTCTAATTTAATAGAATATACAATCATCATTGATACACGGTCTAAAACATCTTTAAAATTTCAAACCACCATTCCTTTTCTCATATTTTTATATCTGTCGGAGTTTAATTATAAATAAATATCTTAAGCCACCAAGCCAAGAAGTTGCTTTCATGTTGAAGTTTCGGAAACTTGATATGAATGGTTGGAGATAATTGTGGTACCAGTCACGACACGACACGACACGATACGATGCCAACAAAGTTTATTTACGAGAACTAAAATCCGAGAAATGGAAGTAACGGTGTGGTTGCAAAGTTAGATAGACAAAAGGACAAACCAACAGAAAATGATTTGGTAGTATCAAGATCCACGTATATAGTGGAAAATATACTAAACTTTTATGTATTTTAGTGGATAAGAGAATGAAGAGAAATTATAAATATAATGAAGTTTATGGCAAAGCATATATGTTACCACTCTTGCTTCATGAGTACTAAGTTGATACTAACTTCAAAAGTTTGTACTTCCTTCTATTCCTTGTCTTTGCTCTCTATTCTTCTGTTCCTTGATAACTTTAACCTTTTTCTTTTTGTTTCGTTTTTTATTTAATCCTTTGTTCTCTTATAATTGGGTTAAGATTAAAAAAAGTATTGTTTTATTCAAACTATGGAGTGAGAGTTAAGACATTGAAAATCTAAATTTGTCATTTCTATATTTTAGAGATATATTCTTGGACGCACATTAAATGCACATATCAGTTCATAATTGAGTCATTCATTCTATATTTATCAAAAACTGGTCTAGAGATATATTTCCATAATTTTGATGGATGTGTCCGTAAGTGCATCATCAAACTAACCTCTGAAAGTATTTTGACCTAACAGAATGGTGTTCTTGCATAGTTCAGAGGGTAATTCTAGAAGTGCATCTCCGAAAAATCCTCAGAACTTAGAACATTAGTCCTAGGCAGCAGATTTATCCTGAAATTGATATTTTTTTAGGTCAACTTATATTTTAGACCATTTATACTAAGGATATCATAATATCTTATTAATTATACTAATGTAATTCAAGGATATCATATATAAATTCAAACAATAATACATTTCAAAGATTAATAAGTTAATCGAAAACGTTATCACGATATACAATTTATTCAGAAAATACAAATAATACAACTATTACTAAAATACAAATAAAACTGAACTAATGTGTATATCTATCCCCCCCCCCCTCGGTTTCTCCTCTGTCGCTTATATTACAAGACATTTGGTGCCTCGACTAAGATAACTTGTACGGTGGTGTGATACGGTGGCAGAACCGACTGTTATACTGGTTTTGTGTTTGTGTTCGCAAATATTGCGGTAAACAAGAGTCGTCACCGACTTTTCTTTTATCCTAACAAAGGAAAGGGTGAAAAGAATAGAAAAATACCTTTCGAGATTATTTCTGAGTAAGGGGATAGATTATGGAAAGGAAGGTGTTAGCACCATTTCCATCTGTAGTTTTTTACGGGCTCTTAGATGTTTAGCTCATTTGAAAAAATACCTTGTGCTTTTTTTTGTTTTTTGAAAAGTATTTTTGAACGTGCCATAGTGAGGCAGTTTGCTTTATGGTAACTCTTGTATCAGTCCTCAAGAGTGTTGATAAAGCATTTTGAAAAAGTTTTTGAAAGTTATTTCGTGTAAGTGTGAAAATTTGTTTTTGAGCAAGCATCTAACAACTATCTACTTTTACTCGAAAGGTTTGTTCGTTTCCTCCTTTCCTTTAGACAGTACTATCCTACTATTAGTGAGTAGGTAGCCCTATCGTTAGATGTTTGAGGGACATTCGAAGGAACGATTTATAGTCACAAAGGCAACTGGGCAAGAAACCTTAGTAACTACCCTAGGGTTTTAAGATCATTGTTTACCGAGGCAACGTCGAAGGGGTCGTCAAGGGACTTATGATCTTTTATTAAACCAGAGGGTAGCCACTAAAATCTCTCACGTTTCGAGAGTTGTGACTATTTCCGAAGACAACCGAAGTGGGAGTACCCTAGAGGTGTATATGTACAAGCGTATTTGTTTTAGTTATTTGTCTTTGATGTTAGGTTTACTAACGTTGTTTTTAGTTTCTTGTCATACAATTCTATTACCATACATCTAACAGTTAATATGTACGGGAAATTAAAATGCCGAAAGTAAATCCTAGCTATTACAAGGCTTCGGGGAGGGGGATTATGTACATATCCAAAATTGGGGGGAAAATGAAAAGAAGAAAATAAAGTCATAATTTTAACTATTACAAACCCATGAGCAAGTACATTAATATGAAAATAAAGAAAGTAAAAATGCGTGTGAATTGAAAATAACATCTAATCCTAAACGGAAGGAAATTTCTGTTTGTTTTGTTTTGTTGCATGAAGAAAATGAATTCCAAATAAATCCTAATTCTATTAACTTTAAAATTAAGAAATTGGTTTAAATAAAAATTAGTTAATTTATAGAATTAGTTTAATTAACAAAAATACTAACTTAATGTTTTTTTTTTGTGATTTTTATTTATTTTTACTGATTAGACAAATTAAAACAAAATTCAAACACGTAAACAACAAAAATATGAATGGGTCTATTAGTAAAAAAAAGGTATGGAGCGAAATTCGCTCAGCCCAAATGAGAGAAGCCCAGATCTGTCCTTGGATTCAGTGGGGAGACCCCAGGAGAGTCTATGGTGAGGTTGCGTGCATAGCCTGGAAGCATTGATTCTGCAAATATCATGTTAGAAAAAATAAAATTGCAAGGCTTGGGTATCGAACCCAAGCCCTTCCTTTTAATTCGAATCCCCCTCATTCGAACTCTCTGAGCTCAAATCTGGGTTTTTTTGGCCTGAAATATCCTAAGTCATGAAATTCGAAAGAAACTTAGATCGTGCCTCAACAATGGCACGATCTCATCCCTGCACTTTTATCTTGCATATAAGACATTCATTTAAACGCAAATATCATTAGTAACATGAAAGTATGCGCAATATCTATTTAAATGGCCTGAATGTGCAGTTTCGATTTTGCAAACCCTTACCAATAAAATATGTTTCGATCTGTGAACTTGGACGTGGACTTGCTAGCGTAAGGACTGGTGTGGTCTCCTGGATGCAAGGTTTTCGCTTGGCTAATGCGTGTATATGCAGGAATGTTTCTATCTGATGGAAATATTTATGTGTGATGTAGTATGTATTTTCCTTTTTTTCCGTCCCTGGCAATGTGTCCTTAGTCTTGTATTTATAGGGGTGTGATGGGAGCAAGTATGGCAAGAGACAAAGGCTTTCAAGGCCATGAGACAAAAATCCAACATATTGAAAGTTTTCCATATTTAGATAATTCTTGCCATTTTGAAATCTTGAGTGAACCTGGACATGTTTCACTCCCTGACTCTTTCAAATGCCCCCACGCCTAGTTCTTCGATTGGCTCTGAACTGCTTCCTTTGATGGTTCTGAAAGTACCCAACTAGCCCAATCGAACACTTCACTCTGGCCAGTCGAAGCTTATTTTGTTACTTCCTTTGAATGTAATTGTGCAGGAGACTTGGGCTTGGAAGCATGTAGGATTTTGGGCCAGCAAGCATCTTGGACCAAGACTCATTATAGAACAAACTTGTTTTCAATAATTATGTGTCCTTCGAATGGAACAATGTATGTCCTTCGAAGGCACCATTTGTGTGTTCTTCGAATATGCCTTTTGAATGCTTCTTCAAATGAACCATATGAATACTTCTTCTAAGGGACTATCTTGTGTGTCTAAGTGTGGAAAACTATGTGTTGAAGGATTTAGAGGTGGAGTCAGAGCAGGCCTAAAGATAGACATTGCTCATTCGAAGCTTGCATGCAGATAACCATTGCTTTGTGAATTGAAGGCCAGTTGAAGGGGCCTTGGTCTTGTGGATCGAAGGCAAGTCTGAAGAAGCCTTTACCATTGTGAATCCAAGGCAAGCATGAAGAGGCCTTTTGCCTTGTGGATTGAAGGCAAGACTGAGGAAGCCTCTGTCTTGTGAGTCCAAGGCAAGCATGAAGAGGAATTTTTCCTTATGGATCGAAGTCAAGCCTGAGGAAGCCTTTGCCTTGTGAATACAAGACAAGCATGAAGAGGCCTTTTGCCTTGTGCGCTGAAGGCACGCACAGAGGAAGTCATTTCCTTGTGGGTTGAAGCACACATGAAAGAAGCTCTTGCCTTGCAGGAGGCCACTACTTTGTGAATCAAAACAAGTATGTAGGAGGCTACTGCTGGTAAATCGAAGCAAACTTGTAAGGGGCCATATGCCCAAATGAAACTTGTGGACCGAAGCTTTCTCGAAGGGGATCCAACGCTCAATCGAAGCTGCTGGACCAAAGCTTGATCGAAGGGGACCAAATACCCAATCGAAGCTTATGAATCAAAGCATGATCGAAGGGGGCTCAATTCTCAATCGAAGACTTTGAACCAAAATATAGCTCGAAGGATTTTATATGCCCAATCGAAGCTTATGAATCAGGGAAAATTTGCTCTTCTTCGATTTGATGCCTGAAAGCCAAAAATCTAATTGTACTTGTGTAAACTTGCCCTTTTGAAAATCCTTGTGAGAAAATGACTTGAGAAAAAGGAGGGAAAATTTTGGGGTACAACAACTGCCCCTGTTCAATCTTCTTAAACCTGGGGATTTAGATTGGCTTGTTTGCCTTTCGTGATCTGTAGGTGGAAGATGATTGAACACTAGAGTGCCTAGAAATTTGCACTCACATGATGCGATGGTTGATTGTGTAGGGAATGGGATTAAAGATTCCATTTAAAGAAGATGACTGAGAATTGTCGGAGATGGGATTAAAGATGCCATCCAAAGTAGGTGTTGACTTCATAAGAGGTCTCTTTATGGGGGATTCCTGTTCCTGCTATCTGAGGAGGAGTCCGTTGGGGAAGGTTGATTTCTGTTGTTCTCCTGCTTGAGGAAAGCTCTGTGGGGGGATAGAGTCTAGGAACTTCAGTTGTCTAAGGCTCTACTAAGGAGTTATCTCTGAAAAAGTTTGCTGTTTTTTGGTTAAAATCCAAGTTTCACAATAATTTACTGGGGAGAATGTAATTAAATGTTGTCTGGAAATGTATTAGAAGGAGCCTGTGTAGGGCTATTTCAGGATGAGTCTGTGTTAGACTGCATCTGGATATTGATGAGAAGGAGCATATGTATGGCTGCTTCAGGATGAGTCTGTGTTAGACTACATCTAGAAATTGAGAAGGAATCCGTGTAAGACTGCTTCAATCTGATCGTGTAGATATCTTTCCTGTCTGGTTCCAGGTATTAATCTACAATCAGTCATCCACAAATAGTTGTCATGTCTGGTTTCAGGTATTAATCTGAAACTTGCTTTTATTGGTCATTGAGATATTTGTCTTGTCTGGTTTCAGGTATTAATCTCTGACCTTAGAGAAAGAAAGATAGTTTTCCCTTCTGGTTTCGGGTATTAATCTTTAATTTGCTCGTGTAGATAGCTTTCCTGTCTGGTTCCAGGTATTAATCTACAATCAGCCGTCCACATATAGTTGTCCTGTCTGGTTTCAGGTATTAATCTGGAACTTGCTTTTATCATTCATTGAGATAGTTGTCCTGTCTGGTTTCAGGTATTAATCTCTGACCTTAGAAAAGAAAGATAGGTTTCCCGTCTGGTTTCGGGTATTAATATTTAATCTGCTCATGTAGATAGTTTTCATGTCTGGTTTCAGGTATTAATCTACAATCAGTCGTCCAGAGATAGTTGTCCTGTCTGGTTTCAGGTATTAATCTGGAACTTGTTTTTGTTGGTAAGTATGAAGCTTGACTGCGGCGTATAATGAAGGAATCTTTGATGGCTACTATCTCAACAGATAATGAAGGAATCTTGGACGATTATTACCTCAACAGATAATGAAGGAATCTTTGACGATTACTACTTCAGCAGGTGATGAAGGAATCTGACGACTACTACTTCAGTAGGTAATGAAGGAATCTTGGACGATTACTACCTCAAGAGATAATGAGGTAATCTTTGAGGATTACTACTGTAGCCATAGAAATGTTCAAGATTAAGCCATTGGATTGACTAGCCTTTATACAAATCAAAATAAAAATCGCCACCGCGCTTTATTGTTTCCAAAGGAATGGGAAAAGAGCGAATAACCCAAAAAAAGGGGGAAAGATTCAAGGTAAGGGGGTTGGTTATGCAAAGGGAAGGTATTAGCACCCTAAACATCTACGGTACTCCGCAGGAACCTCTTTGTAAAATTTGTATATTTTGGCTATAAAAATGTGTTGTATATAAAATGGATAGTGGAGGTGAGAAAAGAAATATTTTTATGATTTTTGCACCCGCCGCGGTTGCGAACCTTTAGTGCCTACGTACCATCTTTCGTGCAATAGGGGATCAGGGTACACGTAGTTCCTCTTTTAAAAATTTGAAACACAAGTGTGTTGGTTAATTTTAAGAGATAAGACGTCATCGTCATTGTCCGTGTAGAAAACATACTTACTATCCACAATCATGAGAAAGGAGAATTTGCATCATCTCAAAGTGGAGGATAATGGCTTGGATTTTAAAATCAACAATGCCTCACTCAACACCCAAGTGGAAAATATCTCACTTCACTACATTTTGTAGAAGTATAGTTGTTTGCATCACTACAAGGATTGACAAGAGTCTAACCTTTTGAGAAAAGTTTAAAGATAAAAAACCAAAGTGGCAAAATGATTTGAAATGAGATTGATTGACTTTTAGTCTTCTCACAAAAAAGTGTCAAAGTATTATTAAATTGATTGAAGTTTATTTATGAAAATGTTTTGAAAATGCATGGACCTAAGTCCAAGTTTATTATGAAAGTGTTTCAAGTTTAGAAACAATAAGAGTTTAAAAAGGAGGGAGAAGATTTTTGAAATTAAAGAAGATGGGAGGAGTAGAAGAGGCTATCCTAAAGTATAAGGTAAAAGCTAAGGATAAGGACCATCTAACCAACAAGAAGCCAAAACTTGACATTATGAGTCAAGATAGAATTCTCATTCTTTGGATTGAAACCAAGCAAGCAAAGATACTATACCTCTTCAAATGCATTAAGTCTTCACAAAAATTGGGCAGAGTAACAACTGTACGCGGGTGAATTCCAGATTACAAACAAAGAGTGTAATCACAAAAAAAAAACTTGCACACAAGAACAAACAAGCAACCCAATGTCTTGAGGTAAACCTCAAGAGCTCTAGAGAAAATAATCAGATAAGATCACAAGGTCTCCAAGATAGGCCAAGGTTTCTAATCCTAAGTCCAAGAAAAAGTCCACTGCTCCATCATGCCAATGATAGTAACCAAATAGTCCAAGTATCATTAAGAGTTTTTAGGGTCTAAGTTGGTTATTAAGTACCTTAGAAAAAGGAAAAAGAAAAGCTCAAGTGAGCAAAGTAAAAATGACAAGAAAATAAATACTCAAATGAGCAAAGATGAAAATGGCATGAAATGTAAAATGCTAAAAAATAAATAGTACATAAAGCATAAAAGAATAAAAGCATAAAATAAAACAAGTCAATAATTAGTGGTTAGTTGGATGACCATCTTGAAACTTGCATTTGGAACTCATTAGAGGATTGGTAGAACCAAAGCCTCCACACAACAAGTTGCATTTGCTTTTTGTCAAGTATATCATCTATTTGGAATTCTCACAAGTACCATTTAATGATCAACGATGTTTAAGTGATCCGCGTTGACCAAAGGTGTTGTAGATCCATTAGAGGATTGGTAGAACCAAAGCCTCCACACAATGAATCTCAAGGTTATTGGATCAAAGAGATCAAATTAACATACTTAGGCTTGCAATCATAAGTTTGGGCCACGAATAATCATTTATTCGAATCGAGACAAAATTTAGCGCTATGTTAAGCAATCGTAAGTGGACTTATATAGAAGTCGCACCTATTTTGAGGCCGGTCAATAACAATCTATGCACCATTTGTTTTGAGACATGATATAGAGATCATGCTCCAACAACATTTAGTGCAATGAGAAAGGGATGATATGAAAGGGATTTAGGGTAAAAAGAAAAACCACATTTGAATTAATTTTTAATCAAACTATTATTAAAATCATTCATCAATTTTTTGTGGAGTCCAACTCAACACCATGGATCCAATGATGTTAATAAAGCCATGATAAAAAAATTAACCCAAGACAACCAGAAAATAATCACAAAATAATATAACATTTAATATATATATATTAAAGGATAAAAAATGTTTAAAAAAAACTAGAAAATAATGAGGAAAATATCAATTATGTTCAAATTATTCAAGAAATAAAAAATTAATCCATAGAAAAATCAGAAATGGATCCAAATATTTTTATAAAATTTTTAGTAATTTTTAAAAATCAAAAACTATTTTTAAACCATTTAAAATTGCTAAAATAAACATAAAATAAATAAAAAATAGTAAACCTCAATATAAAATTCCATAAAATTTTGAGAAAGTCAAAAATATGCAAAATAATATTTATGAATTTTTTCAGAATTAAAAAATGTTAGAAAGTATTTTTTAAGTAATTAAAAGAAAGCAAATAATATAAAAAATATAAAAAATATAAAAAATACCAAATGTTAAAATAAAAATGTAAAAAAATGTTCATGAGATCAGAAATAATTCAAAGTATTTTTTGTGAATTTTTCATAATTTTTGGATAAAAAATAAAAGAGTTATGAATTTTTGAAAATTTAATCAAATAAAATATAAAAATCAGAAAATAAAATAAAACCAAAAAGATGTGGACCATCAGATCAAAGTCAAAACGCGTTAGTAAGGACCAGACGCGTTGTGCTTGATATGGACCTTAGTGAAACACACATGTGATCAGAAAAAGGGCAACCAATGAAATTAAAACGCTTGGCATGCTATCATTGGTTGAGACGAGACATGCCATCGTCTTCAACCTCCAGCCACCCTGCAATGGGGATTTTGTGAGATCCTTCAAATAGAAAAATTAGGATCCCTGGCTAGCATCATTGAACTCGTCTCTTCAAGACGATTCTAACACAACCATCGCGCCAAATTTATATAAGGTATGGAGAGAGATATGAATCAAAACATAGAAAAATAGCGAGCACCTTTAATTTGAGATTTCTCTCTCAATTCTCAATGGATTTAAAAATTGTAAGCAACATTAGAATCAAGCAAAGGAGTAGAACATATTAGTGCTTGATTTGGATCCAATTGGTGGAGAATTCTACCTTTTCGAAGTTCAAGTAAGAAGCTCTGGAACTGGACTTCTGTAGCTTGGATTATGGGTCGTTTTGATTGGTTTAAGTGCTGGAGAGTTTGTATGAAGTTCAAGGATGATGAATGCACAAAGAATTTTGGAAAAGGAAGCTTAAATTTCAAAAACTGAATTCAATAAAAGTGGGTTCGTGTGAAGTTTTGGCAGGGTGTTATTGGCTCTCTAAGCTTGGGAAAATGGATGGGGGATGACCCTCTATTTATAGGGAAGTGAATGGGAATGAAAATTTGAATAAACAAGGAAGTTTGGAGGGAAATTGAGTGAAGGTCGAGCACGAGTGAAGTGTGACTTCATTTTCATCAAAACTCAGCCAAACCTTGCGTTTTGGGGTGCTAATCACTTCTGGCAAGTTGCTAAACATGATTAGAAATGAAAACGCGTGGAAATCCTGTGTTTAGAAGTCACATTATGGATTTCAAAATTCTGACTTTGTGCAAAATTCAGTTTCAAACTACCAAATTCCAATCTATAGCATTTCCACCTCAAGGGGTCTTAGGGCATAATTCTTGATGCTTTAGAAAGATGAGGTTACAAGCTTTGCAATGGAAAAAGAATGGAATCAAATGAATGCTTGAGCTGAAAGTTCATGGAGTCAAAGTTGAAGAAAAAAAGTTGACTTTCCATACTTAGAAATATTTCAAGTTCTTCTTCAAAAATGACCTATAATCTTTTGCATCCAAACATGGCCTTCCACTTAGAATTTTCTTTTGACCAAAAAAGATGGAATGAAGTAGACCTCTTGAATGACAATTTGCAATTTGAACCACTCAAAATCTCCAAAAATTTAGCAAGTTATGACTTGTTGAAGTTGGCCTAAAATCATGTAATGACCTATAATCTTTTGCATTCTTAAGGCAACTTCCATCCATTTTCTTACTTTACACATGAAAGAAGGCAAGAAGTACACATCCTTAGGGTCATCATTAACAAGGAATGGACTCAAGGTGATAAAAATTGACCAAGTTATGATCATTTGAAATCACATATGAAAAATGAGGGATTCATCTGGATGACTTGTAATCTTTCTTCTTCACTAAGTTCCTTCCTCATGAAAACTCCTTGGAACTTTTGAAGTGATTTATTGGTAACTCTTTGAAGAGAAGATTTTTTTTTGGAATCACTCAAAAATACCAAAAGATGAGCAAGATATGCCCCTCTGAAGTCCAAAACCATAGCCTCTAGATCAAGAGAATGCTTGGTGGAACTTTGCTAAGTTTGAACAAACTTTTTGTGCCAATATTCTTCCTTTGTGAATAGAATTTGTTAAGGATGATGATGAGGACTCATGGCCACCAAAACTACTTCCATACCAACTTCAAAACAACTTCAATGGTGAGGTTTGGATCTCTCAAGCTTTTGACTAGGGCATGGAAATAAACTCATGAACCCATGATGCAACTTGCTAAACCTCATTGCCTTTACCTACATTATTAACAAGTAAGACAAACCAATATTGTATTTGTTAATTTAGAGAGAAAATCAAAGCAAAATATCCATGATCACCAAAGAAAACAAGTCAAGGTGCTTGGTAACTCCTCAAAGAGCAAGGCTAAAGATAGGGAGAGGAACCAAAAGCCCTAATGTGATTTTGTGGTGATTGAAACAATATGGTATGATGAAGGGATCTTAGGGGGAAAAATTGGGCTATAACAACTGCCCTTATTTAAGTTTCTTCTATCCGGAGATACGAAGGTTAAAAATCTTCGTGTCGACGTGATCGAAGACACTTAAATATAAAACAAACCCTGTTTTTGGCCCTAAGATGCCATGCAAACATTTATGCATATGAATGCGTATGAATGGAACAAAAGAGACGCAAAGTAGCATTGGGGATGCAACATGAAATGTAGAAACAAAAGAGCAATCCCACCAGGAAAATAAATCAACGGTAAACCACAAGAAAAGAATCAGAGAGGTGGATAATAAGCATCGACGTTCACTGTCGATGTACTACCAACATTCACTGAAGGTAGAAAGAGAAAATATATCATATCACCGCCGTTCACTGACGATGATCTATCAATGTTCACTGAAGATAGAAAAAAGATAACAAACACCAGCGTTCACTACCGATGTACTACCAACGTTCACTGTAGGTAGAAAGAGAAAATATATCATATCACCGCCATTCACTGACGATGAACTATCAACGTTCACTGAAGATAGCAAAAAGATAACAAACACCGACATTCACTGCCGATGTACTACCAACGTTCACTGAAGGTAGAAAGAGAAAATATATCATATCACTCCCGTTCACTGACGATGAACTATCAACATTCACTGAAGATAGCAAAAAGATAACAAACACCGATGTTCACTACCGATGAACTACCAATGTTCACTGAAGGTAGAAAGAGAAAATATATCATATCACCGCCGTTCACTGACGATGAACTATCAACGTTCACTGAAGATAGCAAAAAGATAACAAATACCGACGTTCACTGCCGATGTACTACTAATGTTCACTGAAGGTAGAAAGAGAAAATATATCATATCACCGCCGTTCACTGACGATGAACTATCAACATTCACTGAAGATAGCAAAAAGATAACAAACATCAACATTCACTGCCGATGGTCTACCAACTTTCACTGAAGGTAGAAAGAGAAAATATATCAAGTTTCCCCAAGATTCTGGTTTTTGCCAAGAACGGGCCTCAACTTCTTCTTCAACCAAGGAAATCTTCCTGGAAAGGGTAATACATAATCTGTCTCAAATAAAGAGACTTCCACTTATTGTCTAGGGGAATTGCAAAGAGAAATGACTTTCTAGGAATAGCAATATGACTTCCCGGGGACATGCCATGATATTCCTGCTGAGGAGATAAAGTCTTCCTGTGAAAAATAAATGCACAAACTAAAACTCAAAATTTTCAGAGATCCATAAATCCAATTCAGAAATAAACTGGAGCAAGACGACCAGTGCAGATACATCTTTTGAGAAATAAACTAAAGAGGGAAAACCAAATTCAACTAAGCAAAGAGCGTTGCAGGAAAAGTCAGAACATAATGTTAATGAACGATGGTTTTTTAGTCATGCATGATGTATGTATGAATGTATGAGTGCTAACGTGCATATGCTGGTAAAAGGATACATAATCAGTGCAAACAAACAAAACCGCCTCAGGCACTAACAACAATGGGCTAAACTTCAACCAGAAAGATCAATCCAAGAAAAGTAAAAGCAATTGCGGAAACCAAACCCATTGCCTGCCTTAACTTTATTGAGGAGAAACATAATCCGGATGTAGCTATATCAAACAAATATCAGGATAGAACATCTTTCTTCCGGTTTCATCGGAGAAAATAGTTTTCCAGAAGCAACATGCCTACTGGAGATTGCAAGACCAGCCTCAAATAAAGCCGACTGACACCGACACAACCAAAACCTTATTGGGGGATTCAAGCCTACCTCCCTGGAGAAAACTTTCATCACGAATACTCCTTCCAAATAAGAGATGCCCTGGGATAACCTTCCTGGGAAATCAAGAATTCAACATTAATGCCAAAACTGCAAAAAGAACGACATCTCAGCATGTTGAGGGAATAAAACCTTTCATTATATGAGGGAAGACTTGCTGGGGAATCTGGGACAGAGGCTTCTGACCATGCAAACCCAAAATCAAAAGAGAACCAAGACCTGACTAGTGATAATGGGATCATAAACCCAATATTGTACCTTGCACCCACTGATATCGTTTTTAACTATCTGAGAAACACACAAAGATTTCGCACCTACCAGCAAAATAACCTGAGAAAACTTTCATGAAGGGAGTAAATCTTCTTAAAACAACCGGAGTTTGTTCATTCTTGGGATCACCATTCTTGTTGTCATTGTTTCATCACAAATCCCAAAGTAAATTGAATTGTAAAGATCTCTTCTCTCTTTTTGAAAAGTTAATTTTGCTTTTTAATCCTTTTGCTTTAACAGTTATTATCAGTAATAAATGAAGTCTTTGCAAGCTAAATAAAAGTAAGAACACAAAGAGTTGGGCAAAAGCTCAAATTTCATTAATAGAATGGTAGTCTACGAATGGCGAGACTCCATGGATGATTAAAAAGTTTGGGAAATGGTAATACATAATGGAAAAGATACATTGAGATACAATGACCAATATCCCCCCTAACAACTTTTGAAATCCTGAGCAGCAGCTTTTGTTGAAGTATGGTGAGGATCCGAGAAGATTGTTACTTCAATGACCAAGTCTCGTCTGACGTAGTTAATTACCAAGAAAGTCCCTAACTTTTGCCTAAGATGCCCTTGCGGGCTTTCAACTTAGCGGGAAATTTATTCTGTTTATGTCTCTAATTTTTGCCTAGACCGCCCTTTCGGGTTTTCGGCCTACCGAGACGCTCTTTTTTGCCTACGCCTCCCTTTCAGGTTTTCAACTTAGCGAGCTGTTCTTTTATTTCTTTATGCAAAGTATTTCTTGACTGCGTCAGCATTCATGGGACGTGGGAAGTCCTCGCCATCCATAGTTTCAAGAATTAATGCACCACCAGAGAAGGCTTTCTTGACAACATACGGGCCTTCAAAATTGGGAGTCCACTTGCCCCTAGAATCAGTTTTGAAAGACATGATCTTCCTGAGCGCGAGGTCGCCTTCTCTGAATTCACGAGGTTTGACCTTTTTGTCAAATGCTTTCTTCATTATTTTCTAATATAACTGCCCATGACATACAATTGTCATTCTCTTCTCTTCAATCAAATTCAATTGGTCAAACCTGTTCTGAACCCACTCAGCCTCTGTCAATTTGGCTTCCATTATCACACGCAACAAGGGAATTTCTACCTCGACAGGAATTACAACTTCCATTCCATTTAGTAGAGAAAACGGGGTTGATCCTGTTGAAGTGCAAACAAATGTTCGATATCCATGCAGAGCAAAAGGGATCATTTCATGCCAATCCTTATAAGTGACAACCATTTTCTGGATAATCTTCTTGATATTCTTATTAGCAGCTTCAACAACCCCATTCATCTTTGGCATGTATGGAGATGAATTGTGATGGACAATCTTGAATTCTTCGCGCAGTTCTGTCATCATCTTGTTGTTCAAATTCGAGCCATTGTCAGTGATGATTCTGCTCGGTACACCATACCGGCATATAAGATTGTTTTTTATGAAACATACAACCACCTGCTTGGTAACATTGGCATACGAAGCAGCCTCTACCCATTTGGTAAAGTAGTCAATTGCTACCAAGATGAAACAGTGTCCATTCAAAGCTTTGGGTTCTATCATCCCGGTCATGTCAATACCCCACATAGAGAAAGGCCATGGGGAGGAAATCACATTGAGAAGTGTTGGAGGCACATGGATCTTATCTGCATAGATCTGGCATTTATGGCACTTCTTTGCAAATTTGTAACAATCAGATTCCATTGTCAACCAATAATAACATGCCCTTAGCATCTTTTTAGCCATTGAATGTCCATTAGCATGAGTTCCAAATGAACCTTCATGGATCTCATGCATCAACATGTCTGCTTCGTGTCTATCCACGCATCTGAGCAAGACCATCTCAAAATTCCTCATATATAACACATTTTCACTGAGGAAGAAACTGCCTGCCAATCTTCTCAGTGTCTTTCTATCTTTCTTTGACGCACCAAACGGGTATTCCTGAATCTGAAGAAAATGCTTAATATCATATTACCAAGGTTTTTCATCTGCTACCTCCTCTGTCATAAACACATGAGCGGGCCTATCCAGCTGCCGAACTGTAATTCGAGGTATATCATTCCAAGCATTCACTTGGTACATGGAAGCCAGAGTTGCCAGAGCATCTGTCATTTGATTTTCATCTCTAGGGATGTGATGGAATTCAAATTTATCGAAGAAGGGTAGTAATCTTCTAGCATAATCTTTGTAAGGGATCAAGCCAGGGTGACGCGTGTCCCATTCTCCTTTAATCTGATTTATTACCAAGGCTGAATCACCATAAACATCTAGAATCTTGATTCTGAGATTAATAGCTTCTTCAAGACCCACGATGCAAGCCTCATATTTCGCCATATTATTAGTGCAATCAAATGTTAACCTTGCAGTAAAAGGAATGTGCGATCCATGAGGAGTAACAATCACAGCACCAATTCCTTTACCATAAGCATTCACAGCTCCATCAAATACCATACTCCAACGAGATTCAGGGTCGGGGCCCTCTTCAGGAAATGGTTCATCACAATCTTTCACTTTCAAGAACATCACATCTTCATCGGGGAATTCATATTCTGCAAACTGATGATCCTCCACCGGCTGGTGAGCAAGGTAATCTGCCAACACACTACTTTTAATATCCTTTTAAGTGCGGTACTCGATATCATATTCAGATAACAACATCTGCCGGCGGGCAATTCTCCCAGTAAGAGTAGGCTTTTCAAAAATATACTTGATTGGATCCATTTTGGTGATCAACCAAGTAGTATGATTCAACATATATTGCCGCAAACGCTTTGCCACCCAGGCCAAAGCACAACATGTCTTCTCTAGCATGGAATACCGCGACTCACAATCAGTGAACTTTTTGCTGAGATAATAAATGGTGAACTCTTTCTTTCCCATTTCATCCAGTTGTCCTAGGATACAACCCATGGATTTATCCAACACTGTTAGATACATAATCAACGGTCTTCCTTCTACGGGAGGAAGCAAGATAGGAGGTTCAAGCAGATAATATTTAGTACTTTAAAATGCCATTTGGCAGTCACCCGTCCACATACAACCTTGATCTTTCTTTAACAACTTAAAGATAGGATCACACATTGCAGTCATGTGGGAAATAAATCTGGAGATATAATTCAAACGCCCGAGGAAACCCCTGACTTGCTTTTCAGTTTTTGGTGCTGGCATTTCTTGAATTTCTTTGACTTGGTCAGGGTCAACTTCAATTCCTTTCTGGCTAATAATAAAACCCAACAATTTTCCCGATCTAACTCCGAAGGTGCATTTATTTGGATTCAAGCGGAGACGATACTTCCTTAAACGCTGAAACAACTTCAACAAATCTTCTATATGCCCTTCTTCAGTTTGGGATTTTGCAATCATATCATCAACATATACTTTGATTTCTTTGTGCATCAGATCATGGAATAGGGTTGTCATAGCCCTCTGGTACGTTGCACCAGCGTTCTTCAACCCGAAGGGCATCACTCTGTAACAGAATGTTCCCCAGGGTGTGATAAACGTTGTTTTTTCCATGTCCTATGGAGCCATTCTTATTTGATTATACCTGGAAAATCCGTCCATGAACGAGAATACCTTGAATTTTGCTGTGCTATCCACTAACATGTCAATGTGAGGCAATGGAAAATCATCTTTTGGACTAGCTTTATTTAGGTCTCTGTAATCTACGGACATGCGGACTTTTCTGTCATTTTTCCGTACTGGGACAATATTGGCGATCCATTGAGGATACACTGATGTTACAAGAAAACCAGCATTAATCTGCTTTAGGACCTCCTCTTTGATCTTTACCGCCATATCTGGGTGGGTTCTTCTCAACTTTTGTTTAACTGGCAGACACTCTGGCTTCAACGGCAAATGATGCTCGACAATGTCTGTATCTATACCAGGCATATCTTGATAAGACCAAGCAAAAATATCCACATATTCTTTCAACAGCTCAATCAACCTGCTCTTTACATCAGGATGCAACGATGCTCCAATCTTGACTTCCTTCGGATCTTCTTCTGAACCCAAATTAACCACTTCCAAAGACTCTTTATATGGCTGAGTGGTATTTTCCTCGTGCTCAAGCAACCGTGAGACCTCTTCTAGAATCTCATCATAATCTTCTTCTTCAGCCCCAAACACAGGACATTCAAAGTTGGGAGAGGGTGCAAGGTCATTGTATTCGATGAGTTTTTTAATTAATCTACACATATGATTTATGATTGTTTTTAGAAACTGACACATATAACAAGTGATTATGCAGATTAATTTTCAGTTGTTATTTATTTTGAAAGGGTTTTTTTTTATCATTACCATTTCCCAAGAAAAAGGCAGAAAATAAAAGACATAATTTTGGAAGCAAAGACAACTTTTATTAATGATCTTAACAATTATAGCAAACAGATAAGCCCTACAACATTAATACTTCCACCTTGGGCAGAGTGAAAGCTTTTCAAAAGAAAGAAACATATTAGCAAAACAAATTACTTTGAAACATGTATGCAAGAAGGAATATAAATGGTGACCCAATTCTGAACTCGGACTCCATGCGTCACATAATTCGGTACTTCTTGCTCTGCTTCATCCTCTTCAACAACATTAATTCCAGAATCAATTGGATGGAGGTAGCCTCTGTTGTGAAAACATCATGATAACTGTTCACAGAAGACTTTAACTTCAAAATTTATCTTTTGCCATTCCTCGAAGAGAAACCCAAGCCAGTTATGTTCTTGTTCACGGGTGGATCCACAAGTCGCCCCCAAACTGTATTATGACCATTGCGTACAACATGTTGCGCATCCTTCAGGGAAACCACAGAATTCTCATTCTTCCTTATGTTATCAATGGATAGGGCTTGGAACTGGGTTCCAATAGCAGCCTTATCCGCTTCTACAATACTGAAAGAGGATAGATGGGATATCAACAACACTTGCTCCCCATTTATGATCACTACCTTCCCTTCATGCACAAATTTTAGCTTCTGATGCAGAGTTGAAGTGACAGCCCCTGCTTCGTGTATCCATGGCCGTCCTAGAAAACAGCTATACACGGGAATAATGTCCATTACCTGGAAAGTTATCAAGAACAAATATGGTCTTATATGGATGGGTAAGTCCACCTCACCGATGACAGATTTCCTCGACCCATCAAAAGCCTTCACAATGATGCCACTCGGGCGCATAGGTGTTCCCTGATACTTTAACTTCATGAGAGTACTTCTCAGTATAACATTCAACGTGGATCCGTTATCAATTAGCACATTGGATAACGAATCATTCTTGCAGTTCATAGATATGTGGAGGACCAGGTTGTGATTCCTCCCTTCATCTGGTAACTCATCATCGCAGAAACTCAAGTTGTTACATGACGTAATGTTTCCAATTACGCTGCTGAATTGATCTAACGACATGTCATTCTCTACAAAAGCTTGGTCTAGTACTCTCATCAGTGATTCTCTATGAGCGGAGGAATTCATCAATAAAGATAAGATGGATATCTTTGAAGGAGTCTGCAATAGCTGGTCCACAATTTTGTAGTCGCTCATTTTAATTATCTTCAAGATATCATCCACTTCTTTCTCCAATGTAGCTCCACTAGTCTCTCCTGCAGCCTTCTTAGACTTATCATTCTCAGCAATTTTCTTCCCAGCAACAACATCTCTTCAAATAACCAGTGCAAACACGCGACCACTACGGGTCACCCTGCTATTATCAGCTATATTTCCAACATCTGGCATTGGCTGGATGGGAACTTCAACCCCATCTTCCAAGATTGTAGCGTTGTATTTGTAAGGCACAGCCTTATCCGATTTATAGGGAAAAGGTCCTGGCAGACTAATTACCAATGGGGTAACAGCTGGTTTGCTATGGTACTGCATATCAAGGTGAGTGGGTGCACCAAAACAAGGTACAATGACATTTACACATTCACCGACACAATCAGCCCTCAAAAGACCATTTCCGGCAAACAAATCTTCGTCTGAAGAGAAATACTCATCTGCGGAGGCATATTCTTCCTCTGACTCTTCTCCCATTAAATAAACTTCAACCATATCAATCTCGTGATAATCATCTCTCTGACCTGTGATCTTGATAGTTCCATTGTCTAACAGAAATTGAACACCCTCTCTCACAATAGAACATCCTTGAGGGTCTCGACAGCAAACTATGCAAGATCCATATTGGTGTTCCACCTGACCAGCGATACGGCAGAAGGTAGCATGCAACTGTACAAGATCTTCATTCAAATGCTCTACTTCAAAAATTCTGAATTCACCCGGACATCCAAAAACCATATTAACTTCCTCTTCATATTCTGCCCTAGGCCTGATTATATGAATTAGACCTTCATCCATCATCTCCTGTAAATCAGCTTTTATCTTCTCGCAACCATGTATGTTTGCACTGCAAATAGCACAACCGGCGTGGTCATGCGTATAATAACTGAATTCACAGAGGTCTGCGTGCATCTTTACCAAATCCCCTCTAACCAAATTAATGTCAAAAATCCGAAAGTCACCTGGACAACCGGCCACCATATTCACAGCATTCACTTCCCCGTGCTTGGGCAGAGGATTGTATTTCACATTAGGTCTCATGTCTTTGAAAGATAAAATTCCAGACTTCACCAACCTTTGCACTTCATTCCTAAAAGGATAACAATTTTCAACACTATGCCATGGTGCTCCCTGATGAAAGGCACACGTTTGGTCTGCTTTGTAATACCAAGGCAATGGTGATGGAACTGCTGGATGTGGTCGTGTCTGGACCAACTTCTTCTGGATCAATGCTGATAGTAGCTCTACATAACTCATGGGAATAGGGTCATAGTTCTCCCTTCTCTGATTATTCCCTTGGTTCCCCTGCTGGGACTGTCTTTGATAAGCAACGGTAGTCGGAGTGGCATTCATAACAGGAGTAACTGAGGCAACTTGCTGGTGACGTTGATAATTCCTTCTAGGAGCGTTAACTCTCCTCTCTTGTATGACAGCATTGGTATCCCCCTCTTTCTTCTTTGTAAACCCATAAGCTGGCTTTTTCACACCTCCGGATCCTTCACCCTTTGTCAAACGGCCTTCTCTTACTGCCTCTTCTAAGCGGACACCCATTCCTACCATCTCTGTAAAATCACTTGGGGCACTTGCTACCATTCTTTCGTAGTAGAAAGCGCTTAGCGTCTTCAGAAATTTTTTAGTCATTTCCTTCTCCTCCATAGGAGGAATCACTTGTGCAGCCACTTCGCGCCATCTCCGTGCGTACTCTTTGAACGATTCTCTTTTTTTCTAAACCATGGCCCTAAGCTGGTCACGGTCAGGCGCCATGTCCATATTGTACTTGTATTTTTTTATAAATGCTTCTCCCAAATCATTAAAGGTATGGATGTTGGCGTTTTCTAAACTCATGTACCATTTCATCGCTGCGCCGGTCAGACTATCCTGGAAAAAGTGAATCAGCAGACGCTGATCATCGGTGTGGGTAGACATTCTCCTTACATACATCACCAAGTGAGCACGAGGGCAAGTGTTTCCCTTGTACTTCTCAAAATCCGGGACCTTGAACTTAGCAGGCACTTTGACATTCGGGACCAAACACAGCTCATTCACATTCTGCCCAAACAACTCCTTTCCCCTAAGAGCCTTCATCTCTCTTTGCATTCTATCAAACTGCTCTTGGAAATCATCCATTCTGTCATAAAGACCCAAGTCTTCAATCGGCGGAGGGAAAAGACGACATACATCTTCATTAACAAACGAAACCAAATTCACCGAAGGAGGTGCAGCAGGAATAATATGCACCACAGGAGGTGCTAGAGTAACAACATTTGGAACCACTGGAGCGTCTTGGGGGCCCAAATTGAAACCTTCAGGTGCAAAATTCTCTGGCATTCCCCACGGATAACCCTGAGGCATACGGTTTTGAACAACAGTCGAAGTAGCGGATACAGGAACAGTAGGAACTTCAGCATTTGCACTTGTTGGTTGAGGTTGAACACTCGGTGGCTAATTCTGAGCAACCACTAGAGCTTCCATCAGAGTAGTCAAGTTGGCCAAGCCAGCCTTCAAAGCAGAAACTTCTTCGCGTAGCTCGCGATTCTCCTGTTCCAAGTTGTCCATCTTCTTTTTGAAGTTAGCCCGAGTGTTGCAGTGATGAGTCAACTTGTTGAACAAAGTAAAAAGCTGGGTAAGGCACTTGGATATGCATAGTAAATGCAAGAAATATGTGCATTATGATGCATGATATGCAATGTATATGATTATTTTTATTTTATCATTTAATATTTCAAGGGATTTAACGTTTATAGACATATTGCAAACATCAAAATAATGACGCATTTGAAATACTGAAAACTTTTATTATAATAACCTCAAAATGGGTTACAAGTTTCAATAATCCCAAGTACAAGATGAAAATACAATCTAAAAATCATGAGAGAAAGAAACTGATAGAGATCAATCTGTACGCTGACGCTTCCCTGTGAGCCTGGCAATCTGAGCTCTCAACCTCTGGTTTTCTTCCACATGTCTGATGGCAACCTCCTTCCAATTATTCGGGTCAGGAAATGAGCAATCAGCACCTGTTTGAGGCTTAGGATAAAATAAATCCCCTTGCCTCTCCATAGACTCTACTGCTCGACTCTCAAGGATCTCGATCAAATTATCTTTCTCCTTCAAGTCTGCTTTGTAGGAACTCTCTAAAGTCTGGAACTTGTTCTTCCAAGCATCTCTCTCTTGTTGCATCCTAACTAAAGCAAGCTGCAACTCTTCTAGATCATTTAATAAAGGAGGAGTGGTCTTCACAAACATATCAGGCATGGGTGTCTCCCGAGTATATGGCATCTTCAATTGGATGGCTCTTGATCGGACCCACTGAAGATATGGCTCCAAAGAAACAACACCCCTAGGTCTCAAATCTTTCCTAATTTTATTATGAATATGACGCCAGGCCTTCGCAATCTGCTCCCTAGCTTCCCTGTGGTCTTCTCCTTCCTACAGAAAGAAGCTACTCAAATGAATACTGTTTGGTTTATCCCTCATCATATAACCAAGTTGTCACCGTGCAAGAACAGGGTTATAGTTAATTCCTCCATTTGTACCAAGAAGAGGCACATTGGGGAAACTACCATAACTGTCAATAATCTCTACATCCTGATAAGCTCGATGATATCAATCAATATCCGAGTGAGTAAGTGCCATGATCTTAGGAGCCCAAAGAGGTTCCTTCTTGACATCCCAAAAAGCATCAAACTGAGGCATATGAGAGATGAACCACCGGTACAACAAAGGCGTGCAACAGATAATCATTCCCCCATGATAAGAACTCCGAAGATGAACAGAGTAATAAACATCACCCAACAGTGTAGGAACTCGGTTTCCAATCATGAAAATCCTGATAGCGTTAACGTCGGCAAACTTGTCCACATTAGGAAATAAGAATAATCCATAAGCAAGTAAAGCAAAGATGGCCTCAAAAGCAACTGTACTCTTCATTCTGGCAAAGTAACAAGCTTTCTCCAATAAGAACTGGGCTGGTAATCCTCTAATCCCTCCTTTAGTAGTCATATGGGCTTCCACCTCAGACTTCCCTAGATGAATCAAAGCAGCAATCTCATGTGGTTTTGGCCCGCACTCCAAACCAGTAAAAGGAACACGATCGGTAACAGGTAAATCCAATAAATAAGAATACTCCTCCAGTGTAGGCATCAACTGATAATCGGGAAAAGTAAAGAAGTGATACACCAGATCATAGAACTGGACCAAGGTCGAGAGAATACCCTCCTTCATCTTCAGCTTCAAGAGAGGAATAATGGATCCATACTTCTTCCGAAAGTATGCAAGACACTCAAAAGTACCTGAGATATTCACAAATAGTCAACCTTTAAATCCCTTGAAATATTATTTTCTTCAAAAGATACTTATGAGTGCATGGATGCATGATGCAACAATCACACACAAGATCACACATATAGGGTTCATAGGTTCAACGTCACGAGCATGAGGTCGAAGGTACTACCCATAAGGTGTTGGTCTAAAAAGTTATCACCTGCCGAACAAGGTTCTAGAGGTTCCCAAAATTTACATCCTTCCTTCGGATATTACCAACTTCCCGATTAACTAAGTAATTAGTAATATTCTAAAGAAAGACTCGTCCGAGTGTAGTATCGCGTGACAACTATTTCCGGATTACTCCGTCATAGCTTCCGCACTACACCTAAAAGGCCAAGATGGGTTTGGTATTCTACGGTCCTCAGTTTCAGCAGGCTCCCAGGTCGAAAGCAGTATGTCTTCCCGATTACTCGGTAAACGACACTACAGTCAAAGGGGCCCCCACTGAGTGGGGGATCTCATGCCTCCTTTTTTGGGATTACTCTCTCAAAGTTAACATGACTATACCGCCCGTCCTATCTTAAAGTTTTCCCAAGTCTGGGTATAGGACTTATGAGTAATCACCAAATACCCTGAAAACCAGGGAAATCCAGACAAACATATATATAAAATATAACACATAAACAACAATAGCACATATAAAGATATAAACAAAGATAGGCTTAACCCACTTAGGGATGGACCAGCAAGAGGTTAATCTTTCCCCAGTGAAGTCGCCATTTTTCTGTAGCGGTAGAAATATTCAAGACTAAGCCATTGGATTGACTAGCCTTTATACAAATCAAAATAAAAATCGCCACCGCGCTTTATTGTTTCCAAAGGAATGGGAAAAGAGATAATAACCCAAAAAAAGGGGGAAAGATTCAAGGTAAGGGGTTGGTTATGCAAAGGGAAGGTATTAGCACCCTAAACATCTACGGTACTCCGCAGGAACCTCTTTGTAAAATCTGTATATTTTGGCTATAAAAATGTGTTGTATGTAAAATAGATAGTGGAGGTGAGAAAAGAAATATTTTTTTATGATTTTTGCACCCGCCGCGGTTGCGAATCTTTAGTGCCTACGTACCACCTTTCGTGCAATAGGGGATCAGGGTACACGTAGTTCCTCTTTTAAAAATTTGAAACACAAGTGTGTTGGTTAATTTTAAGAGATAAGACGTCATCGTCATTATCCGTGTGGAAAACATACTTACTACTCACAATCATGAGAAAGGAGAATTTGCATCATCTCAAAGTGGAGGATAATGGCTTGGATTTTAAAATCAACAACGCCTCACTCAACACCCAAGGGGAAATATCTCACTTCACTACATTTTGTAGAAGTATAGTTATTTGCATCACTACAAGAATTGACAAGAGTCAAACCTTTTGAGAAAAGTTTAAAGATAAAAAACCAAAGTGGCAAAATGATTTGAAATGAGATTGATTGACTTTTAGTCTTCTCACAAAAAAGTGTCAAAGTATTATTACATTGATTGAAGTTTATTTATGAAAATGTTTTGAAAATACATGGACCTAAGTCCAAGTTTATTATGAAAGTGTTTCAAGTTTAGAAACAAGAAGAGTTTAAAAAGGAGGGAGAAAATTTTTGAAATTAAAGAAGATGGGAGGAGTAGAAGAGGCTATCCTAAAGCATAAGATAAAAGCTAAGGATAAGGAACAAAAAATAATATAACATTTAATATATATATATATATATATATATATATATATATATATATATATATATATATATATATATATATATATATATATATATATATATATATATATATATATATATATATATATTAAAGGATAAAAAATGTTAAAAAAAACTAGAAAATAATGAGGAAAATATCAATTATGTTCAAATTATTCAAGAAATGAAAAATTAAGCCATAGAAAAATCAGATATGGATCCAAATATTTTTATAAAAATTTTAGTAATTTTTAAAAATAAAAAACTATTTTTAAACCATTTAAAATTGTTAAAAAAACATAAAATAAATCAAAAATAGTAAACCTCAACATAAAATTTCATAAAATTTTAAGAAATTCAAAAATATGCAAAATAATATTTATGAATTTTTTCAGAATTAAAAAATGTTAGAAAGTATTTTTTAAGTAATTAAAAGAAAGAAAATAATATAAAAAATACCTAATGTTAAAATTAAAATGTTAAAAAAATATTCATGAGATCAGAAATAATTCAAATTATTTTTTGTGAATTTTTCATAATTTTTGCATAAAAAATAAAAGAGTTATGAATTTTTGAAAATTTAATCAAATAAAATATAAAAATTAGAAAATAAAATAAAACCAAAAAGATGTGGACCATCAGATCAAAGTTAAAACACGTTAGTAAGCTAATCCAATGGACCAGACGCGCTGTGCTTGATATGGACCTTAGTGAAATACACATGTGATCAGAAAAAGGGCAACCAATGAAATTAAAACGCTTGGCACAATATCATTGGTTGAGACGAGACATGTCATCATGTTCATCCTCCAGCCACCCTGCAATGGGGATTTTGTGAGATCCTTCAAATGGAAAAATTAGGATCACTGGCTAGCATCATTGAACTCGTCTCTTCAAGACGATTCTAACACAACCATCGCGCCAAATTTATGTAAGGTATGGAGAGAGATATGAATCAAAACACTGAAAAATAGCGAGCACCTTCAATTTGAGATTTCTCTCTCAATTCTCAATGGATTTAAAAATTGTAAGCAACATTAGAATCAGACAAAGGAGTAGAACAAATTAGCGCTTGATTTGGATCCAATTGGTGGAGAATTCTACCTTTTTGAAGTTCAAGTAAGAAGCTCTGAAACTGGACTTTTGTAGCTTGGATTATGGGTCGTTTTGATTGGTTTAAGTGCTGGAGAGTTTGTATGAAGTTCAAGGATGATGAATGCGCAAAGAATTTTGGAAAAGGAAGCTTAAATTTCAAAAATCGAATTCAACAAAAGTGGGTTCGTGTGAAGTTTTGGCAGGGTGTTCTTGGCTCTCTAAGCTTGGGAAAATGGATGGGGGATGACCCTCTATTTATAGGGAAGTGAATAGGAATGAAAATTTGAAGAAACAAGGAAGTTTGGAGGGAAATTGAGTGAAGGTCGAGCACGAGTGAAGTGTGACTTTATTTTTATTAAAACTCAGCCAAACCTTGCGTTTTGGAGTGCTAATCACTTCTGGAAAGTTTCTAAACATGATTAGAAATGAAAACACATGGAAATCCTGTGTTTAGAAGTCACATTATGGATTTCAAAATTCTGACTTTGTACAAAATTCAGTTTCAAACTACCAAATTCCAATCGATGGCATTTCCACCTCAAGGGGTCTTAGGGCATAATTCTTGATGCTTTGGAAAGATGAGGTTACAAGATTTGCAATGGAAAAAGAATGGAATCAAATGGATGCTTGAGCTGAAAGTTACATGGAGTCAAAGTTGAAGAAAAAAAATTGACTTTCCATACTTAGAAATATTTCAAGTTCTTCTTCAAAAATGACCTATAATCTTTTGCATCCAAACATGGCCTTCCACTTAGAATTTGCTTTTGACCAAAAAATATGGAATGAAATAGACCTCTTGAATGACACTTTGCAATTTGAACCCCTCAAAATCTCCAAAAATTGAGCAAGTTATTACTTGTTGAAGTTGGCCAAAAATCATTAAATGACCTATAATCTTTTGCATTCTTAAGGCAACTTCCATCCATTTTCTTACGTTGCACATAAAAGAAGGCAAGAAGTACACATCCTTAGGGTCATCATGAAAAAATAATGGACTCAAGGTGATAAAAATTTACCAAGTTATGATCATTTGAAATCACATATGAAAAATGAGGGATTCATCTGGATGACTTGTAATCTTTCTTCTTCACTAAGTTACTTCCTCATGAAAACTCCTTGGAACTTTTGAAGTGATTTGTTGGTAACTCTTTGAAGAGAATAATTTTTTTGGAATCACTCAAAAATACCAAAAGATGAGTAAGATATGCCCCTCTGAAGTCCAAAACCCTAGCCTCTAGATCAAGAGAATGCTTGGTGGAACTTTGCCAAGTTTGAACAAACTTTTTGTGCCAATATTCTTCCTTTGTGAATAGAATTTGTTGAGGATGATGATGAGGACTCATGGCCACCAAAACTACTTCCATACTAACTTCAAAACAACTTAAATGGCGAGGTTTGGATCTCTTAAGCTTTTGACTAGGGCATGGAAATAAACTCATGAACCCATGATGAAACTTGCTAACCCTCATTGCCTTTACCTACATTATTAACAAGTAAGACAAACCAATATTGTATTTGTTAATTTAGAGAGAAAATCAAAGCAAAATATCCATGATCACCAAAGAAAACAAGTCAAGGTGCTTGGTAACTCCTCAAAGAGCAAGGCTAAAGATAGGGAGAGGAACCAAAAGCCATAATGTGATTTTGTGGTGATTGAAACAATATGGTATGATGAAGGGATCTTAGGGGAAAAAATTGGGGTACAACAGCTACTTCAGCAGGTGATAAAGGAATCTGACGACTACTACTTTCATAGGTAATGAAGGAATCTTGGACGATTACTACCTCAAGAGATAATGAAGGAATCTTTTGATGATTACTATTTTAGCAGGCGATGAAGGAATCTGGCGACTATTACTTCAGTAGGTAATGAAGGAATCTTGGACGATTACTACCTCAAGAGATAATGAAGGAATCTTTGAAGATTACTACTTCAGGATATAATGAAGGAATCTTTGACGATTACTACTTCAGCAGGTGATGAAGGAATCTGACGACTACTACTTCAGTAGGTAATGAAGGAATCTTGGACGATTACTACCTCAAGAGATAATGAAGGAATCTTTGACTATTACTACTTCAGCTGGTGATGAAGGAATCTGAAAACTACTACTTCAGTAGTTAATAAAGGAATCTTGGACGATTACTACCTCAAGAGATAATGAAGGAATCTTTGACGATTACTACTTCAGGAGATAATGAAGGAATCTTGGATGATTACTACCTCAAGAGATAATGAAGGAATCTTTTGATGATTACTACTTCAGCAGGTGATGAATGAATCTGACTACTACTACTTCAGTAGGTAATGAAGGAATCTTGGACAATTACTACCTCAAGAGATAATGAAGGAATCTTTAATGATTACTACTTCAGGAGATAATGAAGGAATCTTTGACGATTACTACTACAACAAGTAATGAAGGAATCTGACGACTACTACTTCAGTAGGTAATGAAGGAATCTTGGACGATTACTACCTCAAGAGATAATGAAGGAATCTTTGAAGATTACTACTTCAGCAGGTGATGGAGGAATCTGAAGACTACTACTTTAGCAGGTAATGAAGGAATCCTGGACGATTACTACCTCAAGCAATAATGAAGGAATCTTTGACGATTACTACTTCAGGAGATAATGAAGGAATATTTGAAGATTACTACTTCAGCAGGTGATAAAGGAATCTGACGACTACTACTTCAGTAGGTAATGAAGGAATCTTGGAAGTTACTACCTCAAGAGATAATGAAGGAATCTTTGACGATTACTACTTCAGCGGGTGATGAAGGAATCTGACAAATACTACTTCAGTAGGTAATGAAGGAATCTTGGACGATTACTACCTCAAGAGATAATGAAGGAATCTTTGACGATTACTATTTCAGCAGGTGATGAAGGAATCTGATGACTATTACTTCAGTAGGTAACCATAAATTTGTTTGGTCATGTAAATAGTTGATGATATTCGTCTGTTTATAGACTTTTACCTGAAAATATAAAGGGTTAGTTGTATGAAATGTCATGATGCATGGAGTGCAAATGACACTCTCAAAATAAATGAGATTGTTATATATGCATCCATGCTGCATATGTTATGAAGTTTGTAAAATGATGTATGAATGCAATGTATGAACGTGTCAGTCATTCCCTTGCTGTATTGTTGACCTAGGGAAAATAAATCCCTGATTGCTGCTAGGGATGAAAAGTGTAAGTCTTCAAATTTTGTTGAAGTTGAAATGCTGGGAGATAGACTTCCGTTGTTAGAGGAATAAACTCTGTTGGGGAAGGGAAACTCCCTAATCCGCTTGGGGATTTTTATGAAATCCTGATGGGGGATCCTGAAAAGCTTGTGACACGGGCTAGGGAATTCTGTACGATGTCGAGGCAGTAATTGGAAACTTTTTCTCAGTCGGGGATATAAGATCACCTGACATCATTAGGCTGTGAACTGAGGATATGGCAGTGACTTTTTGGTAGAATGCCACTGCCTCTGTACCTGGTGGAGAAAGTATCTATGAAGATTTTGTAGATGATTTGAATGTTATCCCAACTCTTGGAGTCTCGAGTAGATGTTGATCAGGGTGATAAGTCTTCTACTGATAGACAAGTGACGAGATGATGGGACATAGTCGTACGCTTTAATCCCTAACTTTTTCCTGGACTGTCCTTTCAGATTTTCAGTCCATCGGGATACCCTTTTTTGACCAAGCTTCCTTTTTCAGGTTTTTGACTTGCCGGGTGTACAGATTTTTTCCATATGTATATCCCTAATTTTTTCCCAAACTCCTTTGGTTCGCCGGGATGCCCTTATTTTTGCCTGGGCCAGTCAACCTAGCGGGTCTTTGCTCATGCGTAGTATCTTTTACTATGTCCATGTTCATCGGGTATGGAGAATTGTCATTGTCCATAGTAGTAAGTGTTGCCACAATGCTAGAAAATGTTTGCTTGATTGCACGTGATTCGTTGCTGGAATTCATGTTCAATGCCTCAAGTGATTCAGACGGAGATCTTTCCCTGGCTATTCGGCACTTTTGAGGAATTCCTTGAATCTTGAATCGACTGCCCACAGATCAGTTGGACACCATGTCATGGCCCTTGATTATGAAAGGCCTGTTACTGGAAATGTCTTTCCATTTGAGGTGTTTTTGTTCATTGAGAGGATTTTCGTTCATCGAATATCCGTTTGTGCGAATTTCTCTGTTGTTGAATAATTAGTCATATGTAAACAAAGGTATTTTTAAAATGCAAAGCTTATGTCTGTCTTGATGTTTGGAAATTCGTTTTTTTTAGTAAAACAAACAAATTTTGTAAGAGTGTGATATCAACTCATGATTCATAGCAAACCTTATAGAAGTCAGGATACCTTTTGTAAAAGTATGCTTTCGAACTAACCCATGCTTCAGCTAGGACTTTTAAGAGTTGTAACGTGGCCTGGTTCACTGTTTAAGAAACAAAAAATAAAGGATCGAAATTTATTTCTACCCATCCTGTTCTCCGTGATGTTCTTCATTCCTATACTCAGTTAATTGTGCGTTTAAATCCCAATTGAGTCTAGAATCTTTGCCTTGATATTCCGGTGATGATTTGGACACTGAAAGTTTATTTTGTGGAAGGCAGTCATTTTTGTAAACTTTTCTTTTTTTGTGGAGGATTTGCAACGACCTGTTTTTTTTATTATCCCTACTTTTTCCTGAACTGTTTCTTTAGTGATTACAGTCAGCGGGATGCCCCATTTTTTTTTCCTTAAGTCTCCTTCATAAGTTTTGACTTAACGGGCTTTTATTTTGAAAAATAATGACTGCCTGTTTTAATGATTATGCGGAACCATCACCGTCTTCTGTTTTTGGAATGATACCTCCGACACTACTTGTCGTGTACGAGAGGAAGGCTTGTGATTGGAATGCACCTTTGAATTAACTGAGAAACTACCATTCCCCAGGTTATGATTAAGGGTTTTAGTTTTTGTGAAAAGAAAAAATCTTGCTTCTTAGGCTCAAAGGGGTTAACTAGGGATTGTCTTCCTTATCACTCCACTGTTTAGGATTTGAAACAACCTTTGTACATCGTCAGCGGGGTCTGTTCAAAAGCATATTGTAGAGATTATGGTATCTTTTTCGTCATCCTCCCTCTAAAGGCTTATAGCTTTTAATCAAGAGTCGAAAATCACAAAATAAAAAGTAAAAACACAGTTTGAATATAGTGGATACGAACGAATTGATTCAAGACAAACATATATGATGCATTAATGAAAATAAAGTTTGACATAATGGATAAGCGTTATGTTGTACCCCAAAATTTTCCCTCTCATTTTTCAAGGCATTTCTCACAAGGGTTCTCAAGGTTCAAGCTTGCACAAGTACAATTGGATTTTCCAATATCAAGTTAAAAAAGAAACTGTCAAAAAAGGAGGAAAATAGATAAAAATAATCTTTTTGACAAAATTGGAGAAAAATAAGTCTTTTCGATTCAGCTCCTTCGATTGGCCTTTTGGCCTCTTTCGATGCAGGCTTTGGTTGCATCCTTTGATTGGGCGTTGGCCTTTGGCACACTGGCTTTGATTTACAAAGCAGGATTTTCCCACATGCCACCTTCGATTGCATCTCTGGCCTCACTTGGTTCACAATGCAATGACTGCTTATATGCCTGTTTGTTTGGATGTTTGATGGTTGCATTCCTATACAAACTTTCCCTCCATGCTTTCCTTGACTCACAAAGTGATGACTAGTTACATGCAAGCCTTCATTTGAGCCACAACTTCTTTCTTGCGTGCAAGAGGCTCCCACCATGCTAGCATGCACAAGGAAAAAACCTCCTGTAGCCTCCTTCGATTCCAAGGTAAAAAGCATCCTTTTGGCATCCTTCGATTGCATCTTTTCCTCCTGCATGCATCCTTCGTTTAGGCACATGGCCCTTTGTTGCAAGCTTCGTTTGGGTGTTCAGACCTCCTGCATGTAGGCTTCAACATGGCATTGGCTATGTTTATACTAGCTTCGACTGGACAACATTTCCCTTTAGTATGTTGCAGTGCCACCATTGACAACCTTCAATACACATGGTTGGTGTCCCCCTTGAAAGGACATATAGTGGTGGAATCAAAGGGCATACATATAAGTCCCTGTCGAAGGATATACCTTTCTAGTCCATTCGAAGGAAAAATTTGGCCCTTTTTCAAAAAACATACATAACCCATTCAAGGGACATGCCTGAGCGTACCATTCGAAGGACATGATTGATGGTCCATTTGAAGGATTTACAAAGCCCACCTTTAGGCGTGTTTTGGTAACTCATCCAAGGGTCACACATTTGGCTCCTTCGAAGGATGCACAAAAGTGACCCATTCGAAGGACACTTGTTGGAGGAAAATAAAATAATATTGTTGGGAGAAGAATATGGTCGAAGGAGGTTCAAAATGAAAGGATGATATTCAAATATGCTTGCTGCCAAGTTTAGGCCTGGTACACTGGCCAAAGCTGCTGCACAGCAGTCCTGAAACACTGTGACATGCTTGCACCAAAATGGCATACAAATACTGTCCCTCGAAAGCTACAAAAGCAGTTTACTCAAATTTTTCAAACTATTTTGTTTTCCCTCCAAAACCTCAGCCAAGCATTGCCTATAAATAAGAGGATACACAACATGTTTAGAAGGACTTTTTGGCTAAGGGAACGAATCTTCAAAATTCTCAAACACTCTCAAAAATCATAAAACTCTCAACCACTTAAACATTCATCAAACAAAAACCCAGAATCCAAATATTTGTCCCCTTAGAATCTGAAATATCCAAACACCTTGTTACCCTTCGAATCAAGTAGAAAGAACATCACACTTGTTCTTCTCCTTCGAATCCAGCCTTAGAGACGTCACCTTAGTTTTCTCCCTTCGAATCCAGAAGCACTCAAGGCAGCCACTCAAGGTCCAGCATACGCTCCAGCTTGAAGCAAGGTAAGTCCCTCTTATCCTTGAATCCTTTGTTTCAAGCATGATATGTGAATAAACTTTCTTTTCGTTTCAAACATGTACATACCATTGTTCTTCTTTTCGTTTCCACCCTTTTAATTTGTTTTCATGGCTAATCCTTTTGGGTTTCTGTTTCTTGGTTTATTAAATATGATTTAAAAACTAACTTGGCCATAAGACCGATGCTAGCATGGCCTCAGGCCATGTAGCTACTCAAAAACTCAAGCAAAATAAACAGGAGACAGGAGTATGAAACGAAGCCTTAGGCTTCCTCACTGACTCCAGGTCCAATCGAAGGATGCAACAAAGGACTTAAGGTGAAGATAACATTCCATGCTGAACGAAAGAGGCACCCAGAAGGATGGCCATACTGGCTCCCAGGCCCCAGTTGAAAGGCTGGATCGCATGTCTCAGGCTAAGCCCAAATTGAAAGGCATGACTTCACTGACTCCAGGTCCAAATCGAAGGAAGCCAGAAAGGGCAGAATCGAAGGATTTTTCTGCCTAGATCGAAGCATTCATTTTTTTTCTTTTATTTTTGTTTTGCCTTAATATTTTCATGATATTCAATATGATTGTAATAGTGTAGGATTTATTTTCTGCATTTTTATTACTTTTGTATAAATTTTAGTAATTAGGGTGTATGGCAAGATAAAAACAACAACAAGTAGACAACCTAAAAAATCAAAGACAAATGCATGCAGTCAAATACACTATTCACACATGCACCCTTAGGGTAATCTCATTTGTTGCCTCGGAGAAATAGTCGTGTCCCTCGAATATGGGCGTTTTAGCAAAGACCCTCAATAAAAGATCGTAGTCCCTCCATGACCCTTATTAATGCTTTCGGTAAATGATCTAGTCCCTAAATGAAAATTGCTAAAATGTATCATAAGTTACCTTCTATGACTATACAAACGTACCACGCCCGTCCTTTCACATCCAATGATGGGGGCTTCTTACCAAATCAATGGTAAGATAGAAACATCTAAAGGAGGAGGAAAAGAATGTTAAGACTTTTTGAGTAGGTAGGATACTCCTAGTTGCTCGCTTGCTCATAACAAAAACATTTTATACACCCACACTTTCATTTTGAAACATTTTCAAAAGACAAAACACTTTGTATGCGTTCTTATAGAAACGAGAACCATTACAAAGACACTTTTCAAAATCACTTTCAAAAACACATTCCACAAACACCTTTTTGAACTATTTTCAAAACCAACACTTTGTATGCGTTCTTATAGAATCGAGAACTATTACAAAGACATTTTTCAAAATCACTTTCAAAAACACATTCCACAAACGCCTCTTTGGAATATTTTCAAAACAACACTTTGTACGCGTTCTTATAGAAACGAGAACCATTACAAATACATTTTCAAAATACATTCAAAACCCACACCACAAGCACATTTTCAAACAAAAGCAAGTGATCTAGCAAGCAACTAAGAGCCCATAGATAACTACGGATGAAAAGGGTGTTAATACCTTCCCTTTTCATAACCTACCCCCCGAACTCAAGAAAATATCTCGAAAGGTCTTTCCTGTTCTTTTCAACCTTTCCTTATTGGATAAAATAAAAGTCGACGACGACTCTTTCTATCCGCAACAATTGCGATCAAACGTAAAACAACCAAGTCAATTCTCCCACCGTATTACAGAACTGGCGACTCTGCTGGGGAGTTTATTTAAAAATGGGGTTACCTTGGGGCTAGATCACCTTTACTGCTTTTCATGGTTTGACTTGCTTGCTTTACATTATGGTTCCTTGTTTGGGCTTGTTTTGATCCTCTACCCGGATCTAGGGCACCTTTTAGGTAAGTAGCAATAAATTGTGGAAATTGTATGGCGTAGACCGATACGGTTGAAGCAATGGCTACGTTAGTGTGACGCATTTGTTGGTACCGGTATCCCTTATGTTGAATCGAGGAGAATACGGGGCCGCTGAGCGGTGTCATGAAGCAATAACTGAACTTAGAACCTTAATTGAACAACTTGGCCATTAGGAAGTAGTGAGATAGCTGGCTTTGGTTCCGACTGAAGATTGGTTGACACTCTATGCTACGCTCATTAAGATCGGAATTTTGGGATATCTCGGACGCAAGAAAAGATTGATTGAGCTGAGATAATGCCTAAAAGAAAGGTAGGTGATAGTGAGATCCCTTAGAACCCGGTTATTTTCTAGGACAGGTTGAGCCAACTAAACTTCAAGAGGGTATTTACCTACAAACTCCATGCAAGCCTAAACCTAAGGACTTGTCTGCTTTGTGTGTATATGACTATTTATACATAAAAACTTGCTTGCTTTGCATACTTGTACATAACATCATATACATCATAACATCATAAGCATGCTCACTAACCATTTCAAGGATTTAGGAATTTGTCTTTGTTTTGTTTTGTAGGCCATGACTCCCATCCGAAGGAATACCATCTAAATCATCTTCGTGAAAGCACACCCCCAACTCCAAGAACTAGCATCAAGGGTGCCTGGAGATTCTCCCTTCACTGAGAAATATGTTCGACTTCTCAGCTTGGCTACCTCCAAATTCCATGAAGAAATGATGTGTGTACTCTTCCAATTCTTTGATCCCATGCATCATTGCTTCACCTTTCCTGACTATCAGTTGGTGCCTACACTAGAAGAGTTCTCTCAACTGTTAGGAGTGCCCGTGCTTTACCAAATACCATTCACTAGTTTAGAGGAGACTCCAAAACCTGAAGTCATTGCCAAAGCCCTGCATCTGAAGATAGTTGGCATTATAGCAAATTGGGAGACAAGAAGTGGAGTTAAGGGTTTCCTATCCAAGTTTCTATCGGAGAAGGCTCGTTCATTCTGAGAAGATATGGATTTTCAAGCTTTTGAGGATGTCTTGGCCCTTCTAATCTATGGTTTGGTTCTATTTCCCAATCCGGACCAATTCATAGATGTGAATGCCATCAAGGTTTTCCTCTCCTGTAATCCTATACCTACTTTGCTTGGAGACATTTTACATTGTTTCCACACTCGCATCATGAAGAAAAGAGGTACTCTCTTGTGTTTCATTCCCCTACTCACCAAGTGGTTTACTTCTCATCTACCTCGATCAACATTGAAGAACGAGCAAGGATTGACATGGTCTCAAAGGATGATGTCCCTCACACACTCTGACATTTATTAGTGTTCTCGATCCTTGGAAGATACTACTATCATTGACCGTTATGGGGAATTCCCTAATGTCCCACTCTTAGGAATTAGGGGAGGTATCACCTATAACCTTTCTCTTGCATCACGACAATTTAGGTATGCATGAAGAGATGATCCTCACGATGCACTCATCCAAGGTTTGGTGTTCGACTATGAGGGAGACAACCAAGGAGAGCGTCAAAGGTTCATACAATTTTGGAGAATGGTAAACAAAGTGGATAGCAAGACATTGGAGTGTAAGAAATCCATTCCTTTGGAGCCTTATATTAGGTGGGTACGAACTCGTTCTCAAAGACTTGGTATGCCATACCCTGCCACTTTGCCTATCACCATGGAGCCTTTAGTTGAAGAAGATGTCCCTTATGTTATCCTTCATCCTACCATACCTACTTCTCTTGAAGACTTACAAAGAGCTTGGATCCATCTGAAGGAAGAACGAGATACCTTCGAAGCCCAGTTCTTTGCGAGTGAAAAGAAGGTTCTAGAGCTTACAAGGCAGGTTCATAAGGAGCGAAGTCTAAACGCCTACATTGCGCCAAAGAGGATGCGTTCAACCTTTTTGTCTTAGGAGTTTATTTTCTTTATTTCCTCCATTGTAAGCCCAAGGGGCATGGTTGTAATCAATTTAAACTTATTAATACAATTGATGTTTGCTCTTTTTTTGCCTAAAACAAATTTAAATTTTCTAAGTCCTTGAAAACATTGCATCCACATATCATGCATCATATTATGACAGGATTTTCCCACACAGGTCTCTCATCTGCTTACTATTTATTTCAGTAGATATGGCTCTAGAACAGACTATCAAGGACATTCAGACTCAAAACGTTCAACTTCAGGAGATATTCTTGAACCTATCTGTAACACGGTGGGAGAACTGACTTGGTTGTTTTGCGTTTATCGCAAATATTAGGGATAGCAAGAGTCGCCACCGACTTTTATTTTATCCAAAAGAAAAGGTTGAAAAGAACAGGAAAGACCTTTGAGATGTTTTCTTGAGTTCGGGGGGTAGATTATGAAAAGGGAAGGTATTAACACCCTTTTCATCTGTAGTTATCTACGGGCTCTTAGTTGCTTGCTAGATCACTTGCTTTTGTTTGAAAATGTGCTTTGTGTGGTTTTTTGAAAGTGTTTTGAAAAGGCGCCATCGTTTAGGCAAACTTTATAATGATTCTCGTTCGTAAGAATGTATACAAAGTGTTGATCTTTTGCAAATGTTTCAAGTTTGAAAGTGTTGGTGTTTGTTTTGAAAATAGCAAGGATGTTTTGGTTTGAAAATGAGCAAGCAACTAGGAACATTCTACCTACTCAAAAGTCTTTCATGTTTATTTCCTCTTTCCTTTGACATTGTTATATTACCATTGATTTGGTAAGAAACCCTATCTTTGGATGTAAAAGGGACGGGCAAGGGTCATAGTATAGTCATGAATAACAATGTTGTAAGATATCTTAGCATTTTCTTTGAGGGACTAAGATCATTCGTAAGGCAACATTTGTAGCGTCATCGAGGGACTATGATCTTGTATTTTGTTTCTTTTTTCTAAGACATCTTACATGCGTATTATGACAATTTTCATAAGGCAACAAAGTGGATTTACCCTAAGGGTGTAAGTGTGAAAGTGTATTGATTTACATGCATTGTTTTGTCTTTGAATTAGGGTTTTCTAAGCATTGATTTTATCTTTTCATACAAACCCTAATTTACTAGCATTTGTATATAAAGCATTAAATTGCAGAAAATAAAAATACTAAGCTATTACATCATTTGGAGAGGGGGTGTACAAATTTACAAATGGGGAAATTGCAAGAAAATTAAATCTAATTAACTATACAACCATATTGAATATTGTACAAGATTTGAATAAAAATGCAAGAATGTAAATGGAAAAAAGAAATTATTTTATTTGTTTTTTATGAAAGGGTTTGGTCTTGACCTAATTAAAGAAAATGATTAAGGAAAATTAAATAAAATTAACTTAAACTAATTAAGAAAAGAAATTAACTTAAAAAAGGATTTTTAGGGTTTTTTAAGAAAAATGTTTTAAATTAATAAAAATGAGAAAATTAATTAAAAGAAACCTAAGTTCTAAATTAATTTTAATTACAAGAAAATAATATAATAGTTAAACCTAAACCTAAATATTAATTATTAAGAAAGAAATTAATTTATTAAGAAAATGTTTTTGTTCTTTTAGTTTTATAAAACAAATAAACTAAATAAGTGTAAAAATAATAAATAAAATATTTTTAGATTTTTATTAATAACAATAAAATAATATTAATAATAATAATAATAATAATAATAATAAAGGAAAAAGAAATCAAATAAAATAAGAAAAAGAAAATAATAATGAAAATTAGGCCAGGGGGTGCTGAAGTAAGTCAGGGGTTAGTAAGCAAAAAATGAAGGCCCAATGCTATGGGGCCTAGGCGCTGCAAACAGAAGGAAAAGAAAAATGTGAGAAAAATAAGCAAAAGGCAGCGTGTTGGGTGTTGAACCCACGCCATCTTGGTTACCAGCGTGCTGCCTTACCACTGGGGTGGCTATACATCTGTTTACTTATATCAAACCATAAATATATAATACAAATCAAGTCCATGGCCTGAACTTCATCTTCAACCTCACGCCCAACCAGAGTACCTGTAACTTCTTCATCTCTTAACAAAAATGGAAAGTACAAACATGAAAGTTGTGGTATTTCTTCCCACGAATCCAACCATATAAATAACTATAGCTAAAAATCAAAGATGAGTGAGAATTTTTCTGGCCCTAATTTAAAACCTAAAAATTTCAGAAACTTCAACTCTAAAATTCTCTAAGCTCGGGCCATATAAATGCAAATTATGGATATGTACAGCTTCGTGGCAATGGTATCTACATTTTCTTTGAAAATGAAAGCTTAACAATGCCTATATGAATAGTTCAAAAGTCAGAAAATTTACCTTGCAAGAGGGTATCGTGTTTTGAGTTTGAGAAGCTTTCAATGAGTTCTAGTGATTGGGTTAGCTTCCTCAAGTTCCCAGGAAGCTAATGGGATGCTTGGCTTGAGCTGATAGTGGCTGAGGAGTTCTGGAGAAGTCCACTTGCAGGCCCCTGTTTTTGAAAATGGAACTTGATGATGGAGGTGTTACAGTTAGGAAAAAGGACTTTGGATGGTTTGTATTTGATGTTTAGAAACTTTAGGAACCAAAAGGCTTGGAAACGCACGAGAGAGACGTGAGTTTTAAGTTTTTTGTCAAATTATGCAACAATGGAGTTTTTGTGTATGATTCTAAGTTTTAGGGAGTTTGAGGGCTTAAGCATGTGTGCCTTTTCTTGCAAATGACTTGTGTATAGGTATGGAAAAGATTGTGAGGCTTGAGAGGGTCAGAATCACACAAGTACAAGTTATGGGATTTTGCTTGTTTTTGAAGTAAGCTTGAAACATCTTGTTTAAATATGAAGTACCAAGCTTGTAGGGTGGTCTTAACCTTTAGACATGCTTATTCTGATTGTGTAGGGAAAGCTTATGCAGAAAGGACAAGTTCAATGCTCAATATAAAACTGATTTTGTGGTTAAAGCAACTTTACTAGAATGGAATGGTTACTTTCTTCCTAAAATGGAAATAAGCATGGGCAATGCATTGAATGCTTGAGTTGAAGCTTCTTAAAGCTGTGCAAACATTTAATTATGGAGTGCCAAGCAAGTTTGAGGCCTGCAAAGCAAAGATTGTGCAGCCTAGCATGGATTTGAATTATTGTTCATCACAAAATTTTGCCTTGTAAAACAACTTGAAACCCTAACTTCTGACCTTCGATTCTCCTTGCTCACAAATGATCTCAAGGAGTTCTTTGACTTTTTAGAAATATTGTAATGTGCTCTACAGCCCCTCTTTGAATCACTTTTGAAAAATCCAAATGGAACTATGTGAAACTTGGCTCAGAAGTTAGGTCAAAATCCTGACCAAAATGCTCAAAATTTCACTAAGTGTTTTAGTTTCAAGACCATGATTTCATGGATTAATAACTTGAGATCCAAGAATTTTTAGGAGGAGTTGTGTAAAGAAATGTTTTAGATCTCATTTCTATCTGCAACTTTCATGTTGAAAGTTTCTTTTGAATCATGTCGCATCATGGTGAAAAATTGGCTTAAAATTGTGAAAAAAATATGAAGTTTTCAACACTTAGAAAAATTTCTAAGTTTGGAAACTTTGACTTTTCAAAATGAAATCTTGACTTTTTGATTTCTTGATGAACAATTTTCATATTTTTGACATTTTTTGATGAATTGTAATCTTTGACACTTGATTTTGACCAAAAAAGTCAAAGTTTGACTTTTTAGTGTACAGTTGACTTTTGATCAGTTGACTAAAAATCAACTATCAATCAATTGATCTTGAGGGAAGTTTTGAGTCATACCATTAAGTCAAAACGATTCATTTGAAACCTTGAGATCATGTCTCAAACCAAATAACCATTTGCTAGGTCAAAAATCAGAAATTGCCCTTTCTCAGTCAAAACCCTAATTTTGACCATTTTGCCCTTTTGATGATCTAATCAAATTTCTTGAGGAATTGTGGTCCAAACTTGATAAAATGACATATGTGGGTTCACAAATTTGATATGGATAAAAAATTATGAAGTTTGACTGTAAATTGACCATAATTGAGTTTTTTCCCAATACAGCTGACTTTTAGGTCAACTGATCAATTGACTGAGCAAAAATGTGATCCAAGACTTGAAACTTGACATGAGAAATCTTGAGGGTCTATAATGATCCATGAAATTCATATGAGGCGTTAAAATTTCAATTATCTTTGTGCAATCTCAAACCCTAATTTCAGTCATTAATGCTTAAGGAGGTGTCTTGAGCTGATCAACCCTTGTGCAGTCTTGAACCAAAGGAAATCCTGTGAGAAAATACTTGATAAATGAGAGGGAAAATTTTGGGGTACAACAACTGCCCTTGTTCAATATTCTTAAACCTGAAGAGTTAGATTGGCAGGTTCTCCATTCGTGACTTAAGGGTGGAAGATGATTGAACACTAGAGTGCCCAGAAATTTGCACTCGAAGATGAATTGGGAATGGGCTTATAGATGCCATTTGGAGGAATAATGGAGATTTTCCAGAGATGGGCTTGTAGATGTCATCCAAAGGTGACTGTTGACAGAAAATGGACTAATTATGAACTTGATTTCAACTAGAAAAGAATCAGAATAAATATTTGGATCGATTTATCTGAAACTAGCAGAAGTCTTATATGTTGTTTGACTGGGAAGAATCAGAATAAATCTTAGAGAGATTTACCTGAACCAGAAAAAGTGCCTACTTGGAAAGAATTAAAATAAATCGTTGAGAGATTTATCTGAACTAGCAGGGATCTGGAGAAGAATCAAAATAAATTGTTGAGAGATTTATCTGAACCAGAGAAAACGTCTGCAGGAAAGAATAAGAATAAACCATTGAGAGATTTAAACTGAACTGGCAGGGATCTGGAGAAGAATCAGAATAAATCATTGAGATATTTATCTGAACCAGAGAAAACGTCTGTGGGTTAGAATCAGAATAAACTGTTGAGAGATTTAAACTGAACCGGCGGGGATCTGGAGAAGAATCAGAATAAATCGTTGAGAGATTTATCTGAACCAGAGAAAACGTTTGTGGGAAAGAATCAGAATAAACCGTTGAGAGATTTAAACTGAACCGGCAGGGATGTGGAGAAGAATCAGAACAAATCATTGAGAGATTTGTCTGAACCAGAGAAGACGTTTGCGGGAAAGAATCAGAATAAACCATTGAGAGATTTAAACTGAACCGACAGGGATTTGGAGAAGAATCAGAACAAATCATTGAGAGATTTATCTGAACCAGAGAAGACGTCTGCGAGAAAGAATCTGAATAAACCGTTAAGAGATTTAAACTGAACCGGCATGGATTTGAAGGAAATATCTGTTATGTAGATGGTTGACCAGTCCTTTCTCAGGAATTGATCTATAATTGACTTGTTGAAAATTTGACGATAACTTTCTGTTGATTGATTTTTCCTGAAAAGGTGAAAGGTTAGTTGCATGCATTGCCATGATGTATGAAATGCATGGTATAATATTGTTTCTCAAAATAAATGAGATCGTGTTGTATGCATATGTGTTATCAATTCTATGACGTATGGATGTAATGTATGGACACATTAATTATTATGCCGCAGTGTTGCTGGAGTCGAAGAAAATAAATCCCCGAGTACTACTGGGAATGAGGAGTGTAATTCTTCATATTTTAAAGTTGAAGTGTTGACAGATGAGTTTCCATTTGTTAAAGAAATAAACTCTGTCGTGGAAGGGAAACATTGTGCATTGCTTGTGGACCTTGTGAAAACCTGTTGGGGAATCCCAAGAAACTAGGCGACTTTCACTAGGGAATCTTCGGAGTGGTAACAAGAAGTTTTGTTCCGTCGGGGATGTGAGAGCACTTGCTGAAAAGTACCTGTGGGGGACTTTATGGAATAGTCTAAAGATATTATCCTATTTCTTAAAGCCATTAGTGATTGTCTTTCTATTTTCTGTTCCTATTTTTTGCTCATTTGTAAACAGTAGTCATGTTCAAATTCATATGTTCAAAAATAATCATTGGACGTTTTTGCAAAAAAAAAACACACGGAAAATAAAAGAAAAATAGATAGTTTTGCACTTTCAAAGGAATATCTTTGTATTAACTTGAATAAGTACTTTTGTACAACGAGACGAACATTCTAGTAAGAGAATGTCGTCGTAGAATATGAAAACTGATACAAAGAAAAGATAGCTATGTGAAATAATCCCATGGGGTTCCTATTCTGCTATAGCCTTCATGTCTTTGAGCGTCTCATTCACTTGCTGCCTTGTCCGAAGTTGATTGGATTGATTAGACCCGTTTTTGTCAGTCAATGCTAGAGGTTGTCTGTAAGGTGATCCAACGGGACATAGTCATATGCTTTAATTCCCTAACTTTTGCCTGGACCGCCCTTTCGGGTTTTCAATCCACCGGGATACCCTTTTTTGCCCAAGCCGCCCTTTCCGGTTTTTAGCTTGCCAGGTGTACAGATTTTTTTATTTTATCCCTAATTTTAGCCCGAACTTTTTTTGGTTCACCGGGATGCCCTAATTTTTTTCGTAGGTCAGTCGACCTAGCGGGTCTTTATTCATGCATAGTAACTTTTGACTATGTCCGTGTTTACAGAGTGAGGAAGGTCATCACCATACATAGTGGTTAAGATCATTGTTCCACCAGAGAATATGCTTCTGATCACAAATGTTCCTTCGTATGTAGGAGTCCATTTGCCCCTGAGATGACCTTGTGGCAATATGGTACGCTTGATTACCAAGTCACCAACCCGATATACCTGACGTCTGACCTTTTTGTTAAAAGCTTTGATCATACATTTTTGGTACATCTGACCATGACTGACAGCCGTAAGCCTATTCTCATCAATCAAATTCAACTGGTCGAGTTAAGTTTAAATCCATTCATCTTCGTTCAACCATGCATCCTTTATGATTCTCAGAGAAGGTATTTGGACTTCAATTGGTAGGACGACTTCCATACCGTATACCAAAGAGAAAGGAGTTTCCCATGTTGACGTACGCGCCGTGGCACGGTAACTATGGAGAGAAAATGGTAACATCTCATGCCAATCCTTGTAGGTCACTGTCATTTTTTATATGATCTTCTTAATGTTTTTATTTGCGGCTTCGACAGTGGCATTCATCTTTGACCGGTAAGAAGAAGAATTATGGTGCTGGATCTTGAATTGTGCGCATAGTGCAGTGATCATAGTATTGTTGAGATTAATACCATTGTCTGTGATGATTCTCTCCGGGATATCGTACTGACAGATGAGATTCTGTTTGATGAATCGGGCCACAACATTCTTGGTAACAGAAGCAAAAGAAGCTGCCTCAACCCTCTTCGTCAAATAGTCAATAGCCACCAAGATGAAGCGGTGTCCATTAGAAGTTGTAGATTTGACTTCTCCAATCATATTGATGCCCCACATCGCGAATGGCCAGGGAGCAGTCAGGACGTTTAAAGGAACTTGAGGCACATGTACTTTGTCAGCATATATCTGACAATTGTGACAGGTTCGTGAATGCTGTTGGCAATCTGCTTCCATGGTAGACCAGTAGTACCCCACCCGTAGGATCCTTTTAGCCATCGTATGCCCACTAGAATGGGTGCCAAAAGTTCCTTCATGTAGATCAGCCATGATCTTGTCTACCTCAACCTTGTCTACGCAACGAAGCAAAGTAGAGTCATGGTTGCGCTTGTAGAGAATGCCATTACTGAGGAAGAACTTAGTAGAGAATCTCGTCAAGAACTTATTATCATTGATTGAAGCTCCCTCCGGATACTCTTGGGCCTCGAGATACCTCTTAACTTCATGGAACCAAGGCTTGTCCACTACTTCTTCAGTATTGATCTCATGACAGTAAGCTGGTTCATCCATCCGCTCAATGGTGATCTGGGGAGCCTCGTTATCCCACTTGAGTTTAAACACGGATGACATAGTGGCTAGTGCGTTCGCTTGTTGATTTTCCTCTCGTGGAAAATTCTCAAAGGTAATTTCCTCAAAATGTGGGATTAATGTCAACACATGTTCTTTGTAGGGGATGATATTAGGGTACTTCGTGTCCCATTCTCCTTTGATCTGACTGATGACTAAGGCTGAATCTCCAAATACACTTAAGAACTTGATTCGCAAATCTATGGCAGCTTTGAGACCCATAATACACGCTTCATATTCCGCCATATTATTGGTACAGTTGAAACAGAGTCTTGCAGTGAAGGGAGTATGACATCCTTCAGGGGATATGATCACAGTGCCTATGCTGTTGTCGAGTGCGTTGGAAGCTCCATCAAAAACCAAAGGCCATCGGGATCCTTTTTCAGGTCTGTCATATGGTCTGAGTTCTTCACAATTGTTTAACATCATAATGTCTTCATCTAGGAACTCAAATTTCATGGACTGATAGTCATCCACAGCCTGATGAGCAAGGTGATCGGCTAGTACATTACCCTTTATGGCTTTCTGGGTTGTGTATTGAATATCATATTCGGTCAGGATCATCTGCCATCTTGCTATTCTTCTAGAGAGGGAGGGCTTCTCGAATATTATTTAATTGGATCCATCTTGGATATTAATAAGGTAGTATGGGTCAACATATACTGTCTTAGTCGGCGAGCATCCCATGCTAGAGCGCAGCAAGTTTTCTCGAGCAGTGAATATCTGGTTTCAAAGTCGGTAAACTTTTTGCTCAGGTAGTATATAGCATGCTCTTTTAGGCCATACTCGTCATGCTTCCTCAGAACACACCCCATTGAATTTTCTAAAACAGTTAGATACATGATCAAAGGTCTTCCCTCAACTGGCGGCATCAAAACAGGAGGCTCTTGAAGGTACTCTTTAATCTTGTCGAAGGCAGCTTGGAATTCATCATTCCAATTGACCACTTGATCTTTCTTTAGTAATTTAAAGATTGGTTCACAAGTAGCGGTTAGGTGAGAAATGAATTTGGCGATGTAGTTTAGTCGTCCTATGAATCTTCTGACTTCCTTCTCGGTGTGAGGAGCAGGCATTTATTGTATTGCTTTTACCTTTATAGGGTCCACTTAGATACCTTTATCGCTAACAATGAAGCCTAGGAGTTTATAGGACCTCACTACAAATGTGCATTTGCTTGGGTTCAACCTTAGCTTGTATTTCTTCAGCCTTTCAAATAGTTTCTGTAAATGGTCAAGATGTTCCTCTTCAGTTTGAGATCTGGCTATCATGTCATCCATGTAGACCTCTATTTCGTGATGGATCATATTGTGAAATAGAGCTACCATGGCGCGCTAATAAGTTGCCCCAGCGTTCTTCAACCCGAATGGCATAAATTTGTAACAGAACATGCCCCACTGTGTGACGAAGGTCATTTTTTCCATTTCCTCAGGTGCCATTTTGATTTGATTATAGCCTGAGAAACCATCCATAAATGAGAAACACTTTATGTTGTGCAGTATTGTCAACCAGAATATCAATATGGGGGGAGCGGGAAATCATCCTTAGGGATTGCCCTATTCAAATCTCAGTAATCCACACACATGTGTACTTTACCGTCCTTTTTAGGAAGTGAAACAACATTGGTGACCCATTGTGGATAGGAGGTGACGGCTAAGAATCCTACGTTGAATTGTTTCATGACCTTAGTCTTGATCTTCTCTGACATGTCTGGCCGCATGCGACAAACTTTCTGTTTTATCGGAGGGCAGTCTTCTTTTGTCGGTAGACGATAGACCACGATATCAGTGTCAATTCCTGGCATGTCTTTGTATGATCAAGTAAATACCTCAACATAGTCATGTAGTAACTGAGTTAAGCGCTTCTTGACACTAGATTCCAAATTGGCACCTACCTTGACTTCTTTCTTGTCCTCTTCGGCACCTAAGTTAACTGTGTCAACCAGTTCTTCGTGGGGCTGTATGGTCCTTTCTTCCTGTTGTAGTAACCTGGCTAGTTCCCCTGGAACTTCACAATCTTCTTCACCTTCGTCTTTAGCTTGGTAGATCGGATTTTCAAAGTCATAATAGGCCATAGCAGAATCATTACCCATGGGATCCTGAGTGGATGTGGATCTGCATTTTGATATGTGAGTGTGTGTAAGAGCATAGCTATCTTTGAAAAAATAAAAATGTAGAAAAAGAAGAACAAAGAGCGTAAGGTTTTCATGGAAAAGCGTCCATGATTCATTGATTACATAGGAAAATGAGGTAACAACTGTTACAAATGGACCATTGTGCCTCGAGTAAGACACAAGGCTTTAAAAGTATAAATTGTTTAATTATTACAAATCCGACAAAAATTTAAAGACAATTATTGTTGGATAAAAGTAATAGGGATAAATTCTTTGGCTTCCCAGTTGTTGAGTCCTCCGCTGATAGTTGGGAAAATCTATTCTTCCAGGTCGCAGCTGTCATCACTATCCTCCACTGTGTTGACTCCATGGTTGTTGATCCACAAAGGTGGTTCCCCGGCACGAGCATGACGAACAACTTTCTGGGCTCCTGAAGTAAAACCCAAACCAAATTTGTCAGACTTGTAGGGAATGTCTGGGAGTTGGCCCCAAATAGTACACCCACCTTCTTCGACTACTGCCTTGGCATATTTCAGAGAAGCCATCTTCAGCGGAGGTCTGGTAATCTTCGGGACTTGGGAAACAGTCTTGGTTGCTGCAACTGTTTGTGGGACTTCCTTGAAATGCTGACACAGAGTTTCGATGAATTCGCCATCCATCTCCACATATCTGAAGGAGTTCAGGTGAATGACCATATATTCCTCCTCTCCATGGACAGTGATGATTTTTCCCTTGGTTGGGTACTTCAATCTCTGATGTAATGTAGAGGTGACGACACCAGTGTTATGAATCCAAGGTCGGCCCAATAAACATGAATAGGAAGGGAGAATATCCATTACATAGAAAGTTGAATCAAAGGTTTGAGTTCCAACTTTAATGGGGATGTCCACCTCCCCGTGCACCATTCTCTTTGAATCATCGATGATCCTTACCACTATGTTGCTGGGCTTTAAGGTCAAACCTTCACAGTCTAGTCTACTCAGAGCCTTCTTAGGCAACACATTCAATGATGAACCAGTATCTACCAGGACATGGGCCAAAGTAGTGCCCCTGCATTCGACAGAGACATGCAACGCTTCATTGTGTATCCTCCCTCTAGGTGTCAGGTCAGCATCAGAAAATCCAAAACCATTATCAGCGATCAAATTGGCCACACAATCTTTGAATTGGTCAGCAAAGGTTTCTTGTGGCACATGGGCAGTTTTAAGAAATTTCACCAAGGCCTTCGCATGAGCCTCGGAGCACAACAGTAAAGCTAGCATAGAAATCTTTGATGGAGTTTGCCCTAGATGTTAAACTACGTTGTAGTCGCTTCTCTTTATAATTTTTTAAAATTTCTTCCATCTCCTTCTTGGAGGCCTTTGGGATAGATACTGATTGCGCCTTCATCCGGACAGGTTCAACCAAAATTCCTTTTCCCAGAGTATCGGTCGACTCGGAGATAGGGGTGTCAGCAGGGGTAACCACAGGAACTGTAGTAGTAGTATCAACAAGAACAAAAGCATGGATGATTACAAGACTGGTAACAGTTTTCGGAGGAGCAATCTCAGAGGAGAACACTCTTCCACTTCAGGTTATTTTTCTGGTTCCCACAATGTTGCCAATGTCAGGGTCAGCCCTCTCAAAAACCGAGTCTTCATCAGTCAGCCAATCTTGCTTGACGTCGTGGTAGTAGACGTCACCGCCATAGTTCGAGGGGATAATTTTATTTGAGGAGTACGGGATTGGCCCTGGCATAGTAATTATCAGTGGAGTCACCTTCGGAACATATGTAATCCTGACGGGTCTTTTGGTGGAGACCCTGGGAGGATTGGCGGAAATGGTTACTATTGAGACATCCTTGTAAGCAATGGTTGGAACGTGAGTCTTTTCAAACTAAATCTCTTTGTCATCCATCAGGCGCTGGACACCTACTTTCAATAAATGACAACCAGTTGGTAGGGATAAACAGAGGTGGCAGCCTTCACCAAAGCCCGAAAATAATCCGGCCTTCAACAGGTTCCTTTTGACGGTCAGGAGAGGAGTAACAAGTTCATCAACTACAGTAACAAACACATCATCTTCAACAGCATTAACATCACGGCCGTGCTTGGGCATAGGAGCGGTGATAACATTTGGGATCTCAAGAGCATCAAACTCAATTTCTTTTTCCTCGAGAAGGTCTTGCACCTTGTTTTTAAAAACCTAGCAGTCATTTGTATCATGACCTGTACTTTCTGAATGGTAAGCACAATAGGCGTTTGGGTTTTAACGGGGAGAGGCAGTGTTGGGATTATTCGGAGCTTCCCGCAAGGTTACCATATTAGATCTCTATAAATGTGGCAAGACTTGAGATAATGTCATATTTATCCGGGTAAATTATCTTATCGGTCTTTCTGTTCTAGGATGGTTGTTCCTTTGTTTAGTAGGTGCAGGCTTAGGGATCATGACGGCCCCTACCATTGGACGGTGTTCAGTTCTGTCCTAATTCCTTTGAGGGTACACAGCACCAACCTCTTTCTTCCCAATGAATGGTTTTCTCACGACACTGGAGGATGCGTCCTTTTGGATCTTCCCACTCTTAATCCCAGCTTCCACTCTTTCCCCGGTCAAGATTAATTCAGTGAAGCCGGCTGAGGAACTTCCAATTAGATGATTAAAGAAAGGACCGGACAGGGTACCCAGAAACATGTCCACTAGCTCCCTGTCAGACAGGGGAGGCTGGACTCTTCCTGCTAAGTCCCTCCACTTCTGAGCATAGTCTTTGAAACCCTCGCTCAAACCCATAGCCAGACTTTGGATTTAAGTACGGGTGGGAGCAAGGTCTGCGTTATACTGATACTGCTTATAAAAAGCAGGGGCCAGGTCTTCCCAATTATAGATATTGGCCCTCTCCATTTGATAGAACCAATCTAGCTGAGTCACTGATAGACTATCCTGAAAGAAGTGGACCCACAAATCTCTGTCAGCAGTGTGAGGCTGTATCTTCCTCACATAAGATTTGAGGTGCATCTTGGGACACGAAACCCTGTCGTACTTAGCAAACACTGGTGTCTTAAACTTTGGTGGAATAACAATCCCAGACACCAAACCCAGCTCTTCAAAGTCTAGCCTGGGTACCTTCTGAATATCCATTGCACTTAAGCGATGTTCCAACTGTTTGTATTTTTCGCCAGCTGGAGGATACTTCTCTTCAGAGTAATCAACCTCTTCTTCCTCTTCAGATTCTGTATTTTTCCCTTCTTGATTATCCTTTTCACCTGACGATGTTGCAAAGTCTATAGTCCGTTTGGCTGGCCCTTGGAACCTTCTTCCCAGATTCAAAACACCGGTTGATTTCTTCGCTTTCTTCTTCTTTTCTTTGATCAGTAAAGTTTTCAAATCCTCTTGTCCCTTTTCCAGAGTTAAGAACATTTGTTGAAACTGAGTGTTCTGCGCCTGAAGATCTTTTATTGTCTGTTCAATATCCGTCTCACTGAAATAAACAGTAGAAAGATAAGGAGACCTGTTGTAAGAAACATGTTTATGTTATGATGAATGAAGATGCATATGCAAATGATTTCAAGGAAATTAGAGATTTAAATTTGCTTTAGACAAAAAGGAATACACGTTATATTAATAAATCAAAGTTTAAGTACATCGTGCCTCTTTTGGGCTTACAAAGAAATATAAAACTCTAAGATAAAAATGTTGAATGCATCCTCTTTGGTGCGATGTAGGCGTTCAGACTCCGCTCCTCATGAAGTTGCTTGGTGAGTTCCAGAACTTTATTCTCGCTGGCGTAGAATTGGGCCTCGAAAGTGTCTCGCTCCCCCTCAAGATGTATTTAATCCCCTTGCAAGTCCTCGAGAGAGGTGGGCATGTTAGGATGAAGGATAGTGTATGGGACATTTCCTTCCACAACAGGATCTATGATAACTGGTAAGATGGAAGGATAAGGCATCATAAGAATTTGATCACGGGCTCGTACCCATTTGAGATAAGGCTCAAGAGGGATGGAATTCTTGTGCCCCAATGTCTTGCCATCTACCTTTTTTAACATCCTCTAAGCTCGGATAAACCTCTGGCGGTAACCTTGATCGTCATTCTCGTAGTCAAACACCAAACCTTGAATAAGCATCTCATGTGGACCATCCCTTCGGGCGTAACCAAACTGTCATAAGGCCAAACAATGGTTGTAAGTGATACTTCCCCTAATGCCAAGTAAGGGGATATTAGGTCATTCTCCACAACGATCAACGATAGTAACATTCTTCAAAGATCGGAAACACCAATGAATATCTGAGTGTCTGAGCGTCATCAACCTATGTGACCACCTTGAACCTTTCTTGTTCTTCAATACAGATTGGGGAAGATGCGAAATAAACCATCTTTCCAAGAGAGGAGTACAACACACGAGGATACCTCTTTTACTCATAGTGTGAGAGTGAAAAGAATGTAGGATGTCTCCTAACAAAGTAGGCATCGGGTTACGAGACATGAAGATTTTGACGGCGTTTACATCTATGAGTTGGTCAAGATTTAGAAACGAAACCATCCCATAGATGAGAAGGGCCACAATTTCCTCAAAATCTTGCAAATCCAAAGAGTTCCAATAGTTTTGAGCTTTCTCAAACAGGAATTTGGTTAAGAAACGTTTAACGCCACTCTTTGATTCCCAATTAGTTGTGACATCAGATTGTTGCAAGTGTAGGGCTTGAGCAATCTCTTCTGGTTTTGGATCTCTTTCTGTACCGTTGAAGGGTAGTTGATTAAGAATGGGAATCCTCAAGAGTTGGGAGCATTCTTCCAAAGTTGGCACAAGTTGATAATCAGGAAATGTGAAGCATTAGTGTAGAGGATCAAAGAATTGGAAGAGCACCTTCATCATATCTTCATCGGTGTTGGAGGTAACCAAGTTTAGGAGGCGACCATGTCTTTCGGTAAATGGATAATTCTCGGGAACCCTTGATGCTAACTGTTTACCGTGGAAATTGGTAAACAACCGCTGATCCTCCAAAAGGTTACTTATTTGGTGACTCGCAGGATCGATCAGATTGATCCTAAGACATGGTTGATTTTTTGGGGTTTGACTAAGTCTAATGATGGTTAATGTCAGGAAAGTAAAGACACTTTATGTAAATTGCATGAAGAAAAGCTTGATAGAATAAATGAAAGCGTTAAATAAAGGCTTCGACAGAGAAGGGTAAATGAAAAGGCAATAAAGTGTTGGAATATAAAAGACTTTGATTAATTTAAATGGTGTTTCACACATACATTCTCAACAATTCTTTCGCTCACACTAGGTACTTGAATCTAAATGAGTGACTTGTATATAATGGTGAACACACGCGAAAACTACGTGAACAACTAGTATTTATACTAAACACATCTCAAGTAACCGTTGGGCAGTTACGCTGCTTCGAGATGACACCACTTGGCATGCTCACAGCATTCGACGCTCCTGATCTTGGCACATTGCACTTGGTAACTGCTGGGAACCGTTTTCCCTCCAAACATTCGAATCTCAAACCGTTCCACTCTGAGCATCAAATGACTTTGTCGAGAAGTTCATTCGACGTCGAAGGCAACAAGATTCCTACTTAAAGAAATCCTCTAAGTACCTTGCCACCTTCTGACAAGCATTCGACAGGATCAGCTGGTCGAAACCATTCCTCATGATTAATGGTCTATATTAATAAAAAACAAGGGTGCCGAATTTAGGAGCCAACAAATTACCCCCCAAGAATGCCTTATTTCGACGCTGAAAAGAAAAAGGCATTCTTTGAGATTCCACCCGACACCTGTCCTTCATTCTTAGCCACAGATTAACCCGTGCGCTTTTCGTCTCCTACCAACCAACTGACAATCCCAAAAAACCATCATTCCAACTGTTCCTAAGACGTCACTTCAGTAAGGCGTTTGGCGTGCCCAATGTCTTTTCACAGATTTTCATCATGACAATTTTCCCAAAATCGAGGATGCACGCTGCACCGTTTCCGTTCTGCAGAACGGCTACGTCAGCAAATGAGCGCCACGTGCCCCACTATCGTCTGAAACATTAAATGGCCTCGAGTTTTGTGATTTCCTAACCACTATAAATAGCGCTAAGTGCCCTTCGTGGGACTTTTCACGCTATTCTTCATCGAAGCTTTATTATTGAACAAAGATTTCTGCAAAAACCTTGTTCTTCATCCATCTTCATCTCAACCCAGAAATGGCTTCAGGTTCTCGTTCTTCCAATGCTCCCAGTTCTAACGCTCCCTCTAAAACTGCCCAACCAAAAATCTTTTCAACTGTTCCAACAGTTAACTCCAAAGGCATGCGAAGGGTTCCTGAACCCTTGGGAACTGCTGAGCGTGAGGCTTACTCCTCTCAACTGTTGATTCCTGTTGGATACTCCAACCAGGTTTTCGCCATGTCTGGCCCTTTATCTACATGCATTGCTGACTCCACGAAGATCAAGAGCTTCTTCCCGGTGCTTGAGGCACTCAAACCTGTTGGGTGCTCCAAAAAGGCTGCAGATGACAACGAATATCCTGCAAAAGAAAGATAGATCTTCGTTTCTTCAACAGAGGTGTTAGGCCTTTTAGGTCTAGCCCTAGCCTTACACCAGAGTACATCGCTTGGCTAGACAAGATGGAAAAAAGCCAGGCTTCGATGTGGAAGAACCTAGGGATTTATGACCTAGTCATGCTGTCCAAGACTGGTCTCAACTACTCCCCTGAAATGCTGGTAGCCTCTTTGCTATTTTGGGACTATACTCACTTCACCTTCCACCTGCCTTGTGGAATGATAACACCCACTCTCTTCGACGTGGCTGCCATCACCGGTCTTCGACCAACTGGGGATTACTTCGACCCAGAGGAAATGTCTGAAGACCAGATTGGGTTTTCAACTACCAAACCCACTTACACCACCTACATCAACCACTATCATGACAGGTCGACAGCTAATGTGACGGACGTGGAGCACATTGCGTTTCTAGCCCTTTGGCTGTCACGCTTCGTGTTCTGCACGAAGTCTCTACATGTGACGAAGAAAATGGTCACCCTTGCTACCCAACTTCACCATGGTCAAAACATCTGTTTGGCCGAATTAATACTGGCGAACCTATATGAGTCGATAAGCAGTGGAGAGACTCTGTTAAAGGTAATAGAAAATAGAGCCAGTTTGTTGCTTGCAGGACCCTTCTGGCTACTACAACTATGGCTAAATGCCACTTTTGAGTCTTTCTTACCTCAGAAAACTCAGATAAACGAACAAGCTCCTGAGATAGCCAAAAGGCGTATCGAAGGCACCAGACTGGCTTTACTGACTCCCACTGAGGATGGGCTGGAACTCCAACAGACCTTTGCAAACTTCGTTTTGATGTTTGCAGGAAGAAAAGAATTCACCTCGACCATGGCTCCTTTCGCCCGTCGAAAGTTTGGTCCATAATGGTTCACCAGGCCCCATCCCAAGTCATCAGGTGACCCTCATCTCGAAGAACACACAACACTGTGGGAAGCATTTCTCACTCCCAGAATAATGCCACTGCGCTTTAAGAGTTCCAAGAATCACCTGAGCCTGATCGCTTATCAGCCAAATTTGGTCTCTCGACAGTTTGGTATCATCCAATCACTTCCTTCTCCCATTTTCCCTAGGGAGAAATCAATGTTGTATTTTTGCAATGATTACACTGAGGATGCTGCTACCAAGCACATTGGCAGGTATGCTGGTCGGACAGTACTCTCATTGTTCGACTATCAACTCAACTTCCTCTGTTCACCATCTTTTGAAGACTGGTGGAAGAGTTATTATGCCGAAGAGTTCTTCGATGAAAAAGATTTTGTGGACGAACTCCAGAAGTCCTTCGTTCTGGTCCTTGACAAAATAAAGAAATGTACGTTCACTCTCCAAATTATATTTGTCTTTCCATTTCGACTTATAACTTGTTAATTATAACTTGTGAACGCGTCGTCTTTCAGTTGTTCGAAAACCTGCAGCAAAGAAAACCACAGAAAGCCATCAGGGAGGAGGTCCCTCTACAAAACCTTCAGCACCGGTAACCAAACTTTTATTATTTCCTTCTGGTTTTAACATCCTGATTTTCGATGTGGCGCTCTAAATCGACTCCATTTGGTTTTCAGGAACCTGCACCTAAGAAACGACCTGTACTAACGGTCGAATCTGCGAGTGACGACGAGGATGAATCTCCCCCCGCTCCTCTTAAACGGAGAAAACTGAAGAAAGATGCCCTTGCTCCTGAGCCTCGACCCTTGATCAGAATCAAGGTTGTAGGGAGAAGACCCAGGCCATCTCCCGTTATCATCGAAGAGCCCACGGAGGAGGAGCTGAACGTCTTGCTTAGCAAACCCGTCGAAAGTGATAATTCCAGCCCTGGGGCTGAAATTCCTCTACAGGTAGTTCCTCCGACCATTTTTAACTTAGGTGTCGATGCTCACGTTCGATTGTGTATCTTTCTAAACCAGAAGATTCTTCCTCTTCTATTTTCAGGAGACCACCGAAAGTTCAGCACCAAAAACTTCAGAGACACAAGACTCTGCTGAACATAGTAGGCAACAAGAGGAGGAATTGGCGAACGATGAAGCCATTGCCGAAGCAGAGGAACAACAACCAAAGGAAACTCAAGTGGTCGATCTGACAAAGGAGCAACATGACGAAGGGGATCATGTTGATGCTGGCACTACTGAACTACAGGTCGAAGAGAGTCATGTCGATGCAAACGCTACTGAACAACTTCAACCCCAAGCCAACACTGTTGTAAGAGCTACCACCTCGATAAAGCCCAAGTCTAAAGAAGACTTGGCCCTTTTGAAGCAAACTGATCCCATTGGCTACCTGAATGCCATCATCGAGAGTAGGGGAAGTTCATCTGACCTTAGTCATGATGCTTATACTACATCGGGGAAGTCCTCTTCGACTTCTCCTCTTGATGAGGCTTTGATGAAGGTCAAGGCTCAGTTCTTCAAAAAGGATCTGATGAAGGCTTTGGAGGGGGATCCTACTGCTCCGTCTTGTCTGGGAGCTATTTTGAATGCATTCGATTTGCTTGCTGTGTCTCCAGAGGTTTCCAACTTTATCTTGGAGTTATACTCCATTGTTGACCAAGTCTCTGTGGACTATCGACGTCAGAGGGGCTTCAACAACCAGCTCGAAGCACTACATGGCAAGAGTTCTTCTGCCTGGACCGAGGTAGCTGAAACAACTTCTCAAATTGCAGAGTTGTCGAAGCAGAAGACATCCAAGCAGGAAGAAATTGACGCCATAGATCGAGATAATGCCTCTATAAAGGCGCAGATCGAGGAGCTGGAGGCCAAGATAAATGCTAAAACCAAGCGCAAAGAGGAGCTCCTCTCGACTGTTTCAGACACAGAGAGCCAAGCTGAAGTTACACGAGGCCTAGAGTTCGCTGAGAAGGCCCAAGCCTTCGATGACCAGATTGCCAAACTTTCTCAGGCGACTGCCTTGTGTAGCAAAAGGCTGGAGTTGCAGCAGGCCAAGTATCTTCGACTTAAAGATTCTATCCCTTTCTAATTTGCTCAGCCATTTATTAACCATGTACTGTAATATTTGTAAGACAATGTAACCATTTTGGCTAATTCTTATATAATTTTACATTTTGGCTCTTTATGGTTAATTTGGTCATTAATTGCTATTTATTTTGATCTCTTGGAGCATAGGTTTATATTTTTTCAAATATTTGTCGTTTACTCTCAAGAGTCTTTTATCTTCACCTAACTCTTCGACCTCATAAGCTCCACCAGAAAAAATTTGGATAATTCTGAACGGTCCTTCCCATTTGGGTGACCATTTTCCCATGCTTCGATCCCTTCGATCCATGGGGAGAATCACCTTCCAAACTAATTCTCCAAGCGAGAATGCCTTAGGTTTTACTTTTTTATTGTAAGAATCTTCCACTCTTTTCTTCTGAATTCTTAGTAGGTCGAGAGCGCGTAGTCTTTCTTCGTCTAAATCTACTAGTTCGTCCAACATCATATCCCAATAAACCTCAGAGGGGATATCATGATGTCTCTGAACCCTTGTTGATTGAAGACAAATTTCCGCCGGCAGCACTGCGTCATGACCGAAAGTTAGCCGATATGGTGTTGTACCTATGGCTTCTTTTGGGGACGTTCGACAGGCCCACAAGATCTGGTCTAACGTCTTATGCCAATTTTTTGGCTTCTTTCCTACATGCTTTTTTATCAGGCCAATCACTATTTTATTCGCTGCTTCAACTTGACCATTTGCCTGTGCATAATAAGGTGTTGATGTTAGGAGTCTAAAGCCTGTTTCTCGAGCGAATTCCTGCATCTTTCGACCGGTGAACACTGATCCTTGATCAGTCGTTATAGTTTCATGGATTCCAAATCTAAAGATAATGTTCTTTTGAATAAATTCAATGACATTTTCTTGGTCTGCATTGACTAAAGGAATAGCTTCGATCCACTTAGTGAAATAATCAATGCCTACCAGTATATACTTCTGGCTCTTTGATGATGCCGGTCGAATCTCTCCAATAAGATCCAACGCCCATCCTCTAAAGGGCCAAGGTTTCACTATTGAGTGAAGTTCGCTTGCTGGTACATGTTGGATGCCCGTATGGACTTGACATTATTGGCAACCCTTCGCGAACTCAACACAATCTTTCAAGATGGTGGGCCAGTATAGTCCTTGTCGAAACAACAACCATTTCATCTAATGGCCTACTTGGTGAGCCCCACATTCTCCAGCGTGCGTAGTCGAAAGGGCTATGTATGCTTCAGTTTCACTTAAGCACTTTAGCAGTACCCCTTCAGGCGTCTTTTTAAATAACTCATTACCCATGAGTACGTAACTCAACGCCCTATATTTTATTTTCCGTTCTGTCAAAGCTGCTGGATTCTGTAGATAATCTACAATGGGTTTCCTCCAATCTTGCTCTGACAAATTGTCTATGAACGATATTTCAAAGTTCCTTTGATCAGCATACCCTAGTCTTGTCGATTTCAAATCTGTGGGTGACAGACTAGTTGCTTTTATTTTTTCTCGGACTTCGATTGCTCTTTGTAATCTCGTTTTTGAAATTTTGTACCCAGATGCAATTTGTGCCAAATCATTGGCTATTTGATTTTCCAATCTGGGTATGTGTCGAATGTTGACCATTTCAAATTTTTTCAATAAATGATTTGCTATCACAAAGTACATAATAAGATTTTCTCTTATGCATTTATATTCTTTTGTGACTTGCTTAATGACTACCGCCGAGTCTCCCATTATTTCGACTCGAGTTGCCCCCAATTCCAATAATATCTCAAGGCCAGTAATTAGAGCTTCGTACTCAGCCTCATTGTTCGAACAAGTACCTGATATCTTGTACTTGAATGTTGTTGGAATTTTTTCTGGAGAAATAATCAAGACCCCTACTCCTGTTCCATCTTTATGGCTGGAACCATCGAAGTAGAATTTCCAAGGCTCTATCTCCACATAATTTATATTCTCAACCTGAATTGAGTGGTCGACTATAAAGTCTGCCACCACTTGCCCTTTCACTGCCCTAAGGGGCATAAAGGTCAATGAGTACTCAGTTAACGCTAGCGCCCACTTGCCAATTCGGCTGTGCAGGATGGGTTTCGACAACATGTACTTGAAAACATCAAAATGAGACGAAACGTACACATCAACCGGTTTTATATATTGTTTGAGCTTTGTACAAGAGAAATAAAGACATAGACATAATTTTTCAACTTCGCTATATCTAGTTTCTGCATCGTTCAAAACTCTACTAAGATAGTAAATGGGTCTTTCTACTCCATTTTCATCTTCCTGGGCTAACATGCTTCCCAAAGTTTTGTCGGACGCAGCTATGTACAATCTCATACTCATGTTGTTGCAAGGAGGCACCAAAATAGGTGGCTTTGTGAGATACCCTTTGATTTTGTCGAAGGCTTCTTGTTGCTCTTGCCCCCATTCGAATCTTTCCTTATTCAATCGAAGTAAGGGTGAGAAGGCTTGAGCTTTTCCACTTAGGTTAGATATGAATCTCCTTAAGAAATTTATCTTGCCCAACAGAGATTGCAGTTCCTTTTTGTTCACTGGCGCTTTCGCTTCCAAGATTGCCTTCGTCTTGTTCTGGTTGATTTCGATTCCTTTCTTGTGGACGACGAAGCCCAAGAAATCTCCAGCTTTTACACAGAACGCACACTTCAAAGGGTTCATTTTAAGACCATGTTCTCTCATTCTTTCAAATGATTGTCGAAGGTGGTCTATATGGTTCTTCCTGGAAACAGATTTTACAACAATATCATCAATATATACTTGCATAAAAGTGTTGATAAAATTATGAAAGATAGAGTTCATCGCTCGCTGATATGTTGCCCCAGCTTTCTTTAGGCCAAAAGGCATCACTACCCACTCGTAAGTGCATAAAGCCCCGGGGCATCGAAAAGCTGTTTTCGACACATCTTCTTCAGCAATGAATATTTGATTATATCCTGAATAACCATCGAGCATGCTCAGGTACTCATGGCCAGCGGCAGAATCAACCAGCATTTCTGCCACAGGCATAGGATATTCATCTTTGGGTGTGGCAGCATTCAAGTCTCTGAAATCTATGCATACCCTCAATGTACCATTTTTCTTAATCACTGGCACAATGTTTGCAATCCATTCGACATACCTCGTAGCTCGTATGGATTTGCACTTCAGCAGTCTTTCGACTTCTATTTTGATCTTCGACAATATTTCTGGAGCGAAGCGTCTTGGACTTTGCTTGACTGGCTTCTTCCCAGGTTTGATTGGCAACTGAAGTTCTACCAATCCTCTGTCGAGACCAGGCATCTCGTCGTAATCCCATGCAAAGTAGTCCTTGAACTCCTTTAACAAATGGATCACTTCCAACCTGAGTTCTGGGTCTATTTTTGCGCTAATGTAAGTTGGCTTTTTCTCTGACCCTTCGCCCAAGTTGATTTCTTCTAAAGGATCCTGCGCTAACATTTTGATGTTGTTCGCTAAGGGGTCCTTTTCAAATCCCAAAGGCTCATCGTCGTAGATGGCGTCGAGTCTTTGTTCCTGCATTTCTTCTGGCCTGATATCAGGAGGTTCAGGGTCAAAATCCTTTCCAGGACCTGCAGAAGGTAGCTCTTGATCATTGGCCTGTGTGGCCATATATTTTACTTCGGCTTCGAGAGCCGTTATCATCCTTGTTTCGGCTACATAAGCCGAAATTCGCTGCAGTGATTGTGACTCAGTCATTGTCACTGAATTCACTTCCCCAACCAGTTGGCTGGATGTCAGTTAGCCCACTGAAATCAATGTGGGACAAGTCTTCTCTGTCCCATTGAAAACCATGCTCAGGGTGCAGGTACAATGAACAAAAAGCATTTGGCGCTGGCGCCAAGTCGAAGTCAGGTGCTGGGCATGGCCCAATGTGAGCCAAATTTTTGTCGAAGTCAGCTCTCCCTAGGTGATTTACTTCGTCCAAGTAATAGCTCTGATCTGCTTCTATATTTTCGACCATTCCATCAGGACGCCATAGTATCAACCTTTGGTGCATTGATGATGGTACTGCTCCAACACCATGTATCCATTCTCGGCCCAACAAAAGATTATAATTTGGTTTGGACGATATGACCATAAACATAGTTGGTCGAAGGATGGATCCCACTTTGAGGTCTAGCTGGATCACACCCATAGTGGTCCCTATTCCGCCTTCATAATTCGATAGGACCATGTTGTGAGGCTTGATGTTTTCATCGCTCTTGCCTATTTTTCTCAGCATAAAGTGAGGGATGATGTTGATGGTTGCCCCACAGTCCACCAAGATCTTATTTACGGTGGTTTCTCCGAGTTTTGCCCTTATGAATAAAGGCTTGAGGTGATTTTTCATCGCCTCTGTAGGAGATTCGAAGAAACCATTTTGCTCTTTAGTAGCGCCATTATCCATGACGAAGTAGCATACTGGCCTATGCTTGGCCATTTCTTGTTCGACTTCCCAATCGTTCGCTTCGACCTCCACCTGGCGGTTGAACTCTCTTGGCAAAACTGAGACTATGTTCACCATGATATCTAGGGTGTCATCAGACTCAGAGCCATCTTCGTCATCATCTTCGCCCTGGTTAGGCCAGACTGGTCTATTGGTCACTGGTTGTCTTTCCAGAGGCTTTCTCTGCTTTCTCTGAGGGACATTTGAACTTGATTCTGGCTTTGGTTCATTGGTAGCTTCCCTCTCAGCCTTTCGCCGCCTCTGGTATCTTCTCCATTGGGATCGAGACATGGGATTCTTTCCCTTGTAGTTACTTGATACCTGGGTCACTTTAGAAGCGACAACCTGAGGTTCTTTCTTGTGTGTCAAAGATGAACCTCTTGGCACTTCGAAGGAGTGCCATCTTTCCTCGCTCGGTCTCTTTCGACCTGATGTTTTATACCACGTATCAACTGGCACATTGGTTGGAGGCCTGAAAGTCAGTGGCCTCTTCTCTTGATTTGAACCCTTTTGGTAGGTTCTTCTGGGGTCATGTCGAATATTAACACTTTCCCTTCTTCTGTTTGCTGCTCTTACACCTTGGATGTGTTCAGCAGCTTTTTTGTCAAAAATCGAGCTACATCGAGGACACAGCATCACTTCTGACTTCTTCTTCTAGCATCTTTGCAGGAAATCTGCCAGATTTTCATTTTCCCGAGGGAAAGCCGTTTTGTTGGCCTGTTCTTGCCTAGTGGCCTCCTCTGATGCTTTTGGTTCAGAGATTTCGACCATGTTGACATTCATGGTGTCTTTGGTGGCAAGAGTCATTTGCTTCAGCTGAGTCTCCAGGTCCTCTGTCTGGCCTTGGACTGCAGCCAAGTAGGAACTGAGTTTTGCTCCAGATTTTGGGGCTCCAACTGTCTCCAGTTTTGGGCTTTCAACGGCTTTTTGGACTGCTTCAATTGTCTTTCTAGAAAGACTCCCAGAAAAACTGCCAAAAATTGGCATGTTGACATGATCCTTGGTGACTTCGACCATGGTTATTCCTGGCCTCTTCACCTGGCTTCTGGACGCCTCGATCACATTCACCTCTGAAGGTTCAGCATAATGGGCTTCAGCCTGCAAAGGGTTAGAGTCCACAGTCATGGGGGTCTTATCAGCAAATTTCAACCTCCCTTCTTCGATAGCATCTTGCACGAGATTCCTGAAAAGAAAACATTGAGATGTTTTATGGCCCAGAAAATTATGATATTTACAAAAGCCTCTTTTCTTTCTTTGATCAAGAGGAGGCACTTTTACCCCTGAGGGCACTATCATTTGGCCATCTTTTAAAAGTAAGTCAAAAATTTCATCACATTTTGTAATATCAAAACTGTAAGTCTTTTTGGGGAACCTATCGTTGGCCCTTTCCGGACCAGTGGGATTTTTCCCACTTGAGGGGACTAGCAGTTTGCAAGAGTATGGTGGCCCTTGTTTTAGCTCCGCTAAATCGACCTCGCTTTCTTCGACGGTTATAGTTTCGTCGAAGGTTTCTGGATCTTCATCGTCCATTTCGACATATGCTATCCTTTCTCTTTTATGAGTTTTTGTCGCCTTGGCTTTTTCAGCTTTAAGGCGTTCTACCTGTCGAACCCTATCAGCCAATTGGGCCATGTCTCTCAAGTATTGAGTGTCTAATTTCTTCCTAATGGAATAATCTAAGCCTCCTGCGGCTATTTCGACTAACTCATGTTCTGGCACTTGCGTAAAGCATCTTGCTTTGAGAAACCTAAACCTATTTAGATATTCTTCTATAGGTTCAGTGAATCGTCTCTTTACATTGGCCAATTCTTTCAGGCTTATCTTGGTTTGTCCCATGTAGAATTGCTCATGGAACAATCTCTCCAACTGGGTCCAATGGTGGATCGAATTGGGGGGAAGAGTTGTGAACCAAGTAAACGCGTTCTTTGTTAGGGAACTTGGGAAATACTTAATCCTCAGGTTTTCGTTGTTTGAAATATCTCCTGCTTCAATCAAGTATCTTGCCACGTGTTCGACAGTAGATTCGGTCGTGTCCCCTGAAAATTTAGTGAACTTAGGGACTTTACATCTAGGGGGTAAGTCTGTTTGTAACACATATTCTGACAGTGGGGATGTAAAGTTGGGCCTACGGAGGCCCGTATTCATCCCATTTTGCATCATGATTCTTTCGATCATGGCTGTCAGGTTATTTTCCAAACCCATATTCTGGTATTGGATGTGCTGAACTACTTCGTCAGCATTTTGGTTTCTGTTGACTATCCTTACCTTCGGGGCTATGACCCTAGGTTCTTCGACCCCGGGTTGTTCCAATCGTGTCCTAAGGTTTTCTTCGACAGGCTGCTGGACTTGGTTAATAGTGGTTTCTTCCTCTAGAAGTATACCTTGGTTTCCCCTTATTTGCGCCCTTTGGGGCTGTCGAATAGGTTGAGGTACCCCAAAGAAATCGGCCAGACGCGCCATTTGCGCTGTCATCTGCTGATTCGACTGGGTGGTATTTTGTATTAGAGGATTCAACACTGTACTTAAAGTTTGTGCCAACATTTGAACCATATCGTGGTTGCTTTCGTCCATTTGCTGCCTCAAGACTGTTGTCGAGGCATTCGTAAGGCCATGCGCTACTTGGGACGTTCCTCCTAAGAGTTGGGTCCTACTCCTGTTCGTCATACCAACTCCGGAACCTTGGAGTGGCGAAGAGGCGCTCACTAAAGGGTCTGAAAAAGTGGACGCAGCGTTCGTCAGGCTAGCCAATTCAGAAGTTGGCATGCCATAGAGTGGTTCTCGATTTGGACCGCCTGTCGGAAATCCTGGGGGAACATAAGGCCTAGTTCCTGGGTTTCCCCATGGTGGGGGAGTTCTCAAAGGCATTCTGGGGCCAGTGAACGGAGGTAATGGCCCCGTTTGTGTGACCGTTACTGCTGGTGTTGAACCAACGGTTAGCGTTTCACTTACGGTTGGTATAACCGTTGATCCCACATTTGTTTGTGGGATTTCACTATTGTTTGGCGGATTCGCCATCGCTTCTCTTCTTCCCGTAGTATTGGTATCGTTAGTGTATATTCTACCACTTCTCAATAACATGCAATACTTCTCGAAAAAGATGATATTCTGTATAAATATGGTTAACCTTAAAAATCAACACAAGGTCCCACCGGGTGTGCCAATTTGTTTACCGTGGAAATTGGTAAACAACCGTTGATCCTCCAAAAGGTTACTTATTTGGTGACTCGCAGGATCGATCAGATTGAACTTAAGACATGGTTGATTTTTTGGGGTTTGACTAAGTCTAATGATGGTTAATGCCAGGAAAGTAAAGACACTTTATGTAAATTGCATGAAGAAAAGCTTGATAGAATAAATGAAAGCGTTAAATAAAGGCTTCGACAGAGAAGGGTAAATGAAAAGGCAATAAAATGCTGGAATATAAAAGACTTTGATTAATTAAATGGTGTTTCACACATACATTCTCAAAAATTCTTTCGCTCACACTGGGTACTTGAATCTAAATGAGTGACTTGTATATAATGGTGAACACACGCGAAAACTACGTGAACAACTAGTATTTATACTAAACATATCTCAAGTAACCGTTGGGCAGTTACGCTGCTTCGATATGACACCACTTGGCATGCTCACAGCATTCGACGCTCCTGATCTTGGCACGTTGCACTTGGTAACTGCTGGGAACCGTTTTCCCTCCAAACATTCGAATCTCAAACCGTTCCACTCTGAGCATCAAATGCCTTTGTCGAGAAGTTCCTTCGACGTCGAAGGCAACAAGTTTCCTACTTAAAGAAATCCTCTAAGTACCTTGCCACCTTCTGACAAGCATTCGACAGGATCAGCTGGTCGAAACCATTCCTCATGATTAATGGTCTATATTAATAAAAAACAAGGGTGTCGAATTTAGGAGCCAACACTAACTCTTTAAGTTGAGGAGGGATCCTTACAAGATTGACTTGAATGGTTTTCCTGCGAATAGAATCCATGTCCTACAAAACACAAAGATAAATCCCAAAAATCCTTGAAATGGTTAGTGAGTATGAGTATGATGTTATGATGTTTATGATGTTATATACAAGTAAATATATACAAACAAAAAAAACAAGTCCTTAGGTTTAGGCTTGCATGGAGTCTCATAGGTAAGTACCCTCTTGAAGTTTAGTTGGCTCAAACTTGTCCTAGCAATAGTAATCGGGTTCTAAGGGAGCTCAATATCACTGGTTTGTCTTCTCGGGCATTGTTTCAGCACAAGCCTCTTTAACAACGACCTAAATATCCCAAAAACCAAACCTCAATGAGCGTAGTATCGAGTATCTACCAACTTCAGACGGTACCAAAGCCGGTCATCTCACTACATTCTAATGGCCAAGTTTGTCAAGTAAAGGTTCTAGAAGTTAGTTAGTGTTTCATGACATCACTCAGCGGCCCCGTATTCTCCTTGACTACTCAAGGGCTACCGGTACCCACAAATATGTCACACTAGAGTAGCTATTGCTTAAACCATGTCGGTATACCCCGCACAGTTTCCACAACGTATTGCTACTTACCTATAAGGTATCCCAAATCCGGGTAGAGGATTCAAGCCCAAACAAAGAACCAAAATATAAAGCAAACAAATCAAACAATGAAAGCAAGTAAATGTGATCTAGCCCTAAGGTAACCCCACTTTTAAAACTCTCCCTAGCAGAGTCTCCAGTTCTGTAACTCGGTGGGAGAACTGACTTGGTTGTTTTGCATTTCATCGCAAATGTTGCGGATAGCAAGAGTCGTCACTGACTTTTCTTCTATCCAAAAGGAAAGGTTGAAAAGAATATGAAAGACCTTTGAGATGTTTTCTTGAGTTCGGGTGGTAGATTATGAAAAGAGAAGGTATTAGCACCCTTTTCATCCGTAGTTATCTACGGGCTCTTAGTTGCTTGCTAGATCACTTGCTTTTGTTTGAAAATGTGTTTTGTGTGGTTTTTTAAAATTGTTTTGAAAAGGCTCCATTGTTTAGGCAAACTTATTAATGATTATCGTTCATAAGAATGTATACAAAGTGTTGATCTTTTGCAAATGTTTCAAGTTTGAAAGGTGTTTTGAAAGTGTTGGTGTTTGTTTTTAAAATAGCAAGGATGTTTTAGTTTGAAAATGAGCAAGAAACTAGGAATATTCTACCTACTCCAAATTCTTTCATGTTTATTTCCTTTTTCCTTTGACATTGTTATCTTACCATTGATTTGGTAAGAAACCCTATATTTGGATGTAAAAGGGACGTGCAAGGGTCATCGTATAGTCATGAATAGCAATGTTGTAAGATATCTTAGCATTTTATTTTAGGGACTAAGATCATTCGTAAGGCAACATTTGTAGCGTCATCGAGGGACTATGATCTTGTATTTTGTTTGTTTTTCTAAGACATCTTACATGCGTATTATGACCATTTTCATAAGGCAACAAAGTGAATTTATCCTAAGGGTGTAACTGTGCAAGTGTATTGATTTACATGCATTGTTTTCTCTTTGAATTAGGGTTTTCTAAGCATTAATTTTATCTTTTCATACAAACCCTAATGTAATAGCATTTGTATATAAAGCATTAAATTGCAGAAAATAAAAATACTAAGTTATTACATCATTAGGGGAGGGAGTGTACAAATTTACAAATGGGGAAATTGCAAGAAAATTAAATCTAATTAACTATTACAACCATATTGAATATTGTACAAGATTTGAATAAAAATGCAAGAATGTAAATGGAAAAAAGAAATGATTTTGTTTGTTTTTTATGAAAGGGTTTGGTCTTGACCTAATTAAAGAAAATGATTAAGAAAAATTAAATAAAATTAACTTAAACTAATTAAAAAAAGAAATTAACTTAAAAAAGGATTTTTAGGGTTTTTTAAGAAAAAGGTTTTAAATTAATAAAAATGAGAAAATTAATTAAAAGAAACCTAAGTTCTAAATTAATTTTAATTACAAGAAAATAATATAATAGTTAAACTTAAACCTAAATATTAATTATTAAGAAAGAAATTAATTTATTAAGAAAAGTTTGTGTTCTTTTAGTTTTATAAAACAAATAAACTAAATAAGTGTAAAAATAATAAATAAAATATTTCTGGATTTTTATTAATAACAATAAAAATAATATTAATAATAATAATAATAAAGGAAAAAGAAATAAAATAAAATAAGAAAAAGAAAATAATAATGAAAATTGGGTCAGGGGGTGCTGAAATAAGTCAGGGGTTAGTAAGCAAAAAATGAAGGGCCAATGTTATGGGGCCCAGGCGCTGCAAACAGAAGGAAAAGAAAAATGTGAGAAAAATAAGCAAAAGGCAGCGTGCTGGGTGTTGAACCCACGCCCTCTTGGTTACCAGCGCGCTACCTTACCAGTGAGGTGGTTATACATTCGTTTACTTATATCAAACCATAAATATATATTACAAATCAAGTCCATGGCCTGAACTTCATCTTCAACCTCACGCCCAGCTAGAGTACCTGTAACTTCTTCATCTCTCAACAAAAATAAAAAGTACAAACATGAAAGTTGTGGTATTTCTTCCCACGAATCCAACCATATAAATACTTATAGTTAAAAATCATAGATGAGTGGGAATTTTTCTGGCCCTAATTTAAAACTTAAAAATTTCATAAACTTCAACTCTAAAATTCTCTAAGCTCAGGCCATATAAATGCAAACTATGGATATGTACAGCTTTGTGGCAATGGTATCTACATTTTATCTTTGAAAATGAAAGCTTAACAATGCCTATATGAATATTTCAAAAGTCAGAAAACTTACCTTGCAAGAGGGTATCGTGTTTTGAGTTTGAGCAGCTTTCAATGAGTTCTAGTGATTAGGTTAGCTTCCTCAAGCTCTCAGAAAGCTAATGTGATGCTTGGCTTGAGCTAAAAGTGGCTGAGGAGTTCTGGAGAAGTCCACTTGCAGACCCCTGTTTTTGAAAATGGAACTTGATGATGGAGGTGTTACAGTTAGGCAAAAGGACTTTGGATGGTTTGTATTTGATGTTTAGAAACTTTAGGAACCTAAAGGCTTGGAAACGCACGAGGGAGATGTGAGTTTCAAGTTTTTGGTCAGATTATGCAACAATGGAGTTTTTGTGTGTGATTCTGAATTCTAGGGAGTTTGAGGGCTTAAGCATGCGTGCCTTTTCTTGTAAATGACTTGTGTATATGTATGGAAAATATTGTGAGGCTTGAGAGGGTCAGAATCACACAAGTACAAGTTATGGGATTTTGCTTGTTTTTGAAGCAAGCTTGGAACATCTTGTTTCAATGTGAAGTACCAAGCTTGTAGGGTGGCTGTAAGCTTTAAACGTGCTTATTCTGATTGTGTAAGGAAAGCTTGTGCAGAAAGGACAAGTTCAATGCTCAAGATAAAACTGATTTTGTGGTTAAAGCAACTTTACTAGAATGGAATGGTTACTTTCTTCCTAAAATGGAAATAAGCATGGGCAATGCATTGAATGCTTGAGTTGAAGCTTCTTAAAGTGTGCAAACATTTACTTATGGAGTGCCAAGCAAGTTTGAGGCTTGTAAAGCAAATATTGTGCAGCCTAGCATGGATTTGAATTCTTGTTCATCACAAAATTTTGCCTTGTAAAACAACTTGAAACCCTAACTTTTAACCTTCGATTCTCTTTGCTCACAAATGATCTCAAGGAGTTATTTAATTTTTTAGAAAGTTTGTAATGTGCTCTACAACCCCTCTTTTAATCACCTTTGCAAAATCCAAATGGAACTATGCCAAACTTGCGTCAGAAGTTTGGTCAAAATCCTGACCAAAATACTCAAAATTTCACTAAGTGTTTTAGTTTCACGACCATGATTTCATGGATTAATAACTTGAGATCCAAGAATTTTTAGGAGGAGTTGTGTAAAGAAATGTTTTAGATCTCATCGAGATCTACAACTTTCATGTTGAAAGTTTCTTTTGAATGATCTTGCATCATGGTGAAAAATTGGCTCAAAGTTGTGGAAAAAATATGAAGTTTTCAACACTTAGAAAAATTTCTAAGTTTGGAAACTTTGAATTTTCAAAATGAAATCTTGAATTTTTGATTTCTTGATGAACAAGTTTCATATTTTGACATGTTTTGATGAATTGTGATCTTTGACACTTGATTTTGACCAAAAAAGTCAAATTTTGACTTTTCAGTGTACACTTGACTTTTGATCAGTTGACTGAAAATCAACTACCAATCAATTAATTTTGAGGGAAGTTTTGAGTCATAACATTAAGTCAAAGTTATTCATTTGAAACCTTGAGATAATGTCTCAAACCAAATAACCATTTGCTAGGTCAAAAATCAGAAATTGCCCTTTCTCAGTCAAAACCCGAATTTTGACCATTTTGCCCTTTTGATGATCTGATCAAATTTCTTGAGGAATTGTGGTCCAAACTTGATCAAATGACATATGTTGGTTCACAATGTTGATATGGATAAAATTTTTTGAAGTTTGACTGTAAATTAACCACAATTGACTTTTTTCCCAATACAACTGACTTTTAGGTCAATTGATCAATTGACTGAGCAAAAATGTGATCCAAGACTTGAAACTTGACATGAGCAATCTTGAGGGTCTATAATGATCCATGAAAGTCATATGAGGCATTAAAAGTTCAATTATCTTTGTGCAATCTCAAACCCTAATTTTAGTCATTAGTGCTTAAGGAGGTGTCTTGAGTTGATCAACCCTTGTGCAGTCTTGAACCAAAGGAGATCTTGTGAGAAAATACTTGATAAATGAGAGGGAAAATTTTGGGGTACAACACTATCCAAGGGGAAATAAGAAGTTAAAGCACTCCTCGCTAGGGGCTTAACCATGGAGAATCTTGAGGACGACAGGGATGACCAATTGGAGTGGCTACAAACTGAGATAGCCATAATGAAGGTCCAAATGATGGGACAACTGGTAGGACAGATGGCTCTTATCCAAAACTTGGCTCATGGACAAGAAGAGCTAAGAGTCCTTGTCAACAAGCTTCATCAAGACGGATGCAATCAAATGGGGCAAACAGCTAGAATTGGGGATCAAGTCATTATTCAGCCTCCCATGAGATAAGAAGTTGGTTTGGTGGAGAGCAAACCTTTCCAAATTACTGCCACGTCATAAGCCCAACAGCAACCTCGCCAACAAGGACAGGGTAATCGGCATAAACGGAATGCACCCAATAGGCAATATACCAAACTCAACATGCCAATGTCACAAGTCTTGCTACACATGTTGAATCTGAATTTGGTCACACTGAAGGATCCTTCTCGGAATCCTAACACTGCTGCTCCTAGTTATCATCCCAATGAAAGATGTGCATATCACTCCAAAAGTCTGGGACATGATACTGATATTTGTTGCATGTTGAAAAACAAGATTTGAGACCTGCTCGATGAAGGAGTGTTGGAATCCGCACAAGACGGTCAACTGGAGCTTTTCTATCACCCCTCAAGGGCATCCATATGAAGTGACGATCTGGGCAAGGAAATTTTCTGTTTATTCAAGTTTTCAGTTGTAATTTCTTTGTTTACTTAAACACTTATCTATATGTCAGACTTTAGTCATTTTCATTAATGCATTAAATACGCTTGTCTTGAATTAATCCATTCATTTTCATTCTATTTAAATTATGTTTTTTACTCCCTTTATGATATTAAACTCTTGTTTTAAAAGTTGCAAGCCTTTAGAGGGGAGGATGACGAAAACAATGCCATAATCTCATACAGTATACTTTTGAACAGACCTTGCTGACGATGTATTGGCGTTTCTTTCAATTCCTAAACACTGGAGTTATAAGGAAGATAATCCCTAGTCAACCCCTTTGAGCCTAAGAAGTAGGAGTTTTCTTTTTCACACAAATTGAAACCTTTAATCAAAACCTGGGGCAGGGTAGTCTCTCAGTTAATTCAAACGCGCGTTCAGTCGCAAACTTTCACTTCATATACAACGAATGACATCAAAAAACATTCTTCTGGAATCAAAAGACAGTGATGGTTCCATACCAAATAGGCATTCATTATCTCTCGAAAGAAAAAAAAAACGCTAAGTCAAAATCTATGAAGGGGACTTAAGAAAAACGGGGGCATCCCGCTGACTGTAATCTCAAAACAAGAATAGTCAGACAAAAATCAGGGATAAAGGATCAAAAAAGGAGTACACTACAAATCCTCAACAACATGGGAAATATGGCAAAAATGACTGCCTTCCAACAAACTTAACTTGTCTGAACCATCGCCAAAACATCATTTCCAGACTCAATAGGAGTTCAAACGCATAATTAACTGAGTTTAGGGCTGAAGAACATCACGAAGAACGGGAGGGTGCAAATACACTTTGAGCCTTATCCTTTGTTTCTTAAACCGTGAACCAAGCCACGTTACAACCCTTTCAAAGTCTTAATTGAATCACGGGATAGTTCGAAAGCATACTGTTACAAAAGGTATCCTGACTCCTGTAAGGCATTACTCCAAATCCTGAGTTGAATTTTCTTACAAAAAAATTATTTTATCTGCTAAAATGCATTTTCAAAACTTCAAGACAACCATAACCTTTGCATTTATTTTGAATATCGTTGTTTGCATATGGCTATTTGTTTGACAATAGAGAAATTCACACGATAAATATCCAGCAAACGAAAGCTCTCTCAGTGAACAAAATCACTTCAAATGGGATGACACTTCCAATGACAAATCTCCTATTAAGCAAGGGGGCATGGCACATCACTGTCCAATACATTTGGGGCAGTCAAGTCAAGATTCCAAGAAATCTCTCAAGAAGTGTTAAATAACCAGGGGCAGATTTGCATCCGAGTCACTTGGGGCATTGAATATGAACTCCAACAAAGGGTTGTATACAGTCAAGCAAACATTTCCTAGCAATACTACAAACACTTGCTACTAGAGGCAGTGATAAATCTCCCACAAAGTCCTTTTTATAAGGTGATTCCCAGCTAGAGTTTCAATCTATGAAAACTTCTCCCCAACTGGGTTTGATCTCAAGAATCTTCGAGGAGTTCTACCAAAAGGAAACGCCTCTCCAGCAGACTGGCGACAGGGTTTATTACCCCAACAAACGGCAGGATTCCCCAGCTTGAATTTACCTCTCAGACTATCACAAATCTAGGGACCACAATTCCTCTTCCCTAGTAGACTTTCCTACAATCCCCAATAGCTCCCCAGTAGAGCAATGGACAATGAAGACTCCTGAACTCTTTTCCCCAAGCGAAAATCAACACTCTCCACATAGTTTTCTTCTCAAGCAAAATCAACACTCCCAAGTGAAAGTCTTCCAACTTCTCAGGATTCCCCAACAGGGTTTCACAAAGTCCACAAGCAATGCACAAGCGTTTCCCTTCCCCAATAGAGTTTATTTCTATAATAATGGAGGCCCATCTATCAACACTTCAACTTCAAATATGAAGACTTACACTCCTCATTCCCAGCAGCATCCAGGGATTTATTTTCCCCAGACTGACAACACTGCAACAGAATAACTAATATGTTCATACATTGCATTCATACATCATATCATCAACAACACAAATCACAATCTAATTTATTTTGAGAAACATCATTACGCCATGCATTTCATACGTCATGACATTTCATACAACTAACTCTTTACCTTTTCAGGAAAGATCAATCAACAGAAAATTATCATCAACAAATTTCTGACAAGACAGGACAACTATCTGTGCACAAATCAATTGTAGATCAATTCCTGAAACAGGACTGGGTGATTATCTACATAACGAATACTTCCTTCAAAACCCTTGCAGGTTCAATTTAAATCTACCAATGGTTTATCCTGACTCATTCCCAGTAGACACTTTTTCTGGTTCATATAAATCACTCCAAAGATTTATTTTGATTCTTTTCCAGACTTCTGCTGGTTCAGTTTAAATCTCTCAATTATTTATCCTAATTCCTTTCCGGTAGACATTTTCTCTAGTTCAGATAAATCTCTTCAATATTTATTCTGATTCTTTTCCAGACCTCTGCTGGTTCAGTTTAAATCTCTCAATGGTTTATCCTGATTTCTTTCTGGTAGACATTTTCTCTGGTTCAGATAAATTGCTCCAAGATTTATTCTGATTCTTTTCCAGACCTCTGTTGGTTCTGTTTAAATCTCTCAATGGTTTATCCTGATTTCTTTCTGATACACATTTTCTCTGGTTCGGATAAATCACTCCAAGATTTTTTCTGATTCTTTTCCATACCTCTGCTGGTTCAAATTAAATCTCTCAATGGTTTATCCTGATTCCTTTCTGGTAGACATTTTCTCTGGTTCAGATAAATCGCTCCAAGATTTATTCTATTTCTTTTCCAGACCTCTGCTAGTTCAGTCTAAATCTATCAATGGTTTATCCTGATTCCTTTTCGGTAGACATTTTTCTCTGGTTCAGATAGATCTCTCCGAGATTTATTCTAATTCGTTCTAGTTAAAAAATATTTAAGACCTCTGCTGGTTCAATTTAAATCTCTCAATGGTTTATCCTTATTCCTTTCCGGTAGACATTTTCTCTGGTTCAGATAAATCTCTCCAAGATTTATTTTGATTCTTTTCCAAACCTCTGCTGGTTCAGTTTAAATCTCAATGGTTTATCCTGATTTCTTTCCGGTAGACATTTTCTCTGGTTCAGATAAATCGCTCCAAGATTTATTCTGATTCTTTTCCAGACCTCTGTTGGTTCAGTTTAAATCTCTCAAATGGTTTATCCTAATTTCTTTCCAGTAGACATTTTCTCTGGTTCAAATAAATCGCTCCAAGATTTATTCTGATTCTTTTCTAGACCTCTGCTGGTTCAGTTTAAATCTCTCAATGGTTTATCCTGATTCCTTTATGGTAGACATTTTCTCTGGTTCAGACAAATCGCTCCAAGATTTATTCTGATTCTTTTCCAGACCTCTATTGGTTCAGTTTAAATCTATCAATGGTTTATCCTGATTCCTTTCTGGTAGACATTTTTCTCTGGTTCAGATAGGTCGCTCTGAGATTTATTCTGATCCGTTCCAGTTAAAGAATATTCAAAACCTCCGCTGGCTCAGTTTAAATCTCTCAATGGTTTATCCTGATTTCTTTCTGGTAGACATTTTCTCTGGTTCAGATAAATTGCTCCAAGATTTATTCTGATTTTTTTCCAGACCTCTGGTGGTTCAGTTTAAATCTCACAATGGTTTATCCTGATTTATTTTCGATACACATTTTCTCTGGTTCGAATAAATCACTCCAAGATTTATTCTGATTCTTTTCCATACCTCTGCTGGTTCAGTTTAAATCTCTCAATGGTTTATCTTGATTCCTTTCTGGTAGACATTTTCTCTGGTTCAGATAAATCGCTCCAAGATTTATTCTGTTTCTTTTCCAGACCTCTACTAGTTCAGTTTAAATCTATAAATGGTTTATCCTGATTCCTTTCCAGTAGACATTTTCTCTAGTTCGGATAAATCGCTCCAAAGGTTTATTCTATTCTTTTCCAGTTGAATATAAGTTTAGACTTAGTCTAATTTCTGTCAACAATCACCTTTGGATGACATCTATAAGCCCATCTCCAACAACTCTCTATCATCTCTCCAAATGGAATCTTTAAGCCCATTCCCTACATAATCAACCACCACATCATCAAGTGCAAATTTCCGGGCACTCTAGTGTTCAATTATCTTCCACCTTCTAGTCAAGAATGGAAGATTCCCCAATCTAACTCTTTAGGTTTAAGAAGATTGAACAGGGGCAGCTATTGTACCCCAAAATTTTCCCTCTCATTTTTCAAGGCATTTCTCACAAGGATTCTCAAGGTTCAAGCTTGCACAAGTACAATTGGATTTTCCAATATCAAGTTAAAAAGGAAATTGTCAAAAAAGGAGGAAAACAGATAAAAATAATCTTTTTAATAAAATTGGAGAAAAACAAGTCTTTTCGATTCAGCTCCTTCGATTGGCCTTTTGGCCTCTTTCGATGTAGGCTTTGGTTACATCCTTCGACTGGGCGTTGGCCTCTGGCATGCTGGATTTTATTTACAAGGCAGAAGTTTCCTACATGCCACCTTTGATTGCATCTCTGGCCTCACTTGGTTCACAATGCAATGACTGCCTATATGCCTGTTTCGTTTGGATGTTTGATGCTTGCATGCATATACAAACTTTCCCTACATGCTTGCCTTGATTCAAAAAGTGATGACTAGTTACATACAAGCCTTTGTTTGAGCCATAACTTCTTTCTTACACGCAAGAGGCTCCCACCATGCTAGCATGCACAAGGCAAAAGCCTCATGTAGCCTCCTTCGATTCCAAGGCAAAAAGCCTCATTTTGGCATCCTTTGATTGCATCTTTGCCTCTTGTGTGCACCCTTCATTTAGGCATATGGCCCCTTTATTGCAAGCTTCATTTGGGCGTTCATACCCCCTGCATGTAGGCTTCGACAGGGCATTGACTATGTTTATACTAGCTTCGACTGGACAACATTTCCCTTTAGTATGCTGTAGTGCTACCATTGACAACCTTCAACACACATGGTCAGCGCCCCCCTTCAAAGGACATATAGTGGTGGACTCAAAGGGCATACATATGAGTCCCTGTCGAAGGATATACCTTGCTAGTCCATTCGAAAGACACATTTGGCCCTTTTTCAAAGAAACATATATAACTCATTCAAGGGACATGCCTGGGCATCCCATTTGAAGGACATGATTAATGGCCCATTTGAAGGATTTACAAAGCCCACCTTAAGGCGTGTTTTGGTGACTCATCCAAGGGTCACACATTTGGCTCCTTCAAAGCATGCACAAAAGTGACCCATTCGAAGGACACTTATTGGAGGAAAATCATAAAATATTCTTGGGAGAAGAATTTGGTCGAAGGAGGTTCAAAATGAAAGGATGATATTCAAAGATGCTTGCTGCCAAGTTCATGTCTGGTACACTGGCCAAAACTGTTGCACAACAGTCCTAAAACACTGCCCTATGCTTGCACCAAAATGGCATACAAATACTGCCCCTCGAAAGCTACAAAAGCAGTTTACTCAAATTGTTCAAACTATTTTGTTTTCCCTCCGAAACCTCAGCCAAGCTTTGCCTATAAATAAGAGGCTCCACAACATGTTTATGAGGACTTTTTGGCTAAGGAAACGAATCTTCAAAATTCTCAAACACTCTCAAAAATCATAAAACTCTCAACCACTTAAACATTCATCAAACAAAAACCCAGAATCCAAACATTTGTCCCCTTCGAATCTGTAAAGATTATGGTATCTTTTTCGTCATCCTCCCTCTAAAGGCTTATAGCTTTTAATCAAGAGTCGAATATCACCAAAAAAAGAAGAAGTAAAAACACAGTTTGAATATAGTGGATACGAATGAATTGATTCAATACAAACATATATGATGCATTAATGAAAACAAAGTTTGACATAATGGATAAGCGTTCAAACAAACAAAATAAATTACAATTGAAAATTCAAAATACACTAGACACTCTCAATGATTTGTAAGGGGAGCAGTGATCACATTGGGACCCTTAGGAGGGTCAAATTCAATCTCTTTGTTGTCAATCAAATCTTGAATCTTGTTCTTCAAAGTCCAACAGTTGTCGGTGTCGTGCCCGGGACTATTAGAATGGTAGGCACATTTTACATTTGGATTGTACTTAAGATAGAAGGTATCGGGGTTTTGAGGAGGATCCTTTAGTGTGATTAGTTCCACTTTCAGCAAATGTTGCAACGCTTGAGACAATGGCATATTAATCTTAGCATACTGCCTTTCTTGAAACTTCATCCTACGCCTATTGCCCCGTTATGGTTGAACAGGTGTAGGATTAGGAGTTAACACCGCTCCCACAGACTAATGGTGGTCCTTTTTACTATGGCCTCTTTGAACATAGACAACATTAGTTTCTTTTTTACCACCAAACAGCCTCTTCTCAGCAGTAGAAGTTACGGCCATCGAAATCTTCCCACTCTTGATACCTCTTTCGATCCTCTCCCCAGTCCGTACCATCTCTGGAAAACCAGACGAAGAACTCCCAATCAGCAAATTGAAGAACGAGCCCGTCAAAGTACCCATGAACATGTCTACCATTTCCCGGTCAGTCAGAGAAGGTTACACCCTGCCAGCTAAATCCCTCCATTTATGTGCATATTCCTTGAACCCTTCTCTTGAACCCATAAACATATTCTGCAATTGCACTCAAGTTGGTGTCACGTCAGCATTGTATTGGTAATTGTGATCGGTGGATCTGGAACTGACTGTTTAACGCTGGTTCGCGAAATGTCGCGGAAGCAAGAGTCGCCACCGTCTTTTATTTTCTCCAAATGGAAAGGACAAAAGCACAGAAAAATTCCTTATAGAGATTGCTCTCGGTTCGGGAGGTAGATTATAGAAAGGGAAGGTGTTAGCACCCTTTCTATCCATGGTTATCCATGGGCTCTTAGATACTTGCTCACTTGTGTTTTCAAAAATGGTTTGTTTGCTTTTCAACTGTGGGTTTTAAAAAGTTTCTTTGAAAATTTCAGTTCGACTCTTGTATCGGTCCTCAAGAGTGTTTGAAAAATGCTTTCGAAAGCTTTTTGAAAATGTGTTGGTGTGAAAAGTATTTTTGATTTGTTTTGTTTTGAAATTAGAGCAAGTATCTACGAGAACCTACCTACCCTAAGGAATTCGTCTGTGTAAATGTCCCTTAAAGTAGTGCCATCCCACCATTGAGAGGTAGGTAGCACCACCGTTGGAGGTGTTCGGGTCAATTCGAGGTTCGGGACATGGTGATCACCAGAGCAATGGGAAGACACCTTAGAAGCTACCCTCATGCCAGGTTCCCGGATCATGAGGACTTACTAAGACATCCTCTACTCGACGATCACCTTTCGAGGCAAGGCAACAGTGAGGCGTACCCTAGGGGTGGTGTGTGATTTGTGTGTCAGATTCATTTGTATTTATCTTGTCATGTCAAAGTGATCTATGCGTTTGTTTTTATTTTAGGCCATTCATTCTTGCATGCATTGTTTAACAGTTAAAAGTTGCAAGGAAAAATAAATCTAAAGCTATTATAAATGGCGCGGGTCCACATCGCCAAAATTAAACCGGACCCGATTTGACAGAAAAGTAAAGAATTAAAAGTGCGAGAAGTAATTACAAGGCTTCGGGAGAGGTACATAATTATTTAAATGACATAAAATAAATATGCGAATTAATGAAAATTAAACGACGCGAGGGCGTTGGACCCTTTTGCAAAATTAAATTATATGATGAAATTAATTAATATTAAAAGGACTTGTTTTTGGTATTTTTATGTATTTTAAGATTTAATAGAAAAAAAATTAATTAAAATTAAAATAAAAGGCAAACCCTAATTCTAGTTATTTTTTAATTTATTAAGAAATATGTTGAACTTTGACCTAATTTAAACCTAAGTTATTTTCATGCAAATTTGATTATAAAATAAATAAATATTATTGTGAAAAAGAAAAATTAAAAAAAAAAGGAATAAAACATTGATTAAACCTAATTCTATGTTTTTTTATATTTTTTATGAAAAGAATTAATATTGCAAACCCTAATTTAAACTAAATTTATTTACATGCATTTATTTATAAGGAAATATTAAAATAAAAATATTTATTATATTTTTTATCTTTTCTGATTTTTTAGGCATTTTTTGTATTTTTGTAAAAAATAATATATTAATTAAACAGATAATAATTAAAATAAAAATAGAATTAAAAATGAAGAAACAAAAATTATGCAAACCTTGGGGGGTGGTAGTCCCCAAATAGGAGGTATGGATCCAAGAATCCTGGCCCAAAAACCTGGGTCCTTTTGACTTTTTTGAGTAGCGTGTTGGATGGTTGACTAGGACTTAGCGTGCTCTTTAATCTCAGCCTTTGGTTTGATTCCACTAGGCACGTGGACGATCTGATCTGGGGGATGTATGGTGTGCTCCAACCTGGAAATTGCATATGAACATATATAGCAAAATAATATGGGAAATTATACAGACCTGGGGTTCGAACCCAGGTCGTGGACGTTAATACACTCCTCGCTTGCCAACTGAACCAAACAACGCATGTTAACATATTATAACAAATAAATAATAAAAAGAAAAACAAAGGCGTTGGTGGATCCAGCGCGCGAATTTCAAACAGGCCTATCACCTCCTGCCACGACTCCGTCTTCTTCGTGTGTTTTTTTATTTTTCTGAAACAAGAACATTAAGCCACGGTTTTGGAGTTGTTCCCTTAGGCCCTTTTCAAGAAAATAGCGACTAGAGCTCAGGCATTCATAAATTGGGCGCGATGGGTGTTTTATGATCGTCTCCATGCGCTGAGTTGAATGGTGTGACTCATGTGTTCCAATTTTTCCTCGTTTCAAAGTCCCTAATTTGAAGCTTTGCAAACCCTAGAAAATAGTCATGGCGAAATCGTATATACAGCATAATAATCAAATTAAGGCATATGGTTAGCTTCAAAACTTCACAAGGAACATGAATCTACAATTAAATTTCACAAAGAATGCATGGAATATGATATACGATTATGAAATTTTCTTGATACAGCTTGCGTTCATGTTACCAATTCTTGGAGTTTGAATGGATGATTTTGATTGGAATCTGTTCAGTAGACCTTGAGGAAGCTATTGGAATCAAAATTAGGTCTTGAATTCACCTGCAAATCAGTTTTCAGTATTGACTTTCTTTGAGAATTTTCCAAGTTTTTGAAGAGCTTCCTTGCGCAGCTTAGAGTCTCTTCTGATTAGGGTTGTGTTCTAGCATTTTTATTGAGTGAATTAGGTCAACAATATTCAATCAAATCCATTGCCTTTATTGATTTTGGAAATTTGATTTCTTAAGATCTTTTTCATATCTTTTCCATGTGTTCTTTGTTCAAATCATATCCAATTGCTCCAATTCTTTCCTTATTGACTTAGGCACGAAATCTTGAGGTAAAAATATGTACAAAAAGATTTGAAAACTTAGGTTAGCATTCTCCATATATTTAATTTGATTTAAATGAATTAATATGAATAAAAATTCAAATAAATAAATAAAAAATGAGAAAATACTTCCCTTTGGGCCAAGTAGTCGTGCACATGCTTGGATGATGAATTATGGAAGAAAAATGGGCCCATTAGCAATTTTAGGTCATTTGAAGTAATGTTGACTTTTCAAAATACCCAAAAATTTCCCAACTTCTACAAGGCATAACTTGCTCAAGTTTTAAGCTTTTCTCATGTTCTTGGACATTTTGGAAAGGTCTTTGAGTCCTCTAACCAATGCCTTTGGTCCCATGTCATTTTGATTTACCAATCTCAAGTTATGGTCTTTGACTTAAAGTCCCTTTTTGTTGACTTTTGAAAATGACCTATAATGTTGAAATTGATAACTTTTTGTGAGAGCATTTCTTGGACTTGAAGTATGAAGATGAGTTGTAGGAAATGTCTTTCTCTTAAAAATGAGCTTTGGATGGAATTTTTTTGATAATCCATGTGAAAGTTATGCCCTGGTCAATTTCAGTTGACTTTTTCAGCTGTCCAAATAAGGAAACTTTTGTATCTTGATGATTTTCTGAGCCAAATTTTGAGAATCATGATCAAGCATTGATCAAATGATATTTGTGGCTTCAAAATAATATGTTGACCAAAAATTTGAACTTTTGACTGTCAAATGACCATTTTGCCCCTACAGTTGATTGTAGTGCAATTTAGGGTTTTGACTGTGCAATTTTGTGCTGAATGCCTTGAAACTTGATATGAGAATACTTGACCATGTTTGTAGGCATATGAGACTTTATTGGACCTTTGAAAACTTCATTCTCTTGATCAGAACACAAACCCTAATCTTGACTGCATAGGAACCCTTTGCATTGTGCAACCCTTGGGGAATTTTGAAGTATGACTTTGGCAATTTCCTGAAGAGTATGGGAGGGCAAATTTTGGGGTACAAAAGTTGCCCCTGTTCAATCTTCTTAGACCTGAGGATGCAGATTGGCTGACGTGCCTTTCGTAATCCGAGGGTAGAAGATGATTGAACACTAGAGTGCCCAGAAATTTGTGCTCACATAGTAGCAGTGATGGGGGAATGGGCTTATAGATGCCATTTAGAGGTTGAGGCAATAGGATGATGGGCTTATAGATGCCATCTGGATGTTGATCGCATAAGAGATTCCTTAGCGAGAACCTGCATACCTGCAAAAGAAAAATGAGTACCTGGCACGTTGCATGAGCTGATTTTCAGATGCTTGATACAGATGTGTCCTGACTGGTTACAGGAGCTGGATCTGGAGCTTCACAAGATGATGAGTGAACCAGGGATGGTTATTACCTTAGCATGAGTGGTAAGAGAACCTTGAGTGACTTTAACTTCAACAACGCTCGTTGAGAAAAATCCTAGCTGGAGTTACCATCTTTGCAGTATCGGGGAGAGAATCATAGGTCATTATAATCTGAAAGGGAATCACCTCACTCACCGTTGGAGAGGGAAACATTTGAAAAGGACTTACCACCTCACTCGCCGTCGGAGAGGGAACCATAGGAGACTATCACCTCACTCACCGTTGGAGAGGGAAACATCTGAAAAAGGAATTACCACCTCACTCACCGTCGGAGAGGGGACCATAGGAGACTATCACCACACTCACCGTCGGAGAGGGAAACATCTGAAAAGGACTTACCACCTCACTCACCGTCGGAGAGGGAACCATAGGAACCCAAAATGGAATTATCATCTCACACACCGTCGGAGAGAGAACCAAAGGAACCTAAATAACTTCTACTGAGTCTTCATCAGAAAAATCTGTTGGGAGTCGATTTAGCTGGACTAGAGAAGGCCTTGGACGGGATAACAACAGAGAATCTTAGGGTCGATTAACTGAACCGGTCTAGGTCTTGAAATGTCTTCAACTGGAATAAGTGTCAGAACGTCGCCATATCTAGTTCATATCTGGACTATATCTGGAAGGAAATCTGGAAGCAGCATCAGAACGTCACCATATCTGGTTTACATCTGAAACTATATCTGGAAGGAAATCTGGAAGCAGTATCAGAACGTCACCATCTCTAGTTTACATTTAAAACTATATCTGGAAGGAAATCTGGAAGCAGTATCAGAACGTCACCATATCTGGTTTACATCTGAAACTATATCTAGAAGGAACTCTGGAAGCAGCATCAGAACGTCACCATATCTGGTTTACATCTGAAACTATATCTAGAAGGAACTCTGGAAGCAGCATCAGAACGTCACCATATCTGGTTTACATCTGAAACTATATCTAGAAGGAACTCTGGAAGCAGTATCAGAACGTCGCCATATCTGGGTCATATCTGAAACTATATCTAGAAGGAAATCTGGAAGCAGCATCAGAACGTCACCATACCTGGGTCATATCTGAAACTATATCAGGAAGGAAATCTGGAAGCAGTATCAGAACGTCACCATATCTGGGTCATATCTGAAACTATATCTAGAAAGAAATCTGGAAGCAGTATCAGAACGTCGCCATATCTGGGTCATATCTGAAACTATATCTAGAAAAAGTTGCGATAGTTGATAGTAATCATCTTTGTATTGACTTTTCCTGAAAAGGTAAAGCATCAGTTGTATGTAAGATCATGATGCATGAACTGCATGTCTTCAAAATTAATGAGATTCGTGTAGTATGATGCATATGCATGCTATAATGTATGAAGATGTGATGTTTATGAATGTATTTTTTGTCTAAGAAAATAAATCCTTGACGGGTGCCGGGAAGTCACTCCTGGGCTGATGTTGAAGAATAGGTTTTGCTTCCGCCGGGGATGATAGTTGCAAGAATTCCGATAGGAGAAGATAACTCTATTGGGGAATAAACTTGGCGAATGGGTTACTCTGCGGGGAGACAAATACTCTAGTAATCTTGCTGGGGAGCAATACTCTGTGGGGAGAGAGACACTTTGTTGATTGTTGATAGTAACTTGTTGAGGATATCCTTGTTGTTGGAAGCGTTGATGGACTTCGCTGGGGATACGAAGGCTTCGTTGACGACGCTCTTTCCGTGGCTTTTGGCTGAGGATAACCTAGTTATATCCTGTTAGGGAAATAACTCTTTGAATAAAGCCGGGGACACGCTCGTGCTCTGCGAGGATAAGCTTCTAAAATCAACTGGGGATAAGCTTACTGCTTGGGGAGATGGATTCCAACTTTCCTGGGGAAGCTGGATTGGACTCTCCTGGGGAAGTATTGAACTGTATTAGTTATGTTCTTCAACGGAACCTACCCTGATACCTTGGAGGATAGAACAATCAGATTGCTTAGACCACTCTTTATTGCCCCTGTTTCTATGGGGGAGGCACTTGTGGGGTGCTGATAGTTGTTGATGGACAAACCTTCTTCTGGTAGACAGATGGCAGGACATAGTCGTACGCTTTAATCCCTAACTTTTGCCTGGACTGCCCTTTCGGGTTTTTAGTCCACCGGGATACCCATTTTTGCTCAAGCCGCCTTTTCAGGTTTTCGACTTGCCGGGTGTACAGATTTTTTCATTTCATCCCTTCATTTTGCCCGAACCCTTTTGGTTCGCCGGGAAGCCCTTATTTTTGCCTAGGTGCGTCAACCTAGCGGGTCTTTGATTTTGCGTAGTATTTTTCGACTATGTCCACGCTCTTAGAATGCAGGTAGGTGCCCCTGGCTGCTTGTGTTGCCATATTACCAGAAGGTGTCTGATCGTGCAAGATTCGTTGCTGGAGTGCCCCAAGTGACTCAGGCAGAGATTTGCCCCAGGCTTTTTGGCCTTTTGAGAGATTCTCTGGATCTTGACTTAACTGCCCCAGAGGGTAGACCATGATCATGCCGTGCCCATTGATTGGAGATACTCTTGTTCATTAGACTTTCGTCATGCGAATTTCTATGCTGTTCAAACAAAAAGTCATATGCAAACAAAGTTATGTTAAAAATGCAAAGCTTATGTCTGTCTCGAAGATTTTGAAAATGCATTCTTTTTTCATAAAACAAGTGAATGTTTGTAAAACGTGATGTCAACTCCGTATTTTACCGTAAGCCTTAAGGAGTCAGGATACCTTTCGTAACAGTATGCTTTCGAACTAACCCGTGCTTCAGCTAGGACTTTTAAGGGTTGTAGCGTGGCCTGGTTCACGGTTTAAGAAACAAAGGATAAAGGCTCAAATTATTTGTACCCACCCGCTCTTCGTGATGTTCTCCAAACCTAAACTCAGTTGATCGTGTGTTAGACCTTGCTTGAGTCTTTGTTTTGATGTTCCAATAATGGTTCAGATGTTGATGATTTCTTTTGAATAGGCAGTCATTTTTTGCTTTGGTTGAGGGTTTGTGAGACCTCTTTCTTGATTTTTGTTATCCCTTTCTTTTTTTGCCTGAACTGTTTCCTTTTTTGGAATTACAGTCAGCGGGATGCCCCAGTTTTGTAAGTCTCCTTCATGGGTTTTGACTTAATGGGTTTTTCATTTTTTGAGATAATGACTGCCTGTCCTTGTGACTTATTCAGAACCATCACTGTCTTTTGTTTTGTAAGGACTCCTTTGGTGCCATTTGTTATGCACTTGGATCAACTGAGAGAACTACCCTGCCCCAGGTTATGATAAAGGGTTTTAAATTTCGAAAAGAAAAACTCCTACTTCTTTGGCTCAGAGGGGTTGACGAGGGATTATCATCCTTATAACTCCAGTGTTTAGGGATTGAAACAATGCCTGTACCTCATCAGCGGGGTCTGTTCAAAAGCATACGGTAGATTATGGTATCGTTTTCGTCATCCTCCCTTAAGAGGCTTAGAATTTTAGATCCAGAGTTGACATCAGAAAAAATATGAAAAGAAATTTGAACATAATGAAAACAATTGTATTAATTCCCAAAACAGACGTATGCGATGCATTGATAGAATAAAAGAGTTTGTTATGACATTAATTGTTTGTATAAGCAAAGAAAAATACAACTCAAAAATTCAAATAAACAAAAGGCTTCAATGATTGGGAAACGGAGCAGTGATTATGTTCGGAGTCTCAGGCACTTCAAACTGAATCTCCCCGGCGTCGATCATGTCTTGAATCTTGTTCTTGAGAGGCCAGCAGTTGTCCGTAGTATGCCCCGGGCTATCAGAATGATATGCGCACCTATCATTGGGATGATAGTTGGGAGCAGAAGTGTTCGGATTCCGAAGAGGAGCCCTTAAGGTGATCAGCCCTGCCTTCAACATTTGTTGCAGTGCTTGATCCAGCGACATGTTGATTTTGGTGTACTGTCGTTTCTCCTTGCGCTGCTGCCCCTGTCCTTGTTGAGCAGGTCCAGGATTGGAGATCTGGATTGCCCCTACCTCATGACGGCTCTTTTTACCGTGCACAGCATTGGATTCTTTCTTTCCATGATGAGGCTTTTTATCAGAAGGTGCAGCCTCTTGAATTTTCCCAGACCGGATGCCAGCTTCTATTCGCTCTCCAGTCAAGATAAGATCTGTGAATCCAGTAGACGAATTCCCAATTAGGTGGTTGTAGAACGGACCAGACAGGGTCCCCAAGAACATATCGACAAGTTCCCGATCAGTCAGAGGTGGTTGTACCCTTCCAGCAAGATCCCTCCATTTCTGCGCATATTCTTTAAAACCTTCACTTGATCCTAACGACATACCCTGGAGTTGGGTACGCGTAGGAGCAAGGTCGGCATTATATTGATACTGCTTGTAGAAAGCAATAGCCAACTCCTCCCAGTTACGAACCTTGGTCCCATCTAGCTGATAGAACCATTCGAGATGAGTCCCTGAAAGACTCTCCTGGAAGAAGTGGATCCACAAATTCTTGTCCACCGTATATGGTTGAATCTTCCGAACATAGGACCTGAGATGTAACTTGGGACAAGACGCCCCGTCATACTTGGTAAAGGATGGTGCTTTGAACTTCCGAGGAATAATCACACCAGTTGACAAACCCAGATCTCCAAAATCCAGCCCAGGTACTTGTTGGATCTCCATAGCATTCAGCCTATCCTCCAACTGTTTGTACTTGTCTTCGGCAGGAGGGTATTGTTCGTCATTGAAATCTGTCTCGTTGTCGGAGACCACTGGACTGGGAACCCTTTCCTCCTGATGACTACCTTCCCTCACAGATGGAGTTGTCCTCTCAGTTTCAATCTGCGGTGTATTCCCAGATCTGCGCCTGGGGTTGAAGAAAATAGTCCTCTTCTTCTTCTTTTTCAAGAGCAGAGTCTTCAGGTCTTGTTGCCCCTGGGTCAAATTCATGATCAGCCCTTGGAACTGGGCGTTCTGAGCCTGGAGGGCCTTGATAGTGTGCTCGGTTGAGGATTCAGGATTCATGACGAGACTGCTGAAATAAACAGCGAAGAAGGTAAGTAACCTGCAGAGAAAGGGTACCTGTTATGCAATGATATGTATGATATGCATGCAATGATTTCGAGGACCTCGCGGGGGAAACAGAGAAACTTGTTAGAGTTGAAAACCGGTAACTTGATTGAAGGTACTTCATGTTGTTGAGAGTCCTTCTTCAAGGGTCAAAGGCTCACCATATCTAGTGGGTCACAGCCCCTGACAGCCTTGGCTAGAGGAAAATAAATCCCCTTTGCCCCTTGCTAGACATTTTGTTCATCATGACCTGCATCACAAGCCCTTGAGATCCTTGAAATGGGTTAGGATGTATGCAATGGTATGATGTCATGATGCATGGGGTAGTATGGATAAACCCTGTTATGAGCCCTTATTAAGGACTATACACGAAACCTGCAAGCAAACTCAGTAAACCTTGTTATGAGTCCCAATTAAGGACTATAAACGAAACCTGCAAGAACTTAGTACACCCTGTTATGAGTCCCAATTAAGGACTATAAACAAAACCTGCAAGTAGTTCATGTGTCAGATAACAAGCATGCAAGTAGTCAAGTACGAAGGCACGCAAGTCACACAAGAGAAGCCCTTAGAGTTTAGGCCAGCATGGGGTCTGGGTATTACCCTCTTGAAGTTGGTGGGCTCAACCTGTCCTATTAGAAGTAACCGGGTTCTAAGGGTCCCAATATCACTGGATTGCTTTCATTGTTCATCGTTTCGATTTAGCCACTGAACTGGCGACCGAAATATTCCAGGAAAGCAACCCTCAATTGAGTGTAGTATTCAAGGGTTACCGGTACACACCAAAGTGCCACATCAACGTAGCAGACTGTTTCAACCATGTCGGTATACCCCGCACAGTTCCCTCACAGCCTTGTTGCTACTTTCTAAGAAGGTATCCCCCAGATCCGGGTTAAGATCTATAGAACTCCCAAGCAACCCACAATTTAAAGCACACAAGGAAAACAATTGAAAACACAGTTATTAACTAGCCCTAAGGTACACCTCACTTTAAGTTTAATTCCCCAGCAGAGTCGCCAGTTCTGTGATCGGTGGATCTGGAACTGACTGTTTAACGCTGGTTCGCGAAATGTCGCGGAAGCAAGAGTCGCCACCGTCTTTTATTTTCTCCAAATGGAAAGGACAAAAGCACAGAAAAATTCCTTATAGAGATTGCTCTCGGTTCGGGAGGTAGATTATAGAAAGGGAAGGTGTTAGCACCCTTTCTATCCATGGTTATCCATGGGCTCTTAGATACTTGCTCACTTGTGTTTTCAAAAATGGTTTGTTTGCTTTTCAACTGTGGGTTTTAAAAAGTTTCTTTGAAAATTTCAGTTCGACTCTTGTATCGGTCCTCAAGAGTGTTTGAAAAATGCTTTCGAAAGCTTTTTGAAAATGTGTTGGTGTGAAAAGTATTTTTGATTTGTTTTGTTTTGAAATTAGAGCAAGTATCTACGAGAACCTACCTACCCTAAGGAATTCGTCTGTGTAAATGTCCCTTAAAGTAGTGCCATCCCACCATTGAGAGGTAGGTAGCACCACCGTTGGAGGTGTTCGGGTCAATTCGAGGTTCGGGACATGGTGATCACCAGAGCAATGGGAAGACACCTTAGAAGCTACCCTCATGCCAGGTTCCCGGATCATGAGGACTTACTAAGACATCCTCTACTCGACGATCACCTTTCGAGGCAAGGCAACAGTGAGGCGTACCCTAGGGGTGGTGTGTGATTTGTGTGTCAGATTCATTTGTATTTATCTTGTCATGTCAAAGTGATCTATGCGTTTGTTTTTATTTTAGGCCATTCATTCTTGCATGCATTGTTTAACAGTTAAAAGTTGCGAGGAAAAATAAATCTAAAGCTATTATAAATGGCGCGGGTCCACATCGCCAAAATTAAACCGGACCCGATTTGACAGAAAAGTAAAGAATTAAAAGTGCGAGAAGTAATTACAAGGCTTCGGGAGAGGTACATAATTATTTAAATGACATAAAATAAATATGCGAATTAATGAAAATTAAACGACGCGAGGGCGTTGGACCCTTTTGCAAAATTAAATTATATGATGAAATTAATTAATATTAAAAGGACTTGTTTTTGGTATTTTTATGTATTTTAAGATTTAATAGAAAAAAAATTAATTAAAATTAAAATAAAAGGCAAACCCTAATTCTAGTTATTTTTTAATTTATTAAGAAATATGTTGAACTTTGACCTAATTTAAACCTAAGTTATTTTCATGCAAATTTGATTATAAAATAAATAAATATTATTGTGAAAAAGAAAAATTAAAAAAAAAGGAATAAAACATTGATTAAACCTAATTCTATGTTTTTTTATATTTTTTATGAAAAGAATTAATATTGCAAACCCTAATTTAAACTAAATTTATTTACATGCATTTATTTATAAGGAAATATTAAAATAAAAATATTTATTATATTTTTTATCTTTTCTGATTTTTTAGGCATTTTTTGTATTTTTGTAAAAAATAATATATTAATTAAACAGATAATAATTAAAATAAAAATAGAATTAAAAATGAAGAAACAAAAATTATGCAAACCTTGGGGGGTGGTAGTCCCCAAATAGGAGGTATGGATCCAAGAATCCTGGCCCAAAAACCTGGGTCCTTTTGACTTTTTTGAGTAGCGTGTTGGATGGTTGACTAGGACTTAGCGTGCTCTTTAATCTCAGCCTTTGGTTTGATTCCACTAGGCACGTGGACGATCTGATCTGGGGGATGTATGGTGTGCTCCAACCTGGAAATTGCATATGAACATATATAGCAAAATAATATGGGAAATTATACAGACCTGGGGTTCGAACCCAGGTCGTGGACGTTAATACACTCCTCGCTTGCCAACTGAACCAAACAACGCATGTTAACATATTATAACAAATAAATAATAAAAAGAAAAACAAAGGCGTTAGTGGATCCAGCGCGCGAATTTCAAACAGGCCTATCACCTCCTGCCACGACTCCGTCTTCTTCGTGTGTTTTTTTATTTTTCTGAAACAAGAACATTAAGCCACGGTTTTGGAGTTGTTCCCTTAGGCCCTTTTCAAGAAAATAGCGACTAGAGCTCAGGCATTCATAAATTCGGCGCGATGGGTGTTTTATGATCGTCTCCATGCGCTGAGTTGAATGGTGTGACTCATGTGTTCCAATTTTTCCTCGTTTTAAAGTCCCTAATTTGAAGCTTTGCAAACCCTAGAAAATAGTCATGGCGAAATCGTATATACAGCATAATAATCAAATTAAGGCATATGGTTAGCTTCAAAACTTCACAAGGAACATGAATCTACAATTAAATTTCACAAAGAATGCATGGAATATGATATACGATTATGAAATTTTCTTGATACAGCTTGCGTTCATGTTACCAATTCTTGGAGTTTGAATGGATGATTTTGATTGGAATTTGTTCAGTAGACCTTGAGGAAGCTATTGGAATCAAAATTAGGTCTTGAATTCACCTGCAAATCAGTTTTCAGTATTGACTTTCTTTGAGAATTTTCCAAGTTTTTGAAGAGCTTCCTTGCGCAGCTTAGAGTCTCTTCTGATTAGGGTTGTGTTCTAGCATTTGTATTGAGTGAATTAGGTCAACAATATTCAATCAAATCCATTGCCTTTATTGATTTTGGAAATTTGATTTCTTAAGATCTTTTTCATATCTTTTCCATGTGTTCTTTGTTCAAATCATATCCAATTGCTCCAATTCTTTCCTTATTGACTTAGGCACGAAATCTTGAGGTAAAAATATGTACAAAAAGATTTGAAAACTTAGGTTAGCATTCTCCATATATTTAATTTGATTTAAATGAATTAATATGAATAAAAATTCAAATAAATAAATAAAAAATGATAAAATACTTCCCTTTGGGCCAAGTAGTCGTGCACATGCTTGGATGATGAATTATGGAAGAAAAATGGGCCCATTAGCAATTTTAGGTCATTTGAAGTAATGTTGACTTTTCAAAATACCCAAAAATTTCCCAACTTCTACAAGGCATAACTTGCTCAAGTTTTAAGCTTTTCTCATGTTCTTGGACATTTTGGAAAGTTATTTGAGTCCTCTAACCAATGCCTTTGGTCCCATGTCATTTTGATTTACCAATCTCAAGTTATGGTCTTTGACTTAAAGTCCCTTTTTGTTGACTTTTGAAAATGACCTATAATGTTGAAATTGATAACTTTTTGTGAGAGCATTTCTTGGACTTGAAGTATGAAGATGAGTTGTAGGAAATGTCTTTCTCTTAAAAATGAGCTTTGGATGGAATTTTTCTGATAATCCATGTGAAAGTTATGCCCTGGTCAATTTCAGTTGACTTTTTCAGCTGTCCAAATAAGGAAACTTTTGTATCTTGATGATTTTCTGAGCCAAATTTTGAGAATCATGATCAAGCATTGATCAAATGATATTTGTGGCTTCAAAATAATATGTTGACCAAAAATTTGAACTTTTGACTGTCAAATGACCATTTTCCCCTACAGTTGACTGTAGTGCAATTTAGGGTTTTGACTGTGCAATTTTGTGCTGAATGCCTTGAAACTTGATATGAGAATACTTGACCATGTTTGTAGGCATATGAGACTTGATTGGACCTTTGAAAACTTCATTCTCTTGATCAGAACACAAACCCTAATCTTGATTGTATAGGAACCCTTTGCATTGTGCAACCCTTGGGGAATTTTGAAGTATGACTTTGGCAATTTCCTGAAGAGTATGGGAGGGCAAATTTTGGGGTACAACAGTAATGCTTGTAGAAAGTAGCAGCCAAGTCTTCCCAGGTATGAATTCCAGTTCCTTCCAACTGGTAGAACCACTCTAGTTGAGTTCTAGCCAAAATTACTTGGAAGAAATGGACCCATAACTTTCGGTCAGCAGTGTGAGGCTAGATCTTTTTGACGTATGACCTCAAGTGAAGTTTAGGACAAGAGACCCCGTCATATTTAGAAAATGTGGGAACCTTGAACTTTGGTGGGATGACTACCCCTGAGACCAGTCCTAACTCTTCAAAGTCTAAGCCAGGTACCTGTTGAATCTCCATAGCATTGAGACGATCCTCCAATTATTTGTATTTATCATCAGTAGGAGGATATTGTTCCTCAGAGTAATCAACTTCTTCTTCATCAGTCTTCGGATTGTTATCTTTTTCATGATTATCCCTATCATGTGATGGAGTTGTGAGATTTAGAGCTTGCTTGGCTGGTCCTCTAAGTCTTCTTCCTATATTCAAGATGCCAGCCGGTTTCTTTGCCTTCTTCTTCCTCTCTTTGATGAAGAGAGCTTTCAGTTCTTCCTGGCCCTTGGCTAAGTTCAGGAATATGTGTTGGAATTGGGCATTTTGAGCTTGGAGATCTTTAACTGTTTTCTCTAGATCCATTTTCTTACTAAAATAAATAGCGATAAAAATGAGAAAGTTGTCTTAAGAATACCTGTTATGTGATGGCATGCATGATATGTAAATGTTTTCAAGGATCTCGCGGGGTAAACACAATAAGATGTTAGGAGTTAACTGCAGCTTTGATTGAAGAACTTTGTATCGTTGAACGTCCTTCTACGAGAATCAAGCTCACCATATCAAGTAGGTCATAGCCCCTGACTCAAGTTATTATGTTTTGGTCTTTTGACGGTATTGGCTAGAGGGAAATAAATCCCCTTGCCCCTTTCTAGACGTCTGCTTTATCATAACCTGCATCACAGGCCCTTGAGATCCTTGAAATGTTTAAGGAAATGCTATGGTATGATGTTATGATGTTTATGCTATGCATCAAGCAAAATGTAGGGTGATGAAGATAAGTATGCCTTGCAAGAAATCCAAGTTATCGGACAATGACTCACATCATCAGATAATAAATAAAACCCTGCAAGGAGTTCAATTTGTTAGACAATGAAAGCAAACAAGTCACACAAGTAGCCTTAGTTTTAGGCTTGCATGCATTCCATAAGTAAGTATCATCCTGTAGTTTAGTTGGTTCAACATGTCCTATTAATAGTAACTGGGTTCTAGGGAATCTTAATATTATCAATCTTTCTTCACCGAGAATTGTTTCAGCGCAAGCCTATTTATTGGCGACCGAAATATCCCGGAAGTCAGATCTCAATGAGTTTAGTATCAAGTATCAACCAACTTCGAACTGCACCAAATCCGGCTATCTCACTAATTCCTAATGGCCAAGTTGTTCAATTAAAGGTTATAAGGTCAGTTGGTGCTTCATGGCACCACATAGCGGCCCTGTATTCTCCTTGACTACTCAAGGGCTACCGGTACCAACAAATTTTTCACACCAATGTAGCTATCATTTCAACCGTGTCGGTATACCCCGCACAGTCCCCACGATCTATTGCTACTTACATAAAAGGTTCCCCAAATCCGAGTGTAGGATCTTTACAAGTAAACCTAAGCAAAAACCCTTAAAGATAAAGCAATCAAAGCATACAAGGAAAGAAAATTAAATATGAACTAAGCTCTAAGGTAATCCCCCCCCTTTTATTCATCCCCATCAGAGTCACCAGTTCTGTGGTACGGTGACAGAACCGACTGTTATACTGGTTTTGCATTTTTGTTCGCCAATGTTGCGGTAAGCAAGAGTCGCCACTGACTTTTCTTTTATCTTAACAAAGGAAAGGGTGAAAAGAACAGAAAAATACCTTTCGAGATTATTTCTGAGTAAGAGGGATAGATTATGGAAAGGGAAGGTGTTAGCACCCTTTCCATCCGTAGTTTTTTACGGGCTCTTAGATGCTTAGCTCATTTGAAAAAATACCTTGTGCTTTTTTGTGTGTTTTGAAAAGTATTTTTGAAAGTTCCATAGTGAGTAAGTTTGCTTTATGGTAACTCTTGTATCAGTCCTCAAGAGTGTTGATAAAGCACTTTGAAAAGGTTTTTGAAAGTCGTTTTGTGTAAGTGTGAAAATTTGTTTTTGAACAAGCATCTAACAGCTATCTACTTTTACTCGAAAGGTTTGTTCGTTTCCTCCTTTCCTTTAGATAGTGTTATCCTACCATTAGTGAGTAGGTAGCCTTATCGTTGGATATTTGAGGGACATTAGAAGGGACGATTTATAGTCACAAAGACAACTGGGCAAGAAACCTTAGTAACTATCCTAGGGTTTTAAGATCATTGTTTACGGAGGCAACGTCGAAGGGGTCATCAAGGGACTTATGATATTTTATTAAACCAGAGGGTAGCCACGAAAACCTCTCACATTTCGAGAGTTATGACTATTTACGAAGGAAACCGAAGTGGGAGTACCCTAGAGGTGTATATGTGCAAGTGTGTTTGTTTCAGTTATTTGTCTTTGATGTTAGGTTTGCTAACGTTGTTTTTAGTTTCTTGCCATACAATCCTATTACCATACATCTAACAGTTAATATGTACAGGAAATTAAAATGCGGAAAGTAAATCCTAGCTATTATAAGGCTTCGGGGAGGGGGATTATGTACATATCCAAAACTGGGGGGAAAATGAAAAGCAGAAAGTAAAGTCCTAATTTTAACTATTACAAACCCATGGGCAAGTAAATTAATATGAAAATAAAGAAAGTAAAAATGCATGCGAACTGAAAATAACGTCTAATCCTAAACGGAAGGAAATTTTTTGTTTGTTTTGTTTTGTTGCATGAAGAAAAATGAATTCCAAATAAATCCTAATTCTATTAATTTTAAAATTAAGAAATTGGTTTAAATAAAAATTAGTTAATTTACAAAATTAGTTTAATTAACAAAAATACTAACCTAATGTTTTTTTGTGATTTTTATTTGTTTTTACTGATTAGACAAATTAAAACAAAATTAAAACAAGTAAACAACAAAAATATGAATGGGTCTAATAGCAAAAAAAAGGTATGGAGCGAAATTCGCTGGGCCCAAATGAGAGAAGCCCAAATTTGTCCTTGGATTCAATGGGGAGACCCCAGGAGAGTCTATGGTGAGGTTGCGTGCATAGCCTGGAAGTATTGATTCCGCAAATATCATGTTAGAAAAAATAAAATTGCAAGGCTTGGGTATCGAACCTAGGCCCTTCCTTTTAATTCGAATCCCCCTCATTCAAAATCTCTGAGCTCAAATCTGGGTTTGTTTTGTCCTGAAATATCCTGTCATGAAATTCGAAAGAAACTTAGATCGTTCCCCAACAATGCCACGATCTCATCCCTGCACTTTTAGCTTGCATATAAGACATTCATTCAAACGCAAATATCATTAGTAACACGAAAGTATGCGCAATACGTATTTAAATGGCCTGAATGTGCAGTTTCGATTTTGTAAACCCTTACCAATAGGAGATGCTTCGATCTGTGAACTTGGGCATGGACTTTCTAGCGTAAAGACTGGTGTGGACTCCTGGATGCAAGGTTTTCTCCTGGCTAATACGTGTATAAGCAGGAATGTTTCTATCTGATGGCAATATTTCTGTGTGATGTAGTATGTATTTCACTTTTTCGTCCTTGGCAATGTGTCCTTAGCCTTGTATTTATAGGGGTGTGGGGGGAGCAAGTATGACAAGAGACAAAGGCTTTCAAGGCCATGAGACAAAAATCCAACATATTGAAAGTTTGCCATATTTGGATAATTCTTGCCATTTTGAAATCTTGAGTGAATCTGGACATGTTTCACTCCATAACTCTTTCGAATGCCCCCACGCCTGGTTATTTTATTGGCTCTGAACTGCTCCCTTTGATGGTTCTGAAAGTACCCAACTAGCCCAATCGAACTCTTCACTCTGGCCAGTCGAAGCTTCTTTTGTTACTTCCTTCGAATGTAATTGTGCAGGAGGCTTGGGCTTGGCAGCATGTAGGATTTTGGGCCAGCAAGCATCTTTGACCAAGACTCATCATACAACAAACTTGTTTTCAATAATCATGTGTCCTTCAAATGGACCAATGTATGTCCTTCGAAGGCACCATTTGTGTGTTCTTCAAATGGGCCTTTTGAATGCTTCTTCGAATGAACCATATGAATACTTCTTCAAAGGGACTATCTTGTGTGTCGAAGTGTGGAAAACTGTGTGTTTAAGGATTTAGAGGTGGAGTCAGAGCAGGCCTGAAGATAAGCATTGCCTAGTCGAAGCTTGCATGCCGATAACCATTGCTTTGTGAATCGAAGGCCAGTTGAAGGGGCCTTGGTCTTGTGGATCAAAGGAAAGTCTGAAGAAGCATTTGCCATTGTGAATCCAAGGCAATCATGAAGAGGCATTTTGCCTTGTGGATCAAAGGCAAGACTGAGGAAGCCTCTGTCTTGTGAATCCAAGGCAAGCATGAAGAGGCCTTTTGCCTTGTGGATCAAAGGCAAGTTTGAGGAAGCCTTTTCCTTGTGAATCCAAGGCAAGCATGAAGAGGCCTTTTTCCTTGTGCGCTAAAGGCAGGCACAGAGGAAGTCATTTCCTTGTGGGTCGTAGAACACATGAAAGAAGCTCTTTCCTGCAGGAGGCCACTGCTTTATGAATCAAAGTAAGTATGTAGGAGGCTATTGCTGGTGAATCAAAGCAAACTTGTAGGGGGGGTATATTCCCAAATGAAACTTGTGGACCAAATGTTGCTCGAAGGGGATCCAATGCTCAATCGAAGCTGGTGGACCAAAGCTTGATCGAAAGGGACCAAATACCCAATCGAAGCTTGTGAATCAAAGCATGATCGAAGGGGGCTCAATGCTCAATCGAAAACTTTGAACCAAAAGCTCGTTCGAAGGATTTTAGATGCCCAATCAAAGCTTATGAATCAGGGAAAATTTTCTCTTCTTCAATTTGATGCCTGAAAGCCAAAAATCCAATTGTACTTGTGTAAACTTGCTCTTTTGAAAATCCTTGTGAGAAAATGACTTGAGAAAAAGGAGGGAAAATTTTGGGGTACAACAGGTGGCATACCAGAACTGTCTTCCTCAAAATTTCATATCTCTCTCTATGGCATCTCTCGCAAGCATCGTAATACGCTGAAAGGCCGACAACACATATTAGGCGTGGTCATCCCTAGCATACTCATCTTCCAATATATCCTAATAATTTAGCCTAGGTGGTTCTCCCACAGCATCTTGTGTCATTGTTTACCGTGGGAATTGGTAAACAATCGCTGATCTTCCAAAAGGGTACTTATTTGGTGACTCGCAGGATCGATCAGATTGATCCTAAGACATGGTTGATCTTGGGGTTTTGACTAAGTTTGATAATGGTTAAATGATAAGAAAATAAAGAAGCTTTATGTAAATTGCATGAAGAAGAGAACTTGATAAAATAAAGGAAGGCTTGAAATAAAGGCTTTGACAGGAAAAGTAAAGGAGAAAGCAAGTAAAGTTTCTGGAAAATAAATGACTTTGATTAATAAAGTGGTGTTTCACACATAAATTCTCAACAATTCTTTCTCTCACGTTGGGTACTCGAATCTATATGAGTGACTTGTATATAATTGTGAACACACGCGAAAAACTGCGTGAACTACTACTATTTATACTAAACACATCCCAAGTAACCGTCGGGCAGTTACACTGCTTCGAGATGACTCCACTTGACACGTTCTCAGCGTTCGACGCTCCAGATCTTGGCACGTTGCACTTGGTAACCGCTGGGAACCGTTTTCCCTCCAAACATTTGAATCTCAAACCGTTCCACTCTGAGTAATCGAACACCTTCGTCGAGAAGCATCTTCGACGAAAAACACCTTCAACGTCGAAGGCAACCAAATTCTCCCTTGGAAGAAATTTTCTAAGTACATTGCCATCTTCTGATGGGCATTTCGACAGACCCAGCTGGTCGAAACCATCCTTCAGCTTTAATGGCTGATATCAATAAAACAAGGGTGTCGAATTTAGGAGCCAACAAATTTCCCCCCAAGAATGCCTTATTTCGACTTCTGAAAAAGAAAAAGGCATTCTTTGAAATTCCATTCGACACCTGTCTTTTCATTCTTAGCCACAAATTAAACTGTGCACTTTTTGTCTTCTACCAACCACTGACAATCCCAAGAAAAAGCCATCATTTCATCCGTACCTAAGACGTCACCTCAGTACGGCGGGCAGCGTGCCAAATGTCTCTTCACAAATTGTCATCATGACAATTTCCCAAAAACGAGGGCGCACGCTGCACCCTTTCATTTCTGCAGAACGGCTATGTCAACAGGGGGACGCCACGTGTCCCACTACCTTCTGCAACATTAAATGGCATTAAATGGCCTCGAATTTGGGGATTTCCCAACTACTATAAATAGCGCCAAGTACCCATTGTGGGACTTTTTCACGCTATCTTGCCTTCAAACTTCCTTGAACACAAAATCTCTGCAAACTTTGCAAACAACTTGTTCTTCACTTCATCTTCAACCTTAACATCAACAATGGCCTCAGGTTCTTCTACCGCTCCTAGTTCTAACATCCCCTCCAGAAATGCTAAACCCAAGATCTTCTCCACTGTCCCCGTAGTTACTCCTACAGGCCAACGAAGGGTTCCTGAACCCCTAGACATTGCTGAACGTGAAGCCTATTCACACCAACTCATGATTCCGGTTGGATACTCCAACCAAATCTTCGCCATGTCTGGCCCGCTAAACCCAAGCATCGCTGAAGCCATGAAGATCAAAAGCTTCTTTCCAGTGCTTGAAAAACTCAAACCTGTTGGATGCTCTAAAAAAGATGCAGAGGATAACGAAGATCCCGCTAAGGATAAAATTGATCTTCGCTTCTTCAATAGGGGTGTTAGGGCTTTCAGGTCTAGCCCTAGCCTCACTCCTGACTACAGTGCTTGGCTGGAAAAAATGGAAAAAAGCCAGGCTTCGATCTGGAAGGACCTAGGGATATTCGACCTAGTTATGTTGTCGAAGACGGGTCTCAACTACTCCCCAGAGATGTTGATAGCTTCCTTACTCTTCTGTGATTACACCCATTTCACTTTCCACCTTCCCTGTGGAATGCTAACACCCACGCTGTTCGACGTGGCTGCCATCACTGGCCTTCGACCCACTGGGGATTATTTCGACCCAGAGGAAATGTCGGAGGATCAGATTGGATTCTCAGCTACGAAACCAACCTACACCACCTATATCAACCATTACCACGATAAGTCGACAGCCACTGTGTCGGATGTAGAGCATATCGCATTTCTAGCCTTATGGCTGTCACGCTTTGTGTTCTGCACAAAGTCTTTACAGGTGACAAAGAAGATGGTCACCCTCGCCACCCAACTCCACCATGGCCAAAATATTTGTTTGGCAAAATTAATCTTGGCGAATCTATACGAGTCAATTAGCAGCGGAGCGACTCTGTTGAAGATCATCGAGAATAGAGCCAGTCTGCTGCTTGCAGGACCTTTTTGGCTACTTTAGCTGTGGCTCAATGCCACCTTCGAGTCTTTCTTACCTCAGAAGACTCAAATAAATGAGCAAGCTCCGGAGATAGCAAATAGGTGCATCGAAGGCACCAGATTGGCTCTACTGACCCCGACTGAAGATGGGCTGGAGCTTCAACAAACTTTTGCAAACTTCGTCTTGATGTTTGCAAGAAGGAAAGAATTTGTTTCGACCATGGCTCCCTTTGCTCGACGAAAGGTTGGTCCAGAATGGTTCACGAGGCCCCATCCTAAGTCGTCAAGTGACCCTCAGGTCGAAGAACATACAATAATGTGGGAAGCATTTCTCACACCAAGAATAATGCCCCTGCGCTTCAAGAGCTCCAAGACTCACTTGAGCCTGATCGCGTATCAACCAAACTTGGTCTCTCGCCAGTTTGGTATCATTCAAACACTTTCTTCTCCTATTTTTCCCAGGGAGAAATCCATGTTATATTTTTGCAACGACTATACTGAAGACGCTGCCACCAAGCATATCGGCAGGTATGTTGGTCGAACAGTCCTTTCACTGTTCGATTATCAACTTAACTTTCTCTGCTCACCATCCTTCGAAGAGTGGTGGAAGAGTTACTACGCTGAAGAGTTCTTCGACGAGAAGGACTTTGTGGACGAACTTCAGAAGTCTTTTGTTCTAGTCCTGGATAAAATAAAGAAATGTAAGTTCACTCCTTTAAATTATTTTGTCTTTCCATTTCGACTGGTAGCCTGTTAATTATAACTTGTCTTCTTTCAGTTGTTCGAAAGCCTGCAGCCAAGAAAGCTGCAGAAGGCCATCAGGGAGGAGGTCCCTTGACAAAACCTCCAACACTGGCGAAAACTACAACAAGCCATCAGGGGGAAGGTCCTTCGAAAAAACCTTCAGCACCGGTAACCAGACTTTTATTATTTTCTTCTGGTTTTAACATTCTGACTTTCGATGTAGCTTCTAAATCGAACTCCGATTGGTTTTTAGGCACCTTCACCCAAGAAACGACCTGCACTGACGGTCGAATCTAGGAGTGACGAAGAAGACGACTCTCCCCCTGCTCCTCTTAAAAGGCGAAAGCTGAAGAAAGATGTTCCTTCTCCTAAGACTCGAACAATCAGAATAAAGGTTGCTGGGAGAAAGCCCAGGCCACCTCCAGTAATTATTGAAGATCCAATGGAGGAGGAACTAAATGTTTTGCTCAATAAACCTGTCGAAAGCGACAATTCCAGCCCTGGGGCTGAAGTTCCTCTGCAGGTAATTTCTTTGACCCTTTTTAACTCAGGTGTCGATGCTCGCGTTTGATTAAGTCTCTTTCTAACCTAGAAGATTCTTCTTCTTCTATTTTCAGGAAACCACTGAAAGCTCAGCACCAAAGACTTCTGAAACGCTAGATTCTGCTGAACTCAGTAGGCCACAAGAGAAAGAATTGGCGAACGATGAAGCCAATGCTGAAACAGATGAAGCCAATGCTGAGATAGAAGAACAACAAACAGAAGATCAACAGCCAAAGGAGATTCAAGTGGTTGATCTGTCAGAGGAACACCTTGACGAAGGGGATCACGCTGACGCTGGCACTGCTGAAGTTCAAGTCGAAGAGAGTCAAGTCGAGGCAAATGCTACTCAACAGCTTCAACCCCAAGACAACGCTGCTGCAAAGGTTACCACCTCAACAAAGCATAGGTCGAAAGAAGACTTAGCACTCTTGAAGCAAACTGATCCCGTTGGCTATCTGAATGCCATTATCGAGAGCAAGGGAAGTTCATCTGATATTAGTCAGGAGGCTTCTACTCAATCGGGGAAGTCCACTGAGACTTCTCCTCTCGATGAGGCTTTGATGAAGGTCAAAGCTCAGTTCTTCAAGAAATATTTGATGAAAGCTTTGGAGGGGGACCCTACTGCTCCATCGTGTTTAGGAGCTGTTTTGAATGCAGTAGACTAGCTAGCTGTGACTCCGGAGGTTTCGAGCTTTATCATGGAGTTATACTCCATTATTGATCAAGTCTCAGTAGACTATCGGCGACAGAGGGGCTTCAACAGCCAGCTTGAAGCGTTATATGGCAAAAGTTCTTCTGCATGGACTGCTGTAGCAGAGACGGCTTCTCGAATTGCAGAGTTGTCGAAGCAAAAGGCATCTAAGCAAGAAGAAGTTGATGCCATAGATCGAGAGAATGCTTCCATAAAGGCGCAAATCGAAGAGCTAGAGGCCAAGATGAATTCCAATACTAAGCGCAAGGAGGAACTTCTCTCGACTGTTCTAGACACCGAGAGTCAAGCTGGAATCACACAAGGCCTAGAATTTGCTGAGAAAGCTCAAGCCTTTGACGACCAAATTGCCAAGCTTGCCCAGGCGAATGCCTTGTGCAACAAAAGACTGGAGTTGCAGCAGGCGAAGTACCTTCGACTCAAAGATTCCATCCCCTTCTGATTGACTCAGCCCTTTAACCATATATTGTAATATGTATTTGACAATATTGCCATTTTGGCTAATTTATAAAATTTTCCATTTTGGCTTATTTATGGTTAATTTAGTCATTACTTGCTATTTATTTTGATCTCTTGGAGCATAGGTTTATACTTTTTCAAATATTTGCCATTTACTCTCAAGAGCCTTTTATCTTCACCTAATTCTTCGACTTCATAAGCTCCACCAGAAAAAGTCTGAATAATTCTGAATGGTCCTTCCCATTTGGGTGACCATTTTCCCATGCTTCGATCCCTTCGATCCATGGGAAGAATCACCTTCCAAACTAATTCTCTAGGCGAGAATGCCTTAGGTTTCACTTTTTTATTGTAAGAGTCTTCCACTCTTTTCTTCTGAAGCCTTAGTAGGTCGAGAGCGCGCAGTCTTTCTTCGTCTAGATCTACTAGTTCGTCCAACATCATATCCCAATAAACTTCAGAGGGGATATCATGGTGTCTCTGAACCCTTGCAGATTGAAGACAAATTTCTGCTGGCAACACTGCGTCATGACCAAAAGTTAGCCTATATGGTGTTGTACCTATGGCTTCTTTTGGGGACGTTCGACAGGCCCACAAGATCTGGTCTAACGTCTTATGCCAATTTTTTGGCTTCTTCCCAACATGCTTTTTTATCAAGCCAATCACTACTTTGTTCGCTGCTTCGACTTGACTGTTTGCCTGTGCATAATAAGGCGTTGATGTTAGGAGTTTAAAGCCTATTTCCTGAGCGAATTCCTGCATCTTTCGACCGGTGAAAACTGATCCTTGATCAGTAGTTATAGTCTCAGGGATTCCATATCTAAAGATAATGTTCTTTTGAATAAATTCAATGACATTTTCTTGGTCTACATTGACTAAAGGAATAGCTTCGATCCATTTAGTAAAATAATCAATGCCTACCAATATATACTTATGGCTCTTTGATGATGCTGGTCGAATCTCTCCAATAAGGTCCAACGCCCATCCTCTAAAGGGCCAAGGTTTCACTATCGAGTGAAGTTCGCTTGCTGGTACATGCTGGATGCCTGTATGGACTTGACATTCTTGACAACCCTTGGTGAACTCGATACAATCTTTCAACATGGTGGGCCAGTATAGTCCTTGTCGAAACAACAACCATTTCATCTTATGGACTACTTGGTGAGCCCCACATGCTCCAGCGTGCGTAGTCGAAAGGGCTATGTATGCTTCAGTTTCACTTAGGCACTTTAGCAACACCCCTTCAGGCGTCTTTTTAAATAACTCATTACCCATGAGTACGTAACTTAACGCCCTATATTTTGTTTTTCGTTCTGTCGAAGCTACTGGATTTTGAAGATAATCCACAATGGGTTTCCTCCAATCTTGCTCTGACAAATTGTCTATGAACGAAATTTCGAAGTTACTTTGATCAGCATACCCTAGTCTTGTCGATTCCAAGTCTGTTGGTGACAAACAAGTTGCTTTTATCTTTTCTCGAACTTCGATTGCTCTTTGTAATCTCGTTTTTGAAATTTTATACCCAGATGCAATTTGTGCCAAATCGTTGGCTGTTTGATTTTCCAATCTGGGTATGTGTCGAATGTTGACCATTTCAAATTTTTTCAACAAACGATTTGCTATCACAAAGTACATAATGAGATTTTCTCTTATGCATTTATATTCTTTTGTGACTTGCTTAATGACTAACTCTGAGTCTCCCATTATTTCGACTCGAGTTGCCCCTAATTCCAACAATATCTCAAGGCCAGTAATTAGAGCTTCATACTCAGCCTCATTGTTCGAACAAGAACCTGATATCTTGTACTTGAATGTTATTGGAATTTTTTCTGGAGAAATAATCAAGACTCCTACTCCTGTTCCATCTTTATGGCTGGAACCATCGAAGTAGAATTTCCAAGGCTCTATCTCCACATAATTAATACTCTCAACTTGAATTGAGTGGTCGACTATAAAGTCTGCCACCACTTGTCCTTTCACTGCCTTAAGAGGCATAAATGTCAAGGAGTATTCAGTTAATTCTAGTGCCCACTTGCCAATTCGACTGTGCAAGATGGGTTTCGACAACATGTACTTGAAAACATCAAAATGAGACGAAACATACACATCAACTGGTTTTATATATTGCTTGAGCTTTGTACAAGAGAAATACAGACATAGGCACAATTTTTCAACTTCGTTATATCTAGTTTCTGCATCGTTCAAAACTCTACTAAGATAGTAAATGGATCTTTCGACTCCATTTTCATCTTCTTGGGCTAACATGCTTCCCAAAGTTTTGTCGGATGCAGCTATGTACAATCTCATACTCCTGTTGCTACAAGGAGGCACCAAAATAGGTGGCTTTGTGAGGTACCCTTTGATTTTGTCGAAGGCTTCTTGTTGCTCTTGCCCCCATTCGAATCCCTCTTTGTTCAATCGAAGTAAGGGTGAAAAGGCTTGAGCTTTCCCACTTAGGTTAGATATGAATCTCCTTAAGAAATTTATCTTGCCCAGCAGAGATTGCAATTCCTTTTTGTTCGATGGCGCTTTCGCTTCTAGAATTGCCTTCGTCTTGTTCTGGTTGATTTCGATTCCCTTCTTGTGGACAACGAAGCCCAAGAAATCTCCAACTTTCACACAGAATGCACACTTCAAAGGGTTCATCTTCAGACCATGTTCTCTAATTCTTTCGAATGATTGTCGAAGGTGGTCTATGTGGTTCTTCCTGGAAACAGATTTTATAACAATGTCATCAATATATACTTGCATAAAAGTGTTAATAAAATCATGGAAGATAGAATTCATTGCTCGCTGGTATGTTGCCCCAGCGTTCTTTAGGCCAAAAGGCATCACTACCCATTCGTAAGTGCCTAAAGCCCCAGGGCATCGAAAAGCTGTTTTCGACACATCTTCTTCAGCAATGAATATTTGATTATATCCTGAATAACCATCGAGCATACTCAGGTACTCATAGCCAGCGGCAGAATCGACTAGCATTTCCGCCACAGGCATAGGATATTCATATTTGGGTGTAGCAGCATTCAAATCTCTGAAATCTATGCACACCCTCAATGTACCATTTTTCTTAATCACTGGCACAATTTTTGCAATCCATTCGACATACCTCGTAACGCGTATGAATTTGCACTTCAGCAGTCTTTCGACTTTCGTTTTGATCTTCGACAGTATTTCTGGAGCGAAGCTTCTTGGACTTTGCTTGATTGGCTTCTTCCCAGGTTTGATTGGCAATTGAAGTTCTACCAATCCTCTGTCGAGACCAGGCATTTCGTCGTAATCCCATGCAAAACAGTCCTTGAACTCTTTCAACAAATGGATTACTTCCAACCTGAGTTCTGGGTCAATTTTTGCGCTGATGTAAGTTGGCTTTTTCTCTGACCCTTCGCCCAAGTTGATTTCTTCTAAAGGATCCTGCGCTAGCATCTTGATGTTATTCGCTAAGGGGTCCTTTTCGAATCCCAAAGGCTCATCGTCGTAGATAGCGTCGAGCCTCTGTTCCTGCATCCCTTCTGGCATGATATCAGGAGGTTCTGGATCGAAGTCCTTTCCAGGACCTGCAGAAGATAACTGTTGATCATTGGCCTGTGTGGCCATATATTTTACTTCGGCTTCGAGAGCCGTTATCATCTTTGTTTCGGCTACGTAAGCCGAAATTCGCTGCAATGATTGTGACTCAGTCATTGTCACTGAATTCACTTCCCCAACCAGTTGGTTGGATATCAGTTAACCCACTAAAGTCAATGTGGGACAAGTATTCTCTGTCCCATTGAAAACCATGCTCAGGGTGCAGGTATAGGGAACAAAAAGTATTTGGCGCTGGCGCCAAGTCGAAGTCAGGTGTTGGGCATGGCCCAATGTGAGCCAGGTTCTTGTCGAAGTCTGCCAGCCCTAGGTGATTTACTTCGCCCAGGTAATAGCTTTGGTCCGCTTCTATGTTTTCGACCATTCCATCAGGACGCCATAGTAGTAACCTCTGGTCCATTGATGATGGTACAGCTCCAACACCATGAATCCATTCACGGCCCAACAAAAGATTATAGTTAGGTTTGGCCGATATGACCATAAACATAGTTGGTCGAAGGATAGATCCCAACTTGATGTCCAGTTGGATCACACCCATAGTGGTCCCTATGCCGCCTTCATAATTCGACAGGACCATGTTGTGAGGCTTGATATTCTCATCACTTTTGCCCATTTTTCTTAGCATAAAGTGAGGGATGATGTTGATGGTTGCCCCACAATCTACCAAGATTTTATTTACTGTGGTCTCTTCGAGTTTAGCCCTTATAAATAAAGGCTTGAGGTGATTTTTCATCGCCTCTGTAGGTGGTTCGAAGAACCCATTCTGCTCTTCAGTAGCGCCATTATCCATGACGAAATAGCACACTGGCCTATGCTTGGCCATTTCTTGCTCCACTTCCCAATCGCTTGTTTCGACCTCCACCTGGCGGTTGAACTCCCTGGGCAGAACTGAGACTATGTTCACCATGATGTCCAAAGTGTCATCAGACTCAGAATCCTCTTCGTTATCAACTTCACCCTGGTTAGGCCAAACTAGCCTATTGGTTACTGGTTGTCTTTCCAGAGGTTTCCTTTGCTTTCTTTGAGGAACATTTGAACTGGATTCTGCCTTTGGTTCATTAGCAGCTTCCCTCTCAGCTTTTCGTCGCCTCTGGTATCTCCTCCATTGAGATCGAGACATGGGATTTTTCCCTTTATAGTTGCTTGACACCTGCGTCACTTTAGGGGTAGCAACTTGAGGTTCTTTCTTATGTGTTAAAGACGAACCTCTTGGCACTTCGAAGGAGTGCCATCTTTCCTCGCTTGGTCTCTTTCGACCAGATGTTTTGTACCATGTATCAACTGGCACATTAGTTGGAGGCCTGAAAGTCATTGGCCTCTTTTCTTGGTTTGAACCCCTTTAGGAGGCTCTTCTGGGGTCATGTCGAGTATCAACACTCTCCCTTTTTCTATTTGCTGCTCTTACACCTTGAATATGTTCAGCAGCTTTTTTGTCGAAGATTGAACTGCATCGAGGACACAGCATCACTTCTGACTTCTTTTTCTGGCATCTTTGCAGGAAATCTGCCAGATTTTCATTTTCCCGAGGAAAAGCAGTTTTGTTGGCTTGTTCTTGCCTCATGGCCTCCTCTGATGCTTTTGGTTCAGAGACTTCGACCATGTTGACATTCATGGTGTCTTTGTTGGCAAGAGTCAACTGCTTCATCTGAATCTCCAAGTCCTCTGTCTGGCCTTGAACTGCAGCCAAGTGAGAACTGGGTTTTGTTCCAGATTTTTGGGCTCCAACTGTCTCCAGCTTTGGGCTTTCGACCGCCTTTTGGACCGCCTCAATTGTCTTTCTGGATAGATTCCCAGAAAAACTGCCAAAGATTGGCATGTTGACATGGTCCTTTGAGACTTCGACCATTGTGATTCCTAGCCTCTTCGACTGGCTTCTGGATGCCTCGATCACGTTCACCTCTGAAGGTTCAGCATAATGGGCTTCAGCCTGCAACGGGTTAGAGTCCACAGTCATGGGAGTCTTTTCAGCAAACTTCAACCTCCCTTCTTCGATAGCGTCTTGCACGAGATTCTTGAAAAGAAAACATTGAGACGTTTTATGGCCCATAAAATTATGATATTTACAAAAGCCTCTCTTCTTTCTTTGATCAAGAGGAGGCACTTTTACCCCTGGGGGTACTATCATTTGGCCATCTTTTACAAGTAAGTCAAAGATTTCATCATATTTTGTAATATCAAAACTATAAGTCTTTTTGGGGAACCTATCGTTGGTCCTTTCTGGACCAGTGGGATTTTTCCCACTTGAGGGGACTAACTGTTTGCAAGAGTATGGTGGCCCTTGTTTTAGTTCCGCTAAATCGACCTCGCCTTCTTCGACGGTTATAGTTTCGTCGAAGGTTTCTGGATCTTCGACATCCCTCTCGACATACGCTATCCTCTCTCTTTTATGAGTTTTCGTTGCCTTGGCTTTCTCAGCTTTAAGGCGTTCTACCTGTCGAACTCTATCGGCCAGTTGGGCCATGTCTCTCAGGTATTGAGTGTCTAACTTCTTCCTAATGGAATAATCTAAGCCGCCTGCGGCTATTTCGACTAACTCATGTTCTGGCACTTGTGTAAAGCATCTTGCTTTGAGCAACCTAAACCTATTTAGATATTCGTCTATAGGTTCAGTGAAACGTCTCTTTACACTGGCCAATTCTTTCAGGCTTATCTTGGTTTGTCCCATGTAGAATTGCTCATGGAACAATCTCTCCAACTGGGTCCAATGATGGATCGAATTGGGGGGAAGAGTTGTAAACCAAGTGAATGCATTCTTTGTTAAAGAACTTGGGAAGTACTTAATCCTCAGGTTTTCGTTGTTTGAAATATCTCCTGCTTCGATCAAGTATCTCGCCACATGTTCGACAGTAGATTATGTCGTGTCCCCAGAGAATTTAGTGAACTTAGGGACTTTACATCTAGGAGGTAAGTCTGTTTGTAACACGTATTCTGACAGTGGGGATGTGAAATTGGGCCTACGAAAGCCCATGTTCATCCCATTTTGCGTCATGATTCTTTCGATCATGGCTGCCAGATTATTTTCCAAACCCATATTCTGGTATTGGATATGCTGAACCACTTCATCAGCATTTTGGTTTCTGTTAACTAACCTTACCTCTGGGGCTATAACCCTAGGTTCTTCGACAGGCTGCTCCAATCGTTCCCTAAGGTTTTCTTCGACAGGCTGCTGGACTTGGTTGATAGTGGTTTCTTCCTCTAAGAGTATACCTTGGTTTCCCCTTATTTGCGCCCTTTGGGGCTGTCGAATAGGTTGGGGTACTCCAAAGAAATCAGCCAAACGCGTCATTTGCGCTGTCATCTGCTGATTCGATTGGGTGGTGTTTTGTATTAGAGGGTTCAGCACTGTACTTAAAGTTTGTGCCAACATTTGAACCATATCATGGTTGCTTTCGTCCATTTGTTGCCTCAAGACTGCTGTTGAGGCATTTGTAAGGCCATGTGCTACTTGGGACGTTCCTCCTAAGAGTTGGGTCCTATTTCTGTTTGCCATACCTACTCCAGAACCTTGGAGTGGCGAAGAGGCACTCACTAAAGGGTCTGAAAAAGTGGACGCAGCGTTCGTCAGGCTAGCCAATTCAGACGTTGGCATGCCATAGAGTGGTTCTCGATTTAGACCGCCTGTCATAAATCCTGGGGGAACATAAGGCCTTGTGCCTGGATTTCCCCTTGGTGGGGGAGTTCCTAAAGGCACTCTGGGGCCTGTGAACGGAGGTAATGGCCCCGTTGTTGTGACCGTTACTGCTGGTGTGGAACCAGCGGTTATCGCTTCACTCACGGTTGGGATAACCGTTGTTCCCACGTTCGTTTGTGGGATTTCGTTATTGTTTGGCGGATTCGCCATCTCTTCTCTTCTTATGGCAGTATTGGTATTGTTAGTGTATATTCTACCACTTCTCAATAACATGCAATAATTCTCGAAAAAGATGATAATCTGTGTAAAAAGGTTAAACTTCAAAATCAACACACTGTCCCACCAGGTGTGCCAATTTGTTTACCGTGGGAATTGGTAAACAACCGCTGATCTTCCAAAAGGGTACTTATTTGGTGACTCGCAGGATCGATCAGATTGATCCTAAGACATGGTTGATCTTGGGGTTTTGACTAAGTTTGATAATGGTTAAATGACAAGAAAATAAAGAAGCTTTATGTAAATTGCATGAAGAAGAGAACTTGATAAAATAAAGGAAGGCTTGAAATAAAGGCTTCGACAGGAAAAGTAAAGGAGAAAGCAAGTAAAGTTTCTGGAAAATAAATGACTTTGATTAATAAAGTGGTGTTTCACACATACATTCTCAACAATTCTTTCTCTCACGCTGGGTACTCGAATCTATATGAGTGACTTGTATATAATTGTGAACACACGCGAAAAACTGCGTGAACTACTACTATTTATACTAAACACATCCCAAGTAACCGTCGGGCAGTTACACTGCTTCGAGATGACTCCACTTGGCACGTTCTCAGCGTTCGACGCTCCAGATCTTGGCACGTTGCACTTGGTAACCGCTGGGAACCGTTTTCCCTCCAAACGTTTGAATCTCAAATCGTTCCACTCTGAGCAATCGAACACCTTCGTCGAGAAGCATCTTCGACGAAAAACACCTTCGACGTCGAAGGCAACCAAATTCTCCCTTGGAAGAAATTCTCTAAGTACATTGCCATCTTCTGATGGGCATTTCGACAGACCCAGCTGGTCGAAACCATCCTTCAGCTTTAATGGCTAATATCAATAAAACAAGGGTGTCGAATTTAGGAGCCAACAGTCATGTAAGGATGTGACATATTATATAACCATGGGATGTAACTGGATGCAACATCCCATGGATTAGGAGCTGGCACACAATACGTATTAACTGGTACCAGATGATTATATAAATCATCGAGTATGACATCAAGATCTCTTTGATGAACTGTCGGAAGAGAAGATATTGAGGGATATCTTGGAATAAGCTGAAGAAACCTGAATTAACGCATGACCCACTCAAGCATATGTGGATACATCAGGTGCGACCCACTAGCCAACAATTCAGAGCAAATATCCTCTAAGGGACGCATCTAACGGTGATCGTCGCACGGGAAGTAACATATGTCATTTGTTATAGTGCAGTCAATAAACACTTAAAATGGTTATATCGCCTGATTCCCTCTAAGAGGGATATAAGAGCAAGCACGTTGCTAATGTTTAGTGTAATTATCATCAAGTTCCCAACCAGACATGCGAGGAAAGTGAGAGAGGATACCTGAAAATGATTCAAATAAAATATTAGTAACAGAGTTTCACGAGTGTTGTGGCATATTAGTAATAGTGAAGGTGAAAATATATTATTCTAAGTAACATGTAGCTTCTTGCCTTCCAAAGACAAGCTTTATCTAGATTCGAGTACAAATAAACCAAATACGTGACCCCTCAGTTGTACTCGTGGATTCACTATAAGTCGATGAAGTATGTCAGGTATACTACATCCACATAGGTTGCACTTTTGTCCATAAATATGATAAACCCAACCAAGTACATGAGGTATGACCTCAATGCACGTTGTATAAGGTAAAAAACTTATTCATCATCGCTTTCGACCTTCACTGTCGCATCCAAGTGGTATTTGTACAGTTTCTCCAGATATGAGAATCTAGCATGAGCACCTCCCGTGGCATCAATCTCTATTTGTACTTCACCTTGCTCATCTCCCAGATAGGTCACCATCATGTACTGTACCTCAACTCTAGATATTTTGGAGTGGTTTAGTGATTTTCCCCTGATCGGGAAAAGTAGGAGGCATAAGATGTCATCAAGGGTGATGGATATCTCACCAATAGAAATATGAAAAGATGATGTCTCCTTGTGTCATCTCTCTATAAAAGTATCCAATATGTCATGGTTAATGATCTTGTACCTAGTCACGCATAAACCTTTTAGCCCAGATAGTTGCAATACATCGTGAAACCACACCTCCTCATGCTATGGAAGATTCAAAATCTTCTTATCATGGTTTATGCATTTTTATCATTTTAGGGAACTCTAAAAAAATACAACATTAGTCAATTCAATTGGTATAAAACAGATGTAATGCATAAGTAATTAAATATTTATGTTACCTCTCCTTCCCACACATGCCTAGCAGCATGACCTGCATAGAGAGGAAATAGGGAGGTGTCATATGGACCTCTTAAAAAACTATCAGGAATGGGAGCAGTAGCAGGTTTCTCCTATTAGGCTTCAGGGGCTTCAAAGGCAGGGGCTACAGGGGAAACAGGGGAAATGTGCCTCTGGAAGACGATGTCAGAGACACATGAGCTCTGGAAGTCGATGTTATCGGATAAAATGAAGTCGCACCAACTAGTGGTTGTGATGGCCTGGACTTTTCCCTGTGAATTAATGCATGTTGGGCCACTCAACCTTGCCTCAATCTGTCAGGGTTTTCAGCCATTATACCTATAATAAAACCAAAAAATCATATCACAGTCAAACAAGTCAAAACCAAATGACAGATATGGCAAATCAAACGGGTTTATGCGCAGAGACATTATGGAAATGCATCTCCATAATTTGGGAAAGTGAAAATCTGGAAAATTTTGAAGATGCATATATGTAAACCAGAAACACAAAAAAGACAACAAAATGCATAAACCCAGCATTTCCTTATGCCCTAATCTTCAAACAATGTGAATGCATGTTTCAGTAAAGTACATATTACGAATATAACTACATCCTAAAGTACTTTAAACAACATATTAACTACCACATACTTCAAATCTCAAAAAAGGAAGTGGGGAGAAACTTACCAAATTTGAATTGTTGAGAAATCTTAAATGGAGTGAAGTGTATGCCGTAGAATTGAATATAGTGAGGTAGAAGTAGTGTTCTAGCTTGAAAAATGACCTACTTGAAATTTTCTCACGCGCTCTTTGGTGTTTCTTTTGTGTTTTGAAATTTTAACAAATGAAGAAGATGGAAAGGGGATTTATCAGTGGTTTTTACACGGTTATTTACCATTAATTTCAGTTATCTTTTCTTTTGATTATTGAGTGTTTTAATTCGTTTTACAATTTTTTATGCATTGGTTGCATGTTTTAGTGTTTTTAGGCTCACAGGAAGAAATCGGGACAAATTTGTGCGAAAAGTGAAAAATTCAGAGTTTCGGAAAAGTTTCCAGCATGCTCCAAGAGGTGCAACACGGCCACTCGTGTTAGGCAACACTTCCCGTGTCAGCCAATGCGTTGATTGACCAGTTTTCACTAAAAATTTCATAATTGGAGCTATGGGAATCAGATCGATGCATTCTAATATTAGTTGGAAAGCTAAGAGAAATAGCTACAACTTTCATGTTGAAGTCAGAAGCTGATTTGGACTATAGAAGCCCCGAAAAATTCATTAAAGTTCCAGACTTTAGAAATTTAGTTATTTCGGGTCGTTTTACGGGCTTGGTTTATGTTTCTGACCCAGTTTGAGTTAGTAGTGAAAACTCTTATTTGGTTTATAACACTTTTTGGAGAAAAAGAAGAAAGGGGGGAATTACACGAGAGAAGATTGGAGAAGACAAGAGTTTCGGTGGAAGGAGAATTTCATGAACGGACAAGATTGAAGACCAAATTTCTCCCCAATATGTGTAATGTCTATAATTTATCTTTAGTTTTATTTGAATAGTATGAGTAGCTAAAACCCTAATTCTAGGGGGTGTACCTGTATTGCATTTGTAATGATTTTGAATTCCTAATTTGATAATATATTAGTTTTCCATTCAATTTAATCGTTCAATATTTTCAAGCCTTTCTTTGTCAGACAAACAAGATTGATTTACGGTTAACAATCAGCTGGACTGTGGTTGTTAAGGTATTTGTACGATTAGACATAGTAGATATCATATAGGACTAGGGATACCCTGTAGTTACCGGTTAACTCTTGATAAAAGAAAGTCTTGACTCCATCAGAAATCTCTAAGGACTTAAGATTTAGGATGAATGGTCAAAGGTTTTCTCACTAAAGACTTAGGGGAAGATAACCTAAAGAGCTGGTAATTGAATATTATGAGCTTGTTGAAGAGATCAGGATTCAAGCTTATTACAGGGAAAATCATACACATTACCCTAGCATGTTACTCATAATTGTCAAAACAGTCCTTAGCATCTATTTATTTTATTCGCAATTATTTTATTTTAGCAAATCAAACCCAAACTCTAGTTTTTGTTTAATTGAACAATAATTCGAACTTCATATTTATACGCAGTCCTTGAGATCGACATTCGGGGAACTTTCCTCATTATTACTACAGAGGCAAAATAGTACACTTGTTTTTTTTTTGATAAAGTTTTTGGCGCCGTTGTCGGGGACTACCAAAATATAGAGTTCTAATTTTAGCTCAATTTAAATTTTGTTGCTCGTAAACTAAAATTTGTTTCAGTTTTTTTATTCATTTGAATTTTATTGTAGTATAAAAAAAAGAAAAAAAAAAGGTCAGATTATGTTTGCTTCATGAATTCTTCTATACTTTGCTACTAATCAAGTGCATGAGTGCTGTAGTCATTTATTATTTCTATACATTGCCACATGTATCTCTTGCATGTTGGTCGCCTGATTCTGGATTAACTTTGAAAGAGGCGACTAAAATTTTTAAAGCATATAGGACTGAGGTAAGAATTTGGCGAAAGTTACAGGTGGAAGAAGAATATGTGAAACCAAAAGAAAAATGCATGACATCAGATGAAAGGGATGCAGTAAGAATAGAAGAATTTGAGTTAACAAGAAGGATGAGGAAGAAGAAATAAGGAAAATTGAAGATGATATAGTTTTGGATGAAACTACAAATTTCAGAATTTGTGAAGATATGGACATCCAACCAGAAAATCTTCAACAAAAGAGTCTCCATAAAAATTATTTTCACAACAAGGCTGATGACAGACAAGAAATTGACAAAGTATTGGATGTCATTTATGTATTATTCAATAAAATCAAACTAAAAGTTATTTAGAAGTAACATCATCGGTACTTTAAGTTCACGGAGTTGCTACCAAACAAAAGAAAGAAAAAAGATGATGTGTTCTTTGTGTCATATATGCCAACCTAACAAGGGGAATGAACCGTCGAGTCATGTGACGTTAAATGAAATGCTTCGTGGGAGATAACACACGCTTTTAATAACTTAGTTTTCCTTTATGTTTTGTTTTCAGGTAATAAAAAGGGGGGTCTTCATGGTTAAATCTAGGGGCAGCAGTTGGTATTGCATCACCCTCTGTGAGTCACCACTCTCGATCTTGCTCTGAAACATTAGGGCCAATTTTTAGTTTAAGTTTGGAGGGGAATTTAATGCTTTGCGTTCCAATTTATTTGTTTGTTTTATGTTTTTTGCTTTGTAAAACTACACATTAAACTTGTCCCAAATTTTGACCAAAAATTTTTGTTTTGCACAAGAGCTTGTAATTCAAAGAAATCGGGAAATTATATAGAGATAAAGGGATGATTGTTTGGAGGTAAGAAGTTTGGAATAATGTGACAGTGATACGAATCTAACGTGTAGATTTGTACCATAGTGTTTGAATCCTGAGAAGTACTCCTGAAGTAGTTTATCTTTACAGTCTGGCATAATATAGATTCACATGCATGTATGATTGGTCGAGAAATAAATAAATTTGGCACAAAATGATGAAAAGGAGGTAAAAGGCAACTGGCTCGCTAAGTTGGGAAGCCCTCAGCTGGTTATTCAGCCCAAAGTGGGTTGATCCCCAAACGTTGTCCAAAAGGATAATATATAACTGCAAAGTTTGAAAATTTCATCGGTAATTAAAAGTAGCTAATGCTGCTTATTTGGTGCCTAAACAATAAATTCTTGATTAGTCTTGTGCATGTGATGATTGTAATAATTCTTATTGCCTTAATTTGATTGTCCGAATGAAAAAGGAGGAAAATTGGAAAGATACTTAAGTATAAAGCATAGTTAGAGAGGTATCTGAAGAGGAAGCTCGAGACTAAAAGGTTCTTACACAAACTCCTCGCATCATGTGAACATCAGACATACTACCCTTTGATCAATATGAACGGATATCTCACATATGAGTACCGGTATGCTGCGAATTTCATGAGCTCTTGTAATTGTCGCTTGAGGTCAAGCAACAGTTTAAGTTTGAGGGAGTTTAATCAGTGGTTTTTACACGGTTATTTCCCATTAATTTCAGTTATATTTTCTTTTAGTTGTCGAGTGCTTTATTTCGTTTTATTATATTTTATGCATTGGTTTTCTGTTTTAATGTTTTTAGGCTCAAAGGAATAAATCGGGACAAATTTGTGCAAAAAATTAAAAAATTCAGAGTTTCAGAAAGGTTTCCAGCATGCTCCAGGAGGTGCAACATGACCACCCGTGTCAGGCAACACTGCTCGTGTCAGCTAATGCGTCGATTGACCAATTTTCACTAAAAAATTCATTACTGAAGATATGGAAACTGGATTGACGCGTTCTAATATTCGTTGGAAAGCTGGTAGAAAGAGATACAACTTTCATGTTGAAGTCAGAAGCTAATTCGGAATGTAGAAGCCTCGAAAAATTCATTAAAGTTGCAGAGTTTAGAAATTTAGTTGTTCCAGGTCGTTTTACGGGTTTGGTTTATGTTTCCGACCCAGTTTTAGTTAGTAGTGAAAATCCTTATTTAGTTTATAAGACTTTTTTGAGAAAAATAAGAAAGGGGGGGGGGGGGGGGGGGGGATTACACGAGAGGAGATTGGAGAAACAAGGGTTTCGATGGAAGGAGATTTTCATGAACGGACAGGATTGAAGATCAAATTTCTCCCCAATACTTGTAATGTTTACAATATATCTTTTGTTTTCTTTGAATAGTATGAGTAGCTAAAACCCCAATGCTAGGGGGTGTTCATGTTTTGCGTTTATAATGATTTTGAATTCCTAATTTGATAATACAATAGTTTTCCATTCAATTTAATCGTTCAATGTTTTTAAGGTTTTTTTGTCGGAGAAACAAGATATATTTACGATTAACAATCAGTTGGACTGCAGTTGTTAAGGCTTTTGTACAATTAGACTATATTAAATGTCATTTAGGACTAGGGATACCCTATAGTTCTTGGTTAACTCTTGATAAAAAAAGTCTTGACTCCATTATAAATCTCTAAGGACTTAGGATGAATGGTCAAAGGTTTTCCCACTAAGGACTTAGGGGAAGATAACTGATCAGTGTATTTTGATGCACTTTCCTCTATATTTATACATATGCATTTCTATATTTTAGTTTGGTTGTTTTTCCTTTTTATTGTATTTTTATAATTTATTTTATTTTTGCACTTATTTATTTTTCGTACTTTATTTTCAGCTTTAGCAGCTTTCACGAATAAATTCATAACTTGAGCTTCACGAGTCGGAATGAGGCGTGCTACCAGTCGTTGGAAAGTTAAGAGAAAGAGCTACGATTTTCATTCAGAAGTCGAGAGCTGAATCGGACTTTAGCAGGGCCATAAATTTCGTTGAATTTGCAGTTTTAGAAATATTTCTTATTTTGGGTCATTTGTAATTGGCTTGGGTTATATTTTTTACTCAGTTGGGTTGTAACCGGAAATTCATGTTTCACTATATCCCAAAACAGCTGTGTATTGTGGACATATTCACTTTTGACAAGAAAAAATATTGTTCACGAGAAAACTATGGCTTTGTATGAATCATCCATGGAGAACTAAATTCCAAGAATCAATCGGCTGTATTCGAATTCCACTTTGAGGTTTTTATAAATCCCAATTTTTTTGTTTCCTTTGAATCTTTCTTACAATTTCAATTATTTGTTTAATTTGATTGTTGTTATAGGACAAAATTCTTAGATTTGATTGTTGATTGATGATCTTGAATCAAATTCGTGATTAGTGTAGCTTTTGCATTATTGCGTCCGATCATGTTGCGTTTGCTTAATTCGCAATAGTTTTTATCCGTTTGCTTTACTCAGAATTTAGGGACAGACATCGTTCAATTGCTATTGCGCTTGTCACTAGCTTTTGTGATCGAATAGGAACGGACCCGTTAGGGAATTGGGATTTTATATGGATCGATAATAAGTCGAAAGTCGATACAGTAGATTGGTTCGTTTTAGCTTATTTCAAGAATCACTTATTTTAAGCGCTTATTTTGCATTTTCATTTTTGAACCCAAACCAACCCCCCCGCCCCCAATTCGATTTACCTTCAGTTAATAAAATCAAGATTCCTTTTGAGAATGATATTCGAGTTACAGTTGTCTCTATATTACCGTTTCGCAATAACACTCGTTTTGATCCGTGCACGACAGCGGATCAATAACATAAAGAGATGGTAATTGAATATTATGAACTTGTTGAAGAGATAACGATTCAAGCATATTACAGGGAAATTCAGAAAGAGACTTAAGTACAAAGCATAGTTAGAGAGGTATTCAAAGAGGAAGCTCGAGATTAAAAGGTTCTTACACAAACTCTCCACGTCTTGTGAATATCAGACATGCTACCTTTTGATCAATATGAACAGATATCTCATGTATGAGTACCAGTATGCTGCGAATTTCATGAGCTCTTATAATTGTCACTTGAGGTCAAGCAACAGTTTAAGTTTGGGGGAGTATGATATGTGGTTTTTACATGATTATTTACCATTAATTTCAGTTATCTTTTCTTTTGATTATCGAGTGTTTTATTTCGTTTTACTACATTTTATGCATTGGTTGTGTATTTTAGTGTTTTGAGGCTCACAGGAATAAATCAGGACAAACTTGTGTGAAAAAGTGAAAATTTTAGAGTTTCAAAATGGTTTCCAGTATGCTCCATGAGGTACAACACGACCACCCGTGTCAGGCAACACTGCACCTGTCAGCCAATGCGCTGATTGATCACTTTTCACTAAACAATTCATAACGGGAGCTATGCAAATTGGATCGACGCATTCCTAATATTTGTTGGAAAGATGAGAGAAATAGCTACAACTTTCATGTTGAAGTCAGAAGCTGATTCGGAATGTAGAAGCTTCGAAAAATTCATTAAAGTTGCAAACTTTGGAAATTTAGTTGTTTTGGGTCGTTTTACGGGCCTGTTTTATGTTTCCGACCCATAGTAGTGAAAACCCTTATTTGGTTTATAAGACTTTTTTGGAGAAAAAGAAGAAAGGGGGAAATTACACGAGAGAATATTGGAGAAGACAAGGGTTTCGGTGGAAGGACATTTTCATGAACGGACATGATTGAAGACCAAATTTCTCCCAAATACTAGTAATGTTTATAATTTATCTTTTGTTTTCTTTGAATAGTATGACTAGCTAAAACCTCAATGCTAGGAGGTGTCCCTGTTTTGAATTTGTAATTATTTTGAATTCCTAATTTGATAATATAATAGTTTTCCATTCAATTTAATCGTTCAATGTTTTTAAGGCTTTTTTGTCGGATAAACAAGATTGATTTACAATTCACAATCAGCTGGACGGCAGTTGTTAAGATTTTTGTACAATTAGAATATAGTAAATATCATCTAGGACTAGAGATACCCTATAGTTACTGGTTACCTCTTTCTAAAAAAAAGGCTTGACTCCATCAAAAATTTCTAAGGACTTAGGATTTAGGATGAATGGTCAAAGGTTTTCCCACTAAGAACTTAGGGGAAGATAACCTAAAGAGATGGTAATTTAATGTTATGAACTTGTTGAAGAGATAAAGATTCAAGCTTATTACAGAGAAAATCATACACTTTACCTAGCATGTTACTCATATTTGTCAAAATAGTCCTTATCATCTATTTATTTTATTCACAATTATTTTATTTTAGAAAATCAAACACAAACTCTAGTTTTTGTTTAATTGAACAACAATTCGAACTCCATATTTATACGTAGTTCTTGAGATCGACATTATGGGAACTTTCTTCATTATTACTGCAGAGGTAAAATAGTAAACTTGCTATTTTTCGATCAAGTTTATGGCACCGTTGTCTGGGACTGCCAAAATATAGATTTCCAATTTTAGTTTAATTGAAATTTTGTTGCTCGTCAACTAAAATTTTGTTTCTGCTTTTTTTATTTAAATTTTGATTTAGTATAAGAAAAAAGAAAAAAAAGGGTCATATTATGTTTGCTTCATGAATTTTTCTATGCTTTGCTACTAATCAAGTGCCTGAGTGTTGTAGTCATGTATTATTTTGATACATTGCCACCTGTATCTCCTGCATGTTGGTCACCTGATTCTGGATTAACTTTGGAAGAGGCAACTGAAATTTTCAAAGCATATAGGAGGGAGGTGAGAATTTGGCGAAAGTTACAGGGGGAAGAAGAAGATGTGAAACCAGAAGAAAAATGCATGACATCAGATGAAACGGATGTTGTAAGAATAGAAGAATTTGAGGCAAACAAGAAGGATGAGGAAGAAGAAATAAGGAAACTTAAAGATGATCTAGTTTTGGATGAAACTACAAATTTCATAATTTGTGAAGATGTGGACATCCAACCAGAAATTTTCAACAATTGAGTCTCCCTAAAAATTATTTTCACAATAAGGCTGATGACAGACAAGAAATTGACAAAGTATTAGATGTCATTTATGTCTTGTTTAATAAATTCAAGCTAAAAATTATTTGGAAGCAACATTATCAGTACTTTAAGTTCATGGGGTTGCTACCAAACAAAAGAAATAAAAAAGATGATGTGTACTTTGTGTCATATATGCCACCCTAACAAGGGGAATGCACCGCCGAGCCATGTGACATTAAGCGAAGCGCTTCGTGGGAGGCAACCCACACTTTTAATAACTTATTTTCCTTTTTGTTTTGTTTTCAGGTAATAAAGAAGGGGTTTACTAGTGAAAGCTAGGAGGCAGCAATTGGTATTGCATCACCCTCTGTGAATCACCCCTCTCGATCTTGTTTTGAAACATTAGGGCCAATGTTTAGTTCAAGTTTGGAGGGGAATTTAGTGCTTTGTGTTGCGATTTATTTGTTTGTTTTATACTATTTTCTTTGTAAAACCACACATTAAAGCTCGTCCCAAATTTTGATTGAAATTTTTTGTTTTTCACAAGATCTTGTAATTCAAAGAAATCAGGAAAGTATATAGAGATAAAGGGATGATTCTTTGGAGGTAGGAAGTTCAGAATAATGTGACAGTGATACGAGTCTAACGTGTAGATTTGTACTATAGTGTTTGAATCATGAGAAGTACTCCTGAAGTAGTTTATCTTTAGAGTCTGGCTAAGTTGGGTAGCCATCACCCGGTTATTCAGCCCAAAGGGGGTTGATCCCCAAACGTCATCCAAAAGGAAAATATATAACTTCAAAGTTTAAAAATTTCATCGGTAATTAAAAGTTTCCATTTCTGCTTATTTGGTGCCTACACAAAAAATTCTTGATTAGTCTTGTGCATGTGATGATCGTCATAATTCTCATTGCCTTAATTTAATAGTCCGAACTAAAAATGAGGAAAATCAGAAAGAGACTTAAGTACAAAACATAGTTAGAGAGGTATTCGAAGAGGAAGCTTGAGATTAAAAGGTTCTTACACAGACTCCTCACGTCATGTGAATATCAGACATACTACCTTTTGATCAATATGAACGGATATCTCACGTATGAGTACCAGTATGCTGCGAACTTCATGAGCTCTTATAATTGTCGCTTAAGGTCAAGCAACAGTTTAAGTTTGGTGGATTTTGATTTGTGGTTTTTACATGATTATTTACAATTAATTTCAGTTATCTTTTCTTTTGATTGTCGAGTGTTTTATTTTGTTTTACTACATTTTATGCAATGGTTGTGTGTTTTAGTGTTTTTAGGCTCACAGGAAAAAATCAGGACAAATTTGTGTGAAAAATTGAAAACTTTAGAGTTCTGGAAAGGTTTCCAGCATGCTCCATGAGGTGCAACACGACCACCCATGTCAGGCAACACTGCCCGTGTCAGCCAATGCACTGATTGATCACTTTTCACTAAAAAATTCATAATTAGAGCTATGGGAATCGGATCGACACGTTCTAATATTTTTTGAAAATCTGAGAGAAAGAGCTACAACTTTTAAGTTGAAGTTAGAAGTTGATTCAGAATGTAGAAGCCTTGAAAAATTCATTAAAGTTTCCAACTTTAGAAATTTAGTTGATTCGGGTTGTTTTACGGGCCTGTTTTATGTTTCCGATCCAGTTTGAGTTAGTAGTGAAAACCCTTATTTGGTTTATAATACTTTTTTGGAGAAAAAGAAGAAAGGGGGGGGGGGGGGGAATTACACGAGAGAAGATTGGAGAAGACAGGGGTTTCGGTGGAAGGAGATTTTCATGAACGGACATGATTGAAGACCAAATTTCTCCCAAATACTAGTAATGTTTACAATTTATCTTTTGTTTTCTTTGAATAGTATGAGGAGCTAAAACCCCAATGCTAGGGGGTGTCCCTATTTTGCATTTGTAATGATTTTGAATTCCTAATTTGATAATACAATAGTTTTCCATTCAATTTAATCGTTCAATGTTTTTAAGGCTTTCTTTGTCGGGCAACCAAGATTAATTTACGATTAACAATAAGCTAGACCGTAGTTGTTAAGATTTTTGTACGATTAAACTATAGTAGATATCATCTGGGACTAGGGATACCCTATAGTTACCGGTTAACTCTTGATAAAAAAAGGCTTGAGTTCATCAGAAATCTCTAAGGATTTAGGATTTAGGATGAATGGTCAAAAGTTTTTCCACTAAGGACTTAGAGGAAGATAACCTAGAGAGCTGGTAATTGAATGTTATGAACTTGTTGAAGAGATAAGAATTCAAGCTTATTACATGACAAATCATACACTTTACCCTAGCATGTTACTCATATTTGTCAAAACAGTCCTTATCATCTATTTATTTTATTCACAATTATTTTATTTTAGCAAATCAAACCCAAACTCTAGTTTTTATTTAGTTGAACAACAATTCGAATGCCATATTTATACGCAGTCCTTGAGATCGAGATTCTGGGAACTTTTCTCATTATTACTGCAGAGGCAAAATAGTACACTTGCTATTTTTCTGATCAAATTTTTGGCGATGTTGTCGGGGACTGCCTAAATATAGAGTTCTAATTTTATTTCAATTGAAATTTTGTTGCTCGTCAATTAAAATTTTGTTTCAGTTTTATTTATTTATTTAAATTTTATTTTAGTATAAAAAAAACGAAAAAGGGGTCTGCTTATGTTTGCTTCATGAATTTTTCTATACTTTATTACTAATCAAGTGCTTGAGTGTTGTAGTCATGTATTATTTCGATACATTGCCACATGTATCTCTTGCATGTTGGTCGCCTGATTCTGGATTAACTTTGGAAGAGGCAACTGAAATTTTTAAAGCATATAGGAGAGAGGTAAGAATTTGGGGAAAGTTACAGGTAGAAGAAAAAGATATGAAACCAGAAGAAAAATGCATGACATCAAATGAAAGGGATGCAGTAAGAATAAAAGAATTTGAGTTAAAAAAGAAGGATGAGGAAGAAGAAATAAGGAAACTTGAAGAGTATCTAGTTTTGGATGAAACTACAAATTTCACAATTTATGAAGACGTGGACATCCAACCAGAAAATCTTCAAGAAAAGAGTCTCCCTAAAAATTATTTTCACAACAAGGCTGATGAAAGACAAGAAATTGACAAAGTATTGGATGCCATTTATGTCTTGTTCAATAAAATCAAGCTAAAAATGATTTGGAAGCAACGTCATCAGTACTTTAAGTTTATGGGGTTTCTACCAAACAAAAGAAAGGAAAAAGATGATGTTTCTTTGTGTCATATATGTCACCCTAACAAGGGGAACGAACCATCAAGCCATGCGATGTTAAACGAAGTGCTTCGTGGGAGGCAACCATCGTTTTTAATAACTTAGTTTTCCTTTTTGTTTTGTTTTCAAGTAATAAAAATGGATCTTACTGGTGAAAGCTAGGAAGTGGCAGTTTGTATTGCATCACCCTCTGTGAGTCACCCCTCTCGATCTTGTTCTAAAACATTAGGGCCAATGTTTAGTTCAAGTTTAGAGAGGAATTTACTGCTTTGTGTTGCAATTTATTTGTTTGTTTTATGTTATTTGCTTTGTAAAACCACACGTTAAAGCTCGTCCCAAATTTTGACTGAAAATGTTTGTTTTGTACAAGAGCTTGTAATTCAAACAAAATCAGGAAATTATATAGAGATAAAGGGATTATTGTTTGGAGGTAGGAAGTTCGGAATAATGTTACAGTGATACGAGTCTAACGTCTAGATTTGTACCATAATGTTTGAATCCTGAGAAGTACTCCTGAAGTACTTTATCTTTACAGTCTGGCAATATAGATTCACATGCATGTATGATTGGTAGAGAAATAATTAAATTTGGAACCAAATGATGAAAAGGCGGTAAAAGGAAATTGGCTCGCTAAGTTGGGTAGCCATCACCCGGTTATTTAGCCCAAAGGGATTTGATCCTCAAACATCGTCCAAAAGGATAATATATAACTACAAAGTTTGAAATTTTCATCGGTAATTAAAATTAGCTAATGCTACTTATTTGGTGCCTAAACAAAAAATTCTTGGTTATTCTTGTGCATGTGATGATCGTCATAATTCTCATTGCCTTAATTTGGTTGTCTGAATGAAAAAGGAGGGAAATCGTAAAGAGACTTAACTACAAAGCATAATTAGAGAGGTATCCGAAGAGGAAGCTCGAGATCAAAAGGTTCTTACATAAACTCCTCACGTCATGTGAACATCGAACGGACTACCTTAATGTGAACGGATATCTCACGTATGAGTACTGGTATGTTGTGAATTTCATGAGCTCTTGTAATTATTACTTGAGGTCAAGGAACGATTTAAGTTTTAGGGAGTTTAATTAGTGGTTTTTACACGGTTATTTACCATTAATTTCAGTTATATTTTCTTTTGATTGTCGAGTGTTTTATATTGTTTTACCATATTTTTTGCATTGGTTGTGAGTTTTGTTTTTAGGCTCACATGAATAAATCGAGACAAATTTGTTCGAAAATATGAAAAATTCAGAGGTTCGGAAAAGTTTCCAGCATGCTCCATGAGATGCAACACCCGTGTCAGGTAACATTGCCCGTGTCAGCTAATGCGCTGATTGATCTGTTTTCACTAAAAAATTCATAACCTAAGCTATGGGAATCAGATCGGCACGTTCTAATATTTGCTGAAAATCTCAGAAAAAGCTACAACTTTCATGTTGAAGTCAGAAGTTGATTCGGACTGTAGAAGCCTCGAAAAATTCATTAAAGTGAAGACTTTAGAAAATTAGTTGTTTCGGGTCGTTTTACGGGCCTGGTTTATGTTTCCGACCCAGTTTGAATTTGTAGTGAAAACTCTTATTTGGTTTATAAGACTTTTTGGAGAAAAAGAAGAAAGGGGGGAATTACACGAGAGAAGATTAGAGAAGACAAGGATTTCGGTGGAAGGAGATTTTCATGAACGGATAGGATTGAAGACCAGATTCCTCCCCAATACTTGTAATGTTTACAATTTATCTTTTGTTTTCTTTAAATAGTATGAGTAGCTAAAACCTCAATGCTAGGGGGTGTCTTTGTTTTGCATTTGTAATGATTTTGAATTCCTAATTTGATAATACAATAGTTTTTTCTTTCAATTTAATCGTTCAATATTTTTAAGGCTTTCTTTGTCGAACAAACAAGATTGATTTACGGTTAACAATCAGCTGGACCGCGGTTGTTAAGATTTTTGTACGATTAGACTATAGTAGATATCATCTAAGACTAGGGATATCCTATAGTTACCGATTAACTCTTGTTAAAAAAAAGGCTTGACTCCATCAGAAATCTCTAAGGATTTAGGATGAATGGTCAAAGGTTTTCCCACTAAGGACTTAGGGGAAGATAAACTAAATAGTTGGTAATTGAATGTTAGATCAGGATTCAAGCTTATTACAGGACAAATCATACACTTTACCCTAGCATGTTACTCATATTTGTCAAAACAGTCCTTAGCATCTATTTATTTTATTCGCAATTATTTTATTTTAGCAAATCAAACTCAAACTCTAGTATTTGTTTAATTGAACAATAATTCGAACTTCATATTTATACGCAGTCCTTGAGATCGATATTTGGGAAACTTTCATCATTATTACTGTAGAGGTAAAATAGTACACTTGCTATTTTTTCGATCAGGAAGGTGTGGCGCAAGATATATAAATTAAAATCTGTTTAGAGATGTATCTCTTCACTCACTTTTAAAATCAGAATTATTATGAAAGTACACTTACGGAGTCACTCTAATATTGATACATAAATACATATTTTGAAAGAATTAGAGTGACTCAGTTAAAAAGTGTTGAGATATTTTTGGGATGTGTCCAAAATTGCATATTCAAATTCGAGAAACATTTATGTATTTCACTAGGATGCGAAACACTCATGAGGTGTAGAAAATAACCCCAAACATGATTAACAACATACTTCACGTGATAGAACAATGTTCGCAAAAACATGCAATCTAAAATAAAAAGAAAGAGGAGTACTAACAACACTCTCTTTTCAACACTTTATTAAACATTTACTTTTTTATTAGTTGAAACATGTGTGTCTCTCACTTTAAAAATATATAAAATGTTAGGACTCACACATGTTTTAACAAAAAAAATATATATATATTTGATAAAATGTTGAAAAGTGATCGTTATTAACATTTTTCTGTTTTTTTCTTGTTATATTGAACCGTGAAATTTCAAAAAAATTCTTATAAAATGAAAAGTTGATTTTGTTTTCTTAAGAGGAACCCACTAGACAGGCAGGTGAAACATTCAGCAACCATGTTTGAAAACACATGGCAGCAAGCAAGTTCATGTCTTTCGTAACATTATTTTCAACAATGTTTAACAAAAGAAGCTCTATCAAATGATATTTTTTAAGGGAAGACAAGCTCTAACCAATAACAAACGCCTATTACGAAGGCATTTTGTATTTATATTGTTTTTACATAACAAAAATTGTTTATTATTTTAGTTTTAACAAGTCAATTATTTTTAAAATTATGAATAATTAATTTTTAAAAAATTAGATAATTTATGCCGAATTTAAAATAATAAAAAAATCTAGAAACCTTCAAATTTGAACTGCATGTTGACAATGGATATAAGTCTCATAGAAATATATAGTATTCTTCAAAACATAAACATATTGTCAAACACAGGTAACTTCTAGGATAAATAATTAGAATTGGTTCATCATATTCTAAATGAATTGAAAGCTAGGAAAGAAGTTTCTAATATCATCAATTCTAATCCTGTTCAAATTCTATTGCAGCCATCATTCATAAGATGCACGTGTATCTATTATCTTCATCAGGAAGTATCATGGTACAAATTCTAAAACACCATCCTTGACTATAGAACTTTCTCGTTTCTATCTGTAGCCTTGTCCCCTTTAAAATTTGAACACCATAATAATAACACTATACTTATAGAACAAAGAAGCATTTCTAGACAATATAATACATTGTATCACTTAATAGATGCTTGTTGGAAGAAGGCCCAAGGATGAAAAAAAATACAAAAAAACAAAAGTATCTATGCTAAAAGATATAACACCTAGAATCGTGAAGATGATAGTGGAAGCTAAAGCAATTACAAGAAACATTGAAGAAAAACATGTATTTCCTTATGTGCACTTTCTAGGTACCTGAAGAAACAACTCTGAACCTTAAATAAATATAGAATCAGTGTACTTAAATCACAACTAGTGAGTACTTCTTCTAGACAATTTTCCAAACCTGATTTTCAGCATCTTCATCCTTAAATAAATAAATAATGTGAATACATTGAACCTCTTTTAACTACCTGACAACGCCACTGCAGCCAGGCTCTCTCTCCATTGTCTCACTCTGCATGATACTTCTTACTACTGATACATCCTCCCACCTGCCCGCGTTTGCATATATGTTCGATAGGAGAATTTTTCCTCCGCCATGAGATGGTGCCAACCTTGCCAAATTCTCTGCAGCCCTCTCTCCTATGTTGACATTTCCATGAGTTCTACATGCCGCTAATAAAGTTCCCCAAATCACAATGTCAGCCTCCATTGGCATGTTCCTTATCATTTCCTCGGCATCTTCTAATAGCCCTGCTCTACCCAAAAGATCAATCATACAACCATAATGTTTGATATCTGGTTCAACATTATATGCACTCTTCATGGTTTTGAATATTCTCCGTCCAGGATCCACCAAACCGGCATGACAACAAGCACTTAGTACACCGATAAATGTAATTGGATTCGGTTTAATATGACACCTCTGCATATCAGAAAAAACCTCTAGGCACATACTTGCATGTCCATGTGAGGCTAACCCACATATAATTGCATTCCACGGTGACACAGTAAAGACTTCATCTCGAATCTGATTAAAAAATTGAAGAGCAGTGTTGATGCTCCCACATTTTGCATACATATCTATCATAGCAGCACGTAAGTTGTCATTGAAAGGAACGGATTCGTTGCGCAAGTATTCATGGGTCAATCTTCCTTCTTGCAATGTACCTAATGTGGCAATTGCAGAGAATACACTCACCATGGTAACTTCGTTTGGTTTGATCCCACTAGCTACCATTTTATGGAAGAGTTCAATAGCCATTTTGGGCTGCTCGGTTTGTGCATAGCCCGAAATCATGGTACTCCATGAAAAAACATCTCTTGCAGGCATTTCATCAAACATGTTCCTAGCTTCGTCAATCATTCCTTTCTTTACGAATCCAGCAATGAGAGCATTCCATGATTCTAAATGATCCTTTACACCAACCTCAAATTGCAAACATGCAAGGTCCATCATCCCACAGGCTGCATAAAAATGAATGATTGTAGTCTGTATAAAATTGTAACAATCAAAACCTCTCTTAACAACTGTTCCATGCAACTGCCAACCAACAACAATCCCAATCCTACGACCACACGCTGAAACCAAATTCACAAGCATGACATCGTTAGGTCCATGTCCAATTCGCAACATTGCACGATAAACCTCCAAAGCTTCAAACAAACAACCCTTTTGGATATATCCATCAATCATCGTTCCCCATGAAATCACATCTTTATCACAAATCCCCTCAAACAACTCCCTAGCCTCGTCAACAAAACCTGTCTTTGCATACCCATTCAACATCACATTCCACGTAACCAAATTCCTCTCGGGCATTTCATCAAACAACCTTCTCGCTTCTGTTACACCCAAACAAAGACAATACGCGTGAACCAAATTCGTAGAAACAATAACCAACCCCTCAACAAACAATTTAACAACCAAACCATGAATCATCTGACACTTCAAAATATCACCTAAGTGCGAGCAAGCAGATATGACTTTAACCAAAGTCAAATCATTCGGGACAACGCCATGAGCCCTCATATCCTTAAAAACCTCAAGAGCTTCACTAAAAAATCCATTTTGAACAAAACCCATTATCATAGTAGTATAAGAAACACAACCTTTATCAGGCATTACATCAAACAGTTTCCGGGCATTCTCCAATTGACGAGCTCTAACATACCCAGAAACCATAATATTACAAGAAACAGAATCCAGCATATGAAAACCATCAAACAGAATTTGAGCATCCCTCATGGAACCGCATTTTGTATACATGTTGATCAAGCTGTTGTGAATGAAGGTATTGGAGTGGAGTCCGAGTTTGAAGGCGAGGGAATGGATTTGGCGGCCTTGGGAGGGGAGGGAGAGGGAGGAACATGATTTGAGAGCGGAAACCAGTGCGAGTTCGCAGTTGGCGGGGTTTTGGTGTTGTCTGGCATTGGAGAAAATGAGAATGAAGTGTTGTGGAGGGGTTGGTTTGGTGGGAGTGGAAGATGAGAGGTGTCTTAGAGGGGAGGGGAGAGAGGGTGGTGGGAATTTGAGTCTGAGACTCAACGGAATGGACATGAAGATGGATGTTAAGCGAGATCATCAGATTTGAACGGCGGTGTGTCTATCTCCGTCGTGTATTGGGGTGACGAGCGTCGTGTTAGGGGGTGATAAATGGTAAATCTGCTCTAACCTATCTAACGTGGGTCGGGTTGAAATATGATACCATTTTTAAACATGAACATGTACGGTTGCGGCCAATGTAGCCTCTAACCCGGTTGATGCCTTGATACAATAGTGATTAAATATTGATAATATGATTCACATATCATTATCGTTTTGAAATTTCATATTGATTAACTGAATACGTCTATCATTTTCGACTAATGAATAAAGATACTCAACATTGACAATCTTTTTTATATTGCGGTAATTGAGACGATAATTTATTTGGTCTAGTTGATTTTTCAGATAATACAATATAACATTAGCATTAATTCTAAACAAAATAGGAAGAGTCCATTTATTATAGTAAGTGTTCTGGACTGGGTCCAGGTTGGTCCAAGAGCAGGAATGAAGGTCTAATCCAGACAGTTTTACAAGGAGCGCATCGACCAGAAGATACAGCCGTGTCCGCCGCTGCCCGCGAACACGACCTCCTCGACCACATACAATTCAGCTCGAGTCTAGCTCGAGCACCCTCCTCGTAGGGCAGACTATGATCGTTACTCCATCACCTGAACTCCGGAATGACCGCGTCCTCGTCCGTCCGGACTTCTCGCTGAGCATCACCAGGGAGGGGACCACGTGCGGGTCCCCACTACACACGTAAAACCTGACAGTTCCTTTATTGGGCCAGTCCTGGTCGGCCCAATAAAGGGACCTTGGCCCCGCGCTGGGGGCTATAAATACTCTCTATTCCTAGAGGGTCAGGTATTCATTCTCTTACCCATATACACACTTTTTGCCTGCTCGTACTACCACTCACTTTAGCATCGGAGTGCCTTGCAGGTACCCCCCCCCATCTCGTTCAACTTCAGCTCGGAGCCAGTCGTGACGGTCCAAGTCTGATCCGGTAAGATCAGTGGCGCCGTCTGTGGGAAACTAGCTTCCCCGTCTTGCAAAAACTCGAAGACCAAAGCTCAACTCAACTATCACTGTCATGGCTGACCAAGTTCTTGATGAACAAAACATTCGCGTCGTCGACACCAACAACGGCCTCGCGGACAATAATGGACACCCCGATAACGCCGGTAACCCCGGTCATAACACCCTTCCTGTGGGAACTGCCCCCGGGCCCTCATTCCACCGCGACGGAGTTACTGCATCATCCTCTTCAGTCCCTCCGCCGCTCGAAGAAGACAATGTAGCTCCCACGAGCCATCGGGCTGCCCAATTTCAGGAAGTCCATGTCCCTACCGGGGCAGATGCCACAACCCGCGCGCTATTCACGGCGATTAACCAGACGAATTACCTCATCTTCGCCCAGGGGGAAAGATTGAGGGCACTAGAAGACGATCGAAGGCCCGCGAGGAGACACAGGAGGCCCCAGACTCCACCTCCCCAGGTGACAAAGGTACATCTCCCGTCTCCCCTGCGGAGACACTACAGAGACACCTCTCGGAGCCCGTCACCCTGACCCTCGGGGAGACGACCCCCTTTGGAGAGGCAACCCGTCGTTGAAGTTGGGGGACGCGGCCACGCCCCCACACGATAAGAAAGAAGACACTCCGAAGACGGGCATGGAAGAATCAGCCAACGAGCACCACGCTCGAGAGATGCCCAGCACGACCAGGACCGTCGGGCTCGACAGTATTACAGGTCCCCATCCCTGTCCCCGGAGCAAAGTGACGACGACGACCCTCGCGGTCCCCTATCACAGGCCATCATGGAGGCGCTCATTCCCCCGGGCATGGAGAAGCCCCCACATCTGAAGGAATATGACGGAGTCGCGGACCCGGTCGACCACATAGATGGGTTCGAGGCTATGCTGCACTACCACAACGTCGAGGGACCCATCAAATGTCGGTTGTTCCCCACGACCCTCAGAAAGGCAGCAATGGACCGGTACAAAGGCCTCGCTCCGGGATCAATCACCTCATGGCGAAACCTGAAGAACCAATTCATCAGTTCGTTCACAGCGTCTCGGCGACACTCAAAGACCGAGGCGGCTCTCGAGGCCATCATCCAGAGACAGGATGAAACCTTGAGAGAGTTCATCAATCGCTTCAACCGCGAAACCATACAGGTCCCATGTGCGGACCACATGAAAAGATATTTGTTGGAGAGGGGGCTCCTCCCCGGCACAGAATTCAGAAAGGTCATGGGCATCGAGCCACCTAGAACATTCGATGCCCTCCTCGAGAAGGCCCGGGCGTACATGGATTACGAAGAGAGGGAGACGGCCAACAGAGCCCGAGACCCCAGGACTCGCGGGTCCAGCAGCAACCCGCGCCAGGAAGCTGATCCTCCTCGACGAACCGGGGAGAAAAGAAAAGAAGACAGACCCCGAGAAGTCCGAGAGCAAAGAGGACCCTCAGGGCGTTTCACCGAGTACATTCCGCTCACGGCTTCCCGCGAGTGCATTTTGGCAGAGTGTGCCAGCATGGACTTTAAAGACGGCAGCGTCAAATGCCCCCGACCTGCTCCCGCCAAGCCCGGAGCAGACAATAACAAGTATTGTCAGTACCATAGGAGCCATGGTCATCTGACTGAAGATTGCGTCCACCTCAAGGACGCCATCGAAACCCTCATCAAGGGAGGAAGGCTCGCACAATACCGGCGAAACGATGCTCCTCGTTGCGACGCCCGAGAAACAAGAGAACCGGAGGAAGACGCTCGACCATCTAACGAGTCGGTCCCCGTCCAGACCGCCTTCTCCGTCACCAGACCCGAGGACTTCAATGTCCCCGAACACCTGTAGGAGCCGCTCACAACACACATCAGGTGGGAATATTTCCCCTCCGCCATGGTCATCAATGGCGGAGGATTCAACGACCTGACTATCAATTCGACTAAAAGGAAGCTGGATGAACTGGTCGACACGGCACCTCCGCAAACAGTGACATTTGAGAGGGTAAAAGGTAGGTCGGAGCCCATCACCTTCTACCTGGAAGAGCTCCCCGGGGGAGCCCCCAACGCAGTCATCCCCTTGCTGATAAGGGCAAGAATGGCCAACTTCGATGTGCATCGCATCCTCGTCGATGAAGGAAGTTCCATCGACGTAATGTACAGCCAATTGTTCCGAACTCTGCAGCTGGACGACTCACATCTCTCGCCATATGTAGGGTCAGACTTACAAGGGTTCAATGGCTCGACCTCCAAGCCTTGGGGATACGTCGAGCTTATGGTTACCTTCGGCGAAGGTACAGCGACAAGGCAAGTTAAAGTACGCTTCCTCGTCATCGACTGCCCGTCCCTCTATAACTGCATCCTGGGGAGACCGACACTGGCAGAACTGACAGCGGTGCCCTCCACCGTCCACCTGAAGCTGAAGTTCTACACCAAAAGGGCACGGGTAGCTACCATCCAGGGCGACCTAGCCGCTGCTCGGAGGTGTTTCAACTCCGCGTCTAAGGGGCGCGACACCGTGGACGTCGAGACAAGACCCGCCAAAAGACCGGCAATAACACGACAGGAGCCCGACAAGCCAGAGCCCGCCAAGGAGGAAGCCCAGAAAGCTCCACCAAAGGTCGAATTTATAACTCTGGATGCTCGTTTCGATCAGGATGAACTTCCCAACGGCGAGCAAATTCCCCTCCGACCAATACCGGACGGGGACTTTGAGCTTGTCCCCCTCAGTGCAGACCCGAGCAAAGGAGTAAAGATTGGCATCGACCTCCCCGACCTGGCAAGGAAGCAGATCAAAGCCTGCTTGCGCGAGAATGCTGACCTGTTCGCCTGGAGCTCCGCGGAGATTCCCGGACTCAACCCTGAGGTCGCCTGTCACCATCTCGCCATAGATCCTTCCGCTAAGGCCGTAGTACAATGTAGGCGTAGGCAGTCTCTGGAGAAAACGGAGGCTGCTGAAAAAGCTGTAAAAGACCTCCTAGAGGCAAATTTTATTTTTGAAGCCCGGTATTCAACCTGGATGTCGAACTTTGTACTTGTTAAAAAGAATAATGGAAAATGGAGGATGTGTGTTGACTATACTGATCTCAACCGGGCTTGCCCGAAAGATGCTTTCCCTTTACCGAACATAGACATGCTGGTCGACAACTCGGTCGGCTACAAAACATTGTCGTTCATGGATGCCTACTCGGGCTATAACCAAAGCCCGATGGCCATGGGCGATAAACATTGCACGGCTTTCATGACCAGCTCGGGCAATTATTACTACAACGTAATGCCCTTTGGACTAAAAAACACCGGGGCAACTTACCAACGTATGATGAACAGGGTTTTCCATAAGCAGATTGGAGACATGCTCGAGGTCTACATGGACGACATGATCGTCAAATCTCGAGCAGACACCGATCATGCAGCACACCTCAAGGCAGTCTTCGCCCAAGCAAGACAATGTAAGATGAGATTCAACCCCGAAAAATGCACGTTCGGAGTCAAGGCGGGGAAATTCCTCGGATTCTACCTAACAGAACGAGGAATTGAAGCCAACCCCGACAAATGTCGAGCGTTCTCCGACCTCCCGACCCTGACATCGAAGAAATCAATACAAGTCATGAACGGCATGCTCACGTCATTGTCCCGCTTCGTCGCAAGGTCCGCTCAGCACGCCCTCCCCTTCTTCAGGCTCCTTCGCAAAGAAGCAGCCTTCGAATGGACCGAGGAGTGTGAACGGGCACTACGCCACCTAAAGCAAAGTCTATCTAAACCACCCGTGCTATCTCGACCAGCCGATGGGGAGCCATTATTCCTATACTTGGCCGTCTCAAACAAAGCCGTCAGCGCGGCTCTCATCCGCGAAACCACCGACGGGCAGAAACCCATTTATTTCATGAGCAAAGCCCTACAAGGACCCGAAAGCAGGTACCAACAGATAGAAAAAGTAGCTCTAGCCCTTGTCAACGCAGCGAGGAGACTCAGACACTATTTTCTGGCCCACACGGTCATCGTGCGAACCGACCAACCGGTAAAATAGCTCCTAGGTCGACCGGACATGGAGGGCTGAATGCTGAAATGGTCCTTAGAGCTCTTCGAATTCGACATTCAATACGAGAGTGGGAAAGCTCTGAAAGCACAAGCCCTGGCCGACTTCATCGCGGAAATGACCGCTTACGACCCGCCCACAAGGAAGGAACACAAATGGACCGTCTTCATCGACGGAGCCTCCAGCTCGTCCGGAAGTGGCGCGGGGATCCTCCTAGAAAATGAGGAAGGCGTAGTAATCGAACACTCGTTAACCCTCTCCTTCCTGACATCGAATAACCAGGCAGAGTACGAGGCCCTGCTCGCAGGACTGAGGCTAGCCGAGGACCTGGGAGCCCGCGAGATACAAATCTTCACAGACTCACAACTCGTTGCCTCCCAAGTCCAAGGGACTTACCAAGCCAAAAACGACAACCTCGTCAAATACTTAAGCTTAGTCAAAAAATACATGAAAAAGTTTGAGCGAGCAGAGATATCACACGTCCCGCGCGAGCAAAACACGAGGGCAGATATATTGTCTAAACTCGCGAGCACGAGAAAGAAGGGCGGGAACAAATCCGTCATACAAGAATCCCTGTCACTCCCGAGCATCGAAAGGTCCTCAACACTAGTCGAGGTTCACGCTATAGGAGATACCCGTCCTGGATGACCCCGGTGTACAATTTTCTAACAAAGGGCGAACTCCCCGCGAACCAGACAGATGCAACCATCATGAAACGACGAGCATGCTCCTACGTGGAGCTCGAGCACAAACTATACCGCAGGGGATTCTCCATCCCCCTCTTGAAATGCATCGACGAGTCCGCAGTCCCCGAGGTGCTGCGAGAGATACACAAAGGGATTAACGCCCAGCACATGGGCGGTAAGTCCTTGGCGAGGAAAGCCCTACGAGAGGGGTACTACTGGTCGACAATGCAACAGGACGCCAAGGAACACGTTAAGAAGTGTGACAAGTGCCAGAGACACGGAGACATGCACCTCGCTCCCCCTCACAAGCTGAGCATACTGTCGTCCCCGTGGCCGTTCGCATGGTGGGGGATGGATATCCTCGGTCCTTTCGCGCAAGGAACTTACCAAAACAAATTCATCATTGTGGCCGTGGATTACTTCACGAAATGGATAGAGGTCGAGGCTCTCGCGAATATCACCTCGCACAACATCCTCCGTTTCTACAAAAGAAACATCATCGCCAGATTCAGGATCCTGAGAGCACTGGTGACCGACAACGGCACCCAATTCACCGACCACGGATTCCAAGACTTCGTCACCAAACTGGGAACAAAACAACACTTCACCTCAGTCGAGCACCCTCAAACCAACGGGCAAGCCGAAGCTGCGAACAGAGTCATCCTCCGGGGACTCAAATGCCGGCTCGGCGAAGTAAAAAGAGGTTGGGTCGAGGAGCTGCACAGTGTCTTGTGGGCATACCGCACCACACCCAATTCGACGACGGGTGAGACCCCCTTTCGAATAACGTACGGCACCGAGGCCGTCATCCCAGTAGAAATCCGGGAACCCTCCAAGCGAACAGAAAATCCCCTCGACAAAGAAATGAACGACGAGGCCCTCAGGGACGAACTCGACTTAGTCGAAGAAATCCGATCGGGGTGGCCCTACGTGAGGCCACCCTAAAACAATGAGTGGCCCTGTGTCACAACGACAAGGTCATTAAACGCGAGTTCGAAATCGACAGCCTGGTGTTACAAAGAAACCAGAAAGACTCCCGCGAAGGGAAATTGGCCGCGAACTGGGAAGGGCCTTATCGCGTCCACGGCACCACAGGTATCGGGGCATATTACCTCGAGCAACTAGACGGAGAACCACTACCATGACCCTGGAACGCTGCTAAACTAAAGAAGTACTATAGTTAAAAACCCTTAACACCAAGGACTCTCGCCGTCAACGTCCACGTCCGGTCAACGGGGAGAAACGTTTCGACCACGTAGAAAGGCCAAGGTACAAGCCCAATCTACGCCCAAACGACATAACATCGCTCAGCCAAACGAGCATGAACGACAGTGCCCGACGTGGACACCTCAATTGAGCTCCACCGTCGAAGTACCCGTATGGCAGAACACCCAGCTCGCGATGGGCAGTTCACGCCACGGGCAAGCGACCCTAATCCGGGTCATACGCCCGAGTAAGCGGCTTTACTCCGCACGCCCGACGCATCTCGAAGTACGTCGGACCATCCAAAGGGTCGAAAATAATCTCTCATTGAGGTTGTAACTTAGGCGAAATTCTCCATAAAATAGAAAGCCGAGCACAAACATGTCCCGAGGAAAAAACTTAGGCAAATTTGCCACAAAGTGACAGCCGAGCACAGACGAGACTCGGGGACATAACTTAGGCAAATTTCATCACAATATATGAAAACATAGATAACGGGCAAATAATCAAGGTCGAAGCAAACATTCATTCAAAAGCTCGTAAGCAAAAAACAAATAGAAATAAACCGACCAAGAAGGCCGGCGATGTTCAGAAATTACAAGAACGGCCACGCAGGCCCAAAAAATATGCACGGGCACACAGGCCCCAAAGACAACTATCAGTAAACAGGCGCGCAGGCCCAACCAGAATTTTACGGCTAGACTTCCCCGGGGCTACCAGCTTCGAAGACAGGAGACTCGGGCGGAGGCACGACCTGGCCGTTGATAATCTGGGACATGAAGCCCGCCCCCTCGGTATTCAGACCAAGATTCAATAGAGTGAGCTGGCTAACCGCGGCCTCAAAGCCATCCTCCAAGGCGCCAACACAGTCCGTCTCGAGGAGTTGAATCTGAGCGACCAATTCTAAGCGACTCCGCAAGGGGGCTGTCTCCTCTGACTCATCTTTGGCAGGAAGCATGGTGGCCTTCAGATCCTCGACCTATTTGATGAGACGCCCGTTGTCGGCTTCCAAGCGCTCCCAGTCCAGTCGAAAGTAGTCCCTCTCCTCGGCCACCTTCACCAAGTTCTCCTTTTCCGCGGCCAGCAGCTCGGCTTGCTCGCAGAACATCTCTTTAGAGCGCTCCAGGGCAGCCTTCAACTTTCGTGAGTTCACAGCAAGGGCAGCTTTCTCCTGTTCCAACTCTTTAACGCGATCAGAGTCTGCCCCCTCCTCGGCCAGGACAACGGCCATCTCGGCCATCTTAACCATCCCGACCATGTTGGCAGCCAGGTGCTTTCTCCGACTTTCCTTACTTAGCCGCCTAATAGTATCAGCTTCATCGGCGCTTACAGTTAGGGGAAATCCCTCAAAGAAGCCCTCCTCTTTAAAGCAGGGAGGCAAGCCAAAGGACCTTACCGCGCCAGACTCATCGCCGACTTCTGGCTGGCTCTCTACCCGGTTCCTCTTCCTCGGTATCAGATCAATATGCTGCTCGACATCCTGAGCATCCGGGGACCCTCCAGAAGTATCACCCGAGCTAGTTGGCGGGCCCATCCTCGTCGCCTGAGGAGCTCGCACCACCCTTTTGTTGACTTTCTTATCCCGTGTCAACTTTAGAAGCCTCTCTTTTCGTCCAGCCATATGACCTGTAAAAAAGAGAATAAAACCCGGGTTAGTTACGAGCAAGTAACAAATGAAGAAATTAGAACAAGACTATAAGACAAAAAATAACCTAGCAAGTTTGCGGCCTGCCCGTAGGACTGACATTCCACGAGCGCCTTTGTATCTATAGGTCGAGCCTCAAAGGTCGGGTAACCATCTTCGTCGAGAATGTCCCTTCCCTCCCTCGTGGCCCACCGGGCAGGGAAGAAACTGTCGACATATCTGCAGAGGGTACCGTAGGCCTCCTCATCTTCGGTGCTCATCCCTCCCGCGGGCGTATGGTAATGCCCGGTGCCATGCTCGTAGTGGCGCGAGCTCCAATGCAAGGGAAACTTAGCTACGCGCCCCAACACTGGGCGACCCTCATCGTCCATAAGAGGCTCCCTGTGATCGTCGGTCACCACAGTTTCTTCCCCGTATACAGAATCTAGAGCAGTCTGGGTGACCGGCCGCATGATATACCATTTGTCCTTGAACCCCCGGACAGAATCCATATACATCCTGAACAGCCTCTTCGACTGTTTCAGGGAAACCCAACTGTGCCTACCTCCCCGAGACTGGCGCTGTAAATGAAAGACTCTGAATAAGAGAGGTATGGTCGCCCCAATCCTCAAAAAGCGACACATCAGCTCGAATTCCCGAAGAAAAGCAGTCGAGTTGGGGTGAAGCTGCGAGGGGGCCAGCTCCAAATGACTAAAGACCCCGACCTGAAAATCACTAAAGGGGAGCTTTAGGCCGAGGTCCTTAAACGCGATCTCATACATGGGAAACCCGTACTCGGAGAACTTCGAGCAGATCCGCGCGTTAAGAGACGGTCTGGTGATGACAAAAAATTTCTGGAAGCCCGGCTGACTACCGCCCTGCTCGACGATAGTGTACGCGCTCCGACTGCACCGACTATAAGCATAAGAAATCCCTCTGGGCTCGGTGCCCACCCACTCTAGCAAAGGATCATCAATGGTATCGATCAGAGTCACGTTTTCCTCGGTGCTTTGGTCTTCCACCTCGTTGCGCCCCGAGGAACACGGTTCATCAGCCATTTTACCTGCAAAGCACATGAAACCGGTCAATTTGGGAGCAAATCCATACGCTCGCCATAACTGACAGGAAGAAGGGCACAACAAGCTGAGTCATACTCCACACACGATTAAAACGTTGAGGATTCGAACAAGAGTATGGTGTCACCTCCCCGATGCCAAGATGCCACGACGAGTCATCCTACATACTGCCTAAATGGGCCAACATTCCGGCCAGTCTCGAGTACGTCGACCTAAGCTATGGATATGACGAGCAATATGATGAATCCTAAACCTAGAACTATGATTTTACCGGACAATATCATGAGTTAGGCGCCCTGAATCATGAAGATCCCGGGCAGCATTGCGAGTCACATGCTTAAACTGTACGTACACCGGGCACAAACATGCATTCACCGGGCATAAACATGAATATGTCGGGAAAAAATACAAATGTACCGGGGCTAATCCTAGACGCGGATCTTCTAACATACAAATAATGGAAAAAATCACCTACCACAGAGAAAAACATGAGGGATGAAATGCTTACTTGGAAATCAGGAAAGATGTACGGCGGCGGAGAAGAAAATCGACAGCGGAAAGCACGGTGGTCCTATGAAAGTCTGGAAAAACAGCAGTGGAAAAGGCAGAGGAAGGAGGAGAAGCGCGAAGAGGAAAAACATATTATGGGACCCAAGGATCCTATTTATAGTGATGACGTGGAATACGAAACGTCACCCCGGGAAACCACGAACTTCCCCTCCTCGACGCATAGCTCCCCAAGGCAATGATGGCTCTATCTTCAATAGGGTGGCGTCACGGTTCCCAAGGGTTGCCTCGTGTACTCAACGAACACAGCCCACCGAGAGTCCCCCGAGCACGCCTCGAAAGGAATTATCTCACGAACGTGACACATGAGAAACTCCTCGAGCAACCACAGGGAACTAAAAACCCTGGCCGAGTATGAGACCCCGTGACAAAGGCGAGCTGAGATCAAGTCATAACTCCTGCTCCAGGAGCCACGACTTGGGGGGCTCCTGTTCTGGACTGGGCCCGGGTTGGCCCAAGAGCAGGAATGAAGGCCCAATCCAGACAGCTCTACAAGGAGCGCGTCGACCAGAATATACAGCCGTGCCCGCCACTGCCCGCAAACACGACCTCCTCGACCACATACAATCCAGCTCGAGTCCAGCTCGAGCACCCTCCTCGTAGGGCAGACTATGACCGTTACTCCATCACCTGAACTCCGGAAAGACCGCGTCCTCGTCCGTCCGGACTTCTCGCTGAGCATCACCAGGGAGGGGACCACGTGCGGGCCCCCACTACACACGTTGAACCTGGCAGTTCCTTTATTGGGCCAGTCCTGGTTGGCCCAATAAAGGGACCTTGGCCCCGCGCTAGGGGCTATAAATACCCTCTATTCCTAGAGGGTCAGGTATTCATTCTCTTACCCATATACACACTTTTTCCTGCTCGTACTACCACTCACTTTAGCATCGGAGTGCCTTGCAGGTACCATCCCCCATCTCGTTCAACTTCAGCTCGGAGCCAATCGTGACGGTCCAAGTCTGATCCGGTAAGATCAGTAAGCTACAACTAAGTTAGAGTTTATTATGTTTGCATATGAGTAAAAAGAGTTCATTATTATAGTAAGATGCAACAAAAAAATATACAATGACTAACTGTCGTCACAAATCATCTGACCAAAATGAATTTCAAAGTATATTCCTCCAGCAATATTAGCACATAATTAGAGAAAATGTCTTCTTAAACAAGTTTTATTAATTGGTTAGTTTAATCCTTCTATAGCATAAATGCTTCTAGCTTTAATCTCCAAAATATATTTTTCTATACACTTCAAGGATTTTAGGCCTATAAGTTTATATAACACAACTTATAAAGTGATCACTACGATGAGAATTTCTTTTCCCGCCTTTAGAATGTGACTCACACCTCTGAAAATTTAAAATTACTCTTAGGTGTTTTCAGAAATACATCTCCAGGCACACCTTAAATCACTTCATCCTTCACAAATTAAGAAGTCATTCCATTTTTGGCAAAAATTAATCGGGAGATGCATCTGCGAAACTTTTTGGGGTGTTTTTGGCGTGCCTTCCTTCCTCCCTTCAATCACCTCATCATGCGAATCGGTGCCTTTTCTAGTGACTGTAGATTTTACCTCATCCGTCGAAGATATTATTAATATGTTACAACACACTAAATTATCAATTTATAACTATATATAATGTTAAATTTATTTTAACAACCATCTATGTAATGTTGAGTGTTTTAATTTAATGTCAAGTTGTTGTGGTTTCTCAAGATCTTGCTCATACTGTATATGTTTTTGTGTTGAAGTATCAGTGCCCATTTTTGGATATGCATCTCCAAAATATACCAAATAAACGTTCGAAGATGCAACTCCAAACTCGAAGATGCAACACCAATTTCACTCATTTGCATTCAATTTTGTGGAAAATGGATGCGTCCGGAGATGCATCTTCGAATTCTAAGGACATTTATGCATTTTCAACTGGGGTTTATGATAAGATATAAAGGTGGAAAAATAAATTACCCTAAGATTGTAGCCAATAGAACGAGGCCTCACTTGGATCAAATTGTTGGGTCATTCCAAAGAAGCTTCTTATCTGAAAGAGGAAGGCAACTTCTCTTTACACCCCTTGCTACTTCTCTCAGACCCTTGGTGAATTTCCTAAAATGCTCCTTGTTTTCGGAGATGCATCTCCGGATGCACTAAAAATCATTTTTATCACAAAAAAAAATTAGAATGGCATCTCTAAATTCTTAAAAGGGTTAGTTGGGAAATGCGTTTCTGAACTAACCTCGGTGCAAAATGTGGCGGTTTTAATATGTTGTTACGTCCAAATGCCACAATGTACCAAAAGAAACATGTTTGAAACAATCTTTTGAAAAACCATTTTTACATCTCAATTGTAGATATTTTTTGTTAAAATCAAAATGTTAGTAGGAAAATTTATTGGCGGCGTAGTGTTGGTAGTGAAAGATGTAATCCAACAATTGTCACCTCTTTGAATTTTGTTCTTAGCTCTCTGTAAACTTAATTTGATTGTAGCATCATTACAACCATATGTTACTATAGTAGTAGTAATTAATTAATACACACACACACACATATATATATATATATATATATATATATATATATATATATATATATATATATATATATATATATATATATATATATATATATATATATATATATATATATATATATATATATATATATAATTACGTACCATGAAGAGGGAGATTAATTTTTGTTTGAACATAATGAACAAATTCAAATCCATTAAATTTTGCAATGTGAATATCAATGGCTATAATGTTAAAAATATGAACACCCTTATTTCTCCATAAGATTGTTTCAAATATTTTATTTTTGATAAATTGTGACATTTGAAACTGACGTAACAACACATTGAAACTGCCACAATTTACACCGGATTAGTTCGAAAATGCATTTCCAAAATAATTTTTTTTTAAAATGGTATTTGATGCATTCAGAGATGCATCTCTGAATTTACCCAAGGACATTTTTGAATTTTCAAAGGTGAAAACCACTTAACAAGGGTTGGATGAGAAATTACCAAGAGGAACATGTGATAATGCTATTGGACATCAAAAGATTATTAATGCTATGAAGAAATCTAGGAAGAAAAAAGGTGATGTGATTACAAGATAGACATTATTCTGGACTGGACTGACACTTGTCTCACTGTTGGGGAGGCCCAATCCAATGCTTTTACAAAGGCCCAAAAGCATACAACCTAAACTGAGAACTGTTGGGCATTTCCCCACGTGTCCACTATAAGAACATGACTCATGTGTCTATAACGTCATCATCCAGCCCTCCGAGAATAACAAGTCCAACTTCCCTACTTTCTCGAGGCAGTTGACCTGAGAAGAGGTCACGTGTTGGACTCCATACACCTGTAAACCCTGGCAGTCTTTGTTATTGGGTATCATCGTAGCCCAATACTTAAGACCTTGGCCCAGTACTGGGGGCTATAAAAACCCTCTCACATGAGAAGGTCAGGTATTCAATCACTCATCCATACTCACTTTGCTTGCTCTTGCTCTGAATCTTACTTTGACATCAGAGTGTATTGTAGCTACCATCCACTTCACATTCAACCACTTCTCAATTTGAAGCTCGTGGGCCTTGACGATCGCTTTTGAGCAGGTATGATCAGTGGCGTCGTATGTGGGAACCCATTTTCCCCGTATTTAATTTACTTAAGACCAAAGCAATTCTTTCTCAACCCTTCGATCATCATGGCTGACCAAGCTAACAACGGTGACCAAAACGTTCACTTTGCCGATGCTGGCAACAACAATAATGCTGGAAACAACAACGCTAATGCTGGAAACAATAATGTTGTCGAGCACAACTACAGGGACGGGATGACCGTGTCCTCTTGCTCCCATTCACAACCATGTGATGATGCCAACCAACCTCGGCAAAATTACGAGCCTGTTGTGTATCAAGAGATCCCCGTTCCTGAGAATGTTGATCCCATGACCAGGGCCTTGTTCCTGGCGATCAACCAAATGAATTACATGATCCTCTCGCAGGGAAAATGCTTGATGATGCTAGAACAAACTTGTTGTTCCCGTAGAAAACACCGAAGACCTAATTCTCGAACTCCTCTTCCCTGATGACATGAGGACCGCTCTCGATCTCCCCCACAGAGACGCAGACGGGACGATTCTCAAAGTTATTCTCCCATCCGAATTGGGTGAGGTCCTGCATTGAAAAGGACCCATCCTGAAGTTGTCAAGAAGCGCGGTCACACCCCCCGTGCAAAGGGATACGATCCCCTGAACATAAAAGGAACAGGGGCGATGAAGAAAAGAAGTCTCGGTCGAGGAATCCCCATCATGTCCAAGACCGACACAAATACCACCGCTACAACCGGTCCCCCTCTCGCTCCACAGAATAAAGCAACGAAGAAGACCCACGCGGTCCACTGTCTCAAGTTATCATGGAGTCCCATATTCCAAAAGGGATGGAGAAGCCTCCCCATCTAAAGGAGTAGGACAACATTGCTGACCCTGTCAACCACATCGACCACTTTGAGGCGATACTACACTATCATAACATCAGAGGCCCTATTAAATGCAGGTTTTCCCCTACAATGTTGAGGAAAACAGACACAGAATGTTATAAGAGCCCCCTCCCCTCCCCGGGTCGATCACCTCCTGGAGGAGTCTAAAGAACCAATTCATCAGCAGCTTCACAACATCTCACCGGCACCCGAAAACTGAGGCCGCCATCAAGGAAATTGTCCAGAGGAGCGATGAGACGCTAAGAGAGTACATTGGTCAATTCAACCGCGGGGCCATTCAGGCCGCCTGCGCCGATCACATGAAGAAGTACTTGCTCGAGACAGGACTCCTCCCAGTCACTGAGTTCAAAAAGGCCGTCGGCATCGAGCCTCCCAGGTATTTTGATGCACTCTTCGAAAAAGCCCAGGCCTACATAGACTACGAGGAAAAAGAGGCCACCAACAACTCTTGTCATTCGAGGGACTGCGGGGCAACTAACATCCTGTGGCACAATGACACGGGCTCTTCTCGACGGACATGGGATAAGAGAAGGGAGGAGAAGCCACGTGATTCCCGCGAGCATAGAGGACCATCCAGGCTATTCACCGAATACACCCTGCTAATCGCTTCCCACGAGCGTATCCTTGCGGAGTGCTCTAATGCTGAGTTCAAGGACGGTGGAGTCAGGCGTCCTCGACCAGCCCCTGTTAAACCCGGGGCCGACAAGACAAAATAATGTCAATACCACCGGAGCCACGGTCACCTAACCGAAGACCGCGTCCACCTAAAGGATGCCATCGAGACTCTCATCAAGGCATGGAGACTCGGACAATATAAGAGGAACGACGCCCTCATCGGGATACCCGCGAGGTTAAAGAAATTGAGGAGGATACCCAACCATCCAATGAATCTGGTCCCCTCCAGGTAGCCTTCTGTGTCTCAAGGCCTGAGGACTTCCACATCCCCGACGGTCTCAAAGACGACGAGTCTTTGTTCACCCATAGAAGATGGGAAAAGTTCCCCTCCGCATGGTCATATCCGGCAGGGGTTTAGTGATGTCTCGGTGAATCCAACAAAGAGAAAATTTAGCGAGTTGGTAGATGCAGCTCCGGTCCAGGTTGTAACCCTTGAAAGGTTCAAGGGAAAATCTGAGCCAATCAGTTATTCTGCACCCTATAGCTCGACAATGCCCCACCAGTCACCATACATGGGGTCCAACCTGCAAGGATTCAATGGTTCGACCTCCAAGCCATAGGGTTATGTCGAACTGTTCGTCATGTTCTGGAAAGACACTATATCCCGATAGGTCAAAGTGCATTTTCTAGTGATCGACTGCCCCTCTCTCTATAACTGCATCTTGGGGAGACCAACACTGGCTGAGTTGACCGCCATACCCTCCATGATACATTTGAAGATGAAGTTCTACACCAAGAGGGCTCGTGTTGCCACCATCCATGGAGACATCGCAGCTTCCAGGAGATGTTTCAATGCGGCCTCCAAAGGACAAAACATGGTCGACACTGGGGTACGACCGGCTAATAGAACGCCCTCCTCGATAACAGAGACTACCTCAGAGGACAAACTTTCTCGAGTTGAAGATCAACAAGCTCTAGCAAAGGTTGACTCCATTGACCTCGACACCCGCTTTGTTAAAGATGAAGTTGAGGCCCCCAATAGCGAACGAAATCCTCTCTGAACCATCCCAGATGGAGACTTCAAGTTCACCCCCCTCGACGAAGACCCAAGCAAAGGCGTGAAGATCAGTCATGGACTCCCCGACCTAGAGAGGAAGCTGCTTAAAGCCTGTCTGAGGGAAAATGTTGATCTGTTCGTATGGAGCGCTGCAGAAATGCCTCGGCTCGACCCTGAGGTCGCCTGTCACCAACTTGATGTGGATCCTGCCGCTAGGGCAATAGTACAACATAGGCATAGGTAGTCTCCCGAAAAAGCGGAGGTTGCTAAAAAAGCTGTAAAAGACCTCCTAGAGACAAATTTTATTTATGAGGCCCGATATTCAACCTGGCTCTCCAATGTTGTACTTGTTAAGAAAAATAATGGAAAATGGCGTTTGTGTGTTAATTATATTGATCTCAACCGGGCATGTCCCAAAGATGCATTTCCTTTATCTAACATTGACATGCTGGTCAACAACTCGGTCGGCTATAAAATTTTTATCATTTATGAACACTTACTCGGGCTATAATCAAATCCCCGTGGCGATGAGCGACAAACATTGCACTGCCTTCATGACCAGGTCGGGCAATTACTACTACAATGTAATGCCCTTCGGCCTAAAAAACGCAGGGGCAACATAGCAGTGAATGATGAACAAATTCTTCCACGGTGAGATCGGGGATATGTCCGAGTTATACATGGATGACATGATCATCAAGTCTCGAGCAGAAACCGACCATGTTTCCCACCTCAAAAGAGTTTTCGACCAAGCAAGGCGATGCAAGATGAGGTTTAACCCGAAGAAGTGAACCTTTGGGGTCAAGGCGGGAAAATTCCTTGGTTTACATCTAACCGAACGGGGAATTGAAGCCAACCCCGACAAATGCAGGGTGTTCTCCGAGCTCCCCACTCCAAACTCAAAAAAAATCCATACAAGTCTTGAATGACATCCTCACCTCGCTATCCCGCTTCGTGGCGAAATCCATGCAACACGCACTCCTATTTTTCAAACTCTTACGTAAAGAGGTGGATTTCGAGTGGACTGGGGAGTAAGAGCAAGCCCTCCTTCACCTCAAGATATCCCTTTCACAATCGCCCGTGTTATCACAACCAGAGAATGGGGAAACTTTCTTACTTTATCTGGATGTCTCCAATGAGGCCGTAAGTGAAGCCCTGGTCCGCGAGATGCCAGACAGGAAGAAACGAGTGTACTTTACTAGAAAAGTGTTGCAAGGCCTTGAGGTCAGGTATCAACAAATTGAAAAAGTATCCTTGGCACTCATTAAAACGACAAGGAGACTCACATATTACTTCTTGGATTACATGGTCATTGTGTGAATAGATCAACTCATAAGACTGCTCCTAGGGAGACCGGACATGGTCGGCCGAATGCTGAAATGGTCCCTAGAACTTCCGGAGTTTAACATTCAGTACAAAAGAATGAGAGACCTTAAAGCTAGAGCGTTGGTCGACTTTGTGGAAGAGATGACCACCCACGAAACCCCTACGGGTGGGAAACACAAGTGGACCTTCTTCGTGGACGGAGCATCCAGCTCGGCGGAAAGCGGAGCAAGAATCCTCCTCGAAAACAAGGAGGGTGTTGCGATCGAACATTTACTCGCCATATTGTTTCCCATGTTGAACAACCAGGCTGAGTACGAGGCCCTGCTCGCAGGATTAAGGTTGGCCAAAGAACTAGGCGCCTGAGAAGTACAAATATTCACGGACTTCCAACTCGTCACATCTCAAGTTCGAGGAGAATATCAGACCAAGAATGATAGCCCCATCGAATACCTAAACCAAGTCAAAGAGAGGATGAAGAAGTTCGATCGGGCAGAAATTAAACACGTACCCTGCAAACAGAACACGCGGGCCGACATACTCTCAAAACTTGTGAGCACAAAGAAAAAGGTGGGAACAAATCCGTCATTAAAGAATCCCTTTCTCGCTCGAGTATTGAAAGATCCACCGTGTCTCCTGAGGTGAATGCCATCGGGGACAATTCATGTTTGATGACCCCGATATTTAATTATCTAACAAAATGAGAGTTACCCACTGACCAAAAAGAGGCCAATGCGACTAAACGACGAGCCTACTCTTACGTAGTAGTCAAGCAGAAGCTCTATCGACGGGGATTTTCCATCCCACTCTTGTAATGCGTTGAGGAGCCCAAAATCCTCAAGATCTTACAGGAAATCCACGAGGGAATCAACACCTAACACTTGGGCAGATGGTCTCTGGAATGAAAGGCGTTGCGAGCAGGGTATTATTGGCCCACCATGCAGCAAGACACAAAGGAGCATGTTAAAAAATGCGATAAATGTCAAAGACACGCGGACATGCACCTCGCACCCCCACACGAACTCAAAACACTGTCGTCCCTATGGACATTCTCCTGGTAGGGGATGGACATCCTCGGACCGTTCGTGCAAGGATCATATCAAATAAATTCCTAATCATGGTCGTCGACTATTTCACGAAGTAGATAGAGGCCGAAGCCCTGACCAGAATCACGTCACATAACATTATCAATTTTAACAAACAAAACATGCTTTCCTGATTCGACATACCACAAGCGCTCGTCACTGACAATGGGACGCATTTCACTGACCAAAACTTCCAAGAGTTCATCTCCAAGCTCGACACCAAACAACACTTCACGTCCGTCAAACACCCTCAAATGAACGAGAAAGCCAAGGTCACAATAGAGTCATCTTACAAGGACTCAAGCGCAGGTTGGGCGAAGCCAAAAGGGTATGCGTTGAAGAGCTGCACAAGATCCTGTGGGCTTACAGGATAACATCACACTCGGCTATCCGAGAAACCCCATTTCGACTAACCTATGGCCCCGAAGCAGTCATTCTTTTGGAAATCATAGAGCCATCTAGATGAACTAAAGTCCTTTTTAGATGAGGAACTAAACTACGAGGCCCTAAGGGAAGAGCTCGACCTAGTCGATTAAATCCAATCGTGGGCATCTCTTTGTGAAGCCACACTAAAATAGCATATAACTATGTGTCATGATGCTAAAGTCATAAAATGCAAATTTCAGGTCAGCAGCCTAGTCCTACAGAGAAATCAGAAAGATTCCCATGAAGGAAAGCTAGTCGCCAACTGTGAAGGACCTTACAATGTCCGCGAGGCGACGGGAAATGGAGCCTACCACCTCAAACACTTAAGTGGAGAACCACTACCTCGACCGTGGAACACTACAAAGCTAAAACAATATTACAACTAAGTCCCAGTTAAATGTCGGGGCTAAGCATTCGACATACCCTCTCCGAGAAATGATAGGGCTCTCTCGACCACAGAAGCATATTGAGGTACGAACATGGCCTCCAACCAATAACAAAAGGCTGGTTTTCGCTCATTGGTCGAGCAGAACCTTATCTAGACGGGGACACCTCGATCGAGCTCCATTGTCGAAGTACCTCATAGGCAGAGCACCTAGATCGTTATGGGCAGTTCACGCAATGAAGTCAAGACTCCGACCGCGATCTTGGCCTCGTCCATGTGAACCCCGAATTCGCCTCCTCAACACATCTCCACGTGTGAAGACCACAACTAAGGTCGAGCATAAATTTCCACTTATCATTCTTCCACACCAAAATAAACATGTCAAACTGTTTACCGTGGTTTTTGGTAAACAACCGCTGATCCTCCAAAAAAAGAAAGTTCTTTTGGTTACTCACGGGATCGATCAGATTGATCCCAGAACATATGCTAATTTTTTATGTAAGACAAGCAATCAGGAGGAACGCACGTTCGACCAGAGGAAAGATACTTGAGATTTTGGAAAAGTAGACAGAAATGTAGAAATGCAGGTATAGATGCAAGAAAGATAACTTTGCAAAATAAGATTAAAGCAATGTAAAAGACTTTCATTAATAAAAAGAGGTGTTTTCAACGTACATTTCTCAGTTTTATCCTTTCTCACACAGCGGTTACTTGGACAATATTTGAGTAACTAGCACAATAGGTTGAACACACCTAAAAACTACACAGATTTCTTAATTTATACTAAAAACTAAGTAACCGTCGAGGAACAACTCTGCACTAAGATGAAGACAAGTGTCTTCTGCATGTCCCTCGACCTCTAGCTTCCAGGCATGTTGCTTCTTCTTAGCCGCTATCGAAACTGTCTTTCCCTCCAATAATTCAAATTCAAATGTCCCTCGTATTATGTGTCAAAGCGAGGGTATTTTCTCTTAGTCGAAGGTCATAAGTCCTCTTCAGTCGAAACCTTGAAAGTGAGCCCTGATTGAAGACTCAAATATAAATTAGATATTTTTTCTAAGTTATTTCATACGTAGAAACATTCTTGTCTTGATTCATTCCAGTTTTTTGGTCTAAAAGACCAAATATAGTAAGTGTCGAATTCGGGAGCCAACAAATTTCCCCCGAAGAATGTCTATTTCGAAGCCCAAAGAAATAGCCATTCTTTGATCTTTCCATTCGACACCTGTCTTACTAGTTGTCCACAAAGTCCTGACGTGCGCTTTTCGTCTTCCAACAGCTACTGCTTTAAAAAAAACCATCATTACTCTTTCTCCAAGATGTCTTTTCTAACTGTCGTTACCACACTACCATGATGACCATATTCCTAGAACCTAGGCAAGCATGTCAAAACGTTTCCCAACGTCTGCATGATAACTGCTTCATACTTTGCCACGTGCCCCACTATCTTCACAGCATTAAATGGCCTTGACGAGACATATCCCTTTTTGAAGACTATAAATACTCCTGAGCCTTTTCATTTGGAACTTTCACCACTCCAAGCATTTCCAAATCTTCTGCTTTAAAACACCTTGTATTGTCAACTTCATTTTCTCCAAATCTGCAACAATGGCTTTCCTTTCCAATGCATCAAACAATCCCCAACCTAAAAATGCTGATGATATCCAAAGCCAACCAGAGATATTTTCTACTAACCCTTCTCCTTCCTCGACTGATAGACTTCGGTTCGTTTCTGAACCCATGACGAGGGAGAGGCGAGAAGCATATGATTCCCAGCTCCTCATTCCCATTAGGTACTTTGAAGACATATATACTATGTCTGGTCCTTTGTCTACGTGCGTCGAGAATCCCATGAGGAATTGCGCCTTCTTCCCTACTCACCCAAGACTCAGACCTATAGGCTGCACGAAGAAGCCTAGGGATGATCCTGAAGACGCTACTCTGGCCAATCAGCAGCATGTTCAGACTATGGAGGACATTAACCTTAAATTTATGAACAAAGGGACCAGGATCTTTCGATCATGCCCTAACCTTTCCTCAGAGTACTCAAATTGGTTGAATAATGTGGAGAAGGCGCAAACCTCCGTCTGGAAGGAAATGGGAATATACAATTTGGTGATGTTGTCGAAGACAGGATTGTCTTATTGTCCCCTCATGTTGGTATCTTCGCTATATTTCTGGGATAGATCACGTTTTACCTTCCATCTTCCCTGTGGGATGGTGACCCCCACTCTATTCGACATAGTCGCAATTACCGGTCTTCGATCGACTGGCGATTATTTTGATCCTGGGGATTTGTCTGAAGATGTTATTGGGTTTGCAGCTACAAAACCCACCTACACCACTTTTATAAATCACTTCCATGATAAAGCCTCCAATACTGTGTCGGAGGTGGAGCATATAGCCTTTTTAGCTATGTGGTTATCCCGTTTCTTTTTTTGCACTAAGTCACTTCAGGTGACTAAGAAAATTCTCACGCTCGTGATGCAGCTTCATCACGGCTATCCCCTTTGTCTGGCTGAATTGATTTTGGCCAATCTATGAGTCCATCAGTAATGGTGTGACCTAACTCAAGGTTATAGGGGACAGGGCGAGCCTGCTGCTTTCTGGTCCTTTTTGGCTTCTACAACTTTGGCTCAATGCCACCTTTGAATCCTTTCTTCCTCAGAAGAATAAGATTAATGAAGCGGCCCCAGAAATCCTGAACAGGAGGGTCGAAGGTACCAGGCTTGCACTGCTGACTCCTACTGATGAAGGCCAACAGTTTCAGAAGGCTTTCACAAGTTTCGTGATGATGTTTGCGGAGCGCAAACGTTTTGTTTCGACCATGGCTCCTTTTGCCAGTCGAAAAGTTGGTCCAGAATGGTTCACCAGACCATTTCCTTCGACTGAGGAGGAAGACTTGAATGATGAATATGTGGGCATGTGGGAATCGTTTCTTCGCCCTAGAATCATGCCATTGAGATTCAAGAGCTCCAAAAATCAATTAAGCTTGATTGCTTATCAACCAAACCTTGTCTCTCGACAATTTGGTATTGTCCAGTCACTTCCATCACCCATCTATCCTCGAGAGAAGCTGCTATTATTTTACAACGCAGACTACTCAGAAGATGCTGCTACCAAGCATATTGGTAGGTACGTTGGTCGAACCGTACTAACCATGTTCGACTTTAACCTCAATTTTTTGAGTTCTGGTAATTTTGAGGGGTGGTGGAGACAGTATTATGATGAAGAGTTCTTCGATGAGAAGGACTTCGCCCACCACCTTCGTGAGGCGTTTAAGCTGGTTCTCGACAGGGTCAAGAAAGGTATTACTTCTTTTCTTTCTCTTTGCTTCAGATTTATCATTCGACGCTCGATTAACTTTAGTTTTTTTTGTTTTTGTTTAGCTGTCAAGAGAACCACTTCGAAGAAGGCTGCTGAAAGCACAAAAGGGGGAGATTCTTCTGTCAACCCCTCTCCCAAGGTATTCACTTTCTTCCATACCCTTATTTTCTATGATTTTCTGACATGGGTACTGATTTCTTTGACTTGTCTTTCTGGGTATTCAGAAGACTACCCCCAAAAAATGGAAGGTCCATGAGATCAAAATCTCTAGTGACGAAGAAGAGGAATCTCCTCCTGTTCCTCTGAAGAGACAAAGGTTAAAGAAACCAGTTCCTGCCGTTGAGTCTCGTTCCAAAATTAGGATTAAGACTACAACTGTGAGGCCTCCTCCTGTAGTTATCAAAGAGCCTATTGAACAGGAAATAGCTGCCAGGCTAAAAAACCCTAGCGAGAGCGATAACTCCAGTCCCGATGCTGAAATCCCAGTCCAGGTATTTGCTTCGACAGACCATCATTTACTTCTCGAACTCCTCTTTTTTCTTTATGAGAATTCTGAAAGAAACAAACTTCTTTTATTTTCCAGGACACTGCTGGCACCTCCAACCAAGTCCCTACTCCTGTCGAAGGCTTTGTCACCCTATTGAATAGTGAAGGGGAGCCTACTTATAGGCCTTCTTCAGCGAAAGGCTCTTTCATGAGTTCAGCTGATGAAGTGAATCAAACTTCCGAACCTCAGCACGAAACCATAGAGGAAGTCAATGAAGAAGGCCCTCTAGGAAATCATGAAGAGACTAGGGCTCCGTTGGTTGACGTGCAAGAAACTGAAGAGGAAAGGACCCCTAATGATTAGACTGTGATAGCGAGGGAGAATGAAGGGATCCCAGAAGCTGATGGCGAAGAGGGTTCTGCTGAAGGAAACCAAAATCCTACAGACACTGAGGCAATTCCAGAGCAGGTGGCCAACGTGGTTGTGGCTGCCAACGAAAGTGTCCCTTCGACAAGATCTAGAACTAAGGAGGATTTGGCCTTGCTGAAACAGCAAAACCCTTTAGGCTATTTGACTGCAATTCTAGAAGGTCGAGAAAGTTCCTCTGATCATAGTGCCTCAACTGTGTCTGGAAGATCTACTTCGACCTCTCCTCTCAATGAGGCCCTTCAAAAAGTTAAGGCACAAACCTTCAAAAGAGATTTAATGTTAACCTTGGAGGGGGAACCCACGGCTCCCTCTTTTCTGAAGACTACCCTGAGGGCTGTCGATCTCCTCATTGCTTCTCCGGACGTGGCCAACGTTATCCTTGATTTAATCTCCATTATTGACCAAGTATCAGCGGATTATAACCGTCAAAGGACTCTTAATCGTGAGATTGAGGAAACCAATGGTCAACTGGCTGCTGCCTGGCATGCTGCTATTGAATCAGCTTCTAAGTTAAAGGGTATGTATAAGGCCCAGAAGGCTAGACAAAAAGAGGTCGAAGAGATAGATCGAGTCACTGCTCAAATGAAGGTGCAGATTGCAAAGTTGGAAGCTAAAATTGCTGCCAACGATAAAAAGAAGGAGGAACTCCTCGCTGTTAACACTGAGTCAGAGAGACAAGAGGAACTGGCTGAAGGGTTAAGACACGCTGATCGGGCCAAATCTCTTGATGCTAAGCTCGAGACCCTTCATCAATCGAAGGCTTTATGTGATCGACGCCTAGAATTACAAAGAATTAAGTATCTTCAAATCAAGGCTAATCTCCCTTTTTGAATCCTGTTTCTTTCATTTATGTAATCACTTGTGGTAATGATTTCAAAGCCATTTTGGCTATTTTAATGAAAATTTAAGTTTCCATTTTGGCATTCTCTATTCAACGGTGACTATATATTACTTATTTTTACCTCTTGAAGCATAGGTCTATACGCTTTCAAGTATTTACCATTCACCTTCAAAAGTATTTGATCTTCGCTTAACTCTTCAATCTCATAGGCTCCACCAGAGAAAGCCTGGATAATCCTGAAAGGTCCCTCCCACTTAGGAGACCATTTCCCCAAATTTCTATCTTTTCGATCCATCGGAAGAATTACTTTCCATACTAGATCCTAAGGCAGAAATGTCTTAGGTTTCACTCTGCGATTATAGGATTTCTCAACTCGCTTCTTCTGCAGTCTCAAAAGATCTAGAGCTTTCAACCTTTCTTCGTCTAAGTTAACTAGTTTGTCTAACATCATATTCCAATAGACCTCAGAAGGGATATCATGATGTATCTGAATCCTTGTCGCCTCCAGGTGGATTTCCACTGGCAACACTGCATCATGACCATAGGTTAGGCGGAATGGTGTTGTTCCTGTGGCTTCTCTCGGACAAGTTCGACATGCCCATAGAACTTGATCCAACGTCTTGTGCCAGTTTCTAAGTTTCTTTCCCACGTGTTTCTTTATTAAGATGATCACTACTTTATTCGCTGCTTCGACCTGGCCATTAGCTTGCGCATAATAAGGTGTAGATGTTAACAATTTAAACCCCATTTCCGCAGCAAAGTCTTGCATCTTTCGACCAGTAAAGACTGACCCTTGGTCTATAGTTATTGTTTCGGGAATTCCAAATCTATATATGATGTACTTTTAAATGTATTCAATGACATTCTCTTGCTCTACATTGACTAAATGGATTGCTTCAATCCACTTAGTAAAATAATCAATGCCCACCAATATATATTTCTAGCTTTTAGAAGATGCTGGTCAAATTTCTCCAATAAGATCTAAAGCCCATCCTCTAAAAGGCCAAGGTTTCACAATTGAGTGAAGTTCGCTTACTGACACATGCTGAATACTTGTATGTATTTGACATTCTTGGCATCCTTTTGCAAACTCAACACAATATTTTAACATAGTGGGCCAATATAATCCTTGTCGAAACAATAACCATTTCATCTTTTGACCTACTTGGTGTGCTCCACATGCCCCGACGTGTATGGTGAAAAGAGCTATGTATGCTTCTGTTTCACTTAGGCATTTCAGAAGCACACCTTCAGGTGTTTTCTTGAATAATTCATTTCCCATCAACATATAACTCAGTGCTCTATATTTTATTTTCCGTTCTGTCGAAGCCATTGGATTTTGTAAATAATCCACTACAGGCTTTCTCCAATCTTGTTCTGTTAGATCGTCTATGAACGAAATTTCAAAATTTTCGTGATCAGTGCATCCCAATGTTGCGGTCCTTAAATCCAATGGAGATAACTTAGTGGATGTTACTCTCCCTCTAACTTCGATTGCTTGTTGTAGCATGTCTTTCGAAACTTTATACCCGGAAGCAATCTGCGCCAAGTTGTTAGCTACTTGATTTTCCAATCTAGGTATATGTCGAATGTTAACTACCTCGAAGTTCTTCAATAACTGTCTGGATATTAAGAAATACATGATAAGATTTTCTTTTATGCATTTGTATTCTTTCGTAATTTGTTTTAGGACTAACTCTGAGTCTCCCATTATTTCGACCTGAGTTGCCCCCAATTCCAACAGGATTTCAAGGCCTACGATTAACACTTCGTATTCAACCTCATTATTAGAGCAATCCCCATCTATCTTGTACTTAATTGTTGTTGGAATTTTGCTTGGAGAAATAATGAGGACTCTGACTCCAGTTCCATCTTTATAACTAGAACCATCAAAGTACAGTTTCTAAGGCTCGATCTCCAAATAATTCAGTGATCCCTCTTGTATAGAATGGTCGACTATAAAGTCTGCTACCACCTGACCTTTCATAGCCTTGAGAGGCATAAAGGTTAATGAGTACTCAGTTAATGCGAGTGCCCATTTTCCAATTCTACTGTGCAATATGGGTTTCGACAACATATATTTGAAAACATCAAAATGAGACGAAACATAAACATCAACTGGCTTTATATATTGCTTAAGTTTTGTACATGAAAAATAAAGACATAAACATAGTTTTTCAACCTCGTTATATCTGGTTTTTGCATCTTTTAAAACTCTACTGAGGTAGTATATGGGCCTTTCGACACCATGCTCATCCTCTTGAGCCAGCATGCTCCCTAAAGTTTTATCAGACGCAGCTATGTACAGTCTCATACTTCTACTTCGACAAGGAGGTACCAAAATAGGTGGTTTGGTGAGGTACTCTTTGATTTTGTCGAAGGCTTCTTGATGTTCTTGCCCCCACTCAAATCCTCCTTTGTTGAGTCGAAGTAGTGGCGAAAAGGCTTGCGTTTTCCCACTGAGGTTGGATATAAATCTCCTCAGGAAATTTATCTTCCCAAGTAAGGATTGCAATTCCTTTTTGTTAGTTGGTGCTTTGGCTTGCAAGATAGCTTTGGTCTTGTTTTGGTTTATCTCAATGCCCTTTTTATGGACCACAAAACCTAAGAAATCTCCCGCTTTGACACCAAAAGCACATTTTAGAGGGTTCATCTTCAGGTCGTAGCGTCTCATCCTCTCGAAGGATTGTCGAAGATGATCCATGTGAGTCTTCCCTGAAACAAATTTGACAACAATATCATCAATATAAATCTGCATGAAAGTGTCAATAAAATCATGGAAGATCGAATTCATGGCTCTCCGGTACGTTGCCCCTGCATTCTTTAGGCCAAAAGGCATCACTACCCATTCATAAGTGCCTAAGGCCCCAGGGCAACAGAATTCCGTTTTCGACACATCTTCTTCAGCAATAAAGATTTGATTATATCCAGAGTAGCCATCAAGCATACTCATGTACTCGAAACCAGCGGTAGAATCCACAAACATTTCCGCCATCGGAATTGGATATTCATCTTTGGGTGTTGCAGCATTCAGATCTCTGAAATCGATGCACACCCTTAAGGTTCCATTTTTCTTTATAACAGGCACAATATTTGCAATCCATTCGATGTACCTGGTCGTTCGGATGAACTTGCATCTCAGCAGCCTTTCGACTTCCGTTTTGATTTTTGATAAAATCTCTGGTGCAAATCGTCTTGGAGTCTGCTTAACGGGCTTCTTTCCAGGCTTTATTGGTAACTGCAGTTCTACCAAACTTCTGTCGAGACCAGGAATCTCGTCATAATCCCACGCAAAGCAATCCTTGAACTTTTTTAGTAATTGGATCATTTCGACCCTGAGTCCTAGATATATTTTTGTGCTTATGTACGTTGGCTTTTTTACAGAACCGTCGCCTAGGTTTACCTCTTCTAGAGGGTCTTGCGCTAACATTCTAACATTGTTCACCAACGGGTCCTTTTCGAAACCTAGAGGTTCATCGTCATAGATGGCATCTAACCTCTGATCTCGAAGGTCTTTTGTTTCTAAGTCGGGAGGCTCTGGGTTGAAATCTTTCCCAGGGCCTTTTTTAGAAAGGACTTGTTCATTGGCTTCGAAGGCCATATATTTAACTTCAGCCTCCAAGGCCGCTATCATTCTACTTTCAGCCACATACGCTGAAATCTTTTGCAGAGTTTGTGACTCAGTCATCATCACCAAACTCACTTCCCCATCCTGTTGGCCGTATATCATCAACTCCTCCAAAGTCGATGTTGGATAAGTCTTCTCTATCCCATTGAAAGTCGTAGTCGGAGTGTAGGTATAGAGAGCAAAAGGCGTTAGGTGTTGGGGTTAAATCAAACTCAGGTGGATTACATGTCCCTATATGAGCCAAATTTTTATCGAAACTATTCTTTCTGACACTGTTGATTTCACCTAAGTAATAACTATGATTTGCCTCAATGTTTTCCATGATACCATCGGGGCGCCATATCGTGACCCTTTGGTGCATCGAGGATGGCACTGCACCGATGCCATGTATCCACTCTCGACCCAAGAGCAAATTGTAGTTTGGTTTCGCTGAGATCACCATGAACATGGTGGGTCGGAGGATTGATCCCACTTTGAGGTCTAGTTGTATGACACCCATTGTGGTGCCAATGCCTCCTTCATAATTGGACAAGACCATGTTATGGGGCTTGATGTCAGCATATCCCTTTCCTAGCTTTTCCAGCATGAATTGTGGGATGATATTGATGGTCGCCCCACAATCAACCAGAATTTTATTTATAGTTATTTCCCCTATCTTTACTCTAATGAACAGGGCTTTTAGATGATTCTTCATTGCCTCTGTTGGTGGCTCAAAAAATGCGTTCTATTCTTATACGCAGCCATTGTTCATTACATAGTAACATACTGGCCTGTGTCTAGCCATTTCTTGTTCAATCATTAAGTCAGTTTCCTCAACTTCGACCTGACGGTTGTATTATTTAGGTAACACTGATATGACATTTACCATGATGTCTAAACTGTCACCGAAATCGGAGTGGTCTTCATCATTCGACCTATATTCCTCCGTCCATGGCATAGGATTCCTCTCTAGAGGCTTCCTTTGTTTCCTTTGCACATTGGTGCTAACCTCTGGATGAGGTCCAACTGCCTCTTTTTCGGCTTTTCGCCGTCTTTGGAATCTTCTCCATTGTGAACGGGACATAGGATTTTTTCCTTTGTAATTGCTCAATATATGGGCCATCTTATTTGACGTAGAAACATGGTGCTCCTTTCTGTAATCTAAAGAGGAACCTCTTGGCACATCGAACGCCTGCCATCTATCTTCATTTGGCCTCTTTCTTCGCATGGTGTTAAGCCAAGTATTTGTAGGTACATTAGTTAGAGGCCGAAAAGTCGGTGGCCTCCTTACCTGACTCATGGATCCTTGTTGATGCCCCCTTCTGGGGTCGAATCTGACTTTTGAACCCATTTTTGTTGGGCATTGGTGCCCTGTTTCGCTTTCACAATTCTCATACCTTGTATGTGTTCTGCGGCTTTCTTGTCAAAAATAGAGCTGCATCTAGGGCACAACATTACTTCCGATTTTTTCTTCTGGCACCTATGTAGAAAATCTGCCAGATCTTCATTCTCCTTTGGAAATTCCATTTTATTTACTTCTTCTAGACGAATGGCTTCCTCTGAGGCCTTGGCGCCAGAGACTTCAACCATGTTGACCTGCATGTTGCTTTTGGCAACGAGATTCATTTTCTGCATTTTGGCCTCTAGATTCTCTGTCGAACCTTTTACAGCGGCCAAGTAAGAACCTGCGGTGGTTCTTTTGTTGGAGCTCTCAGTAACTCCTTTGCTTTTGTGTGGGTCTTCAGTAACCCGTTTATTCAGTTCCAGGCCTTCAGCGACCTTCTTGTTTGAACCTTGGGTAACTTCCTTTTTCAAATCTAGGCCTTCAGTGGCCTTTCTCACCCCTTCAATAGTTTTTCTGGAGATGATTCCAGTAAAACTTCCAAAGATGGGTTTAGTAATGAAATCTTCAGAAACTTCCACCATGTGAATGCCAACTGGTTCAGCATAATGTGCTTCCATTTGCAGTGGGTTTGCGTCGATTTTCATTGCTGGCTTATCAGCAAATTTCAGCCTTCCTTCCTTTAGCGCTTGTTGAACAAGATCCCTGAAAAGGAAACATTGTGAGGTTTTATGGTCCAAAAAATTATGGTATTTACAAAAACCTCTTTTATTTCTTTGTTCTAAAGGAGGCAATTTTCCCCCTGCGGGCACTATCATCTGGCCATCTTTAACTAATAGATCAAATATTTCGTCACATTTGGATATATCGAAACTATAAGTTTTCTTAGGAAATTTGTCGCTATTTTTCTCAGACTCTACAAGATTTTTCCCATTTGATGGCACTAGCAATTTACAAGAATATGGTGGTCCTTGTTTTAATTCTGCTAAATCTATTTCGCCTTCTTCGGCATCTATAGGATCACTAGATATCTCTGGATCGTTATCATCCATTTCGACATAGGCTACCATTTCTCGTCGATGAGTTTTGGCAGCTTTAGCTTTCTCAGCTTTAAGGTGTTCTACTTATCGAACTCTATCGGCCAGTTGGGCCATATCTCTTAGGTATTGTGTATCTAACTTTTTCCTAATCGAATAATCCAGGCCCCCCGCTGCTATTTCAACCAATTCATGTTCAGGCACTTGGGAAAAGCATCTGGCTTTGAGTAATCGAAACCTATTTAAATATTCATCGATTGGCTATGTAAACCTTCTCTTCACACTAGCCAATTCTTTTAGACTTATTTTGGTCTTGCCCATGTAGAATTGTTCGTGGAACAATCTTTCCAATTGGTTCTAGTTGTGGATCGAATTGGCTGGGAGGGTGGTGAACCAAGTGAAAGCATTCTTTGTTAGGGAACTTGGGAAATATTTGATTCTAAGGTTTTCGTTGTTTGCTATTTCCCCGGCCTCTATCAAATATCTAGCTACATGTTCGATAGTGGACTCTGTCGTATCCCCTAAAAATTTAATAAACTTTGGAACCTTTCCCCTAGGTGGTAAGTCTGTTTGCAGAATATATTCTGACAATGGGGATGTGAAGTTTGGTCTGTGAAAACCAACGTTCATCCTGTTTTGAATCATAATCCTTTCGATCATGGCAGTTAGATTATTGTTTGTCCCATAGTTTTGGTGTCAAACTTGCTGTATCAATTCATCAGTGTTTTGGTTTCTATTAGCCATAATAACTCCTTGATCGATTTCTCTAGGGTTTCATGGTATTTCAACCCTTGGTTGTTCTATTTCTGCTCTAGGAATCTGAGGGTTTGGATTAACGGTCAAATCCTCTTCCATGATTGCCCCTTGATTTGCTCTTATTGGTATCCTCCGGGGTTGTCGGACAGTTTGGGGTACCCCAAAGAATTCAGCCATGCGCGTCATTTGCGCTGTCATTTGTTGATTCGACTGCGTAGCATTTTGAATGAGGGGGTTTAGCACTGTACTTAGAGTTTGTGCTAACATTTGCACCATATCATGATTACTTTCTTCCATCTGTTGCCTCAAAATTGTTGTCGAAACATTTGTGAGGCTTGGTATTGTATGAGATGGCCCTCCCAAGAATTGGTTTCTACTGGCTCTAGACCCCTGTAATAGAGATGATGCATTCACCAAAGGTTCTGAAAAAGTGGAAGCAGCATTCATAAGGCTAGCCATTTCAGTAGTTGGCATGCCATATGGCTGCTCTCGACCCATCCAGGTTGTCGAAAATCCTGGGGGCACAAATGGTCGAGATCCTAGATTTGCCCTTGGTGAAGGCGTTCCTAATGGACCTCTTGGACCTACATACGAAAGTAAGGGTCCAGTTTGATTTGTGGTTAACATCGGTATTGATCCAACGAAAGTTGGGATATTCCCTTTGACGGTGGTAGTAACCACTGTTCCAGTAATTGTGGAGGTATTTCTCCATGGTTTGGCTCGTTAGCCATACTACTCTCGCTATTTTTCTTCCTAACAGTATACTCGTTGGTTACTCTACCACTTCTTAATAACATGCAACGTTATAACTATACAGAAAAAACGCAATAACATAAACAAGATATTTAATAAAAATTAGCAACGTCCCACCGAGTGTGCTAATTTGTTCACCGTGGTTTTTGGTAAACAACCGCTGATCCTCCAAAAAAGGAAAGTTCTTTTGGTTACTCACGGGATCGATCAGATTGATCCCATAACATATGCTAATTTTTTATGTAAGACAAGCAATCAGGAGGAACGCACGTTCGACCAGAGGAAAGATACTTGAGATTTTGGAAAAGTAGACAAAAATGTAGAAATGCAGGTAAAGATGCAAGAAAGATAACTTTGCAAAATAAGATTAAAGCAATGTAAAAGACTTTCATTAATAAAAAGAGGTGTTTCCAATGTACATTTCTCAGTTTTATCCTTTCTCACACAGCGGTTACTTGGACAATATTTGAGTAACTAGCACAATAGGTTGAACACACCTAAAAACTACACAGATTTCTTAATTTATACTAAAAACTAAGTAACCGTCAAGGAACAACTCTGCACTAAGATGAATACAAGTGTCTTCTGCATGTCCCTTGACCTCTAGCTTCCAGCCATGTTGCTTCTTCTTAGCCGCTAGCGAAACTTTCTTTCCCTCCAATAATTCAAATTCAAATGTACCTCTTATTATGTGTCAAAGCGAGGGTATTTTCTCTTAGTCGAAGGTCATAAGTCCTCTTTAGTCGAAACCTTGAAAGTGAGCCCTGGTCGAAGACTCAAATACAACTTAGATCTTTTTTCTAAGTTATTTCATACGTCGAAACATTCTTGGCTTGATTCATTCCAGCTTTTTGGTCTAAAAGACCAAATATAGTAAGTGTCGAATTCGGGAGCCAACACAAACACAACGACAAAATATCAAAATGTAAAACATACGAGCAAAACAAAAACATTAAAAAGCTGACCATGAAGGTCAGTGTTGTCTGTACAATACAAAAGCGGGGCATGCATGCCCAAATTAAAAGTAGTCATATAAACGGGCAACACCCCTTATCCAAAATGGTTAACAAAAGTTGGCGCGCAGGCCAAGTAAACATATGGGCACACGGGCCCGGGAACTCATAATTTTTGCACCCATCATCCTCACCAGCCTATTCTTCCTCGAAATGATCATTCGAAGGATATATTATATTCCCATCGACCACTTGATTGAAAGGCCCATCACCTTTGATCATAAGCTCGACCCCACTGTTCATGATTTTAAGCTGCTCCACGGCGGTGTTAAAGCTATAACTGAGAGTATCCATAACATCTTTCTCGAGCACACGATTTAGAGAAATCAGATATTTCCTAGTCTGAAGGGCCTTCTCCGCGTCAGTCTCTTCATCGGCAGGCGCCATGATCTCCTCTAACTCCTTTATCCGAACAGCCACCCGCGTGTTCTCCTTAGTCGCAGCCTCCAGTTGAGGCCTTAGCTCGTTCAAATCCTTGAGGAGTTGGACCTACGCCTCATACTTCGCCTCATGGTTGATAATGTCATTTTCAACCTTTCGTTATGCCCCTGCATCTTGGATATCCGAGCATTCGCCTTCTCGAGAGCATCCTGCGAGTAAGACGCTACATCATTTAGGGTCAAAGAAGTTTTGAGAACCCTCATCATGGGGGCCACATCCTCTGACAGATTTTTCCACTGGGCTTCTTTGTTTGCAGACATAATAGCTTCCATTTCGTCTTCATGGAGACCTAAGGAATTTTCCATGCTAAAGATAACTCGGTTGAGGTAGCAGGGGGCAACATGAAAATCTTCCCGACACCCTTGCCTTTGTCGACAACAACCACGTGCTCGGGGTCTTCCACGCGCTTCCTCTTTGTCGGTTGTTTAGGAGTGGAAACTTGGGCCCCTTAAGGAGAGGATGAACCGCTAGGGCGGGCAGAAGTTTTGGTTTGTTTCTGAAGTTGGGCAACCCGACTTTTGGGCGCCAAGTGTGATGAATTCTTGGGCCTCAACTTGAACAAATGTTCGGAGAGAGTCGCCATCCGGTCTACAATAAAAAAAGAAACTATTAGTCCACAATACAAAAATACAAACATAGAACTATGGGTACGTCCCCTACCTAGAATTCTCAAAGCCTTCTCGTTAGAGGAGCACTCAAGAAGCACTTTCATGTTTATCAGTCGGGGAACAAGGATATGCTCCCCATTATCATTAAAAGGAAGTTATTGTCTATGTCCACGCACTTTGCCGGAGTGAAGCTCTTGACATAAGCCACTAGCTTGTCATAAGAAAGCCTATCATGGGCATTTAAGTCCTCGGGCTTTACCTCGTAACACTCAGGCTTCTGCTCAAAATGTTTCCATTGCCACTCAAGAGGAAACTTCATTGTCAGTCCAGTCACTGTCGGACCATCTTCAACCTCTTTCGAGCGGTTGTGCAGAGAATCCACGGTCGCATCAGTAAGAGGCTTCACGATGAAATACCTCTCTTTAAAGTTTCGTACAGATTCCAGGTATGGTCGGAAGAGTTTTCCGAACTTCTTGAACGACACCCAGGCCTATCGCCCGTCAATGGTATGCCATTGGAGATGGAAGATACGAAAGAAAAGAGTCAGAGTGGCACCAATCCTAAAGTACTAGTAGAGGAGCTAAAATGCTCGCTGTGATACGGTGGGAGAACTGACTCGGGATTTTGCGTTTGTGTTCGCAAATGTTTCGGTTTAGCAAGAGTCGCCACCGACTTTTTATTTTATCCTAAGGAAAGGTCAAAAAGCACAGGAAAGACCTTTGAGATGTTTTCTTGGGTTCGGGGAGTAGATTATAGAAAGGGAAGGTATTAGCACTCTTTCTATCCATGGTTATCCATGGGCTCTTAGTTACTTGCTTAGATCACTTGCTTTGCTTTTCAATTGTTTGAAATGGTGCTTTGTGTGTGGTTTTGAAAGATATTTTGAAAAGAGGCCATCGTTGTGGCAACCTTTGTAATGATTCTTGTTTGAATGTATACAAAGGTGTTTTTGTCTTTTGAAAAGTTTTCAATGTTTGAAAGTAGGGTTTTGAAATTGTGTGGTGAAGTGTGTTTTGAAAATAGCAAGGATGTTTTTTGCAAGTTTGATCAAGTAACTAAGAGTTGTCTACCCTATTTTACTCAAAGATCTTTCTTATGTTTTTAACCCTTTTTAACAGTGTTGTTTAACCATTGTATTTGGTGAACAACCTTGTGTTAGGATGTTAACGGGACAGGCGCGGGTCATCATATAGACCATGATAGCAATAGTGTCAAGTATTTTTGGCAATTTTCTTGAGGGACTTTATCATTTTGTTTAGGCAACTTCAGATAGCGTCATCGAGGGACTATGATCTTTTGTTTTGTTTTTGTTTTGCCAAAGTACTTGACATGCATACCATGACCCATTTTTGAAGGCAACAAGTGGATTGTAACCCTAGGGGTGCAAGTGTGCATTGTGTTTGTTTTCATGCATTGTTATCTTGGATTAGGTCAAGCTATTTGTTAATTTGATTTTGCATACAAAACCTAGGTTTAATCATGGCATAATTGAAAGCTTAAAGGTGCGAGAATTTAAATTCTACACTATTACAACATGATATAGGGAGGGGGTACAAATTTGAATTGGGGATTATTTTGCAAGAAATTAAATCCTAAATTATTACAACCAAATTGAAAGTACAAGGCATAATATTTAAATGTACAATATTTAAATAAATACAATAAATAAATATTAAATAAAATGTATTATGCAAAAAAGTTTTTATATATGTAAAAATTATTTTTAATGTGAAATGTAAATAAATAAAAAGTTAATTTCAATTATTTTGTTTTTTAGGGCAAAACCCTAATTTCTTAAATAAATAGTATTATTTATTATTTATATACAATAATGTATTAATTTGTACAAAAAATATAAGTATATTGAAAAAAAGGTATTTTTAGTATAAAATATTAATAAAAATAAAAATGTATTAATTTTGTGTTTTTTGTTCTTATTATTTAATAAAATATATTATATATGTATATATATGTATTAAATATATTAAGTGTGTATAAAAATAAAATAAATTATTTACAAAAATGTATATATTTCAAGAAAATATTTTCAAATGTGAATAAAAATAATAAATGAAAATAAAACATATTTTTGCATTATTTTCTTAAGTTTTAATAAAAGAATATAAAGTATTTAAACATTTTTATACTAGTAAGATAAAAATAAATATCAAATAAATATGAAAAAAATATAAAAATAATTTTTTGGCATTTTTTATATTTGGACATAAAATAATAAAGTCAGAATAAAAATAAAAATACAAAAATGACAAATATACAAAGAAATGGGCCAGAGGGTGTAAACTGAAAAGGCAGGTGTTAGAAGTAAAAACAACCAGGCACAGCCCAATCAACTTCATCTTCTTCCTCAGTTCAAACCAAAACGCGCGTGTGATCAGTGGATCTGGAACTGACTGTTTAACGCTGGTTCGCGAAATGTCGCGGAAGCAAGAGTCGCCACCGTCTTTTATTTTCTCCAAATGGAAAGGACAAAAGCACAGAAAAATTCCTTAAAGAGATTGCTCTCGGTTCGGGAGGTAGGTTATAGAAAGGGAAGGTGTTAGCACCCTTTCTATCCATGGTTATCCATGGGCTCTTAGATACTTGCTCATTTGTGTTTTCAAAAAAAGGTTTGTTTGCTTTTCAACTGTGGGTTTTAAAAAGTTTCGTTTAAAATTTCAGTTCGACTCTTGTATCAGTCCTCAAGAGTGTTTGAAAAGTTGTTTTTGAAAGCTTTTTGCAAAGTGTCGGTGAAAAGAAGTTTTTGATTTGTTTTGAATTAGAGCAAGTATCTACGAGTCATCTACCTACCCTAAGGAATTCGTCTGTGTAAATGTCCTTTAAAGTAGTGCCATCCCACCATTGAGAGGTAGGTAGCACCACCGTTGGAGGTGTTCGGGTCAATTCGAAGTTCAGGACGTGGTGATCACCAGAGCAATGGGAAGACACCTTAGAAGCTACCCTCATGCCAGGTTCCCGGATCATGAGGACTTACTAAGACATCCTCTACTCGGCGATCACCTTTCGAGGCAAGGCAACAGTGAGGCGTACCCTAGGGGTGGTGTGTGATTTGTGTGTCAGATTCAGATATTTTATCTTGTCATGTTATTGGTGATCTACGCGTTTGTTTTTATTTATTGTCATTCATTCTTGCATGCATTTATTTAACAGTTAAAAAGTGCGAGAAAGGTAAAGTTCTAAACTATTACAAAAGGCGCGGGTCCACATCGCCAAAATTTCCAGGACCCGATTTGACAGAAAAATAAAGAATTAAAGGTAAAGTGCGAGAAATATAAATGTCCGAATTACATGGCTTTGGGAGAAGTACATAAAAATTATAAGAAACGAAATAAAACGCGCGAATTGAATTAAGATTAGAAACGAGGGCGTTGGACCCTTTTGGAGGAAATTAAATTATTAGCAAATTAATTAAATTAAAGAAAAAGAAATTATTTTTGGTTTTTTTGTATTTTATGACTTTTAATGGAATTAAAAACCTAATTCTACAAATTTTTTTATTTATTAAGAAAACATGACAATTATCTAAAATTAAGCCTAATTAATTAATTGCAACTTGATTTATAAAAATAAATAATATTTAATCATGGTGAAAAAAGGAAAAAAAGAATGAAAAAGATTTGAAACCCTAATTCTATCAATTTTTAAGTTTTATTGAAAAATATTAAGATTAACCCTAGATTAAAACTAATTAATTAATAAAGGTTTTATTTACAAAATATTAAAATATTAAATAAAAATACTTATTTTTATCTTTTTTCTGATTTTTTATTGTTTTTATGTTTTTTATGAAAAATAATTAAATTAATTAACTAATTAAAAATAATAATTGAATTAAAATAAAAAATGAAAAAAACATAAAAGACTTGCAAACCTTGGGGGGTTTTGTCCCCAGTAGGAGGTGAAATTCAGTAATTTAGGCCCATTAACCTTTGGCCTCTTTGACTTTTCCACTAGCGCGCATGTGTGTTGACTGAGGTTCACCATGGTCTCTGGATCCTGGCCCTTGATTGAGTGCCTTGGGACATGTGACGCATTGGATTTAGGAGCATATGGTGGAACCTTGTGTTGAATCTGCATGGGATAACAATTAAAGGAAAAATAATATGAAAGGGGTGAGGACCTGGGGCTCGAACCCAGGTCCTGAAGATTACCAATGCCACGCTTCACCACTGAGCTATCCAACGCGCTTTGTATATAAAATAATACACAAATAACATAAGCGAAAATAAGGGTTAGTGGAATTCCAGCGTGAAAATTTGAACGAACCAACCAACGCTGGCCACCTAGCCTTCGTCTTCCTCGCTTTTGTTTTTCCTGAAACACAAAAAGAATGGGCAACGGTTTTGAACCGTCCCCAAAAACACCTTTCTAAAAAATAGCGAATAGGCCACATGGCCTCATAAATTAGGCGCGAGGGTTCCATTGTTTTCGTCTAAGCGTGCTGATTTCAACCATGGCCTTGAAGTTCTCTAATTTTACAGTATCAAGAAACCCCTAATTTGAACGCTGAAAAACCCTAAGGTCCTTTCATGTTGAATCCTTCAATAACGCATAAAAACTCAATTGAAATATGTGGTTAGCTTCAGAACACATCAATTAGTATGAATTCATCAAAGAAATGCAATGAAAATGCCTAAATCTTAAAACACGATTATGAAAAAAATATGAAAAAGTGTGAATCCTATTCACCAATTCTGGGCGTTAGAGGTCGTGCTTTTGATCCAGGAAGTTTCCCTGATGTCTCAAGAAGGCAATGGACTGATTACTTTGCCTTGAAATGCTTTGGAATCACGATTTCAGTTTTGAATTTTTTTGATCAAAATTGCAAAGTTCTCTTTTGTCTTTCTGCGCAGCTTGGACCTTCTATGCATTAGGGTTGCACTATATATGTATGTGTGAAGGTTTTAGGGTTGAGAACTTGATCAAAAATCCATGCATTGATGTGAAAAATATTTGATTTGCAAACCATAATTTTCCAATCTTTTTCAAGCATATTTGATACAAATCATGGCCAATTGACTTGATTCTTTCTATATTTGGTCATGCACGAAATCTTAAGCTCATTCCCTGCACAAAAAGATTTGATTGCATTGGTTTGGTATTTTTCATGTATTTTAATTAATTAAATGAATTATTAATAATTAAAAATCCAAATAAATAAATAAAATTGATAAAAAACTTCCCTTTGGGCCAAATGGTCGTGCACATGCCTTGGATGATGAATTGTGGAAGAAAAAGAGGCCCATTAGCAATTTTAGGTCATTTGAAGCAATGTTGACTTTTCAAAATATCCAAAAATTTCCCAACTTCCACAAGGCATAACTTGCTCAATTTTTAAGCTTTGCTCATGTTCTTGGACATTTTGGAAAGGTCTTTGAGTCCTCTAACCAATTACTTTGGTCCCATGTCATTTTGAATTGCCAATCTCAAGTTATGGCCTTTGACTTAAAGTCCCTTTTTGTTGACTTTTGAAAATGACCTATAATGTTGAAATTGATAACTTTTTGTGAGAGCACTTCTTGGACTTTAAGTGTGAAGAGGAGTTGTAGGGAATGTCTTTCTCTTCAAAATGAGCTTTGGATGGAAATTTTCTGATAATCCATGTGGAAGTTATGCCCTGGTCAATTTACAGTTGACTTTTTCAACTGTCCAAATATGGAAACTTTTGCATCTTGATGATTTTTGAGCCAAGCTTTGAGAATCATGATCAAGAATTGATCAAATGATGTTTGTGACTTCAAAATGAAGTATTGATCAAAAATTTGGACTTTTGACTGTCAAATGACCATTTTGCCCCTACAGTTGACTGTAGTGCAGTTAGGTTTTTTTACTGTGCAATTTTGTGCTGTAAGTCTTGAAACTTGGTATGAGGATGCTTGACCATGTTTATAAGCATATGGGACTTGATTGGACCCTTGGAAACTTCATTTAATTTGTCAGAACCAAAACCCTAATTTTGATTGTTTAGGAGGCCCTTGAATTGTGCAACCCTTGGGGAGATGTTGAAGCTTTGACTTGGCAAATCTTGAAGAATATGGGAGGGCAAATTTTGGGGTACAACAGTTGCCCCTGTTCAATCTTCTTAGACCTGAGGATGCAGATTGGCTGACGTGCCTTTCGTAATCCGAAGGTGGAAGATGATTGAACACTAGAGTGCCCAAAAATTTGCGCTCACATAGTAGCAGTGCGATGGTGGAATGGGCTTATAGATGCCATTTGGAGATTGATGGATAGGATGATGGGCTTATAGATGCCATGCTAAGAGATGATGGAAGGTGGATGGGCTTATAGATGCCATCAGGATGTTGATCGCGTAAGAGCTTCCTTAGCGAGAACTTGCATACCTGCAAAAAAGAAAAATGATTACCTGACCTGTTACGAGAGCTGGTCTTCAAATTCTTTGTATAGATGTGTCCTGACTGGTTACAGGAGCTGGATCTGGAGCTTCAAACGGTGATGAATGAACCAGGGATGGTTACTACCTCAACAGGAACGGTGAGAGAACCTTGGATGACTTTAACCTCAACAGCAATCGTTGAGAAAATCTTGGGATGATTACTATCTCCGCAGGATCGGGGAGAGAACCATAGGCGACTACAACCTCAATAGCAATCATTGAGAGAATCTTGGATAACTTCAACTTCAACAGCAATCGTTGAGCGAATCTTGGGATTACCACCTCCGCAGTATCGGGGAGAGAGCCATAGGCGACTACAACCTCAATAGCAATCATTGAGAGAATCTTGGATAACTTCAACTTCAACAGCAATCGTTGAGAGAATCTTGGGATTACCACCTCCGCAGTATCGGGGAGAGAACCATAGGCGACTACAACCTCAATAGCAATCATTGAGAGAATCTTGGTTAACTTCAACTTCAACAGCAATCGTTGAGCGAATCTTGGGATTACCACCTCCGCAGTATCGGGGAGAGAACCATAGGCGACTACAACCTCAATAGCAATCATTGAGAGAATCTTGGAATTACCACCTCCGCAGTATCGGGGAGAGAACCATAGGCGACTACAACCTCAATAGCAATCATTGAGAGAATCTTGGGTATCTTTTACTAAGTCTTTATCAGGAAAATCTGTTTGGGGTTGATTTAGCTGGACTAGAGAAGGCCTTGGACTGGATAAGAAACAGAGAAATCTTTGGAGTCGATTTAGCTGAACCAGTTTAGGTCTTGAAATATGATTGAGAACTTAACTGAATATTTCCTGAAAGGTAAAGGTCAGTCATATGCAATGCGTGATATGGATCAAGCAATGATGTTCTCAACATAAATGAGGTTTGTAAGATATGATGCATATATGCATGCTATAATGATGTATGTGATGTTTATGTATGTTTTTCGTCTAGGAAAGTAAATCCTTGACGGGTGCCGGGAAGTCACTCCTGGGCTGATGTTGGAGAATAGATTCTGCTTCCGCTGGGGATGGTAGTTGCAAGAATACCGGTAGGAGAAGATGACTCCGTTTGGGGAATAAACTTGGCGAATGGATTACTCTGCGGGGAGAAAAGTACTCTAACGATCTTGCTGGGAAGCAATACTCTGTGGGGAGAGAGGTACTTTGTTGAATTGTTGATAATAATTTGCTGGGGATACCATTGTTGTGTTGGAAGTGTTAATAAACTTCGCTGGGGATAAGAAAACTCCGTCGAGGACGCTCTTTCCGTGGCTTTTGGCTGAGGATAACCCAGTTATATCCTGGTAAGGAAATAACTCTTTGAATAAAGCCGAGAGACGCGTTCGCGTTTTTGCGAGAATAAGCTTCCAGAATCTACTGGGGATAAGCTTACTGCTTGGGGAGATGGATCCCAACTTTCCTGAGGGAACTGGATTGGACTCTCCTGGGGAGGTTTTGAACTATATTGGGGAAGTGACTCCATTGAATGTTGGATATACCGCCGGGGAACAATCTTTAGATCAAGACTGCCGGGGATGCTTGTTAAGAATATGTATATTGCTGCTGGGGAATATTGAGATCTGCTGGAGGATACTTAACTTCCTTAAGGTTTGATAGTAGCCTTGCTTGAGAGTGCTCTGACTGGCTGGCTCACTCTCTGGGGAATTGAGATACCTGGTTATATTCTTCAGCTGAACCTACCTTGGTACCTTGGAGGATAGAACAATTAGATTGCTTAGACAACTCTTTATTGCCCCTGTTTCTAATGTTACCTGTAATTAATCCTTTGTTTCGTATGCAAATATTCATGAGTTAGCAAATTATTGTCAATGCATATATCACAAATTGAACCTTGGACGTTCTTCGCAAAACAAAACAGAAAAAGGAAAAACAATTGGCAATTTTAACTGAAAAGTGTATTTGTATTGATTTTGAATTTTGCCTGTAAAATAGGCGTTTTATGTACAAGAGGCTGACGTCCTAGTAAGAGAACGCCGCCGAAAAAAAGAGTTTATACAAATTTTGTACAAGAGAAAATAAAACAGCTGTGTGAAATGAATGATCCCACTGGGTTTCAACTCTGCTATTGCCTTTATAACTTCGAGCGTCTCATCACTTGATGACCTTGGTTGAAGGTGAAGCTGACTGATCGATGCCGTCTGAACTTGATGTAGATACCGGATTCTGGATGCAAAGTGATCCAATGAGACATAGTATTACGCTTTTATCCTTAACTTTTGCCTGGACCGCCCTTTCGGGTTTTCAGTCCACCGGGATACCCATTTTTTGCCCAAGCCGCCTTTTCAGGTTTTCGACTTGCCGGGTGTACAGATTTTTTTTCATTTCATCCCTTCATTTTGCCCGAACCCTTTTGGTTCGCCGGGAAGCCCTAATTTTTGCCTAGGCATGTCAGCCTAGCGGGTCTTTTTTATGCGTAGTATCTTTTTACTATGTCTGCATTGGCGGGGTGAGGAAGGTCGTTACTATCCATGTTGGTTAGAATCATGGCTCCTCCTGAGAACACATGCTTAACCACAAATGGCCCTTCGTATGTAGGGGTCCATTTGCCCCTTGGATCACTCTGAGGAAGGATAATTCACTTGATTACCAGATCCCCAACTTGATACTCTTGTGGTCTGACCTTTTTGTTAAATGCCCTGATCATCCATTTCTGATACGTCTGACCATGACAGATAGCAGCAAGTCTCTTTTCATCAATTAAGTTTAGCTGATCAAGTCGTGTCTGGATCCAATCATCTTCGCTCAGATCTGCATCCTTCATTATCCGGAGAGAGGGTATTTGCACTTCGATCGGTAAGACTGCCTCCATACCATAAACCAAAGAGAAAGGAGTTGCCCCGGTTGACGTCCTAGCTGAGGTACGGTACCCATGTAGAGCGAACGGTAACATCTCGTGCCAATCTTTATAAGTCACTGTCATCTTCTGCACGATTTTCTTGATGTTCTTATTTGCTGCTTCTACAGCCCCATTCATCTTCGGTCTGTAAGGAGAAGAATTGTGGTTTTGTATCTTAAACTGCTCGCAGAGCTCAGTGATCATCTTGTTATTCAGATTGGTACCGTTGTCTGTAATGATCCTCTCTGGGACGCCGTACCGACAGATCAGATTATGCCGAATGAACCGTGCCACAACAGTCTTGGTTACCATAGCATAGGACGCTGCTTCGACCCACTTCGTGAAGTAATCAATCGCTACCAGGATGAAGCGATGCCCATTGGATGCCGTAGGTTTAATCTCACCGATCATATTTATGCCCCACATTGCAAATGGCCAAGGCGCAGTCAGAACATTCAAAGGAACTGGAGGAACATGCACCTTGTCTGCGTATATCTGGCACTTGTGGCATGTCCGGGAGTGTTGGTAGCAGTCAGCTTCCATTGTGGACCAGAAATACCCTGCCCGAAGGATCTTTTTAGCCATAGTATGTCCACTGGAATGTGTACCAAAGGTCCCTTCATGTAGCTCTTCCATGATCCTTTCTGCTTCAGTCTTATCCACACAACGCAGTAAGGTTGAATCATGGTTTCTCTTGTACAAGATGCCGTTGCTAAGGAAGAACTTTGCCGCGAACCTTCTCAGGAACTTCTTATCATTGACCGATGCACCTTCAGGGTATTCCTGAGCTTCCAAGTATCTCTTCACCTCATGGTACCAAGGCTTCTCAGTCACCAATTCAGTCTCGAGATCACAACAGTATGCCGGTTCATCCAATTTCCAGATGATGATCCGGGGAGCCTCATTATCCCATTTAACTTTGAACATAGAAGACATTGTAGCTAACGCGCCCGCCAACTGATTTTCCTCTCTCGGAAAGTGTTCAAAGGTTATCTTTGTGAAGTGGGGGATCAAAGTCAACACACATTCTCTGTAAGGAATAAGGTTCGGATGTTTCGTATCCCACTCTCCTTTGATCTGATTGATCACAAGAGCGGAATCTCCGAAGACACTCAGAAACTTGATCCTTAGATCGATCGCAGCTTGAAGACCCATGATGCACGCCTCATACTCTGCCATGTTATTGGTACAATTGAAACATAGCCGGGCAGTGAGTGTAGTATGAGTGCCTTGAGGTGATATGATTACAGCGCCGATGCCGTTACCCAAAGCATTGGAGGCTCCGTCAAAGTGCATAGACCATCGGGATCCTTCCTCAGGTCCTTCATCCGATCCAGGTACTTCACAATCAGTCACAATCATGATGCTTTCATCCGGAAACTCGAAGTTCATTGACTGATAGTCATCTACGGCCTGTTGTGCCAAGTGGTCTGCCAATACACTTCCCTTGATGGCTTTCTGGGTTGTGTACTGAATGTCGTATTCTGTCAAGATCATTTGCCATCTTGCAATTCTCCCAGACAGGGCAGGCTTTTCAAATATGTACTTTATAGGATCCATCTTTGAGATCAACAAGGTAGTGTGAGTCAGCATATACTGTCTCAGCCGGCGAGCAGCCCATACCAAAGTGCAGCAATTTTTCTCAAGCAGTGAGTATCGGGTCTCACAGTCGGTAAACTTTTTGCTAAGGTAATAAATGGCATGCTCTTTTCGGCCAGACTCGTCATGCTGCCCCAGCACACACCCCATTGAGTTGTCGAGCACTGTCAGATATAGTATCAGAGGTCTCCCTTCAACCGGTGGCATAAGGATGGGTGGTTCTTGGAGATACTCCTTGATTCTGTCAAAGGCAGCCTGACATTCATCATTCCAACGTACTATCTGATCTTTCTTCAGCAGCTTGAAGATTGGTTCACAAGTAGCAGTTAGGTGCGAGATGAACCGAGCAATGTAATTCAGGCGCCCTAAAAAGCCTCTGACCTCTTTCTCTGTCCTGGGAACTGGCATCTCTTGAATAGCTTTGACCTTGGCAGGGTCCACTTGAATACCCTTATCACTTACAACGAAGCCTAGCAACTTTCCAGATCTTACCCTGAAGGTGCACTTGTTCGGGTTCAACCTCAGCTTGTACAACTTCAGACGGTCAAACAATTTCTGCAGATGATCTAGGTGCTTTTCCTCAGTCTGGGACCTTGCGATCATGTCGTCAACATACACCTTTATTTCATGATGGATCATATCATGGAATAAAGCAACCATGGCACGTTGGTAGGTTGCCCCATCGTTCTTTAGTCCAAAAGGCATGACCTTGTAGCAGAAGGTACCCCACTGAGTAACAAAGGTAGTTTTTTCCATGTCTTCAGGTGCCATCTTGATCTGATTGTATCCTGAAAAACCATCCATGAAAGAGAACACCTTATGCTGAGCTGTATTATCAACAAGGACATCAATGTGAGGTAAAGGGAAGTCATCCTTGGGGCTGGTCCTGTTCAGATCCCTGTAGTCGACGCACATTCTGACCTTTCCATCCTTCTTTGGTACCGGCACCACATTAGCAACCCACTGAGGGTAAGAAGTCACTGCAAGGAACCCAGCATCAAGCTGTTTCATAACCTCGGCTTTAATCTTCTCAGACATTTCTGGACGCATACGACGGACCTTTTGCTTAACCGGAGGACAGTCTTCCTTAGTAGGCAAGTGATGAACCACAATGTCGGTATCCAACCCGGGCATGTCTTCGTAGGACCAGGCAAATATCTCCATATAATCATGTAGCATCTTAGTCAACCGTTGCTTCACGCTGAGCTCTAGGTTGGCACCAATCTTTACCTCTTTCCTGTCTGCCTCAGTACCCAAGTTTATTATTTCCACTGGCTCTTCGTGTGGTTGAATTTCCCTCTCTTCCTGGAGTAACAGTCTTGCAAGCTCGCCAGGCACTTCGCAATCATCTTCACCTTCGTCTTCGGCTAAGTTGATCGGATTTTCGAAGTCATAACCAGCAGTAGCAGAGTCGTTACCAGTGAGATCCAGAGTGGATTGAAACCTGTATGAGTGAGTGTGTGTAAATACAGCTGTTTTGAAATATGTATAAAGGAAGGAAAGACAGAAAAGGAGCATAAGATTTGAAATGCGAGAAAATGTCCAAGATTTTCATTTATGATATATGAAATGACAATTTATATGCCCTCACAAATGAAACCACGGTGCCTCGGGTAAGACACCGGGCCATAGAGTTTATTTATTGTTTATTACAAATAACAAAACAAAGAAGTTTATTACTGCGTAACAAAAGTAACAGGAGTATGGTCTTTGACAATCCAATTGGTCAATCCGCCTTCAGTCGTCGGGTAGATCCAGCTATTGAATTCTGCTTCATCCACTTCATTATCCTCCCCAACAGCATTCACTCCTGGATTTGTAATGAGCACAGGAGGTCTTCTGGTCTTCGCCTTCCGCATGGCTTTCTGACCCTCTGCAGTAAAACCCAGTCCAAATTTGTCAGTTTTCTGTGTAAAGTCGGGAAGCCTGCCCCAGTTAGCACATTCACCTTTCTGAACCACAGCCCGGGCGTCCTTTAGGGAAGCCATCTTCAAAGGAACATCTTCTTCGACTGCTGTTTCTGCTGCTGCTGAAATTGGAAGTACCTCTTCGAAATGCTGAAAGGGGGTTTCAATAAACTCCCCGTCCATCTCAATGTACCTGAAGGTATTTAAATGACTCACCATATACTCCTCCTCTCCCTGCACAGTGACAATCTTCCCTCTGACAGGGTACTTCAGCTTCTGGTGCAAGGTAGAGGTCATTGCCCCAGCTTTATGGATCCAAGGTCGACCCAGTAGACAAGAGTACGATGGACGGATATCCATCACATAAAAAGTAGAGTCAAACACCTGAGAGCCCACACGAATAGGAATGCCAACCTCTCCATGAACCATCCTCTTGGAACCGTCAAAGGCTCTGACGATGATATTGCTGGGTTTCAGTTCCAGGCCTTCACAATCCAAACGGTCTAAAGCTTTCTTGGGCAGCACATTTAAAGAAGAACCAGTATCCACCAATACATGCGCCAGAGTAGTGCCCCTGCATTCAATAGAGACATGCAGGGCGTCATTATGGTCTCTTCCCTTTGCAGTCAGGTCAGCATCTAAGAAACCCAAGCCCTTGTCCGCTGTCAGATTTGCTACACAATCAGTGAACTGAACTGCAGATGTTTCCTGTGGCACATGGGCCGTCTTGAGGAATGAGATCAAGGCCTTAGCATGGGCCTCAGAGCACAGTAACAAGGAGAGCATTGAGATCTTGGAGGGCGTATGCCCCATCTGTTCCACAACATTGAAGTCACTCTTCTTTATTATTTTCAGGATTTCCTCCATCTCTTGTTGGGAGGCATCAGCATTTATAGGTATCGGTGCCTCCATCCGGGCAGGCTCATCTTCAATTCCCTTGCCCCGAGCATTGGATGACTCGGCAGCAGGGGAAACAACTTGATCAGCAACAGGAACAGGTACACTTGTAGGTGTTATAAGGAGGGGTCTTCGAGTAGCGGGCGGTGCAATGTCAGGCGAGAAGAGCCTGCCACTGTGGGTAACCTTGGCTGGGCCAGTGATATCGCAGATACTGGCGCCAGTGTTGAATTCTTGTTTGATTCCATTCACATATACGTCTGCCCCATAATGCCAGGGGACAGCTTTATCAGATACGTAGGGAAGAGGCCCCGGAACAGTGATAATGACAGGTGCGACATTCATGATTTGGACAGGCTTCTTCGGGAGAGCCTTGATTGGATTATTGAAGATGGTAACCACAGAAACTTCTTCTACCGGAACCAACTGAACAACAGACTTTTTGAACAGAATCTCCTTACTGTCCATCAGGCTTTGGATGCCTAACTTCAGCAAGGGACAACCAGATAGGGAAACAACACAGAACAGGCAACCCTCACTGCAACCCGGAAATAAACCGGCCAGCAGTAGGTTCCTCTTGACAGTCTTCAAAGGAGTAGCTACATCATCCACGGAAACGGCGTATACCTCTTCATCAACAGCATTTACTCCATGCTGGGGCATAGGAGCAGTAACCACATTTGGCCTCTCAGGCGCCTCAAACTGTATCTCTTTCGCGTCGATAAGGTCTTGCACCTTATTCCTTAATGCCCAACAGTCGTCAGTGGAATGCCCCGGGCTATCAGAATGATAAGCACAACGAGCATTTGGGTTGTATTTGGGGGAGGCAGTGTTCACAGCCTTTGGCGCCTCTCTGACAGTTACTAGGTTGGTGGATAGCAACTGTGGCAAGATCTGCGATAGGGTCATACTCAAACGGGTAAACTCTCTCCGGGGTCTTTCAGCCCTTTGAGGATTGGTTTGCCGAGGAGCGGCAGTAGGCTTTGCAATCATTACCGCACTGACAGATTGGCGGCGCTCATATTTCTCTTGTCTTCTAGAGCCATATACAGCACTAGCCTCCTTCTTGAAGGGTTTCTTCTCAGAACTAGACGATGCACCCTTCGGAATCTTTCCAGACTTCAACCCAGCCTCAATTCTCTCTCCAGTCAGAATAAGATCGGTAAACCCTGCAGACGAGTTACCGATAAGATGGTTGAAAAATGGCCCAGATAGGGTCCCCAAGAACATGTCCACCAACTCCCGATCAGTCAACGGAGGCTGCACTCTGCCAGCCAGATCCCTCCACTTCTGAGCGTACTCTTTAAAACCTTCACTTGAACCTAACGACATACCCTGGAGTTGGGTACGTGTAGGGGCAAGGTCGGCATTATATTGATACTGCTTATAGAAAGCAGTAGCCAACTCCTCCCAGTTACGAACCTTGGTCCCATCCAGCTGATAGAACCATTCGAGATGAGTCCCTGAAAGACTCTCCTGGAAGAAGTGGATCCACAAATTCTTATCCACTGAGTACGGTTGAATCTTCCGCACATAAGACCTGAGGTGTAGCTTGGGACAAGACGCCCCGTCGTACTTAGTGAAAGATGGTGCTTTGAACTTACGAGGAATAATCACACCGGTAGACAAACCCAAATCTATGAAATCCAGCCCAGGTACCTGTTGGATCTCCATAGCATTCAATCTGTCTTCTAACTGCTTGTATCTGTCTTCTGTAGGAGGATATTGCTCTTCATCAAAATCAGTCTCGTTGTCAGAGACTACCGGACTAGGACCTTTTTCCGCTTGAGGAGTACCCTTGCCAATGGAAGAACCAGCCTCTTCATTTTGCAGAGTATTGCCAAACCTTCGGCCCGAGTTGAACAGAACAGTTCTTCTCTTCTTCTTCTTTTCCTTCTTCAGGAGCAGAGCCTTCAGCTCTTCTTGGCCCTGAGCCAAACCCATGATTAGTTCCTGAAATTGCGCATTCTGCGCCTGTAGAGCTTTGATGGACATCTCGGTTGATGATGAGTCAGGATTCATGATGCTGAAATAAACAGCGAAGAACTGTAAGCAACCTGAAAAGAGGAAAACCTGCTATGCACATGATGAATGATATGTGTTTATGCAATGCATTCAAGGGTTCAAAAGTTCAAATTTGTTGTAGACAAAAAAGGAACACACGTTATCATTAAGGAAATAATTGTTCAGTACATCAAAGCCTCATGGGTAAAATAATACAAAAGCAAATCAATCCCAAAATATACTACACATCCTCTTTGGAGCTATGTAAGTGTTGAGATTCCTCTCCTCATGCAACAGGCGGGTGAGCTCCAAGACCTTCTTTTCACTAGCATGTAGACTGGTCTCAAGAGAATTCCGTTCTTCCTTAAGCTGGATCCAGCTCTTCTGCATCTCTTCCCAGGATGTGGGCATATCAGGGTGCTGAATAGTGTAGGACACCTCTCCTTCCAAGACTGGCTCTTTGATCACAGGGAGCATATGGGGATAAGGCATCACTAACTTCTGGGAGCGGGCTCGTACCCACTTGAGATAAGGTTCCAACGGGATGGAGTTCATGTGCCCCAGTGTCTTACTGTCTATCCTACTTGGCATCCTCCAGGCTCTGATAAATCTCTGGCGAAGTCCTTGAGTATCGTTGTCGAAGTCAAAAACTATGTCAGGAATTAACATGTCATGAGGACCATCCCTCCGAGCATAACCAAACTGTCTCCAAGCCAGGCATGGGTTGTAAGTAATACCTCCTCTGATTCCAAGTAAAGGAACATTAGGTTACTCTCCGCAACGATCAATGATAGTGACATCCTCTCTGGACCTAGGGCACCAATGTATATCTGCATGTGTAAGAGTCATTAATTGTTGTGACCATCTCAAACCCCGCTCATTCTTCAGAACTGATTGTGGAAGGTGCGAAATAAACCACCTTCCCAAGAGAGGAGTGCAACACATAAGTACACCTCTTTTTCTCATGGTTCGAGTGTAACATGAGTGGAGGATGTCCCCCAGCAACGTAGGTATAGGATTCCTGGACATAAAGATCTGAACAGCACTGATATCTATAAGCTGATCTGGGTTAGGGAACAACACCAAACCATAGACAAGGAGGGCCACAACTTCTTCAAAAGCTTGTAAGTCAAGGGAGTTCCAACATTCATGGGCCTTTTCAAACAGAAACCTGGCTAAGAACCCTTTGATACCACTTATAACTTCCCAATGTCCCTTGAGGTCAGATGACTGTAGGTGCAAGGTTTTAGCAATCTCTTCAAGCTTGGGTTCCTTTTCCGTACCGTTGTAGGGTAGTTGATCAAGGATAGGGATCTTCAGGAGCCGGGAGAACTCCTCCAATGTAGGTACCAGCTGATAGTCCAAGAAGGTGAAACAGTGATGCAGAGGGTCAAAGAACTGGAACAGGACCTTTATCATATCTTCCTCAATGTTGGTGTTGACCAAGCTGATGAGTCTTCCATGTCTTTCACTGAATGAAGAGCTCTCGGGAATCCTAGATATAAGTTCCTTAAGCTGAGGAGGGACCCTTACAAGACTGATTTGAATTGTCTTTCTGCGACCAGTTTCCATGTCCTACAAAATAAGAACAAAGATGAAGATTCGAACCCCTGAAATGGTTAGTCAATGCATATGATGCTGGATGATGTCATGATGCTATGATTAAACACACCAAGATATTTACAAAGACAAACATGTAAGGCATACAAGGCACACAAGACAAGCCCTTAGGGTTTAAGGCCAGCATGGGGTCTGGGTAGTACCCTCTTGAAGTTGGTGGGTTCAACCTGTCCTATTAGAAGTAACCGGGTTCTAAGGGTCCCAATATCACGGGATTGCTTTCATTGTTCATCGTTTCGATTTAGCCACTGAACTGGCGACCGAAATATTCCAGGAAAGCAACCCTCAATTGAGTGTAGTATCGAGTATCAACCAACCTCGGACTGCACCAAAGTCAGTTATCTCACTACCCTAAAGAGGCCAAGATAGTTCAATTAAGGTTCCTAAGGTCTGTTGATGCTTTATGACACCACGCGGAGGCCCCGTACTCTCCTTGACTGAACTCAAGGGTTACCGGTACACACCAAAGTGCCACATCAACGTAGCAGACTGTTTCAACCATGTCGGTATACCCCGCACAGTTCCCTCACAGTCTTGTTGCTACTTTCTAAGAAGGTATCCCCCAGATCCGGGTTAGGATCTATAGAACTCCCAAGACAGTCCCACACTTTAAAGCAAGCAAAGAAGACAATTGAAAACACAAGTGATCTTAGTCCTAAGGTACACCTCACTTTAAGTATCCCCAGTAGAGTCGCCAGTTCTGTGATCGGTGGATCTGGAACTGACTGTTTAACGCTGGTTCGCGAAATGTCGCGGAAGCAAGAGTCACCACCGTCTTTTATTTTCTCCAAATGGAAAGGACAAAAGCACAGAAAAATTCCTTAAAGAGATTGCTCTCGGTTCGGGAGGTAGGTTATAGAAAGGGAAGGTGTTAGCACCCTTTCTATCCATGGTTATCCATGGGCTCTTAGATACTTGCTCATTTGTGTTTTCAAAATAAGGTTTGTTTGCTTTTCAACTGTGGGTTTTAAAAAGTTTCGTTTAAAATTTCAGTTCGACTCTTGTATCAGTCCTCAAGAGTGTTTGAAAAGTTGTTTTTGAAAGCTTTTTGCAAAGTGTCGGTGAAAAGAAGTTTTTGATTTGTTTTGAATTAGAGCAAGTATCTACGAGTCATCTACCTACCCTAAGGAATTCGTCTGTGTAAATGTCCTTTAAAGTAGTGCCATCCCACCATTGAGAGGTAGGTAGCACCACCGTTGGAGGTGTTCGGGTCAATTCGAATTTCGGGACATGGTGATCACCAGAGCAATGGGAAGACACCTTAGAACCTACCCTCATGCCAGGTTCCCGGATCATGAGGACTTACTAAGACATCCTCTACTCGACGATCACCTTTCGAGGCAAGGCAACAGTGAGGCGTACCCTAGGGGTGGTGTGTGATTTGTGTGTCAGATTCAGATATTTTATCTTGTCATGTTATTGGTGATCTACGCGTTTGTTTTTATTTATTGTCATTCATTCTTGCATGCATTTATTTAACAGTTAAAAAGTGCGAGAAAGGTAAAGTTCTAAACTATTACAAAAGGCGCGGGTCCACATCGCCAAAATTTCCAGAACCCGATTTGACAGAAAAATAAAGAATTAAAGGTAAAGTGCGAGAAATATAAATGTCCGAATTACATGGCTTTGGGAGAAGTACATAAAAATTATAAGAAATGAAATAAAACGCGCGAATTGAATTAAGATTAGAAACGAGGGCGTTGGACCCCTTTGGAGGAAATTAAATTATTAGCAAATTAATTAAATTAAAGAAAAAGAAATTATTTTTGGTTTTTTTTGTATTTTATGACTTTTAATGGAATTAAAAACCTAATTCTACAATTTTTTATTTATTTATTAATAAAACATGACAATTTTCTAAAATTAAGCCTAATTAATTAATTGCAACTTGATTTATAAAAATAAATAATATTTAATCATGGTGAAAAAAGGAAAAAAAGAATGAAAAAGATTTGAAACCCTAATTCTATCAATTTTTAAGTTTTATTGAAAAATATTAAGATTAACCCTAGATTAAAACTAATTAATTAATAAAGGTTTTATTTACAAAATATTAAAATATTAAAAAATACTTATTTTTATCTTTTTTCTGATTTTTTATTGTTTTTATGTTTTTTATGAAAAATAATTAAATTAATTAACTAATTAAAAATAATAATTGAATTAAAATAAAAAATGAAAAAAACATAAAAGACTTGCAAACCTTGGGGGGTTCTGTCCCCAGTAGGAGGTGAAATTCAGTAATTTAGGCCCATTAACCTTTGGCCACTTTGACTTTTCCACTAGCGCGCATGTGTGTTGACTGAGGTTCACCATGGTCTCTGGATCCTGGCCCTTGATTGAGTGCCTTGGGACATGTGGCGCATTGGATTGAGGAGCATATGGTGGAACCTTGTGTTGAATCTGCATGGGATAACAATTAAAGGAAAAATAAAATGAAAGGGGTGAGGACCTGGGGCTCGAACCCAGGTCCTGAAGATTACCAATGCCACGCTTCACCACTGAGCTATCCAACGCGCTTTGTATATAAAATAATACACAAATAACATAAGCGAAAATAAGGGTTAGTGGAATTCCAGCGTGAAAATTTGAACGAACCAACCAACGCTGGCCACCTAGCCTTCGTCTTCCTCGCTTTTGTTTTTCCTGAAACACAAAAAGAATGGGCAACGGTTTTGAACCGTCCCCAAAAACACCTTTCTAAAAAATAGCGAATAGGCCACATGGCCTCATAAATTAGGCGCGAGGGTTCCATTGTTTTCGTCTAAGCGTGCTGATTTCAACCATGGCCTTGAAGTTCTCTAATTTTACAGTATCAAGAAACCCCTAATTTGAACGCTGAAAAACCCTAAGGTCCTTTCATGGTGAATCCTTCAATAACGCATAAAAACTCAATTGAAATATGTGGTTAGCTTCAGAACACATCAATTAGTATGAATTCATCAAAGAAATGCAATGAAAATGCCTAAATCTTAAAACACGATTATGAAAAAAATATGAAAAAGTGTGAATCCTATTCACCAATTCTGGGCGTTAGAGGTCGTGCTTTTGATCCAGGAAGTTTCCCTGATGTCTCAGGAAGGCAATGGACTGATTACTTTGCCTTGAAATGCTTTGGAATCACGATTTCAGTTTTGAATTTTTTTGATCAAAATTGCAAAGTTCTCTTTTGTCTTTCTGCGCAGCTTGGACCTTCTATGCATTAGGGTTGCACTATATATGTATGTGTGAAGGTTTTAGGGTTGAGAACTTGATCAAAAATCCATGCATTGATGTGAAAAATATTTGATTTGCAAACCATAATTTTCCAATCTTTTTCAAGCATATTTGATACAAATCATGGCCAATTGACTTGATTCTTTCTATATTTGGTCATGCACGAAATCTTAAGCTCATTCCCTGCACAAAAAGATTTGATTGCATTGGTTTGGTATTTTTCATGTATTTTAATTAATTAAATGAATTATTAATAATTAAAAATCCAAATAAATAAATAAAATTGATAAAAAAAACTTCCCTTTGGGCCAAATGGTCGTGCACATGCCTTGGATGATGAATTGTGGAAGAAAAAGAGGCCCATTAGCAATTTTAGGTCATTTGAAGCAATGTTGACTTTTCAAAATATCCAAAAATTTCCCAACTTCCACAAGGCATAAGTTGCTCAGTTTTTAAGCTTTGCTCATGTTCTTGGACATTTTGGAAAGTTCTTTGAGTCCTCTAACCAATGCCTTTGGTCCCATGTCATTTTGGTTTACCAATCTCAAGTTATGGCCTTTTACTTAAAGTCCCTTTTTGTTGACTTTTGAAAATGACCTATAATGTTGAAATTGATAACTTTTTGTGAGAGCACTTCTTGGACTTGAAGTGTGAAGAGGAGTTGTAGGGAATGTCTTTCTCTTCAAAATGAGCTTTGGATGGAAATTTTCTTATAATCCATGTGGAAGTTATGCCCTGGTCAATTTACAGTTGACTTTTTCAACGGTCCAAATATGGAAACTTTTGCATCTTGATGATTTTTGAGCCAAGCTTTGAGAATCATGATCAAGAATTGATCAAATGATGTTTGTGACTTCAAAATGAAGTATTGATCAAAAATTTGGACTTTTGACTGTCAAATGACCATTTTGCCCCTACAGTTGACTGTAGTGCAGTTAGGTTTTTTGACTGTGCAATTTTGTGTTGTAAGTCTTGAAACTTGGTATGAGGATGCTTGACCATGTTTATAAGCATATGGGACTTGATTGGACCCTTGGAAACTTCATTTACTTTGTCAGAACCAAAACCCTAATTTTGACTGTTTAGGAGGCCCTTGAATTGTGCAACCCTTGGGGAGATGTTGAAGCTTTGACTTGGCAAATCTTGAAGAATATGGGAGGGCAAATTTTGGGGTACAACAGCGCGCTTTGTACACAAAATGCTGTCTCCTGATTCCTTGCTTTTTTGACAAAACTCATAACATGAAACTTGTAGAGCATCAAACAACGAATTTAACCATATAAAAAACTTAAGCTAACTCTCAAAGACCAGAGAGAATTTCTCTGGCCCTAATTCTTAACCTAGTTTTTTCAGAAAGTTCATGAACAAAATTCTCCTAGCACGATTAATATAAATGAAAACTAAGCACATGTATGGTTTCAGGGCTATGAATACAACATCTTTCATTCACAAACCTAAGTTTAACTATTCCTAAATAGAGAGATAGAAGTTCATAAAATACCTGTTTCAGTTGACTTCGAGCTGGACAATGCAGCAACTTCCAAGAGTGCTTGAGGTTCTTTTGAGCTTGCCTGAGGTCCAATAAAGCTTTCCCAATGTTTGGCTTGTTTTGAAGTAGCCTGAATCGTGCTACAGAACTCAACCTGCAAAGCTTCCAAACAAAAATGGCAATGTGTGTTAATGGTGTTACAGCTAGAAATAGAGGTCTGGAATAGTTTAGGTGAGTTGAATGGAAGGTATTGGAACAAATTTGAGGCAAAACGCACGAGGGAAAGTGGAGATGGAGGTGATTCTGCAGGGCTTGCCCTGTTTTACAAAAAATGGGGTTTTGGAGTATGAGGGTACTTTAGGGGTGAAAGGCTCGTGCTTCTGACTTGTGAGGATCTGCAAAACTTGTTTGACAACTTTGTTCTTGTTGGTTTTATCAGATATGAGAGATACAAGCTTTTGGCCCTTTGACTTGTTTTGAAAGCAAAGTTGGAAGTGAAGTGTGATAGGCCTGTACAGGCTATCTCCAAGCATGCACCAACTTCTTGTACTATGCCTGAGATTGTGGATCTTGTTTTCTGCAAAGGAAGAAAGTCCAAGGCTCAAGAAAAAGCAATTTGACATAAAGTGCCCTTTATGAAAATGGAAGTGTGGCCTTTATGCTTAAAATGGCAATGTTCATTGTACAAAGCTCTCTTGATCAGAACAATGCCAATATCCAATGTATTTGCATTCAATTTTGGAGTGTAAATTGGTTTAGAGGCCTGTAATCATGTACTAAGATATCTTGGTCAGATTTGCAACTTAGTATGAACATGTATTGGCCATGGATCAAAGTGAGTTTTTACCAACTTCAAGCATTCGATTCTCCCTAACAACAAGTGTGTTTGAGGATTTCTTGGACAATTTGGAAAGCTTGAAACATGTACTATAATCCATATTTGAAATGCAACTTGAAACTACAAGTGTAACTATGTGAAAAATGGCCAAGAAGATGGGTCAAAATCCTGCCTAAACTAGGGCAAAATTTCTCTAAGTTAAAAGTTTTAGGTACCCTTGTTCCAAAAATCATAACTTGAGATAAAAGCTTCTTTTGAGAAAACTTTATGAATAAAAGTTGTAGACTTTGTGATGGAATACAACTTTCATGTTGCAAGTTTTGTTTGAATCCATTTGCATCTTGGTGAAAAAATGGGACAAAGTTAGGAAAAAATAAGAAAATTTTATAACTTAGAAAAATTCTAAGTTATGAAAATTTTCCATTTTAAACCCTAATTTGCATTTTTGGGTTTCTTGATGAACAAGTTTCATAATTTGACATGTCTTGATGAAAAATGACCCTTGGCACTTGATTTTGACCAAAAAGTCAAAGTTTGACTTTTCAATGTACAGTCAAATTTTGATCAGTTGACTAAAAAATTCATTTGTCAATCCTATGCATTTGAGATCTTTTGAACTTGTTGAATAGGTCAAGACAAAGTCATTTAGTCCTTGAGTCCATGGTTGAGCTTGATTTGCCATTGGTTAGGTCAAACAGTCAAAAACTGCCTTTGCACAGTCAAAACCCTAAAAATGACCATTTTGCCCTTTTGGTGATCTGATCAAATTTCTTGTGGAATTGTGATCCAAACTTGATAAATGGTTCATATGAGTTCATAATGTTGATGTGGGTCAAAATTCATGAGGTTTGACTGTCAATTGGCCACAGTTGACTTTTCCCCAATACAATTGATTTTTAGGTCAACTGTCCAATTGACTGGGCAAAAATTTGAATCAAGGATTGAAACTTGGTATGGACAAACTTGTGAGTCCAACATGAAGTATGAAAGTCATTTTGGGCATTGTGGGTCAAAACATCCCTGTGCAAGCTCAAACCTTAATTTAGGTCAACAGTGCAAGGAGGTGTCTTGAGCAGAGCAAACCCTAGCTGGATCTTGAATTCCAAGAGTCTTGTGATGAGAAATGTTGATGAAATGAGAGGAAAAATTTTAGGGTACAACAGTTTCCCCTGTTCAATCTTCTTGAACCTGAAGAGTTAGATTGGCAAGCTTGCCTTTCGCGACTCGAAGGTAAAAGAGGATTGGACACTAGAGTGCGCGTAAATTTGCACTCGTCAAAATGTGGCTGAGGAAATGGGCTTAAAGATGCCATTTGGAGAGGGTATAATCTTGCTGGAGACGGGCTTAAAGATGCCATCCAAGAATGTTTGTTGAATTGCAATGTGGTAGGTCATAAGAATGAGCGTCAAGATGGTATCCATGTCTGGAATGCATTCGAACTGTATCTTGGAGACTGGGTCTGTATGAGCGAATGAATGGCGTCCGTGTCTGGAGCATATCTGAGCTGTAACTGTATTTGAGCTTTGAATGAATATCAGAATGGCTGCCTTGTCTGTAGTGTATCTGTATTGTATCTGAATTCTGAATGGGCGACAGAGAAACATCTGTGTATGGAGCATCTCTGGGCTGGGGATAAATTCTGAATGAGTGACAGAATGGCAACCGTGTCTGGAGCGTATCTGGAATGTATCTAAAGCTGAGATCTGTATGAGTAGCAGAATGACTTCCGTGTCTGGAGTGTATCTGAGACTATAACTGGGATCTGAATAAATGACAGAATGACTTCCGTGACGACTGCACTGGGGAGAATCAAATTACTGGTGTAAAGGCTAGAATGGCGACCATGCTTGGAGCGTATCTAAACTTGAAATTGATAGTTTAATATGAATGAGAGATAGAATGGCCGCCGTGTCTCGAGCGTATCTAGTCTGTATCGGATTGCCGAAGTCTGAATGAGTAGTAGAATGACCATCGTGTCTGGGGTGTATCTGTATTGTATTTTGACTTGAAATTCTGAATGAGTAATAAAATGACCGCCGTGTCTGGGGTGTATCCATACTGTATCTGAATAATTGTTAATAATAGCCTTTTAATCTTATCCTGAAAAGGGTAAAATGTTAGCTAAAACACAAAGTTATGTTGCATGATATGTACGATGCAATGAACTGTGTTTCATCAATGTCTATGATATATGAATGTAATGGGTGTGCATGTAAGCTGGGTAGCCGTCTTGCTGAGGAAAATAAATCCTTGATAACTGGAGATAATGAAATCTTTAATTGTTGTTGGGGAAAGTAAATCTTTTACCGATGTTTGGGATTCCAAAAATCTTTGATTATTGAAGACGAGAAATCCTTGCTGACTGTTGACCGCTTGGGGATTAAAGATCTCTGATTGCTGAGAAGGGGAAATCCTGGGACCACTGTTGGAGATTGAAAGTCCTCGGCGATTTGTGGGGATTAACAAGGTCTTTGATAATTTCTGCAGGGAACGAGAATCCTTTATGACTTTCCTGGTAAATAAGGAAAACTCTGAAAATCTCTACTGGGGAGCTAAAACCTAGGAGGCTTTTGCTTGGAGAAATGAGACCGAGAATCTTCGATCTTGCTGGGAGATAACTCTGTGGGGGAAGTGTTCACTATTCTGGCTCCGCTGGGGGTAGGATTTTCAGGGTTTTCGGGCTCCACTGGGGATCTTGAAGCTTAACTCTGATGGGAATTTTGAAACTTAACTCAGCTGGGGAAATATACTCCAAATTTTAGCTTTGTTGAGGATCTGAATGATGTATCATAGGGGATCTCTTCTAGAATGGCATAAAGATATCTTCCTACACCTTCAACCTATCAGTATTATCCTTTCTCAATGTCGTTTTATTTGTAAGCAGTGATTATATTCAAATGCATATGCCTATTTAACAAAACATTGGACGTTTTCAAATAAAACATAAGTGTAAAAAGAAAAGAAAGGCAAGCAAATTTCTGCACTTTGAAGTATCTTTGTATTTAACTTTCGTGAGTATCTTTGTACAAAGGAGACAGACATCCTAGTAAGAGAATATTGTTGTAAAAATTGAAAAAATTTATACAAAAGAAAGATGGCTATGTGTAATAATTCCATGGGATTCCCATTCTGCTATAGCCTTCACAACTCTGAATATCTTGTCCATTCGCTGCTTCGTTCGCTGATGACTGGATTGATTAGAAACTTGGAGCTTGTTGGTGAAGAGATTGTTCTTAAAGTGATCCGACGAGACATAGTCATACGCTTTAATTCCCTAACTTTTGCCTGGACCACCCTTTCGGGTTTTCGATCCACCGGGAAACCCCTTTTTGCCCAAGTCGCCCTTTCGGGTTTTCAACTTTCCGGGTGTACAGATTTTTTTGTTTTATCCCTAATTTTTGCCTGAACCGCCCTTTCGGGTTTTCGATTCACCGGGATGCCCATTTTTTGCCCAAGTCGCCCTTTTGGGTTTTCAACTTTCCGGGTCGTTTTATGCGTAGTATCTTTTGACTATGTCTGCGTTCGCAGGGTGCGGCAAGTCGTCGCTGTCCATGGTGGTCAGAATCATTGCCCACCAGAAAAGATGCTCTTGATCATAAATGGTCCTTCGTAAGTAGGAGTCCATTTTCCCCTGGGATCACTTTGCGGTAAAATGATTCGCTTAATTACAAGATCTCCGATTTGATATACCTGACGCCTGACTTTCTTGTTGAAAGCCTTGATCATCCATTTTTGATACGTTTGACCATGACAAACAACAGTAAGTCGCTTCTCGTTGATCAAATTAAGTTGATCAAGCCGGGTCTGAATCCAATCGTCTTCACTCAACCAGCGTCCTTCATAACCCTTAAGGAAGGAATCTGAACTTCCATAGGTAAAACAGCTTCCATGCTATACACCAAGGAAAATGGGGTTGCCCCTGTTGAAGTATGTGCCGTGGTACGATATCCATGCAGAGCAAACGGTAACATCTCATGCCAGTCTTTGTAGGTGACTGTCATCTTTTGAATGATCTTCTTGATATTTTTGTTCGCGGCTTCAACAACACCGTTCATCTTCGGCCGATAGGGAGATGAATTGTGATGATAAATATTGAATTGTTCGCATAGAGCGGTGATTATAGTGTTGTTCAAATTTGTACCGTTGTTTGTGATGATCCTGTCGGGGACACCATACCGGCATATGAGGTTCTGCTTGATGAAGCGGGCAACCACATTCTTTGTAACTGAAGCATAGGAAGTTGCCTCGACCCACTTGGTAAAGTAGTCAATAGCGACCAAGATGAAGCGATGTCCATTGGATGTCGTGGGCTTGATCTCTCCAATCATGTCAATGCCCCACATTGCAAATGGCCAAGGAGCTGTTAGAATGTTGAGAGGAACAGGAGGAATATGTACCTTGTCGGCATAGACTTGGCATTTGTGGCAGGTACGGGAATGTTGATGACAATCAGCTTCCATGGTAGACCAGTAGTAGCCTGCCCTTAGAATCTTCTTAGCCATCGTATGTCCGCTCAAGTAGGTGTCGAATGTGCCACTGTGTATCTCAATCATGATCAACTCCGCTTCAGCTTTGTCCATACAACGAAGTAGAACACAATCATGGCTGCGCTTATAGAGGATGCCATTGCTTAGGAAGAACTTGGCAGCAAATCTCCTTAAGAACTTTTTGTTATTTACGGAAGCTCCTTCGGGGTATTCTCTAGTCTGGAGATACCTTTTGATTTCATGAAACCAGGGTTGTTCCACTACTTCTTCGGTATTAATCTCATGACAGTATGCAGGTTCGTCCATTCGCTCGATGGTGATTTGGGGAGCCTCATTATCCCAGTTGAGTTTAAACATGGAAGACATTGTAGCCAGAGCATCTGCTAGCTGATTTTCTTCTCGCGGGAAGTGCTTGAAAGTAATCTGCTCTAAATGAGGCAACAATGTCAAGACATGTTCTTTGTATGGGATAAGATTAGGATGTTTAGTGTCTCACTCTCCTTTGACTTGACTGATAACTAAAGCCGAGTCCCCAAATACGACCAAAGATTTGATTCCCAAGTCTATAGCAGCCTTGAGACCAAAGATACAAGCTTCATATTCAGCCATGTTATTGGTACAGCTGAAGAAAAGTCGGGAAGTGAAAGGCGTATGGAAACCTTCCGGAGAAATGAGTACCGCACCGATACCGTTGCCAAGTGCATTTGAAGCACCATCAAAGTACAGGGTCCATCGGGATCCTTGTTCAGGTCCGTCATACGGTCCGTTACCTTCGATGTTGTCCAATGTCATGATGTCCTTGTCAGGGAAGTCGAATCTCATAGATTGGTAATCTTCGACGGCTTGATGAGCTAGATGGTCGGCTAGTACACTCCCTTTTATAGCTTTTTGGGTAGTATACTGGATATCATACTCAGTCAGGATCATTTGCCATCTAGCAATTCTTCCAGATAAAGCAGGCTTCTCGGAGATATACTTGATCGGATCCATTTTGGAAATCAGTAAAGTGATATGAGTCAACATATATTGTCTTAGCCGGCGAGCAGCCCATACCAAAGCGCAGCAAGTTTTCTCGAGCAGTGAGTAGCGAGTCTCACAGTCGGTAAACTTTTTGCTAAGGTAATAAATGGCATGCTCTTTTCGGCCAGACTCGTCATGTTGGCCCAGCACGCACCCCATTGAGTTATCCAAAACAGTCAGATACATGATCAACGGCCTTCCTTCGACGGGTGGCATCAAAATAGGAGGTTCTAGAAAATACTCCTTGATCTTATCAAAAGCAACTTGACAATCGTTGTTCCATTCAACCACCTGATCTTTCTTCAACAACTTGAAGATTGGCTCACAGGTAGATGTCAGGAGAGAGATGAACCTCGCAATATAGTTCATGCGTCCCAAGAATCCTCTAACCTCCTTTTCGGTATGGGGAGCAGGCATTTCTTGTATAGCCTTTACTTTAGCTGGATTAACCTCAATGCCTTTGTTGCTGACAATAAATCCCAAAAGTTTACCAGACCTAACTCCAAAAGTGCACTTGCTTGGGTTTAGTCTGAGCTTATACTCCTTCAACCTGGCAAACAGCTTTTGCAAATGATTAAGGTGTTCTTCTTCTGTCTGTGATCGAGCTATCATGTCGTCTACGTAAACTTTGATCTCATGATGTATCATATCATGAAACAAAGCTACCATGGTGCGTTGATAAGTTTCCTCTGCATTCTTCAGTCCGAATGGCATCACTTTGTAGCAGAAGGTACCCCATTGCGTAACAAAGGTTGTTTTCTCCATGTCCTCAGGGGCCATTTTGATCTGGTTGTATCCCGAGAATCCATCCATGAAGGAAAAAACCTTGTGTTAAGCTGTGTTGTCAACCAAGATATCGATATATGGCAGTGGAAAATCATCCTTGGGGCTAGCCCTGTTCAAATCTCGATAATCCACACACATTCTGACTTTGTCGTCCTTCTTAGGCACGGGCACAATGTTAGCAACCCATTGTGGATAGGAAGTAACAGCCAGAAAGCCAGCGTTGAATTGCTTCATTACTTCAGCTTTAATCTTCTCAGACATGTCGGGCCTCATTCGGCGGACCTTTTGCTTGATCGATGGACAATCTTCTCTTGTAGAGAGACGGTGAACCACGATATCTGTGTCTAACCCTGGCATGTCTTCATAAGACCAGGCAAAGATTTCAACATATTCGTTCAACAACTGCACTAAGCGCTCCTTGACACTTGATTCCAGGTTGGCACCCACTTTTACTTCTTTCCTGTCTTCCTCTGTCCCCAAGTTGATGGTTTCTAGCAACTCTTCGTGAGGCAAAATGGCCCTCTCTTCTTGTTGTAGAAGTCTGGCTAATTCTCCCGACACTTCATAGTCTTTGTCAACTTCGTACTCAACATGAATGACCAAATCTTCAGAGTTATCGAAGGCTAAAGCAGAATAGTCACCCATGGAATCCGGAGTGGATGGGTACCTGCATTTGTGAGTGTGGGTGTGTGTAAGGGATAGCCATCCTTAAACAAACAAAAATGCAAAAGGAAAGAAAAATGAACACAACAGTTTATAGATGAAAAACGTCCAACGATTCATTAAAACATGGCATATGATAATGAAGAAGATCAAACCCTTACAAATGGACCTACATGCTCCGGGCAAGGCATGAGGTGAAAATAGTGTGCGAATTTTTTTAGTTATTACAGACCATAAATGGGAAATTGTTCAAAGATAAAATTACTGGTTGATAAAGGTGATGGGAATAAAATCCTTTGCTTCCCAGTTGCTTAAACCCCCTTCGACGGTCGGAAAGATCCAATCTTCAAAGTGGCTCTCTTCATCTTCATCTTCTACAACATTGATTCCATGGTGAGAGATCTTGACGGATGGTCTTCCAACCTTGGAGCGACGCATAGCCTTTTATCCTGCAACAGTGAACCCTAACCCAAACTTGTCCGTCTTATGGGGAAAGTCGGGTAATTGTCCCCATAATGTACTCTTCCCTTATTTAACTACAGCCTCTGCGTCCTTGACAGATGCCATCCTAGATACATGCTTGGGAACGACAGGCACCTCAACCATTGTCTTCGCAACTGCTACCTCAGGGGAAACTTCCTCAAAATGTTGGAAAGGCGTTTCAATGAACTCGCCATCCAAGTCCACATAGCAGAAGGAATTGAGATGACTTATCATGTATTCTTCCTCGCCGTGCACTGTTATAATCATACCCTTAACAGGATATTTCAGCATTTGGTGCAAAGAGGAGTTAACTGCCCCGGCATAATGGATCCACGGTCTTCCTAACAAACACGAGTATGACGGACGGATGTCCATCACGTAAAAGGTGGAGTTGAAAACTTTCGTGCCTACTTTGATAGGAATGTCAACCTCTCCATGAACCATTCTTTTGGAACCATCAAAAGCCCTAACAACGATGTTACTAGGTTTGAGGGTCAGTCCTTCACAGTCCAAACGGTCTAAGGCTTTCTTCGGCAGCACGTATAAGGAAGAACCAGTATCAACTAAGACATGGGCGAGGGTGGTTCCCCTGCATTCAACTTAAACATGTAGCGCGTCGTTGTGTTTCCTTCCTTTGAGGGTTAAGTCAGCATCGGAAAAGCCCATGCCATTATCAGCAGTAAGACTGGCCACACACTCCTGAAACTGGTCAGCCGAAGTCTCTTGGGGTACATGTTCCACCTTCAAGAATTTGATTAGGGCCTTAGCATGGGCCTCAGAACAGAGCAGAAGAGCCACCATTGAAATCTTAGAAGGGGTCTGCCCTAGCTGTTCCACAACATCATAGTCACTTTTTCTGATTATTTTCAAGATTTCATCCATTTCTTTGAGTGGTTTCGGGGATAACCATAGCATGAGCCTTTGTCCTGACAGGAACTTCTAGTATCCCCTTACCCTTGTTGGTAGTATCAGCAGATGGTCTTACTTCAGGAGTATCCAATTCTTCAATCATTGGGCCTTGCACAGATGGTCCAACAGGTACAGAAGCTTTCAAGGGTCCGAAAACTTCTCGAGGGGGAGCAATCTCCGGAGAAAAGATCTGGCCGCTGCGGGTTATCTTGCTTGTACCCGCAATGTTCCCTATATCAGGGTTTTCTTCTTCAGAATTTTCTTGGACTGCCTCAATTTGTTTGATACCATGATGGAAGATTTCTCCTCCATAGTTCCATAGTATTGTTTTACTGGATTGGTACGGGACAGGTCCCGGCATGGTGATCTTTAAAGGTACACATTTAGAGTTGGGTGTAATCCTGACAGGCCTTTTGCAAGCCTTGGGAGGATTGTCGGAAATGGTTATGATTGCAATATCGTTGGTTGAAGTAGTAAAAGTAACAGGGGTAACAAGATTGAAGGTATCAACAGGGGTTTTCTGGAAAAGTATCTCTTGGGTATCCATCAGACGTTGGACACCTGATTTCAACATGGGGCAATCACCTCGTATGTTCAAACAAAAATAGCAGTCTTTACCACAACCAGGAAAGATCCCGGCTCTCATCAAATTCTCTTTAATCACTAACAACGGAGTCAAAAGATTGGCAACATCAGTAACATGGAGGTCTTCTATAACGGCATGAACATTATGGCCGTGCTTGGGCATCGAAGCAGATATAACATTGGGCTTCTCAGGAGAATCAAATTCTACTTCTTTGGCATCAATCAGATCCTGGATTTTGTTCTTAAGCGCCCAACAATTATTGGTATCGTGCCCAACACTGTCAGAATGGTAAGCACATTTGGCATTGGAGTGGTAGTATGGAGAGGAGGTGTTGGGGTTCTTTAGCGCTTCCTTCAAACTGGTAAGATTCAGCTTCAGCAAATGAGGGAGTACCTGAGCGGGCGTCATGTTGATTCAGGTGAACTGTCGTTGTGGCCTTTCTACCCGTTGTTGATTAGGTCTCGACTGACTGTTACGAGGTTGATCATTTGACAAATTTTGAATCATCACAGCCCCTACAGTCGGTCGGTGCTCGGTTCTTCCCTGACCCTTCTGAGAATACACAGCAGATGTTTCCTTCTTAGCTGGAAAGGGTTTCTTAACAGCTGTAGATGCGGAAGTATCCTTCTGAATCTTTCCACTTCTAATACCGGCCTCGACCCTTTCGCCGGTCCAAATTAGTTCAGTAAATCCCATGGAAGAACTCTCGATTAGATGATTGAAGAAGGGGCCAGACAGGGTCCCCAGAAACATGTCAACTAACTCCCTATCTGACAACGGTGGCTGCACCCTTCCAGCCAGATCACGCCACTTTTGGGCGTACTCTTTAAACCCTTCATTGGAAGCCATCCCCATACTTTATAACTGAGTACGAGTGGGCGCCAAATCAGTATTATATTGATATTGACGATAAAAAGCGGCAGCTAAGTCTTCCCAATTGTGAACCTCTGATCTCTCGAGTTGATAGAACCAATCCAACTGCGTGCCAGACAAAATGCCTTGGAAAAAGTGCACCCAAAGGTCTTTATCAGATGAGTGGGGTTGGATTTTTCTGACATATGATCTCAGGTGCATCTTTGGGCACAACAGACCGTCATACTTGGCAAATGTTGGCACCTTGAACTTGGGAGGGATAACAATCCCAGCTACCATCCCTAGTTCTTAAAAATCCAAACCGGGTACCCTCTGCAACTCCATGGCTGCCAGTCTATCTTCAAGATTCTTATATTTATCGTCTGCTGGAGGATACTGTTGTTCGGAGTAGTCTTCGTCTTCTTCCTCTTCCTCCTCTTCAACCTCAGATTCGAAAGGTACAGCAGTCCCTTTCCCTTTATCGGCTCCTTCGTCAGACGTTGAGGGGAACTCAAGAACCTTTCTGGCATTGCTTTCAAACCTTCTTCCAAAAGTGGCTACTCCAGGTCTCTTTTTCTTTTTCTCTTTATTCTTCTCCAACAGAGCTTTGAGGTCCTCCTGACCCTTTGCCAAAGTCATGAGGAGTTGCTGGAATTGTGAATTTTGTGCCTGTAGATCCTTTACCGTCTGCTCCAAATCCATCTTGCTGAAATAAACAGCAGAAAGATAAGGAAACCTGGTGTGAAGACCTGTTTATGCATATGATGAATGGTATGTTATTCATGTAATGCATTCAAGGATTCAGAAATTCAAATTTGTTGCAAACAAAAAGAACGCATGTCATATTAAGAAGAAATTGTTAGTACATAAGTGCCCCATGGGAAAAATATTACAAAATTCTTAATGTAAAAAGACATTGCGCATCCTCTTTGGTGCGATGTAAGTGTTGAGAGTTTCCTCCTCATGAAGTCGGCGGGTAAGCTCCAAAACCTTCTTCTCACTGGCATAGAAGCTGGCTTCAAAAGTATTTTGTTCTTCCTTGAGTTGGATCCAACTCTTTTGCATTTCTTCCCATGATGTTGGCATGTCAGGATGTAGGATGGTGTATGGAACCTCTCCTTCCATAACAGGCTCTTTGATCATGGGGAGAATGTGAGGATATGGCATTGTTGTACCCCAAAATTTGCCCTCCCATTTCCTCAACATTTTCTCACCACAAGACCCTTGGAGCTCAAGATCAAGTTAGGATTTGCTCTGCTCAAGACTCTTCCTTGCACTGTTGACCCAAATTAGGGTTTGTGTTTGCACAAAGATGTTTTAACCTAAAGTGCCTAAGATGACTTTCATGCTTCATGTTGGACTCCCAAGTTTATCCATACCAAGTTTCAAGTCTTGATTCCAAACTTTGCCCAGTCAATTGGACAGTTGACCTAGAAATCAACTGTATTGGGGAAAAAGTCAATTGTGGTCAATTGACAGTCAAACCTCATGATTTTTGACCCACATCAACATATTGAACTCATTTGAACCATTTGGTCAAGTTTGGATCACAATTCCACAAGAAATTTGACCAGATCACCAAAAGGGAAAAATGGTCATTTTTAGGGTTTTGACTGCACAAAGGGAATTTTTGACTGTTTGACCTAACCAATGGCAAACCAAGCTCATATATGGACTCAAGGACCCCATGGAATTGTTTTGACATGTTCAACAAATTCAAAAGATCCCAAATGCACAAGATTGACAGATGAATTTTCCAGTCAATTGATCAATTTTTGACTGTATACTGAAAAGTCAAACTTTGACTTTTTGGTCAAAATCAAATGTCAAGATTCATTTTTCATCAAAACATGCCAAATTATGAAACTTGTTCATCAAGAAATCAAAAATTGCAAAATTAGGGTTTAAAATGAAGAATTTTCATAACTTAGAATTTTTCTAAGTTATAAAAAAAACCTAATTTTTTCCTAACTTTGTCCCACTTTCTCATCAAGATGCATGTGGATTCAAGCAAAAGTCAAAACATGAAAGTTGTAGTCCATTGCAAAATCTACAACTTTGATTCACAAAGTTTCCTCAAAAGAAGCTTGTAGCTCAAGTTACAATTTTTGGATTAAGGGTGCAAAACCATTCTTAACTTAGAGAAATTTTGACCTATTTTAGGCAGGATTTTTGCCTAACTTCATGGCCACTTTTCACATGCTTCCACTTGGAATTTCAATTTGCATTACAAATATGGATTGTATTACACATTCCAAGCTTTCCAAAATGTCCAAGAACTCATCAAACAACCTCATGGTTAGGGAGAATCGAATTTGGCAAGTTGGGAAAAACTCACTTTGTTCATGACCAATTTACATGTCCATAACCTTGCATTTTGAACTCAGCATGTCCTAAGATGGATTACAGGTCCTTTATCTCATTCACACTCATAAATTTAATGCAAACCCCTTGTGTTCAAGCCTTACATTATGTGTTTAAGCATTGCATACAAGATTAAGCCTTAATTAGAAAAAGCAATATATCCATTTTGGTAAAGTTGCACTTTATGTCAAATTTGCAATCCAAGTGGTACAATGCATATCTTTGGACACAAGATTCATGGAGATATCACACTGATCAAGGCTCAAGTGTGCAGCATACTTGAGGGGCCTGTACAGGTCTAGAAAACCAACTTGCATTTTCTTGCTTAAGTTAGAAGTAACTTGCCATAACTAAGACCAACTCTCATTTCAGCAAGAAGAAGCTTAAGCAAAGTTGTTGTACACCTTCCAAACATCAAACCTAAGCTAGAGCACGAGCCAAATACCTTCCAAACATCATCAAACCTCAAAACACCCTCCCACTGCAGAAAACAGAGTGACCTCTGCAGTTGGACTTCCATAAGCCAATCCATTCGTGCATTCTTGCTAAATCCAGTTCATACACATTTCATATCACTTATACAAGCTATCCCAAGCATTGGACACGACCTGTAACACCTCTAATCCACATCACCATTTTCATTTTTTCTGTTTTGCAGGTTGATTGCCATAGCTTAATCCAGTTGGTTTCAAAGCAAGTTAAAGGTTGGAATAGCATCCCTGAACTTCAAGCAAGTTGTACCAATCCTCATTTTGCCCTGAAAGTGCCTCCATTGTCAGACACGATCCAAGCTGAACATGTAAGTTTATGGACTTCTATCTCTCAATATAGGAAGAGTTAGCTCTAAGTTTGTGAATGAAAAATGTTCTATTCATGCCCCTGAAGCTATACATATCTTTACTTTCCATTTATGTTGCATGTGCTGAGAGAATTTGAGACCTGAACATTGACAAAAACTTAGGTTAAGAATTAGGGATGGAGAAATTCTCTCTCATTTATGAGAGTTAGGTTAAGTTTTTTATATGTATGGAATTGTGGCTTGATGCTTAACATTTTTCATGTTGTGAGTTTGTGCTAAAAGTCCAAGAATCAGGAGATAGCAGAAACGCGTGTGTTGGTTGTACAAAGATGCTGGAGGTTGAAGAAGACAGGGTCTTTGGGCTGGGCCTGAAATGTTTTTCCTTTTACACCACTGTTTTACACATGCACCCCCCTGGCCCATTTTGAGTTTTACTTGTCATTTTCTATTTTTTCCTTTTGATTTTGTTTCCATATTTTTATTTAAGTATAAAAAATATTAAAATCATTTTTCCCACATTTTTTGCATTTATTTTGATATTTATTAGGCCTTATTTAGTTTTGTACATAAATAAACATATAAATACCTTTTATTTTAAAATACAAAAAAAATAATGCAAACATGTGTTATTTCTGATTTTTATTTTATATTATCTCTTGAAAACATTTTACATAAAATATACTTTTTTTATAATATTAAATATATTATTTTTGTACATATAATATATATTTAATAAATAATGTAAATACTTATATATTTATGAATATATTTAGAGAAATACAAAGAATTAATGCATTTTATTTTTTATTAATATTTTGACCTCAAAAATACTTTTTTTATATATATACCTTTTTTTTATTTATTTTTGTACATAATTAATAAATGTTGCATATAATAAATAATCAATGCATTTCATTTAGAAAATTAGGGTTTTCCCCTAAATGCATAAAAATACCAAAAATTAATTAATTTTATTTTTGTTTATTTGACACATAAAAAATACTTTTTTCATACATATACAAAACATTTTTTGAATCTTGCATATTTATTATATTTCTTATTTAATTGTTGTATATTAAATAGTTTGTATAATTCAATTTGGATGTAATAGTTTAGGTTTAATTTCTTGCTAAAATATCCCCATTTGAACATTTGTACCCCCCATCCCATATATTGTGTTGTAATAACTTAGGACCTTTTATTTTTCGCATTTAAAAGCTTTCTATGCCATGTTAGAATTAGGGTTTTGTATGCAAAATTAACCAAAAATAGTTTGACCTAAATTCAAGATAAACAAGCATGAAAAATGGACAACACTAATCACACTTGCACCCTTAGGGTTACTCCACTTGTTGCCTTCAATAATGGGCCATATTGCATGTTAGGTATCTTTGGCAAAAACAAAACAATCAAATGATCATAGTCCCTCGATGACGCTTTCGAAAGTTGCCTAAAAAATGATCGAGACCCTAAAGGAGAAATTGCCCAAAGATACTTGGCACCATTGCAATCATGGTCTAAACGATGACCCGCGCCCGTCCCGTTAACATCCTAACACAAGATTGTCCACCAAATACAATGGTGGAACAAAATTGTTAAAAGGGTTAAAACATAGCAAAGATCTTTGAGAAATTTAGGGTAGATAGCTCTTGGTTACTTGCCAACTTGCAAAACAAAAACCCTTGCCTATTTTTTAAAACACACTCTACAACACTTTCAAAACAACTTTCAAGAACATTGAAAACTTTTCAAAAATACAAATACACCTTTGTATACATTCAAACATGGATCATTACAAAGGTTGCCACCACATTGGCCTCTTTTCAAAACATTTTTCAAACCTACACACAAAGCACCATTTCAAACAATTGAAAATCAAGGCAAGTTGATCTAAGCAAGTAACTAAGAGCCCATGGATAACCATGGATAGAAAGGGTGCTAATACCTTCCCTTTCTATAATCTACTCCCCGAACCCAAGAAAACATCTCAAAGGTTTTTGCTGTGCTTTTTAACCTTTCCTTAGGATAAAATAAAAAGTCGGTGGTGACTCTTGCTCAACCGAAACATTTGCGAAAACAAACGCAAAACCCAAGTCAGTTCTCCCACCGTATCACAGGCATCATAAGATTTTGGGCGCGGGTTCGTACCCACTTGAGATAAGGCTCAAGGGGGATGGAATTTTTGTGCCCCAGTGTCTTACTATCCACTTTGTTGGGCATCCTCCAAGCTCTGATGAACCTTTGTCGAAGTCCTTGCGCATCGTTGTCGAAGTCAAAAACTAGGTCAGGAATCAGCATGTCATGAGGGCCATCCCTCCGAGCATATCAAAATTGTCTCAAAGCTAGACAGGGGTTATAAGTAATGCCTCCCATAATTCCAAGTAGTGGGACATTAGGGAATTCCCCACAACGATCAATGATGATGACATTTTCTCTGGACCGAGAACACCAATGTGCATCAGAATGTGTGAGGGTCATCAATCATTGTGACCACCTTGAACCCTGCTCATTCTTCAGAACTAGTTGTGGAAGGTGAGAAATAAACCACCTTGCTAAGAGAGGAGTACATCACATGAGAACACCTCTTTTCCTCATTGTTCGTGTGTAAAATGAGTGTAGGATATCCCCAAGCAATGTGGGTATAGGATTCCTGGATATGAAAATCTTGACAGCATTCACATCTATAAGCTAATCAGGGTTTGGGAACAAGACCAACCCATAGATAAGGAGTACCACAATCTCTTCAAAGGCTTGTAGATCAAGATAATTCCAACAGTCTTGTGCCTTCTCAAACAGAAACTTTGCCAAGAAACCCTTGACACCACTTCTGGTTTCCCAATGTCCCTTGATGTCAGATGGTTGCAAATGTAAGGCTTGAGCAACATCTTTAGGCTTTGGTTCTTTTTCCGTACCGTTGTAGGGTAGTTGATTAAGAATATGAATTCTCAAGAGTTGAGAAAATTCCTCCAAAGTAGGCACCAACTGGTAATCAGGGAATGTGAAACAGTGGTGTAGGGGGTCAAAGAACTGGAAGAGAACTTTCACCATGTCTTCTTTAATGTTGGTGTTGACCAAGTTGAGGAGTCTACCATGTCTTTCACTGAAGATAGAATTCTCTGGAATCCTAGAAGTAAGCTCCTTGAGTTGAGGAGGGATTCTCACAAGGTTGACTTGAATTGTTTTCCTGCGAAGAGATTCCATGACCTACAAAACAAGAACAAAGATGAAGATCCAAACCCTTGAAATGGTTAGTGGATGCATATGATGCTTTATGATGTTCATGATGTATGCACAAACACATGTACAAGCAAGTCACACAAAACCCTAATTTCAAGCTTGCATGAGGTTTCATAGGTAAGTACCCTCTTGAGTTTAGTTGGCTCAAAACCTGTCCTATAAATAGTAACCGGGTTCTAAGGAGCTCAATATCACTGGATTGTTTTCCATGTTCATTATTTTGGTTTAGCCACTTAACTAGCGACCAAAATATTCTAAGAAAATAACCCTCAATGAGTGTAGTATCGAGTATCTACCAACTTCGGACTGCACTAAAGTCGGTCATCTCACTACCCCTAATAAAAGGCCAAGATGGTCAAGTAAGGTTCTAAGAGTTCATTAGTGCTTCATGACATCACTCAGCGGCCCCGTATTCTCTTTGATTGACTCAAAGGCTACCGGTACTCACAAATATGTCGCACTAATATAGTTATTGCTTCAACCATGTCGGTATACCCAGCACAGTTTCCACAATGTATTGCTATTTACCTATGAATGTTTCCCAAATCCGGGTGGAGGATTTCAAGCCCAAACAAGAGAACCAAATGTAAAGTAATCAAGGCAAACAATATAATCATGCAAAGGGTGATATAAGACCTAAGGTTACTCCACTTTCAAATCTTCCCCAGCAGAGTCGCCAGTTCTGTGATACGATGGGGGAACTGACTCAGGATTTTGCGTTTGTGTTCGCAAATGTTTCGGTTTAGCAAGAGACGCCACCGACTTTTTATTTTATCCTAAGGAAAGGTCAAAAAGCACAGGAAAGACCTTTGAGATGTTTTCTTGGGTTCGGGGAGTAGATTATAGAAAGGGAAGGTATTAGCACCCTTTCTATCCATGGTTATCCATGGGCTCTTAGTTACTTGCTTAGATCACTTGCTTTGCTTTTAAATTGTTTGAAATGGTGCTTTGTGTGTGGTTTTGAAAAATGTTTTGAAAAGAGGCCGTCGTTGTGGCAACCTTTGTAATGATTCTTGTTTGAATGTATACAAAGGTGTTTTTGTCTTTTAAAAAGTTTTCAATGTTTGAAAGTAGGGTTTTGAAATTGTGTGGTGAAGTGTGTTTTGAAAATAGCAAGGATGTTTTTTGCAAGTTTGATCAAGTAACTAAGAGTTGTCTACCCTATTTTACTCAAAGATCTTTCTTATGTTTTTAACCCTTTTTAACAGTGTTGTTTCACCATTGTATTTGGTGAACAACCTTGTGTTAGGATGTTAACGGGATAGGCGCGGGTCATCATATAGACCATGATAGCAATAGTGTCAAGTATTTTTGGCAATTTTCTTGAGGGACTTGATCATTTTGTTTAGGCAACTTCAGATAGCGTCATCGAGGGACTATGATCTTTTGTTTTGTTTTTGTTTTGCCAAAGTACTTGACATGCATACCATGGCCCATTTTTGAAGGCAACAAGTGGATTGTAACCCTAGGGGTGCAAGTGTGCATTGTGTTTGTTTTCATGCATTGTTATCTTGGATTAGGTCAAGCTATTTGTTAATTTGATTTTGCATACAAACCCTAGGTCTAATCATGGCATAATTGAAAGCTTAAAGGTGCGAGAATTTAAATTCTACACTATTACAACATGATATAGGGAGGGGGATACAAATTTGAATTGGGGATTATTTTGCAAGAAATTAAATCCTAAATTATTACAACCAAATTGAAAGTACAAGGCATAATATTTAAATGTACAATATTTAAATAAATACAATAAATAAATATTAAATAAAATGTATTATGCAAAAAAGTTTTTATATATGTAAAAAGTATTTTTAATGTGAAATGTAAATAAATAAAAAGTTAATTTCAATTATTTTGTTTTTTAGGGCAAAAGCCTAATTTCTTAAATAAATAGTATTATTTATTATTTATATACAATAATGTATTAATTTGTACAAAAAATAAAAGTATATTGAAAAAAAGGTATTTTTAGTATAAAATATTAATAAAAATAAAAATGTATTAATTTTGTGTTTTTTGTTCTTATTATTTAATAAAATATATTATATATGTATATATATGTATTAAATATATTAAGTGTGTATAAAAATAAAATAAATTATTTACAAAAATATATATATTTTTAGAAAATATTTTCAAATGTGAATAAAAATAATAAATAAAAATAAAACATATTTTTGCATTATTTTCTTAAGTTTTAATAAAAGAATATAAAGTATTTAAACATTTTTATACTAGTAAGATAAAAAATAAATATCAAATAAATATGAAAAAAATATAAAAATAATTTTTTGGCATTTTTTATATTTGGACATAAAATAATAAAGTCAGAATAAAAATAAAAATACAAAAATGACAAATATACAAAGAAATGGGCCAGGGGGTGTAAACTGAAAAGGCAGGTGTTAGAACTAAAAACAACCAGGCCCAACCCAATCAACTTCATCTTCTTCCTCAGTTCAAACCAAAACACGCGCTTTGTACACAAAATGATATCTCCTGATTCCTTGCTTTTTTGACAAAACTCATAACATGAAACTTGTAGAGCATCAAACAACGAATCTAACCATATAAAAAACTTAAGCTAACTCTCAAAGACCAGAGAGAATTTTTCTGGCCCTAATTCTTAACGTAGTTTTTTAGAAAGTTCATGAACAAAATTCTCCTAGCACGATTAATATAAATTAAAACTAAGCACATGTATGGTTTCAGGGCTATGAATACAACATCTTTCATTCACAAACCTAAGTCTAACTATTCCTAAATAGAGAGATAGAAGTTCATGAAATACCTGTTCCAGTTGACTTCGAGCTGGACAATGCAGCAACTTCTAAGAGTGCTTGAGGTTCTTTTGAGCTTGCCCGAGGTCCAATGAAGCTTTCCCAGTGCTTGGCTTGTTTTGAAGTAGCCTGAATCGTGCTACAGAACTCAATCTGCAAAGCTTCCAAACAAAAATGGCAATGTGTGTTAATGGTGTTACAGCTGGCAATAGAGTTCTGGAATAGTTTAGGTGAGTTGAATGGAAGATATTGGAACAAATTTGAGGCAAAACGCACGAGGGAAAGTGGAGATGGAGGTGATTCTGCAGGGCTTGCCCTGTTTTACATAAAAATGGGGTTTTGGAGTATGAGGGTGCTTTAGGGGTGAAAGGCTCGTGCTTCTGACTTGTGAGGATCTGCAAAACTTGTTTGACAACTTTGTTCTTGTTGGTTTTATCAGATATGAGAGATACAAGCTTTTGTCCCTTTGACTTGTTTTGAAAGCAAAGTTGGAAGTGAAGTGTGATAGGCCTGTACAGGCTATCTCCAAGCATGCACCAACTTCTTGTACTATGCCTGAGATTGTGGAGCTTGTTTGATGCAAAGGAAGAAAGTCCAAGGCTCAAGAAAAAGCAATTTGACATAAAGTGCCCTTTATGAAAATGGAAGTGTGGCCTTTATGCTTAAAATGGCAATGTTCATTGTACAAAACTCTCTTGATCAGAACAATGCCAATATCCAATGTATTTGCATTCAATTTTGGAGTGTAAATTGGTTTAGAGGCCTGTAATCATGTACTAAGCTATCTTGGTCAGATTTGCAACTTGGTATGAACATGTATTGGCCATGGATCAAAGTGAGTTTTTGCCAACTTCAAGCATTCGATTCTCCCTAACCACAAGGGTGTTTGAGGAGTTCTTGGATAATTTGGAAAGCTTGCAACATGTAATATAATCCATATTTGAAATGCAACTTGAAACTCCAAGTGGAACTATGTGAAAAATGGCCAAGAAGATGGGTCAAAATCCTGCCTAAACTAGGGCAAAATTTCTCTAAGTTAAAAGTTTTAGGTACCCTTGTTCCAAAAATCATAACTTGAGATACAAGCTTCTTTTAAGAAAACTTTGTGAATCAAAGTTGTAGACTTTGTGATGGAATACAACTTTAATGTTTCAAGTTTTGTTTTAATCCATTTTCATCTTGGTGAAAAAATGGGACAAAGTTAGGAAAAAATAAGAAAATTTTATAACTTAGAAAAATTCTAAGTTATGAAAATTTTCCATTTTAAACCCTAATTTGCATTTTTGGGTTTCTTGATGAACAAGTTTCATAATTTGATATGTCTTGATGAAAAATGACCCTTGGCACTTGATTTTGACCAAAAAGTCAAAGTTTGACTTTTCAGTGTACAGCCAAATTTTGATCAGTTGACTGAAAAATTCATCTGTCAATCCTATGCATTTGAGATCTTTTGAACTTGTTGAATAGGTCAAGACAAATACATTTAGTCCTTGAGTCCATGGTTGAGCTTGATTTGCCATTGGTTAGGTCAAACAGTCAAAAACTGCCTTTGCACAGTCAAAACCCTAAAAATGACCATTTTGCCCTTTTGGTGATCTGATCAAATTTCTTGTGGAATTGTGATCCAAACTTGATCAAATGTTTCATATGAGTTCATAATGTTGATGTGGGTCAAAATTCATGAGGTTTGACTGTCAATTGGCCACAATTGACTTTCCCCCAATACAGTTAATTTCTAGGTCAACTGTCCAATTGACTGGGCAAAAATTTGAATCAAGGCTTGAAACTTGGTATGGACAAACTTGTGAGTCCAACATGAAGTATGAAAGTCATTTTGGGCATTGTGGGTCAAAACATCCCTGTGCAAGCTCAAACCCTAATTTAGGTCAACAGTGTAAGGAGGTGTCTTGAGCAGAGCAAACCCTAGCTGGATCTTGAATTCCAAGAGTCTTGTGATGAGAAATGTTGATGAAATGAGAGAGAAAATTTTGGGGTACAACACCCGTATGAATGCAAGCGCGTTCGGATGAAGCTAAGAGGGAACCAGTTGTAGCCATTGAAAAAACCCCACCTGGAAATCGGTGAAGGGAAAACGCATCCTCGCTTCCTTAAAAGCAAATTCATACATGGGAAAGCATTTTCCCGGGAAAGACGAGCAGATCCTCCTGTTTCTGTGAGGGATTTATAGCACCCAGGAGGCAGGGGCACCTTCTGCCTTGTCCTCGGGGACATTGAATGCGTCACAAGCGTCCTTCACAAAACATGATCTCTTATTTCGAGGTTCGGGTGCAACCCAAGCCAGGGGGTCGACCGCGACCGCAGCTTCACCACTGTTGATTTCGGGCATAATATTTTCCTTGCCTGGTTGAGCCATCGTATCTGAGAAGCATGGGAAAACAGTGAATTCGGCATCATTAAATTCACCCTTCCACCAAAAATCAAGTGAAAGGGCGATGAGCGCATCGAGGAATGATCCTCGACCCAATCCCTCAACAACGAACGTGGAGGATATTAATACCCTTACGCAGGGACATTTTATCGACAAGGAAACTTACCCAAATCCTCCTCACCCGAAAGGGGGAGGACCCCGACGCAAGTCAAGATGAAAATCACTAAGAATCCATGAATCTTCATCCGTATTCATGAACCCAGATGAAGTTCATGGATCTTCATCCCAGAATCCATGAATGTTCATCCTGAATCCATGAACTTCATCCGTTCATATCAAGATTCACGCATTTGATCTAAAAACCTAAAAATCACATTTAAAGACGAAATTGCTTACTTGGAGAAGATGAATGGAAGACATTTAAGGCGGCGTTGGAGCAGCAGAGCAACTGGCAAACGCATGAGAAACAGGAGAAGAGAGAACCTGAGAATGTCAAATGAATCTCCTAACTCCCCTTTTTATAAATAGTCTCAATCACACGGGGTAGCGTGCGAAAGGTCATCATTACTTGGACTCTTAGAATGCCCTAGACAATGATGGCATCCCAAATAGCTGCCACGTGGGTCTCACAAAAGGACACGTCGCTGACAACAGTCTCATGCGCAAAGCCATGCACTTACACCGTCTCATCCTTATTGTCGAATAAATGTTCGACATCATTGCGATGTCTTACTTACGGACACATCAAGGACGCATGCACGAGGAAACTCCTCGCTTCCCTGTGAATGTAGATCCCAAACGGGCACCGCATTGATACGAGCAGGAGACGAATTCGACCAAGGAAATTCTCCCAGAGCAGGTCGACCACACCACTCGCAAATCTCCGAGTCCTCCTCGACATAAATCACATAGTCGTCCCGACGGGAGTTGACAGTTTCCCTTCTTGGGCAATACTTCCCCGGCACTCGAACTGATTTCAAGTCATCACCCTTTCGCCTAAGGGAAATAACTTAGGGGGCTCATGTTCTGGACTGGGCCGACACTTGCCCCACCGTTAGGGAGACCCAATCCAACGCCTTTACAAATCCCCAAAAGCATACAACCCAAACTGAGGATCGTTGGACATTTCCCCACGTGTCCACTAGAAAAACATGACTCATGTGTCCATAAAGTCATCATCATGCCCTCCGAGAATAATTAGTCCAACTTCCCTACTTTCTCGGTATAGTTGATCAGGGAGGAGGCCACGTGCTGGACTCCATACACCTGTAAACTCTGACAGTCTTCGTTATTAGACCTCATCATGGCCCAATACTGAAGACCTTGGCCCAACGTTGGGGGCTATAAAAGCTCTCTCACTTGAGAGAGTCAGGTATTCAAGCACTCATCCATACTCACTTTGCTTGCTCTTGCTCTGAACCTTATTTTGGCATCAGAGTGTATTGTAGGTACCCCCTCCACTTCACATTCAACCACTTCTCAACTTGAAACTCGTGGGCATTGACGATCCCTACTGATCAGGTACGATCAGACATTAACAAAGCATATGATCATGTAAACTAGAGATGCCTAAAATTCTTCTTAGTTAAGTTTGGTCTTCTTGATATCACGGCCAAATTGATTATACATTATGTTTTGGAATGGTAAAAGGCAACCAAACTTTTCTCCTACTTGAGGACTAAGGAAATTGAACCCTCTCATCCTTTAACTTTTTGTTCTTTGTATGGAGAAATCATCCTTAGCTACCTTTGAAAAGGTTCATAATACTAACCGGAAGCCTATGCAAGTCTCTCCCAATGAACCTATCTTCTCTCATATTTTCTTTACAGATGATGTGCTTCTTTATCTAAGGCAACATGTGTTCAAGGAAGGTTAATGGCAGATACTTTTTAGAGATTTAGTGCCACATCAGGACTCAAGGTTAACTGTATAAAATCAAGGGCTCTCCTCTCGGGTGGTGTCACTAGAAAAAGATTGACAAAATAACTTTTTTGTCTTTTATTAGGAGTACTATTTCACTACAGACCTATTTTGAAATCCCTATGCTTTTTGGTAGGGTAAAGAAAGAAGATTTCAATTTTATTGTGGACAAATTGACCCGGAGACTCGCTTCATAGAAGAACAAGTTGTTGAATAAACCACGCCTGCTCATTTTAGCTACCTCAGGAATCAACTTGGCTGCCTTATATATGCAAACAACTAGGCTGCCTGCTAGCATATGTATAAAACTTCATATGGAAGACGACATTGATTCAGGTATTTATCGGGTTGGATGGAACAAAAATCACTCAAACTAAAATGAAAGGAGGATTGAGTATGATAACAAGATGCCAACACTGTTATGCTTGGAAACTGGCACAATTGAAAGGTTTCAATAACATTTGTTTGTTATTCTTATTTAAAAACAACTATTGAATTGGTCTCTAGCTTATCATAAAATCTCATATGTTCACTTCAATGATAGCCAACATTCAGGATGTTCTAGTCCTTACTGAATTGGATGGTGAATATTAATCATTCTTTTAGACAAGGGAATGTAGGTGCTTGAAAACCCCCTGTGTTGAATTAAGTTTTTCTTGTTTTTAGCCAATGTACCCAAAAAAAAGTGAAGAAACTATTCAATCTTCCCTTCTATCTTTCTCTGATTGTACAACTATCAATAATTTTATCCGTAATCCATATTTTTGAATGAATTATGTGAAATAATGTAAGTGTCAATAGAGTCGGCAATTTAAGGACATTTTACAACTAATGAAATGGAACAACAATGAACCACATGTTTATTGAAGTCAATTCTGTACGATCCTTCAAAAGTTTATAGACACTCCTGGACAGTGCAGATACAGATACAGCGAAGGATTGTTAACACTAATTGCTATTTTCTTTCTTTTGGAAATTGTTCTGATCAGAAGTTTTCCAATAAAGGTCCAATAAAGGGGTAACCATGAGAATAACAATGGTTTAGATATAAACCAGATGCCAGCGTGGTGGATCAACGGTGATTTCCTCCTCCATTAAGAGTCGCACTGGATTGAAACCTGCTCAAAACATTAAAACCACAGAGGTTCAGCATTACCATTCAGAGCATATCTTCAAGTCTTCAATAAATTTGAATTAGTGGATGTGATAAAAATGCATGATATCAGAACATAGATCATCATCATTAATATCCTTTTTTACTTAAAAATGCATGATGCCACACCATAAATAAATAAATAAAAATTTCAGAGTGCATGTGATAAAAATATAATAAAGTTCAAGCAAGAAAAACTGTCAGAAATATTACACTATATGAAAACACAATATCAGAACACAGATCGCAATCAAACCCATGTTGAAAAACAGACTATAACTAAGAATACACACCAGAGGATAGTCAGTTATACAAGCAAAAAAGGTTGAAAGTGGACGCTTAAATGGATTCATAAAACACTAAAACCAATGTCTATTGGTTTGTGTAGCAAGGAAATTTATTTCTCTTGAGCAAAGTCTCAAATGTGAACCTTCTGATGTTTAAAAAACAAATTGGGAGAATTTGTTTCCAAAGTGGATGATAAGGCTCCGGATCAAAATTCAAACAGATACATAAAACAATTATTCAAAATTATGCACTGTGGAACAATGGAAGCACAGTTCAGGCTTTTATGATTCTGTTTAAAGCAAATCATGTTTACTACCTAGTATCAAAATCACAATATCCGGATTCAGCAACAATTTCAAAAAGTGAAAAGATATCAAAATTTAACACGGTAAGAGAATCAAATCATAATTCCAGGGAGGTATGTATATTAGACAAAGACAAGAACAAAATCATGGAAAACCAGAGAGCAGTATTACCCAGATGGCTCAAAGTCACCCACCCCACTTCCTCCTTAGACCGAGGAAAGTGGCACTCTAAACTATTCACCTAGGCTACACACATGTGAGGTCCATATGCAAAATGCTCAAAAAGAGAAGACACTAAACTGGTTAAATGATGCATTATCCAACAAAATAGTTACTCACCTGATAGCTAAACTAGTAAATCTAGGAATTAATCATATAAGATACTTTCACTTTCTTACCAAAAAAAAGAAGAGCTTCTAAGCTAGCCTTTATTGTGCAATTATTTTTCTAACAGAGAAAGTAGTTTTATTAACTTCTTACATGGTTGCATTACTGAATGCAGCACAATAAAATGCAGGTGAATGAAAAGCCAAAGTGTGCCATTACTTGTTTGTGTCATTGTTTTAATAATTGCTGTCATGCCTACGACAGGTTAAGGGTCACCAAATATTGATCTATAAATCAAATTGAGAAAAAGAAAATTCTAACCTCTTCAAAATTAAGGTATAAAATAAATAGGTGTAAAGGTTGTCAAGATTTAAACTTATTAAAGCTTGCGATTGGATTTTGTTTAAATATACTTTGTCAGCCTACATCCCTCAAGTCCATTTCTACCTAGATCAACCCATCTACTGCAACACGAAGAAACTCAATTATTAACTAAAACTCGGTGTTTATATCCTTCCATAACCACAGGTGCCTCTTTTTATCATGCAAATCTGGAATATGAAGAATACCCTGCTTTTTAGTAAAGGCAAGCACAGACTAGAGAAGAAACTAAAACTCGGTTTTTATATCCTTACATAACAAGTAACAAGAATAGGACAATGTTGCTACAAGGAGTAAATAACTAACTAGTGCACTAAGAATCACCTTTTTTCCACTAATTTTAACCGTAATTGCTCAATGTAAAATGCTCCAAGCAACGAAAAATTATTAACTTCATAGGGAGTTCTAAGAATTATCAGATCTTTCAATTAAATCCTTCATCAAGTAAGCAAAACTCTATATTTTGGAAGGTCAACCTCATAAGAAGTTCATAACTTCTAACAAAAACTTGCCATGGCCACAATTTGGCAATACTTGATTCCTTTAGAAAACTAAAACACATGCGAGAAAGGGAAAAATCCACAATCCTAAAGCAAACATAAGAAGTTGCATCTTCATAGAGTACATCGTTGGAACAAATAGTTTAAAATCATTAACGTCGAAAATATCGCCTCTATAGGGATAAGATAATCTATTTAGTACTAGATACATTTTTTAAATTTAAACATTTATTTAGTCATTTTTCAAATAAAAGAATTGGGAGACTTAAATACTACTTTGGTCTTGAGGTAGCTTAATAAAATAATAATATTTTATTTTGCAAAAAAAAAATATGCCTTGGATATATTGGAAGAATAGACATGATCCACTGTAAACCTATTGATACTCTTACAGATCTGAACAGTAAACTATGATCAAATTAGGTAAATACATGGAAGTTAAACTACCTCACAGCAATTAGACCAGATAACTCTTACACAAGATCCATTGTAAACCTATTTATACTCGTACAGATTAGAATAGTAAACTATGACCAATTAGGAAGGAGCCTTATTTTAGATCCTGGTAGAAACAAGACTAGTTGGGAAATTAACTACCTCAGCGTGTATGGTGAGTCAACTAATGCCGTATCCAAGTGTTGATCGATGGGATATATTCAGATAGAAAATTGGGTCGATTTACTTATTGATAGGAAATTTCTTGTATGTATTGGGGAAATAATCTTGTATCTTGTAAAAGTAACAAGCATATTGATCACTCAGTTTAGTGTTGCGGGAAAATATTAAGCATATTGGTAATGGTTACATGCGATGTGAACTTATGGGTAAAAACAGCTACTTGGCGAGTTGAGGTTTGGCAGTATTGATAAGATGAAATTATATTGCCTGAGATAATCAAGTTGCTCTTCACATTGCATCAGATTCAGTTTTTCATTAATGAACCAAACATATAGAAATTGATTATCACTTAAGCAGGGGGGAAAAGTCCTAAAGAAATTTCTATTGAGTCAGTCAACTCTAGAGCTTGGCTTGCAAAAATTTGCACAATCTCTTCCGAGATCCTTAAATTTAGTTCTCTTGTAATAAGCTTGGGGCATATGATTTGTATGCACTAGCATAGAGGGGAGAGTTGGAAAGTATATCCTATTTGGAGAGAATATAACATATCATAAATATTTAGTTTTTAATTTTGTAGCTGACCAGTCATATCATTAGTTTCCTAATTTATGAAGTTTTCAATATTAAATTATAAATCTAGTATATATGTAACTGATTGTAAATCTAGCAATTTAGTAGATATTTGCTCATCACAGAAAACACACAGCATTGATAAATAGCTACTTCTAGGGTGAAAGGAACGAGGAGGAAAAAAACTAAAGAGCATCTATGTTAACAATATAACACCGAGAACCATAAAAAAGATACTACAAGAAGGAAAGAGATGCACTAGCCGTTAGTTCTTCTATCCTCTTAAACTCCATTTTGATATGCCACATATCAGTGTGTGAAACCAGAACTTCTTCTGATATAGTTGTTAATGGCGGATAGCGGATTGTAAAATTCCGCTATGTAATAGTGCTTTAGCACCACTATCACCACTATTGGACAACAGTTTATACTAAATAGCACATTGCAGAACAATAGCGGCTTGTCCAAAATCCGCTATGTTATAGCATTATAGCACTGCTATAGCTGCTATTTAACAACACTAAAAAGTAATGATTCAAGTTGGATGACGCTATCTACTCTTCGCATTTATTTATTGAACGAATGGCATTTTTTAATCAACAAATGAAAATGTATTTTTAGACGGAACAACAAATGAAAAGATGAAACAATATATAATTTTTACTATTTGTAACCATTTATTTTGCCTTTATTCAAAAGCAATATTAGAGGACAAAGAAATAAAAGATGTCATTGATATCTTTGTTAAATGGTAATACATTTCCCTATAATCTCCATTTTTATATGGTCTATGTTAGTGCCCAAAGCTTTCAATATTTAATCATTTTGCGAGCTTGCTGGCATTCCAAAATTTGCAAACGAACCATATCAATTACAATACGTGAAGACATTGCTTAGCAAGTTAGCATCACTTTAATCAAGTCGAAGATATTTGTTTAATATAACACAATAGTCCAGTTCAATGATAGTATATGAATACCGACTCGCGTACATTTATATGTATGTATCATGTATGCATGTAGTGTATATACTATAAGCATAAGCCTGCTTGTGTGTATATTATATTGTACCTGCGTGATTTATGTAGCATGGTCCAACATCTTCAGTCTTATACTGAACTATTTTTTTTACTAGTGGCCTAGTCTGCATATACCAAAGAATCAAATGTCGTACTATTAGATTTTTTAGGAGAAATATTACACCGTATAATCTTTTATCCAATTCTACACCCTTTCCTAAGACTGGGTGAATCAAAAGGTCAGGTCATCCTAGTCTAAGCCCACTTCTCATTCTAAAATGCTTCTGCATTCTCCATTTTAAACTTTAAAAGCTCTCGAGGAACATAACTCACATTATAAATTTCAGTGCACACAAACCAACCACTGAATTGTGCAATTTGACAATAGGTAACAAATGGAGAATACCACAAAAGATGAAAAATTGAAATATGTCGCAAAGAGGGGACAAAAACTAATAGAAGAGGGTGGTAGCTGTGTTCTCGAAGTTGCTGCACTGCTAGCTATTTGAAATAGAATTAGAAAATACCACCTCCGTCCCTAATTATAAGACCCTCTTGAGTTTTTTTCTTGTTCCTTTTTATAAGACCCTCTTCAACTTTCAAAGTGCATTAATATTTTTTTTACAAACATACCCCTAATTAAATTACATCTTTTTCTGCAATGTGTAATAAATACACTTGTGTAAACATTAATTATTTCTCTCTCTTAAGGATATACTTGTAAAATTATACAAATAATCAATCGATTTAATACTCTAACCAACTTTCTTAATTAGCGTAATTTAGTCTACGGGGTCTTATATTTAGGGACGGGGGTAGTATATTCGCAATATCACCAGCAATGCATGACATCTGTGCACCATTCCCCAATTTTACTTGCAATGCATGGTATTCTAACTTTCCTACTGGATTTATAGTGTCTTCTAGATTCACAATTTCATTAAAAACTTAGATTACAAACTTATTACCCTGTTCTTATGACAAAAAGGGAGAAAATACTAAGGATATGATTCCTCCAAATGAGCTTGTCTGTAAAGTGAAAGTAAGGCTATATCTACCATTGATTGATTAAAAGCTCATTATAATCTTAACCCATTAAGATCGTGGTGGATAAATCATTACTTGCTTAAAAGATGAAATTCACTTTAGAGGAGCTTTTTTCATGGTGTATATTAAAACTTTCAGCTTCAGGTGACAAGATTAGCAGACAAAGTTAACTATCAGTGACATACAAAATTCACAGAAGGTACATAAAATCATAGCTTAAGTATCTATAAAGTTCAAATACTTAGTACAAAATGAGTACGATATGACAAAGATATGAAAATAAGGAAAATACTTGCAAATTCAAAACATGGGGCAGCCTAGATAGATATGTTAACAGATATCAGGCCATCTAATACCAATTATTCTATTTTAAATTAGACTTGCAGCAGAAAGCCTGCATGGTCATCTACTCTAACTATTTTTCCTCTGTTTTTACTCAACAATGAGTGAGGAAAGTGTAAGAGCTACGAAAACTCCTGTTACAGCATCTGCTGTAAAACAGTCGTGGTAGGCGAGAGGAGGAAGATGATGCTTCAATGGAGTAAAGAGGATGTGGCAGAGCATAGAAACGTGCAAGACCACATCGATGACAATGGAAGACACCAACAGAGATAATATGTTGGACCCAGAGAGAACATCACCTTAAAACCACAACGGCACAATTCTATTTTGTTGTGCTACGCTAGTTTGTGCAATGAGTGGCTAAAGTTGAGTGAGTCAATATTGAAAGCCATATTGACGGTCTTTTCTATTTTGTTTTGCTACGCTAGTATGTACGATAAGTGGCTAAAGTTGAGGCAATTAATATTTAAACATCAAATTTTGTCATATCAATCGTGTATCTTATTGTGGCTAGCTGTACGCCTGTATCATAGTGGGTTAAGCTAATATCCCCAAATGCATTTGCCAATAAATTTTTAAAGAAAACTATGGATATTTTCTAGATATATGCATCGGGGTCGGATACACTTTAACACCGATATGCATATGAAATCAATTTTGGAGAATCTGTGCTTCATAGTTGGACAGTAGTAAAGGTTAAAAGAAGATTGAGGGAAAGAGATTCGAATAAATCTCTCATGTCATAAATCACCATTGAAATCTCTAATCTAGTTATGAATGAAAGGCAACTTATATTGGCTAAGCATAGATTCCAGACACATCAAATTCTCTATCCGTACAAGTGAACCACAAATAATTTAACAGAAGAAGTCTGTATAATAAGTCCTACCAATAGCTTTTCATTGCCACAATTTCAAGAAAGAAACTTTAAGGACACGGTCTAACCGCGAGATCGAGATAACACTGGAAGGAAAGAAGTTTTTACCAAATAATGACGGAGCTAACAATAACCTAACCTACAAGTAGTAGAATACACAGAGTTGCTAATTTACCAAAACAATCCCCTCAGCAAGAAAGAGGGCACAACTCTCAATCTCAAAGAAGAACACTATAAATCAACAAGAACTTCCTCCCACATCAGATCAACCAAATGGATGGAAGGATCTAGTAGAAACCTTCACCAAGTTATCTTTCCATAAAGCATTCAACAAAATAAAACAAATCAATGACATTTGAATCTACACATAACACATCAACCCTAAAATCTCACACAAAATCAGATTCAAATCTCAGATTTGATATTTCCATAAAACACTTAAAATGCCATTAACACGTGAAGAAAATTCTTATAGACAGAAGCCAATTCTCGCCACAAATCAATCAAAATCAAAACAAGAAGAACACAATTCCCAAATTAGACAATTGAGTAAGAGTGAGTAACCTCTTATGACGCTTTCCTTTCTTAGGACCAGCAGCTTCAAGCTTTGCAATAGGACAGCCACAAGGAGCCCTAAAAAGCAAAAGCGCGCGACCATTAATCGGAGCCATTTTCCTCAACTCAGACCTCAGACACTCATAATCAGGATTCCCTTCACTCCCACCTTTCCAAGGAAGTTTATCATATTCCCCCAACCCTAACCCCGAACCCGAACCCGAACCCGTCCCCGAACCGAATCTCTCAATCTGCAAATCAAACTCCGTAGCTTTCTTTAACCCCCTACACCCGATCCTCTCACACTTCCGAGATCGGGCGCCACAACACAGCTCAACGGTGACCACCGAAGCGATGAAGAAAATGACGAATGCGAGGAGGTAGGGTATGGGGAGAGAGACGGAAGGGAGGAGGAGAGAGAGGGAGTTGAAGATGTAGGAGAAATAAGAGGAGAGAAGGAAAGCGCCGGAGAAGAGGACAAGGAGGAGGATGAGAAGGTCTAAGGTGGCGGAAGGAGCGTGTTTGCAGTTACAGAGATTGTTGCAATGGTGGCTCCAAGATGATGATGAGAATGATGCTGATGATGATGATGATGATGAAGAGGGCATTGCTGTGGTCAATACAACACCTTCCTGCATGTTCATGTTAAACAAACAAACACCTTACACCTCTCCCCACTTTCTTCCTCTCATCAAATACAACCAAAATTAATAATTAGTGAAGTAAATTAAAAGTTTATTCTTCCTAATTACAAATGTTTTCTTTTAATTGAAATAATCATCTTGATATAGTAACTCATTTAGTATTGTGGCATTATAGTTGAGTATAGGGGAAATATTTAATAATAAAATTTAAATTAAAGATTATTTTTTTGAGAGGTCCATAAAACTCAAAGATACGGAAGTCTAATAATGAAATAGAGCAATGTCTAATAAAGAATACGAGGTTTTTTTTCCTCTTTGAGCAGAGATTCTTTCCCGTGAGCGTTGTTTCAACCGTCTAGATTGATGCAATTGGTGATTTCATGGTGTGCCTCATTATATGCGATTCAAATTTTCAACTGATTCTCCTATTTAAAGAAGAAAGTGCATCATTCTCGAGTATTTAATTTTTTTACAATTTAAATTTCGCTTATTCACTCTCTTACTGAGTTGGGTGTTGGAGTGTTAATCTTATAGGTCAACTTTTCTCCACCTCATCGGAAGTTGTAAACAACTAGTGAATTTGTCCTCTCCAGTCATTATTCAGTTCCAAAGCAGAGCATTTGCATCGTCTATAAAAATTCACTCTTGATTCTTGCAATTTTTCATTACTTGCTTTAGATGAGTCATTTGCAATATGTCTAATAAATGTTTAAATCATTTCTATCTTATTCTGATAAACTAGTGCCTTCAAAGCCCAAATATCAAGTCAAAGTATTTTCAAACCACTAAACCATATTTGTCATCTTAAGTCTCCATTGATGTGTATTCTCAAACAGATCTAGAAAAAGCATATTCAAAAGAGTTGGGCCAACCCGACTATCATTTCAAAAATCAATACATCTTCCATTACATAACTTGTATGTCAAACTAATTTTAAACCAGTTGGTTTCCATTCATACTGGTCCACAAATATGCCTTAAATCCCTCCACCAAAGTGAGTATTTTTTTGCTATTAGCAACTCTATGGACATTCAAAGGAAATTATTTGATTGTACTATACATGTAAGTCGGCAAAATAAACCAAACATAATTATTGTCATAAGTATCTTCCAATACCATTTGCTAAACAAAGTCACATCGAATCTTTCACAACTTTTGACCCTTAGTCCTCCATGATTCTTTGAAATAAAATTTGATTCAGCTGACCCATTTTAATCTCTTCCTTTCCTCAGTCCTACCCCAAAGAAAAGCTTTTTGCATCTTCTCAATTTCATTAAGGACCACCTTGGAAGCTTTGTAAATAGAGAAGAAATATATTGTTATAATGTTCAACACTTAATTTATCATCATTACCATCCCTCCTAGTGATAAATTCCCCCCCTTCTCAGATGAAAGATGATTACAAAGTTTAACCAATGTAGGAGACCAAGTTGATCTTCTTTTTGGATTGGCACCAATCAGGATTCCTAAGAAGGAAAATGGAATGAAACTTATCCCATAATACAAGAATGTTGCAAATTCTTGTATGAAACCTTCCTTCAAATCAAGACAAATGAGCTTGATCTTATAGAAATTAACACGCAATCCTGAGATTAATTGCATGCCACACAAAATCACCTTGTATTGCATAGGTTTCTGCAACTTCCTACTCCTACAATAGTTGTATCATCAACAAATTGCATAAGTTCAAATTCTATTTCTTCATTACTTTGAAGGGTTGAAACTCCTCCAATTGAATAGAAATTAAACATCAATCTTGCTAATCCTTTTGTTGCAAGAAGAAATAAGAAAGGTTTTCCCACTTTAAAATTTAAAGTAGGTCTTCCATTTACAAGAACTATCATACTACTTGAAAAAACACTAGCTTCCATCCATTTCATTTAAATCCAAATCATGTCCTTTGTAAAATATATCTGAGGTAATTCCAAGACACATAATCATATGCTTTCTCAAAGTCTACTTTGAAAAGCATATTGTACTTTTTATTCCTCTTCTTAGACAAATTATCTATTTCATTTATTACCAATACTTCATCAAGAATTTGTCTATTGAGTAAAAATGTTGATTGTCAGTCAGAGATTAATGAACCAACCGCCTTTTTCATCCTTATGGCCAATAATTTGGAAACAAATTATGTATAAAGACCCTATAAGACAAATAGGTCTGAATGCATAAATTTTTTTAAGGTTGGGAGTCTTAAGAATCAAATCCATAAAAAATTCACCGATGATCTTAGGTAATTTTGCATTGGCATGAAATCCCATCACAAAAGCAAGAACATCTACCTTAAGTACCTCCCGATATTTTTTGAAAATTGTCATATTGTATCCATATAGAACAAGGCTTTTATGACTCTCACATTTCCAGATTTCTTCCTTTAATTCCTCAAAGTTAAATTGATCTTCTAACATGCTCAAATTAATTTATGATAACTTTTTAAAACTGACTCCTTCCGATAAGGGTTTTCTAGAGTTAGACTCTTGAAATATATTTGAAAATGGTTTTGTATTTCCATTTTAATCTCCTCCGATTGCTCTAATCTACCTCCATCCGAATTTAAGCTCAAATTTACATTTTTTTTCTTCTAAACCTCCTCTTAAAAGTTAGCTTACCAATCTAAGTGGTTAATGATTTAGTTATTTTGGCATCACGTTTGGCATCACTAACATTTAATTTTATAATTTGTGGTGTGACAACATACTCCCACTACATTTTTAGAATAAATATTTTAGTAAGTGATAACTAAAACTTTTGTTAACTACATCATGTCTCTTAAATAATATTTCATAAAACTAGCATGTGTATTCTAGCATTTATCATATACTACAAACTCATTACCAATTATAATGAAAATATGAATGGTAAAATATTAAAATCTTAAGAGTACGTTTGGATGAAGTATTTAATAAGGGAAAATATTTTTTTGAGAAAATTTAAATGATTTAACCAAAATCTATTGTTTAAATAAAAAATATCTAGAATTGTTAAAATGGTGGAAATTGATGAAGTATTTTGTTCAAGTTAAATTTAGGGAATTTTTAATGACACAAAAAAAATAAAGAATTTGAAATTGTTTCTTTAATTATATAACGTGAATGTTAAATTAGTTATTATTAATCTTTCAAATTTTACAAGATGTTCCTCATGTTTCTTTGAAAATTTCAGATTCACTACTAAATTTTTTTTTTTTGGAAATAACTCCCTAATAATTTTTAAATTGGTCCCATTAATTTTCAAAATTTGCAAATTGATCCCTATTTTTCAAATTTTAAATTAGACCTAAAACTTTAAAAATTTATAAAAAGGACCAAAAAATTAAACAATGAATAATTTAAAACTCTATCCAAACAAACGAATTTAAAATTGAATGGATTTCAATTGAACATTTAGATTGATTATAATTCTAAATTCTCTAAAAATTTCCAATTACTTATGTACTTGTTAAAAAAATATATAGATGTGTAGCAATCTTAGATTAGTAGGGGTTGTAAATGCTTTAGTGTTTCTATGGGGTTAGAAAAAGCTTACGAGGATGAGAAGATCTCTGATTTTGGGGTGTTTCTCTATGAATATCAGATTGTCCTCCTCGATCGAGGGTTGAGGTATTTATAGAGAGAGACCTATAGGTTTGGATTTGGGAACTTCCTAAGAAGTAGTAACTGCTCCACCTAGGCCAGAGATTTGCAGAGAACGTGCTTTAGATTCATGAAGGCTTTTTTTCATTTTGGTGTTCATTAAAATTGTACCTCATTTTTCTAGAGTTTGTGGAACAAAAGGGTGTGTTGGGAGAAATTGTTAAATGAATCAATTGAGAGCGGTGAACATACCATTCAACTTCATTATTCTTTCTTTGGTGAACAAAGTCTCCATATTGATGATGTCCTCACATTTGTTTAGATTTTCTTCAATCCCTCTTTTGGTGAGGCAAACACTACTACAAAACGTGTAAACAACAATGCCATGGTCACCACGGTTCTTTCCTACACCGTGGTGACATCTATAAACTAAGGCGCTCCCATATTATTTTTGTTTTTTATTTAAAATTAATTATATATAACAACGGTTGGTGAGCCAAGTGTAGTGAAATAGTCAAGTTGTCATGGGTTCGAACCGCAACGTCGTCATATATATTATTCCATTAACATTAAGGCACACCTTTTATTTTTTATTTATTTTTAAATGAGAAACATAAATGGTTATGACTGCGGTTGTTTCGTTCCACCATTGTGATATTATTTAATTTATTTTTTATTTAAAAATTTTAATTGTAAATTAAACTATGGCGCTTCTTTATGAAATTTCATATGAAAGTAGCTTGTCTCTTCAGTATCCTTTTTTCCATTGAAAAAAGAAACTAGACGAAACAATACACGATTTCAACCCTAAACCCTAACGTTTATACTATGAAACAATACACCATTGTTCATCCTAGTTTGTCTCTTCAGTATCCATTCTTCACTGTTTATTCATCTTTTTTGTCATCATCATCAAGAATTTTGACAAGACCATCACGATCATCATCACCGTCAAGAAGGAAGAGTACAATAACACCGTCGAGAAGTAAGACGATAACAACATTGTCGTTACCGTAATGAAAGAAGAAGGAAGATGACAACAACACTAACATCATTTACTTAGTTATCACGTTTAGGGTACGTAAAATATTTCTCCCATGCATCTACAGTAAACTTCATTTGCCATTGTTGTTGTTGTTTATGTTCTTGATGTTCATGTTGTTGTTGATTTTGAATATATATGTCACAAAGAAAAAAGATGTCACAAATAAAAGAGATTTCACATAGAAAAGAAATGTCACAAAGAAAAAAGATGTCACAAATAAAAGAGATTTCACATAGAAAAGAAATGTCACAAAGAGAAGAAACCCAATCGAGTTCTTCATCAGATTGTAGCAAAAAAGCTGAAACAAATGAGTATTGTGCGAATGAAACTCAAACAAATGATACTCAATCAAAAAGATCACAAAGATGTGTCACAATGATGCCCTAATTCATATCAGTCCGCAACTCATCAGGTAAAAAAACTTCGATCGAATTTGATTCATACTACATAGTAGTTCATTATGAACACTACTCAACTTTTAAGAGTTATGTTGTGTTCTTTAGACGGAGCAAAGTAAGTATATTGATAGATGATTGGAAATCAGTGGATGCGAAAGTCAAAGAAAGCATATGGACCGACGTTAAGGTATTACATACTAATATTTTCATATATTAGATATCACTACCTATAATTCCTAATACATTGATTTAAATATAGTTGAATTTTGAGTTTACCGATGACTCAAAGTTGCAAAAAAAGTGGATCTCTTATGCCGGTACTCGTTGGAGGGGATTTAAGTCATAACTCACAGTTGAATATATTAGGAAGCCTAAGAGCGGTCTTGCTCTTCCATGGAAAAGATATAGCTTTATATCAAAGAAGCAATGGAAGAAGTTTTAGAGGATACATCGTTCTGAGGAAGTCAGGGTTAGTACTAGTTTTATTTAACCGATAATATTATGATAATGAGTTATAAACACTAATCATATATATTATTCACTATGTTAATAACAACTTAAAAGAGAAGGCAAATAACATGTACCCCCATAAATTGTCTCGTGGGGGTTACAGGAAACTTGAGAAAAGAATAATGCTTGAAAAATAAGTACACACAGAAAATGATCGCATCCCAGCCCCACCGTCGAGACATGAAAAATGGAAGAGGGCTCGATTAAGACCAAATGGAGAGTACACCTCTGAGGCAACAAGAGTAGTTGCCAAGAAAATTGTAAGTATGATTGGTTTTGCTTATGCTATTTGTTATTTAAATGTGTTGGTAACAATATACGTAAGTTGTTCATGTTGTGTAGGATAATTTGGTTGAGGCGGCTCGTGAAGGCACGTTTGTTCCAGAAGCACGACATGACATATTAGTAGAAGTAATCAGAATAGAGGAGCGTGGTGGGGTGTATTCGTGGTGTTGGCTTGAGGTTATTCTTTGGGTCTCAAAGAAAAAGTACCGAAAGCTCGGAATTAAATGCATAAAAACAAAAGATTGAGTCTTTTGAGAAGAAATTAGAAGAACAAAAAAGGTTGTTTTAAAAGGAGAGGGAAAAAAGGGAGAAAGATGTGCAAAGGTTTCAAGAGTTATATTTGGTATGTGCTTTACTTGAGATTTTAGTGTTTTATCGAAAACATATGATATATATATATATATATATATATATATATATATATATATATATATATATATATATATAATATATATATATATATATATATATAGTGCTTATTTTTGTTTTAACTGAATATTATGATGTATAAATTAAGTGAAAACCTCAAACAATATACAAACGAAGATCGATGTTATGTTGATGGTGATGATGATCATGATCATGATCAAACTCCAAGTAGAAGTGTTGTACGTCATGCTTCTACAAAAGGAAGTAATTGTTAATCCCCTTCTCCCCCTCCAGCTAACCGCAATGAGTTATTGGACCCTAACTCAAATGAAATCACCATGTTATACTTGTACATTACGGTGATGAATGATGTGTAACCTCTCCCGCTAGAACATTATCCATACGTGGAATTATTCTATTATAATCCTGAAGATGTAAGAGATTTTCTCGGTGGATATAAGTGTCTGGACGTAGGGATTTTGCAAGTTTGGTGCGCGTAAGTATATAGTTGAATATACACATTATCATATTTTGTATTTCCTCAATTAACTTATTCATTTTCTTTAACCATTTAGGTACATTGATTGTGTTTGTATAGAGTTGAATAAATCAAGTGTTTATGGAATCTTGGATCCGCTTTTTACTCGATGGGCGTATAATGAACCAAAATACATTTAAGAGTACTTGAAAAAAATTGTTAAATGAGGGAGGAAAAGAATGTTACTTGACACCATTTCTCTGTTTGTAAGTATTTTTGTAATTGATGTTTATGTATTCTATATTTAGTTTTGTTTTAGCAAATACTAATAATATATATGTTCATGTTTATTCAATGGTCATTATCAGTTGATCATAATATCATTTAGGATGAATACGATAATTGTAATGTGTTCCTTGCATGATCCACTCAACAAGAAAATAAAAGAGATTATTAATTCGTAAGTGTATGTTTAATTTATTTTCTTTGATATTGTAAGTAGTTTAGCATGTAATATGTTTAATTCATATTCAATGTACAATATTGTGGAGCAAGTGAATATGATGAAAAATGTTAGAAGAAAGCCCTTATGGATCACTCCTAAAGTAAGTGACCCGATTACCTATTTCTTTCATTTACATTCATGTGTGGTTACATTTATTTGTAGACGAGGATACAAGCTGGGACATATGAATGTGGGTATTATGTCATAAAACACATGTTAAACATTGTCCTTGCCGACATTGTTGATTCATGGGATAAAGTATATATGTCATAATATATTTACATATATTAATATATAAGTTGACATATATTTTAAACACTTTTTTCTCTCTTTCTTATGTAGATGTTTAACGATGTAACCCCATTCCCTGTTGAGGAATTTGTCGATCTTCGTAGACATTGGGCGTATATCCATAATGTGCTTAAGGGTTCTGCTATTTGATTTATTGAGATGTACTAATGACTTATTAATTTCTGTAAATGATTATGTGAATATTACTTTTGACCTAAACATATTGTCTTTGATGTAAATATTAATCTTGACTTTTGATGCACATTGTTAGCTGTTTTTTATGCTCTTTCTGAATGGTTAATAAAAATACGGGTTGCTATAAATCATCTGATATGGTTGTAGTAGTTACAGGATAAAAAATGGGAATAATTTGAGAAGCAGAGAATTGAAAATTTAAAATAGAGGAAGTTTTGACAGTGGTTATAAAACCTAACTGTGATGGTATATTGAACGGTAACTAAAATAATATAAGTTACAAAATGTTGATGCTGAGAATCGAACTTGGGACCTTAAGTTTTACCATAATACTCTTGGTAGCTTCAACTTTCTCTGGTGGATGATGGTGTCTTCTTTAGGTGGCATACCTAGCACAATGGAATTTGTTTAGCTAATGACATGCCACACTTGGGTCAATGTCTGGCATCTCTTTGGGGGAGCATGTGATTTTAGTTGGCCCTGAGGAATTTAATGAGTCCATATTCCACTAACCTAGGGAGATTTTACCCATTTTTATAGGTTGTGTTGGATTGTCATTGAGTTGGATGGATATGAAGCAACCATACGGGATTGGACTTTGAACCTTTATCTTATCAATAGTGGGGGATGCCTTTTTGGGTTATGCTCAGCCTCAATTGCAGATTTCTCAATGTGTGTGTCTAGGCCCCTGATGTTGATGTCTAAGGGATATTTTCTAGAAGAACTAGTCTCATTCACATTTCACATTTCCTTGGAATCTTGGTTGCGTCCGAGTTTCACTGTAGAGCTTTATGGCAGCACCAGACTCCTTTAAGTTTGTGTACATTGCCACAACTTTGTATCTAAAATTATGGTATTTAATTTTAAGATGGATAATGGTATCACTACCCCCAATACCGCTATGGTGGGCCTCATCAGAATATATTTGTAGACGGATTTGCATTGAACCACTAGGAATTGGACTTCAACAATCCTATTTTTTCTTCTTTCTCCAAATTTAACCAATTAATCCATGAAGCCAAAATGGAGGATTACTGTATTTTCGGATCCTTGTAAATATGTCCTCGTGTATGATTTTAAACTTTCTCTTCTCAAGCCCATTTTTGTGAATAATTTTGTGTATTTAATGTCATACAAACTCCCTTCTTCGATGACTATTTATGAGACATCAAATTTGTTCCTGGTTTTTGTGATTATCAACGAAAAAATATCATTAGGGTATCCTTACTATCTATTTTTTGTGTATAAATCCCATAATACGTCACTCAAGGCTCTAACCTGATGCCGAATTTCAATTTTGATTGACGGTCAACAACTTCTCAATATTTCTATTGACAATTCCCTTTGGTGGATTCTTTGGAGGCAAGAATCCTTCTATGATTGATGCATTAAATTAGGGACCTCCTACGATTGAGACTATGAAAGGTTGTTTCCCTTTATTTCCATCTTCCTCTTTGATTTTTTTTCTCTCCCTTTATTGGTTCCTTCAACTGCCTCGATTTTCTTTCTACGTGGGGTATAACCCCGATAGGATGACCACTTTCTTAGTGGAGATTCACTCAAGCAGACACATTTACATGGAAAGCTCATGCACGATATATTTACTAAGAATCTTGTTTTATTAAATCTTTAATTTCATTCTTAAGATGGATGTACTCATTTATATCATGTCCATGACATTTGTGGAACCTATAATATTTTATTTTGTGAGCACACAGACGCCTTCGCGACTTGATGATATTTTAACCCGACTCTTTTGAACTTTATATTGGCACACTGTTATATTATTATTTCATTAGGCGTGTTTAAAGGGGGTTTAATATAAGAACTAGTATGTGGGTCCTTTTCCCTCTCTTTATCCACGTCTTCACAAAAATGTTATCCCCAGGTTTCCCAGACCTTTTGTTTTTCTCGACTTATTTATATAGTGAATTCTCTTTATTATTGATGTATGGTTGATCCATAGCAAGTAGTTCACTCATGCTTTGTGGTTCCTCCAAACTTGGTTTCTCTCTAAACATGCAATTTGGCTTTAAACCTTTCTCAAATATCCAAAATTTAAATTTTATCAGCCCTTCTAACCTCTATGTCTTCCTTGTTGAACATGTCAATGAACTCTAAAAATTTCTTATTATGGCTTGGCAGAATGACACTAAGAATGTACATTGTCTTCGTTTAGCATTTTCAAAAGGTGAAGGGAAACTTTAACTCTTCACAAAGTGTTCTTCAAGAACTAATGGATTATTATTCTAGGCCTTTAAACTATCTTATGGCGGCTCCCTTCAATGTGTAAACAAAATCTTGCACTTCGATGCTTCTAGGGCTTGATGGTGATCTACTATGGTGTCCACGTGCTTGATGTGATTGTCATGGTCTTTGATGGCGTCACGAGTCTCTAACTTTACAGGATTTTCAAAAGACATGGTGATATAAGGGACTAAGTGATTCATTTTGTAAATGAGTTTCGTCGATAATGATTGACATATTGTTCTTTAAAGTTCTGCTTGTGCCTCATTCGTGGACGAGGGGGAGAAAATGCCTCCTTGGGTGACGACCACCAAATATCATGGTACAGTGATAAGGGTGAGGTATCCTCAATAGCTCTTGGTCTTTTGACGATTGAAAATCGGTGTTGACAAGAATGATCCTTATGATAGCTTCAAAGCAACCGCATTGCAAGACCTTTAACTGTGTTACAATCTCAGTTGTAAAATTATTGTTTTTCACACTCTTGATCATTTGATTGCACGTCACTATTATCTATTTGAACCCGTGAGACATAATGAAGTTTGCTGGTTAAGATAAAAATTATTGATATTGATATGAATAAAGTGATGTATGATATTGATAACTTTCAAAGTGTCAGTTATTTTGTTTTAGGATAAAAAAATATAATTTTAAAATTTTGAATTATATCGTGGGTTTAGGATAAAAGGTATATTTTCAGTTGCATATTTATTATTATCTTTTTAGATTGATTAATAATCCAACAAGGCTTCAAAGTATGCCTACGGCTTAAGAACGGTTAAGATTGTTAAGAATACATATGCTTATCAATTATCAATCATTTTCTGACACCTTCTTGTTTTTGTGTAGTAACACTGAAAAAATACATGAATATTCAGAATTTGTTTTTTGAATAACCATGTATTAAAAAAAATTCGCAAATAACCGCGTTTCGGAAAAAATTACGCAAATAACCATGTTTCAGATGACTCCCCAAAGGAGGAGCCATCTGAATTGGCGCCTACTCCCATTTTTTAAGGGGATGTGCCATCTCACTTGGCGTCTATGTGCTTAGGGCATGCCCTAAGCCAAGTGAGATGGCGCCTAGGTGTTATTTTAGGGCAAAATTTGATTTTTTTTTTGTCCGGTGCGTTGCGTATTGGATACAGGATCAACAAAATGGACTTTTTATTTAAAAAAAATTACATCCAACTGCATTACATTAAAAAAACAGATAAAAAAACAGATAAAAAAAACAGATAAAAAAATACAGGAAAAAAAAAGATAAATCAGTGATCTCCCGAAACCCGGTAATGACCCCCGGTTCCGCATCCCCGTCCTGGTCTTTCCCATGCTGGGTGTTGTCGCGCTTCCTGCTGCGGCAGGGTTGATGGCCCAGCGAAGTCAATGTGGTCCGGATCCATAAAATCAGTCAGATCTTCATATCTAGAAGATCCACTTTGGTACAATCGGTTACCCATACCCTCAAAGTTTGGTCGTGTTGGCGGTGGGTGGGGTTCCATGGTGGGTCTGTAGCATTGATTGTCTGATTACGGTAGGTAGAAAGGAAATGGATCTTGGGGTGTTTGGTATTGAGGATGTTGGGTGGTTTGGTGATATTGTGGTTGATGGTAGGCTGGGTCGGTTTCTTCGTAATCTTCCGACATTCCCATATCAGGGCTAAGGCTGGATGTTGAGGGGCCCATATTGGGATATACGAAAGATTGAAAATGTGTGTGGGGGTATGCGGGTGTGTTGGTATTGTGATTGGTATTGTGGTTGGGTGTGAGGCATATCGGGGTATTGGTAGTGAGGTGGTGATTGTGGTTGGTTGTGGGGCATTTGAGTGTAATTGTGTTGTGGTGGGGACTGTGGTTGGGTGTTTGTGGGTCTGTTTCTTCTTGGGGGTTGGTGGGAGGTTGATGGGTTTTGGGTTTGTTGTTAGGGAAACGAGGGTTGTGCCCATTGTGTGCGTGGATCATCCAAGTACCTTGGATGAGACACGTGCATTTCAGGGTTACTAACCGATCTGTACCAAGATAAATATTGATCTGTGTATCGCATATTACCATGATTAAGGAAAACCGGGAATTGTAAGACATAGCGGTGATGCCTCTGCCACATCTTACACCATTCCAGAGCGAAGTCTTTCCAGTTGGTAAGACCCCACTGGGCGTCGGCCCTTTTAAGATGCCATGGGGACAAACAAGTTGGATCACTTGGTATCTCTTGATGCATTCCGAACTGCATCTTCACACGGTCGCTCTGGTGCATCTCCACAATGTTGAACCGAATGATTGCAGTCTTCGCAGTCCAAATTGCTGCATCCTCCGGGTTTGGATCATGGCCCAAACCCAAATATGGTCTCCAGACGAACTACGATAAAATTTAAATCAGGTTAACGCAAAAGTAATGTATAAATAATTTAAATGAAGAAAAGTTTAAAGCTACGACATATATCATCCGGGTCTAAGTGATCCAACAGATTGCGGTATAGTGCGATATTGAATCTTGGATTCTTACCGTAATCTATACCCCTCACGTAGCACCTAAAGGAAATGAAAAACATTTTATTCTTAGCATATATTTGGTGAAGAGATGAATACTAATAAATGATATAACTTGATGACTTACTTTGTTGCGTATGGGAAAACGAAAGTGTTGTTGTTGACGGGGTTTAAGGACTCCATCATCCACCAACCCCAGGCTTGTAGTAAAAAAGTGCACCCATAAAATGTACATTTTTCCTTGACTGCATTTTTGCACAAGGAACTGTATAGGTGGGCTAAAACTGCAGAACCCCAACTATATTTTCTTGTTTTTTCAAAATTTCTTAGTAAATGTAAATACATAAAATTTACACTATTTCCCGTACTTTCGGGAAATAAAAAGGTACCAAATAATATCATAAGATAAGTTATGGCTTTTACTACCCTGTCTTGCTCGGAGGAATTTTCGTTTAATTCCAAACTTGCATAATGACTTTTAAGCTCAGTGAGTAGTATTCCCTGACCTCTCGCACCACCACCGTCAACCATATCCCTGCCCAACAGTTCTTCACACTGAGAGTTGGGTTGTTGAACCGACCCGTTCACGGCCTTACCGTCGACAGGGAGACCTGGTAGCATGTACACATCCTCTAGCGTGATGGTACATTCACCTATTGGTAGGTGAAACGTATGGGTCTCTAGTCTCCACCTTTCCAACATTGCAAGAATAAAATTCGAATCAATTCTGCAGTTGGAGATCTTTATCACATGTCCAAAACCTGCGTCTTCTAGATATGGTACGATAAATGGGTTGGGAGCCAGGTAGTTGTGAGAACGGATTCTGAATCTTTTGGTGTCCCGAGTTCATAATGTAAAAGGTGTAAGATTAAGTAAGATGAACAAAGCATTATCTGAAATATGAAAAATGTATAACCAAAATAGAAACTTACAAATGCGGCAATGTTTTCCCTTGTGCCTCTGTAAGAATCGCCCATTGTTAGAAGAGCCATTGTTTAAAATGCTTGAGATTATGAAAGACTTAGAAAGAGTAAGAGAGTATGAAAGACTTAGAAAGTGTAAGAGATTATGAAATATTTCGTAGCAGAGAGTGAGACTTGTGTGGGTGTGAGAGATGTATGATATGGTATGTATTTATAGGCAAAAAAATTTCATATAGTGGTTGCTGGTGCTTGCATGCATGCGAAGTGTCACTCTTGCAGGCTAGGTGGCAGCCTAGGGGGTTACATATATGCATGCATGTACAAAAATGAAAGGTGTCACTCTTGCAGGCTAGGTGGCAGCCTAAGGATGTATCACGATTGGACAGTAAGGGAGGCGCCATTGGACTTGGTGAAAGAGTACAAAAATGAAAGGTGTCGCCATCCCAATTGGCGAATAAGAGATGTCCTTGGTTGTAGGCTAGGCTCAGGCTACGTGACAGCCTTTGGGATGCCATGCCTGAATGCATGTAACCCTATTGGAGGTGATGGGAGGAGACTTACAACATACAATATAGGTGCAGAGTAGGCGCAGGCTAGGTGGCAGCCTAGGGGGTTACATATCTGCATGCATGTATCACGATTGGACAGTAAGGGAGGCGCCATTGGACTTGGCGAAAGAGTACAAAAATGAAAGGTGTCGCCATCCCAATTGGCGAATAAGAGGTGTCCTTGGTTGCAGGCTAGGCTCAGGCTACGTGACATCCTTTGGGATGCCATGCCTGAATGCATGTAACCCTATTGGAGGTGATGGGAGGAGACTTACAACATACAGTATAGGTGCAGAGTAGGCGCAGGCTAGATGGCAGCCTAGGGGGTTACATATCTGCATGCATGTATCACGATTAGACAGTAAGGGAGGCGCCATTGGACTTGGCGAAAGAGTACAAAAATGAAAGGTGTCGCCATCCCAATTGGCGAATAAGAGGTGTCCTTGGTTGCAGGCTAGGCTCAGGCTACGTGACAACCTTTGGGATGCCATGCCTGAATGCATGTAACCCTATTGGAGGTGATGGGAGGAGACTTACAACATACAATATAGGTGCAGAGTAGGCGCAAGCTAGGTGGCAGCCTAGGGGATTACATATCTGCATACATGTATCATGATTGGACAGTAAGGGAGGCGCCATTGGACTTGGCGAAAGAGTACAAAAATGAAAGATGTCGTCATCCCAATTGGAGAATAAGAGGTGTCCTTGGTTGCAGGCTAGGCCCAGGCTACGTGACAGCCTTTGGGATGCCATGCATGTAACACTATTGGCAGCCTTGGGGGTTACATCCTTACTTAATTGAAATTTTTAGTCTTACGTTTATGATAACATTGATTCACTTAATCTGTCAAATCTTCCATCCTTCAAAAGTTCTTACAATCAAACCTTCAAACCTTCAAACAATCAAACATACAAACCTTCGAATAACTCATAAAGTTCAAACATTCCAACCTTCAAACCTTACAACATTCAAACCTTCATACAATCAATAAACTTCAAACATTCCAACCTTCGAATAACTCATAAAATTCAAACATTCAAACCTTCAAACCTTCAAACCTTCAAACAATCCTACGCAATGGCCTCTGCACCATAATTTGTCGTCAAAGCACATTTCAACGGTGAGACATACATTTGTCCCACCGCTGGGTTTTTGTTTAGAGACACAGACAACATCTGATTTCTCTTAAACGGGAAAGCCAATTTCTCGTACTTCAAAAAATGATTGGAGGCCAAACTTGGACGAGGCCCGGTGACCCAGATATTTTATCAGAATCCAGTTTTTTTTGGAAACAACCAAGTAATTTTTTATAAGGTTGAAGTTGACTAGGATCTCCAGAATATGTTTTCCATCCATGTGTATTATGGGTACGACTCTATTGAGTTGTACGTTATGCTGCGAGAGCCTCAGGTGACACAAGTGGTTGATCCTTTGGAGAATGAACAAGCTGAGGTAGATGCAATTGATGAAGAAGAAGACGACGAGTTAGAGTTTGATGAAATGGTGAATGATGATTCCGACGATGATGGCATACCTAGTATTCCTACAAACGAAATCTACACACCACCTCCGCACATGACAAACTTCAACATGGGCGGAGATGAACCTTCCACTGACTTATTTTTCAATCCGTATATGCAGTCGGATGAAAATTTAAAAGAGAAGGACAAGTTTCGTAACAGAGAGGAATGCATCAGAGCCATAAAAAAATTCCACATGCTCAACTCGGTTAATTTTAAGGTGGACCGTGTCAACCCGTAAAGGTACAAGATCAAGTGTGTCCACCCTGATTGTATGTTCAAGCTGACCGCATCATACAGACTAAGAGGTGACTGCTGGGTCATATGTTCCATGACTACCCACACTTGTGTAAGTTCCACTCAATCACAAGACCACCGAAAACTTAACTACGACCTCATCTGTCAAGAAATCCTACCCCTGGTCAGCAATGACCCATCTTTGAAGGTGAAAACAATCATCTCCCACATCACCACGGTTTTTAACTACACTCCGTCTTACCGTAAGGCGTGGTTAGCAAATACTAAGGCGATTGAAAAGGTGTACGGAAACTGGGAGGAGTCATACTAAGAACTTCCCCGCTACCTGAATGCACTCAAGACGTATTCTCCGGGTAGTGTTTACGTTTTGGAAACAGTGTCAGCATACGCCCAAGATGGTAGTATACTAAACAGCAACGGAATATTCAGTCGAGTGTTTTGGGCATTTCAACCATGCATCACAGGGTTTGCATCATGCAAACCAATTATACAAATTGATGGGACTTGGTTGTATGGAAAGTACAAAGGCACGCTACTGATGGCAGTTGCACAAGATGGCAACAACAACATTTTCCCCATTGCCTTTGCCCTTGTCTAGGGGGAGACCGGTGGTGCTTGGAGCTTTTTTCTGAAAAATCTGCGGACACACATGACTCCTCAACCAGATCTCTATTTGATCTTGGACATACATGCCTCCATTGAAAGTGCCTACAATAATCCTACAAACGGTTGGCATGACCCTCCTTCTACGCATGTCTATTGCGTTAGGCATATCGTCCAGAATTTCACGAGGGAGATCAAGGACAAAACATTGAGGAAAGCGGTTATGAATGCGGGATATGCATTGACACAACCCACATTCAAATATTACCGCAACGAGATCCATTTGTCAAATCCGGAAGCCGATAGGTGGATCGACAATATTCCAGTGGAAAAATGGACTAGGTCATACGACAATGGCCAAAGATGGGGGCACATGACAACAAATCTTATTGAATCAATGAATGGGGTATTCAAAGGCATACGAAACCTCCCGATCACTGCCTTGGTAAAATCTACGTATTTTAGGATGTCTGCGTTATTTTCCAAAAGAGGTGAAATATGGAATGCGGTGTTGCAATCTGGACAACTATGGAGTGAAAGCTGCATGAAATACATTAAGGCAGAAAGTGCTAAAGCCAACACTCATATGGTTATACGGTTTGACCGACACAACCATAACTTCATTGTGAAAGAGACAATCGACCATAATGAAGGCCTGCCAAGACAAGAATATAAGGTCATGCTACCTTCTCGTTGGTGCGATTGTGGCAGGTTTTAAGCATTTCGTATGCCTTGCTCTCATGTCATTTCCGCTTGTGCTCATACCCATCAAGACGCGCTACAACTTCTATCAAACATTTACAAATCTGAAACGTTGTTCAACGTTTACAACAACAACTTTCCTTTGGTAGCAAAACCAGATTATTGGCCTGCATACGACGGCGAAATAGTGTGGCACAATGACCAAATGCGAAGGAACAAGAAGGGTCGTCCCAAAAGTAAGTGCATCACAACAGAAATGGACGATCTTGACAAGTTGGAAAGAAAGTGTGGTTTATGCCGTCAGGTCGGACACAATAGCAAAAATTATCTGAATCGGGCGTCTGCCTCGACCACATAAAATTGTAATACATAAAATCTTTCCTTAATTATGTTGTAAACATTAGGGTTTTTCGTTAACAAATTTTGCTACAATTAATAAAATATGTACAAGAAAAATTAACGATATTCCGTCTACGAAATTACAACTGTTAACACAATTTCATCTGACCCATGCATCATCAACATTACATCGCCGTCTGTTTTGACTTCCTCCAACCATACATTAGGTCTTCCTGTCGCATGTGAGGTTGTTGTTCGTTTTCGCCGGATCCTTTGAATTTTTCTCCCTCCGCAATGTCTCCATCTAGCCATCGCATCAACTCCCGCTTCAAACGCTCCATGGAGTGAATGTGCCAAAATTTCATTTTCATCGCAGGTTTCGTGGCGGAGAAGATAACGTAACCATCTCTGCTAAAAATCATGGGTGACGTCATGACGCAAATAACAGAGTAAAAAATAAAAATACAGTGCGAGAAACTGTGCGAAATTTCAGAGAAACGGACGAATTATTTATAAAACAGTATTTTGCCCTAGTTTTGCCCTAGGAGCTAAGTGAGATGGCGCCTCCTCTCACTTTTAAGGAGCATGCGCCATCTCACTTGGCTAAAAGTGAAGGGAGGCGCCAAGTGAGATGGCGCCTAGGACAAAAGTATGGGTGGATGCGTCAATTCAGATGGCTCCTCCTTTGGGGAGTCATCTGAAACATGGTTATTTGCGTAATTTTTTCCGAAACGCGATTATTTGCGAAATATTATTTTAATACTTGATTATTGTAAAAAAAAAATCGAATATTCATGTTAAGAAACACAAAAAATGATTGAAATGCGAGAACTATTAATTTATTTAAATATGTTTTTACTAATCACTTTTCCCAAAATAAAATTACACGTTAGAAAATAAAAAATATTTCTCAAACTACAAATGAACTTGCAATTGATACGAACCATTTATTACACTTTAATATTTTACATTACTTGAAAGAGTCATTGACATATACTTCTTATTTTACAACATATGTTATATTTTATTCAAATAATTTAAACATGCCACATATTATTTCATGCAAGATCATTAACATAATTTAGTAACAACGAATAAATAGAATAAAAAACACATTACTATATGTCATTATTTAGAAAGATTTTAATTTTAAAAATATCTTTCATGCAACATACTTTTCAATTAAAAAAAAAAATTCATTCAACATACTTTTTATTTTAAATATATTAAATGAATAATTAAACGCTAAATTAACATGTAATAAAAAAATTGACATAAATTATTCATTGGAGAAAAAAATTTTAAAAAATATTAAAAAATTGGGAATTTAATTTTTTCAACACATTGCAACAAAAAAAAGAGAAAAAAAGTTCAATCTTCCATCTCTTCTTTTTCTCGGCACTCAGACCATCGAAAATTCAATCGCACAAGGGTCAATCTTCCATCTCTTCTTTTTCTCAACTCTAATGAGTTTCTTCTAGTGATTATTTTTCTGGATGTTCTGCTCTCTATTGTGAATCCATATTTGATATGGATATTATCCAAGGCAATAAGAGGTTTCTAGCAAAGGAGAATGAGGAAGTGGCTTCTAAGATTTGAGCTAAGGCTACTGGATTTGGAGTTGAGGGAATGGATGATGAAGGCTTGAATGTGGAGGCTATTGGAGTCTAGGGATATTAAAGGAAGAAGACATAAGGAAGCTGTCACATCAGAGTTATTAGAAAATATGCTTTTGATTTTTGTTTTCTGCAAGAGACAAGGGTACATAATTGGATGCAATCTTTGTGGCTTCTCTAACGAGAGACAAAGATGAGGTGTGGTCTTTCAAATGGGCTCAAGACAGATCAAGCGGTTTGCTGGTGATGTAGAGAAGTTTTGTTTTGTTTAAATTTTAGCTTTATTAGTGAAGAATTCATTGGCATTAATGTTAGGTGAAAAAGGGTGAAAAATTACTTAGTAAATCTGTATTATTCTTGTCTTATTCGAAACAGGAGGACATTTTGGAAGGATTTGTGTGATTTCATAAGTCGTTTTCCTCTTGGGGTGTTGTGTATAGCGAGCGATTTTAATGCAATTAAGATGGACGTGGATATGGGAAGTTCTTCTAGGCATTTAAATTTAGGAGAGATGCTTGATTTTAATGAGTTCATTTAATCTTTGAAAGTTGTAATTGTCCCTGTCACAGGAAGTAAGTTTACTTGGCTTAGATTTGATGGTCACGCTATGAGTCGGTTTGATAGATTCCTATTGTCGGAGCTTCTTAGCTTATGGAAGATTGAGGGGAAAGGGGTTAGATCTCGGGATATGTCTAATCACTTCCCTATTTGGATCAGAGGGAAGGAGAAGAATTGGGGGCCAAACCCCTTCAAAAATTTTAATTGTTGGTTGCATCACAAGGATTTCTTGCCTTTTATGGAGAAGACTTGAAACTCTATTTCTTTAGCGGGTTCAAATTATTTTGTCATCAAAGAAAAGCTTAAGATTCTCAAGGGTAATATTAGGAGTTGGAATAAAGAGGTGTTTGGTATCCTTGATTTGGATTTTGATTATGCGGTCAAGGAGGTTAATGGGTTGGAAGGTTTGGTTGTGGTTGATGGGATACAAGTTTCATATGCGATGGTTGAGAGGGGGTATTTAGCATCTAGTATAGTGTGGAGATATTTGCAGGTAGGTCAAAGACAACATCATGAGTCAAAAGGCCATGCACAAATGGGTAGCTGTAGAGGATTCCAATTCTAGATTCTTTCACGAAATTTTAAAACAGAAGATCATAAGGAATAATTTGTTAGGGTTTAATTCAATTGCTATTTGGGTTGATCAGGTGAATGAGGTCAATGTTTAGGTTAAGAATCATTTTGAGAAGAGATTTCAAGAATCTAATTTTAGTATGCCCATCTTGGATGAAGTGGGATTTAATCAGTTATTAGGTGAGTATGGCCATTTTAGTCATCAATCAATTAGTGGATTTTGCCAAGAGATCCAAGAATCCATACTTGATGGTGAATGTCCAATTTGAGAAGGCCTATGACTGTGTCTCTTGGGAGTATCTTAGATATTTGACGAGAAGAATGAGATTTGGGTCAAAATGGTTAGCCTGGATGGAAGCTTTAGTTTTTAATAGCTCAATGTTCGTTCTTGTTAATGGAATCCCAACTAAGGATTTTACATTTTCTAAAGGTTTTAGGCAAGGTGGTCTATTATCTCCTTTTCTCTTTTTAATGGTGACAGAAGGGTTAGTTGGCTTAATGCATAATGTGGTGGCTTTAGGTAAATTTCAGGGTTTCCATCTCAATGAGGAAGTCCATTTTGAGCTTCTCTAATTTCCCGATGATACTATTCTAATAATTGATGGTTTTTGGAATAATTTGTGGAGTATCAAAGCTTTTCTTAGAATTTTTTAGTGTAAATAAGATGTTCATCATCAATCATAACGTGGTTTTGATGAAGAAAAAAGGCTATCTTAGAAGAAAGATCAAAGAAGAAAAATACTAGAATAGATTGAAATCAAAGTATCAAGTTTGCATAAGTTTTTGAATTTCAATAGAATTGGATCATAGACCAAGGTACAATGCGCAACTTAGTTGTTATAAGCTTTAGGTGCTCAAGAATTAATCATAATTTTTTAAGCATGCATAAGTTTCAAGTTGCATCTTTAACTTAGCAAAATTTTCATTTTATCATTGAAGCAATCGATTGTCATATTTAAGCAATTGATTACTCAATATCTCTACCAAGCAAATTTTCAAAGTTGAACTTGAAGCAATCGATTATTGAGGTATATGCAATTGATTTTCATTGTAAAGTTTTGGAATTTTTTAACATTGGAACATATGCAATCAATATCATGCATATGCAATCTATTGTCATCTGTAAAACTTTGAAAAATTATGAGTCAGTGCTTGTAGTGTCCGAAAAAGTACAGGTGTGTGGGCGTTCCCCCTGCAAAGGTAAGGAGTCTCAGAGGCCTTAGTAGGTATATTACACGAATTGGATGAAGGCTAACTTATTGTAGAAAGTAGCCCTATATTGTGGTTTTTGAGGGTGTTTAAGGGACCAGCTCACGTGAGGTGAGAGGCCCTGCTGGTGGTCGGCGCTTCTAGATTGCAGGTGGACTGTTGGAATTATGTTGTTAGGGTTACTCAATGCATACTGCGCTTTGAGTGGTGTTTGAATGTGTGTAAGTAGTGTTACTTTAGAGCCCTATTGTGGAAGTCCAACATATTCATATATTGACTTGAGAGGCGACAAGGATTTTCGCTATGAAGTCCAACACATACATATATTTCCTTGTGAGGCGGCAAGGATCTCCACTATCAAGTCCAGCGTATTCGTACATTGCCTTGAGAGGAGGCAAAGATCTTCACTATGAAGTATAACATATTCATATATTGCCTTGAGAGGCGACAATGATATTTTCTATGAAGTCTAACAATTCATACATTACCTTGATAGGTGACCGGTAAATTAGTAAGTGTACTAATTTGCCAATGTAGTAATAGTAGGGAAATTCCCCGAGTATCAATCTCGAGGACTTTGTATAGGTACCGAGTTTAATGTGTGGTTCAATTAAACAAAAACTTAATGTTTGGTTTGATTTAGAGTTTATCCTTACAATTATAAAAATTAAGCAGAATGTAAATTATGACTTTTTTACTAGTATGAGCAACATGCTAGGGGTAAATGTGTGAGTTTCCCCTGTAATAACCTTGATTCTGTATTTCTTCAACAAGTTCATATCCTTCAACTACCAGATATTTAGGTTGTTTTCCCCTAAGTCCTTAGTGGGAAAACCTTTGGTCATTCATCCTAATACCTAAGTCCTTAGAGAATTACGATGACACCAAGCCATTATTTTATCAAGATTCACCCGATAACTATATGGTATCCTTAGTCCTAGGTGATATCTAATACAGTTTAATCATACAAAAACCTTAACAATGGCGGCCCCTATCATTAAACACGTTAAACGATTAAATTGAAAAGACACTATTGTATTTGAATCAAGAATTCAAATTCATTACAACGACAAACATGGACACCCCTAGCATTGGGGGGTTTAACTACTCATAATATTGTTCAAAACAATTTCATATTCAATAAAAATAAGCATTACAATTTTGTGGTGAACTTTGATTTTCAATGGCTTCTGTAATGAAAAGTCTTCCGTCTTCCTACAATTGCATAAGCTCCAGTCTCAAATCTTCTGAATCCTTCGTATGCAATAAATGTCCTTTCTTTTGTCGTAGAAGTTGTTTCAAATAGTGAAAAAACCCCTAGTTCCGGTCCGAAAAGTAATAAAAAAAACCTTACGGGTCAGACTTGATGAAAAATCACAAAAATAAGTCAAATCAGCGCATCTGCCAACACGGCCCGTGTCAGTTGACACGGGTGGCCGTGTTGGCCATCCAGAAGCTCCAACAAAAAAATCATTAAATATGTTGACACAGCCCTTGTCAGGTGACACGGGTGGTCGTGTCATCCCCCTGAAGTACGTCATGCTCCATAGCATCCCTCCTGACACGGCCCGTGTCAGGTGACACGGGTGGCCGTGTCAGGTGACACGGGTGGCCGTGTCAGGTGACACGGGTGGCCGTGTCAGGCCTCCTGAAACTTCCAAATTTCATTCGTGAAATTTCTGATTCATTGGCTTCTTCCACTGAATTCCCTGGATCCTTTACCTATACATGGATTAGTCACAACAACCAACCAACACATAACACACACAAATATTCGAAATAAACTAGAAATCATAAAATACTGAAGAAACTTAATAAACATCAAAACGACTCAAACGATAACAAAATACGACACAAAGCAATGCAAAATATTTGTATTGTCGTCGGACAAGTAACATAAATATAGTGAAAATGGTGACTGATCACAACCCCAAACATACATCGTTGCTTGTCCTCAAGCAATGATCAGGACACAAAGAATCGCACACCCCCAAAATAATAACTTACCACAATACCACTGAGATCCTTCGCAAAATGCTTTCGCTTTCCTTCCCAAAATTTTCCGCTTCCCCAACTCAAGTGTTCTACTATACTTCCAACATCAAAGCACTACTTCACATGTCATCTTATAACATACTCTCACCAAGTCTCTCAGGGTTAAAGTGTTTTCACTCATAATTCAAAGCAGGCAATATCAACTCTTAAGTTTGAACAAAATCTAAATTCATTTTACATACACATTCCACACACTTTTCGAGGTCTTTAGGTTATAACGGGGCTTAGGATACGATGGGATAAGCAAACAAAATGGGAAAACAAAGGGTTTTTGACTCAGCTCGGTGTTGTCATCCTTTTCTCTATGTTACTTTCTTCTTTTTCGGTATTTCTCACATGGGACAGCTCAAACACCTTTTTAGATTGACTTCTCAGTTTCGACTCAACTATTCCTTTGAGTGTGCATCTTTGTTTTCTAAACCGAGTCTAATCCTCAGGTAAGTCCGCTTTTTCTTTCTTTTCTTTTTTCCCAGCATTCAACTTTCATTTTTTCGATTTTTTTTTCTTTTTGTTGCACTTACCTGATTTATTACCGGTGTCCCAACCCCAAACTTAGAACTTTTACAGCTCCAAGATACATAACACCTAACTGAGCAAGGGTAGTGAACATAGTGGACATATTTTTGGGCTAAGGGTTAACATATGCAGTCATACCCAAACAAAAGGCTACATACTCAATGGGGTTAACAAATGATAAATAAACAAATGGGATGGTTGGAAAGGCTCAGGGGTAAACAGAAACAACGTGCCTCAGTGTGTGTCAGTAAGTAGTGATATTCAAATATATCGTACGCAAACTCAGAGTGATAGAGACATACCTGACTAAAATCTCATGATGATAATTATGTGTTTGACTTTTTGTGGTCTCACCATGTCAAGTAAAGCTGACAGCTTCCATAATGCCTCAAGTGTGATGTAACTTCCCACTCAACTCGGGGTATATAAGATTCCTTAGGCGGTTGGCTCTTGACATTTACGTCTGATCATTTATTCAGCGGTATCAACTTCCGAGGGTCTCCCAATAACACGCAGCAGTACATGGAGTGATCTCTTCATCCACTATCACCACTATCCATCTCTTATCCTGACAACAATTCCATGATTATGTATTACACAACATAATAACCAAAACAAAAATGAAACCAAAAGCAATAACAAAACAATAAAAGCAATAACCCCCACACACTTAAAACAAATAATGGTCTCACTAGTTTATTATAAGATAGAGAAGGGAACTCACAGCGCCTCACTGTGGAGGAGGAGGTGGATAGTACAACATCAATTGCTGCATCATAGCATGCACATGATCCAAAACATTCCCTTGTCGCGTTTGTTATTCTCCTTGTCTAGATTGCTTTGTGCAGAGATTGTCTATCTCTATTTATACCCATGCCCATTGGTCATGGGAAAAATTAGAAGACCCGACACCCAGGTGGGTGGAGTCTTGATGGGGCGGTACAAACTGCTCATGAATGGGATCATCCTCGTTCATAGTGTCACATGTAAAAACATTCTCAGCATAATGTATGCCCCCTTCTTCAGAGTTGGCATTCTCATATAACCAATTATCAGGATTAGAAATAGCAGTTTTATCAGGATTAGGTAAATCCAAGATATATCTACCATAGATCATCAATCCATAATATTCTCTAAATGCAGTAGTCATCCCTTGTTGCAAAAGGGAAGCCATATCAATCTTACTCCTACCCTTCACCGGGGTTTCCTCATATAACAACCATCCATAACCAAAGTGGTCAGCAATCCGGGTAATCATACCCCTACTGAAATACCTCATGAGTCAGCACGACCAACTCGCCCCAAATAATCTACTGCAAAGGCGGCCATGTTAACCTGTCTCTGATGGGCCATACAGTATAATAAGAAAAACTCCCTCTGAGTTGCCACTCCAGTACTATCACTGTTGGTAATTGAAATTACGTTTCTAAATTGTCACATGCAAGTATACATGTTGTGATTGCATCAAGTAATAAGTATAAGAGTATCGTACCCACAGGGAGTAAAGTTACTTAGATTTGGCTTTGTGAATTTCTATTATTTCAAGTTAAGCACGAGTGAGAAATAATAATAAGGTTGTTTATGATGAGTTCAGTGTTACTTATAACAAATTAATAAAAGTGCAAGTGGAAGTGAAATGTATTAAGAGAGATAGAGTTGAGCATAGATCCATTAATATTGTTTGTGCATTTGTGTGTCAATGTTGTGTAGAGTCGTGACATGCAAGGCCAGAGTGATCTTATGGTGTATTTCTATAACATCCAAAACATGCATGCAAGGGCAATGGAACAAATCTCTAAGCCTCACTTGTAACCCAAGTATGCATCTTTTAATGAATCGGATTTCCTTAATGGTTGCAGCTTCTTATCTCTAAGTAAGCTAGGTCAAAATAATATCTCTATCCTACTTTCTCAACCATTTTTACTCGTGAAATACGTTTGTTGTTAGATATCTCTCAACAACAAGTTATTACCTATTTCTAAGTTGATCAAGCAAAGAAATAAGTCTTGTAATAAAAAACACACGGCAAAGCAAGCACTAACCACACAACATATAACATAAACACAATTCTTCATATTAACTTCTCATAGCTCAACTATAAAGGGTTTATCTCATGGAGAGATGAGTACAAACAAAAAGTATAGATCTTACAATAAACATCTTAAGATAATGGTAATGACAAAACATTTAAACCTGAGAGAACTTGAAGGACTCCTTGGGATGGATAATCTTCATGAGACAACTTCAGTCATGCCACTGTTCATCAGTTAGCACCAGAATGGATGAGAAAAAAAACTCTCTCACACTTAACTATTCCAGAACATAAAACTCTAGGCAAATATTTCCTTTGAACAACAAAACTCTCTCTCTCTCTCTCTCTCTCTCTAGCTAACTTTTCATTATATAGGCCAAGGATTTAGGGTTAGTATCTTGCATTGGATCATGGGCTTTATGGTGAATCACATCAAGCCCAAATGGATTAGTGCAAAAACACCAACAACTTTGCTAGACGACACAAGGAAGTAGTACAAAAAGGGGACAACAATGGGAGACAAGATGGCGTATGGCAGAAGCTGCAGCAGGCGCAGGCAGCATTGATCTGACTATTGCAGGGTACGGATGTACCAACTCTTGTCTTCTAGCTTCTCCACTATCATCTTTGAATTTGAATGACTTTATTCTCTTTTTCTGTACCACCCATTTTTCCCTCATTTTATTCTCCTTCCATACTTTCCTTAAGACCATCAGCTTCCTTCATTGAAATTCTCTTGTACTATACTTCTTCTTGAAATTTTCTAGCTTACGCAACTTGCAATAGCCCAGCTCAGTCTTGCCTCTGCTCGACCCTGCTAACCTTTATACACACAAAAACACAATTAAAAGTAAAAAGGGGAGCACCTATTGTGCTCCACACTAAACATTAAATTAACTCTTAAATGCAATAAATTAAACTAGAAGGCAATTAAAACACTAAAACAACAAATACTAAGGGTATGAATTAACTAACAAAATGTGTGACAGTCACCTTGTCCAAACAAGGTGAAAGATAGGCCTTTTAGGCGTACCTGAAGCAGGGGTTTTAAATCCCCGATGCCTTTACCCCTTTTGCAACATATACAGTATTACCTGTAATTATAGTGCAAAAATAATTTGGGAGAAAAGTATCTGGAACAGTGTCGGGGCCAACAAGAGTAAGTTTGAGGATGCCCCCCAATTTAAAAATAGACAACTAATGAACACTATTAAACAGGCGAAAAGTTAGATTACCGTAGTATTCCCGTGTTGAACCGATCCACCTGTTTTGGAGCTTAAATTCAACTGTGCTAAAAAACTCTAGAGTAATGCGCTCAAATGTCAGCGCCTCAAATTACATGAATTCTATCATACCCAAAGTGTGAAACATCCTATGAACTTCTACTTTTAAACCTAAATCATCCAAAGTATTGTCATAGATATACCTTGCTGGCGTGACCTTACGCTTAAGGAGAACTCGATACCCATGTTCATGCTCTGAGGTGTCGAAAATTATGTCATGCGTATTAGGAGCACAACTTCCCTCCTCTATGAGTCTGACGGCTCACCCGTTGGCTGTTTCTCTTTAGCAACCCTCTTTGGGGGAATTAATGAAAACAAACCTCGTAACCTTGTAGAGGATGAAAAATAGAGAAGGTTTTATGAAGGAAGTTCTTGAATTGGAGTGTGGATAAGGGGAAAGGTGAGAGCTTTTGTTGATGTTTTAATGGAGGAATATGGTTATATGTTGGGAGGGAGAGAGGTAGGAGATGACAATTTAGAAATAAAATTAGAAATATGAGTGTGTAAGGTGGAGAAAATTGTTTAAATGAGAAGATGGGCCCACAAAACACAAATAATGAAAAATATAAAAATTCACTCGCTACCCTGACAGGGTCGTGTCGGCCTACACAGCCGGCTGTGTCAGGTATCTGTAGTCCACTTAAAAAAAATGATTATGCGCGAACGTTTCGGGAAAGCTGACACGGGTTGTGTTAGCTGACATGGTCGGCTGTGTTAGGGGCCTGAGATTCAAATTTTCCGAATTTTCCATTCAAGTATCAAGAAGGCTGACACGGGCGGTCGTGTCAGTCCCCTGATTTTTCTTCAATTTTCCCCCTTGTTTTTTCAACTTTTCTCGTGTCTCCCGGCACAACATCCTTTCATGATGCTTGCTCAAAATTTTCCTTCTCCTTCCTGTACATGGAACTTTGTAAACCTAAATACAACCTAAAAAAAAGCTTAACAATAACATAGAAAATAATTAGCAATAAAAAGCATAGGTTACCTCCCACGAAGCACTCCGTTTAACATCGCATGGCTCAACGGTCGTCCATATTATCATGTAAGACGAATATCATCTATCAGACCACTATCTTGGCCCTGATAGTATATAATTAATCATTGTCCATTCACCTTAAAAATGTCCTTGTTTTCTTGATTTTTCATGTCAATTACTCCATGCGGGAACACTTTATGGACCACAGATGGTCCGGACCATCTGGACCTTAGTTTTCCAGGAAACAACTTCAACCTGGAATTAAATAGCAAGACCAATTGTCCTTCCTAAAATTCCTTCTTTTGGATCTTTTGATCATGCTATTTCTTTGTTTGTTCCTTATAAATCTTGGCATTTTCATAAGCCTGATTCCTAAACTATTCTAACTCCTGGAGTTGAAGAATCCGGGATTCGCCAGCTTTCAAAAGATTATAGTTCAGGAATTTGGAAGCCCAAAATGCTTTATGCTCGAGTTCGAGCAAAAAATGAAATGCTTTACCTTAAACCAACTGATAAGGAGACATACCTATTGGGGTTTTTAAAGTAATTATGTAGGCCCATAGTGCATCATCCAACTTAACTGATCAATCTTTCCGAGAAGCACTAACAGTTTTTTAAAGGATCTGCTTTATCTGCTTGTTAGACACTTCCACCTGCTTACTCGTCTGAGGGTGATATGAAGTGGCAATCTTGTGTTTCACATCATACTTCTTCAACAAATTCTCCATCAACCTATTTAGAAAATGAGTACCCTCATCACTGATTAGTTCCCTTGGTACCCCAAACCTAGAGAAAATGTTGTTCCTGAGGAAGTTGACCACCACTTTAGAATTGTTTGTGGGAAGTGCTACAAATTCCACACACTTGGAGACATAGTCGACCATAACCAATATGTAATTCTTTCCAAATGAGGGTGGAAATGGTCCCATGAAATATATTCCCCATACATCAAACAATTCTACCTCCAACATGGCATTTTGAGGCATCTGATTTCTCTTTGAAATGTTACTTGTCCTCTGACATCTATCACATTCCTTCACAATGTCTTGAGCATCTTTGAATAGAGTAGTCAAGTACAACCCAAACTGGAGGACTTTTGTTGCGGTTTTATCTCCACTAAAATGTCCTCCATATTCTGAGTCATTGCAAGCTTTTAAGGCATCCCTTTGTTCTTCCTCTGAGACACATTTTCGAACTAACCCGTCTATTCCTTTTTTGTACAAGAATGGTTCGTCACACAAATAAAACCTGCAATCATGCAAAATATTTTTCTTCCTGTTAGAATCAAAACTGTCATGCAGTATTCCACCTACCAGATAATTCGTATAGTGTAGGACCCATAGAATCAGGTGTTTTTCCTTTGTTTCTTCTATTAGGGACATCCGGGATAAGTGATCAGCAACATTATTTTCACATCCCTTCTTGTCCCAAATTTCCATATCAAATTCTTGGAGAAGCAGAATCCATCTCAGCAATCTTGGCTTCAGTTCCTGTTTAGAAAAAAGATATTTCAAAGTAGCACGATTAGTATAAACAATTACCTTCGCTCCCAACAGGTAAGACTTGAATTTGTCAAAAGCACACACCACCGCTAGCAAGTCCTTTTCGGTAGTTGCATAGTTCATATGTGCAGGATTCAACACATGACTTGCACAGTAGATCACATGCAAAAGTTTTTCCTTTCTTTGTTCTAGTACTGCCCCCACTGCTATATCACTCGTATCATACATGATCTCAAAAGGAAGAGACCAATCCGGTGAAATTACTATTGGAGCTAGGGGTGGTCGTGGTTCGGTTTGGATCGGCTTTAAAGCAAAAAATATCCGATCCAAAGATAAATTTATTTGCGGTTCAGTTCGGTTTTGGATGATATATTAAAAAAAATCCAATCCGATCCGATCCAATTTTATGCGATTTAATTTGGATCAGTTTTTGGATATCCAAATTACACATTATATTTTTATTAATATTATAAAACTACTAATAAATCATAGATAATATATAATATATAGTATATTAAAAGTTAATATTACAAAATGAGACTGGTCGATTATGGTTGAAATAATAAAAATAAATAGATTATACCAAGCTAATAAATATAATTAAAAAAATTATTATCATCTAATAATAAATTCACATAATATATATTACTAATAAAAAGTAAATAAATATAAATATATATGTATGCAGTTTGGTTTGGTTTGGATCGATTTTGAAAAATTCATCCGAAATCTGATCCGAACCGATCGGTTTTCATAAAATGACATCCAAACACATCCAATAAATTTTGGTTTTTTGCGGTATTCGATTTTTTGGATCGGTTTTCGGTTTTTTATTTGGATTGGTTTGGATTTGAACACCCCTAATAGGAGCAGATAACAACTTACTCTTCAAAGTTTCAAAAGCTTCACCATACTTTTTGTCAAATAGAAATGGTATATCCTTCACAAGCATGCTAGTTAACGGTCTGACAATCTTCGAAAAATCTCTAATGAACCCGCGGTAAAAACCTGCATGTCCCAGGAAACTTCTTATACCATTCTCATTCATTGGAGGTGGTAAATTTACAATCACCTCCACTTTGGCTTTGTCAACTTCAATCCCCTTATGGGAGATTTTTTTCCCCAAAACTATTCCTTCACGTACCATGAAATGACACTTTTTCTAACTGAGAATCAAATTGGTCTGTTGACATCTTTCTAGCACAAGAGATAAGTTATTCAAACAATTATCAAAAGAAGACCCGAAAACTGAAAAATCATCCATAAACACTTCCATGTGCTTTTCAAGCATGTCAGTGAATATAGACGTCATACATCTATAAAAAGTAGCAGGTGGATTACGCAACCAAAATGGAATTCTCCTGTAAGAGAAAATAACCATCAAGGAAACAGTAGTAATCATGACCAGCTAACCTTTCTAACATTTGGTCAATGAAGGGTAAATGAAAGTGGTATTTTCTTGTAGCAGCGTTCAACCTTCGGTAGTCGATGCATACTTTCCACCCTGTAATAGTTTTTGTAGGAATCAACTCATTATTATAATTCTTGATGACGGTTGTTCCTCCCTTCTTTGGTACCACATGAACAAGAGTCACCCATGAACTATCAGATATAGGGTAAATAAGATCCGCATCCAACAACTTCACAACTTCCTTGTGGACAACTTTTTTCATGGCAGGGTTAAGTCTTCTTTGAGGCTCGACAACTAGTTTTTGATCATCTTCCATCAATATCTTGTGCATGCAGACTGTGGGACTAATATCTTTCAAGTCTTCAATGGCCCATCCAATATCACCCTTGTATTTATTGAGTACTTTGATGAGATGGTCTCTTGAACTTCTTTTAGGCTAGAGTTTATGATAGTTGGACATTTCTCTTTAGTGTCAAGAAAAATATATTTGAGATTTTTAGGCAGCTGTTTCAACTATGTCCCCTTTTTGACTTCTTGCTTCTCTTCAGGAGAATATGGTGATCGTAAATCTTTTCACCGACGTGGGTTCGATCTATTCCATGGAGGTTATGCTTCAAACATGGTTAGCACTTCTGACTCTTTCTCATCTACTTCCTCATTGTTTTCAGAAAATGACAAGCTAAGAACTCTTTCCATCGTTAATTCAGGAATTTTTCTTTGAAAATTGACTGAATGAAAATTGTGTCCAACACTTTAATATTTTTACTTGTACCTTTCTCATCTTTGAATTTCATGGTTTACCTTACATTAATTTTCAACTTTTCATCATAGACTTTGAGGGTCATGGTGCCTTCCTCAATATCTATCATGCATCTTCCTGTCTCTAGAAAAGGTCTTCTCAAAGTTAGAGAGATTTCCTTATCTTATGGCATTTCCAGAACCACAAAACCAATAGGGAACACAAACTTGTCAATCTTTAGAAGAACATTAGTTGCAATTCCATAGGATCTTTTCATTGAATGATCTGAAAACTGACATGTCATACGAGTGTCTTGCATCTCACCAAGTTTAAGCATTTTATAAATCAAAAGTGGCATCATGCTTACACTAGCCCCCAAATAAATAAGCGCCTATTGAATGATCTATCCTCGATGGTGCAATGAATAGTAACCACACCTCTGTCTTTCTTCTTCACTAGAATTTTGAGACCCTGCAAAATAGCACTACATGTTTCAGTTAGCATTATCGGCTCAGTGTCGATGGAACCCTTCTTGGATATGATGTCTTTCATGAATTTGGCATAGACCGACATCTGTTATAGAGCTTCAACAAAAGGAATGTTAATCTCAAGTTTCTTGAACAATTACAAGAATTTCTAAAAAAATTTCTCATTAATATCTTTCTTCCTTGTTCTTGTAGGATAAGGGAGAATGATTTTTGGTTTATGATCTTTCTGCTTTTCCTTCTCAATAATCAGATGTATAACCACTTCCCCAGCTTTCTTAGAATCATCTCTAATTTCTAACTCCACTTCTAACAAACCTTCCTCTTCTATTTCCTCTTTTTCGACATTTCCAGCTAACTTACTACTTCGGGTCACAACTGCATTCACAATGTCATTATCTCTTGGATTTGTAACTGTTGCACCAGGAAAAGTGTCAGGTGCTTGAGTATTTGCTAGCTGTTATGCTATTTGACCCATCTGAACCTCTAGATTTTTAATGGAAGCGGAAATGTTCTTCTGATTATTTCTTGTCTCTTATTGAAATTGAATACTATGAGCTTCCATCTTTTAAATGGACAACTCCCAAACTGCTTTCTTCGGAACTTGTTGTTGTTGATGTTGCTGATATTAGTTCTGGTGTTGGCCTTGACCCTATTGTTGAACATTCCCTTTTTGATCCCTCCAGGCAAAGTTTGGATGATTCTTCCACCCCGGATTGTAGGTATTGGAATAGGGATTATTCTGCTTCAAGAACTTGATGTCTTTAATTTGTTGCGGAGTTGCAAGACAATGCATAATAATATGCGGTCAACTACAAATTTCACAAATAGCATGTTATGCCTGTTGAACCTGAGCTACTTGTTGAATGCTTAGGTTCAATGCTTTAAGATTTTTACCAACTTTTGCAGCAACTGTTTCTTCAATTCTGAGTTGTTTGTTAGTTTCCAACTTTAAATCAATTACCCCCCGACTTGCTTACAACCCTGTCATATAACTCCAAATGCTCATTAACAATACATGCTTCAATAATCTTTTTCACACCAGTGGCTATTGAAATATTTGATGAGTCACCGACTGCTGTGTCAATCAACTACTTTGTCTTAAGTCTAAGACCATTCACAAACATTTGCATCTACTCAGTCTGATCCAAATTATGAGTAGGATAAGCCACGTGGAGTCTTTTAAATCTTTTATAGGCATCCCCTAACGACTCACCCTCTTTCTTCTTGAAATTTAGGACCTCATATCTCTTTCTCATGAATACTGATGCTGGGAAGCATTCATCCAAGAAAGCCTTTTCCATCTCTTCCCAAGAAGTGACACTACCATCCGGAAGGGAGAAAAACCACTCTTCAGCATCATTAGCTAAAGTGAACGGAAACATCCACAATTTCTTTTCTTCATCAATATGCCCATCTATCTTCAAGGAGGTGCTCATGGTCAGAAACCTTTGTAAATGCTTGTTGGCATCTTCATTCACCCTTCCAGAGAAGGATCTCCTCTCAAGTTGAGTGATAATGCTGGGATGCAGCTGAAAGTTTGGTACATTCATCGGTTGGTTCACAATTGTCAATCTACCAGTCGGTGCATTCGTTCCGCCATAGCCACCAAGGAGTCTCTCAAGTGCTGGTGGATTTTCACCCATAGTTTCGATGTCTAATTATGAATCCGAATGAACTGAATTATTTTCGTCTTCTGATTCTAGTCTAGCTTGTCGAGCTTTTCTCTTCCCGGCGTGAAAGGTTCTTTCTATCTCTACGTCAAAAAGAGTTTCAGCTAAGGCCTTACCTTGAATAAACAAATTAGACAAAAAATTAGTAAAAATAGAAAAATAATAGAATTTTTTTTAATTACAGAGCAACAAAGTTTCAATTTATTTACAATTAAATTCTATAATTTGGCAGTCCCCAGCAACGACGCCAAAAACTTGACCGATAAATTAGCAAGTGTACTAATTTGCCAATGTAGTAATAGTAGAGAAATTCCCCGAATATCGATCTCAAGGATTACGTATAAGTACCGAGTTTAATGTCTGGTTCAATTAAACAAAAAATTAAAGTTTGGTTTGATTTGGAGTTTATCCTTGGCAAAATACTCATTTTGGTCCCTTAACTATACCCTTGGGTTCATATTGGTCCCTTAACTTTTTTTTTGTGTCATTTTGGTTCCTTAACTTTCAAAAAGTTTTATTTTAGTCCTTTTTGTCTAATTATCTACGAATTTAGCGGCTGATTTCAAAGTTTTTCCGTCTAATTAGCTACGAATTTAGACAAAAAGGACTAAAATGAAACTTTTTGAAAGTTAAGGGACCAAAATGACACAAAAAAAAGTTAAGGGACCAATATGAACCCAAGGGTATAGTTAAGGGACCAAAATGAGTATTTTTCCTTTATCCTTAAAATTATAAAAATTAAGCAGAATGTAAATTATGGCTTTTTTTACTAGTATGAGCAACATGCTAGGGGTAAGTGTATGATTTACCCCTATAATAACCTTGATTTTTGATTTCTTCAGTAAGCTCACATCCTTCAACTACCGGGTCTTTAGGTTGTTTTCCCTTAAGTCCTTAGTGGGAAAACCTTTGGTCATTCATCCTAATACCTAAGTCCTTAGAGAATTACGATGACACCAAGCCGTTATTTTATCAAGATTCACCCGGTAACTATATGGTATCCCTAGTCCTAAGTTATATCTAATATATTTTAATTGTACAAAAACCTTAACAATGTTATTCCAACCCTAATTGTTAATCATAAATCAATCCTAATTAGTGTGATAAGGAAAGCATTAAACATATTAAACGATTAAATTGAAACAAAACTATTGTATTGCAATAAAAAATTCAAATTCATTACAACAGCAAATAGGGACACCCCCTAGCATTTGGGGGTTAAGCTACTTATAATATTGTTCAAAAGAATTTCAGATTAATAAAAATAGACATTACAATTTTGTGGCAAACTTTGATTTTCAATGGCTTCTGCTAATGAAAAGTCTCCCGTCCTCCAACAATTGCATAAGCTCTAATCTCAAATTTTATGAATCCTTCGTATGCAAAAAAGGTCCTTTCTTTTGTCGTAGAAACTGTCACAAATAGTGAAAAACGCTTGGTTCTGGTCGAAAAGTCAAAAACATCCTTTCAGGCAAGACTTGATGAAAAATCACGAAAATAAGTCAAATCAGCGTATCTGCCAACACGCCCAGTGTCAGCATACACGGGTGGCCGTGTTGGCCATCCTGAAGCTCCAACCAAAAATAAATCATTAAATTTGCTGACACTGCCTGTGTCAGGTGACACGGGTGACCGTGTCATCCCCCTGAAGTACTTCATGCTCCATAGCATCCCTCTTGATCTGGCCCGTGTTAGGTTACATGAGTGGCCATGTCAGGCCTCCTGAAACTTCCAAATTCCATTCACGAAATTTCTGATTCCTTGAATTTGTCTCACCAAATACCCAGGATCCTTTACCTGTACCTGGAATAGTCACAATAACCAACCAACGCATAACATGCACAAATATTCGAAATAAACTAGAAATCATAAAATACTGAAGAAACTAAATAAACCTGGAAATGACTCAAACGATAACAAAATACAACACAAAACGATGCAGAATACATGGATTATCATCGGACAAGTAACATAAATATAGTGAAAATGGTGACCGATCAATAGGAGACAAAGATATTTTCGTGGAAGTCCAACAATTGAGATGTCTCAAAGTGAGGGTCCATCATATCATGACCTTCCAACATTTTCCTAGATTTGCTTTAATCCCCCTCCTGGTTAACATGAATTCCAAAAACTTTCTGGCCTGTACACTAAAATAGGATTTGGCGGGATTTAAGTGCATATCATTTTTCTTTACTAATTGTAGGATGTTCTCCAGATCATCAGAGTGATTGTACCCTTCCGTCGTTTTGATGATCATGTCGTCGACATATACCTCAAGGTTCTGCCCAATCTGATGGGCGAAGATAGCATCCATGAGTTGCTAGTATGTGGAGCTAGTGTTTTTTAGGCTGAAGGCATGACACTGTAGTAGTAATTACATGGTTTGACATTAAGGCATTCTTGGGGGAATCCAGATGATCTATCTAGATTTTGTTGTACCTAAGTAGGCGTTCATAAAGCTTGACACATGATAGCCCGAGGATTCATTGATGAGGCGGTCAATATTTGACAACGAGTATAGGTCTTTGGAATATGAGGCATTCAAATACATGAAGTCCATGCATATACACCATTTGTTGTTGGCCTTTCGTACCATGACCATGTTATCCATCCAGGTGGGGTATTTCGTCTTTATGATGAACCAGACACTGGATAAATTTCCCACTTCTTTGTCAATGGCAACCCGCTTTTCCTCCCCTACCTTCCGCTTCCTTTAGGCCACCAGCCTGGCGGATGGATGGATGGCAAGGTAATGGCTCACGACTTTGGTGTTTATCCCTGGCATGTCTAAGGGGCCCCAGGAGAATAGATCGACATTTTCTTTTAGTTGGTTTACTAGCTTTCGCTCCTCCCCTACAGACATAGAGGTTTCTATGAGCGTGAGTTACCCGACCTATGCACCTAATCTGGGATCCCAACCCTTAAAGTCAGTATTTTTAACTTCGGAAGGTCGCGCATCAAGAACTCTGCCATCTAGGAGAAAATATTTCAAGGTTAAATATTATATGGCCACAATTGTCGCTAGGGCCTTGATGGTTGGGTGCCCTAGGATAATGTTGTAAGGTGACACAACTTCCACAATGAGGTAGTTGATGTTGATGGTTTTGACATCAATTTCCCTTGTTGTAGGTGGTTTTCAAGGACACATGGCCCATTATCTATATTTGTTATCCCAATAATCCTGTCAGGGAGCCTGTGAAACTCTTTACATCATCCAGATACAACTGTAGATTTTAGAAAGCATCCTAGAACAAGGCATCGACTGAGCTTCTTGGATCTATTAGGACATGTCTGATATCCATATTGTCATGCCAGACGATGATGACCAAGGGATCATTTCCACGAGGCTTGATTCTCAGACCATCCTTTTTGAAGAAAATAATGTCTATCTCAGCTGCTCTTGTAGTGTTCTTTATAAAACTGAAGGATATGGCATTCGCAGCAAGCAATTGGCTCGCATATCTTCATCGAGAAGCTCTGGAGAGGCCCCTCATGGAGATACCTCCGACGATGGTGCTTGCTGTGTGATGTAGGAATTTGACAATCATCTCTTGAAAAGAAGGATGAAAGGGTACGAGTGAAAGGTGTGGCCCAGTTTTGTCTTACCAGGGCCCTACAATTTACACCATTGTACTTTCCAAAAAATTACAAGTGTGTACATGTTCCCCCTACAAGGGTGGGGATAGTCAGAAGCCCTAGTAGGTATATTACATGAACGGTATAAAGGTTATATCACGACATCGAGTAACCCTGTATTGTGGTTTTTGAGGGTGTTTAGGAGACCAACTCACATGAGGTGTGAGGCCTTACTGGTGGACTGCATTGCTAGATTGCAAGAGGACAGTTTGAATAATATTGTTAGGGTTACTCGGAGCAGAGTTCCCTATGAGTGGTGTTTAAATTGTGTAAATAGTGTTACTTTAGATCCCTTATCTCTCCTTTAGAGGATCATGTATTTATAAGAACTCGTGATTCCGAGGATTTTCTTGGAAAAGTTCGTCGCCCACCCAGTCAAAAGGTGGACAATTGAATTCTTATTCCCAAGGGATACGTGGATCAATGACTACCTTGACTTTCCAATTTTTTGTCTTTTCTTCTCCCAAGGGAGAGGAAAATGCATGAGCGAGGCGATACCTCCCTTAAGGAAACTTTTCATCTCCTCCCTTTTCTAGGATGGCCCCAAGTTGCCGCCTTATGCCAGGTTATTTGCAAATATAACACTATAGTGCTAAACCTTTTCATGGCACATGTTCATAGCACCTTTTCCAAAACATAGCAAGTCTTATTCTAAACTTTATAAAAAAAATCATTGCTTGCAAGATGTTTCTTATGCCATATAAATATAAGATATTTTCATTATTCAAATTATCATTTTCATGAACAATTTTCTTGTGTTTCAAGTGTCAGTAAAATATTAACAGAGAATTTTTTCTTGCATAACTTTTATTCGTATGTGAAAAAGTTTAGTGAAAACACTTTAGCCCTTATATGTTTATATCATCTTGATTTGTTCATTGAAGAAAAAGATTGAATTTTCAACATATCATAAAAGCATCAAAGCTCTTAATTTTATCAAGTCTACTGCAAAGTATGTTTGTACTAAATTCTATATGCTTTTTGTATTTTCACCAAGTGTGTGGTGATTTTTATCTGCAAGAAAGTGGTCATTCTTTCTAAATGTGTTTGCAAATAGGAAGGGTTGTATTTCTAATTATTGGAAAAATCCTTTAAATCTGGGTGATTCAAAGTCCACCATAGTTGTTGGTGTTGTTGAGAATCAAGGAAGTGGTTTTGCTTCTTTGTTGTTGCTAGAAGATTGTAGGATAAGTCTTGATGTGAGGCTTTGACAAAGATATTACAATATTAAAAATATCTCACGAGGTGTTAGGGGACTAGATGTATCCTTGATTGATAAGGGGAACTAGTATACATCTTTGTGTTCTTTATTTATTTGAATTTAAATTCAACATTTTTCTTAATAAGTTCATCAACATATTTCTAAAAAAAATACGAATATAAGAACCATCACTTAAAAACTCTAAAAATTCAGAAAATCTAATTCATCCACTCTTAGATTGAACTCTTAAAATTACAATTAGTATTAGAGCAGGTTAAGGTAACTTGCTCCTCAATCTTGAAAGGTGGCTTCCGTTAAGCCAATTTTTAGAGATGGTGGTATTAATGACAAGTCTCCTTGCTTTCTCGGAGAATACTATGATTTTTGGAAAATTTGCATGAAAGCATATCTTGAGGTACAAGGTGACGATATTTGGAATGATGTTGAAAGTGGTCCTTTCATTCTCATGAGTGTTGTTAATGGGGATGATAAACCTAAGATCAAAAGTTCTTGGGATGATGAAGGCAAAAGAAAGTCATATTTTGCAAGAAGGCAAAAACATGCTTTGATCGGCAGTTGGTATGGATGAGTACTTCCACATCTCTTAATGTAAAACATCAAAATAAATATGGGAAATATTAGAAGTGTTACATCCATAGTTTTAGGATTGACAACATTTTTGCTAAAACATGGTTCATGACAGATGTTAAGCAATATGTCATAACATCTTGATCAAACTGATAACTACAGAGTGTGAAGGTTGCATTGAAGACAAATGTTGTGACATGTTGAACCAGAACATTAGTACATGCTATTTTAAATGTTGATAGTTTTGATTTGATTTTGTGATATTTCTTTTGGATATATCTCAATAATTTTCACAGGTCAAGAAGATTTAATCGGGAACAAGTGACCTAATATCCATATGTACATAAGTTTCTAAAATTGGATGTTGAGACAATTTAGGAAACTTGATGTTTTGTTCCAGGATTTAAGGAGACTTTTCTGCATAATTGGTGCAACCCTCTACTCGTGGATCAAGAAATATTTGGGTGAAGATTTTGAAGCCCATAGACTACTGAGGTGTATTTAAAGAGAAACCTAGACCTAATGTAATTTAACTTTTCACAATTTTAAAATTAGGGGAAGTCTAAAGACACAAGTTTTGAGAGTCTCTTATGTTTTTGTAAGTCACCCATGTATCTTTTGATACAGTGAGGTTGACTTCATTACTTGATTGTTTATCAAGTTATTATTCTAACTCTTGAAGCTTTTAAACATAGAGTTGAGTATTGTTCTTAGTCAAAGCTTTTAAGAACAACTAAGTATTTTTGTATTTGAAGTGTAATCTTCTATTTGGTTCTTTTGTCTAGTCACAAGGTTTGTGGGTGTAGGTATCATTATGGTGATTGAAAGTGAGATGGGGATCTCATATCTAGAAGGTTTCAAGGTATAAGTTGCCCAAGGTAGTGATTAAGAGAGAAGTTGTAAACTAGGATTGTTTAGGCTTTGAACTAATATTGTCATAGTGAATTTCCTTCTAGGCTTGGTAGCCCCAGAGTAGGTGACGTTGCACCGAACTGGGTTAACAATCAGTTGTGTTATTTATCATTCTGCAATTTATTTCTGCATAAGTTTCTGTTTTGATATATATGTGTTATCTGTCAACATATGTCATAACATCTTCATTGACATTGTGTTCTGATGTTGGGACATCAATATTAACATGTGTTGCAAGTGCTAGAATTTCAAATTGGCATAAGAGCAGGCACCTTGTTTTGTCTATTGGATGAGCTTCAGGGAGAATTTTTCTGGTACTATATGTTCCTTTTAGAAGGATAGAATGATAGCATTATAGAACTTAATGGATAGTATAACTAGGAAATTTGTCAGGATAAGAGAATCCTAGTGCTAAGGAGATAAAAGAAAAGAGTTTGAGTTGGTTCTCTGAAACTTTAAAGTTGTTAATTCCATAATCAATGGAGTTGAATAGCATTTGCTCAGACCGATTATCATATATAGTGTGACCAAAGATACTTGGGAAAGTCTCAAGTCCACTCATAAAGGCACATCTATGTGTTATGGAGAAAAGAGTTTAGGAGAAAGGCTGATAAAAAAGAAGACACTCAGGTTTCTACCCAAGATATTTGACAAGGAAGTGACAACTATTAAAGAAGAACAAGAGCTTGCCTTTTGTCTCCAACTTTATATGAACTTATTTACTGGTATCTAATATAGGGTTTATCATTGCTATTGGGTTCCTTAGAAAGAAATCCAACCAGGTCATGAGGAGAGTAAACAGAAGGTCAAGGCCAAATGTCAAGAACATTATTCTTGGCGCTAACAAGACTTTGTAGCTCAAAGAAAGGTTGGAAAAAATGACAAGGCAAATCCAAGTAAATGCATTTAGTGTCCAGATTTGGAAGACCTTGGATTTATGCCCTATCTTCCTCAAGAAACATATGAAGGGGTTTAAATCCAAGTAAAGACATTTAGTTTATTGCATTAAAAGAATATCTTATGATAATCTAGCTTCCTCTTTAAAAGGATTATGAATCAAAGTGTGACTGTAACTTGCCTCAAGATGTGTTTTGCATGATGAGAAAACTACAAGAATATTTCATTTATGTATATTTAGTGGTATCTCTGAGTTTGGGTGACACCTTATGTATTTAGAGGTCTTAGGAATCATTGGAAACATAGTCAAAACTAGCCCAATCTCAAAAAATTATTTTATGCACCAAAAATGCATTTACATGTCGACTCATAAGTCATCATAGGTCGACTCATGTACTGTCCTAAATAAGAAGTTATCTTCTGTCTTGGTCAGGTTGACTATTATACCCTAATTTTTGCCCCCTAAGATCCTATATCATCTCATCATCACGATACATCAAGATCACATATTAGGGTTGGTTCTCCTTGGTCCGTTATCTTTAAGTTTTCTCTCAAGGGATCGTCAAGCACCTTATTTGTGTATCTTGTATATATATGTTGTTATATTTTTTTTACTGACCTCTAATCAAAATACCAAAAATATTTTCTTTTCTTTCTTGTATGTTTGTGTTTTATAAGGTTTTTTTGAATTTTCTTCTGAGGAAATCGATTTCCCATACAGGTAAATCGATATCCCTCACTATTTTTGCGCCAGGGTTTAAATTTTTTGCTGTGGAATCAATTTACAATATGGGGAAATCGATTTCCTTCACGAAATTTTGAAAAAAAAAACAATTTTCAAGTTTGTAATTTTTTTTGCTCCAATTTTCTTTTTTTAGAGAAAATTCTTGATTAAACAAAAATAGTAATTCCCCACTTTATCAAAATAAAATTCCATCACACACCTTCATTTGATCACATGTGCACCACTTGATTCAATTTTTGGCTCCAAAATCAATTACCAAGCCTAATTTTGGTTCCAAACCAAACTCAAAACCACCATTAATCCCAAGCCTAAATTCTATAAATAGAGCCCTCATTTCATTCAATTCTCAAGTTTTGATAGCCAAATTCACCTTACAAAAAATTCTCTCAATCCTCTCCATCTACCAAATTCACTCAAAGCTCCATTTTCTTAAAGTTAGTAATCTTTTCATTGAAGCTTACTAATCTTTGAGCTAAACCTTCATCCAAACACTTTTTATTCATCAATTCTCTACATCTAAGCTTAGGAGATTGATTCTTTGAGCTGATTTTTGAAGTTGATTTGATAATTTTCTAGATCTACCTTTGGTAAGTTGAATCTTCATCTTTCACAATGTGATCTCTTGTTGATATTGGTTGTTTGATTCTTTAAGTTATATTTTGTGATTCTATTGGTGTTATTTTCTCATAATTTGATGGAATTTCCGTGCTCAATTAAAATCAAGATCATATGGTGTTTGATAAAAAGTTTGAACAAGAATTTTGCCTTTAAAATGTTGTTTTTGCTGTTTTTAACAACATGAAATCAATATACTATATAGAGAAATCAATTTCCCTCTGTTTTCCTGCGCCAATTTTTTGAAAATCCAGCACAACAAATTGATTTCCTCACAGGGTAAATCGATTTCCTGCAAGCAGAATGGCTATTTTTGCTTTGTTTTTGGACTGTTTTGGTACCTTTTCTATTTTCTACTCCTTTATTTTATTTGTTGCTTTGGATTATAATTTTAAATGTCAAATTTCTCTTCAAATTAAATGGACTTAGGGTGTAGATGAAGTTGGATAAATATTCATTAATTCAAATCTATATAAGAGTGAATTATTTAATTCATTCTTGGTACTTTAAATTAGTGATATATTTAGTACTTTAATCCACCAAGATGAGTGGTTGAACTTGAAGATGAAATAATTTTTAGGATGTGATCCAATTTTATTTTTCATCCCCTCTCCTTTTTTTCTTTTTTTATTTATTTTTATTTTGGTTGATGAAGAATCTTCAATATCATTGGAACTCTTGTTAAGTTCTTGGTGAAGATGAGACCATTCTTTTTTTCTTTTTGTGTGGAATTTCTTTTGGAGAATGATCTACATATCATTTCTCTAGCATGTATTAACATAAATATTGGAACTGACCGACCTCAAAATAGGTGTGGCTTCTACATAAGTCCACTTATAATTGCTTAACACAATGCTAAATTTTTCCTGAATCGGAAAATGATCATTCGTTGCATAAACTTGATGTTTACAAGCCCAAGGGTGGTTGATTACTTGACTTTAGTTCAACACCTATGAAACTCATTGTTAGGAGGCTTTGATTCTATCAATCCTCTAATGAGTTTTCTTTAACTTGGTCCAATATTCATTATTCAATCATCATTGATCATACTTTGTAACCTTAACTCCTAACTTACTAATCATAACAACTAGGTTTACTTTATGCCTATACTTTATACATTTATTTTATGTCTTTAGTTTATGTCATTTACCTTTAAGCATTTAGATTTCATGCCATTTTTCTTTTGCTCACTTGAGCATTTATTCTTATGTCATTTTTTTCTTTGCTCACTTGAGCATTAATTTTCTATTTCATTTCTTCTATGCTCACTTGAGCTTTTTTTTTCTTTTAAAGACACTTAGTAGTCAACTTGAACCTTAAAAAAATTAATTCTTTGTGGACTACTTGGTTATTATCCTTGGCATTATAGAGTTGTGGATCTCTCGAACTTAGGATTAGAAGCCTTGATACTTGGAGACCTTGGTACCCAATTTTTATTCTATTTGAAGTATCTTGGGTTTACTCCAAGGCATTGTGTTGTACCCCAAAATTTGCCCTCCCATATTCTTCAAGATTTGCCAAGATCAAGCTTTAAAATCTCTCAAGAGTTGCACAGTCCAATTGCCTCCTAACAGTAAAAAAAATTAGGGTTTTGATTATGGCAAAGAAATTGAAGTTTCCAAGGGTCCAATCAAGTCCCACATGCCTACATACATTGTCAAGCATCCATATGCCAAGTTTCAAGACTCACAGCATCAAATTGCACAGTCAAAAACCCTAAATGCTTCACAGTCAACTGCAGGGGCAAAATGGTCATTTGACAGTCAAAAGTCCAAATTTTTGGTAAACATCTTATTTTGAAGCCACAAACATCATTTGATCAATTCTTGATCATGATTCTCAAAGCATGGCTCAAAAAGTCTCAAGATGCAAAAGTTTCTATATTTGGACAGTTGAAAAAGTCAACTGCAAATTGACCAGGGCATAACTTCCACATGGTTTATCAGAAAAATCCCATCCAAAGCTAATTTTGAAGAGAATTACATTTCCTACAACTAATATTCACACTTCAAGTCCAAGAAATGCTCTCACAAAAAGTTATCAATTTCAACATTATAGGTCATTTTCAAAAGTAAAAAAAAAGGCACTTTAAGTCAAAGACCATAACTTGATATTGGTACATAAAAATGACATGGGACCAAAGGCATTGGTTACAGGACTTCAAGACCTTTCCAAAATGTCCAAGAACATGACCAAAGCTTAAAAATTGAACAAGATATGCCTTGTAGAAGTTGGGAAATTTTTGGGAATTTTGAAAAGTCAACTTTGCACAAAAGGCTTCAAAAATGCTAATGGGCCTCAATTTCTTTCATGAACCATTACCCAAAGGCTATGCAAGTCCCATTAAGCTAAAAGGGAGTTATTTTCTTATTTTTAATTAATTAATTGAAATTTTAATCTTATTAATTCATTTAATTAAGTTTAATTATGAGAAAAATACTAAACAATGTTTTTTTAAATCTTTTTGTGCAGCATATTCTTCCATTTATGAACCAAATATCTCGTGTACTACCTCAAGGGAACAAAATCTTCCATAATTGGCATAATTGGCATAAAAAAAGATTGGAAAAGATTTGACAAAATCAAATATTTGAATCATGAATGCATAGACTTTGGGCCTGGTTTTCTTGACCTAATTCCATCTACATACATATGCAAAGCTAACCTAATGCTCACACACACAGAGGCTGCGCTGAAAACCAAGAACAACATTGAAAATTTTTGCCAAAAAGCTTGAAACTGTTTTCACATCTAGAGCATAATTCAAAGCTCCAAACGCATTCCAACACATTGCCAAGGGATCCAGGAAGCTTTTGCAATCGAAACCAAGTCTCCAGACCTCCAGAAGTGGTAGAACGACATCATACTTTTCATGAAATTATCCATTATCGTGTTTTGATTTCCAGGCATTGTTCATGCATTTTAATTATTGATTTACACTAATATGGGTGTTCTGAAGCTATTGGTGTCCTTTAATTGAACTAACAGTGCCCGTATCAAGAGTTGCCATTAACGTGCCCTAGGGTTTCAGAGCTCCAATTTTAGGGGTTTCTGTATATGGAAAAATTGGCCATCCAAACTGGTACCATTGAAATCAGGGCATCCAGACGAATCATTTAACCACCTCACTCCCTTTTTATAATTGACCATGCTCTAATCGTTATTTTCATGCATTGCAGTTAGTGGGGGTTTAAAACCCCCGCTATTTGGTATTAGTTGCAGGTACAAAAACGAAGAAGAAGCATACGTGGCTCTGTGTGGTTGGGGGGTTTGAATTTGCGCGCGTTTCCCAGCGTAGTGGTCACGTTTCATACATTATTTTTATTTGTTATTATATTTACAAAAGCGCTTGAATGGTTCAGTGGTTGGGTGTACGCTTGGTGAGTGCTGGGACCTGGGTTCGATTCCCAGGTCCCCCATACAATTGTTGCTATTTTTTCTAATCCTTTCCCATGCAGTGCACGCCCCAAAGTCCATCATACGTCCTCACATGTTAGCCTGCCACGCGCTCATGATTACTCATCTAATGGCCATAACATGAATTCCAGGGTGGACCTCAGTCAAGCCTCACACGCATGATCAGAAAAGTCAACTAAGGCCTTGCATTCTTGGGCCAAAAATTACTCCAATAAACCTCCTTTTGGGGCCTGATACCCCCTGATTTTCACTTTCCTTTTAATTTTAATTCCTTTCAATTTTAATTCTTCTAATTGTTTTTTTTATTGTTTTATTAATTCCATAAAATTAATTTTCATAATATAAAAAAATCAGAAACTAAATATGTCAATTAATTAATTATTAAGTATTTTTGTGAATAAAATTTAATAATTAATTTAGTTTAATTTAACATTTTAAAACTTAAATCTTTTTCTTAACAAATTAAAATCTGTAGAAATTAGGGTTTGTAACATTTTCATCCTTTTTCTTAAATAAATAAATAATTTTTTTTTCTTATTATCATTATTATTAATTATTAATTAACTTTGTAAATAAACATGTATATAAATTCTTTAGTAAATTAGGTTAAAACTTTAATCTTTTTCTTCAACAAATAAAAATATTTAGAATTAGGGTTTCTTTTAATTTTAATTTTTTCTTTATTTCATAAATACCAAAAACCACAAAAAATAACTTCTTTTCTTTATTAAATAATTAATTAATTTTTAATTTCATTTAATTTCTTTAAAGGGTCCAACGCCCTCGAACGTTCTATTTCTTTCTTTTCGCGCATTTATTCCTATTTTATTTTCTTTCGAATATTATGTAATTGCTCAAGCCATGTAATAGTAATTAGGAACTTATTTATTTTCCGCATTTTTTATTAAAACGGGTCTGTGTTAATTTGGTGATGTATAGACCCGCGCCTTGTAATAGCGTAGGATTTTACTTTCCGCATTTAAATTTCCACACTTTTAAACTGCTAACTTGCATGAAAGAATGAATGACTAATTAAAAACAAGCGTAGCTCACCAAATGCATGATCAAAGATAAAACATAACTGAAAACAATACACAAATTCACACACCACTCTTAGGGTACGCCTCACTGTTGCCTTGCCCCTCGAAACGTGGTCGTCGAGTATAGGAAGTTTTAGTAAGTGCTTATGTCCATGATCTATGGCATAGGGGTAGCTTCTAAGGTGTCCTACTGTTGCTCTGGTGACCACACTGTCCCTAAACTCGAATTGACCCGAACACCTCCAACGGTGGTGCTACCTATCTCTCAATGGTGGGACGGCACTATCTTAAGGACTTCTACACAGCCTAATTCCTTAGGGTAGGTAGATGAATCATAGGTACTTGCTCTCTAAAAAACAAACAAAAACTTCTTTTCACACCGACACTTTCAAAAAGATTTCAAAACAATTTTTCAAACACTCTTGAGGACTGATACAAGAGTCGATCTGAAACTTTTAAACGAAACTTTTTCAAACTCACTCACAATTGAAAAGCAAACCTTTTGAAAACACAAATGAGCAAGTACCTAAGAGCCCATGGATAACCATGGATAGAAAGGGTGCTAACACCTTCCCTTTCTATAAATCTACCTCCCGAACCGAGAACTATTCTCATAAGGAATTTTGCTGTGCTTTTGTCCTGTCCATGTTGGAGAAAATAAAAGACGGTGGCGACTCTTGCTTACCACGACATTTCGCGAACCAGCTTTAAACAGTCAGTTCCAGATCCACCGATCACAGAACTGGCGACTCTGCTGGGGAAAACTTAAAGTGAGGTGTACCTTAGGACTAAGATCACTTGTGTT